>CM041736.1:4041879-5405928 GCA_023373845.1 Nibea coibor | reverse complement strand
GCCATGTCAAAAACATCAACACATCACAATCAACATTGTGGTGACAGGGTGACAGTTATGCAAAGCGATAGATAACTACATATGAGGTCAGGTTCACACTATCCAGTGTTGTTGTTTCCACACTCTTATTGTGGCCTACAGACAGAGGTTTCATTATGAATCAAATTTATAAATAAGATTTGATAAAGGTTTGTTCTGTTCTTATCTCTGTAACATTTTTATTATTTCATAGCCTTTTCTTTACTCTGCTCTACCCGTATAGGGAGCTGCTGGAACAAGTGGCTGAATTTGAGAAGACTGACTTTAAAACCACCGACAAGGTGCGTATAAGGTGCAGCTCTGTCACAGGTAGACCTTCAAACATCATCGTTAATGTAGTCGTCATTAATCATGCGTTCAAAGGATATTCATACCCGTATGTAATTCAGTAACTAGAGAGCAGCACGGCGCTCCTTTACCATTTTGACAGGTTTTGTGCGTCAGGCCGCCCGGCCTTGCTTAGCCGTGCAGTTCAGAAGTTACACATGACTGAGGTTGACGTGTGGTTTCATGATGCATGGTTAAAGGAAAAACAAAATCCACTTTGTAATGCGATACTCTGCTCTTTCATGGGTTTGGCCATTCACACCTTATTCATCTCCAGATTTCTAGTGAAAACAAGACTTAACTTAAAAATAGGGTGTTTTTGTTTATTTACTCTTTTGCATTTCGTGTTTATGATAGTTGCAAAGTATGGCCATGTTACAGTTGTGAAGTGTTACATTATTCTCAGATCAACCAGGAAACAAGCAAACCCAAGCTAGCACCTCTGAATGAAGGTGGGGTGTCAGAACTTCTTAACAAGGTGAGGAAAGACATCACATGAGTTACATTTCCAGATTCATCGTAAAAGGTTTGGCCCTCATGATCATGTTCTTCACTCCTTCGTTTTTAATACTTCTTCAGGAGATAACGAGACTACAGGAGGAAAATGATAAGCTGAAGGCCAGGCTGCGGACTTTAGAGACCCAGGTATAAAAATTAGCTATGCGTTTGTTTTAATAACGCAGCTTCTGTATTGTGTCGGTAACTCTCTGCTCTGATTCATTCTGTTAGGCAATGAGTGCACTCGATGAGAAATCCAAGGCAGAGAGAGCTCTGAAAGACCTTAAGAAGACCCAAGGTGAACAGCAGGTACTGTTGCAAGCATCGTCGTCTTCTCCTTTGGTGACATTTTGTGTTTGCTTTCCATATTACTGCTTTTTTTTTCTTAGCTCTTTATGTTTTTTATTTTATTGCATCTGATCATTTGCTGTCATTTGGTTTTATCTGCTAACTCGGACCTCTAATGGTATGTATCCAGCTGAACGCTGTGTTGCTTGTGTCCGTCAGTGTGTATAAAAATAGGGTATGGATCCTGTAGTGTAAAGGTGTGGTAGCCATTCATTCCATCTGTTCTTCCTCTTTTTTGTCCTCTTCAAGCTGGCTGCTCAATCCCAGGAGATCAGCAGTCTTGAGGACACAGTGGCAGCTCTGAGGGAGGACTACGAAAGGACTCTTAGCGCCAACGCTGTATCCCAGAAGGACCTGCAGGAGAACCTCATCTCTTCCAAACACGAGCTTCTGCGAGTACAGGAGCAGTTGGCCTTGGCAGAGAAGGTACATCTTTCCTGAGAACTAATCTGCATCTGAAGTTAACACCCAGAAGTAGTTGTGGCAGATAAAGTTGCTATCCTGCCCAGTTATCGAGACAGTTGGAACTCTGTGGGTGTGTGTGTTGTGTCTCGTGCAGGAGTTGGAGAAGAAGTTCCAGCAAACTGCGGCCTACCGCAACATGAAGGAGATCCTAACCAAGAAGAATGAGCAGATCAAAGATATTAGGAAACGATTGCAGAGGTGAGTATCCATCTTCAGGAATAAAACAGTGTGAATATCATCCCGTCCTTTCACAGCGGTGTATTCTTAGAAAGAAACACCACAAGCGAAAACCCTCTTGCCAAGAAAGTTGTCTGATTTCATTTGTACTGCTCGTCTGTTTCAGATATGAGCCCAACGAATGAGTTCTACCCAAGACAGCTGGTTAAACAGGTGGCCAGAGAGTGAGACAGAAAAATTTATGACTGTGGTTTGGACGAGAAACCACCAGTTCCACTGCTGTAAGGCAAGAGAGACAGAAAAAAAGCACTTCCACAAGGAATTGTTTATTCATGCTTTATCTGGCATCTTCAGTAGTTATTGGCTTTAGTAAAGAGCGGGGCGCAGGGAGGTTGGCAGTACACCCAACTGAACACGCAAACGAGCCTTCTTCAGCTGTGCTTTTTTTTCTACGTCTCAATTTGGAGCTCACTTACAGTAGCTAGCAGACTTCCCTCAGTGCTCTATGCAATTACGATCATGTCCCTGTTTGAAGAGGCCTTGTCCATTTGTTGAATTGGACAGATATGTACTGTCTGCCTGAAGCTTTGCAGTCGTATCTATCTGAGGATTATAGGTAACATTTAGCTTTCTAGCACCGGGTCCCAGTCCTTCTTTTAGCAGCCCCCTTTTTTGTAGTGAGTTTTAATTGAGTTTGACCCAGGTCAGTTTGATTTTTAATGGTGAACAGCTTCAGACTAATGTTCCCTGATGCTTTGAGGTCAACCTTGCTTTAATTTGTTACCCTAAACTAGCATTTCACACACAGATATTTCCAATGATGCGACATTCTGCGAAAGTCTTATCATCGAAGATATACCAAATTTTCTTGCTTTTATTTCTTCTGCTTTTTTTTGCATATTGAGCGCCATGGGTAGTGATCTAGAATGGTTTCCTTACTCCCCTACACAAAGGGCATAGAATATTTTTGTCTGGAATCTTTAACTGTGTACTTTTCGTATTGCTGTGGGTGATGGAGTGTAAGAGAAAAAAAAAAGATATATACATGATGTTCATGAAGTAATGCTCTTGTAGAGTATGATACATCTACCCTATATTACACTAGATGTGCATTTGTTTGTATTGTGCAAAGTATGGGGTAATAAAAAGCTGTTACCAAATATATGTGGTCATTATTAGCGAGTTAAGTCATCGTCATATTTTTACTTAATGTTTTTAATCATCTGGACATGAAATTAATTTTAGGAAGGATGATTTTATTCTAATATTACGGTAAATATGTCCCATGAAAGACTTTAACATGGCCAGACTCTCTTCTGGCCCAGGACATGCCAGGATTGGCTTCATGGTGTTGTGTCACTGATAAACAATAAAAAGGTGGAAGAATTAAAATATGAATGAATCAATTATGACACATTTGAGATGCAGAAAAACATCACTGTGTCTGGGGCTCAGCAAGGGGGCGCCATACTGCAATGATGCACGGTTTATTAAACTGTATTCATCTCTTCATAAACAATGTAATCAGTGAAGGAGAGTAGGGGAACATAGGTCCACATGACTGAGGATGGTACACGCTTTGGTAGTCCCTGAGCCGCCTCCTGAATTCCCTTGAGACCTCAATCATCATGACGAGGGTGCATGCAAACTCTGTGGAGCGGAGTACGAACAGCAACAATTTCAAGGCAATAAGTTTTTTTTGTTGTTTTTTTTTTTGCTTTATTAGATAGGACATGTGTGTAGAGAGAGAAAAAGGGGGGATGACCTGCAATTATTGTCCTCAAGTTAGACCGGGGATGTTGCTGTTATTGTATTAGTTTCATGTCTGTCAAGGCAGGCAAGCCCCGTGTTTGCATACATTTTCCCCTCCACGCAGGCCGATCTTTATTGGTTCCGTATGTTATTCTGAATCAAAGAGACTGACCGATTTAGTACAGTGAGACAAGAGCTTCCCCCACTTGCAGAATAAATATCAGGAAACCAGTAAGGGACACAGATAATCAAACGGTCATGAGGTGTAACCTTCTAGCACATTTGTTTTTTTTTTTTATTCAACACATTTTTTTTTTTTATTCAACACATTTAATAACTTCATCTGCTGTTGTTTTTATCTTGCGTGTGTTTACCAGAGTAGAATGAGACTGTGGCAAGGTGGTCACCAGTCAACTGTCAACCCCTTGTTGTTTTCAGTGAAACTCCTCAAGCCACAGTCTGTCCTGACTTAAACTTCTGTTGTGTTTTTTTTTTCTTTGTTGTGTCACTTGAGTTACTTTTCTTATTATAGGTGCAGAAAAAACGGGGTGGGGGTAAAGGGCGCCAGTGAAACAAACACCTGGTGAAATCAACATCCTTTAAAAATATCCACTAAAATATTAGTGATAAAAGGTGATAGATATATGAAAATGCATATCTTATCCACGTGTTTATATCAAAATAAAGATCATTAAAATTTGTTATGGTGTTGCATTTTTCTGCACATATATTTGAATTCATATTTGCATGCATCTGTTTTCTATGTAGCAGCTGAGGAGTAACTGTCATGGGAAAAGTGCTCTTAATTTCAGATAGGATGCAAATGCTAAACAGTTGTCTATCAGTGCATGAAATAAAAATCACAGAGCAGGTACAGAGGAAGTGGTGACGAGTTTCTGTCAGTACCAATCTCTCGCATTGCTGCGAGCAGCTACAGTGGCAGTACTTTCCCACAATACAGGGCAACTGTCTAATGTATGTCAGTATGAGTATATGTACTCAATGACAGAAGCTTACTGCTCAAAGGGGTTTTCTCAGTTTCACAGACAAGAAATCAAAGAAACAAAAAATCTCAGCAAATTTTGTTTTTTCTCCAGAATGATTTCTCCTCAGCTTTTTGAGAAATAACGTTCATTTCAGTGGAGTTTCTCAATGTAAGGTGATGTCCTGCGTGATGCGTCAAACAATGACGGTGTGACGATTTTCAATGGCGGTTTTCAGAGGAACAACAGATAGCCTGAGTCCTTCAGTACAGTACACTTTCTTCCACTTACAAACGAAAGTGAAAAAATGTGGCCTACAAGTTATATGATCTCACTTTAAAAAGCAAGATTATCATAAATAGAGATCTGACTGGGGTCTGTACAACTAACGCTGATTGATGTGTGATTAGTTTTGCAGGTATTTGAGCTTAAACCAAAGTATTGGAGAGTTTATAACTGATTATTACACTCAGCTCACTTCAGAGATTGGGAGCAAATTAATAAATCGATCACTGCTATTTTCGAGGTTCTAAGTATACGTATGTGGTGTACTTTTTCCCACAGATCTTCTGTCTCTCCCTCGATTTCTGCGACTCACCCTTTATCTCCTCGTCAGCAGGCCTTAGCCTATACTGAGTGACTGAGTAACTTGCACATACCAGCCTGGAGTGAAATGTTGAGGCAGCAGATCTCTGCCCGTCTTATCTTAGTCTGTCACTTAGAAGAAGGTGGCACGTATGAAGATTAGCAGGCATCAGATGCATCCTTTAGTAACTTCTGAGAATGACTGCTCTGTACGTTTTAATCTTGGTGATAGCTGTAGATGAATGACTCAACACTAACAGACTACCGTCAGTCTCCCTTCAGGTCTGCTAGCTATGATGCAGAACATGTACTTGATCGTCATTGTGTCATCGTTTCTCATTGTGGTGTCTGTTGTTTGCCATGACATGAAGATACGTGTAGAAAGATGCGATCATGATCAACATTATGGCTTTCTGTGCGCTACATTTCGAATACGCATACGGAGATCGAGTCAGTGTATTCTTACAACTAAGACATTAATACAGATACGAGTCAAGTTCAAGAGCCACTCTTATTATTCAGTGTGACATTTATTTTAGATCAAACAGTTTATTAAAACCGCATCTCCTATTTCTTACTCAACGCGTTGTTAAACTTGATGACTATGATTAAAATGTACTTCTCATTTCTCAACAGTGTGACTGGCGGTGTAGAGTCCCTGCAGCTGTATTGTTTGATCACATGACGGTTGTCATTTATGAAACTTATTGAGGTGACATTTAACCACACTGTACAGTGGGTGAAATGTAATATACAGTATGCTGGACAAGTCAGACAAATCCCCTTTTGTCAACGTGCACTACACCGTGTTACTCTCTGTAGCTGAAACTGTAAAGCGTGCATCATCCCATACTGCTGAGTAATTCATGGCTTTTCTCACCTGTGAACTCATTTTAAGCCCCAGACTGTTCAGTACTCAGCAGTTGATGTCAGGTCATTTGTCATCGTCACGCAGCGTAGTTCTACTGTAAAGGTTAGGAAAAGGGCAAACTGATGGAGATTTGGTGCGTTTTTCTCTCATAGTCATGTCTGTATCCCTTGTGACCTTTCCATTGTGCCTCTCTGTAGCAGAGGACTGTACATATCTCTGTCTATAAAACTTGTCTTACCACAGCTGCTGCAGTTTGCTCTGTCCTTGCGAGAACAATTTACAGGAAAGACGGAAATAGACACACAGCTGAAAACAACAAAGCTGAACAAAGGTGAGTGTGTACATTCGAGTAGGTGTAAAAATAGAGGTGCATATAAAACTTTGACTGCGCTGGAGACTGTCCTGGCCACCCTCAGCGGGCCGTTAGCTGACACAGGAGGGCCGCGCGCTGATTAAGCTCACCTGGGTGATAAAAGCTGGTCCATGTGTTCGCTCTCCCTTCCTACATCTGGCATCCAACCTGCAACACCTGCTTCTGCACTGCAACACCTCCACAGCACACATGCAACACATCCATACACTGCTTGGATTGTTTGTTTCATGGATTCCCACACCCCACTGTTCCTTTGTGTCTACCTTAGTGTTAGTTTTGTCTTGTTTTCAAGCAACCTTGCATAAAAATTGTATTTTTGCAATTTAGCACCCCCAGTTTAAGATGACTTATGGTCAAAAACTGGTGAGTCAACAACTTTGCTAACAGTCCAACAAATGCAACACAAGACTTAACAGCCAGGTAATGTTACTTATTAGTCCAACAGTAAGAAGCTCAGCTCAGCATCACCATTGGTCTCTTTGCCGCTGTCATCAAGTCCGTAGAGGACGCCGACGCACATCACTGGCTCTTCTACTTGCCACCACTCATTCACCCGCAGCCCGAGTGTGAAAACGTACTCTTTGACGTCGTCCAAAACGTCTGTGGTACAAACAATAACACTCCTCAGCTCACAGTCTGGGTAGCCTGGCTAACAGACTGAGCTAATGCTAGCTAACAGCAGCTACAGTTTGAGGAAGTTTTCTTTATTGTCCATCAGGAAAGGAGGACGTCGGAGTTACATGGTTCTTGTGCGTGATGCCACAAAAGGCATACAGGGCGCAGAGCTTTGGACATGAAGCAGTATGAAACGTGTGTTATTAGTGTTATGCTATGTGACTGAAACCTCTGCCTGCCACATATTTGAACAGCCAGTTCCCAGAAGGAAAGTATGCATCTTCTCATGACATAGCCGTTTCCCCCGGCCTCACTGATGAAAACCGAGAACTGCAACCAACATTTGGTAGAAATATGAAGAGCCGAGGGCCCACGCACCCCAGATCGAGTGATCACGATATGCTGAGGCTGAGTTCTGGAAGTGAAACTGTGTGACACATCACACCTCATTCTGTCCGACAGAGTTAACAAGGGTCACATAAGTGAGACACTCACAAAATCTGAAAGATTTGACCCTTGACCAATAAAGATTTCATGTTTTACAGATGAGTTTCCTTTTTTTTCAGTTTTGTTTGGGCTGCAAGAGAAGCAGTTGGTATCATAGGGACTTTCTACCCTGCCATGTTTTGTACTAGTGTGGTCACCTATGTGACTGCTTGTCACATTATCTGTTTCTCTAAAATACTCTCTTACACATTACCAATGAATTTGGCATTTTTAGGTTTTCCACAGACGGTTCTTGTTTTTCGTAGGATGCATCACGTCACATGAATGCAGACGTTGATTCCGGTGTCCTGTAGATGTGTCGGCTTCTATTAGACTTACTGTATGAACCAGACTTGTCATCCATTCGACTTGGATGAGAAGAAGTCAAACTACTGATTTTGGAATATGCATATTTACGTTGTTGCCGAGTGTTAGAGGAGAAATCAGTACCACTTAGATGCCAGCTCAATCAGAGAGCAGTTAGCTTAGCTTAGCATAAAGACTGGAAACAGGGGTAAACAGCTAGCCTGTCTCGGTGTTAAGACAAAAATATGACTTCCAAAAATCTTAGAAAAACGTGGGAAACTCCATGGACTGTCTGGTCTTTATGTTGCTCCATTTTCATATTTACCATGTAGACATATTAGTGGTATCCCTACAGTATTTTCATTTAACTTTCATTTCTCAAAAAGCTGACTTATTCCTTTTCAATAAACCTTAAGTGTAACAGCGTTTTGTAAAAGAGGATGCTGTTTTTCTAAGAAACCCAAGGCATGTCTCACCGCCGCTTATTTGAAAGTGAAATTCCCCGGAACATTTAAATTTTACTAAAGACTTCCCTCACACGACGCTGCACTGACACTTGTTTATTCTGTAAGAGGACATCTTATGAGGAAAGACTACAATCAACAGACAACACTCTGGCAGACCTGTGAAACAGCGGGTCTTATAAGATTTTGTCTGACACCTCCAGATTTGTACTTTAATGACACCTCACGGTTTTCAGTTTCATACATCACTCATCTGTGGTGTGAAGTGCTTCAGCAGTGTACACAAAGTGTGTCAAAAGCGAGCTTCGACTTGATAAAACATATTTAGCTGAGGAAGGAATGTGGGTGTATTGTTTTGGTTCCAGCCTGATGGCCATGGTTCAGTGAGTGAAGTCTAAACGCTTTCCCCCGGAGAAACCAGCACACCGTTATCACAAAAAAATAATAGTACTGAAAAACTGCATTTGATTGACAGAAATGCAGAGAAGTAAAGGTTGCACGCTGTTCTTATTCGTTGCAGCAACACACAGATGGCCTCACGTGATCCTGTGGTTAAAGAGAACCTTTATAAGGAGGTGTTGAGTCTAGTTGTTAGTTAGTTGTGCTAGAGAACGAAGCAGAACTGTGCCTGAGAAGTTGGTCTCCACATTCAGTAAGCGAATCGGTAAGCGATTTATTGCACTGCTACAAAATTGTGTTGTATTTTCAGACTATTGAACCTCTTTTACTTTAACTTTACATGCTTTATTTTTTTTCTTGTTCTGTTTTTACAAGATTTCAAGCTGTGTGATCTTATATTCCTGTCCTCTGCTTCTTTGTAGATAACATGGATGAGCCAAGTACAACTTTAATGACCACAATTGATTATTATACTGCAAGTACATCTGTAAGTATTCATTTTTATTCATTCATTCAACCGTTTTTATTTAAATCTTCAAGAAGGCACTTTCAATCAAGACAGAATAAATACACACAAAGAAACAAAACAGTTATATTCAGTTTGGGTATATTATAATACTTTGTTTGGCTGGTTTATTAATTTAATTATCTGCAGCCATGGCAACAGTGAAGAACAGTGAAGTGGTTATGTAACACACATTAATATCTGAGGAAAAGAGAACAAACAGTGATGACTATTTCGTCTGACAGGAGACAAAACATCTGTGTTTGTAGTGCATGTGTGTCTCTGTGTTTGTTATGCTGTAGCACTTAAAGGATGATTTTAAAGAAAGTCATATGGTCAAACTTAAAACTTGTGTTCCTGTGTGAATGAAACCATGTGAATGCTCTTTATTGAACATGACATGTTTTGTATTCTTCTTCTGTTATGTTTATGTTTTTGATTTCATGCTCCAAATATTGTAGATTTATCTCAGGCAGACATCTGTAGGATACTTAAATGTGACATTTACATCTGCACCAGCATCAAATTTTCCATTGTTTGCAAAAACCAAAGCCTCGACTTCAATCTGCTGTTTATCTTTGCCCTAAATCTAAACTTGATGCTTCTGGGGTACTGAGTTCTGCTGCGGGGCCCCTTGCCTGTAGCCCCTAAGGATGGTTAACCCCCCCCCAGGCTTGGATAGCGCGCAGGAAGTCGTGCCGTGTGGTTGCTCCAGCACAGACACAACAGTTGCACCTGACAGCAGTTTTGTTTTTTTCTTGCGCAAATTGGTTAGCGTGTACGTCACAGAGCGTTTGATGTCGCATCACTGAGTCCCACGCTAGAAGCCTGTGATGTTATGAATCCCTGAGAGCAGAAAAAAACATGCCAGGAAATAAAAACAAGGATAGAAGAAGTGCAGCGTACCTGTTTCAGCTCTTCAATGCCAAATCTCATAATCTGTTTTTGATTGCAGGACACCACTGAATACTTAGACTATGATACAGGGCCGACTGAAAGCACAGGCATGTGCGACAGAAGCTGGGTCCGGCAGTTTCGTGGAAAGTACGAACCGCCTCTGTTCTGGATCATCTTCATCCTTGGCGCTGTGGGTAACATGCTGGTTGTTTGGATCTACACCAGCGTGCGCAACCGTCTGAAGACAATGACTGACGTCTACCTGCTAAACCTGGCTGTGGCTGACCTCCTCTTCCTGTGCATGTTGCCCTTCTGGGCTGTCGACGCCGTCAAGGGATGGGACTTTGGCGTTAGTGTCTGCAAAATAGTGTCTGCTACCTATAAAATCAACTTCTTCAGCAGCATGTTCTTGCTCACCTGCATTAGCGTGGACCGCTACATTGCAATTGTGCAAGTCACCAAGGCCCAGAACCTGAAGAAAAAGAGGCTGCTCTACAGCAAACTTGCCTGCCTGGGTGTCTGGTTTGTCTCCATTCTCCTGGCCTTCCCTGAGTTAATCTTCGCCCAGGTGAAGACTGACCAAAAACAGAAGGCCTCCTGTAGTCTGGTGTACTGGAACAACGAATACAACCGGACGAAGATCCTGGTCCTGTCTCTGCAGATCTGCATGGGCTTCTGCCTTCCTCTGCTCGTCATGTTCTTTTGTTACTCTGTCATCATTCGCACGCTTCTCCAGGCCAGGAGCTTTGAAAAGCACAAGGCCCTACGTGTCATCTTTGCTGTGGTGTTTGTGTTTGTGCTCTCTCAGCTGCCTTACAATAGTCTGCTGATAGTGGAGGCCTCGCAGGCAGCTAATGCTACTATGACCGAATGTGAAACTGTAATCGGTTTAGATATAGCCGGACAGGTTGCTAAGAGCCTGGCGTACACTCACGCCTGCCTGAACCCATTCCTGTACGTCTTCATTGGAGTCCGGTTCAGACAAGACCTCTTGAGGATCATGAAGTGTGCTGGAGGTCTGGGCAAAGGAGGGCTCAGTAAAATGCAGCCAAGCCCCAAACGTCCCTCTGTCATGTCAGACACTGAAACTACCCCTGCCCTTTCCATATAAATGCCCATACACCCCAAAACCCTAAACCTGAGACCTGAGCCTACTTCAGCATAATCTCATTTTTTTGGTCGTCATGCATTATTTGAAAATAGCAGAGCAACATTTTCAACTTGTAAGTCTTTACAGTTTATAGTCATTACATTCATATCCTGACACATTTTTTCTGGAATCACTGTATAAACTGTATAATACTGTAAATAATTATTTTGTGTGTTGTTGTTTACATTTGTTCCATTGTGTATTTCTTGTTTGCTGCTGTAACTCAATAAAAAAAACAATTAAAAATGAGATAAATTTAAAACTTTCTGCAATGTTTCTGCTCTTCTGTCCCCCACGGCACAGAAACAAGAGGCACCAGTTTCAAGTACATCCTGATAGAAACCGTGAGATTAACAATTTAGAACTACTACACATGGGAAAGTATTTGAATGCTCTCGCTGGTATAACGTATGTGGTGTGGTAAGAAACCGATTTGAATGTGGTCAGTTCAATAAAACAACATTTTCAGTCTGACTAAACCGTTTCCTATTGACAGTCTGTGCCATCATCTTTGCAGACACTCTTTAACTGTCCGACCACGGCTAAGTTTAGCTATGACTTGGCAGTTTCGCAGTGGATGCTCAACAGATCCCAGCTCAAACTGGCATCAAAGAAGTTTCTCACGTTGGCTTCGCAACGGCTGCAGCTCAGACAGGTGGCAGACAGACAGACAGATGTCTCCCATGGCATGTGCGCCCACAAAGTTTTGATGCATGGTATTTCTGTTTAACCAACTTCTAAATGCTTGGACATAGTTTTTTTTAGTTATAGCCACATCATTTCTAGCAAAATTCAACGCGGCCTGTGCCGCTGAAGGCTGAGAACATCAAAGCCATGCTCGTCTAGATGCTTGGCCTGCTTTTCGTTCTTGTGTGATGGGGGAGCTGTGGGCGACATGTCGCATAATCACAGCTTTGTGACACCTCCACACAGAAACTGCTGCAATCAATCTGATATAAATCTGAAGTCAGAACGACAAAGATTGAAGGATTAGGGTTGAGGTTGGCAGCATGGGTTGCTCTGTCTGTGTTATCTTCCCACAGCAAAACAGATCAACTCAATACTTTACACGGCACTTTTCTTTACACATTCAAAGACACAAATTTTAAAAAGCACGGGTGCGCGCTCAGGCTGTGAATTTTGAGTTGGAAATGATTGTCTGTCAAATGTTATTGTCTGTTGACTGACGCAAGACAGAGCAGATAAGACAGATGGAGAGGAAGAAAACATGAGAAACAGAAGTACATTACAGTCTCGCACTTCGACTCTAGGAAAACAAAAGCTAGGATGTTTTTGTGGCCACTGAGGTCTGTACTAGTCTACTGCAGCATACCTGCTGAGCTCAGGTGAGACCACATTTTTTTTATTTTCTCCTCTGCGCGCCTTCTGTCTCTCACGACAGGAAACCATCAGGCATGTGAATAACAACATGCAGAGCTGAGGCCTCACCATGGATGTCCCCGGGGGCCCAAGGCAGATGTCTTAAATTTCTTCTAACTGTAGAGCGCTAATGGAAATATAACGACTCAGCACATCTTGAGCATAATCTGAATGAGTTTGTGTTTTGCAATTTAAACGTTGATACTTTTTAAATCTACTGCGTGATTAAAAGTAGCTCCCACAGTTCACACTGTGAGAAGTGGTTCTCACTGCCCGCTGTGTCATATCCTATTACAAAATGCAATTTATCTTCTCTTTTCCTAAATGATGCTGTTGTAATATGATTGGATGTGGTCTGTACTGGTCGGGAATTTTATTTGCTGCATATGTAAACCAGATTCTCAGCAGATTTAGTCCCTAAACAAGATCAGTATGAGGACAACATCTGATTCCAGGCGAAACAACATGGACACCTTATGATATTAAACAAAAAAAGTGGCTATGACCTCAGTTTTGCCTCATCGGAAATTCAACATTAAAAGTGGCTCCTGAGATCTGATGTATTAGATTTTCCTTCAGTAGCTCCAAATCATTTCATGTCTGACGTATCCCACCAGTCCTATCAGATCGGCTCAAGATCCAGTCAATTGTTTTTTGTTTTTTTTACTGCAGAGAAAACACAGTGAATCCTTACAGGGCGTAGTGATCTGTTAATATTTCAGCACAGTGTCTTTTTTCACAGCAGTCTGTCAAAACTGTGTTTGACTATTTGGAGCTAAAACAAACCCAACAAACTGAACCATTACTTTCTTGCAAACAAATTTCCTGGCACACTCAATTGCACCACTTATTTGTAAGGTGCTACAAGTTACAGCAAACAGATGCATGGTCATAGTTGTTTACTGTGAAAATAGAAAAGAAGAAGTACTCAAGTATGTGTATTTTTGAGCATAATGTGCAAACTGTACATGACATCATTGGATTGTTAGTGATGCATCGGTGTGTGAGCCACATTTTCCGGTTGTAGCTTGCTGCGGTGGAGTTAGTTTGAACTGCTTTATTTTCGGTTAGCTACTTTGGTCGAGATGTTCTGAACATCAAGAGTCAGTTTGTTTCAACATGTCAAATCTGATGAATCTGTAGGAGGAAAAAACAACTTATTTTGTGGCCTCACTGTACCATATCTGCCATGCATTGTATTCATTTTCATACTGTCCGCATTGTACATATTGTACGTGCATGCACCATATTCATATCCAGCTGTTTATTGTGTGTTTTATGTCTACCACTGGCTTCACTTGTACCTGCAATCACTTGCACTTTCTGCTGTGCATGCTGCAGTACAGGCTGTATATATATGATATTTATTTATTTAACTCATGCGCACAATACTACTGCTTTTGCACTTTTGGTTGGATGCTAAACTGCATTCATGTCTCCGTGCTTGTTCTCTGTGCAACGATTATAAAGTTGAACTTAATTTAATCTCTTAAACAGTTACCTGAATGAAACTGAGAAGTTTCAACGGGAAATCAGGCTCTGGTGAAACTACAGACAATGCACAGACTTCTGAAATATGATAAGAGGCCACATGTAGATGATGCTTTTTTTTTTCAACAGCCAAAAGACTGTGAAGCAGTTTCAGCTGAGCCTTTGTTTTTGTAAATGGAAAATCTTAAATGAACTAAAGGTAACTCCAGCTGTTAAATTGAGTAATTGATTCGTTGTCTGAATCACACAGTTTTGCAGTCCTATTTGTGTGTTTCGTTTCCTCCCAAACACAAATATGTGGATGAACACAATCAAATCATAGTTTCTATTTTTCCAAATTAGTTCAAGCTCTCCTGGTAATTACAGGAGTATCACACTGGGTAAAGCTACTCTCCTATAAGTTGTGTGTTGTGACTGTCCACATAAAAAGCAGCAGTCAGACTGAGTGTGAGCTTGACTTTATTTCTATTACCGGTTACTGGTGATTTCCACCACAAGGTGGCGTAGCTTGCACAGCAGAGTTAGCCTGTGGTTGAGGGTTCAGGCAGATGCGCCAGCAAACACACTGTTTGGAAATGAAACGAACCCCATCTAGTGGCAGCGTGGATGGGAGGCCATGTTTTAGGGAGCAGCGTTGGACATCAAGTTTCAAGTTCACGAGGTTTGTCTTGGAATCTCATTCCCAAAGAGCTGCTAATAGACAGGCAGATTGATCGTATACCGCATTAGTAACATTCCACGTTCCTCATTATCCCACAACTGAAGTGCCATTGTAATCACCACTGGGGAAAACAGTAAAAAGTAAAAAACTGAGCAGGTCTGGACTGTGTAGTGAAGAATGCGAAAGACTCACAAGTAGAGCAGCACCTGTGGTTTGGGAACATCCCATCCATCTTTCTGCACAGGGGGAATTGTGTGTGTGTGTGTGCATGAAGGAGATGTGTGAGAGAAAGAAAAAAGAGGGATGGAGGGAGGACATGGTGGAGTCTATGAGTAATAGGAGAGACAGAGTAAGCATATGTGACCCATTGACATTGAGCGGGCTGCAGTCTGGTTTCATCTGGCCTATGGTCTGGTTCTGTGGACCACAGAAAGCCTCAGGGATGAGCAACAATGACCCACTGGCTATGAGCACTATTTACCTACTATAACAAGTCACAAATAGCATCATCGTGAAAGTTAGAGAGTGCCTCATTGGCAAATCTGAAGCGTGTTGTGAGGAAAACAGTGAAATGTTGCATATGAGGACGGAAATGGGAAAAGAAAGTGATCTTTTATCCAAGCAAACAGGATCTTCAGCGTAAAAAGAAATGTAATAGAACTTGGACCTCCACAATTTCAGCCCAAACAGGGAGCCTCTTATCATCTGCCATCTCTCCCACAGCTAATATTTCACTTCAGCTCCCGGGCCCACAGAATGAGAGACGTTTCCATTTCATGTCAGTCATTTCCAGGCCTGTGTGTTACCTGTGTGGTGATAAGTGTTTGACTGACTGGGAGTGTCGTTAGTCACTGTCCGGCTCCGAGTGACAGCCACAGATTGACGCCGATGATGAGGAGAGGAGAGGCCTGGTGTGTTCAGAGACGACAGAAAACCACGCTTGATGTAAGGAGGGAGCGCGTTGGGGGGAGAGACACGTTCGCACACGTATAATGACAAACACAAAGCCATAGAAAGACTTGAAGGTGCATTAAGGGAAGGCATTCTGTCTTTGTAATGACACAATCAAGGGACATGAGGCATCACATGCGTTCCTAATTTGCAGAAATGTGTTTAGTTCCTATTATATGTGACATTTACTGTATCTTTAATCTTAAAGGTGAAGAATTCCCATTCAGCTACATTAGCAATATGTCACTGCGTAATAGTACGATGAAATATCAATTGTTGTGCCCATTTCAGTAACACTTTATTTGATGGCATCTGTCATTTCTTAAGAATTATCCGAGGAAGAGTCCAGGACAAATCAACCGCCAGGAGCAATTCTCAATTTAAATCACATACATATTAATTCATATATTATGTATTATTTAAATCTTGACTATTTTTTTGGTTTGTGGACAAATTTCACATTTTAACGATGACCTGCCATGCACTGACTTAAAGACTAAAGCAGCATTTATTCTGTTTCTCTTGTAATCAGTACCATATTAAATTGTTTCTACCTTTTTATTTTATAGGAAAATACGAGACCCACAAAATAAAATGTTATCACCATCACCAAAAATTATAACCATGAGATCATCTATGAATGTACATGTTTTGAGGAGAAATTAGAAGACTCAAAGATACATTTTGTAGTAAATAAGGTAGTTTAGTTGTCGAAAAAAATGTTCAGAATAATGTCAGTTATCATATTTTATTACCATAATCAGAAATATAAATATATATGTGGTATATATATGTATATATATATATATGTGGTAAATGGTATATAAATATACAAGTCTAAAATATTTGGTATTACGTCTTCACTCACACATTTACACATTTAGATTCATGATCAGTGATCAGTTCACTTCAAACAACCAACCGTTTGTTTAATTTTTTTTTGATATACATCATTTTGTAGGTGAAGCGCACATGTTTAATTTTGTATCATCAACACTTGAGTTATTTCCTCTATGAGTTGCATGAATATCATGAATACAAAAAGTGTAACTGACGATCTGATGGACTGGATTTTACCTAACAGCTTCTACAGCAAGGGGGGCTGTGGGGAGCGATCACTTTTCTATATGTAGCCTATATTTCAGTCAATTTTGCGAGTTTAATTTGAGTTGTTTTGTTTGTTTTTTGCCCCGTTAATATTGAGTATTCGTGTGTTTATTGGGTTTTGCCCAATAACTCCAAATTTTACCTCTCTTAGGGCCCAATCTAAATCTTTTTTTAGCCACTAGGGGGCAGCATAAGCCAGTTGTGAACACGACATTGACATATCAACTCCCTTTAAGTTGATGTGACAAACAATTATTTATTTGGAATCATGTTTCTGTCTGTCGCTACCGACTCCTGAGGGAAACGTCTGGCTCTTTAGCTGCTAAATGCTACATTATGTTCCCCAGATAGCCTCTGTCTGTGTCTGTCTTCTGTTTGCTGCCGATCAGGTGGAGTATAATGGATTTTTCTGTAAAACTTTTATATTCTTTATATTCAAGATAACATTCTGCCACAAGCAGTTGGTTTCAGATGGACACACTGTTGCTATGAGCAACTGCTACTTGCAAAATTCTACAGCACTGACATTGTTACATTCACTATTTAGTCATTTTATCAGTATCCGAGTAAAGACAGATGTTCAGTGTGCTCAATCCGCTCCCCAAATGCCCTTGTTGGAGCATTATAAGTGGGTACAACAGCCATTTGCTTAACCAATTAGCCTACTTAACTGTTGTGTATGTTACTTTCACTCTTGTGGAGTGTGTGTTTACTTGATTAATTCCTATGTTGTACTGTATTTCTCATGGGGGCTTAAGTTGATCTTACATACTTGGTTCTTTCCTGACATGTAACAGCTCTGCTGCGTCTCATTTTGAGTACCCCCATACTTCCACTTGCTTTTTTGAGGACATAAGTGTGTTCACACTGTCAAGTATGGCAAAATGCAGTGCACTGTGAGTACCCTTATGGTGAGTGTGAAAGGCTGGACAAAATGCTCAAGCCTGAAGCAGTTGCATAGATACCGCAGCATACAAATATAAATTGTACACATGTTTTAGATTTATGTTTCAGCAGTCTGTTGGCACTAATGCTCCGCCTGGTTGCAGTTTGGTGTGGAGGAAAATGGTCGCGCTAGAAGTGTGAAACCACGACCCTGCACAAGTTAGCGCCAGGGAGAGACTTGTGTGAATCCACACTGCTGTCTTTAACCTTTATTGGAAGCGTGGTTAGCTCGCTGCATAGCTGTGCAGCTACACACATAATTAGGTTTAAAGAAAACCTATTGGAAAAGACTGCATTCCCACCTGTAACATGCCGGACCCCTGATGTATGGCATGATGGGATCTTCATGGGCTCAATCGTAGATATATTAAAACAGCAGATTGGATAAAGATGCAGATGTCACTGAGGAAAGAAGTTAGCACAGCTGAAGACAAATTACAACACAGTCGAGTTGATTTCACTATTAGTCTCATATGAGCCGACCTGGGGGAAAAAAACAGGAAATAAAACAAGACTACAAGGCCAAGAAGTTCAATCTCTGGACATCTCTGGAACATGTTTTCACCCTCACGGTCTCTACCCTTCCTTTTACCTCCTCTTTCAAAAGCGAGGCAGTAAGCTGCGAGATGGATGGGCTGAGCGTTGCAAGGTTTCCAAAAGCGAACAGAGTCTGACTGCTGCTCTACCTGAGGAGCAAAAACAAAAGAGCCATCTCTACCTGTAGGACTGTGGGAGTCGAGGCTTTGATCTGGACCAGAAAGAGAGAGTAGTTTGATGAAATATTGATGCTTTTTTTTTTTTAACTGTGTCCTGTGGGAGCTCCGTCTGCTCTCAGGATGTGTGCGCTGATCCACAATACTGCACCGTGCCTCGCTAGATGAGAACGGACTTGACTATACGGTTCAAGGAGTCTTATCGGTCCTAATGGGCCTAATGATGACCCCCCACTTCGGGTCTGAACTGGTCGGGGACTTTTTTTTCTTGTTGATCAAAAGAAGAAGTATTTTTAATCAGTCCGCACCTATTGAAAAATACACAAGTGATGTGTGTCTGACAACATCCTTACAGAATCTTGACAGCAAAGCCTGCACATGACTTAAATCTTTATTTGGTGTTGGTGTTTTTTTTTTCTCCGATCGGTAGTTTGCCCTTGAAACAAAAGTGCAACGTGTTCACAGGAATCCTGAAAATTCATCTTACATCAGAGTTAATTTGACGTTGAGTTTTAAGTGGAGTTGTCTTGGAATAACTTTGACAAATAAATAAAAACTAGAGCATCTCGCGTTTGAAGTGACTTCTTTTTGGCCCCAGTATTCTCACATTAAGGCCTTGTTAAGCCCAGTATCAGACCATGTAATATGATTTCAACTGGCTGCTGAGAAACTTTGATTTGAGTTTGTACGAGTGACCCACATTCTTCAAGCAACAGTGATCTCCGTGCAAGGAGAAGAAGAAAAAAAATCTGAATATTGATAATTGCCTAGAGTGCTTTTGTGTGAAAGTTAAGAGGCCAACACGCTCCAATCAAACTGGAAAAAAGAGACAGCGAAATGCGAGGGGGGTTGGATTTATCACTCTCCCATGCTCACGTTCATACACAGAGATAGACGGCGGGCATAATGACTTCAGCAGAACAATTATTTCAACTTAAAGGAAGAGGAGAAGGAGGCAGAGAAGCGGGTCGAGCGGGTGAGGAGGGAGGGGTCTTAGGAGGAGCCAGGGGCAGGAGATAGTCTGGGAAAGGTCTTGCGTAAAAGTGGAATTAACATGCCTTTCCATTGGAGTCCATTAGATAATCATATTCATACCACACAAGGCTCCAAACCCTCTCTGTTTCATTATTCCCTTTTAATCCAGCCTGATAAGGGGGTGCAGGCGTCGTGGTTTTATTATGTCGTCATTTGGATTCCACATGAAATCCCCACGGGATGTTATCACGGGGAAATTGCTTAAATAGCCCAAGTGGATATAGTTTGGCGTTTATTATTTCTGACGGATTCAAAATAACTGCAAATATCCTTTTCTGATTATTGGGGGCAGAGAGTCTTATCAGTCATTCACACTAATGGCCCACTCAAGCCACCCGATACCTCCGGCGGAGAGGGGTGGGGGGGGACGGAGGCATGTGGGGAAGCGAAGAGGGTAGTGCTGCGTTTAGTGTCCTGAATGTACAAGTGTGTACAGGTAGAGAACATGTGAGGAAGAGGAAAGAGAGGAGGAAAGTACAACATGAAGAGAGAAGGGAAGGAGGCAGGAGACTTTTTGAAGCTGAAGGATGGATGCCGCTCTCCTGACACTGGACCAGAGGTCACTGACGCTCTCCTTTGTGGCATGTTTGTTTGCTCCCTGGCAAACAGGCCCAGTGTCAGGTGGCTGTAGCCATTTGTTGGTTGGCACACTTGCACTTGTCGTCCTGAGATTAAGAGCAAGTAAATCCTTCGGTGCCTGCATTAGATAGACAGCGAGGACACAGACAGGAAACACGGGTTCGCTGCGGTCATAGGAGTTGCTTATCGTCGCTGTTTCCAAATTTGGTGAATTTTTTATTGCAGGATTTAGTGTTTCTTTGTGGTCTGGGAAAATTCTCAAACTTCTTAAGATAGAAAAACATTTAAAAACCCATTGAATGATCTGCAAAATACACACGTTATAATCTTCATCTTGGACTTTTGGAGTCTATTTGCAAACCACAACAACAAATAAATACAAATAAATTAGATTTACAGATTAAAGGGTCAGTTCACTGTCATACCAAGCCGTATGTTTTCATTCGCCTCAGTTTTGAGACAGCATCTGTCTCGGATACAGCTGAGCTTGTTTCTCTTTTTTATTTTTTGTTAAATAGTGACAGAGCATCAGGAGAAAGATGAATAAGTAACATGCAGGGTCCCACGCTGGTGTCAAATTGGGAACACTGACCTTCTTCTCATACGCTCAGTTAACCCATAGGCAATAATATGTATGAATAAATATTTAAGAAACAGAATGCTGTCAACAGTTTTTGCAATTTAGGTGGACTGAATTATTAGATTATTAAGATTATTGTTACCAGTGGTGGAAAGTAACTGAGTACATTTACTCAAATGCTGTATTTAAGTGCTAATTTGTTTCACAGCTCTTGGTAGTGGTTACTTTGCAGGTCAGGATTTTGCATAGAAATATATGATCGTATTAAAATATCATACTTTTGCATAGAATAAACAGTCAAAAATATCTATAAAACGGCATTAAAATGCTGCTTACACATTATATATGGAATCTAAAATATATTTATATGATAACCTCACATAATGAAAAGTATTCCTCTTGATACTTAAAGTATATTTTCCTGATACTTCCTCTTAAAATCCTGATTGCGAGACTCCTTACACGCCACAGAGTGTTTTCATGCCGCGGCGTTGTGACTTTAAATCACGGAAAAGACCTCAGTGCCAACTGAAGTCAGTTCAAATATTCCTTTATCTTGAAATACCGCCTCTGTGCTGTGAAAAACACAGGAGCCTCTGTCAGTCCTCTGTTCATGTAGCCAGTGCATTTCCAGCAGTCACATCTGTGTGGATATAATATGCTTATTCTGCCGTATCCATTTCACAGTGACATCTGTCCAGCGGCGAAGAATTAAAGGCAAAAATCCAAATGCCTACACAACATTCTGCCAAGTATTGATTTACTGTTACTCGTGTAACATACGTGGACACACTGAGCACTACATATTAGTTCAGTGAGATCACGGCTGAAACTGGAAACACGCTCTGTCAGTGGGTCATTTTTTGAAAAATAAGCACGAGACGCAGATGTTGATGTCCAGGCCGCGGCGTTTCTTCTGGATTCTTGATTGTGCCGTGAGGGGAAGTGACACTGTGCGAGTGTGTGTGTTTGCCCGTGACGGGTTATCATACGTGCGTGTGTGTGTGTGTGTGTTTGTTTGTGAGCGTGCTTGAGTGTCTACCTTAGTGAGTACACCTCCCTGTCTGTAGATCTCAGGGTCTGGAACAAACAGTAGTTCCTTCTTAATTGGGGTGAGATCTGGGGCTTAAAGGGGGCCAAGAAGGGACCCGAACCCCTTTTTTTCTCCTCCAGAATCGCTTTGGCTACAGAGGTGCTTTTGATGTGTGCTTTGGCTCTGCGAGCCCTACTCTGGAATATGTTCTTGGGAGACCATTGGTTACTTGCCTCCAGGCAGAATCTCAATCCCCAGGATCCTGGCCCTCTTTGATGAAATACTTTCGGGAGCCGCTAACCCTACTGATGCCCAAGTGCACCCCCTCCTTCCTCTTTTACCCTCTTGTTCTCCCCCACCTTACCCCCACCTCCACGTTCCTCAGATTCTCTTTGAGAGATTCATAACAAGGACTTTATCTCTGTGTAGTCCGGGCCAGATGAGCACCGCCTGACAAACTGACAGGAGAATTAGTCGTGTCTTACAGAGCACCTTTGACTGTCTCCTCTCTCTCGGCCCTCAACTTCCTGTCGTCACGGACACGAGCATTTTCATCGCATCGACACTGATTTATATCACGGCTTGTATTCTTATCACTGTGCATCTTTTTTTGTGTTGTTTTTTTTTTACTCACAACTGCATTTATTAAGTCTGGACTGTATTTCAAAATCATAAAATACAAACGCCTGTACTTTTATTTTGACATTTTATGAATTATAAGGGAAAAAAGCTGCAAAAATGATGTTTATCTGATTTATTCATGAACAGAGAAACTATTTGCGCTGAAGCCAAACCTTGTTTTTCATTGGAATATTTAAAATACTTGCTCATCACAGCCTTCCAACTTTTACATTCAAAATCCATCTTCACGTTCTGTCAGAATGAAAATTCAAACATTTGGAGGTTTATTGACGACAAAGACGTTGACAGCTGTGACAGGGCGATCTTAGGCTCTGATTGATTAAGGCGGTAATTAGTCAATGCAGACTTTATTGGCATAATAAGCAGCAGGAAACGGCTTCATCTCTGCAGCAGGACATTCCTTTAAATTACAGACTTCTGCGTTTGCTGATGGGATGCGCGCTGCAATCAGGATAAATACACCAACTGCGTCTTGACGGACTTGACCTCTCGGCCACACACACACATTCAAATCCTAGTTAAACGATTAACTGGTGATTTTCCTCTCCAAACTCCCACCTCTTCATTGATTGAACCAGCACCCTGAAGACCTCTCTTACCACATAATTTCCCTGTATATTGATTATGTATATTGATTATAACCTAACCCTACAGGAAGGCTTCCCTCTGCTTTAACGCAGCTTTAGGTATCACTCTGAAGGCTGAGCCCAGGAGACTATTTTAGCTCTCATAAATCGACAGTCTCCAATATGCGAGTCAGATTGCTCTATAATGTAAATTGGGTTTCTTTTTTTTTTAAGGCGATAATTGAGACAGAGGCATGTGTGGAGTACCTGGATCAAAGAGTTCAAAACATCACCGAAACCTTGCTCTTAAGTTTAATTACTCAGAAAATAAACCAACATATTTGCCTGTTAGTACGGTTCTCGCACTAATACATCCAAACTGTGGTGCAGGATTTGGATTTTAGCAACGTAATTTAAGATAAAGTCAGAAATATTCTGTTTCATTTCAGCGTTTTCAACTGGTTTACGCAGGCTGGCGGGAATGTAACGTTACACGTGTATGCGATTGTTCACAGAGCAACATTTTTTTTGGCGTTTTAAGAATAGTGACACTGCACTGATGCAACTTTCGAGTCCTTGATGTGGTCCATTGCCTATCCAGGTATCTAAGTTGCATGGACAGAGCAGAAAAAATGATGTGCAATGTAATAAAAATATTCCTGTCTTGTCACTTTTTCTTGTTTAACTTGGGTCGGTTGTACTCCCAAATGTGCTACAAGGCCCTATGAGGAGCAAGAAGGTGGAAAAACTCGGCTTAATGTTGGTTTAAGATCCATAAATTGTGACATTGGGAGTAACTGGGATTAAAGTTTTACAAAAAATGTTTTAAATAAAGAAAGAAAAGAAGAAAGGAAGGAAGGAAGAAAAGGAGGGGGGTACACAAAATAAAAAAAAAAAAAAAAAAAAGGAGGGAGGCAGTGAGTAAAGGAGGGAGCAATCCGAAGGGAGGAGTCAAGCGAGGGAAGGAGCAGCTGGAGTCCCACACTTCGCCCTCTCTCTTCTCCTCGAAAAAGCGCACTAAATGTAATAACAACTCTCCGTGCGCTTCTGACGCTTATGTTGTTTTTACGCACATCTGCGGTCTGCTATCGGCAGATATTATCGGCAGGCTGATGGTGTTAGTCCGGCGTTGGTTGAACACAGCAAACTGTGAGAAGGAGGTGAAAGACAGGCAAGAGGAAAAACTCTGGCTGCGCCGTTTTGGAGTTGGAGTTGCAGCGTAAAAAAAAAAAAGAAAGAAAGAAAGAAAACGTCCCAGGCAACTCCAGAGGCACATCTGCAACTTAGGAAGAAAAGAAGACGAAGAAAGAAGAGAAATCATATTTTTTCCTGTGTGTGAAGATAAAAGTCACGAATCAAAAAGGGGGGAACTCACCCAGAAAGAAGTAAGTAAACTCACACGCACGGGCGGAATGGGTTTTTGGACATTGTTGCGCTTATTTGCCTCACTTTTAAAGTTTAGCTGGAGAGAGGCAGCGGAGAGGTTTCGCATTTCAAAAACGATGGGGTTTCACACAAGTTTAGATGTAGACATGAAGTGGATTAACGCAACACTTTTCTTTTTTTTTTTTTTGTTTAAATCGATGTGGGATCACCAAACCAGCCGAAAAATGCAGCACAGACCGTGTTACACTTGGCCTGGGTGTGATTTATTCTCTGTGAAATAAGTGTTGGTTGTTAGAAACCCCGGATGGCACACTTAACACGTACCCGACAGACAGATGTGCATTTAAAAAAAAAACTAGTTCAAAGTTGCATGAAGTCTGAAAAACTTCAGTTTTTTTTGATGTGTTGTAAGACAGAAGAAACACGTGTAATTCTGCTGGGAGTTTTTGAACTGAAACTTTATGAACCTCTGCAGACATGAAACTTTATTGGACTACTGCCTGGAGAAACGCGCGTGGGGGGGGGGGGGGGGGAGTTGTTGCTGGGGGTGGTGGTGGTGGATGTGAAGAGGGGGGGGGGGGGGGGGCATGCATATTTATGTGCATGTGTGATCATATTTCATTCAGTGTCTGTTATTGATTCGGTTTATCCTGTTAGAGTTCTGCAGAAACAGTTACAGTGGACATGCTCAGCTTTGTTTCTCGGAGCTTGACCCTCGCCTTGACCTTTTAACGTGCAGACATGTTTAATTTTCTAATCACTGCATGGCTCAAACATTTCTACATCACAGGTTTTTAAATATTTTTAAATCTCAAAAAGCCAATTTGAGGCCTTTTTTTTAAAAAACACAGAAGAAATAAAGTTCCCAAATTAATATTTTATCAGATTTAGCATCAAGCTGATATTTTTAGACTGTTAAAAAAATGCAGAGGTGAAATAGTTTTTTGTGATTTGTCCTCCTTCACTTTATATTTCTGCACAAACAAGTGTCAGTATCTGGAAGCCTGACAAGTGCCAAAGCATTTAGAAGCAGGAAATCATCCCTGGCTATTTGATATGCATTGTAGAGTTTTGAAATTATTACTTGCTTCACCTTTTAGAAAAAAAACAAAAAAAAACTGAGGATACACCATAGCGTGTTTGAAGGCATGTGCATGTGCTCAGAGAAATTTAAGCCCATTACAGTGGGGTCCTGTGGCTCCGCAGGGGTCCATGTGGGGAATTTTATGGGGCCCCAAGCAAAATTAGAAATAGAGTAAAGCGACTGTAATTGAGTTTATTAGAATTCACTAGATTTATCACAATTAAAAATGGATGAGGGAGACTAATATAATCACAGATTTGTGCCTTCCATGCACAGTCAGATTAAAAATAAAAACACACACACACACACACAAAAAACTCTCACATGGACTTGTGCAGGGTGAAAATAAATCTAACAGAAGTCTGTGTGTTCTTTTTGGGGGTCCGGGACATGAAAACGTTTGGGAGCCCCCGAGCCTCCACATGTGCGGATATTTGTTTGAAACTTTCCCTCCTGTCCTCGCCAGCTGTTCCACATTTTATCTGCTTGTCTGCTCTCGGGTTTCATACAAGACGACGAGGGTCCGAGGTGCTCAGCCATGCGGTGCAGCTCAAATCCTCCTTTTTTTTTTTTTTTTTTTTTGACACTTGGCAAATTATTAACGGCGGTCTGGCTGCCTTGAGACGGAGCAGTGAGTGAACACACCAAATAAGATGTTTAACAGCACAAGTTCACACAGACAAAAAGCTCCTTTTCGCCTGTTTTTATGAGGCTGTTCCATCATTCATCTTGGCTGTGGATTTGAATTTTTTTTACACGCCTTGGTTATATTTGTCTAATAAAATTTAAATGGGACTGCCACATAAACTGTCATTTAATATGTCCCCTATTTTATTTATAATAACAAAATAACATTTCATAGAACCTACGAGGAGGAAATGAATCACTGTCATGTCAATGATTCAGCTCAGTTCACATGAGAAATATTGCATAGACGGATCAGGCCTTTAACACTCACATTTTAGGCCTCATATTTTATATTTTAAAATGACATCGTGAGAAAAGCTTCTCTATTTTAGTTTTATTTATTGAGATTGAACAAACCGAGCTGCACATTTTACCCTGTAAGTTTTGCTGATGTTGGCTTGTGAGTTGTTAATGATTTTAAAATAACACTGGCATTTAAAAATCTCATCTAATTGCCTCTATATAATTATTATTTGAGGCCAAAATTATGATTGCATGTGGATTAATTTTCTAAATATTAAATGTGCTATATTTTCCAGGAGGCTTAAATTAAATGTGACTGCCTGATGACAGAAATTGGTGGGTGAAATACAAATTTTAAAAGTTTAATTTCCTTTAATTCCTGTTTTTACACTCCACGTGGATGTCAGTAAATGTTTAAAATCTAGAAATGTATCATCTTGCATGTGAAAAGGCTTCATATTATGAACAAAATCACTATCCAATAATACAATTTGTATGAATTTTATATGAGAAGACACTGGTACTATCACATTTTGCCTAAAAGGGGATACGGATGTCAAACAGGTGCATCTTTACCAAAAAAAAAAAAAAAAGGACTTTGTCTCATTATGATGCAGCAGCGGTGATGAATGCAGCAGTGTTTAAGATGCTAATCTGCTGGAATGAGATGCACAACTTAGAGCCATTCGCTTACTGTAGCCAGCAACGATGTATCACTGCCGCTCTCCGCTTCCCCAGCTCCACGCGTGAGGAGCAGGCGGATAACGTTCCCTCTGCAGGAGTCACTCCGTCAGATAGCAGCAGCAGCGGCGGCAGCGTGCTGTTTTATCTCAGCTTTAAGCACTCCTTTAAGTAAAATTATGCATTGCGACACTGGCCCGGTACACCCGTGACCCGGCGACCTGGCAGAATAGGGGCTGTCATGTTAATGCAGGGAGATGACATGCTATTAGCTTTTGAGGTATGGCCCTCTCCTTCTCTTTAAGGGCCCTGCATTCGCAGCTAAAGGCAGGTTCTGTCCTCGGGCCTTTTACGCCCTGCAGGAAGAATACCTGTTATCAGGTTTGTATGCAAGAGGCCCTAATGAGCTGTGTTGTTGTGCTAATGACGCGACCTGAAGCTCCCAAAGAGGTGGCAAACGTTTTGTTAGAGCGAGGGTAATGTGAGGAAGTTGATTTCTCCCTTAAGATAATGAGGACTGTAGTTTATTAGTGTTTGCTCGTTTGTTTTGCAGGTTCGTTCTTTCCCCTCGTTTTTGGTGGTTGTTTTAAGGTTTTGTGCTTTTTTTTTTTCTGCTCCCGTTTCTCGGGAAGCTGCAGGAATCACACGGAGGTATAAATAGTAAATTATTCTAAGTTTTAAAACACACAAAAACCACATGACCAGTGAAAGTTCGGAGTAATTCCCTGTATAATTTGATTAGTTGTTTCTTCTCTTGCATATAACTGCCGCAGTTGAGTAGAGGGCCCCCAAAAGAAATCTCTCACTTTGATGATTTGGTACTTTGATATGTTGACATCAAATGAAACAGACACAGTGGGGAAAGAAAGAGGACAAGTCAGACAGAGGTGGTGATTGAGGAAAGAAAGGCTGTGCATGAGAGCGGGGTGGAAATGTGTGTGCGCCCTGGTGCGGTTTGCGAGGCTCGGAGGAGCGCTGTGAAAAGTTGGGCTGAGATGGCAAACCTGAGAAGCGTCAAAACGTCTGGATGCATTTGCGCGCGAGCAGAGACAAGAAGGGGTCTTCGGGTGTGCAAGGGCTTCTCCTTGGCCTCCTAATCCCCAGGCCCAGCCATCCCTTCAGGGCATGCCTCAGATCTGGCTCTCTGGCTCTCCGCGTGGACGACCAAGCTCCGCCAGCAGATTTAATATGCTATGTGTTCCTGCTCCCCCGGCTCCCCTCCACCTCAACCATCATTGTCCCAGAGCGGGACCCCCGCTCCCCGCTTCAAGGAGCCTGCTAAAGGCACCTTTCAAGCCGGGTGATGTCTTTGGATAAGGCGTGCTTACGGCGGGGGGGAAATGGTGATGAAGTGGGTGTGAGACTCAAGATATCCTACTGTAATTTTAGATATGTATATTACACACGTTCAGGAATCTTAATACACTCTGGGCTTTTGCAAACGGCATTCTGACACCACACCGCACTTAAAAAGCATGCGTGTACATGCTCATTCACACTTCTGCTCCTCTGTCTCCTTTCCTTCTCTCTCTCTCTACTTTTGGAGGCAAATTTGTTTTTTCATTTGTCTGAAGAAATAAGAAATGGGAGGAAGAAAAAAAAAAAGAAGAAGTGGGAGCTCATGTTGCCTTAGCAGGGGCTGAGAGAGGGCTGGTTTGTTTTCCATGGCTTTGGCCTGTTGGAAACTCCAACTGGACCTGACAATTAGTCTGGTCAACTGCTCTCCCAGAGTGAGGCACCGAAGACGGCAATAAAAAAATAAAAAAAAAAACGAGGAGGGGAAAAAAAAAGAAGAGTGAAAACAGTCAAGTAAATTTGAATGAAGTGATTTGAATTTACGATCGATTAAGTTGTGCTTGACAGCTTAACATAAGGCCCGTTGTAGGTCACGGTGAATTTTATTGCAAATATGCAGGTTGGTGTGCGAGAACGCAGAGTGTGCCAGCCGGCGGCTGCGTTTTCTTTTCTCACATACTTGAGGAGAAACAGGACAGGTCACGCCTGCATGTGGGTGTCGCTCATCCACTCCTCTGTTTGCTGTAGCCGCCGTAAAAACGTCTTTAAGCCCGTGGCGTGAAGTATAACAGCAAGAGGCGAAGTGCTTCGCTTTGGGGCCCATTTGCTTGTGGGCTTGTGTGTAAAGTTGAGCGCCTAAAGACACCGTGTCCCGCGGCTGGGGCTGTTATTGCAGATGTGGCATTGTGTCAGCTTTGATGGGAGCCGGTTGTGGCATCCGTGAGGGGGTCTGTGCTTTCTCGTCCGCGGCGGTGATTGGGGGACAGATGAACTGGCTGCTTGCTGTGAACAATGATCTGTCACTTACCCCTGCTTCTTGATGTGTGAAGCCATGAGTCAGGCTCTGTCTATTCCAAGACACCAGTACGCACACACTCCCCCCCCACACACACTCGAAGCAAGAAGAAACTATATTATTAACCGCATCTTCTAAACAAACCTTCTGTCCTCGCACCGTTAATGAAGTTACGCATTGTCATGCAATAATGCTCCCAATGTGAACCCCATGTGTTTGCAATCCCATGCTGCTTGTAGTTGTCTTTCAGTGGGAGTTATCCCCGAGTCTTGCTGCATCCTGGAGTGGAGGTCAAGGAGGGGTCTATTGTTTGAATGTCAAATGTAAATCCCAAGGTTAATACCTGAAAGAAGCACAGAGCCAGACATTCTCTCTCCTCTCCAAACATGTTTAGATGAGTACCTCTTCCCCCACTTTGCTCCCTCATTTCCGTCTGCTGCGGACTTGGGGCAAGTTGGAAAAGGAGGAGGGCGGGCATCCCGTATAAACCCCTCTAGTGTGTTCTTCTCAGCAATGAATGCTAACAGACCCCGGCTCTAATAATGCCTCATCTTAGAAAAACAAAAGGGGAACTCTACTATCTGAGCAAATTTCTGCCCCAACCTGAAAGAGCCCTCCTTTGACAGCGCAGCATTTGAAGACTAATCGTTTTTTCTCATGCAAAGCACGCTGTTTTAAGAGCCCGGGCCACGGAAAGAGAGGGGGCTGTGTTTTAACAATACTCCGCAGGGAGTGAGGAACAGGGTTTGGGGAGGGGAGGTAGGGTTGAAGTGGTGGTGGTGGTGGTGGGTGGGGGGGGGATTCCTCTCTCCTTTGCTCCTCAGACAAAGCCCAGTTCCTTTCAGGGTTGCATGGGGGGTAGGGTGCGTGGGGAAGAGGAGGGAGCATCCATGAGTTTGAGTTCCTTGAAAGAGAGGAACTCCAGCCGTTTTTTAATGACAGTTTGCCATCATGGTTCCTCCACCTTCCAGGGAAAATGTAGGGCTGGTCTTGCAGTGACAGGCCTGGAAAGAAGTGGGCCTGAGAAAATTTATAGAGAAACAGAAATATTAACGTGTACATGGGGCCCTAAAACGGCTTTGGCTATTCCTGCCAGACTGGTGTTTTTATTAAGAGGGGTCGACATGCTTTGGAAATATATCTTATTCATGAAGAAAGCCAGGTTAGACTTCCCAAAGAATTCATTATATTCCCCCAGATGCGGCTTTGCGGGTTGCAGCCGTCCCTCGGAGGACGTGGAGCGTGGAGCGCGACATTGTAAAGCCTCCCTCAGTGGGCACGGGAGTGCGAAGGGTTCCATTTGTCAAAGGTGCTGGAGTCTTTTTCCCTCCTCAACACTTTCCCGGCTCAGTCTCAAACTCATTGTCTGAGCAAAGGCAGGACATTAGTCACCGCAACGCCACGGGAGCCTGCAGGGCTAAGGACCAGTGCTCTGGAGCCCGGGCTGGGACAGAGGGGAGGAGAGAGGGGAAAGGAAAGAATGGAGGGAGGGAGGGAGCAACGGCAAAGGTGAGAGCGGGGCAGGAAAGGAGGTGGAAATGTGGGGTAGACAGAAAAGTGAGGAAGAGGGAAGACGAGAGAGCAGAGCATGTGTGTGGGAGAGGGAGAAAGACCATGGGGGGGTTAGAGGGAGTGGAGTCTGTAGCTCTACCTCAGGGCTCAGTATGTAAGCCCCTGTCTACCCCCCAAAGCTGCTTTCACAAAGAGATTTACAAGACAGGTCTCCGGTGTGCTTTGCTGCCCTGCATTATGAGTGAGCGAGTGTGTAAATGTGTGTGTGTGTGTGTCTTGCTGAAATTGACTTTTAGGACTTGTTTTCTTTCTTTTAATATCGTCTATTCAAGAAAGATATTCACCCAAATTTACCAATCCGGGCAGGTCAGACTCATAACAGCCCCAGTGGAGCAGTGTGAATAACCTATTCCCCCTTGTGGCTGGGTGTGTGTGTGTGTGTGTGTGTGCATTCATGTGTGAATGTATTTCACAGATTCACACATACAAGGGATGCTGTTAGCTTTTGGAATTATTTATAAAGCCTGGCTTTTGTGTGGCGCTCTAAGTCCCTGTCTCCTCCCATTACTGCCTATGACTCTACCTGGGCTTCCTTCAGCCTCCAAATGCTCCCTCAGCCACCTTTCCAGCACAAGGAACTGAGTTCGGTGTTACAGCTAAACCCTTTACAGCTACTAGTTCCCAGAAAGAATCACTTTCTCTCTCCCTTTTTATATATATATATATATATATATACCGGCTAAAGATTTGCTGGGCTGGAAAGATAGTTTTCTCGTTTAGAAAGTCATAATCTGTGGAGACAAACACAATCTATACACTTCAGAGAGACACACAAAGTTATACAGACCCATCCCATATGGCCCTAATTACCCTGTAATCCAGGAAAGTTTTTTTCCCCCCTCTTTCTTGCACGGACTGAGCGGGGGTGAAGGTTTTAGTGTGTTTGAGATGGTTTATGTTAATGTTGCTTTTATTGAAACAAGCTGGGATGTGATTATAGTCCTGCTCGGTACATATGAGCAGCGAACTGCTCCAGTTTTCCCCGTCTCCCTCTGGCATGGAGATCAATGCAAACCAGCTAACGCAGGGTAATAAGCCATTAGTACACACATTGTTGGAGAGATTTACATACATCGACCGGTGAACTGATAAACTAGGCTCCGTGTCCTAGAGGTAAGAGTTATTGTGTGTGTGAGTGATTAGCTGAATGAACTCCCGGTTAGAGTGTGTGTGTGAAGCATCGCCGCGGTGATCTCTTCCCTGTGACTGCCAGTCCTGTGTGATAGGTGCCAGATTGCGTAGCTGGGAGCCAGGTTGTCTCTGCTTGTCAGGAGAGCAGTGTGGAGGAGGGGGAGATGTGAGGATGATTACACTGTACACCGTTCCTCTGATCTGATTCATCACTAACTGTCTCTCCTGCAAAGGGTGAACTTATTATCCCTGTCTCAACTTCCACCGTGGAGCCAGCTGCTCTCCATGCTTCCCAATTAACCCCAGGCACCCGTCAAACGCTCCAATTAAGGCCTCCTCCTCCTCCTCACAAATTTATTTTCCTGCGTTAGCCCGCCTGGCTCCGGTTGGGATGCTCGAGCATGCGGTGAAGAGTGAGTGAGTGAGCCGGCGAGCGCTCGGCGTGTTTGTTTAGGAGCTGTCCTAAGCAATGGCGTTGCAGCTCCCAGATTTATTCGAGGCGGGGTTGCAAACAGCTGAAACGAGTAAATACACCCAGATGTTTGGCTTCCTCGCGATCAAGTCGGCGGGCCTGAGGGGCCTGCCTGTCTAATGACAGTCTTGTTCCTCGCTCTTAATGCCGGGGATTTTCAGGGGGCCATTTTGTGACTGTGCTCTTTGGAGTTTATGTGAAGTTTTTTTTTTTTTTTTTGCCGCACGCTCGGCAGTGCTGTGGGGTTTATGGCATCCCCATTCCAGCGTCGTGCGGCGTGATATCGTCTTGGTATTTGAGTTGCGTGAGACTTTTTTTCGCTGGGCTGAGAGTTTCTTCCGAACTCAGCCTCCTTTCAAAAGCCGATGCATTCAGCGGTGTGTTTTTGATGCATTGGTTTCTGATGAGCAACCGCATATGTGTGTGTGTGTGTGTATCTGTGTGTAGCTGTGTTGCTGTAGGTGGGGTACAGGTTTTGGCAGCACTGCCAAATCCTCTGAGACTGCCTGTGTGTGTGTGTGTGTGTGTGTGTAGAGCCTACGAGCTGGTGCAGAGGGATGGGGGGGCTCTGTGGCTGATATGAAAGTGAAGGGAGAGAGTTGTCTCCTGACGCTGCCGTTGGGAGAGCCGTCAGGGAGCTGGAAGTCTCCGGGACTCCCTCTGAGCTTCAGCTGTCTTTGATCTCACATACTCCATATTACTCACACACTCTCACCTGCCGCCAATCCTGCAACACAGAGCCACAGTTCGCTCACAGACCCGCACAAGGGCCAGCGAACCCGTTCGCGGTGCCGTGGTTTCGTGTGATTTGTCGTGGGAAGACAAAACTTTCAAAGAGCAACTGCAGGAAGACACGATGAAAACACGGATTATTCACATTATCGGTACATTTTTGATGATGTTTTTCCATTAATTAATAAATATTTCTGCGTAAAATGTCAGAAATGAGTGAAAATTGCCCCAAAATGTCTCATTTTACAATGATATAAAACAGAGAGAAGTGGAAATATTTCATGTTTGTAACCAGCTTGGTATTCTTTCATGATTAATGACGAATTGATTCGACTTATCAGCTCAGCGTTTCAGCAAAAGATAATATATACGGCTCCAAAAAATGGGTAATTTGACCAATCTTATGAAAATAATCTCATTTAATCAAGTGCATGGTTGTTTTTTAAAAAAATATCTGCACAGCCACCTCATAAAAAACATGTACTTCATGTTGCATGTACTCCCTACCGTTTTTTTTACCCCTGTCCATCACTGACAGGTTGAAATATGGTTGGAGTGCTGATAGAGCGACCTTATTTTAAGGTATTTCTCAACCCGTCTGATGTCAGATAAGGAGAACGCGAAGATACAACAGAATCATCCGTTTTCGGCGTCTGAGGAATGTGTGACCCACTGTTACCCTTTTGGATCCGCTCCCATCCACACAGGAAGTGTAGCATTAAAGCAATGCCATTTCTTCCTTTTCTCCCCCCCTCCCGTGTCTCTCTCTCTCTCCTTGCATTCCTTTGACTGACTGCGGCACATTTCAGGACAGCTTCATTCAGCATTCCTTTACATGCCGATTTGTTTGCCCTCCCCTCTTATTTATTTATTTTTCTCTCCCAAGTCTCTCCGCGTTTGGGTCCGGCTTCATCATGCGAGAGCCAAACACCAAGACAACTTCATCTCATCCAATTTTCACCCCTTTAATTCGGTTTAAATGGCATGGCCGCGAGGGCCAGAACGGGAATTAATAAGAGCCAATAAAGCTCGCCACTGGGGCATCGAGGCCAGTCTTTAAGTAAACATTATGACTTCTTGAGGGGGGATTCAGGGGCAGCACTTGATGAATTGTGGCGGAGCTTGGGAAGGGCTAATTTCTCACTTAGCCGTCCTGATGGGGCTAGCTAATAGGCCTTGCTTTGCCTGGCTGATTGTCTGCTGGCTTTATTATTGTGCATTATCGCGCTGCCCCCTGGCTGTTGTTAGCGCTCGGCCCCGGAGACGCCAGGGCCCATCATTAATCACGCAGCGGCACTGACTCACTCCGCTCCAACACTTATCCCAATGACACAAAGGAATGAAGGAAAGGAAAGAGAGATAGAGAGAAGGAGGAGGGAAAGAATAAGAGTAGGCCGAAGGGAGTTTGGATGAAATAAGTAGGGAGGGAGACGTGAAGAGAACTGAAGAGGAAGTCCAAGAGGGCAGGGCAGCTTCACGACGGCTCCGTAACCTGTAGCTGCTCGGCCTTCTGATTGCCTCAAGTAGCACTCCTCTTGTGTTACACAGTTTTCTTTTAAAGCACTGATGATAAGAGGAGTGTATTCTACGGTGTGAAGACCTTCTGTCAAAGCCATACCTGCTGCAACTACACTCACACAGGGCCATCTATCTGCTTGATCCTGCACGTGTGAGGAGGAGGAAGAGGAGGCAGGGAGAGGGAGGGAGATGCGTGTGAGGTTTTCATCAGCAGAGGAATTTCTCTTCCTCCACTCATCCCCTTCCCTGGGGTCCCCACTCTTATTTATGTTCTGCACACAGTGATCGCACTTGCATACTGAGAGGCGTATAGAGCACCTGGTGCATCGTACGCACACGCGCGCACACACTCTCAAACGCAGCCCCGGAACAATCCCTCTTTCTCCCCGCGCTATGTTCACACATGCATCGCGCAGGAGCTGTGCTCTCAAACAACGCAGCACTCGGCGTAACATGTACTGTTTCGCTGCAAGGATGTCGCTGTCGCGCTCTGGCGGAGTGCTTTCTAAAGCCTTGTATGAAGAAGACTGTTTTCAGTGGAGATGAGAGGCCCGCTGACAGAATACAGACCTCACTCTCTTCTGCTCTACAGTGTGTGCCATGCGCAGGGGCCATTCGAGTGGAAACCTTAAGCTATAGTGGATGAGGTGGCAGACAGTGTCTTCATAAGAAAGGGCTGCAACCGGCTCTTATAAACTCGGGAAAAGTGCCTGTAATCACGTTAATCTCCTCTGCAAGTCCAAGGCAGAAAAGTTTTACATATAGGAAAATGTTTTTCTTGTCTTCCCAAGGACCCTCATGGTATTTCGCTGAAGTAATAGGTTGCATTGTTTGCCTTGGCTCACAGTAAATGGCTGAACAAGCATCTTTCCCTTCGTCTCAAGAATCAGGAAAAGTGTTTGATCAAACAAAGGCTCTACGTCTTAGCATGCGAGGAAAATAAATAAAACAGAGTGCAGGGGAAACCAATACCGCCACTGCCACAGCAGCAAAGCTGCCCGCATTAGCCATTGTCTCAGGCTTCACAGCCCCGCTTGCCCCAACACGAGTGGCTCACGAACAAATGCAAAGTCAAAATAAATAAACAGACTAATAAGCAGGGGGCTGTTGGGAAAACTGGCAAGGCTTCCATTGTGGCGCGAGCTTTATTTGCCCCTTATCTGCTGGGTAGCGAGCGCAAAAGAAGCATCGTGTAAGCGTTCCGATTACATCGTGCGGGTTTGTTACCCAGGAATGTAAGATGCACTCAGCTCATTCTACGGTGCGACACACAGGGTCCCTCACCAGCCCTCCAAAGCATCTTAAGTGGAGAGGTTTGAGGGACCAAGACGCACGCGAGGATAATCTTATTAGCGCCGCTGAAAGCTACTGATGGGGCTGCGGCGTCGCACTGTTTGTCCTTGACAAAAAAAAATGTAAACACACTCGTACGGGCTTTTCCTTTTTGGAAACGTGTGCAGCGCGCTCGTGATAACAGCCCAGACTGTCGGCTGATGGAACGCTATTATGATGCTACACCTCCCGTGTAAAGATAAATTAAAGACAGGTCGATCTTTTGTAGAATCTAAATGCAGAAAATTCATAAAATATGCATCATTTTTTTTTTTTTCCACGCAGCGTTCGCAAGATGATTCACTGATTCAGAGCACGAACTAACGGAGCATCTCCATGAGTTAAGTTTTACAGTGCCGGTCGCACGTCATGGTAGGATGATATACCAACATGTAAATGAGTAACAATCTGAATAGCTCAACCATGTCACTGTATACAAAAGGGTGAGAAGGCCTAGCACTAAACCAGTTTCCATGTGCATATCTGGGATTTGATATGTGTGTGTGTGTGTGTGTGTGTGTGTGTGGCGGGGTGTGACTAATTCCTGCTAAATGGCCTTTACTTGAGGGGCTGGTCCCCATCAGCTGTAGGCCAGACTTAGTGCCATCTGGGCACAATGTTAAGTTTCACTGGTGAATGGGAGCCACAACCACCAAATCCCCAACCCCCCCCCTCGTCTCCTCTCCTCTCACCCTCCCTCCCTCCCTCTTTGCCTTCCAGGGCCAAGGGCAAGCCGTAAGTGCAGTGTTGAACACAGCATGGAAACCTAAGTATGTGGTTTCCTCCGAGAGCCATTGAGTTTAGGAACACCTCCTCAGTAGGGATTTTCGAATACGCGACAGGTCTTCTAACCACCGGGCGAGCACTTCTTCTCCTCTTCTCCTGTCTCCTTAAGGGGCCTCATCCCCTCACTGACCTTATCCAATGCAAACACATGCAGCCTGAGCCAGCGCATTCTGTTTTATTGCTAGATTCAGCTAATCTCGCTGGAAAGGGCTCAGACTCCTCCTCCCTCGTTGCCCCTCAGTGTTTTAGTTATTCCAGCTGTGCAGGAGCCCTTAATGTTGTTGGCATAGCTGCGAAATGTGCAAAAACACACACACTGTACACGCAGGAAAACATGTGCAGGCATGCAGGGGCACGGTGAGGCACGCGCACACACACGCGCGCACACACACATTCCCATGCTCCTCCCTTTCTCCATTCATTTTCTCCCCCTCTTATCCCACTTTTGCTCACAATCTCCCTCAATCGTCTCCATCTCCCATCTCTCCCCTCCCCTCTAACTCGCCGCGCCGCGGTGCGTTTGTGCGGCGTTGATAAGCCTAAGATAGCAGATCTCGGTGGTCGCTGATGTAATGATGATGAATGCTGCGGCGCTGCCAGTCTCCCCCCTCGGGGGGCCCTCGACACTGAACAGTCGCCCTAATGAAATGAACACAAATACAGTACCCCGTCTGCGAGGGATGGGGGGGTGGGTTGCCAAATCTAAGAAGACACTTCAAGAGTTTATATAAAAATGTCCCTCAGTTTCTTCAGAGTGTGTGTGCGTGCGTGTGTGTGTGTCATGCAAATGTGTTCCTAATGACAGAATGCAGCACACCTGAAGCAGTTTAAGCTTGTAAAGACGTAGCCTTTAAATAACAGGGGGTGATTTTTTTTGATAGCGTTAGCAGCCGTTTAAGCTCGAGCGGAGAGAGAGAGAGAAAAAGAGAGGCTGATTTTTTTTTTTTTCTATCAAAGGCAAAAGTTTATTTTAGTGTTTCACTTTGATGTGTACAATTTGCAGATGACTTTCAACTCGGTGCCTTTGTCACCAAGGCGTATAATTTATGTTAAATTGATTTGCTTAATGTGCTTATAAAATAAGATTTTTTTTTTTTTTCAGAGGGAAGCGTCTGAATTGTGGTATTTTAAACCTGTTTAATCGCCTCCCTTTCTCTGTGTGGAAGGATTACAGTGGAGCACAAATAAAGATACACCCTCTTTCTCTCTCCTATAATTGGGTGTAGGACAGACATTTCATGGGAAAGACATTAATATGAAATTAACATTTATTATAGGGTAACGACAGCGACCCATGCTTGGTTTGTAATTCCTTCGTCTGTGCCAGACCACCGATGCTAATATTTCTGCCCTGTCTCATATAAATGTACATAAAACTCTGATTTCTTCATCGGGAACGTTAGTGTTTGGCGCTCAAATTCATCCTGTAGGCAACTACTCCTCTCACATTTTTCCCCACGATGATGCCTTGACGTCAAGTGTTCGTGTTGGTTGTTTTCGGAGTTGGACGGGGTGAAAATGAGCAACACCGAAGGCGAGAGCAGAGACAGGAACATCTGCAGGATTGGGTGTGGGCGTCCAGGTCAGAGGGATTATGGGTGAAAAGGTCCTGCTTTTAATTGCTGCTTTGGAACTGTGGCCTGCCTTGTGGAACACAAAAGACCGGTCAGACACGCTTCAGTGGCTCGGACTTGTGAATATTTGCCCGACCAGTGGAATGCCCCGCTTTCTCCTCCTCAGCTCCCCTGCAAACCCAAATCCTGACCCTCACATTCACTCCACTCTCAGGCTCTTTTCGCTCTGGGATGACTCACCTTGGCAGGAGGGGGGGTGACAGAAAGACGCACACGTACATGTACACACACCCAACACGTGAAGCATGTCGGGAGCTGTTTAGTTACGACTTCTTTTCCCCTTCACTACTTCTACTCAAGTTTAGTCATCAGAATGATGCAATGATGGTTTCAGACAGGGAGACTCTTTTTTTTTTTTTCCCCTCGCTCTCGTTCGAGTTAGTTATCATAGTAGGAACTTACAAATATACACGTGCAGACATAACATACATGCGCCGCACATATTCGAACGATTAGCTCGCTCCACGCTGCAAAGACCCCCAGAAATGAGAGCGTTCACTCTATCAAACGCACGCGGCAGTGATTTAAGATGATATCTGTGCAAGTAGGACAAAAATGTCTTTGGTTGGAGATGACGGCTACACATGTATTCATGTGGGAGTGATTAGAGGACGAGCTCTTGTTTAATTCTGTTTTGATTGGTAAGGGAGTAATTGTGTTTTTTTTTTCCCTTCTCTCTTTCTCTCTCTCTCTCTCTCTCTCTGCCTCTCTCTTTCTTTTTTTCTTTCTGTAAGTCAGCAATTGCTTACAGATGTTGTTGTCGGGTCAGAATGGAAGACAGACTCTGGTTTTTCAGGGGGTTGGGAAAAAAAACAAACAAAGCGCGCAGTGTTTGTCTGAAGTTTACCCCTCACCACTTCCCCCTCGCATTACCTCCTTGGGGAGTTGGTAAAAATCAGCCCCCACCTCGTCTCTCCTCTTGTAGTTTCGGCTGCACTCCTCTGTTTGCATTATAGCCGACTTTACTGCTGGCCTTTGTATCCATACATGTTTATAGGGTGGAGGACAATTAAATAGTACAGTCGGGTAATTAGCTGGTCTTTATTGGAAAGAAAATGTTAGTCAGACTAAATATTTCCAGTAATTATCCACGAATTATGGAGTCTAAATAAAGGCTTTGTATTGGCCCAAATGAAGCTGTCCTGTACTTTGTGTAAATGAGCGGTTGTGGTGTATCACCGTGTTGTCTCCATAATCAGAGACCTCCATGACCTAGATAGAGTTGAGTTTGTAGACGGCCTCTGAGGTGCTGAACTGAGCAGCATGTCTGCTAGACTGTTGGCTGAACCCCTTCTAAACCCACAGACAGTATTAACTTGAACCACCTTTATTCTTTGAAAGAAAAATTGCCCGGCACCATGATATTCCCAAAAGGGCCTTCAAACAACCCTTGTTTTTTTAGGACTGTGAACGTTTCTCTCTCTGTGGTATCCCCTTAAGGTTTCTCCTTTCTCTGTGGAAAGACTGCTCGAGCAGGATTATCAGTATATCCACAAGCTGCCTTTACTTCTATTCTGAGATATAAAACCGAGGCAGGATGTCCTGCCTTGCTATATTTATAGAGTTGTTTAAAAAAAAAAGAAGAAGTCAGAAGTTTAATGTGACATAGTTGGAAATAAGGTAAGGTAAATTTTGGTTTTGGATATTTAACCACAGTTTGTGGAGAAAGAGATCAGCCCTCCGACAAGGAGATCAGAGCCCAGCAGGTTTTAGTTAAAATAAATCAGGGTGAGCTGGTGGATTGACCCGTGGTCTGCTCTGGGCATCATGAAAAGGGAGGATTGGATCTGAAGTTTTCCTCACAAGGTTCTCAGAGTTGCAGTCTTTTTTTTTTTTTTTTACTTGCGGCACTCTATTGTTAACATGTTTAACTTAGATCATTTTAAAACTTAACGCTCGAATCAAACCGGTGATTTCCTTCAGGTTTTACAAGCAGGGAGACACTAAAAACAGACGAACTCACACGAATATCTCATGAGCTGATTCGTCTTGTCCTATTTTGCAGTTATCCCGTCTCCATGAGGTGTTGAGGAATGAGCAATCGCCATGGAAACCCAGTCCCAGGCCAGTTCAGCAGCTGAGAAGAAGAAGAGGGTGGAGACCATTGTGGCGACCAAGGGCTCATCAGCGCGCAATGACATCAGCGAGAAGGCGGTGGCCTCCAGCACCACCTCAAACGGTACGTACGTCGCCTCGAACTGCACACTCAGCCACTGTGGTTAATACAAATATAATTTTGGTCTTTTAGAAGACACACACACACACACACACACACACATAGTTTTAAATGGATCGGTCTGTTAGTCAACTTAACAGATGAGCTGACAAACTAAATAAATAATCCAGAAATTACTTCCTAGTGTGAAGGAGAAATCATGAAACCACAAGAAAAACATGAATTGTCCATTCTGGGCTACTGTAAAAACATGGAGGTCCAAAATGGCGGACCCCATAAAAGAGGACCCCCATCTTCTGTAGATATAAAGGTCTCAATCTGAGCCAATAAAAACATAGCCGGTGACACAGTTGTGACACAGTTAAACGAAGCCTTACTGACACACCGGACCTTTAACATCATTGAAATACGGGGAAATTCAACTTTTTCTGTGCAGGCTCAGGTCGGTCACATCTGGTAATCAAACTTCATCGCTAACTTGTGGATAAACATGCCACTGAATCACAAAGTTCATCCATTTTATCCCCAAGTCACAAAGGCTTCATGTACTGATGTATTCCAGACATTTGTGGGCCGCAGACGGAGGTTTGGTTACCGTACGTCACCTGTTATCACTCAACATATTTGATCAGGGCCACCGACCTACTGGGGACCAAGGAATGTGTTTTTTTGGTGCTTATGTTCGCATTACTTTAAGATGACCGACTCTTAAAAAAACAAAACATGATTTAAAGTTGAACACACGCACAGATCCTCTCTTACCGTCCTTGTGTTTACTTTTCTCCTATTCTCGTGGTTCACAGAGTCACATAAAACCCTCACTGGTAGCAAAACTTTGGCATGTTTATACAGCAATGTCTTCAACACATGCTATTAAAAGCGGTGTGGAGCTTACAGTTCACTAAGCCTGACGCCATTTAGCCTTTCATTCTCAATTCAGATGCTGGAATGAGAAATATTAGATGCTGTTTTTTCAGAGGTGGGGGGGTGGTTCTGGTTAGAGAACCTTGGAGCATCAAGCTAAAGTCATAACAAAACCAACGTTGAGATCATCAAGGCCTAAGCTGCAGCTGTGCTCATTAGCAGCGAGAGGATTTGGTTTTTTTGGGTGTGGAGCGTTGGCTGTAGTAGCCGGTTGGACTTCGAGTTATGTGTCACCCCTCTTTGCTGATGTCAAGTGTGATCAACCCAAGTGTGAATAAGAAAAGGGTAAATAAGTCGCTGTGACTTACTCCCCCATATGGGAGTTATCACAGGAAGTGGATAAGGTAATGCATCCTGAAGCATCTTACTCGTCATCTCTCTTACTCATTTCCAGATGGCCAGCACTGTTTTATTAATTAAAGGGGCAGCAAAGGGGAGAAAAAAAAAAGTTTGTTGTGGAAAAAGCATGGATGTAATTTGGCTCCGTGATTGTGGATTTCTCATCGTAATGTGCTGGTAATTACAGCTCCGAACGGCGCAAGGTTTGTCTTGCAAACCTCTGCTGTGGATTCTCTTACACTGACTCAGCCACGTCAGAGGACAGGCTATGGCTTTAAGCTGCAGTCGCACACCCAAAAATACAGTAGTCTCATAATTCACTTGACGAAGGGAGGGATGATACTTATCTGCAGAGAAAGGTCCCTTTTAGATCCCAATCTCCCTCTTGGAATCAGAAGATAGCTTACACATTCTTTGTGTTGTTATAATTACCGCACATTCCCAAGTCGCCCCCAGAACTCATAACCTCTTATCAGGTGTAACCCTACACTCGCCTCAACTTTAACCCCCGTAGCCCCTGCCCGACCGCCTCCATCCAAACAAAAGGTAATTGTGAGCAGCTGTGGAACCCCAGTGACTGGTTCTTCTTAGGAAGGCCCCGGCGAAATATTTCCCCCCGTCAAGCAGCGTAGCGGCCCCTGATCTCAGCACAGTGGAAACCCCGTGGTGCGCCCGGCAACAGCGTGCTACGATAAGTTGTGAAAAGTGGAAAATAAGCAGGGGGGGTGCAGGTGGAGTACACCATCGGATGTTTAGCTCAGCCTTTCCAAAGTAAATCACTGCTACCGAGAAGTATTTTTCTGTGACTGACGGGACAGATCTCATAGCTGATCGGTGACATGAGCAAACTGTACGTTTGCCCGGAAACTGGTTCAGCTCTAAATCTTCTTGGATGAGTCTCAACTTAACGCTGTCCTCCCCCTCAGCTCTGTCTTCCCCCTCTTGTCCCTAGTCTGTAAGTTTTGTCTAAGTTGAGCAGGCCCAGAGTAATTATTGAGTCCTGGTAGAGCGTTCCCACATGGTTGGCTAAATGGTGGCTTCATCCTGTGTGCCATTCATCTCTGTGCCCCCTCCTCTTGCACTGACAGCTCAAAAGAGCCGACTGTGCCACAACAATGCTGTGATTGGTGCTCTTTAGGAGGGGTTCAGGCAGGGGGGTGAGGGGAGGGTGCTCTCCCCTCCCACCCTCATCATTCGGCAGGCAGGTGGACCACAAAGTCCCCTGATTCTTTTGTTGGGTCCCGAGCTTAAAAAAAAAAAAAAAAAAAAGATGTCCATGCTCCGTGCCTGAATAAATCCTGTCGTCATGGGATAATTTTCTAATAAAAAAAAAAACGAGGGAAAAAACAGAGGGGTTGGGGCTAACGGGTTGGTTATTTGAAGGGGGGGGGGAAAGTTTCTGGTTGGTTGGACTTTTATGATATGGGTGCTGCTGATTTGATTTGAGGAAAGAGAGGGAGTTAGTGTAGGTAATGGGACGAGAGTTGAAAAATGGGGAGGAGAACAAGCGGGCACGGTTCCGAAAATTGCCAGGGAATGCTGCTTTAGCATGACAGAGCAAGTTGGGACCTTTTTTTAATGGTCATGCTTAAAAAGGGGCAAGAGCAAGGGTCTCAGAGGCAAACAAGTTAAGCCTTAAAGGGCGACACAAATGTTCGGCTCTCGTGTAGGTTTTCCTAAGCAAATGGAGAGCGTGGCTAAAGCGTTTAAAGAAGAAGAAGAAAAAAAAGAACACTTGACTGCTTTGGGAGAAAAAAAACATCTCCTGATGGGAAAAGAAGGAAGAGTGATATAGAGAGCGGGGGGAGAGATAGAGGACGAGTGAGGGGCCACCTTCTTTTTAGGCAGCCATTTAAATGATCAACAGTAAATAGAGGGGAATGTCATCTGACAGAAATAAAGTTCCCGTTAACAGCGGGGATGGAAAGTAATTTACAGATACGCTGTCCCCGCCATCTTTGTGCCTCCCAGATAAGGTTTCATTTCAGAAACGGATAGGAGACATTTTCACTTACGGGCCCCCATTCTGGGACACCTGTGATAACAGCTTGTGGACCCCTAATTGAAAATGGGTTTCAAAATGGATTTTCACTTTTCTTCCTCCCTCCTCTCTCCCCCCCCCTACCTCCATCCCCTCCCTCATGACTAACACCCCTCAACCCCCCCCCCCCCCCCCCCCCCCCGTCAACACCCAGCTCCATCCCTTTTTTTTTCCCTTGGCGTTGCCTTGTCGTTGGCAGAGGGAGGCAATATTGGAAGGACAGGGAGGGGAGAAAAGGAGGAAGGGAGGGAGGGAGGGAGGCTAGGGGGAAATGGAGCGTTGGGAGCGGATCATCCCTCAGCCCGTGTCACAGCTATGACAGCCGCGTGATCCGTCTTATTAATGAAATCATTGATCACTTGATGGGACTCATAATCAACTGTTTCTCCACTGTGTCCTGCCCCGTCTCCTCCTCCTCCTCCTCCTCCCTCCTCATGCTGCCACCTCTGCTTCCCACTTTTTTTTTTTTTTTATTCCTGTTTTATCCCCACTAAAAGATGAACCACTTTGGAAATCTGATCTTTTATGTGTGTCTGAAAGGGAAAAAAAGATTTATGAATACATAAAATACAGACGATAAACACTGGCATTTGACGGGGATTTTAAAATAGCAAGAAAAGCAACTGCTTACTTTCTTTAATTCGCCTTTAATTAAAGCTTGTATTTTTATTTTTTTTTAAAGAAATGGGCCTAGTCGTCTGCTAAAAGGTGATCTCTGTCATCTGCATTTGTGCTGTATGTATTTCACGGGGACCAGAGGAGGAAGCAGGGGCCCCTCTGTGTTACCCTACTCTGGGCTCTGCCTGTGGGGGCTAATGAGAGAGGACTGATGGAGGGATAAGGGACCTCATGGGAGCTCCGGCTGGCCCACGGGTCAAACAGCACAATGGAGGAGGCGTTATAGAGCCTGACACACAACCTTACACAGGAAAACTGGCTTTTAGTGTCAAAAGACCTCTCTGTATGGGACATCAATTATACATAGAATACATAAAAACAAAAAAAAGAGAAGGACATGGAAGAAAAATGCTCATTTATCCACAACGTCAAAGTGTTTTAGGAGTTTTTAGAGATATAGAGGTGTCAAATGTAAAATCTACCTGTAGATTAGTGTTTGTAAAGTCACACTGGTGCCGTGTACACACACAGCGAACGTGCTTTCCTTTCACTGGTGAGCCATGGCCATTTCATGGACTTCTGCACTGAAGGCAATTTCCTGCAGCAGCAGGGGGACTGGCTTTGGCAGAGCCACCTCACAGGGGCCTGAGGCGCAAGGATTAGCTTAGCCTCGCTGCTACTCGGGGCGGAGGGGAACATCAGCTGCCCAACCCAGTCCAGCCTCAGCCTGGCCCCTCTTGTCTGGCAGACTTCCGCATGCCCAGATCTGCCCGCTGGAGCTCCACTGCTGCTCCTTCACTGCTAGGAAGATGCATATAAGCCAGTGCCTCAAGTCTTTTGCACGCTGTGAAGATACTGCCAGAATTTAGCTGTAGTGGAATTGCATCTTTGTTTTTTGTTGGTTTTTTTTTGGTCAGTGATCATCCTACCTGTTTCCCCTGGTGGATGTAGCAACAAAGTATAGCTTTGAACCTCAAAATTAGCCCCTGAAGTAAATTCCAATTTATTACTTGGGTTGTCCTTTTGTAGTTTTTCCATTGTTTCTAGAAGTTATGATAACATTGGCCTCACCAAAGCAAATGCTGTGATTTGGGAACATATAATGAAGTCAGACAGTACAAGAAACATGAGCAGTCAGACAATCAGACGTGGAATATTCAAACCTCTTTATTTGGATGGATATAACCCAGGGAGAGTGAACCTAAAATGTCAGTAACACTCCTTTGTTGCACAGGAAAACTGGACAGATGCACAACTGTGGTAAGTACAACGGGTCAAAGTTAAACCAGGAATTCTGTAAATGTGACGGATTTTTGCAGAGGATAATTTGGGTGATAAATGTTGCTGGCCTCGGGGCTCTTTACCAAATAAGTTTGGCAGCATGTAAGTTCCTTGCTTGAACTTCCTCTAAGTTATATTCCCTCATTTCCAGATCCTGGCATTTAACTCTCAGTAGAGATGGCCGAAACTACGACACTATGATCCAAGTTCTACGTCGTAGTTGCATCGCTCTTTAATTTGCACCAATTATAGAGAGGGATCTCAATTTGGCATCTCTGTCATAGTTTTTTTAATGCTAACAGGTTGTGATAATTCATGCTGACAAACACAATAGCTCCTCAGAAGAACCTGAGATCATTTTCGCCGACACGCTGTGAGCCAGAAAGGCCCGGGAGTCAGAGGTCACCCCGAGTCAGAGATGAGTCTCTGAACCGACGACCAGCCTCACAAAGACGAATCAACCAGCCGTGTTGTGAGAGGATCTGGGAGTACGTCGACCAGCTCGGCCACGCTGCATCCCAGCGGCCCCTCCGGATGTCACTCCTCTTGCAGAGAGGGAGGCGCAGGGCCCCCAAAAACTCATAAACCCATAAAGTGAGGAAACAGTAGTTGATTATTCTACCACTCTGTCCATTTGTCGGTAGGCATCAGTTGCCTCCCTCCTGCCAGGAGGAACAAAGCAGGGGTGTCCTGACCCTGCCAGGAGGATTTATTGTGGTGTGTTCTTGTCCGCGTCCTGTCTGTTTTGTTCACTCGCTCATGCCTCCTTACCACAGTCGGTTTCTTGTTGAATGGGATGAAGCAGCAACTAGTGGCCTTGCCACCAGGGTTGGAGTTTATGAAAGAATGACAGTGCAGGAGAGGTCCTATTACTGAGTTATGTCACTAATTTACGCATGAATATCCTGTATTCTATGCGTGGTGGAAGCTTTTTTATGTTTTAGCTTCTGGTTTGACATATAACTGGAAAGGACGGGTGAATAATTGGCTCTCTGTGAAAAGCTAAAAAGACACATAGTAGCATCTGTTTTTTAAAATGTTTAATCAATATGTCATTTTTTAAAGAAGTCGTTGAGCTAAATAAAAACAGGCTGTTTAAAAGTGTTCTGGCATTATAGTTTTAAAGAGACAGCACGTCTGAGTTTTTTGCTTTCCGCTCTCTGCTTCAAAACTCTCTGGATTAAATCAAGACATTCTCTGAGAGAGCAAAAGGCCCTATGCCTCGTAATCTCTCTCCTCTGACCTCCACACCCTCTGGGCCTCGACTCTCACCCTTCTCCCGGCTGCCCCCCCTCCCCTTTCCCCGCCCAACTCTCTCCCTTGCAGTGCGAAAGAGGAGCCAGGATCAAAGGCCATAAACCATGGCAGTGATTTCTGGTGATTGATTAGAAGCAGAGGTTGAGACGCAGCAGCTCTCTCCCCTCCGTTCTTCCCACCCTCCGGTGCTTGCGTACGCATTCTCCCAGGGCTCTCGTAAATAGCTCAGGCTTCAAGTGTGAAAAGAGTTGCCACGATTGGCAGACAGAGCCCAGAAAACACATCCGTGCCGGGGCGGCTTGGCCAGTTTTTCCCTGCCTCTTCCTCCTGGATGGCAGGGGGGTGTCAGTTGATAAGAACCATTTGTTGTCTTGCTTGGATCTGGGGAGGGACAGTGTAATCCCCTCGCCCTGGTCTGTTCGCAGAGCTGGAGGAAAAGAGCAGAGGAGAGGAGGAGGAATTGATTTTCAGAGAGAGGGCATGCGGAGAATTGAACTCAGATGTGTAGCAGAGACAGGGTTTGAAAGAAACATTCTACTTGCGGGGAAACAAATGTCTGTAGCTTACAGCAGAGGGGCCGTGCAATTTGAACTTGAGCAAGGCCTTCTAATGTTAATCAATTGCATAGCTGTCTTTCACCATTCTCTCCCCGCCTCCTCCTCCTTCTTCCCCTGTCCCAGCCCCAACTCAACCTGGAGGCCTCTTGACAAGCAAGTGGTCCTGTAAAGGCATTTTAATAGGCCATGCCCACTCAGAAGCATTGAGATTAATGCTGGAAACGCATGCATGCTTTTGCACGGACGCACATGCACCTCTCTCTCGTCTTTTCCTACCTTGCCCAATCTCACCTGGAGCTGTGAGTCTAATGATGTTTCGGAGTGTGGGCCTCGCAGCGACAGCTCCATTCCCGGGGAGATGTGTCTCATGTCAGACTTTGCGCCAGACAGACTCCAATAAGGAAAGGGGGGTGCGGGCGGGTACGGCGGTGGGGTGGGGTGGGTGTTCTTCAACGCAGCTGGCACAAATCCAACACTAAAAGTGCAATTCTCTGAAGGTTTTGTTTTTCCTCTGTGGTATTTACAAAGTGATTGAGCACATTTTTGAGTGTCATGGAGTATCTCATTACGCTCTTAAAAGCTTTTTATCCATCCACATGCTCTAAGATATGTACACATGCATTGCGTACTGTACATGCATGCAGACACATAATCTCTCATTTTTCTTTCACTTTTCTCAACGGCACCAGAACGTGCACACACACACACACACACACGCTTGGCGAAGCTGGAGGATGGGCCGTCATTATTAACTGTTTGGCGACCTCATGACTTCATCTTCGGTGCTGTCAGAAGCGGCCCACATTATGTCTCTGCTCGGCTCAATGGGCTCTTTGTTCTGGCTTGGCTCTGGAGCAGCTCAGCATGGGGCTGCGTGAGTCCAACAGCCCCACCGCGGCTCTGGAGGGAGGGAGAGGAATGGATGGAGGGAGGTAGTGGAGATTTAGGCAAAGACACGGGAGCTGGGAGAAAACCTGGGAGAGTGACGGATGAGATCAGGAAATCAGGAGTGAGTACTAAGAGATTAGCGGGGAGAAAGTGCGAATGTGATACAGAAGGTGGGATGAAGAGGGGAGAGGGGATGAATGAGAGGGGAATGGAATGCTACAGGTGAATCCTAAAGTAGCCTTACAACAGCTGAATCTTTTACTGTGATAATTTTTAAACGCTGCTCCCCTTCCATCCCACCGAGTCACTCCAATATGAACACAAGATTATGAAAGCAACTTGTCATCCGAGCTGCGCCGGCCATCCCCGCGTGGAATGTGGGATTAATGGCAAAGTAATGCAGAGATTAGAGAAGGAGGCGAGAGTGGAGCGGGAGAGGAGGATTCGACTGCCGGGAGTGACAGGAGAGGTCATACATGAGAAGAGCTCATTACAGAGAGAGGACGGCAACAGGAGGGAGAGAGACGGGGAGTGAGGGGGGGGAGTAAGTGAGGAAAATGGACGAGAGTTGCAACAAAAAAGATGATGGAAAAGATGGAAATGATTTAAGAAGCCACAGAATGCGACCAGATAGAGGAACGTGTCCCATGTATGGCATCTTAAAGAAGCGGCTTTTGTAGAGCTTTGCATATTTTTTTTTTATAACCAATATCTGCACTCAAACCAACACAATCTGCTCCATTGTCATGGTGCTATTAACTGGATGTGGCCATTTTCATTTCTATTGATGTGGTCAGCCATGCTTAGACGTATTTTCCCCGTTGTAAAATGGCAATAAAAGCTATTTTTAAAATGATCTCTGGTGATCCTCCACGCAGAAAACTGAAATTCTTTCTGATAAATATTTCTTTGATTGGTTAGAAGTATTACAGCTTTGTTTACATGTTTATTTCTGTAAGTTTGGTACGGTGTGTGACCACGAAAATGACCTGTTTGATGTATTCACATGGTACTAAGTGTGACTTCTCAATTAGCGGTACAGGAAATAGAATTTGTCATGCCCTTTCGTGGTTGTACACCACTTTGACTTTCAATCAAATAATCATGGTAGTTGCTCATCTTTTCCATCTCTTACTGCTACTTCTATTGGACACCATGTACACTTACTAACCGTGACTCATTTGACACATGCTGGCTGTGAAATACAACATGAAGTCCATCACATCGACCAAAGCTGCACCTTTTAACCTCGTGTCGTCCTTTTTTAAGGTTCTATAGAGCCACTTATCTAATCACATAGAAGGTCTGCTGCCTTTTCCTTTCCCCTGCTCACCTCCAGCCTCCAGCCCCTTCACAGCACACTGTGGTTAAGTCTGTTTGGCCAACATAGCAGATCCTCTAATCTGCAGAGCTTTCCCTGCTCGCTGCAGACACTGTAATGAAGGGGTCCGGGTCTCACCTGTATTTTAAGGGGGAGCGGGGTGAATTACACCCTGTTTATTAAGCGGGCACTCCCATTCATATCACACGCTGGGGGCTGGGTGAGGGTCAGGTCTGGGATTGTGGAGCAAAAGTAGCCCAACTGTCAGCCGTAATGGTGATAGGATGTTGGAAGGCAAACGATGATTGATAGGTTTATAAAGGCTTCTTTGTGAGGTTAGTTGGCACATTTTAACGCTTGATGGAAGAAAATGTGGAAAATGAACTAATGTTATTTTAGATAATTAATGTGTCAAGCTGCAAAGGCAAAAAGTTGATTCAATTAGCATCGGAGTTTGTTTTCTTTTTTCTCTTCTTTTTAACACCAGGTGACTTGACGTGTGCGCACAGAACAGCCCCTCATTGTGGGAGCAGAGTGAGGGAGTCAGTTGAGTTGTGTTATTTTTATGGCGTTTGGCTTGTAGTTTGGAATTCTGATTGTCATGCTCTCTGGTAAAAAGGCCTTATGTCCAAATGTGACGGGTTAGAAACTGTAAGCATTACCAGCTGCACCATCAAAGGAAGCAGGCATGCTGTTCATTTAACCCAGATCCGTCACACTCATGTGTAGCCCCTGATTCAACCTGTGATGTAGACATTCAGCAGACGTAGACTGAGACTAATGTAGAGTTATGAATGCAAATTAACTCCAAGCACCTCTCTACCTGTTATAAGCCAAAGGGTTATTGAGTGTATTTGTCTGCAGTGCTGCATTATGCAAAGGAATAACACAAATAACTTAAAGTACATCCACAGTAAGCTGCTCGACGCTACGCCGGCGTGTGCGACACCCCCAAATGAGTGAATAGGTATGCAAATAACTTTGCAGCAGAGTTACTGCTCACCTGGTTAACAGGCAGCTTTGATGACGAGCGTCACATCACTATTTCATCCGACTTGGCTTGTAAATGAGAACAGCTAAATCGTGAGTTCAGCAGGTGTTCGCAGTCAGCAGGAGGGAACAGGATAGAGATTTAACCCGATACTTTAACTGCATATGTTGTCCCGATTTTCACACCCAAACAGACTTTTCAAAATTAGCCTGCCGAGCGTGTGCGTAGTCTTAAGTGTTGTGCAAACACGGCTCCCGAAACCGCTTCACCTCTGTTTACTGAGCCGCGTAGCAGCAGGTGCGAGAATAGATCAGCAGCAACAGAGCAGGCAGTGAATTAGACACAGATCCCAACATCCACACGCCTAATCACCGCATAGGAGAGGCAGAGAGAGAGAGTCCACTCTGGACTTAGACGTTCACCAGTCATTGATAAAGTGCTTAGCAGCAGGAAAATTAATGAATCCGGGCCTGACTGGGAGAGGGGGGTTTGGGGGTTGAAGGGGAGGGGAGAGGAAGAGGAGGAGGGTTGTTGGGGGGGTAATCCTGTTCCAGCTAAATGGCTGATCCCTCTCATTCCTTAGATATCAAATGTCAAGAGTTAAATTAGCCTGCTAGCCTCAGATAGGAGTTAACATGCTTTTAAATGGGGCGGGGGTGCTACGATTCCTGCGACCTCTGGGATGGCGGGCAGGTGCCTTTGAAGTGTCTAATTATCCAGCTCCTAGTAAGGGCTGGCTAACTATCTTAATGGGGGTCTCTGTGCCTCAATCCAATGCACGATTATGCACTCGAGCTCATGCATCAGAATGTGTGAGTGTGCATTTTTACTCAAGCGAAAACACAAAGTTTACACAAGAATATTTATAGAAGAACGTGGACATAAAGTCTGAACTACTTTAAGTTAACTTATCATTCTACACAGTAAGGTGGGAAACATCCACAGTGGCATTTTGGATCGTACTTGATGTGCTTGAAATTACTCTATTATTTTTTCTATTTTATCCCAACTGTTGGCTCTGTGTTTCTTTGCTTTGGCTGGATATCCATTTCTCTTGGCGAGCCGTTCCTAATCTGAGTGCCACAGACTTGGTCCGGATCACTCTGGTGTCAGAAGTGGGATTCCAATGCTGAGGCCCAGTGGAAAGCTGGCCCACTCTGGTCTGTTGGGCAGCGTGCCCAGATTCACCCTAAAAGACCCACTATCCCAAATGGACATAATTCTGCCCTAGTCTGCCCTAGCACACAATCATTTTATATTGTTACAGAGGACAGTATAAATAACTAACAGGTTATGGCTGATCATAGCCGGGTTGGGACTATCTGAAGCAATGCTAATACAGTGTATAAGCCAATCAGACCACTAAATGGCATTTTTTGCTTTGAAGCCTTGATCAAATGCATCTCTTGGTGTTTGATTCCTCAAAGAATGCAGGCCAAGGTGCCCTTTGAGTGAAAAACCTTAAAAGCCATAACTATCCATGGTCAAAAAACGCATCAGTGTGCATTTTAGAGTCAGGGCTTTCAGCTCTCTCACTGCAATGCTCATTGCTCCCTCACAATGTGGCCCTGATGAAATGGTAGTGGGGTTTCGGCTGCTCTATGGTGGGCCTGTGCCCCTAATGGGTGAATAAGGGGTAACTAGGGGCAGGCGGAGGCTTGGCACGACACAACCCTGCTGTGAGGCTGATTTGAGGTGAGCGGAGGGAAGATGGAAGGCGCCAAGCAGGCTTTGATTTGCCCCTCCCCAGCCCCGGGGCCTGGAGGCTGGGGCTGCGAGATGCTGAGCTCAGGGTGGGTCCCAGCAGACCCCTGGCGGCAGAGAGAACAGGCTGGGACTGTGGGCCGCGGAGCAGAGGGGAAGGGGGGCCGGGGCGTAGGCTTCCGAGAGCCAAATTGAGATGTGGGAGTCGTCAAATTTGCCTAGATGAATATTGAAGAGGGCATTTGCGGGTACTGTGTGGGAAATCAGCGGCTGGCAATAGACTGCTAACCAGGAGAGAGAACATCCTGACCTGCCCATGCCTCTCCCTGCAATTCGTCCAAATATCAGTCACACAGAGATGATTAAATAATGTACCGCTATGGAGTCACTCTGCAGAGACAGAATCAAACATGAGTGCAAAGTTAAAGGGAGTGAACTTGTTTGCTGAGATTCTCCAGAGCTCTGACAAATATTTTGACTGTGGATTGCTATCCTGCCCCCCCTCGTTATGACCTGATTCTGCCTTCTGACATTTAGAAACTGTGTTTGTCAAGGAGTTTTTCTGAATGTCACCCTTACAGGCAGCTCCATTAGGACTCGGGTAACCTTCACATAATGCACAACTGAACTCTGTTGTGGGGAAGGCACCCAGCTCCTTGTGGCACTGAGCCCGTCGGCCAAGAAGTTGATCAGAAAAATACCTCACACAATTGCAGTAATCCCCTGTGCTCTTGTTGTGTTGGGTTTGGTGGAGTTTGAGCGGTCTCTCTCTCTCTCCCTCGTCTTTCAGCTTGCGCTAATCGTGAATGATTCCCTCTGTCTATAGCGCCAATGCCAGGGCCGGTGAATCAGGTACATAAGCCTAAGCCGCTTGGAGAGGTGCTCTTATTAAACTCTAGCCAGCTGCTGGAATTTTTCTCCCCCCTCTCATTGTTAATTGGGGAGTCTTGAGTCTTTCCCGGGAGTTGATTTGCAAGAGAAAGAAAAAAAAGGAGCAAGAGATTATTGCACAGGAGGAGAGGAGCTTTGAAGAAATGTTTTGTGATTTCACTGTATATCCTCCACTCCTCTCCTCCTTGTTCAGTCTCCATGTGCTCCCCAGCCAAAACCTGTTTGTGCCACTGACAACAGTGCTTTGAGAAGTTCGAAGGTGGAACACGGCATATGTCTGGCTTTGGCTCAGAGGTACAACAAACACCTCCTCTGATGTTTAGGCTTTTAGGAAAGGCGGTAACGAGTTGCAATGTGATGTGCAATGGCCCTTTGTGCACCCCCTGAAACATACGTGTCCCAGCTTTAGAGACTCTAGGAGTTCAGGCTGGAGGGCAAATCAGATGCTTGAGAGTCAAGGACAGATTGGCATGTGGAGGAACAGCAATCCTCGTTCTTAACCTCTGCCTCTAGAAAATACCCTGAAAAACAACAAGCCAAGGGTTTTGTTTCACTTTTCACATCTCTGAATTGGCTGGGCACCCTTAACTTAAGCCCCCCTTGTCCCAGAGCCCAACTCTCAGAGGAACTGGCCCCACTCCATATCTCATTATCTCTTTTAAAATTTCATTTTGTCATTGCATCCACACTCTCTTTTATGCCGCCGTATTAAAGGCCATGCATAGGGGTTTTTCTCTGAAGGTATTCGTACCAGTTTTTACAATAGGGAGCCCAGACAAGGGGAAAAAAGGGAGAAACCTGGGCTTACGATTTAATGAGTGGCTTGCTGGGGGTGAAAGAAGGATAGAAAGCAAGTGAGGGGGAGCAAGAGGAGAGTGCATTTGTAGAGGGTTAGAGAGAGAGAGAGGAGAAAGAGTAGTAAAGGAGGAAGAATGCAGGAATGGAGCACCAGGTACGATAATAGTGGCAGAGAAAGCTCCTGAAATACTAGAGCTGGGGCGTGTGCTCTGATCAGGACGGCAGTGAGCACAATTACCTTCTTTTCAAATCCTTCAGTGACACTGCGGGAGGAAGGAGGACTTTGAAACTTGAAAGGCAGGAGCTCGCTTTCAACCTCAAACGCGAGCAGGAAAGGGCTCTGAAATTTGTTCAGTGCTCCCCATCCACCATTAGCTTGTTTCTTCCTCTCGCCTCCAGGCATTTAAGCGCTTTTTGAAAAGATGTTAAGAAATTCAATCACCATAGAGAGAGAGTGGGATAGTTCTTTTTTCTGTTTTTTTGAGAGGCATGCTTTCCTCTGGTCCACAGAGGACCGGCCTGCTGCTTTTGTATTGGGCTGAATAGACCTGCAAACTGGTAGCAGACTGGATGTGGCAACCATGGGAAAAGAGAGGGAAATAAAAGAGGAATGAAAAATGAGGGAGGGAAAAGGGGAAAGGGTCTGCTGGGCGGATGGTCAGAGTTAGAGAAGTGTTGCAGGGGTTGAACTTTTCAAAGTTGCATGTGTTTACTCGTGTCTGCTCTGTCTTCATTAGCCCACTTTTGACAGATACCTGACATGCTGTACGGATATAAAAAGTTTCCAGCAGCAGGTACAAGCAGCAGAAGCCTTAGCTGAGACTTTCTCTTCCACCGGTACGAGGAGTCAATTGACCCTTGTGCTGCTGAGTGTTTGTTTAACCATTTAAGGCGCTATAAACTGAAGTAATGAAGCCCCTTAAGGTGGTATATGGTAGAATGATGAACCCCCCTGTGGGCTTTCCATGGTGACTGGTGGGGGATGGTGGGACTGTGACACTGCTGTGATTGAACTATTAGTCGCTTGACCTCCCTTGGAGGAGAGAGACATATCTGAATAGCAGTGGGGTCACTGGAGAGGGAGGGGGAAGAACAAGAAAGATGGTGGGAAGAGAGTGGAAAAATAGTAACGCGTGGTATATTTTCTAAAGTAAACAGTTGGGTCTCCTTAGTAGTTTTTTGTAAGCTTGGCTGTAGATGTTTTAGGCCAGTTTTAGACCCAATGGCCTCCTCACTGCTAAACCGTCTAAGGCCCCAGTGATTGATCTATTCATAAAACATCAAATATGTGTTTGAAAGTGAGGAAAAGACCTCATAAATATGTACACAGTTTTTAGTTTCCCAGATGTAATGCTAGATTTTCTGTATGTGAAAGAGAGAGACAGAGAGAGAGAGAGTATGCTACACACAGCTGCATGCTCTACCCTTAGAATTGGCTTGCTCCAAGCATAGTTTACAGTCTCGACTTCTTTCAATCCATGTCAGGAGATGAACCCAATTCTGAAATCCCTTTATGTTAATATTGCGCTTTGCAAGAGCAAACCTATTAATCCAGCTTTAACCGTATAAGTGCCATTATTCCCTTAATAAGATCACTGGCTGTGCAGTATAGGATTAAATACTTATATCATAACTGACACTGTCATTTCCTGCGGATGAGAGTGGCTTGCCTCTCTGCCTGTCAGTTCCGCGTTAAGAATCCTTGAATCTGCTGCCAGTGCTGCGCCGATGCACGGCTGGCCCGAACGCTGGTAATGGATGTGGGAGAGTGAGGGGAATAAAAGCGAGGACCCGTGGGTTGCTACCCTGCTCTCTCTCTCTCTCTCTCTCTCTCTCTCTCTCTCTCTCTGTCTGTCTTCGAATCTCCCAATCTCATTCTCTCTTTCAGTTTCTCTCTCTTAACCTCCCCCCTTTTCCGATCGCTTCTCTTCTTCTGTGAAGTGGCGCAGCATTATGGCGGTCCTCTTCAGTGCTTAAGGTGGTGCTCTTTAATCTGGCCCTCTTAATTGGCCCGTTGGATGCTTGTCGGGCTGCAGTGCATAGTGGGGGAGCCTTGCACCACTAGGCTGCTAATACTGCAGAACCTCTGGCGCCAGCACAGAGGCATTTTGCCAGGTTCTCAGTGAGCCATATTAACGCAAGAAAGAGCATTGGAGTGCACTGATGACCAACACCCTCAATGGTGAAATCATAATTGGGCATACCAGGGCTGAACATGAAGACCATTCACAGCAGCTGATGAAGGAGCCAGGGCCTGAATAGAGACTAAACCAGACTGTATGAAAGAGCTTGATTTGAGGAATGTGGCTCTGGGCAAAAAGTAATGGGTCGCACTCAGCAAATGATCTCAAAGGACAAAACATTTTAGGCGTCTGGCCTTGATCGGTGTGTCATGCTATGCCAGTTCCTGAGTTTGTCTATATGGTATCATCGTACAGAAAATACCAGATCAGGAGGTCAGCTGACTCTTGTACATGTCAGTCAGAGGTCAGGCCATAGGTCAAGGGTCATGTCTTTCTGGTGTAGCTCAGCCCTTGAACTTAACTCTACATATATCCTCTTTACCCAGCAGGCCAGGGAGCTTTCTCCAGAGATCCTACTCCCCCAGAGTTCGAAGGATTTAGTTTGAGAACAGAGAAGGACAGTGGTTAGAAGTTGCAAGAGAATGAAGGAGGGTGGGGTTGATACAACACATGATGGTTAATGGGCAGCTTGGAATGCAGGCGGAAAGACAGCGTTGCCTCCTCCATGGGACTCCACTTCTTTATAAAAACAGAGTGAATTTAAGAACAGACTTTTGCTGCTTTAACTGTGCTCATTGAAGAGGTTGGGATTTTTTTAATCCATGGTGTCCTTTCTGCCTCTGAACTCCAACCAAGCTGCAACCTCCAGTGCTGGGAAATGAAGCTAATGCGGAAGTGCTAAAAACTGTAATTCCTCAAATGAAAGTGTCCAACTTCACAGCAGAAATAAACAAGTTCACAGCCTGGTACAGACAACTGTTTTGGTCTCTATAGCTAATTTCCCCATCGGTGACAACTGTGAGGGGTGTGAATTTTTTTTAAACTCACCCGTTTAAATGAATTTAAGGCTTAAACTTGCATAATCACAGCTTAATTGACAGGTTACAGATGGCTTATTCGAGGACCCCGGTGTCATTTGGACTGCTTCAGGTCCACCGATGATCCACGTCTTTGCCGATATTTAGATTAACCAGAGGCAGAAGAATCAATACATCCAACATGGTGGTCACCAGTGTTGCATATTTTTCGCTTCAAAACACCTACGTGTGACGTCACTCAGGTCTCTGTCCTTTCTTTATATTGTCATTGGTGGCAACCGTAGCAGATTCACACTAATAATGCCCAGTAGGTTTCAAGTTTTCCCTCTTTATATGCACCTCATGCACTAAATGACTTCCTCGCTGTGTGTTTGGGTGTTCAGAGCATCACAACCAGGGAGACTCTCACATCTGCTCCCAAGTTTTATTCATACATCTACTCATAATAACTCTGCAGCTCACTTTTTCCCCTCCTGCATAATTTTAACATCTCTCCCTCTTTTTTTTTTTTGTATATTTCAGAGGATGAGAGTTCAGGCACGCTTTACCACCGTGAGAGGCGCAATGCCATCAGCTCCCAGGCCCCGACGCCCGGCGCCCCCGACAGGAACGTAAGCGAGGAGCCCTCCACCTCCACAGAAGAACGCCCCTCCCTGCTCAAGAAGGAGCTGCACAGTTCCCTGCCGCACCTGGCTGACCATGCCCTGCCGTACAGAGGCACCCTGTTCGCTATGGACCCCCGTAACGGCTACCTAGACTCGCACTATCGTAAGTCCACCAGCCACAAAGTCGTTTTTCAGTGTTATTTATTCTTAAAGTGGAAAACTTAAAAAGAAATCACACAGCTCAAGGACATGTTTGTAGATCTCTGAACACCGAGGTCAAGTTTGTCTCTTTACTGTAGGTGAGAGGCAGGACTGTCAGAGGCTTGATTAAGTCTGACAGATTAGCCTCTCTCTTGTGCTCGCACTTGCCTCTACACACACACACACATTTGTGAACACATGCACGCACACTTGTCTTGTTTTGTGCCTGGGAAGTTAGTATGGGGAACGGCCAGCGTAGCTTCTTAATTCCCTCATTAGGGGCCTGTCTGAACACAGTACTTTGCTTTCTCTCATCAACACACACTTCAAAGCCCCCAAAGCAGTGCCGAGTCAAACCTCACCACCCCCTACTCTGCTTCTCTCTCTCTCTCTCTGTGGGACTCAGAGAGTGTGTGAGAGAAAGGCAGCGAGAGAGAGAGAGAGAGAGAGAGAGAGAGAGAGAGACTAATGGAGATGAAGCCTGAGAGATTGTGGTGAAGGGAGCGCTGTGGCTTGAGTGAGATACTGAAGATAATTTGAAAAAAATAAAAAAGAAGGTGAGATAGGCAATTGTAGCTGCAGATGAAAGTGTAGCTGTACGTGTATGTGAAAAGAGAGAACAGGAGATAGATGATCGCGGAGTAAGAGGCTGATTAGGAGGTTAATTCAGCGGCCACTGTAGCCAGGACTTAGCCCGCAGACAAGGATTTGATGTGATAGCTTGTTTAGTTTGGTTAAATTGGCTCTGAATTGGGGCAGACAGAGTGGGACAGAGGGATTTTAATCCAGGGGCAGTAATGAAAAGTCCAGTGGACCCCAACCTCATACTGTAACTCTATTTATTCAGCCACTTCATTAGCCACTGCTCCTTCGTACTTGGGTGCCTGAGAATCACCAAGGTGCCTCTTTAAGGGAAAGGTTACTTAAAACCAGGCAATGGTGCTGTGGACAGGACCCTCGAGGGCAGAACATTACTGCCCATTACATCCTGACCTAACTCAGCAACACTGCCACTTCTCATTTAATGTGTGTGTGTGTGTGTGTGTGTGTGTGTGTGTGTGTGTGTGTGTGGGTATGTGTGAAGGAGCTCTGGAGGTTCCAGACCACTGAAGCCTTTGGGGTAGGAGTTGGAGGGGGGAGACGGGGTGGTGTGGGGCGGTGGGAGGGGGTCACTCTGGGGCTTGGGGGTCATGTGGAAAAGTCAGAGTCTGAAATGGAGAGTTCAAAAGCAGCAGGGAGAAGTCAAAAGGGCCGTAGAGCTTCAAGAGGGTTTCTTTGTGCACTGGGGCTCAAGAGGCTGGAAGACTGCAATCATACGATGCAGAGGAGAGAACAGCGATGCTTGCTGCGAAGCTGTAGGCATGATAGATTTTATTCTCCCTGCACGCTGATTCTTCCTCCACATTTTGAAATACTAGTCGTCTTTAGCGTTAGCGTGCCAGTTAACACAAATCCAAACAGCAAAAATTCGATATTTGATCGTTTATTCAGCGCTGAACATTTGTCGGCACTTTTAATTTTTAAGGTTCCGACTACTGGTGAGACAAAACAAACAATTTGGAGATGTCATTCTCTCTTCTAGGCCTCGAAAAGATTCTGTTTGGCATTTTGTTTTCCTTTTTGTTTCAGACAAAATGATTCATTGATCGTTACAATAATCAAAAATGAAAATAATTGCAGCCCCAGTGTCAAAGTCTTGATTTGTTTCCAGTGCTGTTGGGAGAAAAAACAGATTTTCATTAAAAAACACTCTGGCTGCCTTCTTGTGTTTCTCATTGATGTTTCAATTCTCTGATCCCGACTCTGCTCGGGAAGACTTATGATCTGAGATGAGAGCATAGCTGTGTAAAACACCTCCTCCTGGCCCCAGGTGTTGAGGACATGGGGTGTCCCTAAAGGCGGCGGTCCCATTCTGTCTGATTGAACCCAGTACCAGAGCTCAATCCCCATGAGCTCTAGCGGTCTGAGGGTCAGCAGAACGAAAGGGGTTCTCCTAAAACCTCTGCTTCCCCTCCCTCCCTCAGCTGCTTTGAACCAGAAGCCTGTAGAGTCTGTCGCCACTCATGAGCCACAAGGTGTAAAAAGCCACGGGCTCCTGTTCTGGTTTCTGGTTCCATACACATGCGAGCACACACACACACACACACGCACGGCTCTTACTCCACCAGTGGTAGTCCCTCTCTATGAGGGCTTTGTCACCTCCTAAATTCATCCCAGGTGTGTGCGTGTGTGTGTGTGTTTGTGATGGAGAGGGGGCCCTAAGCCTTTGTGCTGTGCTTGCATAGCGTGCCACGCCACGCAGCAGACAGCCAGGTAAATCCGATTACTCTTAGCGCTGGTGTGTGTCAGTGCTTAATGTGCCTAAATGCGACGGCACCTGCAGCCTCCCCACACCTGGCCGCTGGGTCATTAACGTGGCGGTGAAGCTCTGGGAGGCGTGGGAGTTGAACAACGAGAAGAGAGCAAGGGGGGTTTATCTTCAGGGGTCTACTCTCCGGGTAAATCTCTGCTATTCACCCAGACTTGTGATCTCCCACTCCTCTTACGTCCACGGCCTAAGACCGTGTTTACTCTGGTTTTTACACCCACTTCAGTGGAGAAAAGAAGAGGCACTAAGGAAACATTGGCCCTATTGTTAGCATTAGCTAATCGTGGTGATGCCTGAGTCTTAGCCGCTTTTCTTGGGCAAACACTGGATAAGAGTCCACATCCTTCTTACCACAACACTAATACATGGAGCTTTGCTGCAGGATAAGAAGAAAGGATTGAGATGAGGATTAATGAGGGAGAAGTCTCTCTCTTTTTTTTTTAACGATCTTAATTGTGTAGAAGTGTGAATGGGATGCGCGGCGCCGACATTTGTTTACATTGTGCGCTGATTAGCCGGTCAGTGGTCCTGCAGCAACAGTGAGCCCACTTCCTGGCGAAGCATCTCTGCTTCCTCCGAGGGGATCTTCTTCTTTAAAGTGCCTCTTTCTTAAACACTTGCCCTTTCTTTGCCAGACTAAACACATCCACGGAGGACTTAAAGCACGTCGCTTTCAATGGCTTTCTTGCAAATGTTAAAACTGCGCCGAAAGACCCAAAATGTTTAGCGAAAAGGAAGGCGACCAGCCAAGCTCCAGAGACAATGGTTAAGTATTTTGGTGCTGAAATGACATGAGCTTTGCGGCTGTACAGTGTCTGTGTCATTGATAGGAGTAGACCAGACACATTAGGTGTGTTTCCAGGCTGTGATGGCTGCCTATCAGTCCAATAGTCTTTGGGTTAGCTCCTTCAAAAATCTAACCTAGATCTAGCTGCCAGGGCTTAATCCCCACACCAAAGCCTTGCTGTCCTTGACTGATCTCAGAAACCAAGCCTGCTAAGCTAGAGGCAGTGGAGGTATGGATCTCTTGGCTGAAGGATTCCTTCACATGTACCTCAGTAACCCTCCTCTCTGAGCGTGGACGAAGGTGGCTGCCACCTGGTTCACACAGGCTATGTGTTCTGGGAAAGCCATCGCGAACACTGAAGCCGTGGAGCCGTGGCGTTAAACCTATCCGGGGGTTTTATGATGTGGCGGGGGGCGGTGGGTGACCAGTCAGAGAGGTTAAACTCTAAACTGCTGCGCCGAGCTGATCTCAGGTCTACTGGGCCGTATCACGCCGGCCGCTGCTCTGGCGTCAGTCTGTCTGCCTCAATATCAAAATGCAGCTGACCACTGAACTGAATGAGCTGGCTGTCACCGAACTGAACGTGATCCGCACATAAATGACCCCGGACTCTCGATAGTTAATTACAGTACTTGGTCTTTCTGTTCGTATGGACTGCACGGGGCCTTTCCATATGTCTTGGAAATGCAGCAAAGTGAGCAAGAAAGAGTAATTATAGTGTGTGTGGATGTGTAGGTGGAAAAATAGAACAGAGCTTTTGAACTTGCAAACTTTCTGGCCTCTTGCTGGTTTAAAATATGACAAGTACTGGCTGGTATACTGGTTCACACATTCTCCCCCGAAGAACTGGGGAGTTCAGAGGAGAGCCTGGGGTGAGAAGACGCGTGCCTGTTTCAAGGGTAAGTGTTTGTCTTTGTGATTGTTTCAATATTGGCTTTTTGAGCGAGGTGGCACGGTGTAGTCCCCCAGCGGCGTGCCGGCACAGAGAAGCCTGGGGCACACTGCAGGCAATGAAGAGGGATCCCTTCCATCCACCTCCTTTCATCAAGAAAGAACAACATGGGCCTGCGCTCTGCTGTGGCCCCTTGGTCCCGCACACCAGGGATAATCAGATCATCCCCTTTTATACAGCTTATTAGAGGCATCTCTTGCTGTAAGATAGCCCATATTCTCACATGCATGTGCCCTCTTTGTGGCGCTTGATGATTTAAGGGGGTTAAGCAGAGTTTGAAGTGCTTCGAGAACGCACTTTCATACCATCTTAAGGTCATGTGGCGCTCTCACCACAAAGCCGCTGTGCGTGCGGACTGAATATCTCCGAATAACGGCAGTTCTTATTAACAATGACAAGATTAAATGTGACGGGGCCGAGGAGAATTAAGAAGAATTTCCAGCAAACTTAAGATGTTCAAAGAAGAAGAAGAAGACTCAGCGTTTCTTGGTATCGCTGTCACAATTGGTTGGTTAATCAGTCAAGCCGCAGACGCAAGTAAAAACAAAAGCACTTTGCTGATTTTGTGAAGGCTTAAAATGAAGATTTGGTACATCCAAAAGCACAACCGCTAACAATAACATTAAGCGCTATACTATAAAAACAAGACTCAATGCTCATGGGGGCTTCTCCTCAGCTAGATGGTTGAGCTTTTTCTCTCCTCCTTAAGTTACCCTGTAGTCTCCAGTAGGATAATCACCTCTGTGTGCTGTGGGAGAATCAGAGTTATTTCATGGCTCTCCACATGTTTGCTTGCCGTGTATCCAAATCTCATCACTCTTTGTATTTGCATTCCTCTCACATAGTGGCAAAGATAAGCGCCCTTATCCCCTCAGCAAACAACCCGTATCTTGCTCTCGCCTCTGGAGGGTCACGAGTATATATTGTTCTACACGAAGAGGAGGCTGATGAACACAGTGTAATTAAAATGTTTCTCGCGGCCGGGTGAAATGTAAGATATCTTTGTAGAGGAGAGAAAGAGGAAAGGGAGTCAGGGCTGGGTCTGAGGGTGTAAGTGAGACAGAGGGGTTGGAAAAAGAGAGAGCAGAGAGAGTCAAGGAGAAGAAGGAGGAGGGGGTGTAACAAAGCAGAAAATGAAGAGAGACATAAAAGAATGGGAGCTCAAGGAGGTCAGGCCCATCACAGGCTTTAGTGTTGCCTTTAAAGATGCCTGGGACAGGTGGCAGCTCCAGACAATCTCGCACCACAGAGCAGCATCCTCTCAGGAGGAGATAAGGGATTCCTCCATCCAGGCGCCCTCCTCCTCCTACCTCTCCTTCACTCACACTCTCCTCCCCCCCTCATGCCCACCACCTCTTCCCTTCCTCCCGTCTTGGGGTTCTCCCAGACAGGCTGCTTTGATGTGGCTCAGTGTGAGCGGGCAGCTGTAGGCCACGGGGCTGCAGCAGCGCTGCTGGGCCACTGGGCCGACGGACCGTTGGGAGCCGACTCGAGCGCGGCTCAATCAGTGGGGCTCTCCGGTGCCCGGCACTTTCAGGTCTCATTAAAGCGCTCCGGCAGGGTTAATCCTCTTTAAGGTTTACATGGGCCCCAGTTTGTCTCTCTGCCCAGGCTGAGGGAACCCCTGGGCGCCACCTGCGTGACAAAGACTCAAATCACTGTGACACAAGTTCCCTCCGTCTGTTGCCTCTCTCCTCCACTCCCCTTGTATGCTCTCCTCTCTCTTCCCTCCTTCTCCGTGGCTCTCGCTCGCTTTCCCCTGTGCATTCTGCCTCTTCTTTACTCCCTTGATAGTACCTCGGCCTGGTTGTAAGTCTTTTAGGATTATTTGGGTGGAATCTGTTGACAGGGGTGCAGTAAACGGATTACAACTTTGTCCTTGTTTTGGGGATGCTGTGAGGAGGGAAAGTGGAGAGATCAGGAGGATGCGCTTTGAATAATGAGAGAGGCAAAGAAAAAGAGATAGACCAAGAGCAGGATTAACTGAAAGAATTAGGAAGACAATGCAAGAGCGAAAGAGAGGGTGAAAGACGGGCTAAGGTGACAGCAACGCAAAGAGCACAGAGGAGTGGAAAAGAGAGAGAGAGAGACTTCCAGATGTTGTTGTACTCATAAGACCTAATTTGTCCAGAAGTGTCGACCCCTGTCTGGCCCTGCAGCGCCCAGCAGCTATTTGTCTGATTGCTGTGACACCGGGCTTTGTCTTTGCTCGGTGACACACAGTTTCCTCCATTAGCCCAAATAATGGCCACGTACCTCTGGAGGCACAGGCAGACTTTGTCTAATGTTTGTATGGTGGAAAATGGAGGAATAAACTTACAGCACAGGTGGGAATACCATTTTAATGTAAAATAAACCTTCCAGGCAGCCACCGGTTTCCGCTAATTTTAACACATAACAAAATCAGCTTGCAGAGGTTTAAAACACGCTTAAACTTCATTATCCCGGACAGTTATGAACTCAATCGTGAATTCAAAGATTGAGACTCCAGCGTCGGTTCGCAGGCTGCAACCATTGTAATGCAAGAGACAAAATGCAACCCCCTTTTTTTTCGTAACATCCACGTCTCTGCGCTCAGATCCCGGGTTTTAAACACAGTTAATCAATGCGTCGCTTTTTGGCTGTTCTCTCTGAAACCCTAGATGTCAGAGCGCCCTTGAATGCACCACTGACGAGAATCTTTAAACAGGCCCCCGATTTTAACCACATTACCATGCGATAATACATAATTTTGACATAAAAATAAAGGTGACAAAATGCTCACTTTGATGGATTACCACTCTTAACCAAGATTAAAGTCTCTGCAAGTTGATATTCATAGCACACCGACTGAATTGAGAACAATGGCTTCCTGGAAATGTAATTTTATGAACAGAATTACATTAAAATGACCGGCTCTGGTCAGTGGCCTCTCGCTACGATTCAAAATTGAGAACTGTATTAGCCTCACAGTCGCTATCACACAGCCGCATGCAGGTTTTTGTATCACCTGCATAGGGGCCCGGGGAGAAGCTGTGACGGCTGAGGGTCAGTCTGTCACGGAGTAGCCTGATACAGCCCCGGCAATCATGAACACTGTCACTGATGTGACCTTGGCTCATATATAGATGTCGAAGTAAGTCCGAATAATTTATCATACATTTTTTATGATAACGGCGTTTAAAAAACAGAATGTGGACTCATCTTTTAATTTCTTCCGTGACCCCAATATTTAGAAATTTGCCCTAAATCCGTGTTTGAGTTGGATAAATCACAAAAGGAGATTTAAGAAAAATAAATGTAGCAAAGTCCGGGTGAGTTAACTTGAGGTTTAAATCAACTCCGTTCTCTCTGAGAGGTATCGTCGTTTGGAGAGTAGGAGATATACAGATGTGAGAGCTAAAGAGAGAGAAGGGGAAGGAGGTGTAGCGCAGTGTTCCAGCTACTAAACTGCTGTGTAAATCTCTCCCCAGCTGGGTGGGGAGGAGAGAGGAGAGAAGGGTGGAGGCTGGGGTAAGAGAGGGTGCTGGAGTGAGGGGAGGGAAGGGAGGGAGAGCCAACGCATAGCGCTTTGTTCTGCTCCCCAGCTTATCCCAATCTGGAGAAATTCACCAAATGTAGGAGATAGATTGGTGCTCCACAGAGGCCTCGTGAAATAACCTTCACTCCCTGATCCACACTGGGATACAGGGAGGAAAAAGGAGGCGGGGAAGGGAAGAAAAATGGGGGTTGGATGGGGCCCTGGAAGAGCCGTGTGCGTGCTTAACTCCACTCTGTAGCAAGGCAAGGGTCCTCGCGCTGGCGTGCAATTTGTTAAGATTGACTCGGCTTGGTAAATGTCTTGCAGATGCTGAAGTTCCATTAAGATATTTGTGTGACTTATAGAGGAGGGAGGGGGGTAGAAGAGGTGACTGCAAGCTGCTTGGAGCACAGCCTACAGCTCAATCGTCATCACTGTGGCTGCAACAATCAGACTTTCTTGCTTCAAATGGATGCACGTCTCACGGGGGACATTCATCTGCAGGAATTTAAACCTCGAGATAAAGTTTGGCGGGGAATTGTCGCACGTCACGCGCATGATGCATGAGTGAACCCATTATCCTGCACAGAACTTTGCAAATATTGCCGCAAAGATAACCTGCATGTACATTAAGTCCCAGAGCAAATATGCAGAGACTTGCAGCACCGCGAGGAGAGAGGATGGGCACCGACTAACTTGTTCAGTCTAGACAAACAAATTACTTCTGACAGCAAGTAGCAATGGAATGTATACTTGAACAGTGAGCGTGTTATCGCGCAAAGCTGCCGTTTCTTTCTTTCTTTCTTTTTTTTTTCTACCGCTCGCTTTCCCTCTTCTCTCCTCTGTTCTGTGTTTCTTTTCCACCATGTTAATTACATTTACCCGCGGAGAGGCTGTTTGTGTTTAAGGGTGTGAGAGCAATTGAGCAAGAGAGACGGGGAAAGTGGAAAACGGAGGAGAGCGCAACGGAAGAGGGGAAAAAATCTATTGATTTACAGAGGAAAGGCAGAGTGTGATCTGCCAGCCTTACGTATATGATGAATGGCAGAGAGATTGGCAAGGCAACACTTAGCATTCTTCTGCTATTTAACCTCTCCGCTTGCTTTCTTCTCCCTCGTTCTCACTGCTCCTCTTTGCCTGAATAAAGGCTTTCTCTGTTCTAGTGCCCGAGCATCATGTACAGTATAGAAAGCTCCGCACAGCAAGAACATTAGGCTAATTTATACAGCGGTAATTAGGCCATTAGACCTGAAACAATCTGGGACCCATAATTAAGCAAAGCGCTCCAAAAGTCAACAGCAACTCCCATTGAGCTTAGCTAAACAGTCTCCGAAAGTGTTATTTACATGTCCAAACAGCTTGAGGTCTGAGTGTAAGCAAACATGATGAGAGACGGGGTGTAAAGGGATTGATCAGAGGGAAGAAATCGCCTTCGCGAGAGTGCCAGCTTCCAAACCGCCTCCACTGAGGAGTCTGTATGTTTCCCTCCCCTGCCAAGCCTTTGCAACGAGCCTCAGTATCACATTTTTTTTTTTTTGGGGAGGTAAGCTAAACACACACACAAGTCATCGAGTACACACTGCAACACTCCCAAGATATTTTTTAATAAAGTCTAACTCGTTTGTTTTTATTTTACAAGGTCGAACTGACTTATTTCTTTTTCTGTAATTGTTCAAATTTGGTACAAATACTGTAAAATTGTTGCGCTTTGATTCTTTACTACTGATATGAAAACCAGATGTGAACAGCTGATGTTTTAGGAAAAGAAAAATGGTAATGGCTTAATTCAACCGTCGCTGTGCTCCACGTCAGCCAGAAATGCACCAAATGTTTGTTTTTCCATTAGGCCTATAAAAGATTAGTCACATGACACATGACACAGCGTGCTAATGTTCATTTAAAGGGGTCATAAGGTCACAGCAAGTATTTCAAGGTGACATCTCCGAGAGTAGGATAAAAAAAAAAGAACAAAATCCACCCTGAACTGCCTTTTTCGCTTTCCTTTTTTTCCACTGTTGCTTGTATTCACTCCCGGAAGGAGCGCGTTACAAGTTGCACACACACACATGCGGTCGCAAACACACAAACAGACAAAAGTCTGGAGCATCTTTAACACACTCCACGGAGTGCTGCAGAGTTATGGTGTAACTGCGGGCCCCGCTGCAGACGAGCGTGCCTCAGCGGTGAGATCATGAGCGGGGAGAGAGGTGGCATAATGAAATCTGGCAGTCACAAGCCCGGCACAGGCTTCATATGTTCCACATTAGCAATTCACAAACCTCTGGAGCAGGCCCCAGCAGCCCTTTTCTCACTCCGCCTTAGTCGCTTATGACAATCTGTCACTGGCTCTTTGTGCTCTTGCAGCGGAGCGTCGATGAGGAGTGCAGTGTTTATGGAGGAGCGCTTCGTCCTCGGCTGCGGGTGACACTCTGTTAGAGCAGAGTCAGTGAACCCTCACCAGAGGAGAGGAGGAGTTCAGGTTTAGCAGTCAAGACAATAAACTCACAATGCTGAGTTGACAACAAAAGCGGAAGAATAGAAATTGTTTGTGTATTATCAAAACCCAAATCTGAATTGTGAGTGACAGCGCAGAGTCTCTTAAAGTATCACATCACATGCGCTCTAAAGCCCAGCGAAGATCCTTTGTGGTAAAACTTCCATTATGAAAGGAGATTAACCAATAAGGATATTGCAAATGATGTGCTTTAGGCTTTATCCTCCTCTTGTCCTCCCCCTTCTTTTGAAATTATTCAAGTGTCCAATAAAGGACAAGGCAATTACTATCCTCCTTTTAATGAAGGGGAAGCTGGCTTTTGGTCCTGAGCACGGTGTGTTTGTGTTGAATTAGAATTAATGAGCCTGGTCAAAGTTTGCCTCCTAATTGCCCTTTCATTAAGACCCATTTGTAATCATGTCTTAATGACTTCCATCCCTTCTCCTGAAAGAGTTAAAAAAAAAAAGAACGAAAGGAAAAATTGAAACCAAAAATGACTACTGCAGCTCTGCAAAGCCGCGCTGAGGTCATTAAAATGTTTGAGAAGAGTTCTGAAGAGCTGATGATGAAAAAAAAAGAGAAGTTCTGTATTTCAAAATATCTAAAAAGTTTGCAAACTATGCTCCCGAATTCTCGACTTCCAGCATTTGATCGGCTGACGTGACTTCTCGCCTCGCCAGTTGTGGTTCACCATATGCTACCGGGACTTAACCGTCGTGATTACGCTCTCCTGAAGAATGCCGGAGCTGCTGTGGTGTGTGGCCGCAGTGGGGAAGGTAAAAATTGTGACGCGTGCGTTGGCTTCCTCTGTGCCTTCCAGCTGTATTCCGTGTTAGATGATGAGAATACCCCTGAATATCCAGAAGAGCAGGGGCAATTTAGTCCCGGAGTAAACAGTGAGGAGTCCCTACAGGAAACACTGGAGATGGATTGCAGGATGGAGTCTCTCCCCCCCTCTCTTATTTGCCCTCTGTTCTCTGCGACTGTATACATTCCCTCCAGTGACACGGGGCTGTTTGCCTTGCTAATGGAGAGCTGCGCTGGCGTAAAAGAGGTGGCAGGCTCTATTTAGATAGGGCCATGGTAAAGTAAACTTCGGAGTTGGATTTAAATAAACCTCAGTGGAACGGTTTGCCATGCGGCAGAAGTCATGGGCCACAGCAAGAGGAGGGAAGGAGCGACAGGAGTGATGAAGGAGCAGGACTAAAGGGTCCAGTCTAGTCACAGGGCTGTGCTGAATGAAGAGCTCCAGAGACATAAACATAAGGGGGGATCTGGGTAATTCAATAAGGAGAGGTGGATGTGGGAACGGAGGTGCGTGTTGCAGGGGTAACGGGGTGGAGTCTTTAAAATGATTTCACAGGTTGTAATCTCTACAGTCATTGCCCAACAGGACGGAGGTTAGAATAAAGTTCCTGCAATGTGGACAGGGATCAGTAAGATTAGAGAACATGAGGCTTTTACTCCCATCGAGCTAGAACACGGCACATAGACCCCAGTAAACCTGAAGGTTCATTTCCGACTCTGACAGCCAAGGGCCGTCAGCCTTCGGAGTGGAGCTGCGCAGAGTAAACAAAGCAGACTCTGCCCTTGTCTAGCCCTTCTTTCTATCCCAGCATCCCTTCATCCCTCCCTCCCCGAGCAGCTCTGGAATCAGCCGAGGTGAGCCAAGCCAAAACTGAGTCATCAGGAGGAAACTATCAAACAGACAGAGATGGAGCGGTCAGATACTTGCCAGAGCTGTATGGAGGAGGCTTTTACCACTTATCTCTGCTGTTGCGAAAACAGGATGAAACCCTTGTTTGGTTTCAAGAAGTTTGGCTAAGTTTGTTTTTTTTTTTACTCCTTGAGCACATTAAGCAAACCCTCATGTTCTCCGCTGTTGCTCGGGGTGATATTTCAAGGTGCGTTCTGGAACGTTAACCAACAAGAAGTAATTAGAAATTAGCGACCTATTTGTAATTTAACACACCAAGTTGGGTCCCAGTTTGGACTCATTCCTCACCTGAAGAGCCCAAAGATCCTCTCAGACCTTTTCTGCCTCGATGATGAGTTTCTCATCCTTCATTGCAACAACTACAAGACCTCAACACACGTGCCGTCACCTGACAAGAGAAGAAGAAGTCCACATTCAGTAGAAGCGAGCCGTGCAAGCATTTCAATGTAGGAAAACAAGGCGTCACCTGTTGCGGGGATGTCTGCCTCTTTGCTGCAGGTGTGTGGGTCTAAATAATAATTATGGCTTTAATCCACCAATTTACACGTCAAAGTCGAGCTCTGCAGCCTGTGAAAACAGCTGCATAATTTCCCCGATGGCCCTGGAGATTGCTTTTTAAATTGCTAACGTTACGACGCCCGGGTTTCTGGGTCTGAGTTTGGAAGCCCATATTAGGCACTAAAAGTCAGAATACTTTGGCCTCGGCTGTTTTTAATGTTTTTTTGCAAGTCCCCCAAGTTTATTGAAGTGCAATGTTAAATCCCCCCGGTGCCTCTTTAAGACTTTTCATTCTAATGCTGCGGGATTACAACAACACCAAATTGATCCCCTCTTAAATCGTTGCTGTGTTTGGCCCGAGCCTGGCGGCGATCATCCCGATGAATGAGTGAGTGATGAGGTAAGCAGACCTGAGAGGTCCCCGGCGTTTGGCACGGACCGACACTTGTTGAGCTGTCGGGCACCACGCTGTTTGGCCATCTGCCCCCCCCACCCCCCCTCTTGGCACACACTCCCACGTGTTTACAAGCAGAAAAACACATCGCTAGCAGCCTCCGAAGGCTCGCTTGCGTGAAGGTATGCAGATGTTGACACATGCTTCGCCTCGGGGTGGTGATACACAACTTGGCACCGGTGTCGGTAACAGGCAATAAAGTGACATGTGTTCTGGAAATGAGATGTGTTCATACAGCGTGGGGATGAACAAGTGATTAATTTGTTTCTGCGTGGACCCAGGAAAGTTGCCTCCTGCGTGCGTGCGTGCGTGCGTGCGTGTGTGTTATTCACTTGCACTTCCTGCTTTGCCGTGCAAGTTTTAACCCATTTCAGTTTCACAACTCGTCCCTCAGGTAGCCGGCATCTGAGCAAAATTTACACTTACGTTTCGCCTGCTGCAACTTGTCCAACGATGGATGCACGGTTGCAACACAGAATTCCAGCTTCAGTTTTTAACGATTATGGAGCGCGGAGTGCAGTTGAGGTTAGAAGATGAGCGCGCACGCATGTGGCAGCACAACAGTTTCAATTTCAGGGTTAAAAATAGAGAAAAGGCTGGGAAGCTCACATTATGCAAATGTTTTAATGTTTTTATCTTGAGGGGGGGGGGCGTCCCGATTCTCTCTGGCAGTTGTGACAAAACAGTGAAACGGGAAAAGGATGTTTTTGTTCTGGTTTTGTACGTTTCATTGGTTGTGCTTAAACGTTATCCTTTGTACAAAAGCACATTATGCTTGGTGCGGTGAGAAACGTGCCATTTGGCTGCTTTTCCGTCATTTTATCACTGTTTATTTTGAGTTGTATCGGCCTTGAGACGCTTACAAAGACTTCCTCGGAGAGCATTTCGGAGCAGTGCCGCTTTTAGTTCAGCGAATTTAATGAGGTCTAATTTGGGTGGGTCCGTTGAAAGATAGCCATCAACCACTGCCTTTCATTATGGCTGCTATTTAGATTAGCCGAGGAGGGAATGACTTCACATCACAATAGGTTTTAGAGGCAACCGGAGTATTACACACTGTAAAGAATCACGTCTCATATGTGTTTTTTTTTCTCTCTTTCTCTCTCATACAGCTGCGCCGCAGTTCTTCCCTGCCTTCCATCCTCCTGTGCCAATCGACGACAGACATACCCAGGGACGTTACATCTACGAGCCTTCCCCCGTGCCGCCTATTCACGTGTAAGTCTCTCAAACTTGGTCGCACGCTCTAAAACATGGGCCGGCCCTACCTGCGAACACATCTGATCAACGCGCAGCTCCCCTCTCGTAATGGCGATACCGATCAAGCTCCTTCCGCCCGTGGGCGTGGAGCATCCTCCTCGTGGGTTTCCGGGGGCGTTCTCTCTCTCTCGCTCTCTCTTTCTCCCTCTCGGGATCAAAGGCCACGGCCCTGTACGTGCGCAACATGATCCGCATGTCAGAGACACGCAAATGAACATGTGTCAGAGACATGGAAACGAGAGCAGGGCGAGGGGAGCCTGGGAGCGTGCGGTTCTCATAAGAGCAGTGATCAAGCCTTGTCAAGAGAGAAGGAGGCAATTCCTGTGCTGACATCTACCCGTCTCCGACAGACAAGTAACCATCCAATCACACGCACGCACAGGCTATCATATATGAAGTAAGGTGAAAACACGGCGTCATAACTCGTAAGTATTTATAAACAGGGGAACTCTTATTACAGTGCTCTCGCGTGTCCCTGGAGCGCTCCTGACAGTGCTGACCAGGTCAGGGAAGAACTTCAAAGCATTCCTTCAACTCGCTCGCTTACACACACACACGCTCGTGCACAAATTAGTTTTTTCCCTTCACTTTTAGTCAGCCCTTCGGTGTCTCCTACGCTCTCCATCATTTGTATTCTTGGCGTCCAAACGGTGCGTACCACGAGGAGATGCCTCATCGTCCTTGCGGCGCTTGTTTCCTACCCGCAGACACGAAGGAAGCGATCACGGCGCGACGAGGACAAATTGGATGGGGCAGCTACTTGGGCCGCATTATGTTTGATATTCTTCATCATTATCAACTCCCCCCTTTCTCCTCCTCAGGAGTCATATCTCTCCCTTGCTGATGTGCCACTAAGCGTAATGAATTTTTTATGTCCCCCCACCTCCGGCCCACCCTACCTCTCAACCCCTCATCTCCTGCTCAGGGGCTGCAGCAGAGGGAAAAAAAAAAGAGAGAGGGAGAGAGAGGCGAGGAAATAAAAAAGGGAGGTGATTGATGCCCCGTGTCACTGCAAACAAAATGGCAAATATAATTTAGCATTTAGCTTATGCGGAGATAATGGGGCGAACACGCGCCGGCAACATAGGCTCGAACAAACAGCCTGGCTTGTTATCCGTCAGGAGCGCTTTGGTACGATCTGGAGCGCAGGTTCGGGGAGGGGGAGGAAAGAAATGAGGAGGCGGGGGTGGCGGCGGCGGCGGTGGTGGAGGGGTAACACGGAGCCGGGGAATTGAATTAAGGGAGAGAAGTTACGCCGGTGTCTTCAGTCACTCTGTCCGGACAGGAGTTATCTGTGCGCTTGGTTTGCTGTCACCGGAGACACGGGCGTGCTCTGCCACGCTACTTATGGCCTGTTTATCCAAACCATTAAGCATAGAGCTGTTTAATATGACACGCTACGCCCAGGGAAACTATTTGTCATTATTATAAGACAGCTGTTTAGTGGCCAGCCTTATTTAAATCAAGTCTGTGAACTCGCTGTCACACGCACGTTATCCATCCGTGAACTTACGTGGGTTTCATGCAGAAACTACTTCGGAGTCTTTGCGCGGGGAAGCAACAATATTGCCTGCTTGATTAAAAAGGCGGCAATGAATTCCTCGGTGAGAAGAGGCACTCATCAGTCGTGGTATTACAGCTGGGTCCAACCACCTGATGGCAAATTAGAGTTAATTGCACTTCCAGGTTCGGCTTTGTGCAAGTTTTAGCCGCGGCCAAACTTTATGACCGTAGCTGCAGCCAAAAAAGTAAACCTCTCTCCGAGGACTTAGAAGTGATGCATTCTGCTCGGTAATGTTGCTTGTAGCCGGCCCGAGCAAATAGAGGCAGTCAACGTATAGCTGTCGCTTCGGGGGAATGGAAGGAGGCGGCTTATGGAGAAATATTGAATTGTTTTAAGACAAGTTCTCCTCGGTGAGCAGAATTAATCGTTATTAGCCCTCTCAAAGATATGCCTAAGTACACAGGGACTATTATTGCAGTACTTCCCCATGCAGCCTCTCATTACGGCCTGTAATTACAGTTGGGTTGGCCCTGCGGCAGTTCCATCAATCCAGCCAGCTTCCCCCGCCACGCACGCAAGCCAGTCACCACTGGGCATCCATGGCCGGAGAAAAACACCGCAAAAAAGCCCAGCAGCTTGTTTCTTCTCCGCCGCGGCGACACATCCACCATCCATACGTGGCAAATGAACAGAATCATATCCTATTACTGCGAAGGGCCTAATTGAAACATGTTTATTTATGGCCCCGGTTTTCAGACGAGGAGCGGGGTATTAGCAGCGCAGCTAACGGGCTCCCGCAATATGAGGCGGTAGAATTAAATTAAAAGCTCATAAAATGAAATATGCTCTGTATTAGCTGTTTGACACTTAATTTGCCTTCAAATGAGCAGAGGAAATCACAAATTAACTGTCCTTTGTTTTTTTTCTCCCCCCTCTTTACCTCACCTCCCCTATTAGGCAAGAGAGCGCAATTACAGACAGAGGCTAATCGTTCAGTTTATGAATTCTTGTGGGGAAGGTACCAATGTGCCATTCAATATTAAAGCCTCAGGGTCAGGAGGAGGGGTGGGAGTCCCTTCTTGTGGGTGCTTGCTCTGCTGAGGGACTCGTATATTCACATGAAAGAACGGAAAGAGTTTCAACGACCTCAGTTTGAAATGAAACCAACAAACCTCTTCTGAGTTTCCGTAACCTCCCAGCTTAACCAAAGCCTGCATGTTTTGCACTGATCCAAGACCAGCAAAAGTCTTTCCTGCCCTGAAGTTAGTGTTTTTTTTCCTCTTTATGTCTCTGGTCTGGAAACAGCTGACTTCCAGCCTCACCAAAAAAAGCGAAAGAGACCTTCCTGCTACAGAGAAGATGCTTCCTGCTTAAATAAACACATTGATCGGTGAAGAGCAGGCTCTCCATGGGAGCTCTGGTCCCCTCTGCCACCACTATTGTGCGGGGGACTGGCTTAATGGGAGTTAGGGGGGGAGGCCGGGGCCAAGAGAAGAGACCGCTCCTTTCATTCCAGCTTTATTGCCTGACCACGGTACACAGCAAAACAAAACAGCCCTCTCATGCGGCTCAGCGCCGGCTCCCGGTCACCCGGAGACCGCTCAGAACAAACAGAGGTATTCGTCACAAGTCAATTATCAGCATCGGAGTTTACTCTGGAGTCCCCGAGTCCTCGTGCTGTGAATGGGGCCACTAAAACAACAAAACATTCTTATGGGATAAGCAATTGACTCGCAGCCTTTAGCGCAGTTACCGTTTGTGGATTTATGAAAGAATTAGTCAGGATGACGGAGTTCATTTGGGAGTTTATAAAGTTTTAAAGCGAGACGAATGCCCCGAGGTTTGACTTTTTGGACTCGAGTTTTCAATTTGGCCGTGGATTTCTGATGAAACATTTTCACTTTATGACCAACCTTAAACGGGTCTGAAGGCAGAGCTTTTGTTGAAGCGTCTAAACTCACGAACGAACGTTTCAAATAACTTAGAACATTTTATTTGGATTTAAATTATCCATGCAAGTTTAATAAACACCAGAACACAAATGAGTTTATATACAGTATATTTTTATGTTCGGACACGTATACAAAGAGTGTTTGACGCAGAGGCTGCAGGTTCTTATTAAAGATCTGTTAATAGATTTAGAAAAATGCAACAAACTGGAGCTCAGAGATGCCGCAAAGTTTGATTTTAAAGAAGAGAAAAGCTTCTGTGTGACTCATGAATAAAGTCATGGGCTGTATTTTCTGTCAGTGTGGCGTTGGAGGTGCAGGTGGGGGCTGCTGTGAGGGTGTGTATCCGTGTTCCCAGCCTGTGTGGTTATTTCATTCAGGAGTATGTTTGTTCAGCTGCGGGCCCCGGCCTGACTGGAAGGTATTCTGGAAGGTACCGGGAGGGGAGAGCTGCGGCTGCGTCTCTGTCATCACATGCGCGGCCTCCGCTCTGAAACGATGATCCAGGAAGGAGTTAATTGACTTAAGGTCTGCGTGAAAAAAGAGAGTGAGTCACCTTGTTAACCTCCGAGTTTTATTTTCTGTGGGCACCTGAGAATCTCGCCGATTTCACACCGTTCCCCTGCACGCTTCCTCCCTCGCTCGCTGTCCTCTGCCGTTGGCGTCGGGAGTTTTTTTTTTTTTTAAGATGTGTGCTGTGTTGTTCTGTTATTTACATAAACTGTTGTCAGAGCGCCCAATCTGGGCACAGAGGAGCGGCATGTTGCTTAGCATAAAGACCACGGTCTTATCTCCACACCTCCTTCCAGATAGGATGAGGCAGAGCATTGCAACACACACACACGAGCATGCATGAGCACTGACACACACACACACATAATGCAAAACAATAGGAAGACAAAAAGGTGTAGTGTAGCTTGTATGGAGGCTATAGAGGAGAAATGTTTTCTAAGTGTGCCGCTTCATCTATTTATAGTGCGATCTGACTGTGGAGGCCTCGTTTAATAGTTGATATTAAAGTTTCAGGACATATTTCGACTGACTTTTTACTGATTTTTTTTTAAATCTGGAATTTGTAACTATATATATTTTTTTTTAACAAGGCCGTTATTTACAAGCTAGATTTTCTTCTTCATTCTCGGCAGCAAATAATAACAGGCGTCCTGACGATTTCGCTCCTATCGCTCACATTTGAATATCGTCTAGACTGAATCAGAACGACGCGAAGCGGAGCCATAAATTACATTAGGAATTAACGATGATTTCCTAATCTCATCTGATCATTTCTGTCCAGATACGGCTGCTGTCACCGAAAAAAGCAAGGGGGAGAGAGGCGAAGGCCACTTTTTCATCCGCCTCACAAACTGTCCAAAACCCATTCGGTGTGACTTCATAGGTCACCCCCTCCTCTGGTGCAGTCACTGGTGTCCCCCCCCCCCCTTTCCTCCCCCGTCTCTCCCCCTCTCCCTCTCTCCCCCCTTCTTTAATACTTTCTCTATGGAGCAAGTCAGGGGGACAGGCGGTCACGCAGTAGCTGGCTTCATGATTAATGGTGTTTATTCTTGACAGAAGGCTCCTTTATTTATCTGCATTGCAGTTTCACTGATACTATCAGTCACCTGAATGAAAAATATTCAGTCATACCAATTTTGCAGTATAATTGAGTAGAGTCACTTCCTTTCAGTTCCCCCCCCCCCTCGCCTCTCCTCTCCCACTCTATCTGGCAGCCTTATCATCGCCACAGTAATTTTCGCGCCGCGTTGTTTGATATGGAGAGGCTGGCTTTAGCCGTATTTGACATAAAGCCTCTTCAATTTTCACTGGAGAAGAAAAAAAGGGGGGGTTGAGAAGAAGAAGAAGAAGAAGAAGAAAGAAAGAAAGTTGTGCACCACTCTGTGAAAATGTGCGAAGAGGGGGGAAAGTATCTCTCCCTTCTTCTTCTTCTTCTTCTTCTTTTTTTTTCTGAGGCAATTTCAGGATTTAGAGAGAAAGGAGATAAATGCCTAAGCAGAAATGTGGGCAGATTGAAGTTACAGTATATCTATTTTTTTTGTAATACACCAGTTTCAGAAGCCTAAACGGCCACAGCGTAGTCTTTTTTTTTTCCTCTTTCTTATTCAGCCTGTGCACAGGACCGTGATATTTTGAAGGCACCTGTGTATTTTGAGAATGATGGATCCAGCAGGTTGGGGGGAAAGACAGAGAGAGAGGGAGAGAGAAAAGAGTTTGGCACAGCAGATATTTGACAAGGCCTGTAAAGGTTTTAGGGTTGAGTCATTACCCGTGGAGATCTGTTAAGACATGTTCCAAAACTCTACTTACCAGGCTAGGATTACCTACGCCGGGGCTGCTCCTGCTGCTGTGTGTATATTTGTATTTGTCCCAAGTTATTAAATATGACATGCATTTTTAATGTTTCGCTCCTCGCTAAATGGTTTATGACTGATTTAGCACGTCTTAACGGCAAAGAAAAGAAATCGGACATATGATTCCTTACGTAACACTCCGTCCTCACGCAAATCAAATCTGATTATTCTTTATTCTTTGTCGTCTCTTCTGTTAGTCCTCAGTTAAATTTAATTTTAGGCTCCATTATAACTATCTTTGAAAAAAAAATGTAGGTTTTTGATAATAATAATAAAAAAAAAGGGGGGAATACATTAATCTCCAACACGAGGCCTGTGTGAATTTGCACATGTAACACATTAGTGGATTTGATTCTCTCACCACAAGTCATTTGCCCCCCTCTTCATGTTTGAGATCTCAATTTGTAGCTCTCCCATGGAGCACAATGGAAAACCAGGTCTGAGGGGAAGAGATAACAGGCAGGTGCCAACAGCTCTGCGCTAATGTGTGTGAGCTCCTGCTTTTACACACACACGCACGCACACACACACACACACCGTTTGAAATACTTCCTCGTCAGTGTCAGTTGATTTATTTCGCTGCTATTTTTTTTGTTTTGTTTGTAGTTCTTCACTTTTTCTTTTTTTTTTTGCTCTCAAATATGAGACGAGCAAAAACCTACATTTAAATACAGGCTCCGTTTTTCATCTCACACGTTTAATAATTTATAGTTTGCAAAATAATTGTTTCATTAAAATCATTGGAATATTCATTATAAATATGGCTTCCATTAATCTGATTATTATTTTCAAAGTCATGCTGGAGACAGACTGTTTTTAAGATTTTAAAAATGCATGAGCCATAAATCGTTTATGCAAAATGTCAATCGACTAATTCATTATTTATTTCTGCTGGACACCGACACTAAACTTAAATAACAGCTGATTTGTGTGATGTGTTCTGTTCATGAAGAGCACATAAGTAAAAGCTTACAGTCTTTAGTGGGAACTTACTCGATGGGTGTGGCAGACTGTCACTTTTATGAGCCGTGCCGGTTCTTAATTGGCTTTGTAAAAAAAAAAAAAGGACCCTCCTCTCATTGGCGGGGAGCTATTAGAGAACAGCAGTGACTGTCAAGATATTACGCAGCGCTGGCAACGCGCCGCCTCACATCGTCTCCGCAACCTCAGGCAGCCGCTGTCCTGACGTCTGCTTCTCTTCACAAATAGTAGTTAGAAAAGAAAAAAATCCAGCCTCCGGCTTTAAAGGAGCTGTCGCTTTTACCTCACTGCGATTGGTGGAAATGCTGATTTTTTTTTTTTCTTCTTTTTTTTTTTTAAGAAAGGAAATATTTTGCACCTTACCTAATGCACCATAATCAATTTTTAGCTCTAGACGTTTAAGAAATCGAGAGTCAGTTTTCAGCTCCTTTTTTTAGCCCGTGCCCTGCAGACGTCATGCTGGAGCAGTGCAGAAATGTGGAATTTCCATTACTCTGATCTCTGGGCTGTGGGCTCCAGACCCCACGATCCCACTCTGGGGGCCAGTTACAGCAAGTAACGAGACCAGGGGAACAGGGTCATAAATCCTCTCCAACGCTCCTCATTTTCCATCCTCCCTCGGTCCCTCCCTTCCTTTCCTCTCTCCCTCTCTCTCTTTCTCTCACTTCCATCTTTCCTAGTCAAAGCCTTCAATACGTGATTTACGAAACTGAAATGCAACAATGTGAAATATCACCACATGTTTTAAGGCGCCTTCGGTGCGGCTTAAGTCCCGCTAAAGACCATTTGCAGTTTTAATGTAAGAGGAAATGAGTTCATCGCCTCCCTCGCAGCTTCTGCGCCTCCCTGTTTTTTTTTTTTCTTTTTGTTTATCTTCCAAATCGCAGAAAATTTCACTCCTCTTGCGCTCTCTCTCTCTCTCCACCAATGAAAATTAATTCATATCACATAAAGCGATTTCTATTCTCTCAGCCCTTCGTTATCTCCCTTATCAGATGTGGTGTCCATTACATCTGATAGTGTGATCGGAGGACTAGTTTCATCTAATAATGTTGTTTGGAGTTTGGAATGAGCCTTAAAGAAACCCATTGCTACTTCTGTCTCCCATGATACTTGACTTGTATTTCATGTTATGTTTTTGGGGGTCAGCCTGTGAAGTCTTTTTTCCCCCCCGACGACGAACGTCCGGCGGGAGCTGCAAAAATATGCTCACTCATGCGCACAGCTGCAGGGTGACTGCACATATAAGAATGCAGCGAGAGCTTTTTTTTTTTTTTATTGCATGTCCATCTTCTCCTTTTTTGACACATGCGGTGATTTTACTGCAGGTTTATTTCAAGGGATTAAATAAAGCTGGGAAACTTGCACGCAGAGCCAAAGTCGGGAGAAGTAAATGCTTCCCAAAGCAGACTTATTAGGAATTCCCTCCCGTTCATATCAGTTTTGTGTCACTCATGTTGCAGTTTTGTGAAACATCCTCCTTTGGGTATATCTAAAATTTACACAGGTCTGTGTTTAAGCCTCCCAAAGCTTCAGCAAGCCTGAGCTTGGCACCACCACGCACTCAGCCCCTTCATGATTAAATATCAAGGAACTCCACTTGACATTTTATTAGTCCAACAAGATGGATGAAATGGCTAGAATAAAGTAGGCTGTGTCTGTTCACTTTCCCACCAGCACTTGCCTTTCTTCTGTCCAGATTTTCTTTCCTTCCCCTCCTCTACAAGAAGTGTGTATTAGGAAAACGTGATGGATTTCACTCTGAAAAGGAGATTTTCAGCGCCAAGAAGGAAACATATATTTTTGTGTCTTGTACCTGATGCTCCTGCTCCCCCTCCCTCCGTGTCTCGGCTCTCCCTCCTCTTCCACCCGACCCCCTGTTTTTTTTTTCTCTCTCTCTCCTCCTTCTGTTGTTCTACCTCAGATCTCTGTCTGAAGGATTAACCATCTCCAGCAGTGTGTCTCTGCTGTCTTGTAGCGCTGTGTATTGTTTGTGATTTGCTCGGGCCCATCCGTGCGGCTGCTCATTTCAGCGGCCCAGCGTGACGCGATGAATTGGGGAGGGGATCCACGCCGCACCTCGCAGCCCTGGGCCACACTCATTCACACTCACCTCACCTGAGATGGGCTGCACGCACACACACACACACACACACACAGGGTCGCTCATTACCTGACTTGTCGGGGTAGCAGAGGCGGCAGGGTGTGGAACCTGAACCCCTGTTTAGCTGCAGGCGTCAGCTGAGTTTTTGTGTAAAAGGCATCAGGGCCATCGAGACATTACTTGAGAGGAAAAAGAAAGATAGATGTGCTTCCTCCTTGTTTTCAGAAGTTTAACACTTCAACCCCCAGGAGTCCCCCTCCTGTCTTCTCTCTAGCCCGGGGCATGCCAGAGGAAGTCAAAACACTCACCGAGAGCAGCGCTAATTCCACCTGTGCTTGCTTTGGAGAAAAAAAAGAAGAAGAAATGTAATTTGCAGCGAGTGGAGATGAAAGAGGAATGCTTCATGCAAAACAATTGTTCTTAATTGTTCAAAATCATAAACGGGGGGGAAGAAGGGGAACAAGAAAAGTCTCGTGTTTGTTCCCTGATTCCAGCCGCCGCTTTTGAAATTACAGGAAAAAAGGCAAGGCCCATTTTGTGCAATTTCACTTTCATGTTTTCGTTTTCCTCCTATATGCTCTTGTTGATTTGTTTTGGTAGACGTTCTTATCTCGATGGCTGAAAATTACGTTTAATTGCAGTGTGGAAAAAATGGTTTTTGAAACAGCCTGTGGAAAAAGAGAGAGAGAGAGAGAGAGAGAGAGAAAACCAAGCTGCGTGGCGAAGCCAAACACAAACTTTTCCAAACATCTATTGTGTTTGGTTATAGCCAAGTGCGAGCAGTGATGATAAAAAAAAGATGATACAGTTGGGTTATTATGTTTTATAAATAATCCGCTGACTGTCGAAGTGTACGGAGGGCCGTGGAGCATTTTTCACGTGTGACACACCTTCAGCGGGTTTGTGACTCCTCACGCAGCCAGCAGTTAAAACCAGATCCTCTGACACCTGGACCCGTGTGTTATGACTCCAGCCTGTCACACTCACTGACTCCTGTTGATAAACACATGTTATCAGTCCAGTGGCGTGGAAATGATACGTGCCTACGGGGATGTACTGTATGTCTTCCTGGCAGGGCGAGCGTGCATGCGTGCTCGTTCTGCTGCTTATATGTAGACAATGTGAGTGTGGCTGAAACACAGAGGGGGAGGAGATGGAGAAACTAAAGGAGAGTGTTGGGTATTCAACTGGACAGCGAGTGTGTGTGTGTGTGAACTGACAGTGTGCAGTGTATGGGAATGTCTGGCACGCCTCCAAGAGGTATCCCACAGAGAGGGAATCCTGCTTGATGTGACCATGAATAGAAAGCCATCCCCACCCCCTGAACCCACCCAGGCCTTTGATGTCAGGGGGTCACACAGAGCCCTCGCAGCTCCGGGGGTACATAGTTACCCCGAATGCCTGGCAACCTCACCACGCCATGCCAGGCCAACGGTCTGCACCGCCTCGCCGGAGGAGGAGGAAACTCAGATTACAAGATTATGAGAAAACGCTAAAAGGAAAGTCCCTGGCCTTCATTTATGAGTGAAATACATCAAATGAGTTACCAACAATAATAATAATATGAGCAGCCAGGGAAAGTTCGATCAGATCTCTACAACGCCTGATCAGTTAAGATGACTTTGAGCACGACTCTGACCCACTTTGTACTTGTTTTGGTTCGTTCTAAAAGGGTGAACGCCTGAAATATAATAACTGCACCTCTGCATCCATTCAAGAAGTCATTTTGTGTTGAACATTTTCTGTCAGTGCTATTTTTTTAGGACTGTTTTCCAACAGTGAAACATCAAGAAAGTCGTGCAAAGGTCTAAGCATGAGCCCTAGCTTCTGTAGCTACAGGCTAGAAACTAGCTGCCGGGCCACCATTTACATGTTAGGCTGCTGTTGTTGGAGATACTGTGCAGGAACTGCAAGAACTCTCATTGTTCTGCTTTGACCACCATCTCCACTGCAAACCCTTCACTACAGTGCGTGAAACAATGTACTGTAAATACGGTCCTGTATAGCGGATGACTGTATACAAAGACTGTAAACAGAGTTATGCGGGGACTATAATTAAAGTACCTTAATGTACATCTGTCTACTGCTGTGGGTGCTAACACTGGGTGGAGTCTATCGCCCTAACTCCTGTTAACCGTAAATCCAACTGTCAAGCTCAGCTTTTAAGATCGTCAGCATAGATGACGGATCCGAGTCTGCACACCCTTGAAAGCTCCAGAACAAGTCGGCCGACCTCAGCGGTAATTTTTGGCGCTGTTAGCGTCGACAACTTTGACCAAATCAGAAACAAAGTCAAAAGAAATATGTCAACGGTAACTCCTGTATTGCATGACAGCCAATATTGAAACACGAAATAAACATTCAAAGAGCGAGTCAAGCGCTAAAGAAGGTTGGCTCCTTAACGTTGCCGGCAAGCAGACGTGCGTCAGTCATGTTCCTGAAAGATTTATGACATGACAATCACATGTCAGCATTTTTGGAAATCTTTATTCACCATCTGCATCGCGCGGTGTATCCGCAAGAAGTATTTTCAAAAAGCTCCATGTCAGGGTGTGGAAAATGTTGGCTCAGGATGGAAAAAGATGTATTTTTTTTTAATCTATCCACCTTTTGTGGGGACGTGTTTTTTTTTTTTTTGTTTTTTTTTTTGGCAAAGAGGCCGAACTGGAACTGAAGGTAAAATTCACTTTTAACGGCCGCTGTAATTGCCAGTACTAATGTGGAAAATGAGGTCATTGGAATGCGCCTCAGTGGCCGAACTTAATGAAGACTTTCCCATCGAATCATTAGGAGCCCAGAATACATCTACCTTCCTCTGTTTGTGCCTGTCTCTCAGTCTCCTTCTGTCTGTCTCTCTTTGCCTCTTGTCTCAGCTCCCTTTCCCCTCTCCTTGGGTCTCAGCTGGCTCTGTTCCTGTGGCCCTTTGATCTCAGTGAAAGGGTTTGGAGCTTTAAAGTGCTTCTGTTTCCGCTGTCAGGAGCCCCTCTCTTCCTCCTCTCTGGTTTAGGCTTTCAGAGCGGTGGCAGCCTTGTGCTGTGGCTGGGTGGGTCAGGTGGTTGGAGGGGTAGGGGGTAGAGGAGGGGTTGGCGGGCGGGCGGGTGCGCACAGGTCTCTATGAGGTGGTGGGATTGAGGTGAAGTTGGAGGGGGGAATTGGTGTGTGTGATGCTGTCAGCCTCGGTCAGGAGAGGACTTGACTGATGGCAGTTCCCTCCAAAACTCCAGTTCGCACCTCACTCAGCCCCTCGTGGCCACAGGTGGCAACATGGGTTTAACTGGCGCCCATGTATTTTTCTTCCTGTATATTTCATACATATTAAACACATTTTGAACGTGTTTATATTCTTTTAATACAAAATCATCACCCTGAAATAGAGTGCAACCTTGCTGCAATAGCAAGTCAACCAAGGACTTGACCTTTGACAATGAAAGGGTGCTATGTTTTGCATTTGGAAATGTCGTTACCACCAACAGAAGCACAAAACCGAAGTTGCCATTCATAGTAGTGACTTTTATTTGTGTCACACAAAGCACCAGAGTATCACATGATGCAACTTGCACGCAATGTAGGACTGCAGTGGCCAATCGGATGCGTGAAAATGCACAATCCTGCTAGATTTTGTAACTTGTGCATGCTGTATTTCGTTACGATCGTCACTATGAAAGATGAGACGACTTCTCCACATCAGTAGAAATCCATCATGGTGAAAAAAGTTCATTGTTAACCGCTCGTAATCTTAACAATAGAGCCAATGTTGGGTCTGTTGGGTATCGTGACTCTCAGCTTCTATGTTTCCTATTTTTCAAATCTCCTTCTTGGAGCACTTCAGCACTTATGAATGAAAAAAAAAAAAAAGATGCTCTATGAACGTTCACAGTTGCTGGATTATTGGATTTGGACTCAGCAATTTCCTGTGCCCTTCTGTGAAGCGCACATCAAGAAATTTTTGATTTTATTTCATGCGCAACCATTTCATGCTCGAGCTAAAAGTGTTTCGCAAAGCACGGTTCCTGTTTTAGCCGACCGCTGTGTCAATACCAGCAGGTCTAACTGCCGCGCCACAATGATACCTTCTGTCCCAAGTGAAGTCATCAACCTTCACCGCAACTGTGTTTCTCCTGCAGCTTCCAACCAAAAAAATTATTAGTGTTGATATAACCTTGTTCCAAACAAAGATTCAAGGTCTGTTTACATGAGCACACACCCCTCCGTGAAACCTCAAAATCTTTTGGGGGCATATTTACACTTGGCAAGTGTGTATTCATCCGGTGAAATAAGATGACAGTTTAAAAATCCACAGACCGCCTCGTGTAAACATGCGATGTCTTAAAGAGGCGCTGGCTGGTTTATGCGGGGCCACGTGAGAGGAAATGGCTTCCATATGTCAGGAGCTCAGTCTTTCCTCATGCCCCGTTTGCAGGATGTCGTCTTTGAGGGTTAATAGGAATTATAAAGCCCGGCGAAGGAAAAGTTTTCTCTCTGCTAAGGCGGAGGAACCTGCAAAGCCCGCGGTACAGCTTTGATGTAAATCTTAAATCAGGTGTAACTAAGACGCTACTTCTCTGGCACACACCTACTCGAAACATCAGCACACACACAGTGCGAACATTCCTACACACTCTGCACCGTTGTCAGATTACTTCCTTTCGTCATGTTGATTAATGCATACTGGCAGATGCTAAGACGATCACGACCCGGCAGAGAGCAGCTGAACGCAGGGGGATCGGACACTCTCTTGCTTTTTTCTCTCCGTAGCATAGACACGCCACACTCCTCCAAACCATCCATCTCTCTCCCGTCCTCCTCAAATCCCCTCACACCTGGCTCCGCACCCCATGAGGCCTCCTTTTTCTCTCCTCCTTCTCCAACCCCCCCCCAATTTCACCTAACTCTTCCATGTCCACCCTCCCGATTCATAGTCCATATCTTCACACACTCCTTCCAACCCGTCCTCCCGACTACTGTTTATACTCCAACTGTCTCTGCACACCTCCCCCTCTCCCTCCCTCTCTTCAGACATTTCTCTCCCTCTTTTCACCTCTCAACAGGCTGAATAATAACTCTCCGTGCCACCGCCATCTTCCCACCCGATCAACATGTGTGCTCTCTCTCTTTTTTTTTTCTTTCCTTTTTTGTTTCCTGACCGCCGCTTCTCTCCCGGCACACCCGGCCCTTCCAGTTAGGGCACTGTTCCTATTCGCTAAGTTAATTGGAAAAACAAGGCGAGCGGAGGCGTTTTGCCAGGGTCAGCGTAGGGAGATGTAGCCAATGCATGACAGGGTTAATCAGTGTCATGGCAGCCAGAGTGGGTGTCTGGCTCTCCTCAAACAGGCATGTGGTGGGCCAGACGACAAGTTTTTTTCCCTTCTGGGATCTAATTTCTACGTTGAAAATGTTTAAAATGTCACATGCAGACGCTGAAATATTTGTCCCGTGTACTCCGCCGTTAAAAGGACCCTTGTACGTCTGCGAATTCAGGATTTTTAGGGTGTTTTTGAGACGGGACAGGGGGTAAGACATGCAGCAAAGGGCCTCAGGCTGGCATCGAACCCAGGCCACGCTCTGCCAGGTGAGGCACCGAGGCACCTCATAATTTCAAGATTTTAAGGATGTGATTAGAACATTTCTGTTTCAGTTCCTCTCGTGCCATCGGTGACAAAGCAGGTTTTTCAGCCACATGCTCTTCTTGGTGTACGTGCGTGTGTGTGTGTGTGTGTGTGTGAGAGATGCATGGTCAGCCATGGGACATCAAAGTGAGCGTCAGTCTGCAGCTGTGTTGTGATCTGTGTAAATGAGGCGTGTAATGGCGGCGTGCAGGCACATGACTTGCTTATCATAAACACACTCTTTCACACACACACACAGACAGACACACACACACCTGTTTTGATGTGCACAGTTGCCCTCAGCGTGGCCTGCTAGGTGTGGTGGAGGAAGTAAAACACTTTCTCATGAATCTTTTGACAGGAGACGTGCAGAAACGCACCAATCGAATGGAGGAGGACGAAGGAAAAAAAAAATCCATGACCGTTGTGTTGCAGCGTCGGATGGATCCCTTAATCTGTCACCTTTACACACTTTAACAATGAGTCCGCCCCCCCCCCCCCCCCCCCCCCTCCCTCCTCTTGAGAGTGCTGTTGTCTTTTTTTCACATACACCTGCTTCAGCATCACTGAGACATGTTGTCACACACTTGAACGCGGTGAAAGCCTTTAAAATCGTCCCATAGCCCCTCCGGGCTCATTACAGAAAGACAAAGTTTGTATGTGTGAATGCTTGTGTACACATACAGTACGTGTGTGTTTCTGTGTCTATCCTCGAGTGTGTGTGTGTGTGTGTTGTTTCCGCTCCTCAGTGCTCATTATTTGCCCTGGCCTGAGCTCTTTCATTAAGGGGGTTGTGAAGTGGAGGGACAGAGAGGCCGGTAGGGGATCAGGGGAAGGGGCGGAGGTCGTAATTGGGCTGTTCCGCTCCCCTGGCCTTGCTCAAGGTCACCGAGAAACTCCAGGCCAGGTCTCTCACTCTTTCTTCCCCTTTCTCTCATCTTTTCCCACCCTTTTTTCCATATCTCCTCCTCACCTCCCTCTTAAACCCCCCCTCCCTTACTTTTTCCCCCTCTCCCTCCCTCCCTTCACTCATCCTCTCCTTCTCCTGGGGTCTTTTGTCACAGTAGACCGGTCCGCTGGGGAGCCGCAGAGAAGTGGAGGGGCTAATTCAGTCTAATCTCTTAGCCTGTTAATGTCTGGCTGATATGTGGATTTCTCCACATCCTCAGGGGAAGGCCTTTGTGGTGAAGGCCATCATTATGAAGGTTCCTAGCCCTCCTAGCCAATTATAAGAAGGGAGACAAATTAGTTCATCTCAAACTTAGCTCCTAAGAAGTTTTCTTGATTGTTCTCAACTTTGTTTCACATCTCACACCATGGAGACAATTCACAGTAAAGGATTTTGATTTAAAAAAAAAAAAAAAAAGTCTGATAGCGCTCATATTTTCTCCGGTGCATCTTGTGCGAGAGTTGCGAGACGGATTTTGTACAACATTGTATCCGTCATGTGCAATTCTGTACACGGTCTCAGCTCAAAGCCAAGTTTGAAGCCATATGAGTAAAGTGGTGTAGCGTTGCTTGTCTGGCGCTGGCCAGCGGTGAGCTCGGTCTAACGTTTCCCTCTGATTAAGACACAGTGGTGAAAGCTGCCTTTGATCTGAGGAAATGTCTGCGTAGGGAGCAGTTGGAATGCAGCGCTCTCCTCTCTGCCTTGCAGATGGAGGGAGAGAGATAGTGTCACAGTCCATTTGTCTGGCCTTGCCACTGCCAGTCCACCCACGGCAGTAAAATCCGGACGGTCAGAGGCTGTCGGGCCTAATGAAACGAGCATGTGGAGTCATCTGGATCGGTGATGTTTGCACAATGTTGGTGACATAAAAGATGTTCTTAGTCCACATGTGGCGACTTGAGATTTATGTTGTGAATAAAGTTTTTAATTCTTTTAACGTTCTGTTTATTATGGGAGTCAGGAAGGTTCACACTGGGATCAGCTTTCATCGAGATTCACTGTAAGCTGCAAATGTACCTTCGAATCAAGTCAGTTTTGTTAATTCTGCCCAGTATTAAGACACTTTACAGTCAACTCTTCTATCCTTAGACCCCTGGTTCAGTTTGAGAAAAAAGCACCACCCAAAAAGCCGCTTTAACTGGAAGAAAATGCTCCACCGAATCCAAAAAATGTTGTCATGCTTTTAAAATATGTATTCATGTTCTGTCTATATTTCCCTCCCTGTGTCTCTCTGCAGGCCTCCTGCACTAGCGGGCAGTCCGGCTTTCTCCGACATCTCCCTCATCCGGATCTCGCCCCAGCGGAACCCCTCTGTGGGGGCGGAGTCGCCCTTTCACCCTCCGCACCCCTACATCAACCCATACATGGACTACATCCGCTCACTTCACAGCAGCCCCTCCATCTCTGTTCTGTCAGCCACCCGGGGCCTCAGTCCTGCAGATGGTGAATAAAACGAAACATACACAGACGCACAAAGCATGATACACACACACACACATACACACACACACACACATATATATATATAATATATCTATACACTGTCTCGGCAGAGATGCACACTCAGCACACACATGCACATCTGCACGCAACCCCAGTGGAGCAGAAATGGACGACAAAACCTCAGCAGACCCTTAAAAATGATATTTGAAATTGATTAGTGAGGTTCGATTGCTATTAGGAGGAAATCTCGATTCTCTGTATCAGTTTAATTCCTGTTAGAGATCAGAAGAGGTCAGGTGAGAGGCAACTAGATCCATCTCTATTAAGACCCAGGGGTTGGTGAGATGTTATCCGAGCGAGGGAGCGGGTGGATGGGAGTATTATGAGTGCGGCGCGATCCGTGTGGGTGGGGGCGCAGGTTGAAGGGAGGCTAATCCTTTTGATCTGTGAGTCATGTCAGAGACCTCTGGAGGATGAATCAGTGAGCGGCAGGGTCACGTACAGTTACAACGCGCACACCGAGGGAGGGTCGGATTCAAGTTCAGCGTCGGGGAAGGGGTGGGGCGGTGGGCTGGTTGGTTGTTATGGTGTCCTACAGGGAGCATTTGTTTCCTGAGAACAGGAAACATTCATGATGAATTTGGACTGGGAGATCAATTAAAATGGACACCAGAGGCAGCAGGATTATAAAAACCTGATATAAAATATCAGTATTGGAAAGGATTAAGACAATTTACACTTTTCATAAACTGTTTTGTCAGTGCAGTGTTGTGCGATGAAAAGATTAGTTGCATTTAAATTTTGCGTTTTTTGTAAATTAGGCAACAACAAATGTATTTATTTGATCTAATTAGGTCATTTATCAATTAGAAATACGACCGATTTGCTGTTTTCATGTTTGTAAATGTTTAGTTTTATATTATTTAGAGTTTTGGACTGCTGACGACGTCGTTTGGGGCTCCAAAAAGCGTTTCTGGCTTTTTTTGGCCTTGTGAAACAAAGCTGTGCCGGCCAGATGTAAAATCAAGTACAGCAAACTTAACAAACAGCGAAGCAAAAAAGTAAAACTGCTGCAGCTCACCTTGCCATAAAAAAAGTATTAAAGAGCTTATTTGCCAAGTATCTCGGCTCACCTTAAATGGCCTAATGACCTATTACGGCCCCTCATGTCGTCAGCCATCAACCTTTTGGCACTTCAGCTTCAGAGCCCCACTTTAGCTCCCCACCTTGTGTTGAAGTGTATTTCTGAAAGGGGGCAGATAGCAGGGGCATTTCCTCTGCACCAGCACACTCGACTTCATCTCATCTAGGTCTGTTAAAAGCTGCGTCTAAGTGAAGACCAAGAGTCCCCCCGAGCTCTTAGCTTCACTCAGCCCCTCTCCTGCTCTCCCGACCTCACGCTCCACGAGCGGGAAGCGCGTACTCCAGCTCGAACCTCTCCACCCTCCAATTTTCCATTACCACAACATAATGTGCAGCAGTCTCAGCTTGCTTTAAATCAAAATAGTTTCTCCAACCTACCACATGATCCCCTTTCTGTTCCTAATGCTGTGAATTGTGAATGAGGCACTTAATTACTCCTTTAATCAATCCGGTGATTAATTAACCCATCAGCTTTTGTGTTGTTAGTATATCACCGCGCTCACAGGAAGCCTCCTTCTTCAATATGCATTTTTTTTCTCCTACCAAAAAGTACATTTGAATAATGATGAATTAATTAACAGAATCTAATGGAGATTTAAAGTGGGTGGGATTTAGTGCCACCCTCTCGCTTGCCACACATTTGCTTTCATTTCTGCTCCTCCCTCGTAATATTTCTCTCTTTTTCTACGGGAGACGGGGTTCAGAGGTAGGTTTGCCCCTGATCCTATTGTAATGCTGAAGGAGCACCCGGTGGCTCACCGAGTCCTGAGGCGAGTCTTTTCCACCTCGGGTGCCACACTGAGAGCCTTCCCCGTATTTCCCCCCCTCCTCCCGCCTTTTTTTTTGCCCTCAGGATCGCACTCGGATGCCAGCATCTCTGATTTAGAAAATTCCGCAAAGCCCCCCTTTTTTTTTTCAGTGTGTGGATACTGAATGGGCCACATTATGGTTGAATGCAAAAGCAAAGCTAAGGCGGAACAGTGGAGACAATTAAGAAACCCCCCTCCCCTTCCACTGAAGACATAATACCCAGATCGAATTAATTTAGAATTTTTTCTTACACTCATTCAACCAATCATGGATGCATATTGCAGCCATACAGGACGGACTTAAGAGGAAATCTCCTCATACAGCGTTTCTTTATTTATTTTTTCTTTATTTCCTCAATCGGGGGGTAAAAAAAAAAAAAGAGAAAGAAGCTGCAGCACTCTGTGGGTCTGAACCGGTTCTATATTTGCATCCAAAACCACAGTGTTAGTCTTTTCCCTCTCTCTTTCTTAGAATATTTGCATAAGGAAGCCCACCACCAGATGTTTATTTTTAGGCGACGGTTCAAGGACTTACAACACTATAACTAAGGGAATGACTTGGAAGAGAGAGAGAGAGAGCAGTTTGAGAAGTGGAGGCAGGATCGTTTGCTGTATCTTTATGCGTGCAGATATATCTGGGCAGATTTAGGCCTTTTGTCTTCCCGTGCAGTTTAAAAGGGAGCACAGTGGAGGAGCAGGTTGCATATCTGCAGACTGCAGCCCTGATGCCGCGCAACACACAAGCACCATCTCTGGCAAAAGATGTGTCAGCCCACATACTCTTACCACACACACACACACACACATACGCACTCTCTCCAAAGTGATCAAGGAACAGTAAGAAGAAGAGAAAGGGCTGTTTAAGAATCGTATTGTAAGACGATCAGTTATGCTGCGCCCGGCGTGAATGCATCAATCAAACACTAATGCACACTCACTGTAATCTCTGAGCAAGCATCCGGTAATCCCCAGTGAGGCTCTCCACTTCAGGTGATGCTCCCTGTGCAGCTGTTTTGCTTAACTTGATGGTGTTGCTAATGTGCTCATTACTGTTCTGCTGAGCTGATTATCATCTAATGTAAATGAACGCAGGTTTGTAATGCGGTGCAGGTGCGGTGCTCTCCCTTGGTGTGTTTTTCTCACCGCCTAATTCTTTTTCTTCCTCCATTTTTTCCCCCCCCTCCGTCTCTCGGTCTCCCTCTTTTTTCGGCTGCCGTATTTCTTCTTTGCTGACCTGTTCTTTCTCCCCCCGATCCAGCCCCTCACACAGGTCTGACCACGGCCGAGTACTACCACCAGATGGCTCTGCTCGCGGGCCACCGTAGCCCTTACACGAGCGACCTGCTCCCATCCGTGGCGGCCACAGCCGGCGCCAGCAGCGCCAGCGCGCTACACATGGAATACCTGCAGGCAATGGACAGTAAGTCTGCGCTAGACATCACACTTGACTGATGGCACAGTTTATGACACACACACAGACTAAGTCTCTCAGGGGTGTTGATCCATAATCATGAGGTCCCAAACTGATCCAGAGTCAGCAGTTCTTGTGTGTGAGATCTCCAGACTAGCTTTCTCAACTTGATGGTGCCAAGTTTGTAAATCAGTTGTTGAGAAGACTCCTAAAGTCGGATGAACGTACTCATGTCAGGCGTTTTTCTTAATTACAGCGGCCAGTTTAAACACAGATCAACCAATTTTTAGGCGTTATGGTTAAAGCCATGCTAAAGTAAAAAGTTTTTACACATCTAGGTTACATATAACGGTTGTTATAAATCATTACATTTCAGTATGCAGCACATTGAAGTCTAAGTATTGAAATTATGTTTGAAAAGCAGTTTTTTGGAAGCCTAAACATCTAAAAATGTTTTTTAACCACATGTAGCCCAGCTGCTGATACGACACCCACCAAATCTCAGCCTACTGGGATTGCACCTTAACGTATTATGAGTGCATACCTGCACATTATAGCATGGGTGGCCCCAGTGGGAATTCAACCTTTAAGACGCACCTTCTATTTTGTTCTATATATAGATGAAGCTGCAGCTCAACCAAGACGAGGAGGGACCTGCAACTTTACTTTGACATGATTTAAATGAGCTATTGTCTTAATGTGTTGGGCTCAGGACTGTGAGCAGAGGACTTATGCTAATGAGTTATTTTAAAGTGTAAATAGGAAATTAAACGCACACTGAATCTTAGAAAGGTCGGACAGCCTCACCCCGCTCCCTTTGATGAGAATGTATTTAGTCAGGCAGACGCCGCTTTCATGGAAATCCGGGGTGAAGTTCCCCCTATTCTTCTGAACAAACTAATTAAAACTAGCCAAACTTGTGCGGGTATCAGAAAATTAATTGCTATTAAGTGGGAATTGGAATGTCCCACCATTCATCACTGGATAAATCCTTTCTTCTGTGTCACTTTTTAAGATTAATAGACTGAAACGAAAACAATTAGGGCCAAATTTAAGTGGAGATGCGATGCTCCTCACTTAAAAAACGCCTGTGATCATTGCTGGTAATAAGTCATCATGTTTTAACGATGTGTGTTCCAACGCCGGGAAAAATTAACACTTTAAAGGCTTGTTGGATTTCAGAAAAAAAAAAAAAAAGATATACAAAGAGCAGAGGCTTTCGCTGATAATCTGGGCTACCACGCTACCGCGGCTATTTTAGTCTATTTCACATCAGTGTAATTACCTTCAGTGAGAGTTGTGCTAATGAAACAATGGGCCTGTCCTGCCTATTTGTGCTTTAATGGGCTATTGTCTGCGTTCGTACCGCCTAATTAGTGCAACAGCTCTCATAGATCACGATGCTAAAGTCTTTATTTGTGATCTTTATTCGTTAATCGGGCTATTCTTTCCATTCGTACGGTGTTTTTCTTATTAAAAGGTGCTCTTTTTGTCATATTTTGAACACTGCAACTCATGTCTGATACAAACAAACCATTTCATTTTGGCTGTAATTTCAGTGAATTGCTATATATACAGCAAAATTTGCTAAAACACAAAAACTGACACATAATCTTTATGTTATTACAGTACACGATTACTATGAAATAGGATTTCTGTCATTTTTATTCTTTCCCCTCAGTCTTTACGTGTCCTCCATTAAGTTTTCTGCGGCATAAAAATATTCTTTCAGTCTTATATTCACACTTCGGCCCTTCGTTGTGATAGCGTCCCTCTCAGGTGGGCCCTGAAGCGTGTCGACGGGGGTTCAACCTCTGTTTCGGAGCCAGCTTTTATTTCCAACGCCGTCAGTCCAGCCTATCTAAACCCTCCCTGGCCAGAAGAATTAATGACGCGGCGCGTAACCAGCCATCCCGTCCATAAATCAAGAGGAAATTAGAGGGACAGTCCTGCTACGAGCCAGGACGCTCCACTCTCTGTCTCCCCGGTTGGCCGATTTATCATTTGGGCTGTGCATTAATAAACACCACTCCCATGAGGCTTTGCAGTGGTGGGACGCTGGCCCTACTCCTCGGCAGTGCCCCACCTCTCCTAATTCACAGCAAGTGAATTCACTTCTGTTGGGTTCGACTTGTTTAAGTATCAAATTTCGGATGTAGACGGTTGAATTTGACCGAACCAGGTGGATAAAGATGATTTTCTTTGTCGGATTATAGGTACGATTCAGGATGAATAAGACGGTGAAAACTGGAGAACGTCACATGACAAACTGCAGTGTATTTAGCGATTGTGTGCGCTCAGGGATTTGTATGTGTGTATGCATGCAATCCCCCCCCAACAGCCCCCGTCAGTAAGACAAAAAAAAGACAGATTTTCCATACAATGACAATGTAAAGGGGGGTGTTTCTCTCCATACGGCTTCACACCATCGTCGAAACTCAGGCCTACGTATGCCAGAACACCGCCGCTGCCGCTACAGAGACATCCACACACACATTCACATCCACACACTCTGATTACCATGTGAATGGAGCGTTCTGTAATCGTTGGATGTGTCAAACGAGAGATGGAGCATTTACGTTTGGGAGATGGATGGATTGTGGGGGACGTAAATATGGAGGGGGGTTATCGGGGCTGCGTAAGCTGGTTTTGTTTGCCTTTTATGAAATAACTCAAAATGTTTTATTTCCAAGTCTTGAGTCACAAAGTCATTGTGTCAGTTCACGCACAAAGCGCGACATCCCCTCGGTGCTTTTTCTCCCCTCCTTCCATCTCCCTCTCTCTTTCCCTGTCTTGTTTGTGACATCTCCATGTGAAAAGACAACAAAAGTCATGTTTTAATCTCTACCCGTGGCTCATTGTATGTGCGGAGAGAATGGTTGCGCCGTTTCCGCCTTTTACCTTTTCAAACCCCCTTTGAGTATTTCCAGTCAACACTGATTGCATTTGAATAACGAGTCAAATTGGACTTGATTAAATATTACCATACACAGTCAGAGCATTTCTCCAACATAAAAGGCATGTTTTCTCATGGATGAAATGCAAGCAGTGCATCAAGTGACAGCTGAACACTCATTCAGATGAGCCTTTTGTCTGATGATTGACAAAAATGTCATCTGCTGGGGTTAGATTAGGTTAGAGTTTGGATGGAGTCAAACAGAAAAGCATGTCTAAACCAGGAAATGCTCCTTTTTGGCACTAATTTGTAGGAATCTAGCCGATGCCTTCTCTCCAGAAGAACACGAAATAACAGCGCGGATGAGGGTTCATTTACACTTTTACGAGGCATTTTAACCCTGGCTGCTATTCTTAGTCTGATGTCTTCCTCTTTCCTCATCCTGCAGGCACTCGTTTCTCGAGCCCGCGGCTGCCGTCGAGGCCGAGCAGGAAGCGGCCCCTGCCCATCTCGCCCCTCTCTGACCACAGCTTTGACCTGCAGACCATGATCCGCAACTCGCCCAACTCTCTCGTCACCATGCTCAACAACTCCCGCTCCAGCTCCTCCACCAGCGGCTCCTACGGCCACCTCTCCGCTGGAGCCATCAGGTAATCGTCTGCCTGAATTATTCTGAGAAAAAGGGTTGCATTATAGGAAATGTAGGATCCAGTGTTTGCACTGTGCACTGAAATCAGGATATTTCAGCTTTTGCTGCTTCGGTTTTTAGCATTTAGTTTTAAAAGTCTGTCTTTGGCAGTGCATATCGATGCTTTGCCTCTTTAAAGTTATAAAAAAACCTTTTATCCTGTCAGGATGTCTTTCAGGAGCTTTGATTGATCGTGTTTCATCAAGGTGGTCATTCAGGGACTAACGTGCCGATGATAAATCAAATAACAGGATCTCTCTGAGGAGGAATGACGCTGTGGATGATTTTCTAATAACATTGATTGGTTGATTTTTCATACAGCACGCTTGAAGCGCCGGGCCCATCAGAGTAGCACTATGTTATGATTATATATTTTCATTCTGCACAGAGGACGGAGTAAAGAAAGTGTGTGGTGGAGCGATTAAGAGCGTGCGCGCGTGCGTGTGTGTGTGTCGTCTATGTCAAACCCCCGTGTGGGTGACGATCTCCCAGCCAGCCAGTCAGCCTGCCTCCCCGGCGGCTCGTGTCAGTCATCCGGTACACCTCATGGAAACATCACATACATCACGCCACCGGTACCAGAGGCGAGCGAGGGATAGAAAAAGAAGAAGAAGAGAGAGGGGAAAAGGAAAGATCCATCGCCCCACCCACAGCCATTGATCAGCGATCTGTAAGAAGAGCCTGATCAATCACGCCGCGCGCTCAGCCACTGTCCTAGTGACAGGACCCAAATAGCCAGAGCCAAACAGACTGATGAGTGATATGACAAGCGGATGGGCCCCCAAATGTGTCTCGGCCCATTGATTTCCACTCGGCTCGTAATAAGATCAGCAGACATATGGGTCGCGGGGAGAGCGAAGCGTCAGAGCTCAGGATGAATGGAGGCCGCTGCTGTCGAGCCACACAGATCTGTGTTTATCTGGTGGTTCACCTGCGGTTAGACGGACCCCTGAGGAGGTTTGGTGGCTTCTGGGATTTTTTTTTTTTTTTAAAGATAAACAAAGTTAGCTCAGGTTAAGGGTAAATAAACCGATGGAACAAGAAGTCTGTTTGCGGGGAAACAGAGAATTAATTTAGCTTTATTTACATGGCTATACGACACACTCCAGATTGTTTATCATCTGTATCATTTGCCCAGTGGAAGAATGACATAGTGCCTTACACAGACCACATGATAATTCACTGTGTGTTAACAAGCTGAACATTCATTGGCAGGGATTTGCCAGCAGCCCCGTGGTTCCAGCATTACCACACCATCTCCTGTCAGATTGTCCTCAGGGAGAAGGAACTATCCAGAACAATCCATTTATTCACTGTCTTTCCTCCTTTTTGCCTCGTTCCCTCTGCAACTGATATTTTAGTGAAGTTGTATCATACTTTTATGATTATTTCACCCCCCCCCCCCCTCTTCTGCGCTCTCCAGCCCAGCGTTGAGCTTCGCCTACCCTCCAACCCCGGTGGCTTTGCACGTGCACCAGCAGCTGATCGGCCGCCAACCGGGCATCGTGGGCTCCGCTTTTGGCCACAGTCCGCCCCTCATCCACCACCCGCCGGCCTTCACCACCCAAAGGCCCGTACCTGGCATCCCCCCCTCCGGCCTGAGCGCCAGCGAGCGCTCCGCCATCTCCAACGACTCCTCACAGGTGAGAGCGGCGGCGGACGCCCGTGCGATTCATCATCACAAGTAATAGATAGCGGCGTCGCATGCCAGCCACGTCTCAGCGAAACGCAGCCAGCTAACGTGGTACAGGCAGGACCCCCCCTCCGCGCGCTCATCTCCTGGGAGTTTCCTCCTACTTGTGTTGTCTCTTGTTTTTAGACTGCCGAGCACGGCCCAGAACGTGCCTGCAGCAAACAACAAGGGGCTTGTTAGCATAGAATCCCACTGCTGACTCCATTAATCACTAGAGAGAGAACAAGGATATAGAGAGGGAATATTGACATGGATGGATGGATCCAAAGGGGCTTTTTCTCTCCTTCCTCAACCCTTACTGTATGTGCGGGCCCACATTTGAAGTAAATATTCAATGTTTATTACCCGTCCTCCCTGCTGTTTCCCATTGCTTGTTTTTTTTTGTTATTGAGAACGAGGCCTCATTCAAATTGGGCACAAGAAAATTGCCTTTTCCTTCTCCTGAATAAACAGAATATTGCTTTGGGGGCCACAGCTGAATCTCATGTGTTTCAGCAAAGATAGCAAGGGCAAATGTGTTACGTGTTACACGCACCGAGAGGATCTCTACAACTCCGAGTGTCCGGTGGAAAAGGTCAACATTTAGAGGAGTAACAAAATCTAAAACTTCTTTTATTCTCATGGGGGAATTTAAGCCAGGGCCAAAGTCAGGTCATCCATCGGTTCAGCGAATGCTTCGCTGAATTGGTTCATGAGTTTGTTTTAATTGCTGTGATTAGAGCGGCTAATGTGATGCAGTGAATTGCATAGTTTTTCATTTGTACCGTTAATGCCGAGGATACGGAAATCATTACGGTACAACCGCACTTGTTTGTTGTTGTTTTTTTCCCCCCTCCCGCTTGATTAAGTAAATTATTGATTAACTTATAAGCATCGCATGCATTTTTAATGATACCAGGGAGGATAACACAGGGAATAACTCACACGCATGATGTGAAGCTGGACGTGATGGGATAGTTTCTGTTTCCGCAGACCAAACCAACAAGTGAGTCTGCGGTGAGCAGCACGGGAGACCCCATGCACCACAAACGCTCCAAGATGAAGCCGGAGGAAGAGCTGCCGAGCCCAGGCGCGGTGAGCGTGCAGGTGAGGACTGACAGCAATGTAAGGATACGCACTTCACTTTCAAGCGACATCGATTGTTCCTCAGCTATCTGACGAAAATACCCGCAACCGGTCGGTAAATCCCAGAATTCACAAGCTGTTTTTTGTATTTTTCGATTTTTTTTTCTCCACTAGTATAAAGAAGCTCATAAAATGGCTGCAACAAAAGACAAGCTTACCAGCCGCTGTTTGTATTTATTTACCTGCGTTTGGCTGTTTTTTCCCACCCTGCTCTTATCAGGCTGTGTTTCCGAAGCGAAACAATTCATTGATCTTTTGCGAGACCAGAAGGAAATTGTTTTTGCTTTTGTTTAATCAAAGTTTTAAGTGGCTGGGGGGGGAAAAAAATGAAAGAGAGGTGTGATAACGGTAAGCGTTTGCATGTGTGCAGAGAGAGAGAGAGAGAGAAAAAAACCTTATTAGAGTGGATATTCAGGCTGCAGCAGATTCAGGCTGAGGTGTGTGGTGGAAGCCCAGGCTCTCCTGAATTAGCCCACACCAACTCTCCGCTCCACTCAGCCACCTAACTGTGACAGTGAAATATGTCTGGGCTAATAGAGCAACCTACAGCAGGAAAAGGGGGTTAGATTCCTCAAATACTCACCGCGGCCCCGTCGTATAACAACCCCTAAATACAGAGCGGGGCTTTCAGCGCTACATTTCCGCACTTTTCTCCCAGGCAGCCAAACAAGGCCGGATTCACATGGGGCACTGTGGCTGAGACCAAATCACTTTTGGCTGTGGCTTTCATGTAAACCAGCAGGGCGGGAAAAAAAATTACTTTTCTGACAGATTTGGATGGATTGATGCAGGAGAGAGGAAGGCAGTCCCTGTAGCCTTCCTGCTTTCATGTCCAGCCTGGCATTAAGTACATTTATTTACCCTGTTTCCATTAGATTCTTGTGCTTGTCTCGATTAGAACCTTTCCTACTGTTGTTCCTCCAGGACCATCCTGATGGGATGACCCTGGTGAAGGAGGAAGGGGACAAGGATGAGAGCAAACAGGAGCCGGAGGTGGTTTATGAGACAAACTGCCACTGGGAGAACTGTTGCCGCGAGTTCGACACACAGGAGCAGCTAGTACAAGTGAGTAACCCACATTCAAATATCTAGAAACCCTGCAATGGTGCGTGTGTAAATTCTGCACACAAAGAAAGGCAAAGCATCTCTCCTCGCAGACGGTTTGCGTGTCACTCTTCATCATTTCCGGTGGGCAGAGGAGTGTTCACACCTGACCTCGCTTGTCATCCAGGACCAGCCTTTCTTGTAGAGAAACAGGGAGACACGACGGGGTGTTTGTAGCTGTAAGATGGGAAGAAGACTTACATAAAAAAGCTTTGCAGCTCAGAAAACACACACCAAAAACTACAGCGTCTTCGGGTTTGTATGCTGTGAGAGTTTTCGGCGCTCTCTTTCCTCGAGCTGCAGTAGATCCCGGCAACATCAGCTGCAGCTGTACTGTTCTGCACAGTGCCTCCTATCAGGCCACGACCCCCTGCCTGACTGCGAGTCTGTGCAGCAGCAGCCTACAGTGGAGTCAGAGCTGCAGGCGTTGACTGATACTGCTGCTGGATTCCTGATTGGATCCAGGGACGGTGGTAATGGGCTCAAAAGCTGGAGAGCACATCTCACAGCTGAACGAGGCTAACTGATTTGGCGGGTTAAGCCTCCCGGAGTCGGGGTGTGAGCTCTGTGTACACCACTGGACCGGCCCTCCTTCTGGTTGTTATCGGAACTCTCACACGGCCCGGGAGATGGATGGCTCTCATCGCATTGCGCCAGAGGGTTCACTGTTAAGCTAAATATTAATAACATTATGGTCGCGTCACCCCCGCTACGGCTACTTACACTATTAGCTCTGCTGCTCTCTCACGGCCTGTGAACCTCTCACCCGTCATCCCACTGAGAGAGCAGGCCGGAGTTGGTGAAAATACGCCAATATGATGCCACGAACAAGGGATGCTGGAGTGTACACACACGTGTGCACATGAAACACACATCACCGCACATCTGATAGAAAGATCCTCAGCTCTCTCCACAGCTGTCTATTTGCCGTCTTGACATTGCAATCCTCAGCCGCGGTGGTAACCCCTATCTATAATTGATATCCTCAGCGCGGAATGGGCTGCCTCCCGTGTTTGAAGGGCTCGGCTCAAAGGTTGAGCATCTTGACAACTTCTTGCCCCTGTTTCAGGGGGCGGGATGAGTCGGGGGTGGTGGGAGAGGAGGGGGAGGCTGGCTCCTTAATAGAGGAAAGGCTTGCTCACATCCTCCCCCTACTGTAGTCACACCAGGTGGCCATCTGTACGAAACAATGTCCTTTCATCCCTCCACACACACTCTCCAGCCCGGCCTCACCGAGCCGCACTTAGTATCGGATTGCAGTGTAGACGGACGCCGACGAAATCCTTATTAGTTTTCCATTTTTCCATCTTGGAATTGTTTCCTTCCTTTTCTGGCGTTTGACTTCCTGATATTGCCTTTTTTTTTTTCTCCTTCCTCATTTTCTCTGCACATGCAGATATGCAGAGAGATGCCAATAAAAGTCTTCGCCTACAGAATCCCTGCCCTCTAATTCAGCAGAGCGGACGGGAAAATGCTCTTATCTCTCCACACCCCCACCCCCCTTTTCAGTAATAGGATAAGTACAGTATTTGGACCACAGTGGCACTCCTCACACACTGGGAGGGGTTTGAGTTGTGTGTGTGTGAATGTGTGTGTGTGGGGAGGGGGGGGGGGGGGGGGGGGGGGTTTCCATATAACCAAACAATGGAGCGTCCCTTCCCCCTGTACTTGTCCTCTGAAATGGCTTTGGGGAAAAAACATGATAATGAAAAAAATTCCAGTTTCTCTTTGGTTGTGACCAGTTTAACCACTAGGTTGAGCGCACATGGATTCACACTTGACTCCCTGATTCACAGCCTGCGTCACAAAAAAAGTAACGCTCGTTCAAAATATCCGTTTTTTTTCTGCCTTTGTGGTTGGCCTAATTTTACAATTAAGCCTTCACACCACCCTCGTCGCTTTCCACCTTGTTCAAAAGCGCTCCTGCCGCGCTCTCCGTGCATATTTTTACACTCTCCAACGTGCTCTCACCACGACACGCCGCGGCGTTTCCTTTATCATCCGCGTTTAAGCGCTCTCGGTGCAGCCGATAAGATAAACATCAGATCTATGCAATTTAGCTCACTTATCTGGCCTACCCAGTCAGCAAAAGCGAGGCGGGTGTCAATTTTAGTTTGCTGCGTTTTATTTCGCTCATTGCATTTCCACTCTCCCTACACCTCTCCATCCCTCTCCCTCTCTCCGCTCAGCTCCACATTCTTTTGCTTCCCCATTTTTGGGCATGAGCCTCTCCGTCTCTCTCTCTCTGTCTTGTCGTTTTTCTCTTTCATTTTCCCTCCCTCCCCCTCAGAGGGGAACACTTTTAAAGATAAGGCCTGGTGGCTTCTTTAATGTCTCTCTTGAAGTCGGCTTTTTTTTTGTCGCCAGAGATGCCAACCGCTCACACTCCCATAATTCCCTAATATGGACTTGTTCAACAATCTTTTATTATTTCCACCTGGGTCTATAACAGATGCTTCACCTCGGAGGAGTCTACACGTTTCCAGCGCATTTGTATGATTAAAAAATGTATGTAAGTTATAGTGTCATCCATGTGGCAAAGCCGTTTTTAGTGGAGCTGTCAGACGTGGCGGGACAAAACTTCAAATTTGAATCAGCATGAAATGTAACTGTTATTTCATCACACAGATTTGCATATTTTCTTATTCTTCAACTTCTTTGTGAAAACTTTTCTGTCCATATAATCCATCCAAAGAGGCGTGCGAGAGTGCAGGTCCCGCGAGAGGCAGGACCTCTTTACATAGTGTATTGGGGGGGGGGGGTGTCTGATGGGGTTGGTGGTCTTGTATGTGTGTGTTCTCGCAGCTCATCAGGCCGTTCTGTTCCGGGTCATCTACATAGGTGGCGCTGTGACGGTCCTTGTTCTTAGATGGGGGGCCGGGCTCTCCCCCGCGTGCAGCCTCGTCGAGGCGGCCGCTGCGCGCCTCCCCGGTGTTAAAGGGAGATAAACGCGGGCGCAGTCTGAAGCCGGCCTCACCCCCCCACCCCCCCACCCGCCCGCCTCCCCGCTCCCCACCCTCTGGCTGCTGGCGCAGGCTTTTAATTGGTAAAATGCAGATTTTTTTTGATCAGGAGAAGGATTAGGCTCCTTATCTGTCAAGAGTATCTTACTCTAAGATGAAAAGACTGCGCTGAATTACACATGCCAATTCCAGCTCCCTGCCCCCTGCTCGCTCGCTCACTTACTCTCATCCTCCCTCCTCGCTAAATCCAACCCCCCTCCTCCTCCTCCTCCTCCTCCTCCTTCCCTTCCTTCTTTGCCTTTTTTCATGCTCTTTTCCCCCCCTCTCTTTACACAAAGCACTTCGGCGACTGACATCACAAAAGAACATATGATTTATTAGGTGGTGTTTGATAAAGCTAAACGGTGTTGCGGGTCCCACAGCTTAGTGAAATTGCCTTGTAAACAGGCCCTCTTTTCATGCACGCCTGCATTCTAATGCACGAGGCCTGTGTCCCAGAGAGAGTTTGATAAGGAGACATGGAGATGGATACTGAAGTGGGCAAATGCTGGGAAATGGCAAAAAGTAATGCATGTAGAGGTGCGTGAGTTGGAGACGGCAAATTTGAAATCAGAGGCTCTGATTTTATTAGAAAACACAACAACTTAGTGTTTGTGTTTTAGTGCTGTTTGTATGTATGGATGCTTTTTTTTTTTTTGCAATGCACCCAGGCAGCAGAGGTCTAGACCAAGAAAACATTGTCTGCACCTGTGTGTATGTGTGTGTGTGCACCTCTCATACGTCACAGGCGGCTTCAGTGTCCCCTGTGTCCGTGTCCCTCGCGCTCCCTGTCGCGCGGCTCCCTCCTAAATCCATCTTGGTGGCGTTTTTACAGTTGTTGGCCGATAAGCTGGCAGGGGGAAGATGAATAACCTGCAGCGCCGCTGCTATCAGCACCTGTTTGTCGATTTAGCCGGCCAACGGGGCCTGTCTGCTCAGCATGGAGATTATTGATTCAATAAGAATTGCCATTAGATCATGCCATTAGGTTTCTCGGCGGCCCCTCTCCCTGTGCTGTCTGTCCCCCTCTCTGTCAGCTCGGAGGCTCATGCATCACGGCCGTCAACGACCTCCTTCATTTGTACAAACAGGGCTGCGAGTGTGTATCCATCTGTGTGCGCAAAGTGCGTGCGTGCGCTCGTGTCGTGCCAGCCACCCGCGTGATCCAGCACCATGGCGCTCTCCCATCGCTCTCAGCCAGGGGATATTGAATGCTGCTCACAACAGACCGATTGCTTGCCATAGGGATTCCCTCACAGCCGGGGAGAAAAAGAGAAGACAAGTCAGGCTTTCTGAGGCTCTGACCGAGGTGAGGAGGAGATCAATCTTGGGGAAACTTCACTAACGTCTGTGGTCATCCAGTCCCCAATCATTTTCCGCGGAATTAGTCTTGTTTTGTCACTTTGAAATTAAAAACTGTCAAGTGAGAATAATGGAGGTCCATTGCGGATATATTAGTGTCAATTTTGCTCTTTGCCTTCGCCGTCGCACCCTGCTGTTACTGCGCTGACTCATTTGTCGATACTCCTCCTCTTGTAGTACCGGGAAGCGAGCGCAGTGGAGACGCGGGGTCAAAATGTCTTGAAGAGAGATTAAATATAGGGCGGTTTCTGGTGGATGTCATGCTCATGGATATTTGCGGGGTCATGATCTGGCCAGTGGGCAGGCCACTGGGAAGGTACAAAGATGCTATTGTCATAGCAGTGTCATGCCTGGAGGGGAACTGACCCTGGAAACTTTATTTGCTCTGGTGCCTCACGTTTTAGAGCTCAACAATCTCGCGAGCGAGTGCTCGGAGAAAGCACGTTTTCCCCAGACGTTTAAGAGCATTCAAAGTCAAGTCTCTATTTATCTCCCAGACTTCTCCTCGGTTGCCATCCGTCCCTCTTCATTCAGCCGCGAGGTAAAAAGACTCTTCTCAGCTGCTCAGGAATGTAATAATATCGGTTTCTTTTGGTCAGGATATTGTGTCTGTCTCCCTGGGTTTAAATTGCTCCCGGAAAGGCACTTCAGAGGCCACCACAGTGTTGTCTCTGAAAGAGAGCCAGATGTTGACTTCGTCCCCAGAGGGTCTACGTCTGCATGACTTTTTTTTTTCTCCCCTTTTCACCTTTTTCATTCCTCTGTAACATCCACCACTTACCCAGTTTTACAAGACAGTTAGTGAGAAGAGAAGAAGGGGGGAAAAAAAGGGGGCAGAGAGAAAGGGATGCAGCGGGAGGAAGATATAATGCTTGGCTGGAGTTGTAAAGCCCTTGCATTTCAGATGCCTCGACTGAACTTTTGATTCCTCGCCCTATCTCCTCACCTCCCTCCCACCTCCCCTTCTTCCTAAGCCTCAGATTGGAAGTTGCCACGGCAGCACAACTGTCAGCACTTGTCATGGAGGGGCGAGGGCCCAATGTGATGCGAAGTGACAGGGTTTTATTTGAAAATCCTGTTCAGATCGGACACTGAGACTCACAAGTCTGCCTTTTTTTTTCTCCCCAGTGTTTGTGCAGATTTCAAAAGCAGAGAAAGAGAAAAGGCTGGAAAGAAAGGAAAGAGTTAAGAGACATGAGATGGATGGAATTAAACGAAGAAAACACCACATAAAAGAAGTGGAAAACAGGAAGGAGAATGTTAGATTTGCCTCCTATGCTGCAGAGCGAAAAAAACAAACATCAAATGAACAACAAATCAATTCAAGGCAAAAAAAGAGAAACCACCCTGTTATTCTCACGCAGAGTTTAAAATAATGCATTGATTGCTTTCAGTTAAAGTTCCATCATCTTCTTTCCTAGCACATCAACAATGACCACATCCACGGGGAGAAGAAGGAGTTTGTTTGTCGGTGGGAAGAATGCTCTCGAGAACAGAAGCCCTTCAAGGCGCAGTACATGCTGGTGGTCCACATGCGCAGGCATACTGGGGAAAAACCCCACAAGTGCACGGTAAGGGTACCGCTGTTTACCCCTGTTGACTTGACTTCACTGCAGATCTAAAGCTATTTTACGTATAAGCGGATTGGCTGTGTGAGTGATGTCCTCTTTCTCTTCCTGTTACAGTTTGAGGGCTGTGCGAAGGCCTACTCCCGTCTGGAAAACCTTAAGACTCACTTACGATCCCACACTGGAGAGAAACCTTATGTGTGTGAGCACGAAGGCTGCAACAAGGCCTTTTCCAACGCCTCAGATCGGGCGAAACATCAGAATCGCACACACTCAAATGAGGTACTGACAAACATCATTTAAAAAAGGTTATGCTCCTTTGTTGCAGCGGTTTAAAATCAACATGTTTCTAACAGCTCATCTTTCTCCTGTTCGTTTCTAGAAACCGTATGTGTGTAAAATCCCAGGCTGCACCAAACGCTACACGGACCCGAGCTCCTTACGTAAGCACGTGAAGACGGTGCACGGGCCGGAGGCACACGTCACCAAGAAACAGCGTGGAGATTATCCGCGCCCTCCGCCCCAACCACGGGAGCCTGGGGGCAACGGCCAGGGACGGTCACCAGGGCAGCTGCCCCTGGGTGGGTATACGGACCAAAGGGAGTACAACCACGCTACCTCAAAACAGGATGAATGTCTGCAGGTCAAGTCCATCAAGACAGAGAAGCCCATGGTGAGACTTAATTTTAAGTTTTTACGTCAGTTTTGCTCACAGTTACAGCTTGAATTTGTAGTCTAATACTTTTACTAATTCCTTTACTTTAACATAGTAATTTCAACATCTAGCATTTAGGTTTCTGTTTGATTTAACATTGAATAGGGGGCATGCACATTTAACTCTCAAGACTTCTAATGAGCAAACCTTTTCTTCTATCCGATGCCTCGGCATTTCTCTCCTTCCCTTTCTAAGGACAGTGGGTAATCAGGTGAGATGGGTATCCCTTCATATTGCATTTGTAAAATATTCTCTCCAAGTCTCACTTTTTCTTTTCTTGCTCATTGTTTTTACTGTCTGTTGGATGTTTTCCTCACCCCATCACAACTCTCTGAATTGACTTTCACCAAAAAAAAAACGTCAGACTTGTTCTCATTGTAGGTTTTCCTCATCCCTCACATTCATTCAGAGATTATTCTCATTTCATGGTAACATTTTGAAGAGCGGCAATGATATTTTTCGGAGTAATGCGCCAGATTTATTCACCCAGTGGGATGAATAACCTCAAAACACTGTTGACACTTGCCATGCCAAAAAAAGTAATTCCATTATTCCTCAGTGCTACATAATTCCTAAAATTAATCTTAATTAAGCACTAACTGTTCTCACAAAAAGACCTTTGTCCTATTTGTCTATCCCCTGAAAACAACCAAAACATGATTTCTCTTTTAAAACTTTATTTCCTGTCGATGTCCTGATGGGATCACAGGGGGGAGGCATTACTCATGCCCCAATAATGTACAAAACATCTTCCAAACAACTTTTTTTCTAAAATAATTGCAACGATTATGCAAGATGATTATATAAACACATGAATAGAAGGTCCGTCATCTTTTGTAAATGATTCATTGTCTAATGTTACATGAAATACATTCTTCAAATGATGACGTTCCCTTGTGTTACCTGAAATAAACTTCTTTATCTCCTTCCCTCTCCCCTCTCAATCATTTCTTCTTTCCTGGTCTGTCTGTCAGACGTCTCAGCCAAGCCCTGGCGGTCAGTCTACATGCAGCAGTGACCAGTCCCCCATCAGCACCTATCCCAGCGGTGGAGTCCAGCTTGCTGTGAGCGCCGGACGCTCGCCAGGGGAGGGGCTGGAGGAGAACGAGGAGAAAGAGGAAAACGAAGAGGAAGCGGACGAGGAGTGTGAGGGTGAGCCAGCCCCCATCATGGACTCGACAGTCTCCACGGCAACCATGGCCATGCTGACCCTGCAGGCAAGGCGAAGTGTCGGCCGCCCTCTGCGCTGGATGGAGCACATCAAGATGGAGAGGCTGAAGCAGGTGAATGGAGCACTGCCCAGGCTGGGGCCCCTGTCCCCTACACCGCCCCCAAAAGGATCCACACTACCCAACATTGTGGGGAAGGGTAAGATTCATTTCTAAAACTTTTTATTTTGTTTGAAAATCCTTGAGATCCATGTCTGTTTTCTAAATGATCTTATGTTTTTCCAGACTCAACCTTCACAAATTCACAGCAGCACGTAATATCATTATTTTGACATACTGTGGGCTCATGGGCATTTTGCAGATAAAAAGCACCTGTACACAGAATTAACACATCACCACAAATATGTGTACAAATCACGCTGTGAGAAATAAATGATCCCGAATTCCATCTAGCCCATTTTGGCTGAAACATTCAGGCAAAACAAATTTACTGTTCAGCTGGAAAATGGTATCAAAACCATATCAAGCTGTATATCATATGAGAGAAAATAGCATGTAACAATGTTTCATGGCCAAGAGCTGCTTGGCAACATCTGTTCGAGGGATCTCTCCACACGTACACTTAACTTATTTGGCTTCTTCTCTCTCGTCCTCCTGTAAACTCCCTATCACCACATCATTTCCTTGTTCTCTCTATCGGTGTCCAAACTTTCTTCATTCCTTTTTTTTCCCCCGTCTGTGTTTCTCCCCAGGATCCTGTCTGGGCAGGCAGTGGGGGGTGTCTGCTCCTCAGCCACCTGCTCATGCTGAGCTGGGCAGCACAGAGCTAACAGTGCTTAATTTGCTCCGAGACCGGCGTGACAGCAGTGGTAGCAACACCAGTTCAGCCTACCTGAGCAGCAGTCGGCGATCCTCTGGCATCTCCCCCTGCTTCTCCAGTCGACGCTCCAGCCAGGCTTCTCAGAGTGAGGGTATGATGGCGGCCTCCCACCACCGCCGCCTCCACAACCTTAGCTCCACTGACTCTTACGACCCTATCTCCACTGATGCCTCCCGCCGGTCCAGTGAGGCAAGCCAGCATGGAGGTGGGACAGGAGGAGGGGGTGGAGGGATACTCTCAGGTGGGGGCTGTGGAGGTGTGGGAGGAGTAGGTATAGGAGGAGGAGGGGGGTCACGGGGGATGCTCACTTTAACCCCAGCACAACACTACCACCTGAAAGCCAAGTATGCAGCAGCAACTGGCGGCCCACCTCCCACACCTTTACCCAACATGGAGCGCATGAGCTTGAAGACTCGAATGGCCATGATGGATGAGGGTGGTAGCAACAACTCTTTGCCACCTCTAGTTAGGCCACACCGATGCAGTGAAGGCACCAACGGGTACACAAATGGGTATATGGGGCATTCAGGTTACAGGAGGAGGGTCCTGTATCCTGGCGAGGGACCACTGAATGGGAACCGGAGGGCCAGTGATCCAGTGCGGACGCAGGCTCCAGATATTTGCAATCTACCCCCAGTGCAACGCTTCAATAGCCTTAACAACCTCCACCCTCTCCCACCTTTGTCTCATCATTCTACACCTGAAACTCGCAACTTTAGCCTACAGAACTACACACGTTCAGAAGGCAACCTGCAGAGAGGCCTACAGCACTCACCTTACACCCCTAGCATTGCAGAACATGCAGCCTTAGAAGCCCTGGCCATGGAGGATGATGGCGAGGCTGGCCTGTTGCTTGGGGATGAGGATATGCTACCAGATGACCTGGTGCAGTATCTCCATTCCCAGGTTCAGGTGGATGGTGGCTCCTACATGCACATTGAGGACCAAATAGCATCTAGCCAAAGGGACAACTCCCATCCATCAATGGAGGAGATGGAACAGATCCAGACTTCAGGGTTGAATATGGCCTTCTCTGGATCCCACAATCTCCAAACCCACCAGGTAGTAGAGCGGAAGAGCCCGAGTAAGCTTCCCATCCAGTGGAATGAAGTGAGCTCCGGTAGTGCTGACAGGTCTCCTCAGAGGGAACAAAACCATCAGACGCAGTGTGGAAGGTGGTCAGGGTCAGAACATGGATCTGTATCTGTGCCCTTTGGCAGGTTTGGAAACATGGTTGTTCAGCAGCAAGTGCCCCTTGATTTCCAGAACAGTTGCGCCCAGGCTAATCAGTCTCAAAGTTCTTGCTGTGTCAACCCTGTGGTGAAGCTAGAGACAACACCTAACTCCTGCATGGAGATGAGAGGTACTGGTCACAACTCAACAAACACCTTCGGAAGGCCTAACTTCTCTCAAATCATGGATGGGCCTCTTCCGCAGGGCTTCAAACAGCAGGCCTCCAATGGACCTCAAAAACAGAGCCACTTCCAGCAGAACCACAATGGTAGCACCTCCTGCCATGTTGGGAACAACCTAGTTCTAAGCAGGGTCTCTATGGACAACCTACCCAGCCTCTCCCAGGGAACTGCCCTTCATCACAATCGGCAGGTCCATGTCCCTCGCCCACCGATCAACAGTTACAGGAACTTGGTCAGGACCCAGCAGTACCTCGAGAACTCAAGTGAAATCCAGGCTAGCCTCAACCAGCAGCAACAACAGCAGAGGAGTGGGGACCACTGTTCCCTTGCGCATCAGGTATCTGGGCTGAAACTGGAGGCCCCAGACCATGGATACTTGGAGCAGGGCTTTGGTGACTGCCTCTCTTATGAACCAGCGGATCACAAGGCCTCCTCGTTCCCTGTCCTGGAAGATCAGTGCTTACTAGACTCCATGGCTGAGCCTGTGGGACAAGGTGGTGGCAGTGGCAACTTGGTTGCCCTTCTCTCCCCTGGTGCAGATCAGGTGACCAGCACAGTGGACGGCAATGTGCCTGCTGTATTAGATGAGGGGGTAAGTCTGGACTTTGGTGCCATACTGGAGGATGGCTTTGACCAAGGAAGCCTGGTGTCAGGGGTGTTGAGTCCCTCCATCTTCCAGGGTCTGTCCAGGACCTCGTCACGCCTGACCACCCCTCGAGCATCTGCAGCCTTCCACAGTGTGGCCCCTGGCTTAAACAACATGGCGATTGGAGACATGAGCTCTCTCCTCACCACACTTGCTGAGGAGAGCAAGTTCCTGGCTATCATGCAGTAGCTGCTCTCTCTCTCTCGGCTTTCTCCTCCCTTAGGAAAAATGGAAAAAAAGGAAGAGAAAAACTCTGGTGTATGTGAAGATTAAGACCAAAGTGGCAATTACGAGAACTTTATTATGTACTTAAAAGTGTTGTGGAACAGGCAGTTGCCAAACCAATTTATTTTGTAAAAATGTCATCCCACACAGAAATGGGATGTGTCAAAATTATGTATAGCTAAATAGTTATATTCCTTTTCTGGAATGTAGGCTATTTTTGGAAGCTCTTCTCTTTGTATTACTATGTGATGGTGAGCAAAAGCTCACTTCTTTAAAACAGTATTCTGTGTATTGTCACTGTTTTGCTGTACACACTGATGGTAAAAATGCATGTATTCAAGGTTAAACATGAACACTGTCTATATAGGTACATAGACTAGCCCGTGTGCCAAGTATCTACCGTTCTGATCGCACAGGTACAAAGCCGCTAAATCCATTCTTATTACAGCAGGTCAGACATGGGTCATTAATTTAACAGGCCCTGACGATAACTTTATATATCATAGGTTTTAATAAGTGGTGTATTTACATTTGTTGTCATTTTGTTTCTATGTTACTTTTGTGAATCTGTAAATGTTTCAGTGCTTCTACCAAGTTTTACCAAGTGGTGTTTTTGTCAAGAGTAACTGCGGTATGGTATCGAGTCCACAAAAACGGACACATCCAAGTCTTCAAGGCACCGTAGATAGTCGTCTACTTGATATCTAAATGGCTCGATTTAGTTAGTCTGCTAAGGTACTCACATGTGTATATAACAGTGTTTTTATATTCTGTTTGTGACGTTGGATTGCACGGTTGCTTGGGGCTTATATGAACATGGACATTTTCTCCTTGATGATCAAAGGTCCCATTTGGTGCTTTATGTATGCTTACATAAATAGATATGAGTACATCATGTTTTTAAACTTGTCTTAATGACCAACAGTGGTTCACAGCACATGAACTTCCCTCTCATGATGATAAATGCTGTAAAGTGACGTGTTTCGTTTCATAGGAAATCATCTGTATTTTTTTCTCCTCGAAAGCTCTTAAATTCAGAATGTGTACTGCCATCAAGTATTGCAGTGACTTTGTCAACAGTGTTAGTATTGCCTTGCAGTCTTATGTGACTGAACACAGAATATTGAGTAGTTTACCTTTTATTCAGCGTCAAAGCAATGAGGTACAAACTGTTTTGTTGTTCTTTGGTACTTTTTGTCATTTTTGTAGCTGTGCATTGATGGTGTTTTTTTTTTGTTTTTCTTCTTTTTTTTTGTTTTTGTTTCAAAAAAGTAGAAATCATTTCCTTTTTGAAGGAGGGAAATTACATTGGGGTATGTGCCTTATAAGAATCTGCCTGTCGGTAAAGAGAAAGATCACTGCCAATCTTCCATTGTGAATTATGAAAAAAAAAAAATTAAAGATAAACATTTTAAAGTGTCTTGTGAGACCTGAAAAAAGATCATTTATATAAGAAAAGTCTGAATATTAGAAAAGTTAAGATTTGCGAAATGCATTCTACTTTTCTTTGATTTTTTTTTTTTTTTTTTTTTTAAGTTTTCACATTTATTGTGCTCTTTTATATATAATGTGTAAATACAATATCTTTCTGTAGGTTTAGCAGAGGAAATGGGGAGTATCCTGGGGCCAATAAAGAATTGACTTCGAAAAACAGGGATTCCCAGGCCCTGGGTAGAGGCCAGACAGACCTGGCTCAGAGTGGAGCTTCAAGGGGCCCAGCACTGCCCCTCCGCCAGAAGAGCCACTTTGCTCTTTTATAACTGACTACAAATGTTTGTATGGTTTTAATAAAAATGGAAATTATATTTTAAGTCTCTTCTGTTCTTTATACGCCCAGTTTCATAATCCAAGATAGATAAAAAAACAGAATAACTACTTCTGTACTTGCACACACTCAGTGTATTACTATAAATCAAACCACATTCAAAGAAATTGATATGTAACTTGATGTGACAAGAGCATGATGTTGATGGTTTTTGTTTGAGATTATGACTCCCTCATTAAAAATAACATAAACCTCCACTATCAGTCACCACGACCGTCATTCATGGGGAATATCTAGTGCTTCTGATGCCCTCTTCTGCTCGCCACGAGAAATTACAATTGTTACAAATTAGTTGTTTGGTTACATGTTCACATTAAAAGCAGTCAAACCCTCGTCTCTCTCTGTGCTGAGATTAAAGCCAGTAGGTGTTAGCATCCCTGCTCATTCACACAGACATCTTTACCAGTAGTTATTCCACTACAGTTCACGTGTATTTGCAGACCCTTTAAAGCCGACGGCCCATCAGCTCCTATCAGAAGCCCTTTTAGCGCAGCACAGAGAGCCATCGCATCATTCCCTAACTTTCCAGATGTAGAAAATGGGAATCTATTCTAAGCGAGCCTCCCATTATGCTTTCTAGAAGCTCAACACAAGTGCAATCATGTGACGGAAATGAAGGGTACAGATAGACTTTCCACTGCAGAGGAAGCATGAGAGCTGTAAAATTGTTCCAACTGGATACAAGATAGATCGTTTTTACTTTTGATCCTGGGGACGATGCAGCAACTTCCCCTTCACCGCTCTTACCATCTTCAGACTGCACTTAGTGGGGTGCAAGTATAAAACATCTAACATCTAGCTGTGAAACCTGCACACATGTTCCACAACTGTTTCGCTTCCCATCTAACACTTTTCTATCAATCAAGCTGCTGATAACCAGGACGCGCAGGGCAGGATGTCAATCAGAATGAAGAAAGGTTTGTTTGGTATACAATAGGAAACATTTTATTACTAAAAAGTTGTCTTATACTGAAGGTGCTCTTTCAGCAGCGTTTCCACAACTATTCTTTATTGAAATCACAAGATTGTTTTTTTTTTTAACCACTTAATGGAAAAAAAACCAAAAAAAAAAAACAATTAGTCACACATGAACTGACAGTAACTGTGGACTATATACAACAATGGGAGAGGAGGGTCACAGGTGTGGCTTCGACAGGCCAGCATTGTTTTGGTGTTCTTAACACACTAGGCTCATACGGGAGGCACTTGAATGTGAGAGCCTTTAAGAGCCAGGACCTAGCCAGAGTGTTGGAGAGGGGGAGAGGGAGGTAAAAAACATGGAAATGTCCAGCAGAAAAAAACAAACAGAACAGAAAACAATGACTATTGTCTTTGAAAAACAAAAATAAAAATAAATCTTGTTCAAGGAGTACATAATATGCATCTATATTCCTTCTGCTCAGACCTCAAAGCCTGAAGACTTGTTTAGGAATGGGGGAGGAGGGAGGGCGGGCGGGGAGTTGCTGTCACATGTGGGACACTGATGCACATACAGAGCATTTACACAGGCCTGCACCACAGAAATCTAGAGCACAAAGGGTGCACATTCAAAAGCATGCATCGCCCCACAATGAGAATTGTGGTCATGAAAGAAATGATGTATTTAGACACCTGCAACTACAACAAAACTCAACTGTCTGCTGCTTGAGATTGTTAATGCAATAGACATACAGTATTTACAGGAATTATATTTTTCTTTAAAACATCTGTCACTTCAATGCCAGTTAAATTAAAAAAAAGAAGAAGTCCGTAACTGCATTGCTGGGTACGAGGGGAAGTTTACAATGATAAATTCGCAAAAATCAATGTCTTCAAGAATGGCTACCATTTTTAATGATCTATTTACAATAAAACACAATTATCCATAAAGAAAATAAAGTTGAGGAAGAACAAAAATTCATGACATTCTGAGTAGAAGTCTGTGGGTTGGCTGCCTCACGGAGTTCCTGTCAGAGCTGGTTTAGTGGTTGGTTCTGTGTCTGCTCTGGGGAGTGTGTGTGTGGCGTTCAGGGTGCTCAGATCTTCTCCTGGATAAAAGGGTGCTGCAGAGCCTGGTTGATGCTGATGCGTTTGGCTGGGTCCAGCATCAGGGTGCCATCCAGCAGGTCCTTCAGCTGCATCACCTTCTTCCTCTGGTCCTCAGGCAGTCGCTGGCCTCCGATCATGTCTGCCAGCAGGTCTTTGGTGGGGTTGATGGTGCTCATCACCGTCACCTTCTCCTAATGTTGCAGAGAAATGACACAAGTCAGGCTGAATTAATGACAGGCTGATCAAAAGAGCCAATCAAAGGACATTTTATACTTGTTAATAAAACTGTTCATGTCCATCAGGTGAAAACTCGAACTGGAAGGAAGAAGGAACAACTTACCCTTTCTGTCACTTTGTCTACTTCAATGTACAGGAAGTTCAGATTCTGATCGAAGTGCTGGTCTTTGAACAAGCCTTTACGGATCATCTAAGCGAAGAAAACCACAACATTGCATCAGCCATGAGCTCTCAAACACGGCATGGAAGAGCAACACGTCTCATTTCATCCAGGAAAGGGGAAACAATAACTGAAAGAGCTGAAAATGTATGATGCAATTTTACCTTGTTGGGCATCTTGCCCTTGAGGTCCATAGCGAGTTTGATCATGTGATTGTTAGAAGATCCAGGAAACAGGATTTTGCCAGTGTAAAGCTCATATAAAGTGCAGCCAACAGACCACATGTCAATCCCGTAGTCGTACGGTTTTCCTATGACTGAACAGAACGACATTGTGAGAAAGGTCCTGATTTGAATACAATGAACAGTGAGATTAGTGATTTATACAAAGAATGAAACTTACTGATTTCTGGAGCTCTGTAGAATCTGCTGACCAGGTATGGTGTGATGTCGTTGTCAGCGACATGAGATGCAGAACCAAAATCACACAGCTTCAAAATGGTCTTTGATTCATTGACCTTTGAATGGAAAACAAAGATTTTAGCACATTTTCATTTCTACAAAGTGAATTCACTCGATGTTGACGGAGCCTTTAGACTGTACCAGGATATTGTCTGGTTTGATGTCAGCATGGAGGATGTTGCATCGTTTGAGCAGCTTGAGGGCCAAGAAGAGCTGCTGACTGTAGGAACGCACAGCCTTGATGTGGAGCCCGACGTCTTTACCGTATTTCTTCAACACCTCGCGCAAATTCATACTATGAATGACACGAACACGGTTGATTAGGAAGCGAGGTCATCGCAGAAATACACATCTCACACAGTACTGTTTCTTTGTTTAGTACCTGAGAGGCTCGAACACCAAACACAGATGCTGCTTGTGGTAGAAGTGCCTGAACAGGCGAAGGCAGTGGAACTTGTCGTCAGGATCTGCGTCGTTCAGCTTCTTGAGGAATTCTAACTCTTTCAAGCCGGTCTTCTGCCTGTAAAATCATATTTTTAATGAAAGTTAAATCAAACAGATTAAATCAACAGAGAGGTATTTCTAAGTTTGTTGTTGTTGTTGGGTATACTTTGATATTAATGGAGTTGGTTGTAGTTAAAATAAAAAAGGTCTGACTCACATGAGCTCATTGTTTCGGATGATCTTGACTGCCACCTCCTGGCCGGCCCTGGCAGTGTCCCTGGCTCTGATCACGTTGCTGAATACACCCTGGCCAGTGTAGCCATACACGTCGTAGCGCTTGTCCAGCGTCTCCCCGATGTTCACCCCTAAATAACCACAAGAAAGTTAATCCAGTTAAAATAGCAAGCATTGATGCCAGATCATTTAGGTGGCAGGGTTTACTGTACATAATGTACACTGTACTGAATCGGTGGTGTGCTTCAACAACACGAGGTGGTACACCAATAAATGTTCAGGTTTGGATTCCATGATTTTGCATATTTCTTGGACGTGTGCTCTACATTACAGGAGGACTAGGCAGGCAGCACTTACGGTAGTAACCCTCAGCATCGGTCCAGTTGTCCCTGAGGTTGGGGTTCTCCTTGAAGTCCTTCCCAACACCTGCTGCTCTCATCCTGGCACTCTGCACAAACAACACAAAAATGAGTTCAGCGGCTGAGAGTCAAGTGTTTCCTCTTATCATCTTATTCTTTGCCACATAAAGCCGCTGAAAATTATACATTACATCTACCCCCCCCCCCAGACTTGAAAACACTTACATCAAAGTCGGCTGCAAACATGTCATCTGACTCGGTAAACATGTCGGGCGCTGAAGGCTTCTTTGGGTTTGCTCCTGAAACAAACAAAAAAAACAAACAAAACAGCGCAAGGTGAGTTTCTACTCATCCACCATGTTGTAAAACAGAATTATCTGGAACATGTGTTTGATTCACATACTCTGCAGAGCTCAAAATATGCTGCAGGTGGCAGAGACAGCCAGGCTTTGGATTACAAGCCAGCAACTGAATGAACACATGACAGAAAGAAACAAAATTAAAATCCCTGCATCACACAACTCTGCATTTCTCACACAAATCAAGCCATTTTTGTTTCGGATAGACCGGAATCCTTCAGGTGGGAAATAAAAGATGTTGAATAGTTCCAAACTGCAGGGAAGTGCAAACATTTATGCACATTTTGCATTCAAATAACTTACAGGCAGGGCAAACATGATACCAATCAGCTCTGGAAACTGGGTTTCCTCCATATCTGCTAAAAAATTCCCCCAGTTCAGTTATTACCGGAACAACAACTGAACTGGGGAAATTTTGTCCCAACATCAAAAACTCTGTGATTTTGCTTCCTATGAAAATGACAGAAAACTGAGAGCCAGCTATTCAAAAATGTCCCCTATCCCTAATCGAGCTTCATGCAGTTCACAGAAGACGATGGCCTTTAGTGATGAAGTGCAGGAGAAACTCTTCGAGAGCTACATTTCAAATGTGTAAGTGATGGATGAGGCTGGAGAAGCACAATTTTCTATAGTTACCTGGGTCAAGCTAACTCTGTAGCTACTCTAGAACTCTGCCATATAAAACATGGAGCTACTTTTGTGCTCGACTCATCCCATTTCAACTAAAATTTCGAGCCATACATGATTTATGTCTTCTTGGCAACTATCTTCCCACTGGCCAGCAGATACAGAGGAAAAGCACTGACTGATTGGTAAAGGTCTGCCCTGTGACGAAGCATCACTTGTCAAGTGTTTAGGACGATGTTTGACCTGTGGGTGTGCCAACTTACACTTAATATGAACAGTTCCTGTGCACATTTTTGCATCCGTCATAAGCATCCACAACTTAACTGTACTTTGACTCTCGCAGTTAATTTACGGCGCACACAGTGTGGTTCATTCAGTTGGCCTTGTATGCCAACAAATATGATCGCTCTGGACCGGGACATTACCGTCTTTCTCCTGGGCAATGAGGTTGTGCTTGGCTTTGATGCTGGCCTCGAAGGTGTTGAGGTTCTCGCGTTCATACTCCTTGACATCGGCGGCTACTCGCTCCAAGATGTCGTCAGGTGAGGGTGAACGGCTGCGTGTGCTGCTCTGAGGGCTGCTGGGCTCCGACACCATGTTGGTGTCCTCATTCACGACCTTGTATTTCTGTGCAATGGAAGGAGACGTGGGACCATAAGAAAACATCTCAAACACTGTAAGCCATGGACATTAGTTGTGTTAGTTGTTTGCATGTAAATGAACCACAGGATAAAGGATGTAGCTTCTCTACAAATATTGAACTGACCCGGCAGCTAATAAAGAAGAAGGTTTGGAACAGTGTCAACAGACCTGGACGATGGCCAAGCGTTGCTGGCGGCGCTGTTCAATAAGAGCCTCTTCATCTACCTCCTCTCCATCAAAGTCCTCTAACCTGTGAAGACAAAGAAATATAGAAGTATGATTATTATCAGGGCCAATGCGAGTGAACTGAGGTAGATCTCAGCTCCAGGGTGTCATCCTCTTGTTTGTAAAACTTCTTGTTGTGAGCACACTTAATCCAATATTAGTTATTGTGAATTTAAAAATAGGAAACTGGATCACAAAATGTTGCCTGCCTCTGTATGTATGATAGATGTCAGGTCTAATATCTTCTTTTACTTACACTTCTCCCTCTGAGGACTCCTGGTCGACCTTCATGCCCTCTGAAAGGCTGCCCTTGAACTTGTCCTCGTCTCTGCTGCGTCTTCTCCTCCTCTCCCGATCCCGGGACGTCGAGCGGCGGTACTGCCTCAGTCTGCCGTACCTGTCTCTCTCCCCAGACCTGCAGAGCATGGATGTTAAAGAAGGGGAGAGTTTGAACCTGAAAAGGCCACAACACAGCTGAGAAACTTCAAATGCAAGCTAAGTTCCAGAGGGAAATGATAACCCAACATTTAAGTCAAGTCAAATACCCGAACTCACTAAAAAACAGGAAATTGTCTTGGATTTCATTTCATTAAAAAAAGCATGCAAGTATCGTCTGCTGAGAGCAGAGACAAACAAATGCTAAATAAGAGTAATAATTGCCATCACCTGTGTCCCAGTGGAGACCGTCTTCGGGGGGAAGAGCGGGAGCGTCGTCGTGGTGATGGGGACCTCCTTCTTAGAGGTGAGCGACTCGTCCTGCGGCGAGAGGACGATCTGGGACTGTTCTCTCGTGATCTGTCTCTGCCTACATCTGGCCGTGGACGCTTCCTGTGGAAACATAAAAAACACTTTGAGTTCAGTGTTTTGGTTTAAATTTGTTGTAAATTTGTTGACACAGTCAACTTTTTTTTTTACAGTGAGAAGCTATAAAAGGTTAGTGATCGGGGGACTCTGTTCACTAACCTCAGTGGTGAGTCCTGCCTGTCCAAGGCTTCCCTCCTCCTGACGTTGACGTCTGGTGAGCGGCTGCGGCCTCTCCTTGGTGGAGACCTTGTCCTGGATGGAGAGTGGCTCTGCTTCGATGTCCTGTCTGAGGCACTAGCCGAGGGGTGTTGGGCATCTCTGTGGCGTGGGGAAGCACTGCGTTTCCTCACGGGGCTGTGAGGGCCTCGTCTGTGAGGGGAGCGGTTCTCTTTCCCCGATGAAGCATCCTTGGACGGGGACTTGGCTGGTCGTTTATCCCGGTCTGCGTCTGAGCGACTTGGCCGTTCTCGTCCAGGTGACCTGGACCGCCGGCCCGCTCTCTCCTGGTTTGGTCTGTCGTCCCGCTGTGGAGAGGAACGCTTGTCAGAGCGGCTGCCTTTCTGCTCTCCTCTCCAGCTGGAGGGGGAGTTGGACTTCCTGGTTCTCTCCTTGGACCTGTCAGTGCTGTCTGAGCGTTTTCGGTCTTTTGACCTGCTCCGGCCGCGACCTCTGTCTTTAACCCCTGTGTCCTTGGTGGTTTTGGTCGCCTTGTCCTGCTTAGACTCCTTGCCCTGCCCTAGCCTGTCTGCAGACTTACTCCGACTACGACGCTTGGTGCTGGACTTACTGCCCTCTGTTGAGTCCCGTCTAGATTTCCCACCTTTCCCCCCTCTGGGAGAGATGGGTTTACCTGAGCTGCCCCTTTGACGCTGTTCTCCATTTCTGATCCGAGCATCTGCATCCTCTTCAGATCCAGAGTTATAACCCTGAAGGATTAAGCCCATGCCTGACTGAACTTTGCCCTCCATCAACTGGCTGTCCAGCTCAGCTTTGATCATGGCCCTCTGTTTCTCCAAATCCTCCAGCAAGGCTCTGTCGTCCAGACTCGGGTTTCCAGAGGACGGAGAGGATTCGACTTTTCTGTGGCTGGAGGAGCCAAAGAGGACAGCAGCAGAGGGGGAGGAGCCCTCTTTGCGTTTGTGTTTCCTGTGTTTGTGACGATGCTTGCGTTTGCGGTCCTTGTCCTCGTCAGAGGCATGCTTGTGTTTTTTGTGCTTACTACGATGCTTGTGTTTTTTCCTCTTGTGTTTACCGCTGCTGCTGTGATGTTTGGGTCCCTCTTCGGTCTTCTCGCCATTAGTCGCTGCCTCCTCCTGGGACAAGACGAGACAACACATTAGCTTGACACTTGATTCAGGTGGAAGATCAACTCAATATTTACATTTTGGACTTGTTGCCAACGTGGCTGAAATCTTTTTCCTTCAATTTTACATAGTTGTACATGAGTGACAGATGAGGTGTTACTGATGGTGATAATATCTGATTTCAGCGTTTGTTCTGTTTGTATGTTGGCTTTTAATGTCATGGTGTGTTTGCGATGTGGGTTTAGTCGTTAAGAAAAGATAACACAGTTACACTGCTCTAAAATAGATCAACGTACTCCCACGTAGTCGTTGAAAAGCTGCTGTTAAATATAGATTTGTGTCCAGATCGAGGTGCAGACATGGATCACTACAGTTTGAGACCAACAAAATTTAGACTGCCCCTACGTTAAAAATGAATTTAGACTAAACTCAAGGTAGAAAGTTTAGATCAGAATCATGGCATCCTACCACAGGAGATATTTAGGTGTTGCTGCTGTCCACCCCTACCTCTTCCTCCTCTTCTTCTTCCTCAGACATGTCCCCGCTGTCCTCGTTCCCACTTCTTTCATGGCTCTCCAGGTCCTGCTTCCTGTTGCACGAGAGAACAATCGTAAACATTGAGCACATCCAGAAATCATTTGTTTGTCATCTTAATGAAGAAGATACAGCTGTGATACAAGCACAGATGTTATTAAGCAGATCAGGTATCAGACACCAAATGAACCAGCTCATTCATTCTCAAAAAATAAAAGTAAGCTGCAGCTGTAGCACGAATAAACATCGAGGGAACTGATCTCACGGCAGCTTTCTATTGTTGTCTCTCCCCCAACACCGGTAACCATTGGCAACCAGGGCTCCGGTGCACCTTGTTACCAATAAAAGAAAACCTGCAACTTCAAACTGTGGCGAAACAGACTGCAATGTTCAGCAATGTGACCACTTTAAATAAAACTCAACAATATTCTCCAAATCTAGTGCCAGTGTGCGCAAACACCGCGTAAAAGGACTTCTTCCAGGATTAATTAGCAGTCATTATGCAAAGGTGTCGTGAATTATTTATATTTATATATGTATATATATATATATATATCTCTTGCGGTGTAGTCAGGCAACATTAAACTGAGGCTATCCGCAAGAAAACAACAGTCAGCTTAGTGGATAACAGTTAGCGATGGATAAAGCGCGGTTACGTAATGTGCTGAATTTAGCTTTTAAAAAAATAAAAGCTGCAAAAACACCGAGCGGGAATGTCGAGAATAGCGGATGCAACTTTCAGCCACACACACCTGCTCCCCACGCCGGCCACCACACACATTTATCACCGCTTCAGCTCGACTTGTTCGCTCACCGAGGCGGTTTTCGCTCGTTAGCTCCGACGCGCTAACTTAAAAGAGCTAGCGTGCTACATCCTCGGTAGCCTCTAGCCTCCATGCTAGTGTCCGTTACAGGAACGTTGCATGGCACCAAACGCCAAATGTTTGACCAGCCCGATACACATAGCTGCGTTTTATGGAAGAAAATACACAACACCACAGCCGAGGCGCGCTTCTGTGTGTTAAACTTAACGCTATGCGTGCGCTAAAGAGCGTTAGCTCAGGCTAAGAGCGTTAGCCAGCCGTTGACATGTAATCTAGCAACGTGAAGCCGCTCCTCAGTCACCCTCCGCGGGTCTAACCTACCGAGCGGCCCCCGCTCTGAATTCGGGTGACGAAGGCGCCTCGCACCCCGTTAACACGCGCGTCTCTTCTTAAATTAAATAACTTACACGTGTTCGTTGCCATTATTCATTCTTGTGGACGCGATGTCCATCTCAACGTCGGCCATTTTCCTCAGCTGAGAGGTTATTTTTTTTAAACCGCAGATTTGATACAATGTCAAAACAGCTGGCGCGCCCCCTGCTGCGCTGGCGGCGCACTGCAGGGCAGCAGCTCTGCATCGAAATGTGTCCTTTTGTCCACCAGGGTGTATGTTTGTGCAGCATCATTGGCAACAACCATTTTAAAGGTTTGTCTGTTGACAGAAATTGAATATATTAATAGCAGTCCATGGTGAATGGAGGGTGGTCGTTCACGTCCAGTATGTTCCAAAAATATGGAAGGTACTGCCGGCACTGCCGAGGTGCCCTTGAGCGAGGTACAGCACTGCTCTGGGTGGCTTCCCATCGCTCCATCATTTCTCTCCACATTTGCATGTCCCTTTGTATGTGTATGGTTGTATTTCAGGGTTAAAATGCATGTAGAGAACAGTGAGTGAAAAATAGAATAAAAAGTATCTCTCTTCTTAACTGTCTGTTAATAATTAGCAAACTTCAAATCGGTCCTTTGATTCTCTTGTGCTCTCCTTTAGTGAGTAACACTGCGCTAACTACTGAACTTATGCAGCAGGGGTTTTGGGTGCAGCATCTGAAAGGCACCAAATAAGCTCAAAAAATGGAAGAAAACCACCAAAGAGAAGATTCTAGGAGGTAGTTTGCTACCACAGGATGACCGTGGAAGTCGTGTGGTTTTGGGGGGCCCTTCATGTGCTGCTCACTGTGCACCACTACTCAACAAAAATGTTGGAGCAATACATGTACACCATTTCAACAGCAAGACCAGCGATTTAGGCCTTTTGCTGTTTTCAACAGTGCAGTAATATATTATATAAAAGCACACGGCTGCGTGGTGAGTGGAGGTTTTACTGCTTTAATATTGGCTGCAACTGTACTTTACTGCCTGATTTTGTATATGTATATTTCAATTTCACCCATAGTCCCTGTACAGTGTATGTATTGTATTTCATTCGACATTAAAGTTTCCCATTGCTTTAATTGCTGGCCACTTAACTGTAACTTGAGTTGTGATAGATTCTGCAGAAAAGTATTTGAAATTTATCCTCCGTTAATTAATTAAACAGTATCATCATGCAGTATCGACAGGCACATTTTCAAACATTTACTTGCAGAACAGTTTCCTATATTTATAGTATGCATTTTTATTAAGTTAGTATAATTAAATGTATATTATTATATTTTAAAGATGAAATTCACTTTTTCAGCTGCAAAAAGAAGCCAGATGAAAGAAGAAGCATATTCTCTCCATCTCCATGGAAGTACAGCGACATAAGGTTTAATTTACACTGTGCTCATACGGAGCTATGCAAGTTTCTAGCACATACGTGTGACCGCAAGCTGTGCCTTATGATACTCATCAGAACGTCTAAGACACAGCGTTAATCCTTCTCAAAAGTGAAAGTACAAAATGTGACTGTTCACTTGGAAGGGTACAAATACCTAACACCACATCTGATTTACCGTGTTGCCTCGTATAGAATTCAAAGCATAATCAGATGTCTGAACTGAGCAGTTGTTTGGAAGGAAGCTCGGTGAAATCACATGACATTCGGGGATGCAAGAGCATTCAAGGGATGGGTTATTATCCACACTTGACAGTTTTATATGAAGCAGTAAATCGTGTTATTGTGAGGCACCTGTGGTTGCTTATTCACAGCAGTGTGAGAGTAATGGAGGGGTGTAGATATCACAGCATTAATGTTGACATCCTGGCAGATGGGACAAGTGCTTCTGGCAGATGACAGTCCTGCAGGTGTTATCATTATCATCATGTGTTTTAATTACATCTTGCTTGGTGTAGCCAAGACTAAAAATTGTAAAATGCTCCCTTTGATTTCACATTATAAAACAATATACACATAAACATATATAAAAATTTAAGGGGATGTCTCTAAGGGTTTTTCCTTGAGCCTGTCTGATATAAATATATGTGTGTACAGTACATACAGGAGGCTGTAACTCACCGTTTGGACCTTCTGCTGTACAGTGTATCTCAGATTTATATGGTAAAGTTGCAAGCTGGAGGTCTCACCACAGATTAAAGTGTCGGTCATGGAGACATTAGCTATTCCATTAGTTGAGACCCAGTGTGCCCAGTAAATCATGTACCTGTACATGTGGTTAATGTCATGTGCTGCTGTTCAGTCTGGAGAAGACATTGTCTGACTGTGCATCATACACTTTATGATTTATAATGCTGGCCAGTTTGTAGAGATGATTTGTGCTATATGCTTTTTCTTGCTTTATGTTTTTCTTTTTCCATTGATGAATCTGTCTTTACAGATACATTTTGTGTGGTCAAGCACTGGGACAGACAATAAAGATCCTATGTGTCCCCTATGTCAGATTGAGGGTTACGGGATAGAATATAATATTTCTAGATGATCTAATGGAAAAAGTTTGATAAATTAAAGGAAAATTAAGGCAAAAATTCAAAGGTTTAAGGGGTTAACTTAGCTTTACTATAAGTGCACATTGGCAAGAACAGGCCACATTTACGATAACTGACATTAATATTACCCGTTGTCACAGTCTACAAACACAAAACCATAACATTGTCATTTCATGCCAGTTTGTGCACTAAAACTGTGAGAACATTACTGATGGAACGACATTCACGGAGACAACTGCATGAATTTCTTGATGCCTCCAACCTACAGATCTGATTTACGAGCCTTGTAGCTGGAACTTGGATTTCCATTGAGAGGAAATAAAGCAAGCAGACGTGAGGTCTGCCTTGACTCTTATAGGGCCTCTGCTCTCCAAGCTTCACTGGAGACACAATAAGGATGGAGCCATAAAACATGAGGTCCAACAGATGCGTTGTGAAGACAACCACAGTCCATTATACAGCCTGTTAAAAACACTAAGGCAGTTCGCTAACCCACTGTCACCTCAGCCCCTGCACTCTTCATTGTGTTTTGTTTGCCAGTGTGGACGAGGGCAGAGTTATGGCTCAGAATGACTTCCTCTGAGTGAAGCTTTGCCAGAGCTCACAATGCTTCTCAGTGAAGAGGGAACGCCTGCTTCCATCAACGCAGATGTTCTTTGTTCCCTGACAGATGTGTCCATCTTTATGTTTTTCTTTCTTTGCTCTTTCTGAACAGTTTTTTCTTTATGAGCCTCTGATGTTTGATTATCTGAAAGAATAGGGGGCCGACACTGGATTTACAAGGGCAAAGATGCAGGTTTGGGAGTACGACCTAAGCATATGGCCTTGACAGAGGTTGAAATATGTGGGGAGGCATCAAGGAGCAAGTTTACATTATAACCTGGAAAACTGAAGCAGAGTGACTTTTCTCATCATGTTGTCGTCCATCATCAGGTGATTTTAACGTACAGTAGAAATCTACAGATGTTCTTGTAATCTGCTTGATTGGAAACATCTGTGTTAACACCATAGCTGCAGGTCCAGGGTGTGGCGCTTTGGAGTCTGGCATTTAGGGAGTGACAAATTAGAAAACAGGAGCTGTAGAAGCTCTCATTTTCCTCCTCTCAGCTGCATAAAACATGGGTGTAAAATGTTACTTGGGCGATAATCATGGTCCCAAATGTCAGTCTTTAACTACGCTCTAGATCCACCGCCCAAGTTACAAGATAAACATCATCAACGTATGATGTTGAACTATTTCTTGACTGGACACTGTGACTTAGTGAAGTCTTGTTAGGACTGTGAGGTAACCAGGCAACCATCTGAGACTCCGGGTAGACACAAGGTTAATTAACGAGTTCATTATGAGCACTCTCGGGTAGTGTTAACTTTGGATGACTGTTTCCTGCTGTTTTCAAATTTTATGCTAAACTAAACTAATTGTCTCCTCGCTCCAGGTTCATATTTAACAAGCTTTTCTCATTTCTTTTTGTTTACCTCTCGGCAAGAAACACATGGGGCACCTCGTGTGTCAAGCTTAGAGCCTGCAGTGACCCAGGTTTGATTCCAGCCTAGGTTCTTTGTTGCAGGTCACTTTTCTTTCTCTGCCTTCCTGAATTTCCTGTCCATCTCTGCAGCTATCACTGTCCAATAAAGTGTCTGTCCACGTTACGCTAAAACCCCTCTCCCTTATGCCATAACTCCTATCCTTATACAATTCTTAATCCTGAGCTAATCCTGAATTAATCCTCATGCTAACCTAAACCTAATCCAAAGTCATGTTTTAAACCTAAACCCAGTTGCTGTAGTTAATCCTAAATTAGTCTGTTAAAAGTGCAGAGCAGCAAAATGCCTCCTCAATTTGGATTTTTTCATATCTTTCTATCCTGCGAGGACAATTGAGCACAAATCAGCTGTCGTCTATCTGGTGACACCACCAGTCCCTCATCAAACAAACCAACCCTGAACAATTCCTCTTGCTCTCGTACTTTCCCTCACAGAGTTTTGGTGTTTGGCTCTGCTGTAATGAGAGACAAATGTGTTTAGAATTCTGCATGAGAAAGCTTTTAAGCATGAATGGGCAAAACGTCTATTTTTCCATTTAAAGTTTACTCTTTCAGAGGAATTATACTGGAATGGGGTATTGAGATAGAATGTGCTGACTCTGTAAATGTGGCTAAACCACAGATTGAAGCCCTGCTCAAAACAGACAGATCCTATTATTACACAGGAGGAGAAGGGGGGGAGTTTCTGATAATACTGAAGCGGTTTCTCGGTCTAATGCAATCATTCTCTGATCATTCGTGCTTAAAACGTAATGTGCAGCACACAGCATCTCCACACTTAGAAAAATCAAACTATATTCAGTAAGAAAAAGATGATTTCACAATAGGATGAGAGTCATTGTTTCTTTAAAGTTGTCCAACCACTTTTGGACCAGACTGAAGCTATCCCAAAAGCTTTTGGAGGGGTTACTTTAAAGATTCATTGTCCCCAGAGGATGACTCCTACTGACTTTCGTGATTTCCACCCTGATTTTTCATCTAGTGCCACCATGATGTTGACATTTTTACATTTCAGGGAAATATCTCAACAACTATCAGTTGGATTATCATAATTTTTTATACAGACATTCATGGTGCCCATAGGATGAATCCTCATATTGCTAACGAATGTAATGTTGGTCCTAATAAGCAAATCTTAGTGTGCTTACATGCTAAACTATGATGATGACCATCGCAAACAGTGTAGCTACTAAACATCGACATTGTCATTGTAAGTGTATTAGCATGGTGATGTTAGTGTTTTGCTCACAAAGTTGGTTGCTTGGCTGTACACTCACAGTCTTGTTTTATTTCATTTTGCAACTTGAAACCTTTCAGACGCAGAGCTACTTTGAAACCACACAATGTCTTCTGTACATGGTGCCAAAAACAAAACGGTCAGCTGAATGGCAAAGAAGTTAGTTTGGACCTAATTTATATAGAATTTAATCATTGTCAGTCTTCGGTTCATTCAAGGCCAAAGAATTATCATTTTGGAATGTCAGCTTTAGACTAACTGGCTGCTGGATTTTTCTTCTGCCTTTTTATTTTGATGTTAAGTCATAAAACATGGACTTCAAGCCAACAGCAGATGGACTGTTAAGTTTAAGGGGGGGATGCAGCTCTGTCTCTGGAAAAGGTTTCTGCATGTCACACCTCAACCACCACATGCCAAGTCAACATTCAGTGCAGGTCTGAGCTACTTTAGTATTACAGTGCATCACAGCAGTTTTCTTCCCACTGTATAATTTCCACTGTTATAATGGTTGGTACTGTGGGGACAGCAATATCTGAAGGAGCTCTGTGTAATATGATTCTTTTCTCGCTGTAAACAACCGCTGAGATGAATGGTAATATAATTATGCATTAATGCAGTGCTTCATAACATTCTTGATGTTTCCCTTTGATATAATTTTCAATATTCAACACTTAACTGCTGGCGAGGTATAATGGCAATCCAAAAGAGTTTACTGCAGAATGACACTGGGAGCCTGTTTATAAACCACGTTTATCATGAGTCATGCATTATTCTCTTAAAGCGAGCTAGTTCGTTCGTTACCCAATTCATCTAATCTCCATTCTGAATACAAGATACCAGGATCATGCTGCTGGCTGCCCTGAATTTTAAATACATTTCCAATATATTAGGCAATGATCATGAGCAACGATTACAAATCTGGTTTTTGGATATGACATGACATAGTTCTAGTTCCACTACAGTATACAAAAATAGATTTCTTGTCAACCACGCAGATAATAATAATAACTGGGAAATAGCATGACAAAGCAGGAATTTCTCACTGAGTCTAGATCTTCAGAATCTAGTTCCCTATTTTCTAAACTGCAGCAACGTCTTTCAATCGCAGACAGCTTGCAAGGAATATGAAACTCATGTGACGAATTGAACTTTGTATTTCCCTGATTGGCTGGATTGGAGTCCTTAGATTGCCAAGTGTGAGTGAAATACTCATAAAGGTGCGACCGCAGGCTCCATCTGCCCTGCCTCATGAGATATACCGTGCACATTTACAGCAGGGCTGCTTTCTCTGATCTCAACAGGACAATTCTCACTTTTCTGCGCAGATTTATGTGCATGTCCTCTCAGGAGTGTTTTACAGCATGCTTTTACTTGCAATCAACATGCTATTTCCTGAACTGTATTGCTATGAATTGCTTTTACCAGAACAGCTTGCAGACAGTCCTTTGCCGACAGTGCAGTAGTTAATTACAGCTGAACTGTCATTACTTGACTTGGCCGGGACTTCCTGTAAAGCTCCTCTGCCTCTCCACTCAGTGAAACATTAGTGCGCTGCTCAATCGAGCAACCCAGAGAAAATAGGCTCCTTATTTTTGGTCAGTCTGGTAAGAAACAAATCGGCTGCAGTGCATGTTTTTTTTTTCAAACATTGGTTGAAAATGGTATTTTGTGAAGTTATGTGAGGTCAGAAATTGAGAATCCTGCATAGGCAAACGTTAATGCTCCTCATCTGGCAGAAGAACTGCTGGATTTGAGTTGCTGGCTTCTATGAGATTGCAATTTAGCAACCTCTTGTCAGATTTTTTTCTCCTGTGGTCATCTCCAAACATCTCATTTCGAGATTAAGTGTACTGACTTGAGGACAGATGTGGCAGTGGCATCATTCCAGGATTAATACAAGCTATATTTGAGTAAATATTATAAATAAGGAGATGGGCAACCATTGCATCCCTTTTCATTCTTTGCATAATAATACCCTGCTGTCAAAGAGGGAGGAAGGAAGGAGGGAAGAAGGAGAGGGGAGGAAAGAGGAGCAACTGCTTCTCCAGACAGTGAGGAGTGAAATGTCCTGGATTTAGGAAACTAGCTGGCTGGAGGAGGGACTTAACTTTGAGGGATGGTGCAATTTTCCCTTAGAGAGAGAGAAAGAAATAAACTTGTTGGATCGATACAGCACAATCTATTTTGCGGAGGCGGTATCTGTGACTCTAAAGTCTGTGTCTATTTTTTCCTCAAATCATGCCACGTTTGAGATTACGCCTGTGATGGGCTGAGCGATCATCATCATCATCATCCTCCCCTCCTGTTTACGCACAGCCTGCGCTCAGAGTAGACCGAGCCGAAAAAGTTGCCGAAGTTGTCTTTCCTCGTTTGTCACATTTCTGTATTAGATTTTCTGAATTTTCTGTGGCCTCGGCTCCTTCTGCTTGTCCGCCGACCCTCCCCACAGCATGCTGGACTGACGTCTGAGGAATGGCATCGGCTGTGTTTGAAGGCACGTCGCTGGTCAACATGTTTGTCCGGGACTGCTGGGTCAACGGGATCCGGAGGCTCATCATCAGCCAGCGGGGAGAGGAAGAGGAGTTTTTCGAGATAAGGACAGAGTGGTCTGACAGGAACATTTTATACTTGCATCGGAGTTATTCCGATCTTGGGCGGCTGTTTAAAAGACTGGTAGAGTCCTTTCCTGAGGACAGAAGAGACCTCTCCAAGTGTCCACTGATAGAAGGTTGGTATGTAGGCAAATGGGACAGTTATATGGCGGGAAGTGACGATAGAGCGTTTAATACAGTATCACAAATAATATCATTTTCAATATAAATGTTTAGGGTTCAATTCTGATCAGAGGCGTAGCTACAAAATATGGGGGCATGTGCACAGGAGGTGTCTCGGGGCCCCCTTAACATTTTTTTTATTGAGAAGCTGGAACTAGGAAATATATTTCTGGTGCAAACTTCCTCACTTTTCTGCAATGTAAGTGCACCTCAATACAGCTACTACATCATCGGTTCTCACTTTTTTTGGACTTGTTTTGTAAGTTTGCATCGTTGGCTCTAGCAGATCAGAAAACCTGCATAGGACCTGCAAAATTTCTCCTGTTAGCCTTAAATGACACAACAACAAGAAAACATAATCTTGTTATGGGTTTAAGGCTAATTGCGTTCAGGGTTAAACTAGACTTACATGCTCCCGTTTGGACGGGTTAATATTTAGTCCACTTCAGGAAGTCGCATTAGCAGACCTATCACATAGCCTGTAGACCACAAGACCTTCATGCTGACAGCACGTTTCCAAATCCTTGTCAATATTTGGCAGCTAAAAGGCTGTGTGTTCTCTAAGGTTTGCTTTTACCTCTTTGTGGTCTAAAAACTTGGATTCCCTCGTGGGTAAACACCCGACACTGACTTCTCTGTGTACATTTTCTCTCTGCATCTGACGCATCATGACTCTTTAGGAGGAGTGTTTGGGCAGCAATTATCTGGTTCTCAGAAACCAACAAATAGATCTGAAGCCGGCGCTTTCACATGAAAGCAAAGTCATCAGTAGCACGTCTGCTTTACTGAGATATGTCATTGTTATCCAGTACAAATTTGGTGAGTTTTCAGATGTATGCTTAAAAAAAGCTGACGATTTGGAGACACGTGACACAGTGAAGTTATAGAAACACAACAGGATTCAGTTCTTGCTAAACATCGACACCAAAAATAACGTTATCGACATGTTTGAGGATTATAATTTATGATGTGACATCTTCTGCTAGTGCCGTCTGGTAAAACTCTACAGTAAAGCTTCGTAGAGGCCATGTCTTTTGCCATAAGTAACCCAAAGTTATGGCCCTTAGAGTCTGGATCTTTGACACTGTGGTGCTGCTGGTACTGCCAACAAGTTTGGCAGAGTTCACAGCCTGTTCTGTGTGTATGACCCCCCCCCCCACACACACACATAGTCTCCTTGGCACTTCCCTTTTGTCTCTATCCGCTGAGCCTATACGAATGTTTTGGAAACATCCCTTTAGAGGCGACTGGAAAGCTTCCTGCCCATGCACTGAAATAGCTGACGAGGTTGTTGACAGCTCGCTGCTCTGCCGCTGCCATTGCAGTGTGCAGTGCATTGTGGGAAGAGACATTTCGGATCCCATGACTCACTTTTCACTCCGTTCTTTCTAGCTAAAAGTTAAATTAGAGCACCGAAGGAGTCATCAGAGTTACTTTAGTGACTAAAGTCGCTTGGACAATTTCATTGATGGATAGCAAGCCAAAAAGTTAATAACATCCGTCTAATGGCCTTTCCTTAACTCCTACCTCTGTTCAATATTTCATTTGCATCCCTTTCAATTGCCACTCAGATTGAAAGTCCTTGTGAAAAAATGTAGCTCTGGCCTTTCTCTGTCCACTTTGCTCCAGTTTCTGCTCATGTTTTCCTGTTTCGGTGCTGCGCCTAGGCAACAAGGAAGACATGCAGAGCTCTCAGACTGATGTCATGATGAGAGGGAGAGAGAGAGAGAGAAAGAGACGGTGACTGGGTAAGGAGTGGTCTTGCCATATTTAGTCCCACTGGTCTGTGAAGGGCCTGTAACGCTTACCTTACATGTGACCCCGGAGTGAACACAGACAGGAAGTGATTGCTCACATTCCATGTGAGCTGGATTGCACACAGGCACGTTGACTCAGGATGTATCCGAAAACACTCCCTCTTACAGTCATTCACTTCTCCAAAGTGATGATTTACACATTTATTAAGGGAGGTTGTTGTTGATCATGTGTTACGAATTCTACTTTTATATTATGACCACTGAAAATTCTCTGCTCTGATTGGCTCACAGGGGTATTAAGTCACAAGTCGTGTTTGGGTGCTGTTTTTTGGCCAAATAAGCTCATGTGCTGTCTTGGTAGAGGTGAAATCAGAGACCATTCTTTGGTTCTGTCTTTTAAATATGAAGCTACGGTGAACAGCTGGTTAGCCTAGCTTAGCATAAAGACTGGAAACATGGGGAAAAAAAGCAATCCTCACTCCGTCTGAAAGCGACACATCGGCTTTTGTCCGAATCAAACAAACATGAATTATGAGCTTTAGAGGTGCTGGAAGTACAAAGCCAAAGTTTTATGCTAAGCTAAGCTAACATGCTGCTGGCTATAGCCTCGAATTTAACAGACAAACACGAGAGTGGTGATCAATCTTCTCCTCTAACTCTGGACTTTCAAGTGAATATTCGTATTACCCACAATGTCAGAATTCCTTTGATTACTCGTGACTTTTCTGGTATGTGGTCATGGTAAAATACATTGATTTCACTCTTAGAAAATAGAAACTTAATAAGCGTAAATATAGTGCACAAGGTAGTGATTTACGCCACAGACAACACTGGTGCTTGTACAGTAATGTGTGTATATAGCGTATGACTTTCTCATACGCACGTTTGCTTACTGAGGTTTGACGTGCTCTGCTTGTTGACTGAGGCGTCCAGAAATAACACGTTGCCGAAACAGCGGAGGGTTTAGTGGTTAGACGATAAAGCGTCAGGCCGCTGACATGTGCTTATCAGATCCATGCTGAAGATAGCTGCGAAATAGCTGCTGCTTACAACATCGCTGATTGACTGTTCAGATAATGTGTTCGAGGATGACTCGAACTCAGGCGAGTTCCTACTTCTGCTGAGTTATTTCAGTTAATAGATAAAGAGGTAACAGCAGCAAAACTTTGCAATTACAAAAATGACTAAAATTGCATGCTGTATCTATGTAGTTCCTCCTATTGTTTACACTTTAGTAACTTGCACTACTTCCACAGATCTTCCAAAGAGGAGAAGAGGCTGTAAATAAACAATCAAAGGCCCCTCCTAGCTTAAATAGATTTTCCGCAGAATATTATTCTCAGAAGTGAAGATGAAGAACTGTTTGTGGGACAGTTAGGTTTACTGGGTGCTAAATAATCTCAAAAAGATGATAGAAACTGTTGAATAATACCTCAAGCACCGCCATAGCCAGGAAGTTATTGCAGGAAATCGACTCTGTCACAGGAAATTGGAGGAAATACACTTACGAACCCGGGTAGGGGAAAAAAAAAGTGTCTTTGAAGATGTTTTCCAGAGGACAACCCTGTAATTGTAACAAAAATAACAAATATGAGATGAAATGTTGGCGATGGAACTGGTGATTTACTGGCACTGCAATTTCGTTGTCAGGATTGATTGCATTCTGTATGACCCGCCTTTTTGGACCCATCCAGCAAGTACACAGCTGAATTTTGTGTTTTTGCTGACACCTCAGCCTCACCTAACCAACATGAACCAAATCTCCTTATTATTCACTGTTTTACCATCATCATACATTATGTGACCTGTAGTCACGTCTGATCTCACAGAATAAGATATGGTTTTATCATTAGTGATTATGGTAAGGATGCCAGGAAGGCTGAGTAAAGATTAACATCTGATTCTAACCAGCATCTGACACTCACACCAGCTTGGTTATGCTGATTAACATCTTTTTCACCCATCTGATGGCAGCCGGCATGTATGTGTTGTACAGTATGTGCTGTCTCTAATTGAAAAAAAAAAATGTTACCACGGTGACGTCTTGCACAACCAAAACCAAGCTGTCGCAACAACAACCACACGTTTCTTTTTAGCATATCAGACAGATCTGTTAGTATTCTACACAGCCTGCCATTCTATGCAGCGCTCATCATCCTTACCGAGGCGATGTTTAATTCTGACTTTGGAAATATTGACATATCGCACATGAAACACTGAACCTCTCTGATAATACATTCTTCCTAATCCCACCCTGTTTCCATGTGCACCCTCAGAGCTTTATGTGCCTGCGTCCAATAAATAAAGTGCACTTGTTTGCGCTTGATTCATGTTAGAGCTCCAGCATGGCAGCACGTAAACTTTCCCCAATCTGTTTACAAGGATAACAGCTAACAAGGCTGGGTGTGGTTTAAAGTCTCTGTGGTGGAGTTATCATCCAGGCGTCGTTTCCGTTTAAGATTCTCCTAAATGACACTGACTCAGAGCTCGTCAAGGCTCTATCTCTGGTACCAAATCTCCAAATCGACCATGAGAATCAACCGTTGCACAAAATGTCACGCAATGGTGTCCCATATATGTGTCTTTATTTAACTTTGTCAGCCACTTATTGTATCCTACAGGTTCAGTTTTGTTCAGTCTGAACATTTTTCAACTTGCATCACATTTGTCTTCATTTAACGGCATTAATTTACCACCATCCTGCAGGCCAGATGGTGGCATGACTGCCTCTATGAGTTTCATGACACTTTTACAGGAACCTGTGGGTGACATCATGGATACAACATCCATATCTCATACTGTGTATGCTTATGGCAAAACAACACAACAGATAAGACGTATAATCTGGCTACAGAGAAAACTGACAAGGTCTTTAAGGGACTTTTGAAGGTCAAACAAAAGAACACGATCCAGCGGTGACATGTGGTTCAGACTGGGTGGGAGTCTCACTTGGTTCCTAGTGATGATTTAACAGCCCGATCACTCCTCACATCCTTGTGGGTATGATGTCATCACTGCTGGCCATTATAAATGGATGAGACGGTGAATGTGCATAGTGTCGCTTCAGGCTCTCTTACTCAGTACTTCCACGTAACAGTAACCGCCATGTGACTCCAGTACAGTAGACAGAGCCTCGTCAGTGCGGCTGCAGCCTTCATCATTATTCCTGGCCACATCCCTTTGTCAGCATGGTAGTAAATGATGCTCTGCTGACTGCTCGCTCACATAGGCGGCAGTCTTGTTTTGCTAAAAGTGCTGATTTTACACTCCCACTACCTCTTAAATTGCATTCCTATTATCCTATGTTATCACAGACATCGTATGACTGTTATTACTTTCCTGTTATAACCGCTCTTCTATAAATGTTTGCAATCACGCCGACGGCGTCACTTTACACTGTGCGCACTGTGTTTTTGTTCTAAACACGATGATAAGTACTCTTTTTTTCCTTCTCCTACTCGAGGTAAATATCAGGGGGCATTTTATATAAAAAGGTTACTGTATTAAATAGACTACCTTTTCACTTGCATTTGTGCCAACCTTTTTCGAGACAAGACCTGTCTGGCTTTTTGTGTCCTCACCCTCTGGACAGATTACTGGAGGCAGGAAAGGTTAGAGCAGCTGCCTTTTTTTTTTATATTGCACGGGCACAGAAATAGTTACACTAAACTTTTTTTGATTGTGGGCCAGTTTCTCTGTACGTCAGTCCCTTTAGTTAGTGTTGATTTTGGAATCAACACTGGACTTTTTAAATGTTATTCTCAAGGCCAGGGGTGCTGAAACTTTTTTTTCCCCATTGGAGAGCCAAAGCTGAAACTTAAAGGTTGGCCACAGCTATTGTTTTGTATAGCTAAAAGTCGAAATGGTACCAGGATCCTAAATTTCTGTGAGAAATATTTCCTACATACAGTATATAACACAACATTCCTACATTTATCGTACATTTTTTAATTAATTGTACATTTTATTTGCTGGAAACACCAAATCGAACTTTATGGCAGACTAACTTTTGGCCAGCCCTCCTCTAGACTGGAGTAACCGATACTGTTGTGCTGCATTGAAGGAATACATAGGGATGCAGCTGCATGTGGTGGGGCATCAATGTGCAGTGAGTCAGAAACTCTTTTCTGTGATGTTTTGAACATGGGTGCATCTTGGTGGTGGTATTGGTGTGTGTGTGTGTGGAGGGTTGCACTTCACGCTCGAGCTGATGATTTCAGATGCTCATGTTTTTGTTTGTTTGTTTCAGGGCTGGTAAAAATCAAAGAGGCAAATGACATCGAGGAGAAACTGAACGAGGTGGAAAGACTACTGAAGAATGCAATCAACATGCCATGCAAGGTCTGCCCTTCATCTGTTTGCCGTTTTTAGCATATTCACTGTGCATTAGAGGATTTTCATGGTGCCTCTTGTTTGTGGGCAAAAGGTGGATGTTTGGAAACTTACAACTATGTGGACTTCATGACTTCACAGTATTCCAGGTCAGAGGTCATGTTGACGTTCTTTGAGCGATCGCCGCTGGATCAGGTGCTGAGGAACGACAAAGTCCACAGAATCCAGCCGTGCTTTCAGAGTCCAATCAAGATATCAGGTATATATCTCGTATAACTTTGAAACACAAACATGACTCCACTGTTGACATCCTCAATGTCACAATGACTTCACAGCTGATCCAATATTGAACTCTGTACCTTTAGAAATCATGCGGTCCAATGGATTCTGCCTTGCCAATACGGAAACCATCGTATTTGATCACAGCCTCCCCGAAGAAAAAGAGAGACCCTCGTCCACTGACTCCGTGGAACATACGTTAGTATTAAGACCACTCTTTGTCATATTGTTTTTTCATAGATTACTCTGTAGGCCTTGAGCCAGCGAGCAAGCTACCTGCTTGTTTTCCGCAGAAATGTCATTGTTTGCTCTTGAGTGTACAGTAAGTGTTTTGAAGTTGACGTGGATGTGACCCAACCCCAGGACCCCTCCATCCCTTACAGGAAGTGTGTCTGTGCACCTCTTCCTTCCCTGGGTGTGTGAAGGAAGCAAAAGAGAAACACATTCCTCTCGGTACTTGACACAAAACAAGTCTTTACATCGCTCTCAGACAGCTGAAATTACATAACAGCGGTGCTCTGACCTTGTACAAGCAAATAAAGTCTCTATGGGTTGATGTAGACAATTCAGACAAGGCGTTAAATCAAATGCACCACACTTCTCCTAAGTTAGGCTAGACGGGTTCATCCTGTCCTTTGAGTAATGTCCCTTTAATCTTATTTCCAGATATGAGGATGGAACAGACTTTTTGCCAATGGAAGCAGACGTCTGTGATGAGGAAACAGAAGCGTATGTCACCAACCTTTCCTACTACCACCTGGTCCCATTTGAAACTGACATCCTGGAATGAGGAACCGATGCCCGCTGATGGACATACGAAGCTATCATTGAGGACTATGTACTCTTAGACGGAACCGAGCTATGCAACGCTGCACATAGCTGCTCCAAGTAAATGCTGCTGCCGCTTACTCTTGACCTCCATTTCGTTTTTCTCACTTCAAGCGACGTCACCAGTGTGCCTCGAGAAAAGAAACACGACGGGATCCTGACTGGCCTTCAGGTGTCCTCACGCAATCTGTGGCAGCATCAGTGGAGGTCCGTGTGTCTGTGTGGCAAACAGGTGGAGAGATTTCAGAACGCGCGGCTCGACCACTTCAAAAGAATTTGAGTAGCATCAAACATATCGATGTCTGTGGTGTGGAGTGTGACTGCAACCGGATCGGGGAGGGCTGCACATAAACCTACTTCTTTTCTATCTCAGTCGTTTTATTTTTTGCATTTATTCTCCAGTGGACCTCCAAGATCGGCCTGGTTTTCCAGGAGATATATGATGCATCTGCAAAGCTTGTTGTTTTCTCATTTAAAGTGCTCCCTGAAGTGTTGCCCACAGCCTTACTGCACTGGTGTTTTATTCCTGTGGGAACACAGGAAGCTGTCACAAAAGCTTTGTGTATGATATTTGTTTATGGTGCAATTTCCACCAGCATTTAGGAAGTTTTTTTTAGTTTTTGTTTGTAAAAACACCAGCTTGAAACTCATTGAATAATTCCTGTTTTGTTGCTGTGACATACAGTCGGTTCTTTGGCATGAGAGCACCCTGAGATCCAAGTGACGCTGGACTGCGTGGGTTTAATAACTGACATTCAAGTGTGTGAAGTTTTGCCACCATTAAAGATGAAAGAATTGAAGCCACGGGGGCAAATTTAGTCCAAAATCTTCCTGATTTAAGTCAAGTAAGGATAATTAAGCTTTTAAGCAGTTTCACTTGGTTCTTGGACGACTGTTAAATTAAAGAACATGAAAGAAAGATGTGTCATTATCATTTTACAACACTCTCCACCAAAGTGAGAACTTAATGCTGCCTTTATGGATGTTGGTGAAATATATCTTGTCTGTATAATAATGTGTATTAGTAATGTAGCTTGTAATGTTGCTTATTTTATTTACTTTGTCAACAAATAATTTGATGTATTTAGAGCCGAGCGTTGAGTGTTGCCATTATGTGGATCACTGAATCATCTCACCGCTCTTGTTGCCATGTGATGGGGGCAAAGAAAGCTTTGTCTTAGGGGTCATTTGAGGTCATATCTGACCCGTTCCGTAAGATGACGTGTGTGGGTTCAGTCAGACAGCTGACTGAAGTCTTATTGAATGTGGGAGTCTGCAGCTCAGCCTGCGATGGAGGGAACAAGTCGTGTCTTTATCTAAAAGAAGACAAATGACCTTGCTGTACTAAAACTTTCTATTGGGAAAGTTGTGTGAAATAGGCAAACACTTGATTAAAATTCATGCCTTTTGTATGTTTTATGGGTCCTCCCACCATGGGACGGTTGCTTTCACTTCTCCTAACGCCTCGTATGAAACTGTGGAACTCAGCGGAGCATTACGTACGTTTTGACTGCAGGCAAAATGCAAATGTAAAATGTGGATTTGTTTAGGGTTAACTGTAAGTATGTGCATCTGTGTTCACTGTTTTCACAGTTTTTTTGTTGCCTTACAATGTAGGTTAACAGCTTGAGTCCAGATTTTCAGGCCCTCCTAAAAAAAACAAAGGCATTCAACCCTCACAAACTTGGCACACGAGGCTCTCCGCATGAGTCTATTTAGTAACACAGTCATGATCACCATTCATCCCTTGAGAAAGAGCAGCTCTTTCTCAGGGTGCAAAACTATTTCTGCAAGAATGACGGCTCGGATTGATGGATATTCTGCGTACATAAAAGTCTCTGCTGGGAAGAGCCGCCCTGGTAGAAAACAACAAACATAATGATAGAAATTAAATTTGTTAAAAAGAAACTGGAATTTCTGATCATAAATTTTCAAACCGAGGTCAGATTTTCTCTCACTCAGAGAACAGCTTCATGTTTATCAAGCACTCCACAAGTTCATGTTTAAAGATCAAATATCTGCCTATCTTCAAACTCTCTGTGAGCTGAGGTAATGCATCATTAGTAGATAGGTCATAAGTCATAAGTAGTTAGGACTAAAATGGTACAACTGATTTAGTGCAGCGACAGGCGAGTGTGAGTTTAGTGTTTTTAAACATATCAATACGCCCATCATGCCAGCTGGGGGTGTGAGGATTCAGAGGAAGACAGATAATATTAAAGAATAATATAACACGAAAGCTTTTATTTATTTTATAAACTTCATCCACACTCTGTGAAGATAACCATCCTATGCCTTGTACTTTGATATCCCGATGTGCTCCTGTGTGATGTGAGATCTTTATACGTGTACGTGTGTTAAAAGGACTGAATGAAGATGAATTATAACCTTTGAAAATGAAGTTTATGTGATAACATGTTTGATAACCTTCAAGCTATTCAGACAGTATTAGATACAAATTATTATTCTCAAAGCTTAAAAAATATGTTTGCAATAAAAGAAACATTCATGTGATGTTTTATTTTGTGTGGAATTCATGATGGAAATACCTTCAGTGGTGCAGAGGACAGTAAAAACAATTTTGAATGCAGGACTCTACTTGCAATGGAGTATTTCTACATTTACCTCCAGTGAACAGAGGCTATAGACAGTGGAGGAAGTTGGCCTGCTGCCCATTTTAATTATCTTAGAGCGCCGCTTTGTGGCGAGTCTTTGCTATTATCACCATCCTTTAAAACCGCCAGACAGATTTTTACCTGCTAAATAAATGTGATTAAATATTACTTTTAAAAAAGCTAAATGCACATTCCATCTGTTTTTATAATGACTATAATTTTCTTTGGTGGTCTGTTTGGCGGTGAAGTAAAGTTTAAACCACTGCCCACCGCTCCAGTATATACGTGTGTATGGCATCTGTCACTACTTGTGTGTCCCTGTGCATGTGCAGGTGTGCTCCGACAGGTGTCAGCTGGATGGGATGAATGCGGAAATAATTTCGTGTGTTAAAAAAGCACGATTAACTTAACTTAACTTAACTTATCTTAACTTAACTTATCTTATCTTAACTTAACTTAACTTAACTTAACTTATCTTAACTTAACTTAACTAAATGCAAACTTCATTGATATTAGTAGAAACAATACTATTCGAAAGTGCAGAGTACGTACATATAAATACAGTGCAGGCATAAATATGAATATGCTATGGGATATACACAGTTATAGAATATATATACAGTATTAGCAGCATGGACACGTTGAAATGAATATACTAACATATATATTTATGTATATATACAGTTTGGTAGTAGCAGCAATAGCAGGTAGAGGAAAAAAGTAATCATGTGTATTACGTACAGTATGAACAGTTATTATTATAGAGTGCGTGTGAAAAATAAACAGATCTTAAGTAAATACAGGCTTGAATGCGCAGTATAAATGGTATAAATAGACATATATTATAAACAGTTATATATTATATAAATATTTCTGAGTACTTTTGTTGTTCAAACATTAAAATATTTAAATATCTGCCTGAGCGTCAAACACCAATCAACGTGCAGCTGTTGGCGCCTGCGTCTGCGTGACCCCGCGCATGCGCGTTACCCCCCTGATTTAGCAGCTGTATTTCCTGCTTGCTGTTTCCACTCGGAGCGATGATGGCAGAAGTGAAAGCTTCCCTGTTTTGCGGAGGTAGGTTCACTTTTCCCTTTATTCCACCCGCATTTGACGTTAGACTCGGGCGCGTTTTAGCGCGGGACGCCGTTAAAAACGACCTCCGCTGCTCTTGTTGTCCGGAAAAAAAACCCCGCGAAGCTAATTGATGCACAGTTAGCTTGGGGAGCGACAGCTTTTAGCCGGGGATGCTGCTCCAGTCATGAGGTTTCACCAGGCTGGAGGATTAGACACGGTGCTAACGTGAATGTAACATGTACTTTATGTGTGTTTTTCTGCCGCAGTTGTTGCTGCTTTCCTGAGTTCAGCGGTGCTCGCTATTGTTGAGGACCTAGATGACACGTAAGTGATGCTCCTGCTCTCTGTCTGTCACCTTCCTGTCTCTTTCCTGACATTAAAACAGGATCATGCAACGCAGACTTCGTGCACATGCCCCTTAAAGTGCACTGTTCTTCCTCTTTTGGAGGAAAGGCGTGCAGTCAGTGTGTTTTTCTTAACTTCTGCACTGAACTTTCAGCAGATTTTAATGGTTTATTATGTTTCCAAAGCAGAAAAAGATTGGGGGGGGGTTTCCAGCTGCATAGTTCTTTTTAATTGGATGCCTCTAATGGGGAAGTCTGTTGGGATTTAGCCTCATGTGTGCTTGTGTTAGTGGCATCCTCTAATGTGTTTCTTTTGCTACTTAAGTGGCTTTTTTCTGCACCTAATAACTCCCTTCTCTTATATGCACGCGCCTTGAATTGTAATTATTTTCCTCTTAAATATTTAGCATATTAACTTCATCTAATATCATTTGCTCTTCTTTTTCATAGATTTAAAGACACCAGAGTGAACGACATCTGGCTGGTTGATGTAAGTCTGACACACACACTCACGCACACTCACTGTATATATAAACCAGTCTGTGTCCATTCAGCTATGCTTTATTTTATATCTAACACCCCACTGTCTGCTGGATCATCCCTTACGGAAGTGGCAGCAGTCGGTGTGGGATGTATGAGGGCGTGGAGGGGCCGGAGGGTGTGTGTGTGCAGAGTGTCCCCTGCGTTAGTGATTAGTGAATGAGAAGTCATGCATGCTGGGCAAAGCCCAGGGGCTTGTAGGGGGTTTATATCAGAGTTTGTGTCTGGGTTCACATAAACAAATCGAGCCGCTTTCACTCCCTAGTTTGGGTTGCAGGGGTTAGTCCTCGTGCTGGGACGTGTCTGACTGTGTCATGAGGTTATACAGATGTTAGTTTTTCATACGCTGTTGATTGTTGTGCAGAATTAAGTAATTATTAATGTGTTAATGTGTCATAGCGACAAACATACAGGTAATTATTGCAGATTTTCAGAGCTTTGTGAGTTTCAGCTCATTATTTAGATGTCCAGCCATAACTTTACTGTTTGTTTACCGGATCAGCTGTGCCCTCTATAGCCCTTCATCTGGCCCTAATTAGCAGCCGTGTATTCAAATGAGCCTAGTAACAGTTGTGACCGTTATTCCCATTTGTTGTGTGAAAAATATTGTGGTTGTTCTCCAAATTTTATGCCATAGGTTACACAAATATCAGGTCAAATATCTTTCGTACATGACGCAGATCAAACAAAGCTTTAAGGTCGTACACACCAAAGAGACGATCATTGAAACTAATTTTTGAATCACAGAACATTAAACAGCACCACAACCAAATCATTTGTCACATAACGTGAAACTAAGTTTGGTCTGTGTATTCTTCTCCCTGGTGTAAGATGATATAAAATAAGCATATAAATGTTTTAAAATCGACTCTGTCACACTTAAAAATGTACAAAGATATTTGTTGATGAAATGATCCAAAGATTGCTTCCTCCACCTGCTTATTTTCAGTTCTATGCACCGTGGTGCGGCTACTGTAAAAAACTGGAGCCGGTATGGCACGAGGTGGGAGCTGAGCTGAAGACCTCTGGGTCGCCGGTCCGCGTGGGAAAGATGGATGCCACCGCTTACTCTGGTGAGTAGATGATGAAGGATTTTAATGTCTTCCCTTGGAGCCTGTTTGTCCCCCGGGTGATTATTTCGTGTGGTGGAGACGAAGATTGAGCCTAATTGACTGTGTTGTTCAGCGAGATGTAAAATGCTTTTTAATAAAAGCTCCATAAACAAGGTTAGAGATTTTAAATATTATTTATTTATCTTTATTAAAACATTATCATGATGTCTGAGTATTATTGTTGTAATATTTTTTGACACAATGATCATAGAGTGAAAAATTTGTATTGTGAAAGTGGCAGTTTAGTCACATCTTTAGAGGAATAGTTCAACATTTTTGGAAGTATGTTTATAAGATTAAAGTGTACCCATCTGGGTATTTGAACCCTGTAAGGAGATGACAGCGTACTTATAGTCTTTTGCATGAAAGCTGATTGAAATCATTTTTATGTTGCAGGAATGGCATCAGAGTTTGGTGTTCGTGGTTACCCCACAATAAAACTGTAAGTGACGCTCTAAGTTTTAACTGTTTCCTTTGATTCAAATCTTGTGTTTTGTGTATTATATACTACTTTTGGTCTGGACACAGAATGATAATCAGTCCAGTATATATGTGATGTAGATCTTTACATTGTCTACTGTAGCCATGACTGTAGCTCTCTTTACCTTCGCTGTCCCAAGTGTTTTTTCTTCTGTTTGTATTGTGTTATTATCAGGATCATTTCACCCCACTGTTGTCTTTTTTCTCCTGAGGTTCGGCCTGTAGAGACGTCCTTTAAATGACTTATTCAGGAGGGAGCACGTGTTGTTGCAGCTTCCTTAAGGCATAACTAAGTGACAAACTCTGTTCGCACCTTTTAGGCTTAAATTTTATTAGCTTTGACACGCTGGATGCTGCTAATTCCAATGTTGATTGTTTAAATGTACACCCTCTTTTATATGGTTCGCTTTTCTCAGGTTTGTCCCAATCAAACTTTGATCTGTTGATTGGCAAAACAAGTTTGATACTATGACCTAATTCAACTGATGTTTCCCATTCATCTCATTACATTTTTCCCCCCTTGAAGTGCAAGTGACATTTTTTATATGAAATGAATGGATTTAGGTAGACGCCAGCTGCTCAACAGCGGAGCTCATGTTGACTTGAGAGAAATGATCGTCTTACATTGCAGACTTTACTCCGTATCATTTATCTGCACGCCGCCGTAATGGGCTCCCCATTTAGTTTCATCAAGCTCATTTGGGAAACTGCCACAGGATCACGGCAGGGTTCATAACATTAAACCAAGAAAGTGATGAAACATCCATCGAGAAAACGTGAGCTACCTCCCTCTGAGACAGAAAGAGCCTTGATTTAGAGCTCTGTTTCCCCCTGAGTTCATTAGGCCCTGCGGGCTGATGCAACCTTTGTAATCCTTAATGCATGCGGCTTGATTCCAGCGCTTTCCTCTGGCTGGAGCTCGAGTTAGAGACGGTCATTTGTTTAGTTTTTTTCATTGGAGGTTTCACGATTTTGGTGAAGAAGCATTTCCTGGTGGATTTGCTGTTTCATCAGAACGTCTTGTGAGGGACAGGTTGTGGTTGCCGTGCTCCGATGTCAGGCACTGACTTTGGCTCTTTGAAGGCAGCCCTTGTGTTTGGCACAATTAAATTATTGATTAATCTGACTTTTTGACTATTTACTAGTTGTTTATTCAATTGAATGTACAAAAAAGGGCCTCTAACAGCCCCAGGTGATGTCCTCAAATGTCCAAACCCAAAAACAGTTTGCAGTGAAGCACTCTGTGCCCTCTTTATAACTTACAGCTACTTGTTAAGGCAAATATCAGTTTAGTCATTTGGCAGCAACCCAATGCATGACAACACACAGACTTGATCAAGAGGGTCAGCTGTTGTTCAGATCAGACATCAGAAAGAGGAAGAAATGCGATCTATTTGACTTTGACTGTGGAACGACAGTTTGTACCGGACAGGATGGAAATGCTCCCCAGGGTGGGAGTGTTTCAGAAACTGCTGATCTATTGAGTTTTTCAGTTACAGCAGTCTCTAGAGTTTACAGAGACATATTAGGGGGAAAAAAGCCATGGAGTGGCAGTTTAGTGGCTGGAATACCTTGTTTATGAGATATTTTAGAGGACAGCTCCCAGACTGTTTCAAGCTGACAGGAAGGTTGGCGACAACAGCTCAGATAACCGCATGTTAAAATGACGCTATAATAAAGAGCGACGAACATTGAAGTGGACAGGCTACAGCATCCACAGCGTACATCCACTAAGTGCAGGAGACTGAGACTCACTTACTGGACAGTAGATCGGTCTGATGTATCTCTCTGATTTCTGCTGCCACATGCATGTCATGAGGGTCAGAACTTGGTGTAAACACCCATCCATCCATTTCCTATCACTTATCCGGGGTCGGGTTGCATGGCAGCAGATTTAGCAAGGCCCCCGAGGCTTTCCCAGACCAGATGGGCTATATGACCCTTCCAGCGAGTTCTGGGTCTGCCCCGGTGTCTCCTGCCAATTGGACGTGCCAGGAACACCTCCAAAGGAAGGGACTCGGGGGACATCATGATAAGCTGCCCCAACCACCTGGTGTAAACAACATGAATCTATTGATCTAACCTGGTTTCTTTCAACCATCCAGACTAGTGGCAGTGTAACAGTGTATATCGTATTCTATGGGCACATATTTAGCCTCTTTATACCAACTGGGTATTGTTTATATCCATTAAACCCGTCTTCTAATGGCTACTTAGGGTGCTGTTGTCACAAAGCACACGTGATCTCGCTTCTGCCAACTGTGGTGGAGCTGGAGACACTCACATCATGACATATCTGCAACAAGTGCATGATGCCATCGTGTCAACATGGACAGAATCTCAGGGGAATGTTTCCAACATGTTGAATCCACACCTCAAGGAATTCACGCCCTCCTATTAGTCGCCAATTCGTTTGTAAAACAGAACATGCTCACATTTGAGAAGCAGGAACAAATAATATTTATCATTTTTTTTCTTGATCAAACAACTAATCGATTGCTAAAAAACGGTTGCTGATCAGTTTCCTTCCTTCAGTTTTTCACTGAATGAGTTTTTCCAGATAAACCAATATTCCCAATGCAAAGTTCAATGTCACACAGTTAATTTCTACTTAATTTTATTGTCACATGAATGTTTCACTTGGTATCTTCGCTTCACAGAAACAATGACTGGCACTGAGTGTTTGTACAGTTTGAAATATCTGCCCTTCACTCTTTATCTCTTCAGGTTAAAGGGTGATCTCGCCTATAATTACAAAGGACCAAGGACAAAAGATGACATCATAGAGTTTGCCAACAGGGTGTCGGGGTGAGTCACAGACTTCCGTCACTTCAAACAGAAATGACGTGAGACTGGAGAATATATAGACCTTCCCTTATTTCACAGAAACACACGCTGTGTTCATAATAACCGTCCAAGCCAGCCTATCATTGCAGGCCATATTTGTTTCATAGCTCAGTGGATTTCCTCCTCTGATGCTCCAGTTTAAGCCACTGTATCAACCGAGCCTGACAGATTCCTCCTCCTTGAGGGAAATCGAGCTAGATCCATGACAGAGGGGTTGATCAAAAGCTTGGCTCGGATTTGAATCCACGGCTGGAAGTTGTCGCATCCCCACTAGGTGGTGCCACCAGCACAGAAATCAGGAGCTGAATGAGTTTTTCCACATCAGTTATTACACTAGTGTGCCATTTGTGTGCTGAAAAGGATTTTACTCATTATAATGAGCTAATCTCACTTGGTTTTATTTCTCTCTAGACCAGCAGTCCGGGCACTTCCCAGCAAGCAGATGTTTGAGCACATGATGAAACGGCATGATGTGCTTTTTGTGTACGTCGGCGGGGACTCTCCCCTCAAAGTAAGTGCCATTTATGTCACCCAGACATGAATGAAGAGCACCATTTAATTCTAAGCACCCGGCATCCTCCAAACAACCACAAAACTGTATTGATTGGATGATAGAGGCGGCGCTCCGCTGCTGTTGTAATATCTTCTAACAAAGCATAGGTTCTGTGTAACACCTTCTAGTGACTCAGCCTTTACAATTGTTTACCACTGGTTTATTGAAAGCCATCGTGTAAATGCTGAAAGACCCATTTTCCGTTGCAGGAGAAGTACAGCGACGTTGCCTCTGAGCTTATTGTCTACACTTACTTCTTCTCGGCCTCGGAGGAAGTCCTTCCAGAGGTAACTCTTTGAATATGCACACACACAGAAACCACGCTGTCTTTGCAGTATGCAAAAAAGTTTGCTGTGAAGCCCGGCTGCCGACAGCCTTGTCCCACATTCTGCAGGTGCACACACTGTACATTCGTAGAGTAAAAATGATTTATGGAACCTGGTTTTAAATTAAGTTTCTTTTGTGTTTTCAACAGTCAGTAACTTTGCCAGAGCTTCCTGCGGTTGTAGTCTTTAAGGACGGAGGCTACTTTACCTATGATGGTGAGTGTTGTATCGCCCTGTCTTCATTCACTGTTATTTTGGGTCTGTTTTGTTCAATTAGTCATAAAAAGGCATGAGAACAGAGAGCTGAGAGGCCAGCAGGGGGCCGTTTGTGTACAGTTCCTTGTCTTTCCCCTTGTTTCTCTCTTACAATCTTCTTGTGTTCGCTAGCTGTCTTGCTTTAGTTTTCCCATCGCTGCTGCTGTTCTTTCATCTTCCTCACCACACTGAGTTATGGTGTGCTTGGCCCATCATAAAGCACCCAGGGCTCTGCCCACTATTGTGTGTGCGGTGAGGCCAGTGATGTTGTGGTGGTTTGTCTTTGGGCGGACATGCATAGCAGGCCAGGGTGGATGGGTGTGAGTGACCACAGTTAAGACCAAAGAAACTCGTGCAGAGCTGGTAGTGAACATGCAGGCATTCAAAGCCAAGAATTGAAGCAGTCAAAAAAAAAGATCTGATTTGACAGAACAGCTTTAGAAGCGCTGTTTCTTTCTGTTGCACAATTCGAAGCTTCTCAGCGGAACAACATGAGTTCACCACATTCGTCCAAGAGGTCTTGTATTTTGCCGCCTCTGTGGGCCTCAGGCGGGATGCGGAAGCGGAAGGGAAGAGCATCAAGGCACAGCGATAACACAAACGGGCCCCAGTAGTGGCTGTTGGGAAGGTCTGGTGCACGGTGGAGCGCCCGGAGAACAAAATCCATCTCCGCCACGCCCTGCGAGATCGCATCCATCTGCTCCACCTGACCGGTACGGAAGGGAGGCTTCCTGCACCAGAACTGCAGCAGCAGAGGCTCGCCACAGTAGATGTTGATGACAAAAACTCCACACTCTGCAGAGTCCTCCAGGACCTTGATACGGAGGATGTGGTGAATGTCTAGCATTGCCATGGTGACGGCGTATTAAGCTTGTCAAGGACTGAGAAGGTGAGCAGCATGGCAAAATGACATGGTTGTGTCCCTCCTCACATGGTGGATTTCTCCTTTTCCTCCTCCTCTAGAAATTGCAGAGGGAAAAACGCTGTTATTATCGGCTATTGTAGGTGAAAGTGGATGTGGGGAGAAAAAAAAAAGAGAAAAGAGTCTAGCTCATTAAGCACTTACCTACAATGACAGCAAAAAATACATTTCTGCGCTCATGCTCATGTTCCCTTTTTTGCCACCTGTGGTCCTCAGCATCTGGTTTGCCACCAGCCGTGCTGTGCTGCTTTTCAAAGGGCTGGTCTCGCTGAAAATCCAATGACTGGATGTTGGATTAATGGTTGTTGGATAAATAACGCCGGAGCTCCTTATGTGGTTCGCTCAATTTGCATGATGCTCAGTTAGAAACATTTTATCAAACGTTATTTGGCTAAACTTCTGAGCTCCATTTACATAGGCTCCTGGTGACGCTGTCAAGTGTGTGTATGTATAACACACATTTTTATTAGCTGTATTGTTTTTATCTACCAGCTACTGAGGCCAGCGGTTCCCAGAATATACAAGCAACTTTTATCACACTGCCCCAGTATTTATTTTTATGTGTTTTGTCAAGATGCTGATTCCAAAAATACTTATTAGAAATTCAGTGCACACGCAGGCCGGACTTGTTATGTCTTTAAAGAACAGATGACAGCGAGCAAAGCCACACTGTCCCAAGTCGGCACGTCGATTTGTGTGAAATGATATTTGTCGTTTTGTTGTTGAGCTTTGATTGGTTTAGCGCGCATCACAAACGGCGGCACCCCCTTTGAAGAGTGTTGTTAAAATATAGTACAGCACAGAGGCTCATACATATTTAATAACACAAATCCTCAGTCTCATGCTGCTGTACAGGTCTGCACTGTTGTTGTGCTTCAAGCACTAAATGGTTTTGATCATTGTGCGTGTGCAGTGAAACCCACTAGGCTATGTTGGTACTGTAAGAAGACAGAAAAATATAATTAACATGTGTTTTTTTTTAGTCCACAGAATGCTATCTGCAGCCCCTTTACTCGCTTTAAAACATGTTTTTGAGTGTTAATACACATTAGTTAGTGGTCAGTCGGTGGTTTATGGTTTGGCCTTTGCCGCTCCTTGTATGGAAGGCTATATAACCCAACCAGCTGTGAGGCAGCACTATTTTGCCTGTGTTTGAATGACAGGCTGATTAACAGTCCATGAATGTGAGGACGAGATGAGATCACACTTAAAAAGGTGATAACGCACTGATGGCACTTTATGACGGGACACACGGACAGTATTCACTTCATGGGTTATTTGAATTGGCAAAGCCGACGAGGAAAAGTGCAGTAACTGGTCAGAAATGTTTCCCACACTTGTATTATCCTCACTCGTTACTCTGGGCCAAAGCGGCTAAGTGCCTGATGAACCGAAGTCCCAATCATTTGTTTCTTTTAAATAAATATCTTTCTTTCTTGTATATAAAGTAGCTGATTCCATAACTGAGTCACAGATATCTTCACATGCGTTTTTGTTTTGCTGTTTGGCAGCACCCGCAGCAGTTTCATTGTTAATCTTTAAGCTTTTCTTTTCTCGATATAGTAAGAAAGTGAGACATGTTGTCCTCATTTCACTAAGCTTTCTCTCACTGTTAAATACAAAGATCTTTTCATCTTGTGCCAGTGTCTGTGTCTCACCCTGTTTGAATTATCTTTGATGATGTTACCTGCCTCCTCACCCTCTCCCTGATGTTCCTCCCGCTGCTTTTGTTTCGACACCATTTGCATAGTCTTGGAGGTCTTCTGTGCCATTAACCTTCATCCTTGAGATGTGTCAGAGCTGCCTCCTCCCTCCGCTCAAAACTCTGACACTGGATCATCCTCACTCCACCCACAGTCTGTTTCTATTCCCCCTCCTGCCCCTCATCTTTCTCTCTTGTCTCCCACTGTGTGAACTCTGGGCTGACAGGCTCCTGTAGGGCAGTATGGAGATTGGTGAGGTTGGCGCCCAGGACGAGAGCAGCTCTAATTTGTTTCAAGGTGAAGCAGGTTCAGTCCGTGTAGAGGTTCATCAGGCTGCACGAGCCCAGTGTGGGGCCTTCAGCTCTCTCTCTCTCACTCTCTCTCGCTTCTGGGAGAAGAGTATCAGCAGCTGCACGCTGTCTTTAAAGCCAAAACATCTGTGGAAAGAACTCTCTGGAATGTCTGCCGGATTGACTGACTCAGCAGCCTTAACAACAACGCTACACTGCTTTTGCACAGCAGCAGCCCTGAGAAATGGAGTGCATTGCATTAAGGTCATTTTGATTCTAATACTAGTATAAGCTATGACCTTGGGGTTTTAAAAGCTTGTTCAGGTTTTAGGTTGTCATGTTCAGTATTCCGCTCCCGGCTCCGTTGGGGGCTCTGCAGCTTAAGAACCATGTAAGAGTCATCAGTGTTCTTGTAATTATTGTAATGGTAGCAGTAAAGGTCATGATAACTTATTAACATGTCATAATGAGGTCCCAGCTACATTTGACATCAATTATGTGCATCCTGTAGCCTGTCTCAGCCAGAGAAAACAGTGTTGCTTAAGCAGCCTCGCTGCACCCTGTCCATACCCTGCAGGGACGGACTCAGGTTCCCGTTTGCATGTTGCCTCCAGATGTTAGGATAGCAACAACATGTGGTTCACATTCAGGAAGCAATCCTTTATATTACTGGGATTGTTTTTATTTCTTTGGTGCCACTTTATCTTTTTTTTGTTATGCCCAACGCGTCTGTTGAATTATGTATTCGCTCCAAACGTGTAAAAAATCTGCCAAAACTACGTCCTGAAAATGAGTTTATGTTTGCGTGGTGAATAATTTACAAACCCAATGTTTTTTTGGAAAAGAGAGGCATATTAGTTGGGCAAATGAGGTCAGGCGGACCAGCATGCAAACAAAAAGCAGCTATTGTGAATGAAAATGACACCTTTTTAATATTCCTGACAATCAGCTACGTGATAAATAAGCAAATTAATCTTTTACAACATGCTTATTATGCAGCCAGACTGAACAAAATGTCCTTTCAGTTTTGTCTTGACAACCTAACTGATACCTTTGATTGTTTACCCCCCGCATTGATTCCCAATCTGCTCACTGAGTCACAATCCATTGTGCTGTTTCAGGGCCCGAAATAACCTCCCTGACCACGTAACCCAGAGGCAGCCGCTCTGTCAAAACAATTTTCTGATCATTGTTTAACTGACCTCTGTCTATGAATGCTCAGCTTGTGTCCCAATCTTTATCCCCCAGAGAGCGTACAGGTGGTAAACACTGTGATCTTCTTACAATCCAGGCATCAATACGCTGTTCTGCTTCGCTTTTAATATAGACAGGCTGTGCGCTGAATGTCAATGGGCTTTTTTTTTGTGCCTGTGCCTCTGAAAGATTCTGTCTCTTTGTGTTGCAGAGTACGAAGACGCTAGTTTGTCATCGTGGGTGAACAAGGAGCGCTTCCAAGGATACCTCCAGATTGATGGCTTTACACTATATGAGCTTGGAGACACAGGTGGCGTATCTATAAAGTCTATCACCCATAATATTTTCTCTACTCCCGCTTTTTTCAGACATGTTTTACAAGGTTTTTATGTATATTATTCTCCAAATGTGTGATAATAATTTGTTGTGCCAAATACCTATATAAAAATCATGTAGTTGTTATATGACGTAGGCATAGTTTAATTTTGTGGCTGCACAAACTGTTTTATTATCAATTAATTTGCAGATGACTTTTCCAGTGTTCAAGGTGACGTCTTCAGATGTCTTGTTTTATCGACCGGCAGTCCAAACCCAAACATGTATCATTTTACTATCGCATAAGTCAGCCACGTACCACCTTACAACCTGCCGCAATTATGACAGTCGACCCTGTTCAATTACAGTTCACACGGGAGGCAGGTTTTTATTCGTAGAAGAGGAACTGATTTCAGAATCGGAGCTACCGGGGTGGAAAAGAAGAACTACTGATCCACATTTTAGCTCATAACTAATCGTGGGTTTAAGCCCGCACTACGCGCTACCTGCATGAGCGTGATAATCAAAGTATTACAGGATTACATTCCCCGTCTCAGAGTTTAATGATTTTGATTCAAAGTTGTGCAGTATTTTGTTAAATGTTTCTAAATTAATTAAAAAATACAGTTCAGAGATTCCTCCGCTTACCACACAAGGGAGCTTGTGTACCACCAGTGGTGGTAGCTGCACAGTTTGAACCAGAATAATAAGAGTTATAGTAAATCCTCATATTTGAGAAGTTCAATTCAAACAATTAACAAAACAGCTGCAGTTAAATCTCTATCAGCACACTGACTAATATACTCAGCTCCGTTTGATTACATTTTCAATCATGAGAATGAACTGTGATTGTTTTTCTGGAGATTTTTATTTTATTCTTAATGATCTACAAAATTTCTATTTCACACTAGTATCCCAAATATTTAGCATCCAACCCACAATCATCCGATTATTAAATAATTAAATAAAAAACTTTTTCGAGCTGCCTTTGTCAAAAGTGAATTTAGGCTATGATAGAAAAAGAGACTATCCCTTCACTCTAGATTTAGACCATGTTGCTCCACTTGTTCAAGTGTGCTTACACTTTCTCTCCCACAGGAAATTTAAGCTCAAGAGTGAAACACAGACTGTCTCTTAAAGGCAGTAAATTGATGCTCCGTGCAGAGAAAGCCGCGCTTTCTAATATTAGATACAGTGTTTTACCTCTTTATGCGCAGGTTACCGAGATCAGTGATGCCCAACGGTCGGATTGTGCTCACATTTGTTGCTGCGTACAGTCAGTTTTTGACCCATTTACACCACGTTTGCTGCTTCGCGTTGGTAGTTCTGAACACAAAAGAGTCTCTAAAGCATCTTAATTGGATAAACTCTGTGTGACTGATTAAAGTCGGCATAGTCTGTGTCTTCAGCCTGTTAGAATAACTTTGTGAAAACAGTACAAACAGCCTCGTCTCTAAAGGCTTTTCAGTCAAACGTTGGGTTTCATGCACTTGGGCTCATTGTGGGGTAATGGAGTGACGTTTTAATGTGCTAAAAGCCTCATCGTGCACTCCCACGTCTCCCCTGTGTGCACCCTTGTCTAAATGCATGTGTAACCGAAATCAATGAATAGTCCGAAGAAGTAATTTAGATGTATCTGCTGGCCAAAACTTAAGGGACGCAGCACAGACGGAGGCGAGGATTAGTGGCTGATGAGAACAGAATCTATTTGACAGATTCACACAACAACAGTTTAGTTTTCTTTGTGGTTTATAGGAGCGTTTGAAAGCTTTTTCTTCAGGGGCAAGACCCCTTTTAAAAAAAAGAAGGAAAAGCTACACTGCATACCTAATGCACGGTGAAAGAACGCCACAGTCGCACAAAAAACGAGTGGGGAAAAATGAAGCTTATTCCTTTTCATGATGCTGAATTGGCTCAACGTGGACCACCAGGGGGCAGCCTGGCACTCTTATCCAAGCACCAAAAGGTTTCAAGCCTCAATCCACACAAGTCTGAACAACAGACCTTTTAAGTTGTGTAACAGTCTCCCTCTCTCTCTTTTTATAAGTAGACCTATTTGTCATGTAGTAGGTTTGGGTTTTGAATGGCACCGAAATAGCTCCTCTCCCAGAAAGTGACCACTTGTTTCCTGTTAAGCCAAGTAGCAAAGCTTAAGCTAGCTCAATGTTTGAGTGATGAATGAATAAAGCGCTCTCCGTGTCTCGTTCTTTCTTTCCCCCCCTGTCGAGAGGTGATTCGTCTCCTCCGGAGCCTCCTATCTGCCCGCCATTGTCTTCTCGCCCTCTTTTTGTGTGTGATTGTGATTTGTAATCCCTGTCTGCCACCTCAGGCAAATTGGTGGCGATTGCAGTCATCGATGAGAAGGACCCCACAGAGGAGAGTGGCAGGTACAAAGAACAGTGAAATTAAAAAGCATGACTTCATATAAATAACCCCCATGGTTACCGCAGTAGCTGAGCCTAAGTGCACAGCTTTCAGATAAAGATAAGACGCACTGTTATTGTTTGGATCTTCCCACAAATTGCAGGCATTGGCTAAAAAAAGGTCAGACTCCCGTCTTATGTGGTATTTCGCTCTCTTCTCATTTACTTCTAGATTAAAGACCTTGATTCAGAGGGTGGCGAAGGAATACAGAGAACATTTTAACAGGTAAGGCACGGAGTTGCGATGAGGTGAAAGATGAGCAACCAATTTATACATTTATTCTAGGACGGTGCACCCACTGGGGAACGCTGCCTGTCGAGTTTATGGCTTTGTCAGGGCACGTCTGTTTTCGTTGAGGTTCAGTAGAAAGGTAATTATGCAAAATGTCAGCTTCCAAATATAGGTGTTCTTTTCAGCTGTCAGTCAAAAACTCCGCTCCGTTTGTATTAATGCACGATGCCCTGTTTTCTGCAGCTCCAATTGTGCAATAACAAGCGGAGATGGGATGTTTATGTTACGCACCGCCTTGTTCGACCTGTTCTTTTACCGGAGAGGAACCAATGACACGATGCACTGAATAGGAAAACAGGGAGAGCGCTCAAAATGTGTAACGGTTTTATTGTTGTGTTAGTAAAGGTTAATGAGTGGGTGCAAGGCCGCATCCACCCAGATGTTTTAGCACCCACATGAAACTTGTATGTGTGCGGCAGGATGATTTAGTGAGTGGAGTAGGTAGGTCATCTTTCAGCTGCAGGACCCGGGTTAAAACAAACATGTGCTCTGCCAGAGTGGCTCGACTTCAGATCGGCTCTAAGGTCGCTGCTCTGTTGCTGACCCTCGTCTCTGATCACTCCCAGTAGGGCGGCACGCACCGAGAGGATTAAAACTCATATTTTCATCATAATTACGCGGCGCTGAAGCTCCTCACTGTGCCCCATCATCGACCGTGATACTTCATCACATAGATTTCTGCTTTTGAATGAAGAGGTGTATCTCGAGCCGCCCTGATCAAAGTATTTCTCCCTCTCCAGGCTTTCCCATTAGGACTGATTAAATTACACAGATCCCTATCATCAATTAGGCCCCTATCCGCCACACTAACCAGTGTGGGTTTTTTTTTCTTCTTTTTTTTTGAGGACTTTAGAGTTCGAGATCCCCGCTGAGATCAGAGCTGCCTGCAGTTTTCTGACACACCTAAACGGTACTTGTAATTACAAGTCGCCGGCTGGAGTGTCGCCCCCGATGGTGGGCGGAGGCAGCGTGCAGAATCAACAGATCTCGGGTGATGACTGACATTTGAATGACTCGATGCCGTTAGGTGCAGTAATAAATGTCGTGGTATTCACCCGCCGTTTGTAGCATTTTGACAGAACAATGACTGCAGATCTCAGATCTGAGAGGGAACTAGTCAGAGTCTGTGTGTGTGTGGCGAGGAGGAGGAGGAGGTACATAGTTAAATGTGCGCAAATTACGCTTGTGGGAAAGTCTGATTTTGTCAGTTAGTGGGTGTGTATTGGTTTGAAATCCTGCACCAGTCATTATTGTCTTGGCTTTTATGTGCCAGCTGTGGCACAGAAGGTTGGTTCAACAAGACTAGACAAGAAACGTTGTCACATAGAGTTTCTTCAGACTAAAACTTTTTTGTATTTCTTTTTTTTTAAATGTACCAGATCCTCAGATTTCAGATTCAGGTGACACCTACCTGTTCAAACACTTCAAAACACCTTTTTAGGATGAATATTTGGTGTTTACAATTCGTACAATGTCAGCCCACAGAGAATTATCACTCAATTCTGCAGTGCCCTTCGGCTCTATGGACCGTTTTATAGCGTCTTTCAGCCTGTTGTTTTGGTTTTGTGGTCCGCAGCTTTGCTGTTTTGTTTCATTCCCACCGCTCACCATTTCCAGACAGAGTAGGCAGCTGTTTTCTGTAAAAAACCTCTCTTAAAGCCACTGTACCCTACCTGCCCAGCCCCATAGTTAGCAGACATAGTTAGCGTCTAGCTCGTAAACACAGTGGAGCTTTTACCCGGGTCTTAGACAGAGCTAAATCAGTGCTAATCGCCATATCAAGTTTAAAACCAACATAGCGTTTACAGCTAGTTTTGCTCAAAATAAATCAATCAATTCAGATAGAAGTGTTTGATTTGCAAACATTGGCACCCCCAAATGGTGACATGAAAGAAAGGCACAAAGCAGTGCGAGCTCGATCCAGGCTCATTTCTAACTAAAATCTGTGCCGTCTGTTTGTTTTTGCACTTTCAAAGAAACTTAAATTGCATAAAAATATTAATGTTGTTGAAGTTTGGCAATTTTCAATAATTCATGTTTGATTCAGATCTTTTACAGAGTGCATATCTGGGTGATTTCTTTTCTCCTCTCCCCCCTCGCGTATTACAGTTTCAAAAATATTTTTATATGATCAATGGTCGTTCAATAATTAACTCCTTTCCAGAGATTGTATTTCAAAGTTTATCTCCAAGAACTTGAAGCCTGCGGGGTGTTGAGGATGACTTTCCTGTAGAATATTCCTGCCTGCTGGAAACCATCTTCTTTAATTTGGCAGTAGCTATAAGGTCCTTCAACCCCACACTCTCTTTCCTCGGAATATAAATCTGTTGAAATCTTGCTTCAGGAAGCGCTCGTCTTTTTTTCATGAGAACCACATGACATGACGGATAAAATCAACAAACATCCGCTTTCAGTTTTTAAAGAAAAACAATAATAAGTTAAATGAATAACTAAGAACATTTGAGTAAATCTCTGACTCTCATGGAAAATCTGAAAGTATTTATCAGAAAAATGTGTCGGAAATCGCCAAAATCCCCAAACTCTTATGGAAGAGCTGAGAGTATTTAGCAGAAAAATGTGTTGCGCAGTCGTGTCTTTAGTTTGCTCTCTAGCCTCCTCTCACACATGCAAGTTTCTCAGTCGGTTAGTCACCCCTCTTGGCCGGTCTGCTCAGCAGTCTGGCCAAGAAGTGTCAGCGAGAGTGGGAAGATGGACCTACACGGGAAACAGACTTGTAAATATTTAAGCGATTGACTAGGCAAAGTATTAGTAGCAAAGTAAATTTAATTTTCTGTCCCCAGTACAGACATTATGTCTGATCCATAACTCAGAGTGCTGCAGCTGTCAGAGCAGAAGTTACAAACTTACTTTTTGATGAGCTTTATTCCCAGTCTGGTCCACTATTGTCAGAAAGATTATCACTAACACAGACTGATTTTATATTGCATCCACTGGATTTATTATATAGCGCGGTGTCTTCATAGTCATGTCATTGATATAAGCTCAGGCAGTATTGTGTAACTCCCAAGGGACGAACGTGCTAGATGTAGCTATGATTCAGTATGAATATAATATATATGTAGAGGCCCCCATAATCAGTCATTCAGCGGAAGTCACTGGCTTCCCTGGACTATGTGCAACCCTCCTCCCGTAGTCTACCCACAATACACTCTGCTCAGACATAGTGCAGCACAATGAGATACAAATTGAATTCCTCCTCCTGCCTTATCGTTTAGATAAATCACCTGAGTCTTTTTCTGTGGTGGAAAAGATGAGGAGAAACATGAGACGGGGCTTTGGGGATATTTTATTTTCCTGCAGTGACAAAAAAAAAAATGCTGCAGATTTCCCATAGTGGGAATATACGTGTCTGTTCAACGTGGTTACATACATGTGCAGGACAGTTGGTGTTTATGTTGTAGTCCGCTGAGGCTCATTTTACTCTGTCGTATGTTGTTTTTGATGCTTTTCTCATGCCACCGATTTGTCTTGCTTCCCCAGAGACTTCCAGTTTGGCCACATGGATGGGAACGACTACATTAACAGCCTCATTATGGGGTGAGTGTCTCGCATCCAGCTTACTTCTCTCTTCTTATGTCGTCCTACTCTTTCTCTACCTCACATTACCTGCTGTCAGCTACTTAACCGGGTTTGGACTGACTTGTAATGCCAGCCTCTGCCATTAAAGATGCTCTCTTGTGGAGAAGTCAATTACACAGACGGACTGTCATTTCTTTTCTTTTTTTTTTTTAGTGCTTTTGGCAATTTTATTCCCCCCACAAGCTCCTGCAAATCTTCTTGTGGCGAGTGCAGGATGGAGTGAGAGGGAATATATATGAGGAATTTACGCATAAGGGCTATGCGTGGATTAAATCTGTTGTGGTCATGTGTTTTAATAGCTTGTCAAAGAGCAGCGCTAATGATGCAGGGAGCAGTGGCTGCAGCAGCTTTGCGCCCAAGCCGAGGCAGGCTCGGGGTGTCTTGCTCCGCGAGGGCCCTGCGACTGACATCCCACACGTTTAATTAGACCGAACCCTCTAGTGTTACAGACCAGTGTTTGGCTGTAGCAGTCGGCTTGTATGTTTTGTGTGTCTGTTAACATACAGCATCTAATTACATGTCTTTTGTACAACGCAGTGTGAGAATCTGAGAGTAATGCCCTGCTACAGGATGTTATTATAATCTGAGCATGTTATTGTTTGTATGAGGGAGATTATAGCCGACATGAGTCCTGTATAATTAAATGTGTGTCACTGAATACAGTAGAAGTCGTTTTTGGAAATATGACTACAACAGACTCCCGGTGCATGGCTGAAATTAGACAGGCAGTGTTTATATTTAAGGATAAAAGAGGTGATTAGCCTTCCTAATTTTGCATGAGTACATACAATATGTATTTCTCTGGGTTTAACAGGAGTGAATTTGGCTGCTGTAGCACAGGATTAATTGCCCTCCTTTGAGGAATGAAATCCTGGCCTGTCAATGTCCACTAATTCTCTCCCTTAGGAGAGCCATGGAAATAAATCTGATGGCTTTTTATCCCTCTTTCTGTCATCACAGTGATTACTGTGTTCTGGCAGCGGTCTGTCTGGCGTAAGGCTGCCCCTGCTATCACCAGAGGCTCACAGACACACTCGTGAATGCACACATCCAGATATACACACACACATACAACATGAGCACCGCTCTAAGCCCGAGGCTGTCTCTGCCTCTGTTTAAACGTAGGATTATCGCTAACCCCTTATATGGAATGCACTGTGGGCTGTGAAAAACTTAAGAGATGTGAGGTGACTGAAAAGTCTGCACACGGAAAGAAAAACTTCTGATCATAGATGGTGAGTGATCAGAAAGATCATCATTGGTCGTTTGATTCGTAGACTAACATTTGCTTTTCAGCATACACAGCTCATAATGGAAAGTCTCTGCTCGCACACAAACGACTGTTTCCGTCGACGTCCGTGATTCTATTTTGAATGTTTTTATCAAAAAGCAGCAGGGGGCAGATTGCTTTAAACTGATTGTCATCCTGGTTTTCTGTCCCCATGCTTCCGGAAACGTGATTCTTGGACACACTGTGATAATCATTATCACAGTTTACAGTTAGGTTTCTTAATTAAGCACCCTCGCATTAATTAAAGCTCAGAAAATGCCTCTGGTAACAGAAAGTGAAAAGAAAAGTTTGGGGAGAAAGAATTAATGAACTGCTGATAATGAGCCACGAGTCCCATTAAGTAAGTAAAAACAACAACAACACGAAGAATGAACTACAGATTGTTTGCATTGCAGTTTATTTTTAAAATGGAAAAAGTTCAAACTTTTAGATTTTTTGCTCAATGTTAGATGAAAGGATATCACACATGTCCCTTATTTAAGCATGGAGGTTAAGCCCAGCGCCTATTTTTTATATTATTATATATATATATATTATTACGTTACACAAAATGTTGAACTATTCCTTTAAAAAAAACATGAAAAATATTATTTTTTTCTATTTCACATTGGTGAAACATAATCATATGTTGTCCTCTGGTTGCTGCACATTAACACAACAGTCCACGAGGACTATAGCCAGAGAGGGTTGCTATAGCTGCTGTTAGCTCAGTTTGTTAGCCGGGCTGCCGGCAGCTGTTAGTACCACAGGAGTTTTGGACCGCCAGGATGAAGAAGAGGAGGTTTGACCGACTTGGTGACTTGACTTGACTCACTGAGAAAGAAAGAAATGAAATGAAATGCTGCGTCTTGTGTTGCTGCAGTTGCTCGATGTTTGGCCGATCATAAGTAATATAAAATCTAAAAATAAACAAATACACAGCTGGCTATATTTACCACAGGGGTGTTTCTGAATTAATAATCCAGAGTTTGTTTTACACATTCAACTCTTTTTATAGCTCAAATATGAAAGTAGTATCAGTTCTCTAATCTAAGCAAGTAATTGCGTATTTACTAAAATATCAAACTAAAATTCCTGCATGGATAATTAGCCCTAATTATATGGCAGCTGTTTTTGGCAGCAGCAAGGTAAATGACTGAAATGTGTGCTTCCTGCCAGCTGTAATTCTATAGAGTACAGTATATGAACCTTCATTATGGGCAGCACACCCCCAGCAGTCAACGCTCGCAGAGGTGAATAGGGTAATCCATATTTATTTTAAATGGGTGCCATCTGGAGTAGGTTGGATGTCAGCTGGAATACGCATTTATAATATGTGTGTGTGTGTGTGTGTGTGTGTGTGTGTGTGCAGATCTCAGCTGGACAGAGTAGTGTGGCACTGATAACTCCACTGCATGGCACTGTGTGTTTGCACTCCCGATCACAGCTGGGTGGTGGATTGGGACAGTGATGGATACGTGTGCGTGCGTGTGAAATTTGTTGCCGGGTTGAGTAACACCGTGGGGATGTGAGGTGGCAGCGCCGTGATGGACTGCTCGTGTGGCTGCGCTCTGGTGTGTGTGTGTCTGTGTGCATCTAAGTGCTAGGATGCCTTATCTAAGCCAGAGTATGGTGTTGTGTGAGACGTGTGAAAGAGGGATTGCTTGTTTATATGACCTTATTCGTTATCTCAGCAGGCTTTGTAATTCCTCTGTTGATTTGTCGAAATAAGTGGGCTCCAGAGCTTAACGTGTGAATGTCTCTATTTCTGTGTTTTCTGCAAGATCGCTGCACGGCTGGGCTGCCTCGTGTATGTTTTATGTATGTCTTAGCGTGGATGGAGTTGGTTTCCTTCTGAACTCTCTGCAATTCACTTGTCAGCCGTAATTTGTGAAGGTCTCCTTAACTGTGACCGGCACAGACCCATAAAGCCCCTGAGTTGCACACTGTTTGCATAAAAGATAGAAGGAATGCCACTCTGAGAAAGAGGCGATGCAGCCCGGCCTATTTCAGATGTGAAAAATCCTCTTTGAAAGAATGCCTGTGGGAAAAGTTAGGTTGCTTTGAGTACAAAGGGTTTGTTTGTCTCACTATTGTATTCTCCGTGTGCAATTTGTTCATCACGATACCACAATTTGTTCCCCTCTAATGATGCACTTTGATAACGGCAGGCCAAGGTGCCGAGGTTAAGATGAATAAAAGCTGTGTTTTCTTGTTTTTCTCTCCCAGCGAGGTGACGGTGCCCTCCGTTATCATCCTCAACACATCCAACGAGCAGTACTTTCTGCCCAGTGAGCCGATCGAGACCATGGAGCAGCTGGTCCAATTCATCAACGGCGTTTTGAACGGTTCCGCACAGGTTCAAATCTTCTCCTCCTCTCTTCTCCCTCCTCAAATTTCTGTTTATGTATTCAGCTCAGTGTGGCCCTTTCCCCCCTCCTTCCCCTTGTGTTGTACCATTGTAATCACACCAGTAGTCTTCATTAATCAAGCATGTTGCTTTGCATTTTAAGTCGTCCCCGGAAAATATTTTCACCAGATGAGGTATTTCTGCAATCTCCGTTTGCATGTTTAGATTTCATATTGCTGTCCTTTCTGAAAAGATTATCTACAATAATTCTGTCTCCTACGTCTAACGCAGAAATTACTACATGATTCTGTATTACGGAGTGTACACTAATCTGGAAAAGAAATGTCATTGCTTTCTCAGTACTACCCTAAAGTCACCAGATGTATGAAACCATAAGCCAAACAGCCAGAGGTCTTGTCCTTTTTTCCCAGGAAAGGTCTAGGCTATTTTTTGCTTGGCAAAACAAACCACCTCCCACCAAATAAACAGCAACAGAAAACCTCCGTGTTTCTGCAGTCCAGCTCCTGCCAAAGCCTGGACAGCTTCAACCTCTTCGCGTCATGCTGCTAATGCCTGCCATGAGGTGCCTCAAGGCTGGTTTGTGCTCCATGCAGAGATACAAAGAGCAACGCGAGTTAAATGCGTTCAATTAAATTTAAAATGATGCATTTGGTGCAAAAAAACAGTAGTTATTGTTTCAGAGCTGGATTCTTATCCGTGCATGACTAAAATAGTGTTTTCCATGAAAAGCATGAACATTAACGCACACAGACAGTGTTTTGCATGTAGCATGAACCAGCCAGAGGAAGACGCAGCTGGCAGGCTGTGTCGTGTTTTCAGGGAATAGGTTTAAGTATATCCACACTCTGTCATGCTACACCAGCTTCAAGTGATCAAGTCCTCCATCCTTTATTCCTTTGGAATTGAGCAAGAACATCTTCTGCGAAACACTAAAAATGTTTGTAAAAACTTCTCCAACTACTTATGCAGTCCGCACGCAGCACACACAACCACTCACACGCGTCTGTGCAACAGCTGTTTCCACAAAAATCATCTCATGCCCACCCTCGGCTCATCCACAGAAGTCCTGCTTAGTCATAGCTCACTAATTGGCCATCCTGATGAATTAGCGTCGGGATAGATCACTCGTTGGCTGCCCAGGTGCTGGTGCCAATAAATGAGCTCAGGCAGCTGGACAGTGAACAAACATGAGTCAGACGCATCAGTTAATGCTGTGCAGAGAAGCGGTTCATTGAAACAATATTTTAAATGTCCAGCCACATGACTGGATACTTTTTAATTCTCTGTGAGGAGTTTTTTTATCAACGTGTTGATCGTTTTGTTATTTAGATTGTGCCCAAGTATCAAATGGTACATGCCAAACTACATATGTGCTACAAATGTGTTGAGTATAAAGTTAGGATAGATTGTATGTAGTAGCTCCTGTCTCCATTACATCATCTGTCTCCCTGCAGGCGTACGGAGGTGATGGCTTCATTCAGAGGATCAAACGTGTGGCCTTTGATGCCAGGTCCACCATAATGGTAAGTTGGTTAGAGTTTATTTTAGGCAGCTACACAGTCAGAGAATACTGTCCAAGCACAATGTTGTTGAAGTTTTTGGACTGAGCCTTCGCACATGGGGTGGATGCTCTTTTTTTAGCATGAGGCAGACACTTAGCAACATTAGCCTTAATATAAAGTTGAGTTTCCCACTGCCTGATGAATGCAAGTTCAATATTCGCACTCCTTTTTAGCTCTGTTTTGGTCTCCACCAGCACCTAAAGTGAATATTTGGCTGCTAAGTACTCAGTTATGTTCACCAGCTGCAGTGGGTTAACTTGGAAACAGTGTTGATGAGCGCAGTGAGTGAACCAAAACAGTACAATCGTGGCCCATAAACCAAAACAAGAAGCTGAAAGATGCTAAAATGCTTCGTTCACCTGGAGGGAACAGCAGCCTCGGGCGACAATTCTTATGACTTTTCACGTCACACATAAAGTAATGGATTAGAGCAGCTTTAATGTTTCATGTTTTAATATTGGTTTCAAACAAGAACAGTTGTACCTCTGTTCTAGCCCTGCTCTTTCTTTACCTCTACATTTAAACCATTCATTATTATGATACTCCTGAACACCTTGGGCTTGTTGATATGCTTCACACGATGTCTAACCTTGACTGTGTTTGCCAATTTATGGTAAATACTGTATATAAGCAACCCACGCCAAGTTCCACAACACTGTAAAACAAACGCCCGAGCGCCCTGCGCCGTCCCTCTGGGAGAAAAACAACATTCAGAGGACAACACTTACAACTGAGAATATGCAATGCAGCCAGTAAACACAGTATGGTGAAAGAGAAACGCGCAACAGAGCCAGGAGGATGTGGAGTGATTAGGGAGGAGAGGAGGTCAGGAGGCTGAACTTGCTTCTCCTCCCACTTTTACTCTAAGTAGTTGGTTCTTTTGGGAGAACTGGTGTTTATTTCACAAAGGGTGTGATGGGAATGTAAATACAGCTGTGTTGTAAGGCTCCGCCGTTGGCACAGTTGTACCGTTAATCTTAACACTGCCCTTAACAGCGTCCTTAACGGCATGTAGAGACCTCCTAAAGAAACTTATAGATTTTATTCAGGAACATGTTGAATGGAGGATATTGTGACTTTGGAGGTTAACCTTGAGGTACAAAGAAAGGCTTGTAGAAATATTTTTATTGAAGGTTTTTTAGCTGTCAGGCCAGGTTTGACAGTTGGATTTTTAAATGCACTCAGCGGAAGAATAACTGCTGTCAGAAATAGGTAAAGCTTCTAATACAAAACACAATATTACATTTCTCTGGGCTGTGTAGGAGCGAAACATGCAGGATTTAATTTGCTTCTCATTAGGAACGACGAGCAGTTAGCATGAAAGTAAGAAGAGCTCCTCTCACACCTGCAAAGAGAAAGGAAACAATGCTCTTTTCTACCTTCCCTAAATTTAGAGAGCCGCAAGCGTCACCACAGCTTGTCTTGCTCACAGTGACATGATACGATACAAAGCAGATAGGCAGCAGCACTCACCTTGCCCCCAGAGAGCCTATCTAAACGCACGTCTGACAGGAGCATGAGGAAGCAGCCACATTAAGCTCAATGAGTCATAGCCAGCTGTGTTAGCATAGCATACCCCATCTCTACCTCATCTAGCATCACACGGCACTGGCAATTACCATCCCTCTTGCAGTGGCAATGACTGGGAGAATGTGAATATTTCTCTTCTTCTCAGCTTGGCGGCTGACAGAAGTTATGACCGAATACTCCCTTCTAGGTACATTGTCTCTGATATGTCCTGCTATATTAAGCCCAAATGACTCATTTGTCACTGAGATCATTTGAAGAATAACTTACATAGTCGTCCTTCAGTGGCTCGGGCATTGTTTTGCCCGCAGGAGATGAAGAGGGTCGTGTTTTCACAGGAGAGGAGTAGTACACGTTTAATTTTATATGCAAGTTCAGGACATGGATGTGAATGAGATGTTCTTGAGTCACGAGCAGGGAGCAGAAGAGAAATTTAGTTTGAAGTCACTCTCAAACGTCACGTTATGTGTGTGCATGCAACCTTCGCACATATATAGGTACAGTATGTGTTTGCAGTTATGGGAGGTGAGCCTAATAAAGGCAAAGAAGACGGGAAAAATAGGACAGGTGTATGAAGGTTGAATCTTTTATTTAAGTTCGAGGTGTACAAAGTTAAAAGTACAAGAGGCCTAAAGGATGAGAAATAAAAAACAGAAGTGCAAAAAAAACAAGCTCAAACAAGACGAGACAAGATGGACTACAAACTGTACAACGTAATGCTCACATCCTAAAATTACATGACGGATATTTAATTAATACTAAAATATTAAAGGCTGCCAGAGTTTCTGCGAATGATTTGTGGCCTGCCATCTAAACACACTCGCAAAGCTTAATGGCGTAATGCAAATGAATGAATAAATGAATGAATAAAAATGCAGTATCGCCACTAGAAACATAAAAGCTCGGCTGCAAGTTTTTAAATTTCACTTATTTTTTTAGCACATACATTTTCGGATGGACGCTCTAAATAAAAGTTTGAACTCACTTTTATTAAACAGACAGATACTCCACATCCATGCTGTACCACATTGAAGATTCACTAAGAGGAATGATGGAGTGATGTTTGTTGTTTTGTGTGGCTGAACTTGAGGAAAAAGACGAGGGCCACCCATTAGGTGGCCTCAGGCAAAAATGAGCTTCTGGTCCTTTTTGAACTCAGGTTCCTCTCGCCCGCTCTACAGCTGGGCATGCCTGCTTTTGCCTTTTAAGTACCACTCCATGAACACTACACATGGATTTTGCCCAGAGCATCCTAACCTGTCTGGGATGCTCCCCTCTAACTTTAGCCTGTAGCCTGGTTGTGGGTAGTTTGATGATGCTATTTTTCATGGAAATAGCTAAGTATCCGGTTAGCTATGTAGAAAGTTGATACCCCAATGACATCAGACATTTGAATTTCTATGAACTTTAAAGATACAGATGGTGATTAAGAGCCCTGTGACCAGACCAGACTTGTGTTAATTTAAAGGTCCAGTGTGTTAGATTTAGATTTATTGTCAGGAATGGAATACAGTGATCATTAGTATGTTTTCATTAGAGTATAATCACCTGAAAATAAGAATCATGTGGCTTTTTATGTGAATTTCGTTTTCGAGTATTTATTTTGGTTGCTGTCTGCAACTTCGCTGCTAGCTGCCACTAAATCTTACACATTGGACCTTTAAAATAAATACAAACAAATTTAGGAATGTGCATCATGCCCCACTGAGATGATCCTCAAGTAAATACTGACAGTATTAAAACTAGATTTAACTAGACTGGCTTAAATATTAAAGAGCACCTTAATAATAGCCAATGATGCAGTGATGCAGAATCGTACCCCAGGGTGTGTCAGTACACGGTGACATCACTTGGGGGGTGTGGTTATAGGTATGACAGAGCACAACTTCAGCCATGTTAAATCACTCTTGTCATGTTATCTTACCTATGTAAGTGTATGCATGTTAGTTGTGCTTACTGCCAAGTCAATTTGCAGTCAATGATGTAAATGTTTTCACCTGTATATGCATATTTACATCAAGAGTATAGCAGCTTTCTGAAAATGGAGGGAAAAAGTTAACATTTTCTCTCTCTCTCCTCATTTATTCCATTATTTCTACATTTCCCTCGACTCATCTGCATCTCTTTTAAACTTTACTTTTGTCTCCCTCCCTCACACTCCCCCTGTTTTGTCTCCCTTTCATCTCCTCGCTGTCTCCTTCCCTACATCAGTCAGTGTTTCGCAGCTCTCCGCTGCTGGGCTGCTTCCTGTTCGGCCTACCGCTGGGTGTAATTAGCCTGATGTGCTATGGCATCTGCACAGCTGAGTCGGATGACGGTTCGGATGACATCGACGCGCTCAAGAGGGAGGGCCTGACTGATGAAGAGGATGAAGAGGAGGAGGAGAGGCAACGCGCCGCTGAACTGGAGGGCCCCGAAGAGGGCGAGAACGCGGAAGACGATGCTGGAGAGAAGGATCCCGAAGAGAAGAAAACCGATTAACACAGGAGCTCCCGTCGGATAGAGGATGATAGGCCTAGTCAAATGCAGTGACATGAAACTCAAAGACATATCAATGTATTACCATTTCTGCTTCTTTGTCTTTCATATCACTTCCCGTCAAAGCCCCTCTAGTACAGACCGTTCTCCCACCTTCGAGTTCTGTGTCAGTCAGCGAGGTCAGCTGCTCAGTGAAGCCAATGAATCCGATTTAAAACTAACAGCCTTTTTAATGATGGAGTGTAAACACATGATGTTCGAGAGGAGAAAGGGAGGCTGTGAACCAAACATGCCACTTATTTATTAGGATTCGACCAACCAGTGGTTTATTCCAGGTCGCGTGAGCCTTTCTGACATCCTTAGATTGTTTCGTAACCACTTAAACGCCCTCATTATATCTTCTTTTCTCCAAATCCCATTGCTTTTTTTCTTTTTCCAGCTTACTATGATATCCTAGACTAGTAGATATAGTAGATAATAGATGAACCTTGCCTTCAAACTGAGTACAACATAAATACAAACATTTTGTTCACCTCTTCCCTGAACCCAAAGTGTACGCTTACCTGTGTGTAGCGATTGACAAGTGTAGAAAGCAAAGGAAGTGCCCAAGAAGGAGAATCTGCCATAAATGAATTGTGCTTTTTATTTTTATCGTATGTTATTGCCTGAAAATGGGATGCAAAGTGCCGACTTGCTCCTCACGTGAGCCACCTGTTTGTGTCCAGGGATGGTACCAGGTATCAGTCTGTCTGATACTTGGATTCTCGTTTCAACCCAACATGACTGACCAGCTCGAAATTGATAGTATAGATGGCGTGTACCTGTACAGCAGACACTCATAACATGCATCAGTAACTCCCGCGGCTTTTAACAACTCGTATTCCTCAGATAGAGCGGCTCTGTCTGTTTCCATATTTCAATCTGTCTTCCATCACTGGTCGCTATATTGAATTCAGTCGGCAGGCTGAAGTTTACATCCTGATGCACTGAGAAGTACACAGAGCATACACAATATTAGGACTGTCTCCCCGCTGCTTAGTTTCACCCCCCCTTGTTTTTTATTTTTTTATTTTTTTGTTGTTAAAACCCGCTACTGTCAGTTTTCTCGTGCCACAGAAATCCACGTCAATCCTATTTTCATACCCTTGTGACTGAGTATGGAGGGGTTATTGCTTCCTCTTGGATTCACGAGGCCGGCCTCCTTCGCGAAAAGAGCAAGTGTTTCTAAAGTCTGCTACACCCAGTGTAATACAGTTTTTATGAAAACTGCACAGTAGCGTGCGCCTTGTTGGATTTAAAGCCCAGTGGGGCATGTTAAAGCACCTGGAAACATGTTTCATTATATTTAGTGTCTATAAATAATATCTGTCACTAAAGAATGGAGGGGGGGAAAGGTAAAATTATTTAAAAATGCGTAGTTAACATTCAAAAACTCAGGTTGTAATGTTGAGTTTTCTTTTACAGTGGTGTTTCCATGGCGAATGCTGTGCATGGAAGTACCTGACATCACCTTTTTACCGATACTACCAACCCACAGGGGAAACAGTGAGCGCAACTCTTTCATAAGATAATAAAATCCACCTACCAGAACCTGCAAAGCTCAGAGAATAACACGGTATGTGACATTATTTTTTTTTTAATTTAATCACACAAAAAGTACGAAGTACTTCTGGGAGGTGATGACAACGCTCCAGGAAGTTTCAGCACACAACCTCACGTAAGATCACCCCGTGTTGTCTTTCCTCTTCAGTTCTTGTGCTGATTTAAAGAAGCGAGATATAACGTGTTCATTAGTGAGCTTTTCTCCTTTGAAAGAACTACGCTTTCAGTCTTCGTGCTAAGCTAAGCTAATCGGACACGAGAATGGTATCCATCTGCTCGTCTAACGCCCGGCAAGAAAGTGAATACTTCCCAAAAATGTTAAACTACTCCTCGTACACTGGATTCTTATTTGCTCTGCATTTGTTTTACATTATTCATCTGGAAGAAAAAAAAAGAAATCATGCATCCTGTTTAACGCACAGAGCTGCAAAGCAATTATAAGTTTGAAATGAGCAATGAAAGCTTCTGAAACGGGCTTTCTCTCTCGAGGGGACTTCAACACACGCTAATGAACGAGCATGGAGTTCATTTTCGACTCGGGGAACAGCAGTATGACAAAGTAATCTTAACTCTAGGTCCACACTCTGACTTTTTTCTTGAGCTTTCAGTCTCACAAACCGAACCAACTCTGTGATAACGAAGCAAATTACTACGCGGGCCTTGAATTAAGATGTCACTTTGAAAACGGTGGTGAATGTTCGGAGCTCTTAATGCTGTTGGCGTGTGATCCCCGGTCTTTACCTCCGCTGAGCGATACGACGGTTACATGATTCTTTTTTTTTGTTGTTTTTCCGTCATCGCTCATTTCGTTGCGCTTTCGTAGCTCGGTAAATCATGTGACTTGATCAACTTAGGCAACCTAAGCACACCTCTTATTGTTGTTTTTTTCTTTTTAACATACAGACATGATCTGTATTATTACTGTGAAACTGCACTAAAGGAAACCATGCCCTCGCCTTGCCTTCTGGTCTTTGTAGTTGCCTACCATTCTCTGCCAAACTTCCTCTCTGGGTTTGAATTGAGATTGTCACACTTTGTTACAGGTTTGAAAGATTGAAATAAAGATTGTCCTCTTTTTTTTCTTGTTGACTCGTATCTTTTTTTTTTTCTCCATCCATTTCTCCATCTATCCTCAATTATCACACATATAAATGTGCTGTGCCCCCTCCCCCCAACAGAATCCCAGGTAGAGGTGTGTACTCAATTACAGCCGATATAATCACATTTTTGGAGCTCTCTGTTTAAACACGGCTGATTGCATTAGTTGATATGAAGCTCATTTATTTCGCCTCTTTGGGGAACGACAGCAATCAGATGTCAAACTCCGAGACGTGACTTTACATAATGGAAGCGCACAATGTCACAGCGCGCTCTGACCCTCACAGCTCGAGAGAGAGAACCAAAAAAAAAACATGTTTTGCTTTTGAGAACTTTTTTTTCAGGTCGGCTGAAGGAGGAGAATGTTCGTTTTCCATTGGATGTCATTCTGAGGATAAATTACCACAAAGGGGGGAGATAATATATTACTACATCAGAATCAGTGTCATTGAGTGGTACTGATGCAAAAGTAATTCATCGCTCAATTACCTCGCTATATATTCTGAGAACGGGTTTCATTGTGTGGCAAATGAAGGAGGCCTGCTGTCTCTTTTTCCTTCGGAGAACCAACAATCTTGGCGCACTAGACATGGGCAATTACACTCTGCTGCTCGTTCTGACGTCTGTCTCATGTTGAAATGGCAAATTAAGGCGAGATAGCAATCATCTCATCTCTGACTCGCATGGGAGGTGTTTAATGTGTTCCGGGTCGCGTGTAAGGTCAAAGTAAAGAGATAGATGGTTATTTGAGTTAACGCTTAACGAGCCTGTGTTTCGAGGGTTGCCTGAGCTCGGTTTGTGTCACTGACAAGGATGAGGAATGGCTGATTAGCTTCGCTCACCATGGAAACCAGCCCACACTTGTTCTCTGAGTGAGTGTGCAGGCCCTGTTGGAAATGCAGTGTTTTGGGGCGGCGTTGGTGAGAGCAGCCTCGCCGCGGCAGCCCAGGGTTTGAATCCGACCTGTGGCTCTTTCATTCCCCGTCTCTCTCTCTCCCCACCTTCACCCGTTTCTGTCAAGCCTGAAAAGGCCAAAGAATATCTTTGTAAAGAAATGCAGTGTTTTCTGCATTATGGCTGATGGATGACTGCAGCTGCTGAAGTCCATCTGTATGCTGCCACTTTAAAAAGCAAATCCTCTCTGCCTAATTACACAAACAATGTAGGTCCTTTTGAGATATCACCTCTGCTCAATAAATGTCTCCTTTGTGTGTGTGTGTGTTTTATTTTTTTCTTACAGTCATCAGGAGTTAGATAACTATTTTCGGTATACTGCGAATCCACGTCAACAGTTCAGCTGGGTTTAATCGCCGCTTGTCAGCTTGTCAGACGATAGACGGTGCTCGTCGCTGCTGCTTCCCTCTGAACGCTTTGACATTTCGGGAAAAAAAAACTTTTCTTCGGGGCTGTGTGGAAGTGACTGCGTGCGAAGATGTTTGCTGTCCATCAAGTCTGTTACAACTTCTCCTGCATGAAGAATCATCACACATAGAGGATCACATCGGAGAAACGGAGACAAGAAGACATTAGAGTCGCACACAACAAATGCTACAAAGCTTCTGGTGACTAAATATTGATAACTGGTCATAAGACCATAGACACAGTGCAATGATATGTAAACCTCAATTTGTGGCTCTTACATTTTAGTATGAAACAGATTCGTTGCCAAGTTGCAACAGTTGCAAAACTGTCGCTGGCAGCTGTATCAAGCTAAGTGACAATTTGGTTTAAAATGCTGTCTGGCTGAATTTTTAATGTTTCAAGCTGTCATTTTTTCAAGTGTAGAGCTCCTGGTATCATCAAGTTTGATAAAGAAAAATGTGAAATCCATTTTAATAACCCTCTTTGCAAAGTGGTTGGATTAGCTAGACGCCGGCTTGTTAAATACTTTCAAACATGACAAAGAGAAAAAGCTTTTAGCGCGAGGTCCAAACAAGCCAACTGTGACACAATTATCTCAGATAATTAGTTTGACTGTTAACTTCCCCAAATCTAATAAACATCATAGCAAGTCAACGCGGAGAGCGCTCGGATTTTTATCAACTCGTGAATGTTGCTCAACAAAGTTTTGTTGTTACAGAAGGAAGAGATGACGTAGTCTGCCATCGCTGTAACGCTCTCAATCTCTCTCTTTAAATTGTTGTTCTTATTAGGAAAGAATCTCACCATGGTAACAATAATTATCCTTGATCTGTGTCTGAAACTATGCCAAGTCTTCAAATCCGAGGGACTTGGGCCTGGAAAGTCCTTGAATTTGATGTCTAAAAAGGTGTGAGAACCCTGAATGACGTTAAGCCAAACTTCATTTTATACCGTGTTAGCTCCAGCTAATGTGCAACTAAGAAAAAGTTTTTCAATTTGGGGCTGTTTGTAGGTGTACCAAATTGAAAAACGATGTATTTTTTCATTATGCTGAAAAGCTGCAGAGTTCAGGTCAGCTGAACGACAACCCTCTGCTGTGAACACTGATAGCAATACATGAAAATGCAAAATCAAAACGTTGCAGCTTACATTTGTGTTGTTGCACCCCTTGGAAATTCTGATGTTTGCAAGTTCTTACATCACTTCATACAACTATGAAGGCACATGCTGTAGTCACTGTATGAATTATTTAAAAAAAGGCTGAAGTACATACAGGCCATTCACAGGCTCTGTTATGTCTCTAAATTGTTGCTTTTGCGGTTGATACCAAGCACAGATTTGGGACAAGAAATGATTTTGGACCACTCAGAATCGTCCAGGTTACTCATTAAGACCTTCAGGAACACCATAGTACGACTCATGCTGTGATTTGGTCCCAAAAACCTCAAAGAGCTGAATATTATTGCTAATTATGTGGTCAGAATCATTGTTAATATATCCAGACTTCCTCTGAATGCCCCGCAACTGTGGACGATTGGTGAGGCTGCGATTATCCTGGAGGTCTTATCGTCAGTGAGGTCAACTTTAAAAAAAAAACATGTTCTCACAATGGAACGGTTACTATGGCAACTCATCTCACATGAATATAATTGGGCTCAATGGCCTTTTCTAGTCATACGCAATGTATGCAATTCCAATACTGGTTAGGGAGCCGGAGTATGCAGATATATTCAGCTACCCTGGGCGAAAATAACACAGTTACACTGCATGCAAAACACTGCATAGTTTTTGGCCAAAGCTGCAGGGGATTAACATAAAGTGGGTACCCACAGAAGCCATTTCCATTCAGATATGTCGAGGTGAAAGGTCAAGGGACCCTCTTAAAAATGGCAACAGCAGTTTTCACGTGGGAAAAATTTGAACTGCGGAGTATTATCGGTAGCTTTGCTCTGGTTCTCTCAGCCTCTGAAAGACAGTATGACGGATGAGAATGCTTGCAGAGTGCAGAGAGATCCATGTCTTACACTTTCGCTCTCATATTTTTGGTTTCTGTAAAACTAAAAGAAAAAAAGAAAAAGAAACCATCCTTCAAACTTTCTATGCCAAGAATCACTTTTTCTGAAGCCATGTTCGCTGCTGTGGAGAAATCCATAACTTGACCCGCTGTAACGGGCACGCAGATTAATCTCCAGAGTATCGATGCTACAGGTACCAAGTCTTGTTCTGAGTGTTGATACATGCCAATAAGATTGATGCACGATGAATAAATGGATCCACAGCATATTAGATCACATCGTGGGCACATCTTGCCTTGCGTTTAAACTTATTTTGTGAAATATATTCAGACGTAACCTTTTAAAAACGCATTCACCTCATGAATCGCTGCATTTATCTCCCGTTTGTGATTTGATTGGCTGCTTTTAACGATAAAAATCATCGATACTGTTATTAATATTGGTCATCCTGGCTCGGATCGGATTCTGTGATATCATCCCTGTCTGTCATGCCTAGTTACAGTTGCTAAGCTCTGATTGGACAATAGTTTGAGGTGGGACTTGGTAAACAGTCAATTACAAATCAAAAAACACCCAACAATTGCAGTTCAGCGCCTCATCCGGACCCCATCTTGGTTTGTGACAAATCTTTATTTATAGCTGAAGCGTACAAATGATGTGCAGCTCTGCAGAGAATAACAAGTGCATGGCCCATATTATCCCTGTCACCGCTAAGTGCACTGTAAGCATTTCCCAGTAGAGTGTTTCTGCTTATCACTCTGCCGAGGAGCTGCTGCCACACAGCAGTTTCCTAATGATGTTGCCTGGGTCGTGATCATTTACTGATGGGACCTGTCCCCCCAGGGGGGTCAGGTTGACTTACAGTACCTGAGACATAACTGTTTCTGGAGGAGGTGACACGTGCTTGGGCGCAGCTGCCGCTGCCGTCACTACCGCCATCGCCTCGGGCTATTTCCATCCTCCAACCTGATTATCCAAAGAGCTTAAAAATCAGCTTTCACAGTCAAGGAAGACAACAGGTTCATCAACACATGGATGGAGTGTTTGTGTGTGTGTGTGTGTGTGTCACTGGGTTTAATCTGATCCTTAGTCCCCTCACACAGATGTTCAGGGATGTTATGTGGCTCGCGTGTTGGGTCTAGAGCTTACTTTCAAGCCCCCTTATAACGACTGTAGCCAGCTGGGTTTTAATGACGGTACAGTCACTCCACATATGTACAGTCACATACACGCACTAATGCACACACACGCTATTGATGTGAGCACAGGCAACAGACTGTAGAAATGGGAAAAAGCTTGTGGGAACACTCTCTGAATCGCCTTTAACCCCGAAAAACTGGATATCTCAGAAAATACTGAGGCCAGAGGAGCTGCGTGCTACATCCTGCGCAGAAAGTGGGATTTATTTAAGTTAAGAGCTTTTGTACAATAATCCTTTCAGGGGCATGTCTCGAGCATTTTCAATGGGTGGGGTCTGTCTGTCTGTCTGTCTGTGCACAAACTTCTCCCCTCGGATGGCCTTTGTGTTGATTAGATGCAAAATGTTCCCCGGGTGCCAACTTCCCTTAACTGACCGACTTCCTGTCTTCTTCATCCATCCATCTATAGTCCAGGCTGACGGGGTCAAGTCGGCAGTTCAAGCTGCACGTCTTTGGACTGTGGGAGGAAACCGGAGAGAACCCACGCAGAACATGCAAGAACCTTCCTGCTGTGAGGCAACAATGCAAACCACTGCACCACCAAAAGTGTCTTTACGACATTTCATTTATATTCAGTTTTTCTTAAATTCATTTTAATAGTTTTTTTGCTGGATATGCGTCACCCTGCAGGTCCGTCTTTGGCCAGCCCTGCTTTATGTGGACTATACTGTAGATTATAGTATACGCAGCACACACCTGTGTTTATTAAGATTATAAAAAATCTTTAATGTCTTCTAATTTTCAACACTGAGCTCGGTGAACGAAACACTTTTTAATATATTTTAAAATATTAATTTGACTCTAATTAATATACCTGTAGCTTAAAGGGTATGCCGTATGTGACTTATATTTTTGCTTTAATTAGGCTGTGGTCCCCTACTGATGTGTTCAAATATTTATTGCTTGTCTGATATTAACCTTTTATCCTTTTTTATCTTTCCTCCCCAACTGCAGTGTTTCGTGTTTCGGTTTTCTCGTCGTCGTCGTCGTCATGATTTAACTGGCGTGTACGAAACGCACACATGAGCACCGAAAACAGAAAACACAGGATCAGCCCAACAGAGACACACTCGGGACCAGTCTCACGCCCGGATGCTACAACTTTACCTACAACCAGGAAACCATCAGCTTAGCTTAGCATTACAACTGGAAGCAGGGGTGAACAGTAAATAGTTGAGTTATGTTAATTAGTGAGTTTTAGAGGCGCTTCAGAGTCACCAATTGACCTACTGACCTTGCACATGTCAGGACTGTGCGAGGAAGCTGGAACATGTCTGAAAAAAAAATGCGAGGATGGCAATTACACCGGAAGACTTCTTATTTTTAGGGCTCTTAATCGTGGGTGGTTCAAACAGATTCCAGGGAGGGACGATCCAACCCTTGCCCCTCGTTTGCGCACACCCCTGCCTCCCTCCACCAGAGGAAAAAAAAAAAAAAGATTAAAAATCTAACAGATGCCTTTGAGAGTCCATGTGAACAATGACAAGTCAAGCAGAGACGACCGCTCCTGTCGTGCTATTCCTTGAAACAGCGGCGCGAGGTGCTGTTAGTGGTCATTACTGATCCCGCTTTAGCATCCAACACCATGGAGGAATAACAACACAGCGCCTGCAGAGAGTAATAACATCTTAGTGCTCCTGTGGCCACATTTGGCTCAGGCCAGTGGTTAACTTTGCAATCTAATAGGAAATGTTTTCTTTTCAGCTCCCTCTGATAGCTTTTTAATTGGTTTTAGTGACACTGTCACCTCTCTCCCTCAATAGCCCGGAGACCATGTTGTGTTTACTACAACGACGAGGGAGCTCTGTAATATAATCATGGAATAATCATAATTAGGGAAACATAATTGTGAGCAGTTATTTGGCTTAAAATGACCCAGAGGTGCGAACTAATCTCTTAAAAACATTCTTGTTGATAGTAGATGGCGTAGGAAGACATTTAAAAACAAGCAATAATGAAGCTCAAGGCCCATTACTGTTTGTAGGGACCACAACAGCTAAGTCATGTGGTCAGACTCCTCAGGGCTTTCTGTTAATACATCTGATAGAAACCTTCTGGCTTGTAATAATACGCAGGCTTTTTTCTGCTTGTTGCACTGAATTATTTTTATTCCGTTAGGCTGCACTGAAAAGCTTCTTTAATATTTGTCCTCTGTGGGCAAAATGTTCGAAGGACGAGTGGAAACACACTAACAAGAAGAGCTTGTACATAGATTAATTAGTGCCTTGATTCATGGCATCAATTAATGTCTGTAAATGGATTCCTTCCACAGTCAACGTGTGCCTTTCGCTGGCGGAGCAGCTTCGCTTGAGTCTAATATTTTGGAAATAATCGAAGAGGGATGGGTACGATGAACCTGTTTTTGTTCCTCCTGCAGACGTTGTCCTGATTGTCAGTGACGTCAGTTACAGACACAGCGATGCTAACGGACGCGAACATGTGGGTGTGTGAACATTTTGTCCTCAGAGCTGATGTTTTAGAAGCGGGAATGACGGTCAGGTAAACACAGGTGTTTCCACTGATGCTAATTAAGGTTCCATTCCATTCAGGTTGAACAGGGTCAGAGCGCCGCCTGCGTTGCATGTTGGTGAGTCCCTGCTACAAATCAATGGAGCCTTAATTGGCATCACTGGAAACACCCGTGTGGATCCTCCCATTTCATGTCAAAATGGCCGCTCTGAAGAAGTCCTATTGTGATGGCTAGACGGCTCGATCGCCGCAAGAGCGTCACCAAAGCTGAAGCTCTCGTGGGGTTTTCCAGGGAGGGAGAGGCAGTGAACCGCTGACAGGGTCATCGCCGGCCAAGTCACTGATGCATGTGTGGACTGAAGGGTGGTTTGATCGAACAGACGAGCTACCGTAGCTCAAACTGTGAAGGAAGGTGTCAGAACACGCAGTGCGTCGCTGTTTGCGTCGCGTGGGGCTCATGCTGACCCCCGTCCACTTCACAAAAGCGCCGACAGTGGACATGTGAACATCACACAACGGGTCTTGTATTGCCTCGATGTGTGTCGTAGCAGCTGAGAAAGTTTCAGTTGGAAAATCTGCAGACAAATCCGCTCTCAAACTATACTTCCAGAAAATTTCCCCCAAAACTGCTCCAAAATAAAGTGAATCCCAGATAAAAACAAACCCGCAATGTCATTGTCAAGCAGCCTTGCTTTTAAGGCAGTGACATGTGTTCTCTATAGGGACACGAGCAGCCCGGATGAGTGGTGCAGAAGTTGTCAACCATCCAGATAAATCTTCTCAGAGCTACTCGCTGCTTAGACCACCCAGGAGGATCTGGCCCGGAGGTTCGTCAAGGACAGCCAGAGGCAGATTCAGTACTGGCCCTCAGCCCTGTTTTTTCCCAAAGTGGGTTGTCTTCTGTGACTTCAGTTCTGTGTGTCTGCTCTCTGTGTGATGTGCGTGCCTGTGTGGCAGAGCTGCAAGTAGGGCAGAGATTGTCTGTCATGCGTTTTCCGCCTATCTGGACTTAGTTTAAACAGAGCGTAAAGTGAAATCGCTGCTCGCCGTGTGGGGCCGCGCAGGTCTGGCCGACGATGACAAAGGGGGGAAAGATGGGACGGCGCACCTGGAGTTAATGACAAAAATTTAACGCTCATACGCAACATGAAGGGTCCTGCTGGATCACAGCCTGCCACAGCCGCTTAGAGGCTACATTTGTCATGGTGGAGGAACGGAGAGCGGGCGGGCAGCGTCGCCTGTTAGACAGTCCTCTGCTGCAGCAGTTTGTATCAATCAGCTTGTCCTGACAGCGGCATGAGACAGAAAGAGAAACAGACGCCAACTGTCCTTGCCACACATGATATCAAGGATTTCTTTCTAAAGTCTTACCTGACTGGGAAATAGTTTGACACCTAAACTATCAGAATTAGATTTAAAGACGCCATCTTTTCACAGACTTTAAATTAACAACTTATAACCTTCCTTTAATAACATAACAATTACGGCAATAACAGTTCTGTAACTCGGTTTGTGGTTTTTACATCTGGAACATGTGCATGTTCTTGGGTTCTGCACTTTACCTTGGTATTTTATTCGTCTCTCAGGGAAAGACACAAAGTAAAATGCTGAACTTGGCACTAGCGAGCTGCACATCTCTGTGGAATAAAACATGATAAAGTTAAGAGAGCAATCTTCCCAAATGATGAATGCTGATGCTCTTGCTCCATTGCTGTATCCATTTATCTTTCTTATTCCTTGTTTTGATATTCTAACTCGTCTCTATCAAATCCAACTAGAGGACACGGGGGCTGTTTATTCTGGCTTTTCTTTTCCTGCACTGAGCTCTGCTTGAGCTTGGTTGAAGAAAATCTGCTGGCTAGATTCAACGAGCGACCGGCGCGCGACCTGACCTCCGAGTTAAGATTTCATTTTCAAAGCTAACAGTTTCTCTTTGGGAGGAAGTTTTTTTTACACAGTTTAGGCTCAGAACTTCTTCAAATAACTGATCGTGCACCGTGCCTCACTGCCCTTAGTTACTGTTGCTATACGCCTGCCAAGTGTTTCATTTTGGCACAACACAGAAATCGTTTTACCATGGCAACCGTGTCAGATGTACCACTCAAAATTTGGAGAAAATTCTTTCAACATGATTCCACAAAGAAGCGAACAAAAGCTCTCCATCAGGTAGAAGTGAGAAGCTGCTTTTGTTGCGAAGTCATTGTTAGCTGAAATGACAAACGCCACTATAACACATTTTATCAGCTATTTGTATCCAGGATAGAAACCTCAGAATTAATGTACAGGGCCTACAGGTGCCAGTGAGAAGAAAAGAAAAAAGAAATATGTGCCTAACTGAATAATGTTCCTGCTCTTGATTTAATAACTCGTAGAAATTCCTTCATAATATCCTCACACCGAAAAACAAAGTGCTGATATTTCTACAAACCCTCGGATTATTCAGTGACATGAATAATTGGAATAAAAGATTTAGAAATCCATTTGGACCAATCTTGGACAAAGTGTAAAAGAGGTTGACGTTCTGGAGCTCTCCCCCCTCTCTGCATCCCCTCACATTCAACCAAAGTGAACGATGGCTGTCTGGAGGAGATGTCCGACAAATTTTCTGTAATGAAACCTGACAGTCTGTCGATACCGCACACAAAAACATTAGCTTCATATTAGCTACCTAAGTAGGCTACATACTGTCTGATCTTGGTCTTAAGCCCTCAAAGTCTTGGTCTTGTCTCTGTCTTGGTGTCTGTAGCCGTTGCTCTCTGGGAGTGAGGTGTAGTGAATAATCACTTCTCTTGTTTAACAGAGTTTTGCTGGTTTAACATATTTCTCCCTGGACAAGCCAGTTCTTAAAAATATTCATGAATATGTTATATAGAGACCTACCATATATATATTTGCTACATTTCCTGGTGTGAGTCTAGTCAGCACGGTAGCCGCTGCGGATGGAAAATAGAAGGGTGCAGAGAAACCCATAACTTTACGATTTATGACTTCCTAAAATGAATGTGGCACAAACAAAATTGTCCATTTTCATGGTGTGTGCAGGTATCAGAAAGCACCTTAACTTCCTTATTCACATGGGTACAACCAACCTGGGCAACTGAGACTTCTCTTTGGGTTATGGTAGATGACATGTCAGCTTTATACTGCTGTGGAAACCCCCGGTTCTTTAAATACCCCCATGACTGACACACAAACGCACACACATACAACAAACACTTCTTGTTATACTCATCCTGAAAGCGCCGTGTCTTCTTTAAGCTCTGAAATACTCATCAGAAATTGTATTTAAATGACCTCGAATCCACTAATGATGCACATGTGCAACACACTCACACACACACCAGCTCTTTCTCTTTATTATTCATCCCCCTGCTCGCTGTCATCGCCGCCCGATATCAGAGTGAATCTGAAAAGTTCCCGTTCTTTGCCGATTAGCATGCAGGAGAGGCTCCATCTCTTTGCATGTGAATAAACAGTTATTAAAATTACTGTCTGAATCTCAAGAGGATCAAAGATTAAACGGTTACACTGACTGACACTCTCAGATACCGTTTTGAAGTATAGAAACATACATTTGAATAACGTGCTGTTTATTTTAATCCCATAGGAGTCGGCGCTTTAGACACGGAATGGTGATAACCTTCACCTGGATGACCCGGGCAACTACTCATGTTGTCAAGCGCCAGTCCTGCTGAAGAAGTATTGCACGTTAGATCAAAACTCAGCCTTCAGCGCTGCTCTGCAGAAACACCAGTTTTTACACTTTTCTACGTAGTACACTGTGTACTTCCTGGTGTAGTATGCTAATCTTGGCGAGGTAGCGTTAGTCGTATAGCCGTTTTGCATCGTAAATGACAATCACGACATTTTGCCGCCTCTTCTTTGCCAAGTTGCAGCGGTGCAGAGCATTGCGGTATTCGATTTTCACAATGCAGATGGTCCCTCCTCTTCCGCTATGGTATGTAGCCAAAATGGCGACCACTGAGGATGTGTGCATCATGCAGGTACTCGCAGTACACTGCATTTAGCCAGAAATGACAGTGATGATGCACTTATCTACTTAAAATAGCAGGCATAAGTACAGGAGTGCACAAATTGAGACACAGCACAACATTCCAGTTTGGGTAGAGTCAGCTAATCGAACCGTTAGCCACACGCTAAGCAGGCTTTTTAAGCTCACTCCTTGTGGCCCCACTCTCATGCATTTGTCACATTGTTGGTATAAAAATACAGATTCACTTCGTCCACGCGCTTTTAATGACATTTGAGGCTTGTACAAGGGCCGAGTCTTACTAAACTGCTGAGTTCAAGAGTAACAGTGGTGCAGGAATTTCAAAATTGTCTTTGCACAGCTCAGTGAGCTGAGAAACTGCTGCTCATAACTCAGCTGACAGACGTATAGCTAGTGAAGCTTTTGTCTGGTTTCAGACTTGTCAGAAACTGACGAAATGTTGATGATGGAAAGACTTGAATCAGCAGCCCTGGTAAACTGCCCAAACTTGAAGCAGAGACATCTCCCCTTCAATATGTCTGCTCCTCTGAATTGAGAAATTCAGACGTCAGTATAACTGTGAGAGATAAACACAATGATGACTGCTTCCCCCCCTGGTGTCAAATATTCGAGTGTCTGGGCTGTGGTCTCAGCCACTGATAATGAAGTGTTGTTGTCTTGGCTAACAAGTGCTCTCTAACCACTGCTGCCACCGCGGGCCCTGCTCTCTCACTGAAATCCTTAACATAGCATGATCAGAAGGCCTCCATGTTAGCTTGTTATGTGAATAATGACTCATTGGCAACAGTTGTTGACACTTCTGTGATCACAGCGCACTGCTACACACTCTCTCCCTCCCTTTTTTGTCGCACAACCGCACAAACACACGTGAAAGCTCGCACAAGAGAGAGATTGCCATAGTGTGACTTCTGAATCCACTTTGTCTGCCTCACTAATGTCAGATTGTGTGCCTCAGCAGGAATTTTATTGGCACTGCTGCACATACTGTGGCATTATTCACTGGACCAAATGAATCTATGAGCTGTGAAATCATTCGAGGAGTGTAATGATAAGCTATCACAGATCTGTTCTGGCTTTTGCACCAATAAAACACAGATAGAGTTAAGGCCGTGAATATGCTGACACCTTAGAGTGTGAAAAGCTGCAGTCGCAGAGTCAGGATGCACTGTACTCTCCTCTCTTTCCCCTTCATTCATCTTAAAGCATATTTCTTCAGAGCCACTGGACACTTTTATTAAACCTTAAAAGCACCCAAAGGATATCCACGCTCAGTCTGCAATGAATAACGAACATAATTTTACATCCATACATAGCCTGACAGCTTTCTATATTTTGCACAATAGTGTCATGTAGGCAGCTACACAGAGAGAGAAAGCTCTCAAAGCAATTATGTCTTTTAAATAATTTTCACTCACTGCCTATTACCAGCAAGCCGCTGCCAAGTCTGTGCAAGCTGCATGATTTGGAAGCTTTTGGGGTTGACTGATTGATTGACTGATTCATTTATGATTGCAGGGTGGCAGAAATATAACTAAATAAATGTGCCGAGCAACTGGTGCTTTCATTCTGTGAGACATTTCAGTTACATTCAGGGGGAAATTCTGAATCACTACCTGAATCTGATTTTTACAGCTTTGGCTTTGAGGATTAAGATTTTACATAAAAAACATTAATGTTGGATTTTTTTCACATTAAAGGTTATTGTAGTCCTATGATATGTGGACTACAGAAATAAGATGATGTGATGCAATGTAAAAAGAAATGGGAGACTGTAAAGTGAAACGCCAAAAACTGCAGTTCCTCAAACGACCACTTGAGGCTGGCTACAGAACGAGTCGGTCTCCATAAGTCCCCATGTTAAAATGCCCTTCACAGCAGAAATAAACATGTTTACAGCCTGGTACAAAACAGTTTTGGTCTCTATAGCTAATTTCCACATTCATGGCGACTGTACTGAACTTTTATAGAACTCACCTGTTCAAAAATTATGCATAATTAACAGCGTGCCGGCTTTGATTGGCAGGTGATCCAGGCGTCATTCAGCCTGCCTCAGGTCGACCGATGATCCACGTCTTTGCCAGGTTTTAGAGTAGCCAGGAGGGTTTTCTAGAGGCAGAACAGCTCTTCAGAAACCTGTGTGTGACGTCATGGACGCGTCTTCCATTCTTTATGCTGTCAATGATGTCGAAGCGTCCTTGGGGCAAGATACTGAACCGAAGGCTGCGCTATTTCTGTGTGAATGTGTATGAATAATTATCCCCTTTCTGACGAGCGTCTTGCGTGTCAGCCAGTGGCGTGTGTGAATGGGTGAAAGTGATGTGCAGCGTAAAAAGCGCCTTGAGTGGCGGCACAAAGGCACCACCTACAGTAAACACAGCCCATTTACCAATTGCACTTAAAAAAATCTAGAAAATTACACGCTCCATGAACAATGGTACGATGAAAAACACGAGTGCCGTCATACCTCTCAACCCCCAAAGCAAAACTGCATGTTGTGTGTGTAAACCTGCTGTTTATTGTGGCTAACCATGGTAAAAATACTGTTTGCTGTTCAACAGTGGTAAACCAACGGTCTTCAGATGTACAGTACACTGAATATAAATCACACACTGGATGCTAGCATAGCTGCGGATGCGTGTATTTATACACAGTAAAGAATACAAACTGTGCAGGGGCAGTCACCACATAGGAATGAACTGAAAACAATATTAAACTGGGTTCTGACATCCTTTCCATGGTGTCTCTATATTTATATTCACTGGATAACATTCAGAATTTTCCCATATGACTGTCTCCTTACATGATTTGCTGTCATTGCCCGGGAACTTGGGCGCCGACAGCGTTAAGGAAAAGATTTGAACCTCCTCTGACTTTTGAGCTGACAGCAGCTTTACAGTGAAACATTTGGCGACATCGGGTCAGACTTGATTAGCGGGAAACGATGGTTAGAAGTGGTCAAATCCGGGAATAGCTGCAGTTTGAATGCATGATATGCCTCCTCCTCTGGCAGGGTCTCACATCCACAGCTTGTGTCTTGTAACTTATGTGACTGATTCCCCAGAGTGAATCATAAACTCGTTGCCTAGCACTGTATCGCCTACCCATCATTCTTTTCACATGTGCCTCCCTCTTCTCCACCTCCTTCACCTCCCCCCTGCTTTACAGGTGGCTCATTGCTGTCACCGCACACTGTCTGTGGGGGAAAGTGACTGCCACACAGGTCTCTGGTATCTTAGTGCCCATCTGTCATCGCCGGTCAGCCCGGTTCCACACTGTGTCCAGGGAACATCAGGCGTGGGCTGGCCGCCCTGCAGGGCGGCTTGATGACTTCAGTGAACGCTCACAGTTACAGAACTGCCCAGAGATTGGATTCGTGTCAAGTCAAGCAGCAGGTCTGAGCAGATATCAGCTGTAATCTTTGTGTATCCGTGGAGCCACTGCTGATGGTTTTCACAGCCTCAGCAGTAATCATATTCTGCATGATAGGATGCAACTGAAGAAGTCCATCACATGACATAACTTAATATGATGATATAAAAGCTGCTGCGCAGTATATGAGCAGTAAAATGAGAAATTATTAGAGATGTTACATACTTATATGAAGTACACCTAAGAAAGATAATCCTGCCAATATTATTTCTCATTGCCGTGCAGCCTCTTTTCCTCAACCTCTGCTTCGTAGCGTGAAGGAGAAACTTTAGTTGATGTGTAAAAAGGCCTTAAGGCAAAGGTCCTGTCTGGAGGCAGGGTTTCATTTGTCTGGTCTGGGCTGCTGTGGAGACATCTGTAGATATAAAAGTTTTATTATGAGGTAACAAAAAGTACTTTCAGGATAATGAAAACATAATTATGCATTTTTTACTCTGAGTCTCCTGAATCTGACACACTGGACTTTTAAAAGTCTTTTTAAATACTACTACTACTACCACTACTACTACTACTAGTACTACTACTACTAATAATAATAGTTCGACTTCTGGAGTCTATAATTTACCGTAAACATGTAACATTGGACGTTTTGGACACAAAAACAAACTTTAGGAATTCATTTTGTAATTAACATAATATAATAATAATTTTACTCTTACAAGTCATGCCACAAAAAGCTCACAGACGAGCCAATTAATGAAAAAATGAATGAACAAAGAAGAGAGGAACACTCTGAACCTCTCTCTAACAGACTGATTACTCAGTGGCGTGTGCGATCAGCAGCAGCGAAGGTGAGGAGGAGAGAGAACAAACGACGAGCTCCAAGAGGCTTTTTGACTAAACTGGTCCACAGGCACCAGGTGCCAGTTTGCTGATGACCCTGATGCCACACCCTCCTCCAGCAGCACCTGCACAGAAAACAGCCGCACAGACAAAACAGGCAGACAAAAAAAATCAGCAAAACACGACAAATGATGAGAATCTTCAGACGCATTTTTTTTAGCACGGTGCTGTTATGTAAATTGACCTAAAATGGCAGATAATTGCACCGATTTCAGTGAGACTCCTCACTTTATGGCAGACATTGTGTGTATCCCAGTTCCTCTACAGTAAGTGCTGAACATGTGATTCTATCAAAGGGCCCGTTCCAGTGGTTTCAGCATTTTTAAATCACTCGCTAACCCAGATTCGGTCTCAGCTGAATCCCAACCCAGATCTGGTGTCTTGGCTAGCCGCTCTGCAGAAAGCTGAATGGGTGATTTATCAGTTCTTGGAGAGGTGGGAAACTCAATGATTTATGGCGAAAGCTCTTTTTTCTTTTTCTACCTACATCTTATTTACATCACTGCTTCTGCAGCCGTCGCCGTCGTTTCTGACTCTCTGACTCTCTTGTACTTCCTGCCCCTTCCTCTTCCTTCAGAGGTCGTGCCAGCGGGGTGTAACTCAAAGCTTGATGGTTAATCCTAATATCCGCTGACGCTCTGCGTAGCCCCATGTGATCCTAATGAGCACTTATGACTGATTACAAGCTGGACGTATGTGACGTTTACGCGCTCCCGATGCCGACACGTCAATCCCAGCGTGTGTTCGCGGTGGATTGACGTGAACAAGCACTCAGGAGCGCCCCCACAAACACACAGATGCACGGGGGTCGTGTCAAACTGAATTAATGCGCAGGCCGAACCATTGCAAGTTATTGCTTATTCTCTCTTCCATAAAGAATGAGCCCCATGAATAAAACATTTGTGAATAAACACATATATTGATTTAAATATAACTCTATGAATACGCTATAGATTGCTCTTGAGATTTTGTCCCCTTCTTTTCCCTTTGCCCATTATTCCGTAATCACTGACGGTAGCATATTTCTCTGTCTCTCTCTTTCCATTTCACCGCTTTGCAAAAAGAATTAGACTTTACCATCATTCATTCAGGGAAAACGCAGCCCGAGGATATAAATTGGTCATATGCAAACAAGTGGGATCCGCTGATCCTAAATGTGACTCGCTAAGTTGAAAATTTGAGGCCTTGAAAAGCCTGACAGCTTAAATCACTGTCACTCTGGGCAACGACGCAGAGAAAAACAGAAAGGGTGGAGAATAGAAAGAGGAAGATAGAAATAATGAGTTTTCCCTTGTTGTAGTCTATCTGTAGGGCCACAAAGGACACAGTAAATACGAACAGCATTTAAATTTGAGCCTGTCGTCCGTGGCTCTGTGCCATCTGACCACAGTTTGGCTTCATGCCTTTTTCATGAGCCCTACCTTTTGATAAAAATTCATAATCCTGATCTGCATTCTCTGATCAAAAGACCTCCCGAAATGTGCAAACAGATTGTCACCTCGTCTGAAACAGAGATGTTTCGCGGTGAAGAGTGCGGGTCGGGGAAAAAAAAGAAAAAAAAAGAAAGAACACTGCGGGACACGGGCCCTCTTTCGGTATGAAAATGATACTTGAAAGGCGAGATAAAATATTCACCAGAGAGAAATATAGGCAGATAGCACATAGCCTTGAGCAAGCAGGGCTCCTGCTGAGAGATGCAGGGAAAGAGAAAGAGGCAGAGGTGGAGAGCAAAAGAGAGGAAGTGGGAAGGGAACGTAAAAAGAGAATGACCAATATACAATTAACACCTCAAAACTATAAATCTAACTCAGTGCCTATTAAAATTCTACTTTGCCTGGAAAGGTCACATCTGTTTGCAAATGTGTTATAAAGTTCAGAAAATAAGGCTAACACGTCCCCAAAGACTTATACATTCAACTGCAAGACTGCAATTTATAGAGCAGAAGCAGAAATGACACCAATTTTCCACCTGACATTTTGTCTCGGCACTCCTCAAGAGTGTCAGAGACAGACACATCCAAGAGATCATTAGATCATGGGAGAAAAGCATGATGCATCGATCCAGGACATAAAATTCTAGGTCACCATTGATTAGCAGACACCGGCTTTTTGCTTGCCTCTCTGTCATTGCAGGGCCCCGGCTTTATTTTTAGGCGAAGGCTGATCGATAGGAAGGCCGCTTTGTGCGAGTCTCCGTGGCATTGTGCCTCCCTGTGGAGTCCGTGTAGGTCAGACCAAAGCACTCCAAAAGGTTGAACCAATGATGGGAATCAATGGATGGGAAATGTCAACTAACATGGCTGTTTACCACGCTGGAGGACACTTTCTAGATACATATTGTTTCATGTGAACTGATGTCAAAAGCCCATTTTTATTTTTCCATCCTTTAAACTTTTGAGATAAGACGAGATATAAAACAGGGACACTCCTCAAAAAAGGACATCTGGCTTAAGCGAAAACAAATAGTTGTGACATTTTCACCCAATCTAGATAGACGTGCCTTGATGGTTTATTTATGTAATCAAACAGAAGAACTTTTGACCGCTTCATCCTGATTCGCAGCGATTATTCTGCATTAGTATTTGTTGTTATTGTTCTGCTTCTTTGTGCTGATTCTCTTTCAGCCGTAATTGCTCTGAATTAACCTCACAATTATATTGCAAATTTGTGGGAAAAAAAAAAATGTTCTGAGTCAGAACAATTAAACTGTATTATGATGGTGATGTGATATTTTGCTGTGCAAATAAATATGCCGTCAACGTGGGCTTGCAAGACGCCGCAAATAATTATGAACCGAGATCCCACACAAAATACACAAGTAAATGCCACATCACCAACTTACAGGAGCAGATTTTCACACCTTCATTTCCACGGCGATGTTTAATAATTTCTTTCTTTTATTTTGTTTATCCGAGTCATCATAAATTGTCCTGCATTGTGTTCTGTATTTTAGATTTCAAACAGTTCGCTTCTTTTGGCTCTGTTTGCATCTCCACCACCTCCTGAGTGAGTGCTAGTTGCTAGTTGCTCTCTGTTGTGAGTTTATAAAAGTTTTCTTTGCTTCTTGCTGCATCTAGACCAAAGGCAGGACAAAATGAGGACGTTGTATCCGTGACGTCACCCACAGGTTTCTAAGGAGCCGTTGTGAAGCACCGTAGTGGTTCTGGCTGCTGCCATCTTGGCAGTTCTGCCTCCGCCACATCCCGGCTAATCCAAAAATTGGGCAAAGACGTGGTTCACCCGTGAAGCTTAGGCGAGCCTTGTTGCTCAAACAAGCACCCACCTGTCAATCAAAGCGACCAAGCTGTTACTTATGTATAACCTTAAACCTTAATATAATGTGAACAGGTGAGTTGTATATAAATTCACCCTCAGCACAGTTGTCATGAACAGGGAAATTAGCTATAGAGACCAAAACATGTTTATTTCTGCTGTGAAGTTGGACGTTTAAACATGGGGACTTATGGAAACGGGCCTGTTTTTGAGCCAGCCTCAAGTGGCCGGCGTGGAACTGTAGTTTTTGGCACTTTTGCATTGGCTTCGCTTCACAGTCAGAGAGGCTGCAGCTTGATCTAGACACAACACTGATGAAGAGCAGTTAAATTGTTGCAGGTGATGATTCACTGTTAGTTTTTTTTCATGAGTCACCCCTTTTCACAAGTTCACAAGTGATTTCATCCATTGTTAACATCAAAATATTGACGAATGCAGCTTTAATGTCTCCAACAAAAGATTCTCCAAGAGAATTTAAGAGTTTTGAGATGAGGTTAGATGAAATAAAAAATATATTCCTTTAATTATTAATCTGGTTGATGTGGTGCATATAAATCAAGCGTTTTCTATCTAATCATGCCAAGACTTATAATAAAACATAGATGATATAAACATGAACTACTGAACTATTCAGGCACTTTCTGGTTGAACAGATGCAGCGTATCCAGCTCTGTTCAGTTCCCCATAACGATCTATGTTCTGTGAGGAGTAACATGCCCGACCAACGCATTCATAAAATGTTAGAGCACAGCGCATTACAAAATAAAACAACTGTTATGAACAAAGGTGACCTGACAGCCCAATTATAAGTCCACGCCGTTTCAAGCTTCGCTCTCTTGCTCCCTCATTTCCATGTGAGAGTCCACTCATGGAGCGTGCATCCACCCACTTATGTGAGCCGCTTGAACCGCTCGATGACTCAGCGGCGCTACACAGTGAAATCACAATCTGTTTTTGAGTGGCACTCAAAGATCGTTAATCCGTTCTGAAACTGTCCCCGATGCAAGTGGTCGTTATTACATGCGTGCTCTGACAAACTGTTTGTTTGGTGCGAAATGACGCAACAAGAAGGAAAACTGTATCAACTGTATTTATTCCAAGGCCACGCTGTGTTCACATGAACTTTTGGATGTCCAAAATTTCAGAAGAAATAAACTGATGAACTTTTCATACTAAAGCATTATTGATTTCTGAAGGCATCACTTGTAAACAAACATGAAGAGAATCCTTAAAATGGACTGCGCTTATATAGACCGCAACACTGAGCTCACAGTATTGACTTTCATTCACCCATTCACACCCACATTCACACACAGATGGCGGTGGGGCTGTCACGCAAGGCGATGGCCTGCCCTTTGGGAGCAATTCTTTCAAGGACACTTCGACACGAGGACGCGAGGAGGAGCCGGGGATCGAACCGTCAAGTCTGGAGTAAATAACAGCCATCGGTTATTTACTAGAAATGTTTTCATTGCAACCCAGTTAGGACATTTATTTCCTATTTTGTTAAACATATTTTCTCTTTAGGTCTTGAAAAACCAAATCAAGAAGATAACTTTTAAGAGTTAAGTGAACCATGTAACCTTTGCTGCGGGTTCTCCTGGTGTGGAGGAACTGGACAGGTAAATCGACTGATTGGTGAAAAGGGAAGAAGGTAAGTAAGTGGGCAAGTCAAGTCAGAAGATGGAAAGGGGTTACGGCAGGACAGGGAGGCATATGGGCAGGCAACCGAATATGTACTATGAGCACACTGGAGATGTGACATGAGCTTTATTGCTTTTTTCAACCCAATTTCAGCCACTAAGCTCTCGTGTAATGGATTATTATGTGAATGTAAAGGTGTGCTCAGACAAAGGGCAGACAGAAATTTGCCTCAAGTTCTGTCTGGATGCACAATAAAGTATGTACAGTGTTGATATTTGAAGTGTAAGCAGCGGCGGAGGAAGAAAATTCAGATCCTTCCTCAAGTAAAACACCTCACTGTAAGTAAATAAAAGTCCTCTATGCAGAAAAGAGTCCCCCGTGACTCATTACATTATTATCACTCCTGTTAAAAACAGCATTTTACTGTTGCAACAGATTTAATCTCCTGGCAATTTTTAATATATTTTGACCTTCACACTGCTCGTTCTGTTCAAACACTAATACAAACCTCAAGATTATTTAAAATAAGTTAAAATAATCACAAGGGAAAGCAACACAACCTCATGTGAGAAGCTAGAACCTTCACAAACGTCATGTTTTATAGGCTTTTCAGATGTTTCGGGTGCAAAAATCCTGCTTTGTAAAGTTACTAAAATAAAGGTAGTGGCATTAGAGTAAAGTTTGTGTTGTGGAGTGATAAAACTTCTCGAAATGTGTCTTGACAGAGTAAGAAATATATGATATCAAAGTTCAGCATTACATTAAACATCTGAGTGAAAATAAATATTAATGTGTATTTTGAAATCAGGTCATTTTGCTGTTCAGACCGTTTCTTAAGACTGTGTAGGTGGATCCCGTTTTGACTGACATCTCTCCCTCATGAGTGCTAACCCTGAAGCTGAACATGGACAGCAGCGGCCAGGAGGCAGCAGCCAAACTTTTAGCCCCTCTAAATAAATCAATATTACTTTAAATACATGCTATATTAAGACTAGTTTCACCGCTTTACTTTGCCGTCAGACAGCCCGCGGTATGGAACTGCTTTCTTTCTTTGCATCCGGCAAACCTCACGGAAAAAAGCTGGAAGAGAGAGACCAGACCACAGACCGGACTCCTTTGACAAAAACAAAGAAGTTGATTTTGGTCGGTTTTATTTTGTGTTTTCTGTCACGTTTGACTGAGGTGTGTTTTACAATGAGTTCACAAGGCAATTAAGATAATCTTAGTTTGGTAAAACAGAGAAACTATGTGCAGGAATATTTCCTTTCTTGGAAATTTATGAGTTTATTTTTTTTAACTAAACGCAGCAAACTCTTTCTTCCAGCTGGCTCTGAGGCCGGTGTTTCGGTTGAACGGGCGACCATGTTAACCGGTTAACTGGTTGTCATAGTTACAACAGCTGTTGAAGCAGGAAGAATAACATGTAGCTGTCAAACAGAATTAAATCAGGTGCGTTTGTTTGACACCCAGTGAAAGTTAATAAGAAGAGAAACTAAACAAAGAGGCATCAAGGACAGCTACGAATCCTCCTGTTTTCAACAGCCGTCATAACTATGACAACCACAGATGTAGCCGCACATTTGTCATTAAACACAATCAATAAAATGACAACCTTTCAAAGACCCTAAACTATAATTTGGATTTGGATTTCCAGTAGCTTTAATAACTTTTCTCTTAACTAAGACAGCCTATAGGTGGATGTTAGGGTGTAGCTGAGGCTGTTAAAGTGCTTTATGAACAGCAGCAGCAGCAGCAGCAGCAGCAAGTGATACTATAGCTTTCAGATGAGCAGTGTGACAGCAAGAGAGTCCCCATGAATTAAAATTTGATGTTTAAGTGTTTTTTATCACATATGTCTAGCACTATATGTCACTTCTGCACCGCTGTCTGTCCCAGCGATGACAAAGCAGTGTTTGGATGAGGGTTTTTAATGGAATTTTAGAGTTAGCTCGCTATCGTTATCGAATGATTTGGGTGAAACTGGATCATATTTCACGCAGAAATCGTCCAGTTCTCAGCTTCAACTTTATGTGATTTACAGTTACCTGATGGAGGGATAGCGTTAGCTTAACGATTTGCTAAAGCAGCTAACTGCTGCTAACTAAATCAGTCATTAGCAGGCAGAACCGGGCTCAGCAGCTGGTCCAAACAGACTCAAGCACAACCACTGAGACCAAAAAGGGAATAATTTTGCACTGCAGTGAATAATAGACTTTCCTGTGCAGATAGCTACAGCTGCCGTTAGCTTTGTTAGCCTTGATTGAGCCCTTGTTCCCTTTATTTGTCTGTTTTTGCAGAAAACATAATGCTGTGGGAACATAACACAATAATGTCATAGTAAAAAGGGTGCACTGGGTGCACGTTGCAAGGAGAAGAGGATGCCATGCCTCAAGCAGATCACCCAGTCATTGTATCGTCATCATCAAGCACTGTATCTGTAGCAAACTACTGGTATATGAGATTTGTTCCAGCAGTTGTACAGTGGTTCACAGGAGCCGTGGCTCAGGTGCTGGTGTGAGAGAGATAACAGGTGATTATAGAAACATCTACACCCGTAGGCCACGTGTCACCCCGAAAGTCTCAGCAGTGCTTGTGTCAGCAGGGCTGCAGTGCATGCAGGGCAGCAGCCGGTCAGGCCGGGGCAGCTGGTTCTCCAACACACGGCTCAGAACATTGATCCCTGCTACCATGGCTCCTCATGCTCATTAGTAGCGTTACTTGGAGCACCGTAGGGCCCAGGGAGTCTGCTCCAATTGGATGGCAGACCTAGTCTGAAGAGAAATGATAACATACCCAGTTTTCAGGCCAAGGAGCACACACAAGGGCCAGGCGGATTAGAGTGAAGCACCGGCTTGTTTGGCCAAAAAAGTGAGTTTAACAATCTTGCGGCCAGTTGGTCAACTGCAGTGTGTATTAGAGGCTGAATTGTGGTTTCCTTGCCTGGAGACAATAATGACGCCAGCATTCAGGCAGACATGGAAATAATGACAGGTTTAGAGTGTGCTGGCAGAGAAAAAACAAATACATGTTTACAGATATTTGTTTCTGCGCTCGGAAAGTATTTACCGCGCCAGGTTTATTGCAGCGCGCCACATTCACGCCAAACACAGCCCTTGAAATGTCAAACATTTTCCAAGCTTGCATAGCGCAATTTCCTCTCCCCCCTCCTCCTCCTCCATGCGTTCATCTGTTGATAGACTTACAGAACGGTGGCAGAATTTGAAATACATACCTAAGGCAGATGAGATGTGAGATCTCAGCTTGTGGTTTTTGTGTAAATGCACACATTTACATATTTTCCAGAAGGAAAAAAAAAAAATTATCTGCCGAAAGTGCAGCTGACAGTCTGCAGGTGCACGAGGTGATGCATACGAGAGAGGTTTTTCTGAAGACTCCCACGCTTCCCTTACCAGATTCACTGGTAATTTGAACAAATGTCTGTCTTGTCCTTTGATCTGGGATGATCGGCGATTAGCGGGGAGACCACGGTCATGCATTCTTCTCGCCAGCCTCTTAATTGGTGGCATGTAAACAAGCAAGTCAGTATTAAACCTTACATCATGTTTTCAGTTGACATAACCGCTAATTAGCTTTGAAGCCAATTAAACCACCTTAATAATACGGTGACAATTTGAAAAAGTGATACAGCTTTATTGACCCGGTGCAGCTGAGGATTTCTAAAGCGAAGCAGCAGCACTGTTGTGGCAGACCCTTTGCATTATGCATTTATTCCAGACAAGCAACACATCCCAAACTTTTGTTTTGTTACGGGACACAAGCGCTTGAAAGTCCTCCTGGTGTAGAAAATACACTTGAGGGCAAAGAAAGTTAAGTCAAGAACGTCAAGGGCTCTCATTTCCTTTGCATATCGTAGATAAGTGTGTGTGATCACAAAGTGTCACTAATACACCATTCGCGGCGCGCGTTGAAAAGGGTTTCACTCGATCCCATCGGCGCCGCGGCGCTCTCCTCAGTACCCGCACAAAAATACTGCAGAGCAAAGCAGCAGAAGAGCACTGATGTTCCTCTACCTCCCCTCACAAACAAACGTCTGACATTTGCCGCCTTGCACATTTGAACACTGCACCTTGTACTTCTGTCAAAGAGTACCTTTTGACTTTCACAAGTAATTCTTGTTTGAGGGCATCTGAAAGGATGATGTGAGGAAGAAGACTTCCAAAAATAGGCTGCTTATTTATATCGTATGTTCAAAGGTTCAGATACCGCTCGCTTTATCTAAATATATATATATTTTTCTCCTGAGCGGTTTGCTTGAAACAAGATGTGACATTGTCTGGGATAATAACGGGAATTATAAGAAAATCTGAATGTCAGTCTGACATGTGTAGCATCGTGACATCAGTAAGGATGAATGTCCTGATGGTTAAAGCTGCAGTAGACTTAAAATATATTAAAAAGCTGACTCAGTCGAGCTGAATATGCCTTTTCAGATCAACTCGTGTTGCAGAGAACGTCGTAGATTTCAACCTGCAGGCAGAGCAGACGTAGGGATCAGCTGCAGAACAGTAGACCTGGATCTAGGAAGGAAGTAAATGTCTTGCTGGAGAGCAAGTGGATAATTTCTAATATTAACATGCATACAGTAATCGAAGGGTTTGACTTCACGATCTGCATTTTTAACAGCAAAAACATTCAACGCTTCACTGATTTTACTCATGAACATAAAGAGGATTCATCATTAACCAAGAATAGTTCTGATTCTTATTCATTATGATCTTCTGGACTCTGGGTCATCAGGGTTATCTCAAATTGGGATGAAGAGTTCAAATATTTAACAGAAAGCTCCTGCTGGAAAAGTCTGAGATTTTTTTTTTTTTTTAGCACTATTTAACGGCTGGGTGGAGTTGTAGTCCCAACCCAAGCGCAACAAAACACAATAAAAAAACACAATGCACTGCTTTAACACTTCAGTTTTTATATTTGTATGTACAAACTGTTAGTGAGCGTTACTGGTGCTGGTAGAGCCAGGCTAGTAGCAGCTTCATATTGATACAACATGAGAGGTATCGATATTTAAACCATGGCAAGATTGCAAATAAGCACATTTGCTTTAACCGTACAACCAAAAGACACACTGAAGTTGCATTTATTTGAATAGAATTCATCTTATATTCATTTATTATTATATCATTTTTGAGGTTGGCCTAAACTAGGGACTAAAAGTCAAGATGTCTTGGCCTCCTCCTTCCTGGCACAAAGAGAAATTACAGTGACCATGACGCATGAAGTTTATTTGTAGAGAAGAGGACCTGTAGATATAAGAGGCTCATTCTAAGGTAATAAAACATAGCAGTACTTAGTTTTAGGTGATTATACACTAATGAAAACGTATGTATGCATTTAATTTCTGCCATATTATTATAATCTAAGACCTTTAAATCATCCCCAGAGGTGCGACACCACATTACTGTAGCAGCCCTTTAATAACACTGATAACTAGTGTTTCTCCTTTGACCTGTCAACAAATTAAGAGTCATAGCAGGTCATCCTGCCACCCTGCTTGACACTAAGCCCATCACATTTTCAGGCACTCTGCGCGTCCTCTGGGAGCATACATTATAACGTGGGTGTGAGCGGAGAACACGTCATCTGAGCACTTTAAGATTTAAGGCTCCAATTTGGTCATTTCTCCGCTTTCTCGACACTCTGACATAATTTCATCCAGCTGTTTCTCATCCAGAGAGGCCTGCAGCGGTCTCTCTCTCTCTCTCTCTCTCTCTCTCTCTCTCCTTGGAGCGCCAGAAATAGCCACCAACATCACTTCCTTCAAATGGCCTGAATTAGAGACGAGCCACGGAGCCGACAGGAGGAACAGAGACAGGATACACCTCAATCTTGACAAAATGGAATGATTAAAGCCCGTGGAAAGTTACGTTTCATCCCCGTAGTTTCGACCAATTTGTGACAGCTCTCATTACCGTCGAGGCGATGGCGCGCAGTCCCAGACGTGCCGCACACTGCCCAAATTAGCAGCCTTACATCACGCTGCCTTTTTATACAACCAAACTACACAGATTGGGCTGTAAAAGTATATCATGTCAGACCATAAACATGTGACAGCCTTTGCATCTGCGCCTCCTCACTCTGAGAGTGTCTCAGGGATGGTAGCGATTTCCTAGATATTTCATGTCAGCTTTGAAACTCCCTTTTTATCCTCCTCTGGCAACAATCCACGCTCTCTACCCATTGTGTGTGTGTGTGTGTGTTTTTTTTTCAGGGGAAGAAGATGAAGTTAGGAGGTACTGAGCAAGCCTGATTGGTGCCTTGCATCATTAAGGACGGACTGCGGCACTGGTGTCTGTGTGTTTGACATCCCAGAGCAACATGAAGCCAGCCCTGTCACACTGATAACGTCCCTCGGGGGGAGGCTGCGAGGGAAACGCTGACTTTATTTATTTATTTCTCATTAATCCCACGCAGTCAAGGTGGCAGCTGCGTGTGGAGATTGTCATGTTCGCCGTATCTTTGTTCACTTCTCTCTCCTATCACAATGTTACACCTTGTATCAAAAAGTGCAGCGAGTTTCCTCGCCGAGCATTTGCATTCTCGCGCTCGCGCCCCGACGTTTAAAGTAAGAATGCTGTGGTAATGTATGCAAGTGGAGTGCTGTACAGCTTCGTGGAGTGAAATGGTCTTTGCTGTTCCCCCAACAGGGAGCCAGGGGTGAACATAATTGAGGAGAAACAGGACTGCCGGCCAGTTAGCAGTACCCTAGAGTAATAGCTCATGCTATGTCTCCACTGCCACCTCTAAAAGTAGCATACTGCTTGTTTATGGTTGTGCAGCTTGCAGTTTTAAAATTCCAATGAGGCTCCATCCAGTGCTGTCTTTATCAGGCTGGATGATTTAAGTGCACCCAGGGAGCAGGAGACTGCCGTCACTGCCTCGCACGGCCGATACAGTATGCAGCAGGGTGCCAGTATCAGTGCGGTTGATCATCAAGCTTCTTCGCCGGCCTTTGTGGGAGCCCGGTCTCCAGAGACTGAGGTCAATCGTTCATAGCTTTTGATCCATAATTTCAATTATGGATCATTATCATGATGGGCTTCTCCCAAGGACTCACACTTTAATGGTATTACTTCTCAGAGTTTGTTGTAGCTTTCTTTAATGGTGACATCTAAGTCCGCTATTGACATTCCTTGATTTATAATTCAGTTTGAGGATATGAAGTGCCCATCTGGTCGTTTGCCACAGTACTCTATGTACAGCTAAAACCAGATTTCTCATTAAGACAGCTAAATGTCTGAATATTGACTGTAAGATTTGCAGTCAGTTTATATTTGAATCATTGAGGAAGTTTTGGAAAGGAGAGAGGAGATTAATGGTCCTCATCATTGGCAGGAGCTGGGCAGAGATGGTTGTGGGCTTGGAAAGGAGTGATTTTATTGAATAAGAATATGAAATATGAATCATTTAATTGGTGCTTTATTTCCTCTTTGCATTTCACACACACACACACACACGCACACACACACACACACACGTGTCTTCTAATGTTTACTATAATGCTTCCGTGTGTCACTGCGAAACTGCCTCTGTCTGAAATGTGCCACATACCTGCCTCACTTGGAGTCACACACTTAATGATGCTTTAAATCACAAGTTTGCAATGAAGGGTTGTGTTTACATGGTACATGAGACTGAGTTCATCAACATAAATCATAAATCTAAAGTCATTTAGGACCAGGATCTCTCCTGACCAGCGCTGGAACGTAACTAAGTACATTTACTTATGTACAAACCTGTACTGTTTGATGCCAGTCCCTTATTTGACTGCTCACCAAGAGTTTAAAATATTATTATAAAAGCACATGATGGGAATAAAAAACTTTTTATAGACTCAGCTAACCAACAGTATCTTGGTTACGCTTTATAGGAACGTACAGAAGATGTTGGGAGACAGTTATTTGTGTTTAATGAGGTTTTTTTTGAAGAGAAATGTCCAAGAAGGCACGACTAAAATCGCAATTATGATAATAACGAGACTCACTAGGATAAATAATGAACCCACATTCATTGTCTGGTCAACGTGTCGATTTTCTGTTTAACTGGTACCAAAATTACATCCAGGAACCTTCAGATTTACTTTTGATACTTCAAGTATATTTTGTGCATAATACTTACGAAACATTTTCAGTACATAACTTTTGTACTGCAGTATTCTTTACAGTGTTTTATGGTAATCTTTTCTTAAATGGAGAATAAATAAAAATACTCCCTGCACTGCTGCTCCTGACATGAAGGCTAAGTCAGCAGAACAAAATGCTGACTGTTCTTGCCCATGTTCAGACCAACTGCACACTTACCTCAGAGAGCATGGGCCCAGGTTCAGATTCAGACAACTGTATTGATTCCAAGAAGGGCAATTCATTTGCAACTTCCCCGTCCCACATGTCAGAGGCAAGAGATCAACACACATAAGTCAATAGAAGGCAACAACAAGTAGCAGTAAAGAAAATAAAACATTCTCTTAAAGTGCATTAAAAAAATGAAGCATGTAAGAGTCATTTAAAAACACTACTGTCGGCTTTTAGTAACCTGATAGCGCAAGGAATGAAGGACTTAGAGCTGTGGTTTGTTCTCCTAGGGGGCCCATTATAATGCCGGCCTCAGGGTGTTACAGTGAATTCACTCGCCACTGCAGGATTAACCATTCTCACCTTTTGGCAGCTGATGCAAGTGAAGTCTATTGCACACTTCTGCAGATGTACATCTGCAGATCTGCAGATGTACATGTTGCAGAGCTCCCATGGCACTGGCTTTATCTTAAACTGAACTTTTACATTTGCAAATTCAACATTTATGAGCATCCCTTGTTTTCCCGAGCATATGGTCCTCGGCTTGGGCTCCTCGTCCCATATGGCGCGGTGGCCGGGAGAACATGCAGTTCAACACTTAACATCGCCGGGTTCTTGTAAGTGATGAAATACCGCTACATCACCCACAAACTAATGAATGATTATTGTATGGCCTATCACAAGCTACGCTTACGGTCAAACAGAAGTTAGGGCGACTCGGTCCTCCTGAAATGTGACATATTTCTGGCTGTAAGTGAATATGTGATCAGGTGCTTCAGATGGCGTCAGACGCAGAGCTGTTCCCCTACACACACCTTCACCTCCTCTGAAAAGGGTTAAATGAATTATTTGGAAGTCAGGGGATGCAAATAAGTACCATTACATGTCTGGCAGCTTTAGTTACTGCTGACTTTTCAGATTATGATTTCTCCAAATGAATGTTTCTGATAAACTGGAGGATTATAGTGTTACTTTACCACTGGAGGAAAGTCTCCTTAAACTAAATCAACTATTTTAATGCCCGTAGCTGAATAATTCATCGTCACGAAGCTGAAAACAGTGCTGTGTTCCTGACCTCTCGGAGATACGTGGTTCTCTATGGGCAAACGTACAGTATGATGATCCTGTAGAATAAGATGCATTGCTGTAGATTAAACCTCCCAACAGTGTATAAAGCAGCCGAGCTCAACCTTAAACATCTACAGTAGTAAAATGCAACACACACGCACATTAATGCAGCAGTAATAATAATACTACAGAAACATCATATATAATCGTAAAACACTGACAGGAACAATTTTTCTGCATAATGAGTATTTTTTACCTTTGATGCTGCTTCTCCCAGCTGAAATCCAGAAAACAAAACAACAAAGACAAAGTCTCACTGCACGGCTCGCTACTCGCCGTGCAGTTTTATATGATGAGCGGTTTAAATAGCACCCCGAATTACATTTGATTGGGGTGGTTACATGCCTCTCTGTGCAGAGTTTAAAACAGAGTAATCAAAAATGCTCTGATCTTTTACAGGGAAAGGAAAGAGAGAGAAGGAGTTGTGATATTAAAACAAACGTGTTTAGCCGGAGATAAATGATCAGGGTCACAGGATCCAAGCTCGGAAAATGTATTTTTAATTTCTCTAACTAGAGTTCAAAAATTGTGTTTTCATTTATATGAATAGCACAACTGTGGCTACAGCGACTAATCCACTCAAGTTGGATTTGATTAATGCTGCAATAAAAGATAATGTGATTTCTCTATTAACCCCACTGCAGATGAATTATCAGGAAGATCCAAACCTTCCAAGAATCTCTTCCCGTTCGAAACATTCGTTTCATCTCTTTGCGATTTATTTGTCACTCTGCAGTTATTGTTTTTAAACTAAAGATGATCATGCAGCTATAAATCATGAAGCAGCGCGATTACTGCTGGGAAACATGATTCAAGACTTAAAGACCACTGTGTGAAGACCTTTATGACATGTAAAGAGATTTCATGGAGTATTCTGCATGCATTTATTTATCAGGTGGTGTTTACTGTGATCTTACTCATTAGGTTACTGTAATTAGATACAGGTAGCTAATTAGCTATAATTGGGCTAAAATTAAATTATATGCACTCGGTGTTAGAGGGTATTTGAGTGTGATTGGAAAATAGTATTCCCCACATCATGAACATTCCTCAGTTGTGTTACCTTTGCTTTCTATTTCTGTGCTCAATGAACACAGTGAAAACAACAATAGTACTCGCAGAATATTGATAGGTGACTTCAACATTTGTACACAGTTTTCAGCCGAGTGTAGTCTGTGGATTTCAAACCATATCTGCTGTAAATGTTCGAGGTAAAGAGGTGTGAGTTTTTGCAATGAGTGTGACATGAGTGTAGATAATGAGAAGATATGAAGGTGATTTATATGGTTTTTAAATTTGTTATTTCTAAGCCGTGTCCATTTACACTTCCTCGCTCTCTCTGTATCTTTCAATCACGCTGAATGTAGTGAGCGGACACATTCATCATTAGAATTTAATTCCCCCGTTTCATTGTGGTCTCTGCAGCCCTGGCTGTACCACTGATGGGGTCTATCTCTCACGCTACAATAACCGAATTACCAACATGGCAAAGAGGAGACTATGGATTCTACCATTATCGCCATGGCAACATGAGCTGGGAGTGAGAGCTGCTGATTTGATATTGCACTCTGAGCTTCAGCTCACTCTTGTTAAGAGGATGGGAGTTCAGACCATTGTGTCCTCTGGAAAATGGGGGGGGGGTGGGGGGGGGGGGGGGGGGTGAAAGCGTTGCCTCTTTTTGTGTCCAAGTCTGCAGGAGATATAATCTGGATTATGAGAGATGGCAAGGTTTTCTAAATAAGATGATTCCAATATCGGAACAAGATTTTCAGAGTTTTAAAGGGATATACGGCTTTGAGAAAAGCACGGATGACATAAAAATGACAGAGGAAAGGAGATTTGTTTGTGATACGTTGACATAATGAAACTGAAAGTCAAAAGGATAAGGAGAGATAATAGAAAGTCTTGGAAGGTGACTTTGACGGTGTCGAGGATTGAGGATTATGGTACATTTTCTAGTTTTTGGCTGATATTGTATCACTCTGCAAGTATAGTCAAAAGAAATCGCCTCAACAAAGTTCACAAAGGAACTGTGCATACAGCGAAAATGTGTTATATATTGTTTTAGCTGTAGCTGTGGACCTCAAGTGTCCAGTCATGAACTGCAACAAAAGATAGTGCCAAGAAAATGATGTCTTGTCGTGCTGCATTCAAGTGCTGATCTCCTGTAGCTGCAGGCAACTGGTGTTTGTACTGTTTCAAATTATACAGATCTATTCTTAGGGTTCACTGTGCAGTATACTTATATAAAAAATTCCAAGTAAAGGAATGGGAGGTGAAGTACCAGGAAACAACGAAAAGACGTGTAGAAAAGCGTGAAGAAAGGATGATGACACATTGTAAAAATGACTAAGATTCAAGAAAGAAATAGTTTGACACTTCATGACACGAGGTTAATCACTTTCCTGCTAAGAGTTCGATGAAAAGAGTGATATTACTCCTTTTAATGTACCATGAAATGTGAATCTGTTGCTGGCAGCTGGTTAGCATAGCATAAAGACTGGACACCGCTCCTGGCTGAGAAATAGTCTGGCATGAAACAACCCGTAAAACCACAACTTGGCATTTACACCCGCGTTAAACAAACAAGATAAACAAGCCAGTTAGTGAGCTCTAGGCCAAATGTTTCCCCCTGGTCCCAGTCTTTATGCTAAGCTAATCTTCATGTTAGAAGAGAATGATATCAATCTTCTTATTTAAAGTCAGAGTAAAGTATGACTAGATTTGTGTTTACGTTTGACCAAAGAAGAAAGTTATTAAGCATCCAGAATTTGAATGATTAAAAATATCTACGTTTATGAAATTGGGTGTCAAAATTCAGTAAAATTGAATTCCCAGCTCCGGGACTGTGGGGACTTGTCTTTGACATGATGAGTTCAGAAAATGACATGATTACCTTTGAAATACTAATAAAAGTGAGATGAATTCATCTCTATCTCTCTGCTCAGGGTGGCCTCACCGTGTCATCGAGCCACCCTTTAAGGACCGCCCACAAAATCCTGAACCGTTAACCTCTAACTTCATGTTTCAGAAATATATTGTTCAAAGTCTTTTCACTTGTTTTCAGCAACTATTTTCCAACATATTAATGTATTTTGATTAAAATCTCAGATTTGCCTTTGCACAGACAAGAGTGTGAATGTGTATTTCCAAAATTTAACAACCTTCCTTCATTCGTTCATTCTCAATCAATTCATGAAAAGAAAATGAATACAGCAGCTGCATATGGTTTCTCAAAATGTTAAAGTGTTGCTTTAATTCTGTTAGCAATTAAAATGTGGATCACATAACTGAAACTAAATGAGAATCCAAATGTTCATTCTCTCAAATATGAGATCGTACCATGTCTTCTTACCATCAATGGAAACTAATTTTGGTTATCAGTCTAAATTGTCCCAGTAGGTCTAAATACAATTTATTTTGTGACTAAAGGATCTGGAGACAATGATTTCATTTACATAGCACAATGTGGCTCTTCTGGTTGTCTTCCATTGATGTCGCAGAATCTCTCCAGTGGTAGCGAGGAGGGGAGGGGTGAGAGATATTCATCTAACAGCCGCTGGAAGCTGTGTCGCTACATCGATTGAGCGGCACAGGAGGATTCATTGTACATACAAATGATGCATGAATCGCAACACAAAGTGGGAGATACTTAAAGTGAGAGCCGAACAATTTGATTTGATTGAACCGAGTCGCAGACAACCCTAAACAGCTCTTTAAAGAGGTATTGCATTTGTTGAAATCGGATTAGTTCGGGGGCTCGCTGGAAACAAGAGACACCTTTCAGCGCGCGGAATGGGCTGACATTAAAATTGATGCCTTCGCTGACATAAATACTACAAAAACCTTTTCTACCAGCAGCCCATTTCTTGTACGATGAATTAAAAACCAATTACAAGTGCTCATTACCGTAAACAAACACCACATTAGCATCAAATATGCAAATGAGCCCGTATCATATTACTCAGTGTGATGAATCGCTGTGCATTAGATGAGAGGGACCCGGTGATGTGTCTGTAACAGCCTTTCTTTTGTTCCGTCTGAATGTGTGGAAACCACCCAGCGCAGTTATTTGCAGCAAATAGTGTGTCTGACTACAGTTATTTGCTGCAAATATAATTCCCATTAAAGATTCATTAGCAAACCAATGTACCAGAAATATTCTTTTCATCCTATTTGGTTCACCGGAAATGCTAGCTCGCACATAAAAATGACTCGAAAAATGTGTTGTGGTTCCCTCTCGGGTCCTTGCAATTATGTCTGAAATGGTATGTGCTGTAAACCAGGGAGATTTTAAGAAAGTTCCACTTCAAAGGAGAGTTGTCAGACAGGAGCTGACAGAAGGGAGAGGCTGTAATTCAAAGTTGCAGCGAATGCCTCGTGTGTTCTTTAGGTATGACTCCGGTTGTGTTTCCCACTGTTACTCACAATGCTCGACGTCGGAATAGCGCCGGGAAAACCTGCGCGCTTCGGCATTGATGCCAAAAACACACACGAGTTGATACTTTACGCCGAGCTGAGTGAAGCGAGGCACAGCTAAGATATTTAAGAACTGGCACAAACAAGCAGAGCACTCGCTTTTAAGAGGTTTTAAATGTTTTATAACTGAATCTCGAGGTCTATAAAACAGTTTTATGACTTAGATATGTAGAGAAAAAGTCACAGCCATGCTCAGTCAGTTAGACAGACATGCTTACACATTGCTAACCTGCTCAAGCTTGGCAGGTTTAGTGTGCAACGTGTTCTAATTAGCCCTAAACGAAGCTAAAAGCTGACGTGCGCATGATTGGTCAAAAAGTGTCGGACAAACTGAACTTTTGATGCTCGTAGAAAAGTCAGATATCACCAGAATTAATCCAATTCATCCTGACGGGGAGGAAATTAATGTCTGTACCAAATTTCAATTAAATCCATCCAATACTCGTGGAGACATTTCAGTCATTTCACATCTCATATCTCGTCAGATTTCTTTCAGACAGAATGTGACGCCGCATAACTCCAGGAAGACCGTAATGCAGATGGAAGGCTGCTAGTTTCATTTCATCTCGTTGCTGCTCTCTTCGGTAAATCTTCTAAGTTATGTGAGACCAAAGTGAAGGGAAGAAAGGTGTCATTTTACGTCAGTGTCAAAGTGCACCGACTGAAACACATTATATTCCATCAAAGGGCTCTTGCAGGGCAATAGCTGGATCTTTTCTCAGGTGCACCGAGGGAATTTTCTCACATGTATCTCCAGTTCGGTTTTGGGAATTAGAAGAATTTTGTAGATACTTCTTCCTTTGATACCATTCTTGTCATATTTTAGAAAATAGATGCACACTGTGTACGTGATTGTCATCCAGCAGACAATCGTCCCCGCACGCCAAGATGGATGGAAAACATCTTTGCAGTAGTTCTGTCAGTCTAGACGTCCATCAATCCAATACTGTACAGTTTCTACCTTACTCTATTATAGAGCCCCGACAACACTGCCTGCACTCTAAATCTACCCAGTACTTCAGCCTCCACATGCATTAGTATTCATGAAGTCAGACTATTTTGGTATACACTGTATATTCATGTAATATAACAAACGTTAGGCCTGTGTTTGCTATGTAGTCATTACAATAAGGTAATATGCATTTTTCAGGTTTGTGTGCTTGGAGCCAGTCAGTCACGTCTGCACGCGCTGGTTCTTTAAACATACTGGGAGAAGATTCATGAAAGCAAATACAACTGAACTACCATGTGTTGCAACACAATACATTTATTGTTTCCCCATTAATGACGCAGTGTATTGCAATTATTCCGCGCTGCTTTAAAAAGATATTTAAATTTAAGCAGCTTGTTTGTTGACCATTACATTTTTCCTGTAGTTATTACAGTTTGGCTATGTGGGCGTGAACAGCCGCTAGAAGAAGTTTCACCAATGGGCAACTACAGATGCGTACGGGCAGTAAAGCCAGGCGTCGTTCACTGCATATATATTACTGTTACGTGTTATATTCACCTTGTTTAAGCCTCTGTTTAAACAATATCCCCCATGTTAACGCTGAAACAAATGATTCCCTGTAATGCCAAAGAATTGCGAGTACTGCTAATCCCCACTGTGGATCAACACCCCAGTCTGCAGCCGTGTGAAGCTTCTCAGCCATTCTTTATTTCATTGTTTGGTTTGCTGTAGCTACTCAGCATGATTTAGTGAATAAATGGTAATAGTTTGCCTCTTTTTTTAACTGTAGCGACTTCAGAAGCTGAGAGTATATAAAGTGTTGATTGGTGAGAGTTTAGTTTGTCGCCAAGTGTTCTGCAGTTGTCTATTTCTGGGTGCACTTATCACAATTTGTTGTTGTCTTCCACACTCCACACATTTGTGCAAAGTTCCTGAGTGACTATATATATCTCCCCTGATCATGTGGGTCTATACATAAACGCTGACATCATGAACGTTCTTGATCGTTTTAATGAAGCTTTTCTACGTTCTTCACTGTATGCGCCGTGTATGTCATTAGCATTCACTGCTTAAAGGTTCAGCCGTCCAAAAATTATAATCCACCGCTCCAAATGAATGCGCTCTGTAAGCAAAAGCTTCCTTTTTTTCTTTCCTTCAGTCGATGGATTTGATATCAGCGACAAGAAGTTCATTGATATGAAACATTTTAATGAATGCAAACAATGGGTACAATATGGTTTTGTTGCAGCTGATAATAGTTTGACAGGCTTTATTCCGTCCAGATTGTTTACATTGGGGATGTGCTGAGCTCAGTGTTTTAGATTATATTTACACATGATGCCATTAGGTGGAGGGGACTGGCTAAATCCGTCCATTAGCTTGTGAATAATGCAAGACGGAGGCAACTGATCCCGAGAGACGGGCACTGGCATTTCCATTTGAAAGGACCCGAGTGTCTTTTGTTACATGTGTTGGGATGACATTCCCTCGGCCATGTTGGGAAGTGATTAGGATTTTAAGGATGGGGAATAACTTAATCTTTAATAATTGGGTTATTTTTAGCGTTGATCTCTAGCTTTTAGCTGAAGAACAGCCATGGTGAAACATTTAACCTTCAGTTACTTCCCATTTCCCTCCTATGGAGATGATGCCTTAGTAATTATAACCCTCAGCAGGGTTTCTAAAACCTAAACAATTTTAAGGCGTAATATCCAATGAAATCCTTGACAGAAGTAAGCTTCGGGCTAACATTAATGGAAGGTCTGGCAGAGTAGTCAGGTGTGCAGATGATAAATGGATGACAATATTGTCCTTTAAAATTACTGCCCTCTTTTTTTCTTTTTTTACTGTACAGAAATAAATTATCCTCAGTGTTAGAACCTCCTTGCTAAATTTGCAAACACATACTCTACTAGAAAAGCCCGAGGAAATTTTTACCCCAGTTGTTGGCCACCTGAGAGTTTAGAGAATTGACTGGGACAGAAAAAAAAAACAAAACGCCGCCACCGGCAGTGCAGCATCTGCTGGAAAACTGGGCGTCCCAGTAAGCCTCAGGTGAAGGTGGTTCTTCCTGTTGGTTGCTCTTACTTCAACCCTAAAAGGCTGAGCGTCCGTGACAGCTCTCTGCAAGGCAGGACAGTGCCCTCAGCAACAGGTGTCTGTTACTGTTGCCGCAGCAGTGCAATTTGGATATGGAGTAGGTGCTTGCAGTGATGGATGCATTGTGTCTATTGTGTTCCATTACACTGTCCTGGAGACCTAATTTGCCTCAGGCAGCATGCCTCAGAGGGAGAGCAGTAATTCCAGCCGCTGGCAGCTAGACTGATATCAAAAACATAAAGCTACTTTCAGCTTTAGACAGCAGGTAATTTTCTATTTCTTGATTTTATTCTTGTTTTTGTGTTCATATATTTTGGTGTCATGTTGACCTAAAGTAACATTCAGTAATATAAGCTAAGCAAACCTGAATTGGGAGCCGGTTTATTGTTCCTGTGATATACAGTAGAGCCTCTAAGTGGAGATTATGGCATGCCTAGAATAGTGTATGTATACACACACTGTATATAATTTCTGCTCATAAAGGCCATACTTATGTACTTGCCTTGCCGACCTCCGCTTTACTGTTCGAAACGGCATCCCGCTGCACAGCATCAGTCGTTTCAGCCGTTTCCAGAAGATGACATATGCTTTCACGCTGAAGTGGCAAAGGCATGTAGCGGCTGTCATAATAACGATGGGGAGCAAAGGAGGAAGTCAGGTGACGCTATTACGGAGCGACAAAGGAAGATAGGGAGGAGGTCGGCGATGATGGGTGGGTCAACAAAACACTGGCTTTGTAACGCGGGTGTTTGTTTCCCATTTCCAACAGACATCCAACGTCGGTGTGCTTTCAGCGTGACCTCCATAATTCTCTAACCTTAATTACATGTTTACATTTTAACCATGACCATGGAGGTCTCCTAACATTAGGAGAGCAGCCATTTTAATCCAAATCACAATGTTTCCATAACCTTAACAAAGCACCAACACCATGGCATTATCACATCATAAAATAGATTTATTTTCATCTCATGCATATGTGCTGTTATAATGGGAAAAAGCATGGGAAAAAGATATAGTTAGTCGCTCAGTATGGACGGTGTTTCTAAGGTGGTTTGTCTCACCTCAACTTAACCTCTTAAGACCCAGCCTCTTTTCTAGGATTAAGGGTTAAGGTTAGTCCCCCAAATGGGCACCCTGGGGCTTAAGAGGTAAACATTTAGTAATTATTTTCTCAATGTCTTCCTTCCAAGCATGTAGGAAAAACTCTGGCTTCCAAAGTCACAATAAAAAAAGGGCCACATCTAGTCAGTGTTTGGTTTGTCTGTTCTAGGCTACTGTAGAAAAATGGTGGTTCAACATGGCGGACTCCATGATAGAGGACCCTCTGTGTTTTTGTTGTCATTTTAAGACAACAAAAACACAATAATTCATATTTTCAGGTGATTATACACTAATCAAATGCTAACAAATACTATATTCCATTCCTTTCAACTGATCATCCTAAATCTTACACACCGGACCTTTACGTATACCCATGTGAGTCAAACCTTAGCCCCAGTCTAAGAGTATAGAAACAATCTTTATAGTAAATGTCTATTCATGTATTTGTCCTCCTGTTGGCACCCGTAAGTGGGAGCTACTGTAGTGTATGAACAGGTAATGAGCAACGATATAGTAAACTATAGCTGTGATAATATAAAATATGTCTTTGCAGATTAGCATCATGTCTTCCCCACGGTGGTCAGGTAGATAGGCCGCCATAAAACAGTCAGAGGAGGTTACAACCTGTTTTACCTTCCCGCATTTCTGTAGGAGGAGGACAAGCAAGGAGCCTTGGAGCGAGGAGTCCCGAAACACGTGTGACAAACAAAGTTCTATCTGCTCTCTCCCACAGCTTCTTGTTGTTGTTTTTCTTTCTTTTAATTCACACTCAGCCTTGGGGAAGATTCTGCCGTGGGCGTGTTTGGCCAACTTAACCATCTCTGACTGGTTCACCGAGGTGACAATTAACCTTTCTTTTCACAAGGGTCGTAGACAAAAAAAAAGAAAAGAAAAACATGCACCGCATATTGGAATACATTTATTACCTCGCCCCTGACATTTCAGTGTATCATCCAATAAAACATGATGTCAGGTTCATCTGACAGGGTTATTACTAAGCAGTGATCATCAGCAGAATATGCCAAAGGGATAGATGGTTAGATGTGGGCAGTGAAGTATCCCACAGGGAGTATAGCAGCGCTGTATTGGTTTTAAGCATTTAAACACAAAAATAATTTAATGCAAAATCCATTCCATCAAACATAGAATAATCCTAAGTGGCGTTTGGGAGAGAAGAAAAACATCCTCCAAAAGGCTCTCCTGCTGTATCCATTGCTATGTTACCAACCATCTGCATTTCAAAAATGTCAGATGTGTCTTTGTAGGAATTGCGATCTATTTTTGTTTATTATTTTGCTGTTGCACAGGCTGGAGATTATTACATGTGAATGACATGTTTGGCATCAAAGTCTCCCTCTCAAGAATTCCACATATGTTTGCAATAAATTAGAGAACCTATTTATTCGAGGGAAAAAAAGCAATGTCAACACAGCCGCCATGTATAAAATGGTCTGACAGTGTTTATTTAGTATTATGAAGGTTCGATAAAATTCTCTTCAAACCGTCCTTAATTGCGTTAGATGTGCACACGCACATGATACGGTTGCAGCATAGTTCTGTCGACACATCAAAACAAAAGAGGGATATTCTCAGCAGGCTTTGGTCTTAATGCAGACAACAAAAATAACAAAGGACCTTATTACACCCCAAAATACTTCTTTAGCTGAGCTAACAGCATGGACGACGATGTCAGTATGTTGGTCTGTTTACCACTTTGTTCCAGACCGATAAATCTCAACAACTTTTGGACGGATCGCCATGAAATGTAAAGGTCATGGTTCCCAGAGGATGATTCAAAATAACCCTGACTTTGAGATCCGTGATTCAGAATGAAAAAGCTCATCAACATTTGTTGAGTGCCATGAAATTTGCTATGTAAATAAAGATACTTAAAGGCGCAGTGTGTAGGATCTAGTGGCATCTGGTGGTGAAGTTACAGAGTGCAAACAACTGAAGACCGCTTACCTCACTCTCAATTTGCAAACATGAAGGAGAAACTACGGTGGACATAAAACCTGCAAATTAGAGTCAGTGTTTGGTTTGTCTGCTCTTGGTTTGGAGAAATATAACAGTTCTTATTTTCAGGTTAACCAATAAAAACTTAATTGTACTTATTGTATTCCATTTGTGCTAACTGATCCCCTTAAATGTGACACACTGGACCTTTAATAAAGACTTTGACTTTCCCTCTAATGTCAGCAGCAGGTCAGGGTTTTCAGTTATTCATCGGATTATAACATCTACGTGAGGACTGGAACAGAATTTTTGTACAGACATTCATGGTTTATAGATGATGTATCTGATCCTCTGAGCCTTCCTCTCGTATCGCTGTGATATCTTGACAAGTATTAAATTGATTTATGTGGAGTTCAGGTATTCATGCTCCCCAGAGGGTGAATTACAATAACCTTGATATTACGACTTTTTTCCTCTAGTGTCAATACTAAAGCCTCAGCTGCACTTTGTGTTTGGTGCGACGGAGCAAATGTTAGCATGCTAACGTGATAAACTTAGATGGTAAACATTATAACTGCTCAGCATCAAAGTAAATCATTTCTTTTGCACGAGCAGATTACAGATAGGACACAAATTTGAGTCCAATTGTGGCAGCCGTTTTTTTCATTTTTGTGGTTGAAGAGTGGGATTATCCTCACTGTCTGTGCAGGAAGCAACAGAGACGCTCCACCTCCACTTGTAGCAGTATGTGGGCACCGAGAGCTCCGTGATGCTAATTCATATTAATGAAGAGACTGAGCAAAAAAAAAAAAAGATTATTTGGAGCAAAGTAAGCAAGGAAGTTGAACCAGAAGTTACTATTACAGTTATTTCAACATTTGTTTACTGCAATCAAACCTTACCCGTGTTACCTGTACTGCAAGTACTGCAGGTAAGCCCGAATGATCCGGTGAGCGAGTGACGCGAGACGAAAATTTGCTTTACTTTCTGCCTGAACACACGATTAGTCCGATTTTCACATTTGATTTAGATTCACGGCTCAGCCCGTGTTAAACGAATGACAGGTCCGTACGCAGGAAGGTTTGGCAGTGCGGCCACGTACCCAAAGGTTAAATAACTTTTGTCGAAAGCAGGAAAACTGAACAAATACTTGATTAATAAAATGTTACAAGTAAAAAATGACTTCCTGCCTGAACTATTCCAAACATTTACTTTCCTTCCCCTTTACAGCAGCCAGTGCCTCTGAAACTAAATGATCAGATTCCTCTTCTCATTACATTTCTCCTGAGTCTATATAAAGGGCAGACTTTCAAGTCAATGCTGCCACATCCATTCTAACTTTTCCTGCCTGCAAAATTAAAGGTTTCAATTAAGTTAACTATTCCACCCTCCAATGAACTCCCGCACAGATAGACGGGCATCAGGGACGCAGGATTCCCTCATCTGTCATTTCAGGACTGCCAGGGCGTGCCCCCCCCAAACAATGTGGTCAGCTATCACCACCCTCCGTAGAAAGTAAAGAGGCCGAGCCTGCAGTGCCAGCTGCACAAGCACACAAAAGTCTGGAAAACCCATTTACGTGTAAGAATTTCAGATCGCAAGCCAGTCATCAAATGTATAAGCAACATTCCACGAAAAAAGCCAAAATGACCTTGGTAGAAAGTTCTATATGACAGGTTCAGAGGCTGCTGGTGTATGTTTTCCCTGCCGTTTAAGAAGTAGCTTTAAATGGTCACATATTCCACAGATGTTTATCCAGACCACAATTAAGGCTCGGCAAAATTATATGCTATAATGACCCCAGCTTCTTCTTTCTGCCCGCATTTTTATCGTAGACAAGCTTAAATTTCACACAACCTCACCTCAGCAGGACATAAAGTCTACACTGCCTAAGCAGGTGGTCACAGCTGGCTCCGTTTGACAGTCACCCAGAAGATTTGAGGTCTGTCAATCAGCGCCGGCATCAATGTGAGGAATCCTCTGGCGGTAGTGATTGATTTGGAGGTCTATCTCATCTAAGACCTCTGAGTGTTCTCGCCTCTCTTCTCTCTGTGGGTTATAAACCGTTGCGAATCCCTTAAAATTGTTTTTCTCCTCGCCATCAGATAGAGAGAGACTGGGGTTTTGTTTGCTATTACATTTTAATAAGACAGATGAGAGAGAGAGAGAGAGAGAGAGAGAGAGAGAGAGAGAGGGGGAGAGTGTTTTCAAGAGGAAAATAAATAATCAGAGACCTGGCTGACTCTGGGCCATATTGCGAATGAATCAATGGTCTATTAGTGCCTGAAGCCAGGCATGAAAATGCATCTATCTTGAGCTAAGAGATATAGAGGTCAGAGATGACAGTGGAGAGATGTGTGCTCCTGTCAGATCTGGCGATACTGTTGTCATGTCTCTTCTGGCGGAGTGGAGCTTTTGTTCTTAATGGCGCCATACGTCAATATGGACGTAACTGTCAACCACCCACCACCGCCGCGACCGGCGATGTTTCATCGCTATTGCATCACAGGCAAAACACATTCACGAGCATTTTGCTTGCATATCTGAATACGATGTGGCATTAATCCATTCTCCCTGCAGTAAGTGCAGAATCGCAGATTTACATCATTCCTCTTCCTGCGTTGAGAGTAAGGAGGAAGGTAAAAAATAAATAAAATCTCCCGAGACAGCAGGATTGCAAAAAACAACAACAAAACAACACAAAAAACACACAGATTAGCTTACTGCAACTGCATCTCAGAGAAACTGTTTATGTGGCACTAAGTAGGTGGGAGATGGTCACGGCGAACTGCGAGATTTTTGTTTGTAGGTTTAAGGCAACAAAAGCACTCTGGGTAGGCCGCAGACAGTGTGTGCGCTTCAATATTAAATCCGCAGTAGGTGATTTTCTTTCAGCTTCTGTGAAGACAGCACATATATTAAGCTCTTAGCGAGCAGCTGCTATTTACACGTGCAACATTAGCGTTCATTTAGAGTCATGTTTTGTCCTTACACCTCTGTTTTTTTTGTCTCAGCCACCTCCTGAGGGGAAATTTTCGGCTTTTTAGCTGCTAAATGCTCCGTTCTGTTTTACAGGCTAGCTGCTAACAGTGTCTGCTTTTTGTTTCTGGGCATGGAGTGGATGTGTTACACCCTCCAGGATGACGCCTTTGTTCGGGTGCCAGATGACTTTATTTCACGCTGTAAATATAACAGAAAAGACAGTCATGGATGAGCATCGACTTGTTTTGTGTCTCGTGTTTTTATGACTGGGCAGCATCCTTCTAACAGGTCCAGAATAACTCAATAATAATGTAAACACCTGTATGTATGTGCAATGTACACATGTGGTGGCACAACAGCTGTCTGCTGTGCCTGTAACCTGTGAGGGCGATGAGAGTGAACCAGAACAGTAAAATTCTGGGCTGTGAAACCAAAACATGTCATCAGTTATTAGGAAAATCTGACATACCAAAATCCCATCCATCCATCCATCCATCCATCCATTATCTGTAACCACTTATCCTTGTCACGGTGGAGCTGGAGCCCATCCCAGCTGACTTTGGGTGAGAGGTAAGGTACACCTTGGATAAACTGCCAGCTCATTACAGCGCACAAACATACAACAACCAACCAATCTATTAAGTGCATGTCTTTGAACTTTGGGAGGAAGCAGGAATATTTTTCTTGCTGTGAAGCGGCAGCACGGCCCACCGAATTTCCATTCACTGCTGATAAATATGCCGCCCTGTCGACACGGACAAACATTTTGAGGGACTGACACAATAAGACGTGACACAATATACGTTAAAACAAGTAGATGGAAGTATGGTGCTAAAGCGACAGTGACATAAAGTAGAAGACAAGCCAAAACAACGAGCTTAAAGATGCTAAAACGCCCCATACGGCTGAGGGGAACTGCAGAGCTTGGCAATAATTCTCTGCAAGCAATAGGTTTGATATTACACGTAGACTTGTGATCAATTGTCTTGACAAAAATATCGATCATAGCAGCTTTAATAAAGTGAACACACAGTTGTGTGATTAAAGTCACAGTTGGTTTCTTCAATATTTAACCAAGATGACAATAACATCATGTCAAGATCATATTTTTTTTAGATACACTGTGGAGCTCTTCACTCAGAGAGGGAAGGTTGTTCAGATCTTCAAATGTATTTGACAGATGCCACACATTAGTACCACTCATTACCATTAATCATCATTGTGTCACCAGTAATTACTCCATTTAAACCGACCAGCCCTGGTCAACCCACTAATGAAGGTTAATGTGGTCGGCTGCCGTCATTCTTCTGCCCGCGTTACACTAACAATCATCACCTCCATCGACGACACAATGAGCTCTCCAGCATTTCACTGTAGCACTGCCATTATTGTGCTGCGGCCGCCGCCGCCACCTCTCATCTCAGACCAACAATGAACGGCAGACAATGCCGCGGCCATCTTTTCTATAATGCATTACGACAAGATCGCCTGGTGACCGAGACACACAAAGCAACACATCTGCCTGGAATGTAAAGGCTGCAGAGGGTTTCCTGCAGAACTACAAGAGCTCATTTACTTATTTTCACCCGTATTAGTGAGATCCTGGAATTAATCGGGTTGACAGGTGACGGGTTGTTTAAAGCGACTAGAAGAGAGCTGTACGTTGGGGAACACGGGGCAAACATACACAGCTGTTTCATGCATGAGACGCAGTTTGCAGCTTCGTTTTGATCTGAGGACGCTCGGCTCCTTGTCGACTGGCTGACACTGCGATCTCACTATGAATGAATCTTAAGTTTTCAAAGACTTCTGTGGCCGGCCCACTGGCCATTTCCTGTTTACATGTTTCTGTTATCTGTAACAAGTGAAGCATTTGTCAACAGACACAGCCCATCGCCTCGTCTGGGTGGCTGCGGGGGAAGATAAAGAGGTGTCGAGGCGGGCTCTGCCCTTCTGACAGAAGGCAAGAATAGAGGAATGGAAGCATCCTGTTTGATCTCCGCGGTGGGGGGATGCGTCCCACTGTTGGCTATAGTTCTGCATACTGAGTCTGATAAGAGGGTAGCGTGTGTGTCCGTGCGGGGGACGTGTTCGGACTGAAATTGCCCGTGTGTAAAATATTCAGTAATCTTACACACGATCATATTAAACCGGTCGCAGCGGCACTGTTTTCCAGCGAGAGTTTTCTTCTTGTCTGAGCGGAAAGGCGTCTGAAACAACATTTAGCCTGTAGCTTCCAACATTAAAACGCTCCATTAATTTTTTGGGATAATGAAAGTGTCTTGGATGGGCTGTAGCTCTTCCAGGCAGGCTGACCCCTCCCAGCCACTGAGCTGTAGAGGGAACCCTGGGAGTATTATGTCTTTAAATAAAGGTTTAACTCGCAAATATATAACAAAGGATTTAAATGAACGAACGAGAAGAATAAAACATTGATTGATCCTGTAGTAGGAATAAAAAAGACATGCTCACAAAATCACCTCGCCCTTTTGCTGTGCTGTGTAGCGCTCGTAGCGCCCATAAACACCGTCTCATTGATAAATGATCGAATTCAAATCGGTATATTGCTTCGGTTTTCATTATTCGGCGCATAATGACACCCAGACTGCTAAGTTATTTCAGATGACACAGTTTTATCACCGGCCTCCAATAAACAAGGACAATTGGCAGGATGTATAACGCAGCCCGCGGCCGTAATAGGATGCTAATTTGTGCAAGTGTTTTCTCACCAAGAAACGGCAAAGAAAGGTGAAATGCTTCGAGTTGTGCCTCATGCTCGGCTCCTGCTCCCGTTGCTCACCAACACCCACTCGGCCTACCATTCCTCGGGATGTTAAAAAAAAAAAAAAAACTATTACAGGCCTTAACAACAAAAGACAATGTAGTGCAAGTGTGGTAAAACTGTCTGGAACAGCTGCAGTCAGCAGCAATGCTCTTTGTAGTGAAACGGACTGCATTTTTTTTTTTTTTTGGGTCTTAATTAAATCACAGCCACATTTTTAGGGGGAATCTTAAGTTTTATGATCCATGGTTTTATGAGGGCAGTGTTCACGCTCAAATGTCTGCAACACACCATATGGGCGGTGCACGCTCGACAACAAAACACATGTAGGCAGCTGAATTGTTCACGACGGCTCGGGGATGACAGTGTTTAAGCGTGGGCAGAGAGGGGGAACATAATTAAAGGCATATGAAATCTATTTCGGCATGCGATATATCCATGGATATTAAAGGTTATCCATATCATTAATTTCTATAGACCTGACATGAGTCTTGACACTGGCTGCACTGCATTCCGCCTCACTCTTATGCTTTAGATTTTATTATGCTTGGTGGTTTGATTTAGTCTGATTTTCTTTGGCATAATTAATATCCAGTGACCTCTGTGAAATCAATAGGAGAAATCTCCTACTGACAAAGCCTCGTCATGAACCTTTAATGACTATCATCAGTCATTCGTGATCTACTGATATGCTATTTATCATTGACTCCACTAATGCTCAGGTAATAACCAGCTAATACTTTGGAAATGAGAGCTAGATTAGGGGCAGAGACCTCAGGCGTCCACCTTTTTAGAAATGTAAAACACGCATCTTTAAACAATGTTATACCTTAAAGACATAAAAGAACAAACGCGCACCAAAGCACATGGCTATTATTTTTAACTGGCATTCGCCCTGCCAATGCTGTTAGACAACCACTGGTGCATTTTTCATACCAGAGAGTATAATTAAAAGTTGTTCTGAAGTGCAAATTTGGCAGAGCAGCTACAAAAAAGCCCCTGGGCGAGGTTGGAGGCACCTCATTATCGGATGGAGAGGAAGACGCCAAGAGCCAGACAGATTACTGCCAGTAAAAAAAGAGAACAACCCATTTATTAATACGATGACTACTTTACTTGAAGCTGCCAGGCATCAACAAAGCACTCACCTAGTCCTGGTAATGCTGGGCCCTTTGACACCTCAATTTATCACCTGCCCTGATGCTGTTGACGCTAAGAGGTTTCCATTACAACGTGACAACTGGAGAGGCCTCGGAGCTTTAAAATAGAGGGATTAAAGATTAGCTTGGCAATAATACTATAATACTTCATATTATCATTTCCTGTTACACGGTGAAATGTGCAGTATATCGCCTGTAATTGTTGGCAAATTAGTCAAACTGGCTACAATTTGGAAATTTGCATGCTTTCTCTACAACTACATACAAAAGTATAGAATCACACTTCTGTAATCACTGGTACATCACGGCACTGGCACAACTATGCCTTTGTTGCCATTTTTATTTGTCTTTCTTTTAGTGTGGTGGCAGTTTGTTTGCCGCAGATGCTGTGTGTTGGCAGTCAGTAATAATACTAAAAAAGAAAAGAAGCAGTTATTCAAATATTATCAATTATTTGAAAAATCTGTCACACCAAAATCCACCATTTGTTTATCATGTCACCGCAGACAAGCATTGTCATGTTCAGACACAAGAAGACGAGATAAAATATGCGTAACACAACAAGTTGATGGAAAAACTGAAGCTGTAGTCACAAAGTGACAAGCTCACCAACAGCCAGTTAGAAAAATCTGCTAGCTCTTTATTTTGGCTAGTTTGGTTGGCAACGGGACAATAAGCACACAGTTCGTTCAAAGAACATTTACCGTCTCTTTGACTACAAACCACAAACCACAACCTCTTTTTGCGAAACAGAATTTACGCTGACAGTGGAGCTAAAGTAAAACTAAACTGTGCAACACAGCCAAAAAGTTACGATAGCTTCCGGCATTTTGGATTCTCTAGCAGACCTCCTGATCTTCTGGTGAAATCAAATCATTCCAACATGAAATTTTACCATCTATAACCCTGGTTTGATTGAACATTTGGAGTCTATGGTCATGCTAACAGCTGAGCTCTGAGAAGCTTAGGCACAGTGGCACTTTGAGCTAAATGCTAAGTCTAACATGCTAACCTGAAACCTGGAACACCGTACCTCCATGTTTGGATCTCTGATCTCTTTTCACAGTTCATGTTCACCATTTAGTTTAGCTTGTTAGCATACTAACAATTGCTGACCAACAGTGAAGACTTAATTTTTCATTAATGGATGTTGAGAGCTTGAATATCCATAAAAAGACAAGATATTTCACTCAAGACCAAGAATGTCAACCTCACAGAGGTGCTAGAGAAAAGGTCAGGTGATCACCAAAGCCTATTGGTTTCATCCTCTGGGAAACATTATGTCTGTATAAAATTTCATAGCAATTCAATAGTGGTTGAGATATTTCAGTCTAGAAATATCAAAGTGGTAGCTCATCCCTTGAGCCGAGCTGGTAGTGCTGCTAAAAAGCTTTTAGATGGTCAAATGTTGAATGGAAACCACACACGCTGACGTCACTTGTCATTGTTAATTTTCTCTTTAAAAAGTGTAGTTTCTATCCGTGATCCAAACCTCAGTGTGCTCTCAGACCTGCACCCAGTGAAAGTACACCTCTTTACAAAAATTCCCAGATAAAAATACACACCTTGTGTGGTGCTGCAGATGGCCCCTTCAGGAACAGCTTGAGAGGACACAATAATGGCGATTGTTTTTACTACATTAAGTCGGACTACTCCTCTCCCACCAAAACACAATCAAAGGCTCTGCATTATCAATAGCATCTCCCACTGAAATACAATTTCAAGGTCTGTTTGATGCATGAAAAAGCAATGGTGCATTCTAATTTATGACTTCCACTATGGCAGTTTTTTTTTTTTTATAGCTTTTGAGGAGAAATCTTTGATAATCCAGGTGCAGAGGATAAACAGAGGATAAAACATACAGTGCTGGCAAAAGGCACAGTTTTCTTCTTCAGTTAGAGGTCATTAGAAAATGCTGTCCTTCTCACTGTACCTTCACGGTTCATTCACACATAAACAGTCCTTTTTTATTCTTACTATTCAGGTAAAGTTGAAATTGTATAAAATAAAACTCGTGTTTTTCTTATGGTATCAAAAACGTTTTATAGTAAGGAAAGAAATGAAATGAAAGTGAGCGAACGATAGCTTGAGCTGACTAGCTGGTAACCTATGTAATGACTGATTGGACTGATACTGTATAAAAACTTACCACAAACTCCAGTTTCTAATGTTTGTTCCTCCAATTCCTCTGATTTTTCTGGACGATCATGTTGTGCCGTCATACAGACTCACGATAATCTTTTGTTTCAAAGGTCAGATTCGAACCGGGAACCTCTGCACCAAGAGCCTTCGTACATGGGGCGTGTGGATGGAGCCATTCTAGTTGTTTCACCTAAGTTTCAGCCTTTGTGCTATGCTAAGCTAAATGGCTTTTTATTCTATTATTTTTGTATTATTTTAGTGTTAGGCACTGCTGGAGTATCTTTGTCTTGATAACGGTTTAAAAAAAAACGCTCATAAAGGTAATTTTGGGGTGTACGAACGAACAACCTCGGCTTTGTTGGAGAGATTGGGTGTTCGTGTGCGTGAGACGACTTGATTTACAGCATGTAGCAATAAAATCTGAATCCGTGGGTGATTTACAGCACCGCAGCCTCTTTTTTTCCTCGCCCGGCTTGCATGTGACTGTCATTAAAACGTGTGTTTTTTTCACGTCTGTGTAATATTCTGCAGATAAAATAGCAAGATAAGAGATTTAAGTAAGTCAAGGAGAATGGTCCTTCACCGTAGTTTATCTACTACTACTAAAACAAGCGCGCGAGGTAGGGTATGTATAGATACGAGCAGGTTATTTGTAGTGCAGCGAGCAGAGAATAGGCAACTGATGTATCAATCTGTCTTCCTGAAAAATACCTATCGCCAGAGGAGTGAGATATACAGTAGAGCTCTGAAGTGACAAACAGCAAGGTGTTTTGCCTGGTTCAGCGAAAAAAACAGGCCTGGTCTGGCAGTAGAAAACACATTCATTTGTTTAAGAAGAGCTTGGCAGGAACACATCTATTTGTCACGGAGAACACGGCGAGTGAAGGGGTGATTGAGTGCCCTGCAGTGAGTGACCCAGTGCAAGGATTACACAGGGTCGAAACAATGATGACAAAGCTGGGGCTGAAACGGGAGGTAAGGGAGAGGGGACGTGTGTTACTGCTTTCCAGCCCGTAAAAGAACATTTTCAAGGAAAAATGGACTTCTAATTTAGCAGCCATGATCGGCGTGAGGCAAACATTCGTTTCTGTAGGTGAGAGAGTTGTTTTCCTACCTATTTTTTCCTCCAACTCACCACCCCCGGCTGTGACTTTCATTTATCCTGGGAGTATGTCTCAAAACATCTCTGGAGGGGACACAGGGCTCTATTTTTATGACATTGCATGGAGAATGTTCGGGGCTTCTGTGCTGCTAAAGTGGCGTCTTTTTAACCCGCTGCACCCGTGTTATTTTCTTACCAGTTCCTGTTAGGTTTTTCTTTGCTGTCGCCCCGTGAAGGAGGCGCGCGGAAGCGGGCGCCTTAGCAACAATCAAACGGCGCGGTGCAATTTTGGTGAAACCAATCTTTCTGATTGTTACTTACACTGGAGACTTGGTCGCACTGCCTGCTTGCTTGGGCCACCAAAAGAGAACAGAGCAAGGGAGTCATGATATCTGAGCACACCCTGCGGGAAAACTTTGGGTTTGATATTTTGCCCAATATGAATTTTAAAGGCAGCCAGTCAGCAAAAGGAAATAAGGTGCAGTTCTCTTTGTTATTCTGTCCTTAATAGATCTGTCAGGATGATGGGGTTTGTGGAGGTGGCCTCAGCTTGTATTATATCCTAGCTGGAGGATGCTTGAATTTCCCTGAGTAAATTGTTAGTTGCATCTGGCTCTAAAATAATCAAACTTCAGTCGTCATCTCGCTCGGATTCCACTGTGGTCTACAAAAACAGAACAAGCGAAGCTGAAAGAGGACATGTTTGCTGCTTTGTGTTTATACAGTCACAACGCTGGAAAACTTTCAAAGCCGGCACAAGGCTCTAAACTGACAACTTTGTGGTCACCAGCTCTTTTTCTCTATTGCAGCGCAGCTCCGTGTCCTACTGAGAAAACAGCTGATGCCGGCAGAAAGAAACGCGAACCAAAACAAGTAAGTTTCTCATTAATGTGGCACACATGAAACCAGGCTTGCGTGGTATTTTAGGCCTGATAGCAAACACTTGCATAATACAGGTGCGTGCTAAAACTGTAGATGAGTTACCTGCAGGTGCTGAATCACCCACACTGCAGCAATTAATCCCGACGTTTTGGCGTCCTGCCAGGCTGCTGATTCATTCACCCTGTTTCGCCCCCAAAATAGCACCGCTGCATTAATATTGCAGAACGCCTTGATGTATATAAGCTTGCATGTTTGTTTTTTTTTAAATTTAAAAACAGGATTTTGCATGAGCCAGAATTTATAGTCTCAGCGATTCATACGCAAACACAAACTTTGCCATACATTTGAGATGTCTCAACACATAAAAGGACAAGCCAGCAGTTCAGAGTGTGGTGGCTCTGGTTGTTGCTATCCTGCCTCTTCAACCTCCTGGCTAATGTAAATAGAGGCAAAGACGTGGATCATCAGCGGACCTGAGCGCTCGAACAAGCCCAATCTGTAAAGACACCCACCTGTCAATCAAAACTGTTAAATATGCATAACTTTAAGACCAAAACTGTTTTTTGTACCAGGCTGTAAACATGTTTATTTCTGCTGTCAAGTTGGACATTTGAACATGGGCATTTCACTTCTTCTGCAGCCAGCCTCAAGTGGACATTTGAGGAACTGCAGTTTTGGCACTTCTGCATCGGCTTCACTTCACAGCTCCAGAGGTTTATCATTATATTCACAGGTTATACACAGGTTTCAGAGGTAAGATTTACAGCGGCATTCAGAGAAAGGTGATATTTAATATGTGCCGGGGCTAACAGCAAATCTCTGGTGTTAAAGTGGAAGTGATTGGAGGCTCTCATCACAGCTCCCCTGTATGATTTACACTGATAAGACAGCGATATTGTTATTTTAAAATACTGCCTACAGCATCTTCACAATCAATGTGAAATGAAAAAAAAAAAAAACAAGTTTCATTTTGCTGCAGGTTACTTTGACATTTCAATTATAGAGTAATATTTCACCAGGCTAAACTATGAACTCCTTCAAGAGGCAGCTGCAAGGCAACAAAGGCAAACTCATCTGTGCCACAGCATTTGCATGACTCTCCAAACTGTATTAGCAATCAGGAAGTTCTGGAGAGGAGCGCGCAGGAAGTTACTTTGATATGATCAATCAACCGCTATACACTGCGCGATGAATATGCAGCTAAACATGGCGCTTGTCTCACAAGAGGCGAGACTGAAGAAGTTTTAATTAAGATTCAGAGAATCTGAATGCAACCGCGAAAGCACAGCGGCAAACCATAACAGGAAGCAGGAAGTCTCAACAATTACCGTGACAGACTGAAGTGTCATCAAAGGGTGAAATACCATGCATATGTGCATATGAATGAAAAGGAGAGTACAAACACTCCAGCTAATGGAAAAAATATATCCCCCACTGACGCATATTTATATGGTCTGCACACGAAGCATGAACTGAACTCCCACTGCAGACACATCTGACAGTTAAATAGTGAGCTTACAAATCATTTCACAACCACCTGCGTATCACATCCTGACAACTAAAGTGCAGCGTCTGTGATTGCTGTTAATTGGTGGGAACAATAGATGCTGAAGTTTCTGAAACTATAACATATTCCCCAAACGTCACGTTTCTTTGGCTCCTTGTGTCTGAGAGATATTTTACATACCGAGGGAGAAGAGACGATGTTTTCCACCCCGAGGAGGAAAAATAGTTTTTTTGCGCAGCATCATCATTATTTTGAATTCAAAGATGCTGCAGCTCTTGATAAAAATCCAAACTCTGCGCCGTGAAAGCTGAAGGGACAACAGAGTGTTTTGGTCCTTTGATGAAAAGGTCATTTGAAATCGCTGTTCTTTTCTTTAAAAGATGCTGCATCAAACCAACGCCACTCCTCCTTCTTTTATTTCTTTAGAGGCTGGTGTGATACGCAATCGAGCTTCGTGTCACTCGGTCGAAAATGCGATGATTTTTCACGTGCTGACAAGCACGCCGAGCCACTCAATTATGCAATCAGTGCAAAATAAATACTTCAAATTTAAAAAATTTAAAAGCATGCAGAAGAGAGATTCCTGGGATTAAGCACGGCACGAATGACAAATTACCTGAGGGTAAAAAAAATGGGGATATTGTCCTGTAAGTAGGTCTGATACTGTGAAAAATGCATGCTCGGCTATCAAGTGCGCTAGGGGAGCAAATTTTGTTCTAACGCAGCAGGACTTGCTGATTATCCAAGGAGCAATATTTTATGATTAAGTGCTCTAATGACTGCCTTTAAGGGGCAAAGGCATCATTCATAATACACTTTGCATGAGGTTGCCTGTTCCAAACTAGCCTTAACTCCCAGCGAGCCTCCATTAATTCACTGTTTGCCCAATCAAATTAAAAGTGGCAGTCAGCATCGAGGTTTGCTCATTCATGAGGTGGATCTGATTGCGCTTCAGGCCCTGTCAGTGCAATGAAGCTGATAAGAGGCTGGTACAGCGATTGGGCTGATTGCAGAGTGATGTTTTGGCTGCCATTGATGCAGACCCTATTGTGCGCTCAGCACTGATCAGGCTGAATAACGAGGTTGTTATGGAGACCAGATCAACTGCGAGCTCTGGTTGTGTGAGCAAGGAGACGTGGAAAATTGGAGATAGTGTTCTGAGTCTCTCTAAATGATGATTGACAGCGACGGTTTTCTTTTCGTTCCTCTTTCTTTTTTAAAATATTTACAACATTAAACAAACGTCACTCTTCATTTTTCATCATTACACCATTCCAGCTCGCTGGATGACTCAGTCATTAATCCCAAGTTTCAAAAAAATGCACCTCTACTCTTCTAATTTGTCCACTGGAGGTCGGAGCTGTCCTGATCAGAGGTGCGGGCCTGGATCTGCTATTGTAGATGTATCTGCTTACACTGTCAACTGTTGGCTACGTCTAAAAAGGAGAAAACACACACTGTCGGGTTTTCACTGCTCAAGGAATATAATATTTGACACCACTATCTGATGGCAAAAAATAAAACAACGTGCACAGACAACTGAGACGGAGAAGATGAATGGCTTGTTGTTGTAGAGATGAGCGATTAAGCTGTGAAGGCTAGCTACCTTATTGTGAGTGAAATACAATCTCATCCCGACGACAATCGGAGGTGCTACTTACAGGTTATGCGACAGTTTCACTGGTCTGGCCCATTTGGGATCATATTTGGCTGGAGGCGATGTGGCCCATAAACTAAAATGAGTTTGATCTCGTGGGGATCAGTCATAATGTTTGCAAACTAGGCTGACTAGCTCTCACTCTCCGAATGGTTAGCCTAGCTTGCTTTCTGGGTGGAAACAGCATCAAATAATGTGTTGAGAAAAGCTTAAAACGCTAATTATACATAACCAACAGGCTCTCTGACAATCCATGCCTTCGCCCATCTTCAGAATAATGTGCGTGACCTCCATTCTTTATGTTATCTATGATGCTACCTTAGCTAATACTAAGAAAAAAAAAAAATATTGCATTTTCTGAAGTAGAGCCAATCAAAATGTGTTAATGAGCTACAACATCTCTAAAACCAGGCCCCTGAGTGGATATCGAACCTACAGTGGTCCTCAAATATCAGTAACTGCCACCACGGAAAACACTGTTTTCACAAATATGTCCAAAAAATTACAAAAATTAAGCAATAAGAATAAACGCACAGCGGCAGAATTTTGGAATGATTACACAAAAAGTGAGAATCTGAATTTGAGCTCAGCTAGCTTACTCAGGTAATTTAGTCACAATCAATGACGGCTATAAAATCATCAACAAGCACAGTGGCTATTTATTCAGCAGCATTCAGCCAAACGGGGAAGTCATGCCGTGTAACTCAACAGTTTCTGTTTTAGCAGAGGCCCTTTTAATACCGGGAACCTAAAGGGAAATACATCATCAGTGGCTGCTGGAGGGGACACAGGAAATGTTATGAATGTCATTACAGTTCTCTGCAGACGTTGTGGTGAACTCATTGAAAGTAGTTCATAGTCATGGTTCTGAAGCGCTCAGATCGGGTCCAAATGTATTATACTCCGCAACAATGAGGTGACGTGGTGCTGGCCACTTGTAATGCTGTAGATAATCAGATAGGCAAGGAACACAATGAGAGGCAGTGGACCTGACAGCATGGAGAGCCTGGATTAGACCACTCTATGAAAACAGAATCACTCGTGACAGACACTCGTGGCCTTTCATAGAGACGGCTCACAATAAGGGATTGGAAAAAAAAAAGAAAGAATTCCCAGTCATTTCTCTTATCAAACTGCTCTTTTCATTTCCTAAGCTCACTATTGAATTTCCTCACTCAAGCTCAACACGGGTGATGGGGTTTCTTTTCTTTGTTATGTGTCATCCACACACTGGTTTTTGCCCAGAGGTTAATAATGAAAGTTAAAAGAGTGTTGCATATTAATGTCGAAATCTACTGAGGCACACGGCAGAGCAATAACTGCCCTTCAATGGTGACAGACGTGTTGGTTCATTCCACGCTCGGCCGTAATCACAAGTTTTTATTGGGATTTACGTGCAACATATTAAAAGAGATGTTTCCAGAATGACTGCTTTTAGCTGTCGACTGCCTGCATTCCAACTTAAATGAATCCTCATTTTCCCAAGACGCTTGTAAATCAAACATTTACACTAACGTACAGGGTGATACGTACAGATGTTCATCGACACACTATTCTGCGTCTTATTCAAGGGGCTGTCATGAGCTTTACTTATGCAAATTACTGCAGAGCTGTTCTTATGATAGGAGCACAGCCTCAGAAACAAACACTGGATCTAGTGCTGAACTCCAGATTTTAAAAATATGGAGAGTGGTACGATTCCTGCATATGATGCAATTAAGGGTAAGGTGATGATAGAAATAGTCTGTAAGTGTTTCAAGAGAATCTAAAATCAACGGCAACATTCGATTAAGAAAGATTACATTGATTAACAAAACAGTATTCCACCTTCTTGCTGCACTAATAAACAACATTATGCGTTTGACAGGCCCTTACTGTGTTTGGAAGAAAAAAAAAGGATTTAACAGATTTATAGACTGAATTTATCCACAATCCCAAGAAGCAAGAAGCGACAATAAAGCATGGAAACAAGCATTCCCACATATATAACGAGCCAACGTGACATAAAAGATTGTTGCTGCAATGCTAATGTAACATTAACTCTGTGTCTGTTGTGTTTGTGGGAATTAGATCGGTGGTAGACGATCGCTGAAGGAGCGGTGCCGATTCAGTTTTATCTGCAGAGCTTCCACCTGTAACCATGGTAACACTACACACTGTGAGTCAAATTTCATTGGTATTTCTGACCAAGTCTAGACTCTAATAAATACCTGCCGTGCCACGAGTGACGTGGGTTAAAAAAGAAATCAAGTCAGTGTCTACAATTGTTGTATACTGCATAACCACGAAGGAACTCATTTGTTTGATGCTCCTCTTTTTAAAACACTCCTTTTTTTCAGACAATACTGCTGAAAAACAGTATAAACCTGTGAAAAACGTACTTATTCTGACTTCAGAGCCTCAGTGTAAACTTCAGAGTTACATTTGTCCTAAAGATTCGGGTATCCTGGGCTATCTGAAAGCACGCTGTCAGGTTTAATATTTTAACTAATGCACATTTAAAGAGCTCTCCCAGATAAGAGGTCACTGAAGGTTGCGCCACTCAAGATAAGACAAAGTGATTCAGCATCTCTTATCCAGATTTTCTAAATGTGCTTACAGCTTTGAATATCACATGGCACGCAGTATCTCCTCACCTCTGATTGTGTTGTCATACGCCGCAGATGTTATTGGCTATTGATGTTTTTCTCCAAAGCCGTAGATCTCCTATAGAATAAAGTCAATGCTTGATCAGGTGAACGTTTCCCTCACGTGTCAGCTAATTTAAATAATGCTCTACAATGTCACTGATGGTTAGTGACAGATGTTGGTGTGCTGTGAAATATCACAACACTTCCAAAGCTAATTGAGCCAAGGGTGTGAATCTTTATTAAAATCAATATTCATTCATTTATCATTTGTCATGTTTCCTCTGACCAAGACAATCGAGTCCGACTGCGACACAGAGGCAGCACACCAGAGCTGCCTGTTTAGACAAAAACCTCTGAGACTTGCAGGAGTGAGGAGGCAGTGCTGGGTGGGGCTGCGTGACACATGGAAGGAAGAAAAGAAGATGGAAGGATGAAAGACAGAGGGAAATAAAGAAATGCCAAGTATCGAGCAGAACTGAAGGGAAAGGCAGGAGATTGCAAATCCACTACCAATTCCCCAAATCACTTGAGGAACTGAACTCATCTCGAGGTTACTTGAAACACAGAACTGCTGAGTGGGCTCTTCAAGACAGCAGGGTCAGCTGTCCCTTTGGCCAGCGCTGATGACATCAGCAGAGAGTTTATAAAGTATTGGCAAAATACGAAACTTAAACTTATTGTTTCAGCGTGACCTAATCCCAGTATGAGCGCTTTCACTTCCAAATCTGAGCCAAAAACTAGTGTAAATGTCCTGACGTGAAACCAAAAACTGCAGTTCCTTAAACATCCACTTGAGGCTGGCTACAGAACGAGTCATTCTCCATAAGTCCCCATGTTAAAACATCCAACTTCACAGCTGAAATAAACACGTTTACAGCCTGGTGTCTGCTGAGTCTAAATTTTTATATAACTCACCTGTTCAAATTATATTAAGACTCAAAGTTATGCAGAATTAATGTTGATGTTACTGTTGATATTCATGGTCCTCAGAGGATGAGTGCTAATGATTTTTGTGATCCCTTTACTTTTGCTCAACAGCTACAAAAGGCTTCACTGTTATGGTTTCAGTGAAATGTCAGGACGACGAGGGGAGGATTTGAAAGGATTTTCTTTGACATTTGATACTGACATTTTCCATCTCCCCAAAGATGATTCGTAATATCTTGATCTTTACATCTAGCGCCATCATTAGGTGAAAGTTTAAAAGGAGCCCTACTGTATTTATGACTATAAACTATTTTGACTTCAATAATATTTATTAAACTGATGACATTTGCAATAGAGTCAAACGTTAGCGTGCTGCTCTCTAAATATCAGCACATTGCCATTGTGAGCATGTTAGCATTTAGCTTTAAGCACAGCTGTACTTGCTAGCATGGCCGTAGACTCTGAAATCTGCTTGAGGTTGCAGATGAAGTTTTTAGATGTGGTTTTCAGAGTTGGTAAGATTAAAGGTACGCAGTGGAGTTTTCTTGTAAGCAAACATAAGTTTATGCACTGTGTGTATCCTTGAGGTCTAACAAACATGAGCATATTTGAGTGTATTTCCCTCCTTGTAAAACATTTAGAAAGATGATCTTTTAAATACTTAAAATCCTGCATTTTTTCTTGCTCACTTGCTACCAGTCTTCTTCTTCAATGCTTTTTTTTTTAGGCGCATAATTCACGGCCACCAATCACTCTTTGCTGAGAATACTTTGTGATCAATGGCGGGATGTGAAGGACGTTGTCTTTACGTGCACAGGGATACACGCAATCCAAACGGCGACCCCGCTCTGCAGCAGTACTAGTCTTCAAAAGGTCCTGATGATACCCTTTAATGCACTGGCATTAGATCGGCAACCTCCTGTAAATCACAGCTACAACTCAAATGATGACTTGCCAAGGAAAAAATAAACAGGAGCAAATGGGGCTAAGCAGATTTAACCTCTCCCTGCAGTGACACACGTGGCCGTGACCATTTCGACGTGCTTAATGGGCAAATCTGCAGTATAAAAAAAGCTCCCAGGCAGGGAATCATTTAAAATTAACAAGAGAGATGATATCTCGTCACCCTTACAAGGTCAAGACCGTAACATCATTTGTTTTTCTGCGCTCTCCCTCAGCATGAATCACTTCATCCTCCTGGTCTGTACTACGGCTCTGTCCTTCAAACACATCCTGTCGGACTGGTGTAATTGCACCGCGACAGGAGCGATTCCTCATCCCCATCAATCACTCCTATGGAGATATGGGCTTCTCCCTAACATGACGACTCCCCTCCCCTCCCTCCCCCGCTCTGCCTCCATGTTTTACGGTTATGGTGATAAATAACACCACGCGGCGTTTCAGCCCCCCCCCCCCCTTCGTCCGAGCCCAGATTTCCTGGCCTGCATCCTATCAGGGTTGGACCAGAAACACAATGCGCTGAGTGATACATTGACCGTGTTGGGTTAGTGACAGGGTTTCTTGTGTTAGTGCTGCTTATTGCCTAAGTTTGACTCACCGACCACCGTCAACGAATGAATGCAAGGGAACATATGAGAGCCCGATCAAAATATGTGGTGTATTTTGGACGTGTACTGCTCATTAAAACATTGAAAATAATAAAGAATTAAAGTTATCCATCATTACAGATTAAAGTATTGTGCGCAGCCTCAAGGGAGGTCATTGTTTAGACAGAAGCAGATACAGTAATCTGTGACTCCTGAGATCTGCAGAGGAAAGATAAGAACTCTGTTTAATAGAGCCTTGGCATTTCTAAATAGCTTGTTCTGCCGGACTAAGTGATTAGTCTACACAATAATATTGACCCGAGGAGGGATCTTTATACCCCTTAATTAATATAGTTTTTGCATCGTGAGGCCTTTGTAACATCCAGAAACAGATCAGTGCTGCGGTAGGTTCACAGGCAGGGTAGTCTATTCATAGCAGTGTGTATGTACAAATGAGTCACCGGAAAGCCCGTCTTCATCTGCTCCAACATGAAGGCTATTTGTGTTGTGAGATGTTTTGTTTCTCATCAAAAGAACAGAAGTGGTGAGTTTGCTTACAGGGCCTGGCGATAGCATCTCTCCTGCGCAGCTATGGGAAAACTCTGAATTCAAGAAAAGCGAGGCACATTTGATACAAACACAAACCGAAGCACGCTCAAATATGGACAGTCCGTGAAATTAGGTTCAGCCGTACTTGAGTAAACTGAACAAAATCTAAATTTAAATCTGACGGCCCTGCTTTCAAATCGTAGCCCTGCATGTTGTGTGTCTGGATGTTTCCTTTCAAATCAAAAAAAAAGAAAAAAAAAAAAGACATGGCATGCTATTGTAGGTGTTATAAGTACTATTAAAGTTGCCCTTGACCAAAACACTTTCCAACAGAAGTAGAGTTGGTCCCTCGGTGCTGCTATGTGGCTGCATGTTGCTCTTAAATAGTTAGGATGGGTTAAAAGCGAGAGGACAAATTTCCCCACAGGGATGAATAAATAATAACTCTGCCATTAACCCCAGCTGCAGCTCTCACCCTAAACAATACAGTTACTTAAAATGATTGGGGTTAACGTCTAAATGAGTCCACCGCTGCAACAGGCCTACGACTACCTTGTGTGCAGTAAAGCGAGCCATCTGGATCAGGAAATTTAATTCCACTTCGAAAAAACCATGAAACACTTCATTTTCCTGATAGTGTGGCTCTGATATCGTCTGTTATCCATCTCAGACTTGGCAAAATGACCAAAAACTGTACTAACAGTGGCCACCGGAGGCAACACTAAGCCTATTCTACACTCAACAAACTTTGACGAGTGGCTCAGAGGTGAGATTTATGCTTCACCTGAAGAGTTTTATATGAGACAAGACTTAAAGGATGAAGACAAACCGGCTGGTTTGACAAAAGTATGTCTGCGTAACTGTCCCACCTCGTTACAAAACAGCAGACAGCTCCTTCCCGGAGCTTTTCTGCGGAACCATCTGGGGCTGTCTACCATGTAGTGGTTGAGACGTCCCGTACGGCGTTAAAAATCATCCAATATGGACACAGTTCCTTCGAATTTCGGAGCTGACAGATGCTTCATAGCTCGCTCTTTTTTTTTTTTTTGTAATGGCTGACACCCACGCTGAAAGCATTTTCTCCTTTTTGTATGTTGTCTGTTATTAATGAATAATGCTCATCCCAGAATCCCACAGCTCTGGTATAAGCACACATTTTCACTCTAAGCGAAGCATTTTTCTTCTTCGTATGTAGCTCACTTTGCTTTTAGCCTCGGTGATATGCCAAAAAAGTGATCATAGAAAGGCTTAATGCAGCGATATTGCCTTAAACTGTCTTTACAGTAAACACTCTATGGCTGCAGCATATATATAAAGGCACCTGATTGGCGCCAGATGGCTGAACAACAATCAGCGCATGCTGCGTATCTGAAAGCGAAGATATATGCAAAGTACGCTACTGGAAATACAGTTGACAAGAGGGCGGCGACTGCTGCACGCTCGGTAACTGCTCACACCGAGCTTAAGTGGCGTATTTTCCAAACTGCTCGTCTCTCTTGAAAGATCCATCATCTGTGGAGTCTGTGTTTCCAGTGAATGCATGTCACTGCACCCACACACAGACGCTAACAGAATACAGAGGAACAGAGAAAGAGGGAACTGGCTCCAATATTGGAATATGTGTCCCGACAAAGTATTGGTTGGCAGGAGAGAGCGTTTACAGTATGTAACGTTCCTCTACCCAATTTGGATTCGCGCACAGAAACAAATCAATTCTCCCTGGAGACAACCGAGCCGAGGGGAGAGTCACTTGATGATCCTTGATAGCAAGAACTAAGTACAATTTCCAGGTTACTGCCACTGGATATCGCTTAAAGTCTTTAGAAACTGTGGAATCTGTGTCGCGGCTGTGGGAAAAGGGTTGTCGCTTTCTCATATTTCACCTGGCACTGTGCATTTTTGCTTTAAGAGATCTTTTTTTGCGGTTTCATCCACATTTATTGACTCAAGATATATCTGACTTAAAGTTGCATTAGCTACCTTCTGCCAGCCCTCTTTTACATATCCATTTTTTTGTTGTTGTCTTTAATCTCCGCACAATGACTCACATCACAAGAAATCCACGGCTCGTCTGAAGGCAATCTCTCCCGCAGTACTGTAGTTTTGGTGTGGAGGAAATAAAAAAAACATAGCTTCCATGTTCTTTTGGGGCTGTGGATTTGATCGATGGTAGCGGTCACGGAAACAGCATTTTCACTTGTTCGAGAGAATCAAACTGAGACATAAGAACAACAGCGAGTTTACCCTTGAAATGATCGCTTTGATAGCCTTTCCTTTAAAGTGAGATTTTACAACACTCTCTCGAGCGCTTTCCAACGCGTTCGTCCTCATTAGGCTTGAATGAGAACATCCTAACGAACGCCCTTTTCGATTAAATTTTCCATGACCTCAACCGCGACCTCTGGGTGATGTAACAACAAACAGAGACGCACACACACACGCACAACAAAAGGACAAAAATCAATATTTTCATTCGCAGAGATGTACTGGAAGTAATTATGATGCCTGGATGTTGGAAATAATGGTTTTACTTTGCCCGATGCCGCCGGCTATAGCAAAGCAATCAAGCCTCTGACAAGAAACGAACCGGGATCCACTATCACGGCGTGCTGCTTCTCTAATCTCACAGCTAATTATGATTTAAATAGAATCACAGACCACCTCAGCTGCTATTTTAGTCGTGTCAGCCTACATGTTGGCCAAACATGCGATGATCCTCGTTGCCCTGTTTTGTAGACAGAGCAGACCCCTCGGAGGCAGGCTGGGAGTGCATTTCTGCTGCATCGGGGATGAGATGAATCCATATTTTGTCAACTCTCTCTCTCTCTCATCCCATCGTGAGCACAGGTCCAGTTATTTTGGCTTCCCTCCCAATCTGTGGCCGGTGCTCCGTCGGGGTCCATGCCTCAAAAGTATGGCAGTCTTTCCGGACAGGTTAATGGACCTCTAACCCCTCATCGCTTATTAGCATGATTAATCAGACACCAGAGTTCCCCGTGAATCCCCTCCCTTCCTCTCTACACCAGCTCACAAGCTCTCTATTTCTGCCAGATGGTATCAATGCAAAGCTGAGAGCAGAGGAAAATCAAAGGTAGGCTTCAGAGGCTTGAAAACCAAGAAAGCACAGCAGTTATCTCCTGCTGTTCAGATGTCACATTTACAGGCTCCGTGCACTCTATGTAGAATAACCCCAAGAGAGAGTGCAAATGAGAAAACTCTTCACCGCACTCCCTGGAACTTTTACAGCCTCTGTGTTTTAAAGCACAGACGCACGGAGGAAACGCACAGAACATCTAAAATGACCAGTTTCATTTCTAGAAGCGCTTACAAATGACTGGGAACGCAGATTTAATGCTTGAAATCAGGCCTGATTCTCCCCCTCTGCTAGATGAGACGATACCGCTCTCGTGTCTGTCCTTTAAATGAATGAAAGCGGAGACGTCACGTCTATGTATCATTCATTTTCCATAACCGCTTATCCTTAACGGGGTCGCAGAGGAGCTGGAGACGATCCCAGCGGCGCCGCTTCACCTCAGGCTGACACACGGAGACAAGCGTTCACACCCTTGGGCAATTTAGAGTCACCAATTAACCTACCAACCTGCAGGTCTTTGGACTGTGGGAGAAGGTGGGAAAAGGTCGCAGCCCGTTGGCGGGTTCAAACCCAGAACCTTCCTGTGTGGTGTGCAAAGAGAGATTCCCCGTGTTATGCATGGGTTATGTGACGGATTAGCTTAAGAGGTTTGTACCTTCGAACATTTTATTTAGTAAGACAAGATGTAACCTGTTATGACAAGACAGACCTGAACACAAAGAGGACATGGCAAGATTAGCACAACATGCATTAGGTGCACATAATAGCAGCAACAAAAACAAAGAAAAAACAAACCTCCAAAAAGTGCTAGGACCTAAGACGTGGGATGTGTTTATCAGAGAAGGTGCAGGACAGTCTATTGTGATTCCCGTGTGTGTGTATGCAAGTGCAGAGGAGCAATAGGGGGGTGGAGACGGTGGCGGCAGGGTTAGAAACAAAAGAAACAAACAAAAAGGACGGAAATAAATAAATAAATCGGGAGAGACAAGGAAAGGGAACAAAGAAAGGATAATAAAAAAAACCCAATTGATGTCCCAGGTCCAGCCATTTTATGATATTTTTCTTTGTGTCTATTGTTTTGTTTTTCTTTCTTTTTTTATATCTTCCCTTTTCTTCCAAATTTTGATAGCATTTTACTTCGAGCCAAGCTAGCTTTCCTCCTTGTTCGGAGCCAACCGGCTGCTGTCTGCAGCTACATGTTCACCATACAGATGGGGGATTTTGGCAAGAAAGCAAATAAGAGCATCTCCCAGAATATCATTTAAAATTTCATGCACACCACAGCATGCCGTTGTCCAACGAGTATTTTTTTCTTCTTCTTTTTAATCTCGATGTTTTGAAGATCTGCTCATGCTCACAAACTAAAAAATGACATCTGTCACCTTCAACTCTTCATCGAACAGCTGGCTACGATGCCTTCCTTGGGAAAAAAAATGTAACTGCTGACAAAAAGTGCAGAGAATGAAAATGGTCTTGTTTTTTTGGAGCTAGTTTAGTGACCAGCAGCAGTGTGTGCTAATGTCTGTAACAAATACATCATGTTTCTTGCGGTTGCTTCCCAGTAACCACCAGTTGATTGCGAACAGTTTGCATCAGCAGTCACATGTTTCTGTCAGACGGTGAACAGGAACTTAGTACATGCATGTTTTCGTTTTATTTGAATGGCTCATGCAGTTCTACATAATTACCAGCAGAAGTAGAAAATATGTTCAAGGAACAAAAAGAAATGGAGGTTTGAAGTCTTTGTGGGGAGCACCGGAGACACAAAGTCATCCTGCACAGAGTTCATGAAGAGCAATCCCAAGCTGACCGGCACAATTACATCAAAGAATCCGTTATTAGTTCAATCACAGAAATGGCACGCACTCGCACAAAGCCATGAAAAATCCAAAGCCCTCGGTCAGTGTCATTAGCTGGAAATGTCAAGGTGAGACAAGAATCTGAGGGCTGAGAATCACAGGACTGGAGTTGGCCTCTGGAGAAAAGAGGGCGAGATATTTCTGTCTGCTGTCCCCTCGTACACTTCCACTCTGGTTATTGGAATGAATGCAGTGATTCAGCAGAGGGATGGCAGACTGCCATGGTGTTTTCTCTGAGAGGAAAGTGTATGCCAGTTTTTTTTTAAAGTTTTTTATTATTATTTTCATTTATAACGTGGAGGAAGCAGATTAAACTTTTCAGCAGGTGGGGGCCACTTGAACCAACTGCAGATAAACCCGAACCAGCGCTGGAATAGCACGTTGACTCAAGGCCTTTCCTGTGTTTCCAAGCCTTAAATGCATGATTTAATCTAGCATCCAATTCTCTTTATTTTCATTGTCGCTGTGTTTGGGGAGGGCGAGCTTTCGGAGCACGGGGAAATGAGAAAATGAGTTTCAGCTGCAGCTCTTTCAGACCTCCACCGGAGTCCCCCGGGTATTCTCATTTCAGATTCAAAGACAAAATAATTAGAGACCGTTTTGTAGATGGTAGCCTTCATTTAAATTAGATCAAAGTGCAAGGATGTCACGTCCGTGTATTTTCTACCGAGTCTTGTTTCGCTTATTTACACTTTCCATTCCAAGGTCTTCATACCACACAGATGTAATCAGAGAAGTTTGGGGAGCCCACACAGCTCCTCTGATCACAGAATCACTTTCGTTGTCTCCCCTTCAGCCTGTCTTTACGATTTCCAACACACCTCGGAGGAAGCTTTGCTGAACGTTTGAGTCAGTGCATATTTTTTGGAGAATTAATCACCGTGCTCGCTAGCCGCCAGCTGGTAGCGGATGATCTTAGTAACTAGGACAAATATATTTTCTCAATATCTGATGGGCTTGAGGAAAACACCGTAGATTAAACCAGGAATTAACATGAAAGGAGAAGCATAAGATCCCTTTCAATCTGTATCAGATTTCAAGGTGCATTCAGGATGTTCACATCTGCTGCTCGGAGATTATTATTTTTCATCCCTGAACAATGCCACAGATTAGGCTTCATAGAAAAAAAAAACAATTTGAAATGAATCTCAAATGAATATCGCACATTTTAATCTCATTTGCAATGCAGGTATTGACTTTAGTATCTGTGAGATTATGGTACTGCTTATGTGCTTAAGTCTGAAACCAGTGGCTCCCAAACTGAGGTACTGACTCCACCGCCGTGTTAGTATGAACGGATTATAAACTGGAAGCGATGTACTACTACTGATAGTAACGTGGACGTTATTTCAATATTGTTTCATAAGACGGTCAGTGTTTAGGTTGTGTAGGTTTACTCGCCGACTGTTTTAACTTTGTCCATCTGCTGTGCATTCATCATCTAACTAACTTTATCCAGTAGCTGATAATCAGAGCTCCAGCAGTCTTCAGTGTGACCTTGTCAAAGAACAACGAGACCTTTTGTAATAATATAAGTGTAGTATAATTCTATAAAACTAAGTGATGTTGTTAATATGAGCTCCACACACTCTCATTTGCAACATGTTCTACAGCTGATAACTGAGGTTAGCGGGCAGCTTATTGAGTAAACGTCAGCACCGCATCGACCCGTTTTTAACAAATATGTTGTATGATTATATTTCTGTCATCAAATCCCAATTTCTGTTTCTTGGTTGAGCTGTGAACTGCAGCTCGTTGGGAATCGCTGCTGTAAAATCAAAGCACTCCGAGTTAAACCTGCCTACTAAGTACAGCGTCTGACACAGTGTCGGGCCAAATGTGCTGCCACGTCTCAGGTTTTTTTTTACGTGCGTGATGTAAAGCTGACGGGAGCTGCAGACTCAGGTGATTATTCATCACTACGACCGGCTCTTTCGCATTACACGTTGTCATTTGATACGTATCGATTTTTGCCGCTTTAAAGCCAATCACAGTGAACTCCTCTGCGACGTTGACCGTGATGTCTTGAGGCCTCTGCTGCGGTGAAAGGTCATCCGCGTGCCGCCCGGCCCACTTCTATAAATCCAACGCATAAATCCAGCATCCATAATTGATGATTCACTTCCTCGGCAAACAAACACGGCATCCGGCTTCTTCACGGCCCATTAAACGCTTTGTTATCTAAGATACATGGTCTGCTTTGGAGTGTGTGTGTTCATGTATGTTTAAACACTATAATTGCCTGTCAGTGGATTCCAAAGCTGAGGAGTTAATTACATTTTTGTGTATACGTGTGTGTGTTTGAGGTGAGTGTTGACGTAGCTGACAGGTAAGTGACGGGCTTTGCAGCAGATGGAGAGAGACGTGATGCATCGCGAGTGCGAACATTTAACGGAAAAGAGTGATTTGTGTTGAATGTACAGTATTCTCCTGTTCTCAGGACGTCAAATTAGTCTTCAGACGTCTGTGTAACAGCCACTCAGAGTACTGGTTTGTCAGAGCCGATACAAATAAAAAGTATGGCGATAATTACTGTTACATCACAATCAAATTAGCAGCCCGCGTTTATGAAATGAAACAGAATTTGCTCTGACATCCGTGTATCTCTACTCCAGCTACCTTTGATGTACCTTTGAAACACACTTCAAAGCTCAGGTACTGATGCTGGTTAGTACTGATGTCTTACGGAGGGCGCGAAGGGTGTGCAGAAGATATGAAGCCGTTCACTGCGGGGCTGAACAAGCAACTGCGGGGCATCCTCGGTCACGGAGTTAAAAGCAGGGTACACTTCCAACAAATGACCCGTGTGCTGCGATAAGTGAAAAATAACTCTGTCCTTATTCGTGCTCAAGGTCAAAGGATTGTGGAGACTATCCCACTAAACACAGGTGGAGAGGCATAGCGATGTGCGGACTCAGTGGGGGCGAGTTTGCCTTTAAAGAACACGTGACCGTTTCCAAAAATGGTTTGCGCGAGTGTTCCTTTGCCCTCCTCCCATCTGTTTCTTTGTATAAGGCGACAAAAGGCTTTCAAAGTTGACCGGGAAGTTTATTCTAAAGGTGTAGGAGCGGTTATCAAACTCGGCACAGGAGGTTTTTCACCCATCCATGACCGGTTTTCATGATTTCTGCATGGTGTGCAGTGTTGTCATGGTTCAAACCTGCACCGACTCCCTTTTCCCCAATTCTTAAAGTCAGAAAACTGAGTGCAAACTGTGGCAACCCTGGACAGGACCCTGCTTTTCCAGTAGCTTTTCCAGAGTTGTATCAATCTTCTCATCTAAAAAAGAAGGCGGTGAGTTTCCCAAATGTCAACCCGTGTCTTCAGATGTTAGAGGAACATTTTCTTTATAGGTAAAAAGAAACTAGTTCAGACTGTGAGACGGAATCCAGCTGTCCATCTTGGCGTCCTCTCTAAGAGGTTTTGCAGCAGCATAACATCATGCTGCTTTCGCCTTTGCTACGCAGGGAGAACATCATTATTTGTACAACTGTAGAAGTCACGTCTCGGGGAAACAAAGCCATGGACTTTTTTTCTTTCTGCTCTGAGAAGATGCTCCCAGCGAATGCCCTTTTGTTCTTTCTAAATTCTTTAAATGCCACATTTCTTTGCATCTTTGTAATCACAGCATGTCCGCTCGAATGCCATCTGGATGTGGATTCACCCACGGACTGGGAGCGTGTTTTCTGCAGCTATATGCCTGAAAATATACATTTAAGTACGACTGCATCAGTTGCAAAAGAGATCAAGTATCGGGCGCAACATCTCAGATGGCTTCCGAACGAGTCTGTGTGCTCGCTACGCTACAGAAAGCCGTCTACGGGGGAGCATTAACCACTAAGATCCCTTGCTGATGTTAAGTAAACAGAGAGATGTGTGTGCAAGGATAAAAGCGTAGTAAATGATGATTCCAGCAGCTATCACTGTTTGATCATGGCTACGCAGTGTGTGTGTGTTAAACAGTGACAGGAGAAGTAGTTATAAAGTGCTAATACTACATTGTAAAAAATACAAGTTATAATACAAGAAATACAATTACAATACAAGTATTGTTGTGCGTATGTATTATGTAGGATTGTGTGTTGACTTTGATATGTACGGTGCATTAAGTTGTTTTATGGTCCCATGAAGCTGTTGCTCCTGTTTCTTATGTTTGTCTGCCATTTGGTGCATGGGCATAGACAGTATAAAACCACCTGTGATGTCAGATACAGTTGTCATGAACGGGAAATTAGCTACAGAGACCAAAACTGTTTTTTGTACCAGGCTGTTACATTTTATTTCTGCTGTGAAGTTGGACGTTTTAACATGGGGACTTATGGAGACTGAGTTGTTCTGTAGCCAGCCTCAAGTGGACGTTTGTGGAACTGCAGTTTTTGGCACTTCCGCATTGGCTTCACTTCACATTGCCTGAAATGAAGCCAGTGTTTCACGTTGCCATTGGTTACCGCTTGAGAAGGAACCTTGAACAGTTTTTTGCATGAACTCATCACTCATCGTTTCAGGTAGTCACGTTGGGTAGTAGTTTGAGCTCTTTTACGGATTTTCTCTGCAAAATTTGTAAAGCATGAAGGACAAGACGTTGGAAGAGGTGAAAGAAAAAGGACAAGAGGGTACTTCAGAAGATCTGAAGAGACAAAAATCGATTTGTTTACTCAAAAAATGATAGAAGTACTAAGCAGATCTGTCAGATAATTACAATGACATGAAAAGAAAAGACTCGAGTGCAGTACTTAGTTACATCCCGCTGTCTGTGTTGTCATGAGTCTGCTTTCTTTGCCTCCTTCAGCACGGGACGGAAAGGCTTTTCAGTGACAGCATGTTGAACAGAGCCAGTCGTAAAAATGACAAGTGTGAAGGAGAGAAAAATAATGGTGTCCTGGAAATTCTCTATCTCACGTATAAAGAATATATATATCATCTAAGTGTGCTATGTTGGCATAGTCAGCACACACTATGACTAAAGTGATTAGAGCAGAGTTGCCTGGATCGTCTTTGTTCTCGGCAGAGCCGCTGCTGGCAGCTGTCTGAGGTGATGCAACCGCGCCTCTGGAGAGAGACGCGAGAGGCTCGCTTATTTATAAGAGCCAAAGGGAAGATGAAAGGACAAAGGGAGCTGGAGTGACCTGTTTGGAGAGGGAGGTTCAAAGTCAAAGCGAAGTCATCTGGTCTTTACGGGGACAAGGGTAAGATAATGAGCACTGAGAATAGCCCTTGAGAGGGAATCACAGAGAGTTCAATTAGGCTTCCATACTGTTGCTTCTGGCTCGGTGTGACTGCGCCGTGTGCCAGGATGAAATGTCTTGAGTTTTTATAACGACAAGAGCCCGCTCGGAGCGCCCCGCGAAACCGAATCTCAGTAATATCCCCTCATCGTCTTGTAAGCAATAAGAGGCGCATGCTGCGTAACGGCTGATATTAAAGCACACTGTGGAGAAGCTTGCTAATTGTTTTCACTTTGTTTTGCTGATTTGAACTTCTTAATGAGTGTTTTTTCCCCTCCTTCGCAGTGAGTGTCGAAGGTTGGGGGGGTTTCATTTTAATTTATTGTTTTTCATTTTTTTTCCCCTGATGTGGGCGTGTAGAAGTCCTCCGAGGCTACAGCTGTGATTAAGGGCTACGCAAATAAACAACCGGGAAATAAGAAAATAAGAGCCGGCTTCAGCCTCCAGGACTGATATCACCCTCTTTGTATCCGGATCACATGAGGAGAATGCACCAGAATCTGCTATTATAGCATAAATGTGGGTTTGTGTGATAAATGCGACTCCGTCGTCTGTATCAGAGGCATCGCTGATCATCACACATCATCACTCCGCTGCACTAAACCAAAGGGCGCTGAAGTGGCAACGCGAGGCAGGAAAAACATTCAATTTGTGCGGGACAATCGTTATTGAACCGCGCTCTGAAGCCACCACCCGATGCAGGATTGTGGGCAGGAAGAGGAACGGAAGAAAATCGTTCCTTCCCGCGTCTGTTCTCAGTTTCCTGATCTGATTATCTAATCAAGTAAATAACTTAAATGTCATTGAGTTTCCATGGAGCTGGCATTTAGATCAATAAGCACAAAAATATTCAGTAGTTGCTATGGCAGCCATGGCATTGAGTTCTTGATGTACGTGCACGTGTGTGGCTGCAGCATATGCTCCTGTGCAAATTTAACACAAAGTTAGCGCTACAACTTGCAAGTAGAACATCATATAATATGTCTGTGTGCAGCAGGATATTTTAAAACACGCCTGCAACCTGAGAACCCAGGGGCTGTTTCATCAATGTGCAAGCTATAATTTGAGAAATAACATAATTTCCTTTTGCTCATGCATGACTGTGCATGAGCAGGGCCCTGTAGGACTTGCAAATTCATCTGCAATTTGGGATTGACAACCATTTCCGTGTCACCAAGCGGTGCTCACAAAGTGCCTTTGTAAAGCCAGACGCTTGGCCCCGCGTGATGCATGTTCAACATGTGGCCGTTTGTCCCACAACAGGTGTGACCCTCCGATGGCTACAGGACAGATTTCACTGTCACCCTCGATACGTCCTCTGACAAGGCTGGCTCTTCTCCAGGTTTCTCATTTTATGGATGAAAACGGGTCACAAATGTCTAAAATTGTACCTCCCCTTCTGCTCTGAATGCCAGATTTATTGCATCTTGTGTAGTGCTCGCTTCCAGAAAAGAGCCAAAAGAGTGAAAGTGTTTCACCTATTCGGTTCTGTCGATTGGACTACTTGGATTGCTGGACTGGACTTCTGAGCCGCCTTTTCTTATTATGTGTTTGGGGTCACTTTATGAATTCAAATCTGCCAACCTCTACTTTTATATGTTGCTCAACTCACTGCAAGTGATTAAAATGGAAGCATTACAGCCTTAAACTTTGTTATTAATTCACTTGAATACAGGGTGACAAAGGTCAGCTTTGTTGAAGCAGCTGAATCTTCCTGTACATGCCAAACTGATGCACACGTGCCGGAGAATACCAAAGATCCTGCCCGGAGTTCTGGGACTTGAATAGAAAATGATCTGTTGGCTTAAAAAAAATAATGCAGAAAGTTTTTAATGACCCAACTGGCAAATTTTCATAACGTTTTGCATATTTCATGTCTTTTGGGTGAACTCTCGTGTTTGGCTGCTACCGAATGGACAAACCAGTTTTACAAACCCTTGAAATCGAGCTGGATATTTGGAAAAATCTGAGCGGGGCGAATATAATTTTTTAATGACTAGTCTCACTCCCTTAAATCTGACAACTGGCAATTATTACAGAAGCTGTTGATTTTTCTTGACCGCGTTGACTGTTGGACAGAAGAAATAAGGATAACATGAAACGCCACTGGCTGACCTACAGTGGCCTCAGCGTTTGATATGATAGGGCGGGGGTGGTATATTAACATTAACTACGGCGATAAATCTTCATAGCAGCTGGTGTTGGCTTCGCATTTGTAGCTATAATTTTTTCTCATGAAGTCATTTAACAAAAAGTCCGTTCTCACTGTGGGGGGAAAGTCACTTAAATTGATTCGGGGGCAGAGGAGCACTCGGTGTGGCCCGGACGCCATAATTCATCAATTCTAAGTCGTAATTCGCAGCAGCACCGCCTGAGATCAGCAGAGACGTGAAGGAAGTGCTTCCTGACTGCGGCGTGCCCGGTGTGTTTTTCCAAGCCCGTTGGCTCATGCGCGGAGAGACGGGTAATCACGAGCAGGCTCGCGGTTCGGCGTGAATCGACAGCTACCTGTTTGCGTGCGTTCGCGGGGCGAGGTGATTGATTTTGTCAGCTCGACCGCGGCGCGTGAACCGTTCCCGCTCTCATAATCAGCCGTGGCATTACAGCTCAGTAGCTCACATAATGGAGGTCTCTGCTGATCACACTTTAAATATTCATGGGCTGTTGTTGTAATTCACACACTGCAACAGCTATTGCCTTGTTTCCTGCGTCGGCTGTCTTCAGCTCTGGATTTCGATGTTCCACAAACCTTCCTCTCGGGGGTTTGTTTACAGCTCGCTGGTAGAGTTCACCTGAAGTCACCGCACCGGAAATAACAGCAAATTAAATTTTCACCAATTTGAAAGGAGTTAGATTTGCGGCATTAAACCTGGGTTCAGAACAGGACACAACCTGTTGAGTCTGAATATCTGGGTCTCAGGTGTTTTTTCAGAACGGCTTCCAGCTAATGATTGTTTGGGGAAACGGACACTCGTGTGAAGGATCGAGCCTGGCATTGCTCAAAGCAGAAAAATCAAAGTGCATTAATGTGTCACGGGTAATCAGATCATATCGTCGGATCGTTGAACAGAGCAGAAGCACATGAAATCCAAGTTGAAATGCACCACAACCCCAGCTGATGCGCAGTATACATGGCGATCTGTGGTTTATGAAGGACGACAAGCACTGATTCATACATACGATAACTCAACAGGACTGCTGTGTTATGCATGCGTTTGTTTTAGCTGGATACCTAATAATAAAACCGGAAACTAAATGTATTTTAATGGGTCACTCAAAGTGCAGAAAAAAGCATCATCTTGTATCTATTTTGATTTTATCCAGTGAAGAGCTGCTCCACCTCGACACAGCGATGGTGAATATTAAAAAAAAAAAGGCTTTGATTGCCTTAAATCATAAAACAGGTATTCTGGGATCCAAGCAGCTAAGAAGAAAAGGAGCGCTGACTCGGACTGGCCAGGAGGCTGAGATCATTTTTGACTCTGTGGTTCATTATGCATTTGTGCATCATGTACACTCAGAGTCAGGATGTGCTGTAGCCCTCGAATGCTGTGGAGTCCGTCTCTGCGCTGAAAATGTAGTTTCTGTCTTCTGTTTAGTGATTTGTTATACTCCTGAACATAGATTAAAAAAAATCAGCCGTGAAATCTCCCTCCAGAAACAGTGTCCCTATTACTTTAGCTTATGTAATCAGTTTTCAGAGGGACATTTTTCTCTGTAGAAAGTATCTCCTCCATCCCGTTCATTGTTTTTTTTATTTTATTTAGGTGGCAGCAGAAATAAAACGAGATGGATATCTCAGAAGTATTTGCTAAATATCACCAGAGGGGAGCGAGGGAGTCTGAAAAAACGAGGACTCCCCGCGTCTCGCACAACCTTATCTCACCTTCGGCTCCCGATTCGAGCAAAGTCAGCAGAAGGAAACTTTGTATTGTTTAAAATAAAGACGAAAGACTGAATTTATATCATTGATAAATTAAAAAAAGAAGAAGAAGAAGCGTTTCCAGGGAGTCAGTGAACCGTGCTGTTTGAAAAGTGCTCCGGAGGCCTGATGAATAAAAATCCCGTCCTCTCAACATCAGTTTCAGAGTGACAAATGAACTGTTTGATCTGGGACAGGCTGATGCTTGGCTTGCATACAGTGATAACAATAAGCTTTGAAGCTGCATCACTGAGATGTGCCTAGTCACTGCTGCCACATTTCCCAGACTCACACACACACACACACACACGGTGTACTGTAGACACTGTAGCATGTGCTAACAGCTGTAGCACTAATAGCACATCTCCATCATGCAGAGGGGACGCAAAAAACTATGTTAGATACATAAAACATGGCAGCTGTGAAAACAGTGACCTGCGGAAGGCGTGGTGCAGTTGTGAGAATAGGCTCATGACTTTTTCATGCAGCATTTTAAAGCGGCGTGATAAACACGCTGGGCTCGGTGCCGCGGACAGTACGTCAGCCCGCTCCGGCCTGAGGCGGAAAGGAGCGTAAATTATGTGGCGCAGGTTAAATCCGAGGCGTACAGTATGAGTAATGTATCCATCAGGCTCGGCGCAAAGACTGCTCTGGAAGTTTGATCTGCATTTCAATCAGGCAAACAAATCTCACCATTTAGTCGGATGCTGAGCTCCTGCCTCGTGGCGCTAAGCTAAAGGAAGAAGATGAAAGGCGAGGGAAACACTAACGACGCCGCGAGCAAGCGCGCAACTGCCTCGCACCTCGTTCTGTGGGTGAGAGGAACCAGTTGAAACTGCGGCAGCGTTAAATAATAAACTCTGCCCCTGTGGTTAATAGGTAACAGTAGTGATGTGGACTGGGAGGAGGAGGAGGGCCAGAAGCTTTGGCCCTCTTTCAACTCAGGATGGGCTCTTCATCTGGTCGGGGGGGTTTGGGCCGCCGACTAAATTAGCAACCGCAGAAACGGTCCCAGGCGACCGCAGCGCCTCCACCTCGCCACAGTCCCTCCATCGTCATGAAAAATAAAACAGATACAACACCCCCGCGTTAGGGAAGCTTTCAACCCCTGCTCAGCCTCCTTTTAATATTTCATGGCCTCCTCGTATTTATTTTAGTGGGAATAATTGATCTGGAAAGAGCACTGCCACGCAGAAATGAAAGGCTCTGAGGAGCTCGGCACAGAGAGAAAAGTTCTATTATGGTTACGATGACTTGAGATTCTGCAGCTTTTTTTGTTTGGTGCTGTCTGCCAGCACAAGGCCAAATGAGTGGCTCTGACTACAATTTCTGATTTGTCGAAGAGACAAAGTGTTCCACAGCTTGTTTAACAACTCGTGGATAGGTTGCTGTAAAAGGTGCATTATAGGACATTGTGTGCAGCCGTGGAAAAGGCGGCTCAGAAAACATCTCCATCAGCAGCCTCACACCGCTTCTACGTCGACAGAGATAGCTCATTCGCTTTGGCCGAGCGCGGTCCCGTCCATTTAGACAAATATTTACCACACAAAAATAAGCTCGTTCGGTACCGCGAATAACCTTTCATGTTATTCACTGTTATCTCAAGCATTGTGCTCCTATTCTAGCAGCCGACACAGCCGGTCTGGAAACACAATTGATTCCTTCGCAGGGATAAGGGCTAAGGTCAGTCAGGACCAGGAGCTGTATTCATTGATGCACAAAAACACCTCCAGAGATCTGCGCCTGCAAGCATCTAGCCCCTTGTGAATTCGCTCTGCAGTCCAGCTTAATGATTTGTTACAAAAGGGGGGAGAGAGAAAAAAAAATAAATGTTGGTCTCAGGCAACGTGTGTGCAGGAGCAGAGAGGAAAAAGTTAGGTAAACTAAGTTTCTGACAGCAAACGAGACAAAAGACCTTCCCGGAAAAACCAGAAGTTGACTTGTCAAGTCATTTTGCACGCCGAGGGCATTTTGCTCTGAAAATTATCTCTGTTATTATTGAAAGATTTTCTGTTAAAGTGATGGAAGAGGTATTCAATATGTTTCTGTGTGTGTGATGCTGAGTAAAGGAAATAGAATACCTCAGTGACGGGTAGCACAGAGAGCCAATGGCGGTCCAAGACAAATAAAGTCAAATGGCCATTTATCATGCTGACAGTTGAAATCCCATCTCAGTAATTACAGCTGATGCCTGGCCTTGAGATCAAACCAATCATTTCAACACAGGAACAAATGATGTGGAGCGAGGGACCATGGATTGCTTTGGAGATCAATGAACTTCATCAGGAAGCAAGTTAAGCTGGAAAACAATAAACAATTGTTTCACGTCCAACAATACATTTGCTGCACGTGATGGATCCTGACAGTGGCAGGCCACCTTTCTCTGGGACATTGGAGACAGGATGGAATTAGAGTGGGAGACAATCGATGCACCGGTGAGAGGACAATCCCTCTACACTGTGTTCCACCACTGGCTGAGCCAACCACATATCATGCTTTGAAACCTCATCTCTTATACATTATGGTTGTATAGTTTACAGCGTTTCTTGGAGCTCTTCTTTTTTTTTTTCCTTTCCTTGAAGCTGCCATTAGGTGCAACGATACCTTTTCAAACATTTAGTGGAACGAAAACCTGAGATTGAAAAGAAATTAAACTCGATATCGCACTCTTATTTCCTTTATTGCCAAGACTTGAGAAGGTTGAAGACTGAAGAAGATTAATACCACGCTCGGATCTGTATATGTGGCTGGAGCCAGCAACCAGTCATCTTAGCTTAGCATAAAGGCCGTCCAAAGGTAACAAAATCCGCCTACCAGCTCTTCTAAAGCTCCACTAATCTAAGAAAACAACAACAGTTTTACACAATTTGTCATGGCCAGGCTATTTCTTGGTTGGGAGCAGTGACTTCCCGGAGTCTTTGCTGGTTGCCTGGTAACTGATGGTGACATAAAACCTCCCAAAAACCCAACTTGACATGTTTACTCTTCATTTAATGTACAGATTAAGCAACAAATTCATTAGTGAACTTGTTAGGTCCTAATAAGTAGAGCCAAGCTAACCATTTCCCCCCGTTTCCAGGCTTTGTGCTAAGCTAACTAACCAACCTCTGGCTCCAGCTGTGAATTTACTGCAGAAATATTTATAATTTTGTTGGAGTTGGAGATTTATAGAAACCTCCAACTCTCAGCAAGAAAATAAATAGATTTTTTCTTTTAACTACTCCATTAACAACAAACCTCCAAAGATTATACTGTCTACTAACTTTACAATGACATTTTCTGGGTGGTTTATTCAAGAATTGGAGGAAATATATTTCAGGGGAGGGATTAATCTGTTTTCAAATTCTCCTTTTTAAAAGCAAAAGGCAGCCTGCAAAAAGCAATATAAATAGAGTAGGAAGGTGTCTGCTATGTCTCGGGTTTCATTTGACCATAGTGAGTCTCTCAGGTTGCCGGGGGGAAAGTGCTGACACTGTGTGGTTTCGCCATCTGCTTGGTGTCCTGTGAGATCCCTGGCTTGTTCATACATCGGCTGTCTGGCTGGAGTGAATCTGTGGGATGCGGTGATATACTTCTAGCATGACCTCTGCAGTAAATGTATTATATGCTGTGCAGGGGGAGAAAAAAATCCAGAAGTGTGGAGGGTTATGAGAAAAAAGAAGGACAGATTATATGAAAAAAACCCTCTCAGTAGATATACTGCTGAGACACTGGAAGAATAGGTCACCCATTATGCTTGGCTTCGCTCCAGAGCAATGCATTTTGGCAGGATGATGAGTCAAAAGGTGAAGAACCAGATGGATACTCTCTGTTTGTCCTTTTAATATGAAGGACCTTCTCTTATCGCTGAAAAGGACAAAACCTGCACACACCTGGATCAGTAATCGTAGCCAAAGAATGCCTCAAGCACTCCACAGGAGGTCAGGTACAATCAACCGTAAATAGTCCCTCATGCACAATTTAGTCTCTTCACTAACTAGTTTAGAGCAGGGCGTGTGCTATCTCCCTGCATATTTTGCTATGTTGTTTTATTATTGTACTGAAAACTATAAGAAAGCTCCACAATCATCTTTGCATTTGTGTCGTTTATGACTTTATTCTCGCGGTAATCCAGCCGCGAATGATAAAACGTTAACTTGTCTCTGAAACATCTGGTGGAATTTACCAGATAACGTTTCAAGCGGTCCTAAAACTCAATAAAAACAGAAGATTTCAGCGAGTGTCCCTCCGAAAAACCAGCCGGAGACGCGAGTGGTTTCATTCCTTTCCACCTCCAGCATGTTCAACAATCATACTGCAGGAAATCCATCATAGAAAGGAGAGAGATACCAATTTTACCACCAACAGCGGCGTCAATAGATCACAATACAATGCAGCCAAGATATATTGTGAGACCTTCCTATGGACTGTTCATGTCTGAGGCTGCATTTCTTCTTTTTTTTTTTACATACATTTACTACCAATATTCAGTTTTAAAATACTATTTATCTTTGCATTCCATAATTACCTCTTTATACAGTCGTTTTTATTGTTGGCAGCATTCCTGTGCTGGATTGAATGCATGAGGGATCCACAGGATGTGATGATGTATCATGTAATCAAGTGCTACTGATTGTAATTTTATCCCATTTATATCCGCCTCAGTGTTCACTGTTCACTCAGGTACTGCTAATGCAAAGGGAACATTTCCTGCTTTAATGCAAATCTTTGATTGTGAAGCAGTCACGGGAGAAAAAAACACTGCGCAGCATGAAGTCAGATGGAGGTTGTTTTTTTTTGTTATCGACTGACTTCTTTATTAAAACATCTATTCCTAACAAAGTAGCTGCTCAGGTGGAGTTTGCCGTCGGATAAAACTGAACTTGCCGGCTGTACAATAACCACAAGTGTTGCCAAATCAGGCAAAAATGATACAGTAAGTTTATTAAGGTTTTATTTTCAGCTAATATGAAAACAAAAATGAGTTTTTTCTCCAGTCTATAATTTGATTTCACTTTCCTATATTGAACCAAACCTTTGTGTTTACATTTGTGCCTATTTTAGATTTTTATTGCATTCACATTTGTGCATAAAAAATTCATTTTTCAAGCTACAGGTACATCAATATATCATTGAATACTGTGATCTTTAAATAAACAGTCATCCATAAATACAACAGCATTAAACATACATGAGTGTATAAAGGTTTAATACCTGAACAGGTTCATTGTAGTGCATTGTAAAACTGATTTGGATCCATGTTAAAAATGCTACTTAAACAGTGAGTATGGATTCAAACGGGGGTTAATTTACCGACGTGCTGCTGCTGACGGTGCAGACCTGACCGGGTCTGAGTTTGTTTATCTCATGATTCTTTAATCCGTCCCCTCTCAGACCACTTACAGTACGCCCAAAAAGGCGAAGCCACTCTCTCTCGTCTTGCCCTTTTCTAAGTGCAGCAGGAACTCCCGTATTTTGGCTCCCGAGAACATCAAGCGCATCCCATCGTGACCAACTTCTATCGCCGTCTTAGTGCTGATGGTGCAACACGGGGAGTAAGTGCTCTTGTTTCCTCTTCCCATGAATACTGTCACGCTGCGGATTACTGTTTCATTCATCATTTATTATCCCCTGCATCTCTTTATTGCTATCAGTGTAACAGTTTGTTGGTATCTGTCAGTAGGTTGTATGCTTTAGAAGAGGAACAGCGAGCAGAGCACCATCTTCAGGCAAACTGTTGGTTCTAACAAGCATGAAGGGAAAACATGAGGGGAAAATTGGCGGCACTGGCAAATGATTGCGTTGTTGGAAATATAAAGGCACCCCGCGGGGTAGGCCTTCTGTGCAACATAGTGTTCCCTAGCCTTTACTGTGTGCCTGCGCCTCTCTCTCATGTGCAAAATATACCCTCTGTCAATTAAAACACATTGTACTCAGTCAGTACGCAATCTGAGCTGCAGCGTTCCTCTGGGGCAGGAATTACGGAGGTGTGACTCCACCATCTTCTCTTCAGAGGGATGAGGGTGAATGGCATGAAGACAAACAATGGTAGCGAGAGCGGGGAGACCTGCCTCTGCAGCACAGAGCCTAAACAGCATTGATTGCCGCGAGTCGCTCTGAGTGGTTTTGATAACATTTCAATAAATATTGAAATGAGCACGACTCTCCGAGGGCACAGTCTGGAGAGAGGGTTTCTGTGTCGCAGCGTTGGGCGTGTTTTTGCGAGAGAACAAAATGTCTTTTGGCACAAAAACCTTGGGTCACACACACACACAAAAAAAATGCAAACGGCTAGTTACAGCGAGCACGGCAACGCTTCAATGACATAACGTTCGAAACGTCCTTAATAGAGCGAGAAGAGTTCACAATGGAAATGCACGGCGGCCGCAGAGCGTCCAATCCACACCTTTCTAGCCAACTTTTCTTCACTTCTGACCATTTCCTGTCAATTGGCCACAGCCTGGATGCTTATCTCCCACCTCGCAGTGTGCACACTCAGCTGGCTCGCCACCCCTTAGGTCATTGCCGGTCACTGAACCATGAACTCGCCCGAGCGCTGCATGGTTAAATAAACCACACAGTCATTTCTAAACCGTGCGACTTGCGGTGCAGACTTGGACACTTTGTTGTACACGTGTTTGCACATCACTTCCATTCACTCAATGGCGCGACTGTGATTTGCAGCTTGGCTGGCCTCCATGTCTGCGCTCTGCTTTAGCACTGATCAAATAGCCTCACTAATGGCTTGGGATGATGACACTGGATGAAATTTCTTTCGCTGCTCTTCCAAGACAACTTCTTAGAAGACAACAATTACTCGCGGCTGGCACCAAACAGCCTTTACGGCCGGACGCGGTCCTTTTTTAACGACACAAACAGTTTAGACAAAAGGTGCAGGGAAAGTTCTTGCGGTACAATAATCATTCCTCAACATGACGAGTTCCATTTGGTTTCTGTCTGTCAGATCGATTTGCATTGAGTTTTTGCTCTTCTGGCTGCAGGGCTGGTGGAGGTCTGGGGCTTGGGAATACCAGGGAGACATGGGTAAAGCAATGAATGATGGATGATAGTGGAAAGCCAAGCTTTTGACAAGGAATGAGAAGTAAAAGGCAGCGATGAATCAAAGATTACAGGTCTGGACCTGCAGGGATAGGAGAAATCTTGGATTGTTGAGCTATACTTTGTGACAAGACAAACCAAACTGCTCATTGTTTATTGATTTTCAAGTCAACGGCAAAAAAAAAGTGGCCTTAACAGTACCAAAATTGGAGTTTTATCCTTGCCCGAGTTTCTCTTTTATCTCCAGATTGCACTGCACTTTCCTGCCTGAATGATGAAATTAGAAATCTAATAAAACCATGACACAGAATTGCTCCTCTGTAACATGTTCTCTCAGAAGTACTGCACCTCTGGCAAATACATCACAACAAGCAATTTTGAGAAATATTTTTTTTTCCTCCACAAATGTTCTCTGAACGTGGTGAAAGGTGGTCTATTCGACACAGGCTTCAACCTCATGAAGGGGCTCTCTCACGGCTGGATCAGTTATGCATTTCCTGATCTTTCTCTTTTTAACTAGTAATCCTCGTATACATACTTTGATACTGAGCAAACATAAGTAAAGATTGAGTAAACAGAAGAGCTTCAGTCTCTCTGACAGGTCTCTATTCAATATTTAAGAAGGTTCGACCTTGCATTCTCACATTGTGACTTTTGTCTGCTCAGTATGACTGGCCTGTTGTGTTAGTGGCCCCCACTGAGCCAGGTCCCGGGTCTTTGTCCTGATGAATGGTGGCTGACGCTCGTCCATCCTTCACCTGAATGAGATGTGTGTTTTTGAACTGGTTTGATTGGTGATGTTTGCCTTCTACCCCGCTGCTAAACAGAGGATCCACGAGTCCGAGACCGGCGCGGCTCTGACTCTGAGAGGAAAGTGAGCGCCTCTGTTCCAGCTCATGATACCTGTTCGAAAATAAAGAGGATTGAATCTCATTCAGAGTTTTTTAATGAGGTTAGACGATCTTGCTCCGGCTCCGATCCGTTATCGGGTGAAGCAGCATTCTGTAACTGGACCTCTCTCTGTGTGTAAAATTGACCAGATTCAAGCAGGTGAGAAACAGTCCACTAAAGCTGTTATCAGGCAGTCTGTCTGTTTTATGAGCGCGGTCTGTGCTTTGCTCTTCCTCCTTACTTATTGTCAAATCTTTTTATTTTTGTACAGTTTTTGCTGCGATCATTTTTATAAAAATGTTTGCAGTGATTGAAACTGCTACTTGAAGTCATGGTCAGAATCTGTATACCAACTTAATAAATATTTTTGTTATGTAATCCCATATTAACTGAAGAATTTACGCTCAGGAAGTATTTCTATATGCTAACAATTGTTTGTTTGGCCACTGAACATTTGAGTCTCGGAGAATACCGATATTCACTTTCTTGGAGAGATTCACGATCAATATGTAGCTCGAGCCGGTTAACTACACAGGTAAACAAGAGGTTCTGACTTGCTGGAGTCTGCTGGTTGCCTCACAATGATTGACAAGACAAGGCTTCAGGGAGTTGGCACACCCGGACGAGAAATAGTCATCACAACTTGCAATAGAGTTAACTGTTGGTGGATTTTTGTACAGTTTAAATAAAAGTGAATTCACTTGTTAATTATTATGTTTTAGATGTGCTGGTGTTTCTTTGGATGGAGCTTTTTACCCTGAGTTTATGCTAAGCCAAGCTACCGGCTGAAAGCTCCAGCTTTCTTGTAACATTTGCGTTTCAAATGTCAACCCTCACAAAACGCCGGCTTCGCTGCGGCCAAATACAGTAAATCGCCGGGCACTTCCTATTTTACAGTGTTCTCATACCGCTCGGAGACATCTCATTTTAAAGAACTGGGAGACTGGCAGTGTTCATTGAGGAAAGCTATGGCTCCAGATCAGTCATATTCACTCTCTAACAACATTTCATGGCTTGACCCTTCCGTGACTCTGCTTAACGTCTGAACAATATAGAGAGATGGGCCATAAGCGTCACTGCAATCACACCTTACTGACAACAACGGGCCATAACTTCACCGAATGACCGGCCATTCGGACCGATAGGGAAAACCTAGCACGGTGCCATATTTCACCTTGCAGATGGATGTTGCTGGGAACGGCACAGATTGCTGCTGCAATGAACAAAGCGTGACCCAAAACTTGACTGGTCAGGACGACATTGGAAATATTCCAGATAATGGAATATTTTGTCAGGGATAATGGGATTATGAGGGCAAACACGGCCTGGCAGGGTAGGATAAACACTAATTGTAAAACTCGGAGGTCTGATATTACAGGTTAATCTGCCGAAGAGTGAAGTCCAAGTTCAATTGGAGGATAGAGCTTTAGAAATCATCTTTTTTTTTGGTGCCCCCTCGCAAGTCCTTGTAAAGCACTGAGGCATCACACGTAAACAAATTGAACAAGACACATTACAGTGCATCGGAGCACAGCAAAGGACATAACACTCGCTCTACAGCCTTGCACTTGCCTAATGGCTGTCATGTCATCCTTCCCTCCGTATAGTGTGTGATGTATTTTTTTTTTTGCTCGTGCGTGTCGTGAGAAAGGCTCCATCACACCTAACCATTCACTCTGATGGCCTTGGCACACACCCGAGGTGCTAGGATTCCTGTGCACTCATCGAGGGGGCCCCTGCTTGCTGCATATCCACTAAGCTTGTGGAAAATTACAAACGCACACAAGGTCACAGTGGAGCCGAGCCAGCCTCCCACAGAGCCCATCTGATCCAGCCTGAAACGCAGCAATTACCACCCTCTGTGTGCCTCCGTGTGGGGCTGCCTGCTATTTCATTATTTATTTGAACAAATAGGATTACGGTTGGTCTGCGGTGGATTGATTGTGACGAGGGATGAGAGGCTCCAGAGAGCTAGGTGCCGTGGCCCGGGGTTCGCCGAGCCACTCTGCTGTGTCAAGCGCACGGTTGATCTCCTGTCTTGGTCTCTGCGACTCCTCCACTTTTCCTGGACGGTGGAGCGTCGCCGTGTTGACATATGCCATCTGCTCTGCTGCGTTCGCCGCGCCGGTTGATGGGGAAATGTTTTGGCTGGTTTGCGTATACCACTTTTGGGAAAATATACATTTATGAGACCATAAAAAGCACCTATCTGTCATGTCCCCCGAGGCGCGACACTCAGGTTTGACAGCTTTTGACGGCACATCTGCGTCCTTTTGGAAGTGAAAGCTTTTCCAGTTGCACTCAGGAAGATTGTCATTCAAAACATGGGTGGTTTTTAATTTTGATTAAAACGAATTTGCATCTAAATAATGAGGGAACCAAGTGACACCATGGAAGTTTTCAAATCACTTCCAAATTAATTGCTTTAGAAGTGCTATTAAGTTACCAGCCAAATGAAAGTGATGTGATTGAAGGGGAAACATGAACAGCTCTAAAATGTAGATTTGTTGTCTGCAGCACATTGCACTGAGCAGCTTATTCGCAGAATACTGATGCCTCTCGAACAGTAAATGGACGTTGTTTAGATAATTATAAGATGATATGTTTTGATGCTAACATCAATGGTAAGGTTAGACACGGCAGTGCACAATCTCACAGTATTTGAAATCAATAGTGTAAGGTTAAAAGAGCAACCTGCAGAATAAACAAGAAAAGAGAGCCATTCTTTAGCTTTTCTTTTTGGAAATATTACCATGAGCGATCATTTTCACTGCAGACTGGGTGGTCTTTAGTAGCTAATAGCTCATCCCAGATGGAATTTGACCTGGCAGCTTCCCCCCCAAAAATACCCTCCTTTTGAAGTGATGAAGCTTCAGGTCTCTGCGGTAGACTTATCTGCTTCTGGAGATTGATCGAAAGTAATTTTTTGCCCCAAGAAAACCAGGGAGGAATGTGATAGATAGCTCAGCCCCTCTATCTCCCTGATGGCGATATTAGTCCTGATTAAGATAAATGGGCCTTCTCTGCCTAACCATGCAAATGCTCACTGCTGGTGCCATTTATCCCAGAATGTGAAACAAGAAAAGCGTGCTTTTCTTCAGCTGATCTTTGGCTACAAGTCGTTCTTGTCGGGATAAATTACACTGCCTTCAGACAAAATGCCATCACAACAGAACCACCCAGGTTTTCTTAATGTATGAGCGGCCATGTCTGCGTGACATCTGATCCGGCAGTGAGGGATCCAAGGCGGAGCAGAAACGTACTTTTATCGTCGCGTTTACGAGCACCTGCTCGTCCACATATACGGCGGAGGGAGCTTTCACTGGGCCCTCTCTGCAAGCCGTCCTAAGCTGCTCTAATTGATGTTGATTAATCAAATCAGCTGCCGGGAGGGCAGAAGGACAACCTTATCAAGCGGGAGCTGTGACCTCTATGCTATAGAGCAGCCTAATGAATAAACAAAGACAACAGATATGCTAGGGTAAGCATGCTATAAATGCTAAGTGAACTGAACTGCGACACGCAACAAAAAGTGTTAATTGATGTTAAATGCAATCGATGCATACGGGCAATGCAAATCACTCTCACTTTGCACAGTTTTTAAAGAGCATATTGATATTTTTAATCACACCGCAGAGTCGTTTGATTCCTTTCAGCAGCGAGGCTAATGGCGGCCCATCGCTCCGCCACCTCGGAATATCTCAAGTATTTAAACGGACATTCCTGATGCGTGACTGGCTTTCCACTTAGCGCCACTGTGAGACTGACATTTAGGGTTTTGAGTGAAATGTCTCAACAGCTATTGGATTGATTGCCATGAAATTTACTAGACCTTGATGATGAATTCTAATAACGTCGGCGATCCCTTAGCTGCTCATCTAGATCCGTCAAATATTCATTTTATTTGGCTGAATACCTGCAAACCTGACAGCCAGCCTCAGTTATAATTCAAATGTCGGCATGCTAACAAGCTAAACTAAGATGGTAAACCTCCTAAACATCAGCATCGCTTTGAGCGTGCTATCTTGCTAACGTTATCAGCTGACTGACTGCGGGGTGAACGCCGTATCCAGCCACCAAACACAACATGTAGCCAGTCAATGAGTCGCTAATCCTCACTGTGAGGTGAAATCCTCCAATCTCAAACCTGTCAAACCTCCCGTCTCCAAACTGCCAATCTTCCGGTGACTAAGAAAGATCTGCGAATACCAGAACGGTTTAATTACTCCGAAAGCCACAGAAGGTCTCAACGCTGGACGTCTGTGTAACGTTTCAGGTTCGAGGATGAGAAGCATCAAATTACCTGTGTGACATTTTCATATGACAACATGCAGCGATGCAAAGATTTTTAATTGTCTGCAAACGTAACGCAACGTGTCTTTACATGACAACTGTGCAAAGCAGATTAAATTATGTTGGCATATATTTCACTGTGTTTTTTAATTTGCAGCAACATTTATATCTTTTTTTTAACCTACAAGCAAGATATGCAGTGCCATTTTTTTTAATCATCTAGCCCATTAAAAAACATTTTTTTTACACAACTGTTGAATTATAGCTGCAATTTTCAGATAAAAATCAATTAGTGCTCAACATAACTGGCCAGAACTGTCTCTGTTTTGCTCAGATATTAATACCAGATTAGTTTTTTTCTAGGAAACACAAATCAGAAATTACAAGATCTGAAAAGATTTGTTTACCAACACAAACGTCTAAAAGCTTCAAATATTTAAATATAATGCATCAAGAAATAGTTAATGTGTTTAACCGCCTAATGTGAAACTCCACAAAGATGCAAAAAGCCAGAAGTTTCTCCGAGAACTCCACCGGACATGACCTCAGTGTCCCCACCGGTGGCTGCAGCCCCGGTGATATGAAAGTGCTCATAGAAATATTCAAACCTTATGGCATATATTTTAAAATTTTGTCCAACTTTCGCCCGTCCTTCTCACTGTGGTCTGTGGAGCTCAATCAGTGGAGCACTGTGACAGACGATACTATGTTGCCCTGCTGAGTGGTGCAGAATTGAAGCTGCCAATCAAGAGGCAGGAGCCTGAAGCTAATCAATCCAAGCAGGCCATGATGTGATTTTTTTTTTTCTTGTCAAGGGTTGAGCAGGCTGACAGCCTGTTGGATGGTTGGTTTCACTCACCTCCTGCCGTCTGAGTAAATCACTGAGCTATTGTAACACATGTAAATGTCTCTTGCAGGATCTGTTTAAAAGCCTGTCTCATTGCCGCTGCCAAATTTACATAAAAATGATAAGTAAATGATAAGCACGCACTGTTATTAACCTAACAACAACACCGCCTGTTTGAATGGGACCACAGACTGTTTGTTTGGTGAGAAATTTTAATCACGTTGCGATGCTTTTTATGCAGAACCCAATTTAAAAAATTGTGTTTATTTCAACAACAAAAAATGTTGAGATAGAGATGAAAGTCTGGTACCATGATTCTCTGATGTATCTGTAGTATTCAGTCGAAAAATCTTAAAGTGAAATGAAAAACATGCCAAAAAAGAGGCCGAGAGCACGGAGAGAGAAAAATAATTCAGATGACTAAAGAGAATATTCGTCTCCTTCGTCTCACACATAATCACATCCACGTTGCAATTTCATGTTTTATTTTCAAGAAAAATGAGGCAGGTTTTAAGACAGGTGCTCGACAGTGTTACTTGACATTTTTGTTTGACATTTATTTACCAAAGTGTGTTTTAATCCAATTATAACGAGGGTGTGCAGGTGTGTGTTTCTGTTTTTCATGATGAAAACTGTGTGACACACTGACAAAGAGGATTTTTTTTGTTTCTTGCTGAGAGTCAGATAAGAAGCCATGGCCAACAGTCCGTTAGCTTAGCTTAGCGTAGCTTAGAGCACAGATTCAAGCTAGCTGTTCCCCCCTGCTTCCAGTCTTTATGCTAAGATAAGCTAACCAGCTGCTGGTTATAGCTTCATAATCACCACAAGAGAAGTACCACTGTTAATATAATGAGCATATTTCCCAAAATATTAAACTACTTTAACTTAAAGCCAGTGTGTAAGACCATTATGAAACACTGTGCTTCTACAGTAGCCCAGAACAGACAAACTAAGTAGTGACTCTAGACACGGCCTTTCAAGGGTTGTTTCTACTTCACACTAGGAAGGTGAGGGTGACGTGAGGAGCAGCGATTAGATCCAACTAGACCTTTAAGGCGAGATAATTCTGTTGTTCTGTTGTTGATCGTGGCTTTAAGGTTTGCTAATTTAACTTCTCGCGTCCCTGCAGTGATGCAGAGGTGTACTTGAGGGTGTGCCAACATGCCGTGACATCACTGTTGCATGTGGTTGCACACGCAACTCTTTAACGACTCCATTAGAGGCACCGGAGCGCACTGTCTTCACCACTTACGCGCAAGAAATGCCACCATCGGCTTCATTTCATCACTGATGGGAGTCGATGTCTTGCACAATGACAGTTTACGTGTCAACAAGGAACAAGTTGTCATCCAACCAAGAGCTCAGCTATAATAGTCAGAATTTGCCAAGAACGTTTCAATGAGCAGACCTGATGCAAATTAAGCATTTGTGCATTTGTCTGCGAGTCTGAAAATGTGTTTGAGGCAGCGTTTTTGAGCCAAGCATCATAAATATGGAAGGCCTAGATTATCTCTGCAAATTAGTGCATACGTTGTAATTAGCGTGGCTCTCCTGCCAGACAAGAGTGGATCCAAACCATAGCAGGAAAAAAAAAAACTACTGAAGGCACTGGCAATACAAATCATTGGTTGACACATTTTTTTTTAATCAGTTGCTTTATTTTATCACTGCACAGTTTTGGCAGTCAGGCACATACTTTGATGTTTAGCCCTAAAAGTGTGGTGACAGAAAGTTTTCTCAAGTGTCGTCGCCATAGTACAGTTAAGTTGCTTTGGTGGCATTTTGCAACGGAATGAAGACGTCCCCTTAAAAGTCACACCGCTCCGTCAAAGGGATGTTCCCTGTGAGGGGAAAGTTTCCGTGTTTTTGCAAGAAACTTCAGAATTAATTAAAAATCACATCAGGAGATGTCAAGGGATTTACTTCAAGGCTCAGAGAGGCAGCCCTTTTTCTGGTGAGGCATCCTTCAGTGAGGACAAGCCTGTGTTCATAATTCCATTTTTCATCAAAGTGTGTTTTAATCTCAACATTCTCAGTACGCTGCAGACACATCTTAACGGGGAATCCTCTGTCCTTATCATTTATATTATTCCCTACCGGTATTGCCTTTGCAATGTTGAACTTAAAAAAAATATAGATTTCCTCCAACAAATTGCAATACAGGACTGCTTACTGTGCATAATTATATTTCAAATGTTCCTAATGTTATGATTTGCCTGTTGAAGCGCCTCCCAGAGACAGAATCCAATGCATTTATAGCACCACGAGGAGGGGAACATGTGCCGACGTGAGAAAACTGCAAACAAGCCATCTTTCCAAACAACATCGCATTATCTTTTGGTCATGCATGCAACCTAAACAAAGCAAGGGAACATGAGATCTCCGCTTTTGCCAGAGATTTATGCAGGGAACAGTCTGCTGCTGGTCACTCTTAATACTGACTCGCTTTGAAGTCGGTCTCTGTGGCCTGCAGTGCTGCGTCTTCAGGCCAGGCCTCCAAGCACCATTCTGTGTCTGCCAGGCAGGAAATTATGGCAGCCTGACAATAAGGACATGCTGAAAACCTCAGAGGACAGATGGAAATGAAAACAGGTCGATGGGGCTTTTATGTATTTTCTCTCACCAACCACCCAGAATTCATATTATACTGTATATATTTATATATGGAGTCAGAGTGGGTGATATAAAGTGTAAATATGACATAACAAGACTAAAGCTGACCGTGTACTCCATCAGAACTGTTATAGTATGGATGGATGGGCTCTATTCTTCAGAGTCAAAGTGAAACTTTAACAGGATTCATATCATTATAATATGGGTAGTATATAAATTTTGAAATGAGCCCCAGAGTTCCTCGTAGCTCATTTGCTGGCAAAAGTCGCCACCATCCAGCAGACTTGCCAGCTCAAAATACAGACTGTACTTCCATATTTTTACATCGGGAGTGATGCGCATGGTGAGGAGTGAGATGGTTAGGGTTTTGGTAAGAATATCAGGATGGGTCACAGAATCTGATGGGGCAAACCGTCAAACTAGACAGTCCTAATCAAATATGAATCAGGGTTCTGTTTCCGCGCGGTGTATTTCTCGCCTCAAAAAGTTTGTGACCAAGCCACGGTTTATTCCTGCAAGAAAATGGTCGAGCCAACACCATCCACCGCCCAGCTAGTAGCATGTCACCCACTAGCTGGAGCATTTTTCTCAGTTTTTTCTGGTCATGTAGCACTAATATCAGAAATATCTGCATCTTTCTAGGGCATAGACAGCTCAGACTTATAAAAAATAATAATACATTTGAGGTAAAATGCTGCTGAGATATTCAGAACCTTGAAAATCTACCTCGTGTTGGTGCCAGTGGGGATAATCTTCAGGTTGCATCATCTGGGAACCGTGAAAACTTTCTTGCTTGTGGTGCTAGATCACCAAAGTCTTAGTGGTTCATCCTCTGGGGATAATGATGATCTGCACCTAATCAAGGGTATTCAGTTGTTGAGATGTTTCAGTCTGAACCAACCAACCTTCATCCATAAAGCCATGCTGCACATGAAAGCAGAAGCAGTTTCAGGAACCTTAGAAGAGAAATTTCCCTCCAATAACAAAAAGTAAGATAGAGAAAACACAGGTTGAGATATAAAACCTTTGTAGCATGACTATCCATTTAGAGAATGATTTTCCGGAGGGGAAGATTATTTGTAAACCGATGAATTTGCCTGAAAGGCCACCATTCTGAATTCCTTGGCTATTACGAGAACACAGAAAATCAATGAGACATTTTGCTGTGAACTGCAGATGAACTTGCACTTCACTTGTTTATGGATTTTAATTAGGGCCAAATAGTCTCATGAATTTATGTAAAGCTCTCATACAGTAGTCTGTGTGAATTACAGACAGAGCTGGGGGAATAGAGCCAGCGTTGCAGGCTGTGGAAGAGGTCTGTGCTCTAATGCCAATGTATTGCACGATGTGAAGTAAGCACAGTTATCTCTGCACTGCGTCTCATCTTTTAGTCCCTTTTCAGAGACACTGCAGCTTCCCACCGGAACGCTGCCGTGAGTGACACTAGAAACTCATCTCCTATTCCTCGGCTTCACAGCGACATGTCAGCCGCAGAAACTGACGAGATGTAGAACCCAAACTATGAGAAGCGGGCTTGCCCATTTGAATAATGTGCACCTAGGAGAACACAGATTCTCTCTCAGACTCTTTGATGTGTTCGCTGCGGAAAAGATGACTCCTGACAGCGTCAGATTAAACCCCAGACTCTCTCAAAGTTGCGAGATGGAGTGGTGGGAAACATCTCCGGAGCTGTAATCTCACACTGCAAAGAGCTCAACCACAACAGTGGTGGTAAATGATGTATCAGCCACAGTGTGATGTTTCATTTGGCACCATCGGAGAAAATCACATGTCACTCTTTGGGATTGGAATTAGTTTTGAGGGCTGTTTATTCGCCTCTGCGCGGAGTCAATGTGTCGTGTTACACAAACCAATATCTGCATAGCTGTATCAGCAAATGGAGGAGCAGGACGGAATCAATTCTATCGGAGGAGACACAATGGCAGCGGTGACAGGAGCTATTGTGAGCCTCACTTGGCTGCGTGTTTCGTTCACGCTGTTTTTCTTTTTTTTTTTAAATAGATTTTACAATCTTCATCTCTTTTGCTGTCACCGCTCATAAAAGCGTGCCTTTTTAAAATTCAAATTATCCGCCGGGATGCTGAAATTAGCATCGTGAAATATTCAAGGCTCACAACTTGTATTGTACGTCTCCGAGGACTTGAACAGGTACTGTATCAGCGTTGCCTGTGTTCGTAAATCTTTCATGGGCACTGCGCAGCAGCAGCAGATCAGTCAGTCCTCGGTGAGTCAGTAAGCTACCACTGCCCCCGTGTCCTGAAGTTGATTTCCAATATTCGTGTGTCTTGAACGCTGATTCCAGTTCAGCGCAACTCGTCTTACTTTCAGAGTTTTGTCCATCATTCCTGTATTTACCAAAGTTACCGTCGAGATGTGGAGCATTACAACATGAACACGAGGTCAGAAGATCGGACAGCAACGTGTAGATGAACTCATTCAATATTTATTAACCTTATAAGAGATTTTCTCTCCACAGATTGTTGAATTAAAGTCTTTAAAAGATAAAACTATGATCAGCATTTCACAGGAAAATGTCTGAAGAATTAACATACTGTACATTTGTCTCGCAGACCAAACCAAACCAAAGTTATAATAACTTCAACTCACTTGAACTTTATTTATTCCCACAAATATAAAAAGAAATAAAGAAGATGCTGTTAATCACTAAAGCAAAACAATCCCAGGATGTAAGCTTGAAATACATCACGGTCTGCTTGCAGACATTACACCGTATGGAAGTAAACGCCCATGTATGTGCTGACGGCCCGTCATCTGCGCCGCCCGCGTGTTGATCCTCTTGACAAAGGTCAATGTTATTTCCTGTTTCCTCTGCGGTGACATTGTGTGAATTTAAAGCAAAATTTGAACGGAGGGAAGAAGAGATTGTGACGATAAGGAGACATCTCAAGGACGCTCGTGTTCACATTCCCAACGTGCTTTCAACCTAACACGATATCAAAATGTCGCTAATGTTGTCGAATTTGACCATCAGAGCCACCGGAGAGAAAACACGATGAGGAATAATAATACTGATAATAAACTGGATTCATCCATTTGGTGAATACATGTTTTCTTTGACTGGGTCATTGTCTGAGCAGACGTTCCATCTCTGAAGGATTGTACGTTTTTCTTTCGCTGTCCTTCCTCCTGTAAGAAATAATTGTAGCACGTAAAGCACTACGAGGTCATCCACACAGCTCTGTGACGAGGATGAGTAAAAAGAAGCAGGGAAGAGACGCGCCAGCAGTGCTACGGCGGATAAGCATGAAGTCGAATTGAGCTAAAACTGTGTCGTTTCATACTAATTTCAGAGCCTTTTAAAACAAACATGAGCACCTTTCATTTGCATCCGTTTGTTCTCACCTGATTCTCAACGTTAAGCCGCTGTCTGTTGTTTGCATTCGACAGACGGGACACGGGAGAATGCAAATGCCACGAGTGATGTGCAAACTGCAAAGACGGAACTGATGTGCACGGGAACGTGCAAACGGGAGCGACGTGCGAATTGAAACGCGTGAACAGCGAAGGGAATGAAACGACATCAGCGATCGCAAACGACAACAGATGCCGGTCCACATTAAGCAGCAGGTATTAAGGACATCAGACAGATGCAGACGGCACTGAGAGGGAACACGGCGCAGTCATTAACGACCAGCTACGAATGTGGAACAACAATTAAAAGGTGTAAACGGTACACGGCGATGGCACCGACAGAACCTTGTAAATGTATTTATAGTCACAATAGATGATAAATAAGACGTAACTGTGAACGCTACTTATGCGGCGAGACTTTTTTTCCACATCGCAGGTTATTGTGCTCAGAGGCTGAAGGCCACACACATTCACGGCTCGGTAAAGTGATCATTTTCAGGTGTGATGATGCACTCAAGACCCGACAATCGCTCACGGCGCCTTTCTTCTTCGGCTCTCCTTCTGTGAAAACTACGCGCTTTGATTGGATATACAAATCTCACAAGGTTCTTTCATTGTAATCTCACAGAAAAACGTTTTTCCATCACCGCGCGTGGACATTGTTGCTATTACGGAGGGCTCTTCTTGCATTTAGAGTTTCCATTTCCAGGCTCATCAGGTAAGCTATTTCCTGTTCTCTGGATGAGTTGGCTTGATGGTTTTGTGGGACCACAAAGCGCCGAGAGAATACTGCGACTGCACGGCTTGTTTTGAGAAGACCACGGTGATTGACAGACTGTCTCATAGCACCAAAACCATCTTTGAAACCTGAACAGTTGGAGCCAATTTTCCCTCTGCCTCTACCCAGAGGGCCGGATGCAGGACACAGACATGCTGAGCAACCGTGGACTCTTGGGGGAAATTGAAATTCTCTGCAGGGAGAGAAAGGGGGGAGTCTTTCAAGAACCTGGTTCGTACCTCCCTTTGCTCCCAGCATGGCATATTTTTAATAAGGGCACTGGCTGTCAGCGCGCACCTTCTCCTTTCAATATGTATGGCTGGAGGTTTGTTTAACTCAACAAGCAAAGCCGAGATTTGCAAAAGCTTCAAACAGCCAGCACAAACAGCAGGAGAGCCTCGGTAGAGATGCGGACACTAGTTGCCACCTGTCAATCATGAGTGCAGTCAGTATCCATGCCTGACACTTTCTTGGCAATTTACCACGATCCTCTCTGATCAGATGTGAAATGTCGCCAGGCAACCGGCGCCGAGCAACAACTCGAGGACCTCCCGCTCGACCCGAGACCCTCGTCGCTTTGAATGAGAGTGATTAGAGTGTTAGTTTACTGTGGTTGACATCATTCAGTCACTTTGCCACGGCGAGGCCGCCTCTAATTAGGATGCTCGGCTCAACCTTGTTCTCTAATACAAGTCAAGGGAGGAAATGATGCACGGCATTGTGCGACGATTAGAAGTTACTCCAATTAGTTTCGGAGCAAACCTTCAAAGGAATGGCGGCGGCTGTGCGCGGCACACTAACATTCCCGTGCCGTCACCCTGGGACCATTTGGAGGAGCGATTTTCCGGTGAAGACGGGACATAATGCAGGCGAGGCGACTAAATGAAGACCAAATTAGTCAAAAGTAGTCTGCTGAGAAACGTGGAGGTTGAACAGATGGGCAGTTAATGGAAGTGAAAATCTGGGTAGAGCATATAGCGGAGGGGTGCACACTGTAAAAGAAGTTTTTAAAGTTATTTTAAACTTTTAATTCATATTCTTATAAACTAAACAGTTTCTTATAGCATAATCTGGTCGACGGCTTCATTAAATCAACAAAATGACGCACCTTAAAGGACCCCCAACCTCTCCTTCCTAGCGTGAAGGGAAAACAGCAGCTCAACATGGTCTAAGGCCACGATATATATAACAATCTCTTATTTCTGGGTGATTATATTTTAATAAAAATGCACATTGTATCCCATTTCTGCCACATTATGTAAGTAGAGGCCCTGTAAACTTGACACACTGGGCCTTTAAGAATCACACACCCACTCAGTCAATGAATCTTTACTCCTCGCTGTCTGATTTTCATATATATCGTCTGTAAAAATAACACAGTGTGAGTTTAAATCTCGGATTGCAGCTGAAACGAAGCTTCACAAGGAATATGTTTCTCACCAACGAAGGTTGAACCAAATCCATGGATACCACTGACGAAAACATGAAATGTACGTCAGAGGATTGCCCTGATTACCGGCAACATGTAACGCGATAACGGAGCGTTGAAGTAGCTGACGCCAAGTACATTAAAAGGTGGAGAGAGAGAGAGAGAATAGGGATATTCGTTTTCCTAATTTCATTCATCTCTGCTTGCATGAGACAATTTCATGATGGCAAAGTTAAGCTGCTGCTGCTGCAAAAGAAGAAGAAATATATCAGCCCTGACATCACTGAGGTACGGCCAGAAGCACAATGTGGTTAAAAAACTCAGAGCTCACAGAAAAGCAGATACTTTTTCTCTCCAGAGAAGTGGATCCAGGATGGTGGGTCAGATTTCCAAGCAAATATGCAAATTTAATTCACTCCCAAAAGGAAGATGCATGTCAAATTCTGAGGGATTTAGTCTCTGCTAGCCAGTAGTTTCACTTCAACTTTCCCCAAAATACACTTCTGCATTAGGTCTGACTATAGTCAAGCACTTAAAAGAAAACCATTGTTTCACTGCACTGCTTTGATTTAGAACGTAGCTCATAAACTAGGACATTACATTGATTAGCTCTCCTTTAGCGTTCTCAAGGATATATTTTACATGCTGCCGTACTGTAGAAGAGAGAGTGAAGAATCCTGGGAGAGAAATAATAACTATCGTGGCTAATACAGTGAAAACCTACACGTATAACACTATCATCCTGAAATTAACACCAAGACACACTTTACCAAGATTGGCCACCGAAAACAGTTTTTACATTTTGAGAAAGAACTTTCCTCGGCGGTCTAGTCCTGGTCCTAGTGGTTGTTATCGGTACTGCATGCTCAGGAATTTTTGCTTCAGCTTGTGGCGTTCCTGTCTTTTAATTTATGGAAACCAAGGATACGCTGAATTTCATTTTGTTGACCTCTTGGTCAAAATCTGTTATGAAAATTAAATCCCTGCAACCACCGGTTACTACGGCTGTTGCCAACAAATGATTGCTAGAGGGCAAAAATAGAAATGATGCACAGAACAGTAATAATGACATAATTACAGATATTATCAGATTATGTAATTATCATTATCACAAGGCTAAACATGGGAAGTCAGTGGGGATTTTTCCCCCTTTGCAGCTGATGCAGTGAAGCGGCATATGCTAAAAACAAAATGTGTTCACTGAGTTTTAAAATCTGTCAGCTGTTGACAAAGTTTCCAGACGCCTCTTCTTGATTCCTGAGGTATAATCTTTATGTTTATGAAGCGATTTGACTGACGTGAGTTCGAGATTACCATCGCTGTTTAAATTTAGCCAGATTTTTATGCAGTGCATATGGAAGACTTTTGTCCAAACAGAGATTACCGTTCGCGTTCCCTGCAGCGATCCTGATAAGGCCGCCTGTGTGCCTCTAGCGCGCGCTGCTGAACTACGAGGAGGGGGAAAAAAACCCATCATGCAACAGTGATCCCCGTGGGATAGCCTGCTGCAGAAGACGCACGTGAACTGGGTAGGGAGAAAACGATCTATCGTTAAATGAAGACGCTGCACAGAAACCTAATATACACAGAATTAGGTGATCAATGAGTGCACACTGCCACGTGTTAGGACAGGCAAATGTCACACATTTCTCGAAGGGGGCTTTTGAGGTTATTGGACGCCTTTTCTGTTGCCTCAGGAAATGTGTTGCAAAGACATGCAACTGAGACTGAAGATAAAGATGCGCTAAGAGACATTTGGGGCTTCACAAAAATTCATTTGAAATTAAATATCTTAATATCCTGTAATATATTTATATTATATTTTTGCAAATTAATTAATATTGCATCACTAGAAGGTAAGCCTGTAAATGTCAATGTCAAATTATTTATAGGCACTGTTAAATTTTATTTATTTATTAATTTTTTCACGGTCTTTAAAATATTACTGCCAGTAGCCAGTTAGCTTAGCATTAAGACTGGAAATGGAAACACCTTGTTCTCTCCAAAGCTAATAAAGCCACCTACTACTACCTCTAAGGCTGCAGGGTGGCGTGGCTCAACCCAGCAGTGAACACGACGCTAGTCTTTATGCTATGCTAAGCTGACCAGCTTCATATTTAAGATGGTGGTGTCAATTTTCTGATCTGCTGCGTTTGTGTCTAACTTTCTCGCTCACCCATCCTCATTCACACTCTGTGTCGTTCAACCACGGCTGTCTGTCTCTCTCACACAAACAGCAATTATTCTGCAGTATAGACCGCAAGCCAGATGCAGACGTCAAACCTGGGTGCACAAAATAAATTAGACACAACTCAGAAAGCGTCATAACATCATCATACAAAATGAGAAAATAGAGGCGACACTCACCTGCTCGAAATTAGCACTCCACACCAGGAAGTACAGAGTGTGCTCAGCGCTGGCCCGCTCAGGCTACCAGCTGCTGGCTGCAGATTCATGTTTGATGGACAAATCTGAGAGCGGCGTCAATTTCCGCTTCTTATTCGTGACAAGAAAGCCAATAAGTGTATTCTGAAAATGTTGGACTGTTCCTTTAATATCAGTTTTGTCCTTATTGCCAACTTATTTAATTATAGTTTTTAATTGATCAAATATATACAAATAATGTTTTTAATTATTATTTTTATGATCAGCACTTGTTTGATTTTGCTTATTTAGTATCAACCCTTAATATCAGGGACTTAACATGAGTCAACATCCTGTTAGTAATACTGGGAGAGAGAGAGAGAGAGAGAGAGAGAGAGGGAGAGGGTTTGACGAAATGAATATTCAGCCTTCCCACTCTCCACATGAGAGATGAGGCTGTGCTTCTGAAGTCACGGCTCCCTCTACAGTTTGTACAGTGGAAATTTTCCATCCAGTGCAGGAAAACAATCAAACTGACTGTGTTGAACAGTCGGGAGGACATAACGGAGACGGGTCCGGAGATTACGCACACAGACACGGCTTTAACTTGTGAGGTGCGCGCCTCAGATCGGCGGCGGACACATTTCTGACCGCGTAAGACAGAGTACAGTCACATCTGGAATATTCCTCATTTTGGGATTTACTGTTTCCTGCGGACAACCAGAATAATGTCTCATTCTTTGAATACTTGAGGAGTGACGACAACTTTCCTCTTTCCGGACTTCACCGTACTAATCACGGAAGATAAAGCGTGGAAGGGGGGGGAACAAAGCAGGAAGAGTGCCGGATTTCACAATGCACCCAGATCAATTCCCCGATCGGGATTTGCAGTTTTAAACACCGGCCAGTTTGGGGGTCTCTGCAGCGGGGACACCAAGCAATGTTATCTGCGGAGATGCGTGCTTTCCCGAGGTTCATGTCCGTGGATGTTGCAGCTCGGTCGGGCTGCACACGGTGCCTTTGGGTGGCTGTGATTGGACCGGACACAGACTGGGGCTGACTGATGTTTGTCCGAGAGGAAATGTTTTGGGGAGGAGATCAATACGAGTTACTGGCGCACGAGAAAGGAGGCGGCGGCGGCGGCGGTGGCGGCGGCGGGGAGAGATGCCAGGCTTCACCGGCACACATCTCACTATGAGGACGGAGGAAAACATGCAGGCATAAGGATTTTTTTCTCCTGGATTTAAATTCAAAACAGAGCTGAACAATCTTACAATCAGACATTTATACATATATATAAATATATATATTTAATGTGTTTGTTGCCTTTGCCAAACTGTTTTACACAAGTGGATACAGACTGTTTGTTCCTGCACTAAAGTTTTTTTCCTGACTATCATGCATGGGACTTTGATGTTGCATCATTTATAAAATAGACATTTTTGGACTCTAACACACATTTCACCTAGACTTTTATTCTGAAATAACTTACGGGACATTGCAACTATATTTCTAAGGAAGAAAAAACCAGTTGCCTGATTTTAAAATCCAGTAGAATGTATTCACGCATACACGGCAACATGGCAGTGAACTGGGTGGTATATTGTGTTTTTTTACTGCCCCTGTTCGCGGTGGGCACAGCTTTCTCGGGGGTCTTCAACGCCACAGACAGAGACATTTTTACAGATGATTTACTGCAGGTCAAGCTCACACAGAACAGAGCCACCGAGCAGTGGAAACTCCAGTCGACTGACTCCCATCCCAACCTATATTTTAACCAAGTGGATGTGTTGCACTTGAGGCAAAGGTCCTCCACCACCCACAGTCACATATTTAAAGTCATACGGGCGGCTGCGCTCACCATGTTGTCTAATGTCGCCTTTTACATGCCCCCTGTGAAACATGCAGAGTTTACAAGCAAGTGGAACGAGATTTATGGGAACAACCTGCCTCCCCTGGCTCTCTACTGCCTGTTGTGCCCGGAGGACTCTGCTGCCCTGCAGTTTCTTATCAAGTTTATGGATAGGATGGCTGAATACCCAGACTGGAAGGTGACCAGTGCCCCTAACGACGAGGTCCCCATGGCGCACTCTCTCACCGGGTTCGCCACGGCTTATGACTTTATTTACTCCTACCTGGATGCGCCGCGGAGGGATGTTTACCTCAAGAAAATTCGCTCAGAGACAGAGGAACTGTTTGAGCTCTCAAAGTACAGAGGCTGGGGGAAACAGTACCTCCAAAATCATCAGACCACTAACATATTAGCCATCATGACCGGCGCATTAGTGGTCGGATCGCATGACGACCCAGAGTCGATGATCTGGAAACAAGTGGCAGTGAGCTACATGGAGAAAACTATGTTTCTTCTTAATCATGTGGTGGATGGGTCCCTGGATGAGGGGGTGGCCTACGGGAGCTACACAGCCAAGTCCATCACACAGTATGTCTTTTTAGCACAGCGCCATTTCAACATTGACAACTTGCAGAACAACTGGCTGCGGGGACACTTCTGGTTTTATTATGCCACTCTGCTGCCGGGCTTTCAGAGAACAGTTGGCATTGCAGACTCCAACTACAACTGGTTTTATGGGCCAGAGAGTCAGCTTGTTTTCCTCGACACATTCGTCATGAGGAACGGAACGGGTAACTGGCTGGCTCAACAAATTAGAAAGCACCGACCCAAGGATGGTCCCATGGGACAGTCATCTGCCCAGCGCTGGGCTACACTTCACACAGAATACATCTGGTACAATAACCACCTCACGCCGCAGCCTCCACACGACTTTGGCAAAGCTAAGATGCATATTTTCTCTAACTGGGGTGTGGTTACATACGGAGCAGGGCTACCTAACGGTCAGGGTAACACTTTTGTCTCTTTTAAGTCTGGCAAGCTGGGTGGCCGTGCAGTGTATGACATAGTCCATGACAAGCCTTACTCCTGGGTGGAAGGCTGGAACAGTTTTAACCCAGGTCACGAGCACCCTGATCAGAACTCTTTCACGTTCGCTCCCAACGGACAGGTGTTTGTGTCTGAAGCACTTTATGGTCCGAAATACAGCTATCTGAACAACGTTTTGGTGTTCAGTCCGTCTCCCACAAGCCAGTGCAACAATCCGTGGGAGGGTCAGTTGGGGGAGTGCGCTAAGTGGCTGCGCTGGACTGACGAGGGCGTGGGTGACGCCAGAGGAGAGGTGATCGTCGCCTCCTCGCACAGGGACACGATGTTTGTGAGCGGGGAAGCGGTGGCGGCTTACTCGCCCGCTATGAGACTGAAGAGTGTGTTCAGGGCCTTGGTTCTGCTCAACTCGCAGACCCTGCTGGTGCTCGACCATGTGGAGAAGTGGAGCGATTCGCCTGTGAAGTCCCTCAGCGCATTTTTCCACAATCTTGACATTGACTTTAAATACGTCCCTTTCAGATTCATGGACAGATATAACGGCGCCATGATGGATGTGTGGGACGCCCATTATAAAATGTTCTGGTTTGACAGCCAGGGTCACAGCCCCGATACCAGGATACAGGAAGCAGAGCAGGCGGCTGAGTTTAAAAAGAGGTGGACTCAGTATGTCAATGTCACTTTCCAGATGACAGGCACAGTAAGCAGGGTGGCTTATGTGCTACACGGGCCGTATGTTAAAGTCTCCAACTGTAGATTTGTGGATAACAGCAAAAACGGCGTGAGGCTGTCTTTAACCATAAATAACACCGAGAAAATAGTCTCTATTGCCACAAACTATCAAGACATAGGAGCTAGGCTGACTTATTTAGGATTTGGAGGTCACTGTAAAGTTGAGGACAGATATCAGATCACTCGATACGGCCTCGGGACGCAGCTCATCCCCAAACAAATCAGCAGCGATAATCAGCTGTTTGACTTTGGTTTCACCGTCAATGTGATAGCAGGGGTCGTTCTCTGCGTGGCCATAGGATTTTTGACCATGCAGAGAAAGTTTTACGTCTGCTTCAGCAAGCTGATGCGTTACGCCCTCCTCTCGGTGCTCATTCTGTGGATAGCAGAGCTGTTGTTTGTGTCTAACAGCTGCGATCAGCTTCTCTGTGGGGTAAAATGGAAAGGTGCAGGTGCCAAAAGCGAAGTAAACAAACAAATCAGACTGTACGAGCAGCACCGGCTCCCCCTTCCCACCGTCGTCATAACAACCCTTCCCGGATCGGGATCAGAAATCCTGAAGCACCTTTTCTACAACAGCTCCGATTTTGTTTACATAAGAGTCCCCACCGAGCACGTGGACATTCCCGAGACCGAGTTCGAGTTCGACTCGCTGGTCGACGCCTGCGAGTGGTCAAGGTCAGACGCCGCGCACGGGCGGTTTAAGATTATTCAGGGCTGGCTGCATTCGCTGGTCCACAACACCAGGCTGCACTTGCAAAATATTCAGCTCGTAGAGGGCAGCAGGGTCAAACTGCCCCAGAGAGTCAGCCCCTCTAGGGACAGAAAGAAAAGATCCAGGAGGAGAGAGCCAGCGTCTGAGCTGAAGGGCAAACTGAGAGCCAGTCTGGACAGAGACGCAGAGTATGTTAGGGAGATGAGACGCCATGTTGCGGAGTACCCCAACGCCCGGGTGGTCCTCAACATGCGTAGCGGTAGCTGGGCACTCAAACTGCCTTTCATTCAGGAGGTTGTGGGACCTTCCCTCAGGACAATCTACTTGGTGAGAGACCCCCGAGCGTGGATTTATCTCATGGTTTATAACAGCAAACCCAGCCTTTACTCACTTAAAAACATCCCGCAGCACCTTTCCTTGATATTCAAGGAGGATGCGATCAGTGATGGGTGCCCAACTGTGGCGCCGGAGTTTAAGATAATCCAGAGGCTGCTGTCCCGTTCAGAGACAAACCCCGTCCTGACGCTCGCCCATCTGTGGCTGGCTCACACCGCGGCGGTGCTGAGGGTCAGCGAGGGCCTCCCCGAGGAGTCCTACCTCCAAGTGAGGTTTGAGGACGTGGTGAACTACCCGCAGGAGACGGCGGAGAGCATCCACACCTTTCTGGGGGTGCCCATCTCGCCCACGGCCCTCAACCAGCTCATATTCACCACCTCCACGAACTTGTACAATCTTATGTACGAAGGAGACATTTCACCAGCCAACATCAACGTGTGGAGACAGAAAATGCCCCGAAAGGACATCAGGCTAATAGAGGACGTTTGTGGGAGCGTGATGAAGAGGCTGGGTTACACCAGGTTCGCCAGCTAACTTCCTGCTGCTGGTCAGCTGATATTGAGCTGTCTTGTTTACTGTCTCATCAAGTTCTGAAAAGTTTTTGTGTTTTTTATTTTTTTTTGCACTGACCTTAAATTTGAAAAGAAGAAAAAAAAAAGATGTTACAAGTTGAGGAACAACTGGGTAGCGTTTCTGCCCGAGCTTTTTCTGTTTGTTTGGGTGAATGTAAGGTGTTGCACAGACTACAGCAACAGATGTTTGTGAGGGAGGAATATTTTACATTAAAATATGCGGAAGGGAAGCTCATGTTATTGTTTTTTTTTCTTCTTTTTTTGCAACCCTTCTTCACTTACTTGTAGCACACTTCTATTGAATGAGACTTTAGACCTTTGCTGTCTTACATGCAGAGGAACGCCACTGAATCTCAGCATAAATTATTATTGTTGTTTTTTTTTCAGCATCCTGCAGCAGCTCAGAAGGATTGTTGAACATTTTTGAGCTTTTCATGCCTAATCTGTGATGTCAGTTTGTTTGTGCAGAATCCATATCTGTCATATTACTGGTGTTATATTTTGGTGGGGGGATATTTACTGAAACAGAAATGAAGCTCATCAAGATGTACGATTATTTATTGACAGCCTTCTGATTTGTAGCTTTGGGAATGAATTTTCAAGGACTAATTAGGCTGTCATGAATTTAATATCTGAACTCTGTGTGCCGTTTCCCTTTAAAACTACGGAAAAAAAAAGAAGACATGCTGCATTGTACTGTATAGACTCTTTTGCAACGCAGAGAAAAAGAAGACAGCAGTGCTTTATTGCTCTAATATAGACGTATGAATGATATGGATTGTATTTTCATTACATCAGTAGAGAGATTTTATTTGAAGCTCAAAGATGTCACGGCGGTTTGGTGGCTTAGCACTTTCACGGGGACTCCTTTGATTGTACGCGGGATTCATTTTCCAAAGCTAAACTTTACTGTACGTACTCCGTTAGCTCGGAAATATGAAACCTCTGAAGATATATAAACCTCTGAAGATATTATGTCTAGAAGAAAGAAAGTTAGAAGTATTTATGGGTTCCAAAGACACATATCCCAAAGGATCAGGAGTGAATATGATTATTATAACTCCCTTTGGCATTTATTGAATTAGATCAGAGGGAAGTGCTTAATAGGGATCAAACTAAAAAAAAAAAAAAAAAAAAAAAAACCTGTCAGCCTTGACACATTTCTAGTGAAAGCAATTTCCAAAGCATCCCCCTCAGCTACTCGTATTAATCTGCAAAACGCCATAACTGAGTCTCGCCCTGTGTTTTATGATTGTGCTATCTTTGCTACGAAGGCACAAGTTTCCATTTGCTGTCGTGGTCAATCAGATATCCAACGATCTTTTTTGGGGGGGGCCCTTGTCTTGAAAGAGTTCAGTGAGCCGTGGACTGAACAGGGGATGAATATTAAGTATAGCTAAAGAAGAAAAAAAAAAAAAGTCAGAGACCGTTTCTACTCTGTGATGTTATGCTCTTTGGCCTACGCTCCTCAGTAACCTTTTGATGCTGTCTTGCTTAAACATTTCTGTACTGTAACTGCATCACATGTAACACGCGGATGGTTCACTCAATTATAGACTTTATATTGCATCTATACACACGCAGAAAAAAAAATAATACTGTACCCATTTGGAAATATCCATCCCTCCTCAGCTAGAAACAGTCCTGTTTGTTTTCTTCTCTATGAACACTGAAACCCTTGACTGCCTGGAAAACCCGTTTGATGTTTGTGGTCTTTGAATGTGTAGACTTGGCAGACATGCTTTCACTTTGGTGTTGCAATCCTGTTACCAACTCTGTTTTGTATTTGCTCGTGGGGATATGGTTCCTTGCTTCTGTGGCCTTGAATTACAATCATTTCTTTATAACGGTTTTCTGTGGGCTCTGGAGCGGGAGGCGGAGATAATGTAAAGAAAATAATAAATTCATAAATATATCAGCAACCAGTCTTTGTTCGGATGCAGTGAATTATCTTGCGCTATGACGACAGTGTGCCGTGCAATTACATAAGAAAGGCAGCTGCAGATATTGTCCTTACACGCGTGGTAAACTGTTTTCTATCTGCACAAAAAGACAGACCATGAATCTTAATTTGTCCATAATCTCGCTATGGTTACCGCTAGGAAAACGTCTACTTATGCAGACGTCTCTTCCTGCCACGATTATGCAGCAGCGTCTCCGTTTTATTAGACATGGATGACAGAAGACTAATTGCTTATGCGGCTGACGTGCATGACAAGGAGGAGCCAACAATTAAAAACATGTCAGACTTAAGAAAGTCATGCCGTCACTAACGGGACCTCGGGCCTTTGAGAGAGCACATCTCACAGCGGTCTCGATGAGTCAGTCATTTCATTAGTCATTTGTTCTTGATCCCTCCTGTAACACTCTTAATGCTTGGCAGTGTCCTCCATGTGTAATCCTCCCATGCAGAAGCCCATTATTCACAGAAGAAACCTCAGGCAAATGCTTCGGAAGGGAGGTTTCTACCAGTCCGGACTTGCACTCGCTGCCTGTTAAGCAGATCCACTCTGTATCCAGAAGTCACTGCTGATATGGGTGCATAGATTATCTCAGTATCAATACTCAGCTTGACTCTAAAATTCAGATTTTACAGGAAAGTTATTCCGTTATATGAAATTCCTGGCATTACTACATTTTATGGTAGAACTCTCCCATAAATAAGTTGCCTTCATATAAGTCTAAGTAATGACTTAATTAAAGGTTGATTAATAATTTACTGATGCTTTAATTTGAGGCAGTTGTTGATCACTTTTGGGTTGCCAGGTTGTGAAAATCTCTATTTATCTTCGTCCAGCAGGCAGCGGCGTGCTTCCTACCACTTTGCTTAAAGTGCTTCAGTTAAGTAGAAGCACCTTAAAACCTGAAAGCACTGCCTGTCAGGAGGAGATGATGAACTTTTAACTCGTGTGCTACGTTTCTTTGGCAGCTATCGTCGGTTAGATCACGATTTTGCACAAAAATAACAGGCGATGAGTTTGCGAGTGCGCCGCATCGTGGCACTCGGTCATGTTTTGGATGCCTATGAGGTGTTTTTGGTTTCATTTAAACACCAGTTTGAGGCAGAGTTATATAAAGCAGTTAAAAGTAGCTTCACCACGACCAGCGATGGCAGTAAAACCCTGCTTACACATCCAATCATTAATATTTCACAGTTTAATATAAAATAAAACTCCACTCTGAGTTTATTCTCAGGAGTTTTTGTAAATCTTTATGATAATACTTCTGTGCTTTGACTTGCAGGACTTTTACTTGTAATGGGGCATTTTTTCACAGTGGTACTTTTACTTGAGTTCTCGGTACTCCTCCACACCAGCAGCAGAATGCTTCGTCTTTTCAGCTGCACCACGGTCAGTCTGTTAATTATTCATCAACGTTTACAACCGGAGTCTTGATGGATTATTGTAAAATCAGTCGTCAATATCGTATTAGCATTCATAATATAATTGTAGATGACTAACTTTTGCTGTGACCTGTGACCCTTCAGTAAAGGCCAATTAGCATATCTTTTTTTTTTTTGTAAATGCCAATCGATCAGGTAATCGATCGATCGCCGTCCAGCTGCCCTGCAGCTACAGAGACAAAGCACGAGCCCCGCTGGAGGAGGATAAACAACAGCAAGAGAGATTTTTCACAGCCAGCAGCTCCCCAGAAATACTTTCATTAACGTCTCACAACCGTCCTCTAACGAATTAGAGATTGTTTACAGATTGTTTACATAGAAGCCCTTTATAAAGTGTGCCCTGGTATCAAATAATTATTTCGTGACACCACTTTCCAGTAAGTCAGCATTTATATCTAATGGATTTATGAATGATTAATTATCGTACATGTGCTTATACCTCTATAAGCCGTGACTGAGCCCATGTTTGGGGTTGCCAGGTTATGAAAAATTGTTGTTTCCAGGAAACTTTAAGTTAATTCATTCAGTTTTGTCTCGCGTCTGTGTTGTCTTGTGATTTCCTGTTTTATTTTGGTTCCGCTTCCTGTTTGTGTTGATTGTCACCAGTTTTACTTTCTCCCTTTTGTCTGTTTTCCCGATCTTACCTGTCTCCACCCTGAGTGTTTCCACCTTGTGTGCGTATATAGTCCGTGTCTCCCTTTGTCCTGTCCCCTCATCCAGGTCTTGTTGTTTTGTTACTTTGCTTACGTGAGTGATTTTCTGATTCTTAGTCTAGCGTTTGTCGAGTGATTTTTGGCGTAGAGTTATTTCCTCTGTCGAGTGATTTTATTTTGTTATTAAAAACTTTATTTTGGAACCTTTCGCCTCAGAGTTGTGCATTTCTGGTTCTGGTCCGTAGTTCGGTCTGGACAAAAATCTCCGGTGCTTATTAAAAAGTAAGTCTATCACGACCAGTTATTATTGACATCACTGACACGTCTAGCTGCAGACCTGCTGGCTTATTAGAGAGCGAGACAGAGAGATTTTTCACAACCTGGCGACCCTGAAGTTGCTCTTATTATAACTGATAGTAAATGATTTTTTGGGGCATTAAATGAGCCATTATTCTAAACCCTTCATGAGAAAGCATCACAGATTTTATTAGTTAGTTATTTATTTTTAAGGTGGAGCTCACACCACTTGGGTGGCATGAAACATTAATTGCCTTGCCTCTTCCCTGTGAAGCTAATCAGGCTGGTTCACACGGTAAGTGTAAGTCTGCAGAGAACTCCGGTGAAATTTAATGGCATCGTAGACACAGGATAAAAATAAAGCTGTATATGTTGGAGCGGGTTTCCTCGCTGAAAATACCGCTCGCTGCACAGACAGAAAAATCTGCTTCATGGAAACCTTTTGATGTCTGATCACAAGAAGCAGATTTGCAGAACTAATTTAAGCTCTAAAGTTGCCTCGTAGATTATCTTTGATGTTTGATAACCGATACGTAATCATCGCATGGAATGCGGTCTTATAGGGAAGATGATGAAAAGCTGCATTATAATCTAATTCCATGCAGCAGCTCGGTGAGTGATCAAGTAGCTTTCTCAGACTATTAAGTACGCCGAGGTTATCCTGATAGAAAAGGGGACTCAATTTCAGCTGAGTAGTCATACCCTTCCCCGTTCCACCTTTATCTTTCGCCACTGGTGAGTCCAAGTCCCAGGAGAGCCTCTCCCTCGCCGGCAGCCATCGCTCCTGCCACTGCTCATTAATTAACCTTTGCTGCAGCCGCCATCAGTCAGAGGGAGCGGCCTGATATTCTGGAGAGGAGTAATCATCGATACTGTATACGGCTATTGTGCCGGGGAATTAGCCGCGCTGATGGAGAGCGGCGCCGTCATTGTTGAGAGTCTCCGAACTTGAATGTAAATCCGACGAGCGTGACTTGACGAGTGTCCTTCACGCGGCAGAGGAGAGGGGTTTTTCAGGTGCGAGCAGCTGGCCGTGTCACTCTCCCGTATTTAGTCATTTTCACTTTGGTAAACAACGCCTGCGAGGTCCTCGGATCCCACTGTTCAAAATTACCTGCTGATGACACCGCTGTGTAAGAGCAGATCTCAGGAAGTGCTATTAATAAGAGTTGACTTGCGAGGAAAATATGGCACGTTGTCAATTTTGCAGCTGGTGGCAAGTCATTTCTTCAGTGAAAATGGGATCTTCTGTGCCAATAAAGCACAGCGGCAACTGCTAATGAAGCCCAGTCTGGTCTTATGGCGCCGGGAAATCAGACCAGATGAGGCATTTTGAATTTCACTTCAGGCAAATCTCCATACTGAGGCATGCTGACACTCAAAAACACCCCTTAAGGCTTCACACAGTCCTTAACGCAGTTTTTTTTTCTCAGTTTGACAGAATATTTAATCGCCAGCTGAATTTGTCAAAAGGAGATAATTCTGCATTAAATGCAGAGCGAGACGACTAATAGGAGCGCTGTGTTCTGTTTCAGCGTCCGGTTTCTTCCATTTGTTTATTTCGGGTGCAGTTTGCTCCATTCCCCAAAGCGTAGCGTTTCCCTGACCATTCCTCCGCCTGAAAGTCAAATGAAAGTCTGTGGAAATTGAATTTTCCCTGCTTAGCAAGATGATGTGACGTTATGACTCAGGACTTTGCCCAGAGAAGTTTCTGACTTTTTGACTTTGAAAGCGAGACCCCTCAGTATAAACCAAATATCCTGTCAGCTTAACCTGTCTCTCTTGACATTTTGGTTAATCCCCTGTGTTGTTCTGTGTATCGCAGACGGTTTGCAGACGGAGCTCTCTGACTCTCGGAAATCGAGCCACTGTGGCGTTACTTTGTGCAGGGCTCCTCTGTTTCTCCTATTTCAGCCACTGTGGTTTGCTAGCCGTGCAAAAAAAAAATGAGCAGAATGATGTGTAAGCTGGAAAAAGAGATAAATAGAAAAAAAAAAAAAATCGGCTGAATGATTTATTTGTTGTCCGACTAACGCGAGTTCACCGATTCTGTTATGGAAAGGGTTTGCCACCGTGATTTAATGAGCTGTTTCTTCCTATTAAAGCGAAGCGCGGCCGCGCTGCAGCGTTTGAGGCCTGGTGTTATTCTGAGGTGTAGGACCGAATCCAGCTGGCTAGCCGACAGACAGACAGGGGAGAGGCCCTTTTCCTGGATGACACACTCAGTAGTCCTTCATTACTGGGACCCAGAAACCATAACCCTCCTGTCAAAGCGCTGCCGCAGCCACCGCTCTCCTGAGCCACGTCTGGGCAGGGCATGTCTGCAGAGCGGATAGTTTTCATATTTTATGTTATACACAATAGGGCTGATAAGAGATGAATATATGTCAGGGCTTTTGTGGGGGGCGTCCCATCCGGCCTAATTACATCAAGCATGAGTCATTGATCTCTAATTAGTTGAATTTATGTCCTAAGCGACGGTCGCTATGACATTGGTCACAGTGCGCCTTGGAAATCGCAGCGGAGCAACAGATTGATGTGGAGTCTTTTAGAAATGAGACGACCAACGCGGGATTTCTTCTGCAGGTCGTCTCTTATCTCAGGAGCTTTTGACGGAGGAGGGATGGAAAAATACTTCTCTCACAAGAACCGACTGAAGACCTGACCGGGTGAGGGATTCTTGCACCATAAGCCCCAGAGATAAGTCAATCATTACACTCTACACAGATGTTATATCGTCCCCCTTTTTCCCGTAATCGTCCCACCCAGTGTGGCTCTCTACACCTCTGGAATCAGTCCAAGAACACAAACTTAAAATCAGTTTTTTCCTCTCTGTTCCCCCTGCAGTGACTTTCCGTGTTTTTCTTCAAAAAGAGCTCCACTTCTAAGAGCGCCTTAACGCTTCCTTTGCGATCGCGCTGTCGGCTCTGTGCAGCTTCCGACAACAGTGTTTTATTTTTAAAAGAGACATCTTGACACTGACAGGCGGCGGGAGAGGAGGGACAGTCGTCACTCTTCTCTTATCCCCCGCGATTTTTTAGCTGCAGAGGAAGCCAGATGGTCAGATTCTCTGCTCATATGGTTGTGTTCCTCAGAGATCATCGTTCTCGGCCTGCTTGGCAAAAATAAAAATAAAAAAAAATCTAAGAGAGAGGAGATGCTAAGATTTAAACAAGACCACTCCGGGGAGCGGTTTTATGGGGGATTAGATTATTTTGCATGTTGATGAAACACATGCAGAGCATAGACAGAAGGAAAAGAACAACAACACCTTGTAAAGGTTTATTGACGGGTAAGGGAGACAGGTACAGAGTCATGATGATTTGTAGGTTCACAGCAACTGTTACATCGACCTGGTCTGTCACAGAAAGGGGGGGAAAAAGGTAGAGGATGAGCTGCACAAGAGCCGCGAGGTTTGTCTTTATCTTTTTTAGTCTGAAAATGGTGCCTGACAGAGATAGGACAGTTCATTAGAAGTGCCTCAGGAAGGTTGCTCGCTTTGCCCCAGACGGTAATTTGGTGTTGGCCACCATTTCCATCTTTTTTTGCATACGAGGAAGAAAGTTACAGCCGCTGATTAAAACGGAAAAGGCTCGCACAGAGGATGGCACTTTGTCTGCCGCGGGGCAGCTGATTTACAGCATCTTCCCGTTTCATTTGACCACGACGTAGTGTTCTTTATGTTTGGGTTAGTGCGTTGTAGTACTCGAGATCGGCTTGGCCACTTTTAAAAGGCCTCGGTCTCATCTCGGAACGGACCACACTTTCTCGGCCTCGGACGAAGAGGTTCTGGTCAAGACCGCAACAGCAGAGATGTCATTTAATTGTCTGTGCAGGGTCTGATTTATTTGTTTGGGAGGAGACATCAGACCAACATCTGAAAGAACACGGAGCAGAGGTGCCACAATGTGGCAACCGCGCCTCGCCCAAAGAGTTTTCACGAACAGCTACCAAAGTAGGCTAAATACTGTCAAAGTCTTGGTCTGGGTATCGGTCGTGACTTGGTCTTGGTTTAGTTGGTCTTGCATGTGCACAGGACAAACGCGGTGACGAGCTGCACATGCACACTGATGAACTAATCAACGTCCGGCGGCGTTAAAGCTACAAAACTCTTAACAGAAACCGCCGTCAAACAAAGGTGAGGAAGAGGAGACTGAAAGCGAGCAGACGTGGACGTCAACTATGCATTCAGCATTTTTTTGTGAAGCTGAACTCTGACTTTAGATAGAAAATGAATGTGAGAGGCGATTGCAGTGTCAACGCGAAGACGCCCCCGGGCAGTGTGAGCTGATGTGAAGACACGTCTATGAGAGCTGAAAATTGCTTCCACTTGAGCAAAAAGTTTGCACGAATCCGAGACCTTTGTGAATCAACTTCACAAACAGGCAACTGGAAGAAGAAGCGGAGAGGCAGGAGGGAAACGGGAGAAGAAAAACAGAGTTCCTGGTGGACGCTGAGTTCGATCAGAGTCGGCGTCCGTTGCCTGCTAACGCAGAGGTTTCGTGTGTGTGAGTGTGGAGACGGGGCTCGGTGAGTGGACGTGAAAAATCTTTTTCTGACTTATTTATGGACGGTAAATTTGGCTCATTCCCTTTTCTTTCTGTCTAAACACACTAAAAGTGTGTTTAGACAGAAACATTGTGATCTCAAACTGCAACATAAATATAACTAAAAAAACCACCAGAGGTTACATTAAGTCCAAATCCAAAACACAAAGTAAGCAAAAATCCACATTTTTTCCTCTAATCATACAAATTTATTCTGTACCGGTTTACAAAAGACGTTCCTGTTCTACGCACCTGCTATCAGAGGAGTTATTTAGAGAAATCTGGTACACAGGAGATGATGTGTTTAAAATTATACAAGCAGTCACAGCAGTTTGTAAATGGAAGAAGCGGGTAGTTATCCCAAGAAGCGAATTGCTTCAGGGAAGGCGAGTACGCTGCGAAGGAAAGTGACTGCCTCCAAGCCAAAAGCAGTGCAGATGTTGGTGCCTTTCCAAGATAAAAACACACACTCCGTGTCTTTAAAATGCAGACAGCGCTCTTGCGTAATGACAAGGGAGGGGGGGATTAAGTGGAAAATACCAAAGAAATGTTTGTTTATCACCAAAAGTATCAAAGACAACAGGAATCTAATGAACGTCCCTTCGAAGGTAGTATTTTCTTTAAGTTTACTGGAGAGCAAAGCCAATTCATCTCTCACTTAATCACTTTCTGCCACGGATGCCAACACAAGATGCGATGCGAACAGGCTCCCGTACAACAGAACACCTCACTTAGAGGCTGCACGGCCCAAAATGTTTCAGAGAATTCACTATATGTGGGAGCTAGGAGGAGATTTGCATAAGCTGCCCTCCTGACTCTGGGATCTGTATGTCTTAAATCAGAGCTGCAATTTCAACTTTTAAAAAAAAATGTTATCAAACCAGGACATTCTCTTCTGTCGCTGCAAAGTTGGTTTTAATAATTTATCACTCCACAAACCTCCTCTGGTCTCCTGAATTCCTGCAGACCTGAGGTTTTCCGGTGACTGCGAGGCGACACGGCTGCACGCTGGCTCGCCAGGTGTTTGCTTATTGTCATTTGTGTCCTTTTGCAAACAGCCTTTGACGGGTTTTGATTTGTCTCAAAGGCACAAATGATGGCCTTGCTTTAATAACCGGCCGCGGTCGCAGCGGCTTTGCTCCTGAGCATTGACTATAATAGGAGTAATGTGTGGATGGGGTCCCTCTGGCTTGGCTGCCTCATTAAATGGCTGGAGAAGAGTGACTGGCTGCAGGGCTGATGCATTATTGATGAGAGAGTCTGATTAATTGAAAATATCCTCCACAGCGAGGCAGGGTGTGTACGTGCGGGGGCGTACATGTGTGCACGGCTGGAGTAAGTGGCTTCATTTTGTTTGAACAACTTCATCAGTTGCTGCATAGCGCAGTTTTTTTGATTGTTATTCTGCACAGGCACACACTGACAAACATTTACTGTATGTGCAATCACAAATATGGACATAGTAAATGATATTACTCATATAAGCGCAGTCCAGGTGGGAGTAATATCCTCAGGCAATCCGCTGAACGTCAGTAGGTATTAAACAATAGAAAGTATTTGTGTCGGGAGGTTTAGAGCCGCGTTCATCTCCTCCGATGTTGGTCTCGTGCACCTGCGACACGGGGCAAGCGATGTAAATAAAAGATGAAGCTGTCAAGAGATGAGCAACAGGACTAAAACGAATTAGCAAAAGTAATCACTTGCTAACAACACCGAGGAGGGTTTCACGAGCCGCGTTTCAATTCAGAGGTTGTTCCAAAGTCGAGGTCGAACCTCCGCAAATGAGGCAGTTTGTCCCCGCAGAGACTAATGATGCATCCGGGCACTTCGTGTCATCTCATAAAGACATTTCTGAGGCGATCATCAGGAATGTTCTACAAAGTGTAAATAAAAGTGTTAAACTGGGACGGGTGTGTGATCAGTACAAGCTGTGATGGCCAATACCGTCCAAGAGGCCACAAACAGCAAATGTGCAAACATTTTGTTTTAGCACGTGAAAATCTAAAAGTACAAATGTGACGATGTTAGAAAGAGTTGAAATAAACAAAGACTGAATGGCAGAGTCCAATCTGCAGCTGGTCAACAAAATCCAACATCATTAAACTGGCTGTGTTCACAGCTCGATGGCCTTTTGTTTTACATATATGCAAACTGAAATGCATCTAAAATACATTCTTGTCATGATGTTTATTGGTATATATACCAATAAGTCTATTTTCCTGCACACTGTACATATTGGGATTAACACAAAATTTCAATCTTTGCTCATTTCTTGTGAAATATTGGGAAACTTCACCTCCTCCGGCTTCTAAAAGTTAAAAAGCTCACAGCTCTACGGATCCACGCTAATGTTATATGTTGTGACAAGTACACTTTTTTAGTTTTAAGGGGTCACCAGGGTTTGCACTACATGTGTAGTTCATGCAGTATTCAGATGGGCGACAAATGGAAAGAGGTGGAGAGTGCTTTCTTAGGTGGATGGAATCTGTTGACGTATGAAGGCCGCAGCACGCGATTCCTGTCACTTCCATACTCACAGGAGAAGTTAGCGACACGTTGATGAAGAACGCCAGAACACTGCGTTAAACTACTGACCACACAGAGCGCAATGAATTTGGGACATGCTCATTTAACCTACGACTTTTATGACTTTACGAACTGACATCTGCATTCGCTTCAGACGGGGATCGGTCAAGTGTGCAGAGGTGAGAAAATATAGAATTTCTACTGTTCTTGCTTCAGTCTGTGTTGGTGTCGAAGAGTACGACCCCTGATTGTCTTCATGATGTCCATAAGTGTGCATCATTTTAAATGATTATTGCATTGTTTCACTGTATGAAGACAAACTTTTTGCCTTGTAGCTAAAAAGACTTTTGCCTCTAGACACATCATTTAAATTAGTTTCACACATACCCTGGCTCTTATATTGGTCTCAAATCTGTCTGCTCTGCACAGGCCTTGTTAGCATTTGGTGTCACAGTCATTCTAGAAATGCGGACTTTGGAGGATCCAGTCCAGGATTTAGGACCCAGCTACAGAACCACCATCATCCCGTTTCCTTCCCGCCCTTTGTCATCATGCAAATTCACTCCTTTCTCTTCACTCAACTTCGATTAAGAGCCATCAGGATGCTGTCTGAAGTCATGCCAGGGGAAATTACAAGCCCTCTTAGCAACTGCCAATAACAAATGACTTACATATAAACCCACATTGATTTGAAATTCATAAAGGAAGAATATATTACAGACTGACTCACTCCTTAAAAATGCTTACAGGACATAAACTCCTTTTTACTCCTAGTTTGATGTGACATTTACTGACTCCAGTGTGAACATCATTGCATTATGCAGCAATAGCTTCCACATTTCTCATACATCAGGTTGTTACCAAGTGCGAGATAAACCTGGCATTAAGCAGAGCCCTGAGGCGAGTATACTGCTTAAACAGTATGTGATTGGAAGAGATGGTACTTTTTCTACACCACCACTTAGTCCATGGGTACTGCAAATGAGCAAATATGTCTAAAAATCTTCAACTATAAAGTAGCAAAGTCAGGAGCTGAAAAACTGTGGTGGTGCAAAGATGCTGTGTGCAGTTTCTCTGCACGTCTGGCTCTATAGCAGCGAGTGCAATGAGCCCCAGAGCTGAATCCGCACACACTGTTTACATTCATGTTTAAGGCTGGGGGTTTTAAGCATTTCTCAGCTACCCCTGGAGACACAACAGATAAACAGAAAGATTGTTGACGCTGCGCTGAAGCCACTTTCACACATGCTCTACAGCTCGGTACTGAAGAATATAAATGCTGGAATCAGTTGCACCGGACATTAAAGTCTGCGCAAGAGCAATTCTTAGATTTCTTTCCAAATAACCAGTTTTCAGTCTTGGGATTTTGTGGGCAGTCCTTGAAGGGTGGCTCGATGACACGCTGAGGCCACTCTGAGCAGAGAGATGGAGATGAATTCATCTCAGCTCGGAGCGTTTCAAATTTAGTCATGTCATTTTGTGAACTCATCTGACTTGAGTGCATTCACCTAATTTCATAAACTTGTTCAAATTTGGCTGTCTGTTTAATTTCTTCTTTGGTCTAAAGTCGATACACTTATTTATTATTATTTTACACAGTCTTTAAATGTATTTAACCCTGCTAGCTCCTAGTCTGTGTTGATCAATATCAGCCTGTATGACTCATTCATGACCTTATGGATTTATATCTCGTTACCCTCGTTATCTCTGATGTGAAAACATCAGATTTCCACACAGAGTAAAAGCATGCGTCCTCCTCGTCGTTTCGTTATAGCTCATGAATGCATGAAGCGTCTCTCCTGCCTTGCAGGCAGACGGGATTCATGCTGCGCCCTCCGTTTCTATCCCCCGTCTTTATTTGTATTAAATTTATTTTTTTTGATTTGTGGTCATTTTCAGACTCGGGTTCGTATCGAGAATCGTCATTACAGATGAGTCCTCCCCCTCCTCCTCCTGCACACTCTACCCTGGCGCTACCCCTCGCCTAAACCAAACAGAGAATCTCCAACACTGGAGAACACGTGGCTGATGTGTGCCACATGTGTGAAAAGGGAAAATTCAGACAAGGTCCAGACTGTTCTTCAGAACATTGTCTGGAATTCAAATGAGGAAACAGCTTTAGTTTACTGCCATGAGTGGGTGCAGCAACAATCACTATGCGCCAATATATTCACTTTTACACATGCACTGCAACCCTGGACTTATCTAGACATTATGCTTTAAAATACAAATATCTGAATCAGTTGGACATAAATAGACTTTAATCTGCCAACTCCTGAGTACAAAGTTTATGTATTTGGGCGTTGCTACAGTAGTTTTGGCAGTGTAGCGTTGTGCCCATTATGCACAGGAATCTCGACTGATGTTGCTGTTTTCTCGCCTTCTTTGCCGATATGCAACCAGAATTGGAAGCGGAGCGTTAGCGGCAACATTTGACTGCAAAAATATGAGTATAAAACATATGTACAACTTACATTTGTATGTTTAGGCTCCAGCAGTTTCCTCGGGCGCCGCTTTCACATTGCTGGTGGCCCCTTCCCTTCTGCTATGTGGCCAAAATGGCGATCATTGAGGACGAGATGCGTCCAGCAGCGTTCCACAAAATTTGACTGTTGCTGTATGAGTTCACCACTCATGATACACTTATGTACTCAAAATAGCAAGTGTAAGTATAGACGTCTGTGAGACAGCGCATGTCAACAAGAGTCATTGTCTGTCAGCAGCAAGTTAGCGGGCATGGTGATGACGTTTTTGATCACGTGACTGGCGTGAAAACTGGACGTGGCAATGTGACATTCTCCTGGTCTCTGTCGTGAGAACATTTTCCAGAGCTCATCTGTGAAACCGAATCATGACGGAGCTCGTTTTCTTGCCTCGCAGCACTTCTCCACTGATTAACTCGTGAGACCAGGTGTCTGTGAGGTAAACAGGTGTGTGCAATTAACAGATTTTCTCACTCCCAGAGGGAAAAAAACATCAGGTGCACAGCCAATATGTAGTGCACGGTGTTCTAAAAGAAAAGAAACCCGTGTTCCATCAACAAATTGTTGTAGAGTCTTTCAACTCATTTATAAAACAGTTGAGTTAATTCCTCTTTCAGGCCGCCTGGGCTCAGACAATCCAAATAATCCATTACAGCCTCCGCTCCTTGGGGCATTAACCGACTTCAATACCCATATAATGTATTTCATTAACCACGTGTGCACGTCTGCCGAAACGCTGCAAAGTGTTTGATTACAGGTGTTAACGTGAATATAGCATTTATGTTCACAACTTCAGCTGTTACCTGTTATCGGGATATGGATGAGCGAAAAATATCTTTCCTCTTTCTCATGCAGTGAGAATGGAAAAAAAAAGAAAAAGTAGTAAAACAATTTTAGGCGATTGCACCATAACTAGATAATCGTGTTAGCTCAGAGGCCTCTCGTAATAAAATCCTGCAAAAGAAAGGAACAGTTGAATCGTTTTACATAATATCTTTAGTTCCATTTCATGATTAGTTAAATCTGAAGAGTACTGCAGCACCAGAAGTGGATTTCTTTTATTATATTCCAATAAAGAACATAAAAATTCATGAATTTAAAGGGTATTCCTCTTTTCATCATTCATTCATCACTGCTGTAATCTATAAGCAATATTTTATATGAATATGAAGTAGGTTATGCACTCGCCCTTCCCCTGTATCTCTATGCTCTTGTTGTTCGTGCTGAAGAAGCAGCCTGACCGTTATTATTATTATTTTGCGTTCCTGTTTTTGGTGCTTTTGTTTGGTGCAGATGTGGGTCCTGTTTTTAGTGATACTCTGTTAGTCTGCAGCACAGAGGGCTAAACTGTAACAGCAAAAGATGAAATAAAATCTGGTGCACAGACGCATTCAAGCAGAGAAGCTTTTATTTTTTCATATTTTTGCAAATCTTCGTGTGCTCTTCTAATTTTGTCAGAGTCATTATCAGGTTGGACAGGATGAAACCGAGACAGACTGGACAAAATTTCTCCTTAATTTGTTGTTTGGATTCGCTGAATAATTCATTATCCCAGAGATGAAACTACCATCGTGGAAACACAGGAACACGGAGCGAGGTGAGTGGGGAAAAAAAGAGAAATATTTCTGTTTGGCGCTTGCAAGCTGCAGCAACACCTGTGACTGGCAGGCAATTCTCTTCCCCATTATCTGCAGAGACTCTGGACAGGACGCACAGACTGTCAGTGCTCTGATATTATACATCATATGAGAAAAATATCATATAGCCACTGTTGTGTGGCAACAAAAGAGCGAATGTTACAGTTTTATGATTTGAAATTTATGGCCTGAACACAACAGGGCATAAAGTTGAATATTTCAAATGAACCTTTATTAATCCCCAATGATTCAATTCAGCATTCTGTATTTTGTAGCGGTTTTAGAATTTGCATGCTAGATTATGATATTTTAAGATCATTGTACCTCATACATATGTTTCAAAGCGAGACAGAGATATTCTAATATTACACAGAGCTTAAAATGATTAGTTTGTGATTCAGTAGGCACAATTTGCCAATTTCTCTATTTTCTCTACTTTGTTTATAAAAATAATATATAGAATACTGATTATATTCTTCATCCACAGCTACAGCTACAGCCAAACTCTGTACTCATAATGTAATATATTCAGGATGGCAACGCGTTTTTCACCATCTTACTTTGTCAGGTTAGCATGCTAACATTTACTAATATAAACTAACATAAACTAATTCTCTTGATTTCACCCATTAACAGGTGGCTAAAGTAAGTGTTTGTTATTGTAATACCCATTTTGGCCACTGGAGGCTTAAGTGCACCAACACCCTAAGGACTAAGAGAATGCCTCAAGTCTTCTAGGAATACTGGCTGAAATGAGTATTACAACAACAAACAGAAGATTTCTTTCCAAAACTATGATCCTGGAAAAGCGTTTGATGAATCATTATATCACAAAGTTTCTTGGACAGCCAGCATTTGATGGATTAAAGTGGAATCTTTTGAATGGGTGAGTCATATAAAAGTTCAGACTCAGTACAGTTGTCATGAACGGGGAAGTTATCTATAGAGACCAAAACTGTTTTTGTACCAGGCTGTAAACATGTTTATTTCTGCTGTGAAGTTTGAACATGGGGACTTATGGAGACTGACTCGTTCCGTAACCAGCCTCAAGTGGACGTTTGAGGAACTGCAGTTTTTGGCACTTCCATATTTGCCCCACTTCACAGGTTGCTACCTGAGTTTTAACCATCCTTTTCTTATAAAATATGTACAATGTCTAAAAAGTTTGAGGCGTCTCTGAATCATCTTTTTATTCTTGCTGAAAAGAAGAGGCTTGAATCCGTCTGTAACTAAACCCCACATCACATAATATTGTGCATTCGCTTCTGTTGTGTCCTTTTAACTGGCCCTTTCTCATCTGAAGACCACTGGTCGTAGATAATAGCTTATTCCTGAGAAAATCAATCAGATTCTCTTTAAAGATTGCCGGCCCGCGTGTTGGTTTGCAGCTCGTAATGGTGTTTGCTCTGCTCAGAGTGTGGTCATATTAAATGAGAATCCTTCGACTGAAAACTCACTGAATTTAATTTACTAACCTTTGAGCATCAGGTAGCTAGATAAAGGCCATCCATATGTATTCCCGTCTTGACAAATGATGTATCTTCTCGCAAGGGCGACTTAATGTGAAGAGAAAGGAGGAAAACATTCTCCGTTTTCTGCAAAGCCAGGACGGTGTTGCCAATAAAGCGCACTTCCCGTCGAATGAGATCCAAGTAATTGTGAACTAATAACCCACTATAATAACTCAGAACCATTTCAAGGTCTTGTAACCTAAAGGTGCACAATTCAGAAATTCATTTGAACAGTTTCTTCACTGCTCTTCTGATAATACGCTCTTTCACTCACGGCCGATGTGGAAACTTGAAGGTCTGAAAATTAGATTTCTTGATTTGATGTCATTTTTCATCAAGGTTTCTCAGCCGAGGCTGATTGCGGTGCCAGCGTTTGGCAGACGTAATGTCAATATCAACCCGGTTAGCTGTGTTTTCTTTGGTTGCCATGCCAATTTGATATAGACTTTCATCAGGGTTATTGGCAACGATGCTGGGTTAATATTTGATGGGAACAGAGGAAAAAAAATAAAACAGGTCATTTGCTGTTTCAAGAAAGTTCTCATGAGCAGAATCCAATATGTTGCAAGTGATGAACGAGGAACGTACTGAATTATCAATATTGATCAATAGGCTGACCCGAGTTTTACTTCAGCAGCATTAAAAAAAAAAAGACTAGAGATCATACAGTATGCTGCACAAAACTTTGATGCTCAGTTTCCTCGTGGTTAAATATTAAAGAAACACTTACATTATGTATTGTCCACTTGTGTGCTGTTGTTGAAGCATTGCCTTGAAATTACTTTTCCAACGCTTTGATGGCTGTCTTCTTCGGTTCGGTTTGTGCTTTTCATGTGGTCAAATCTGATCTCCTTCACAATCAGATGAGATTACATGGACAGACTTAAAGAGTTGTGACATTTCTGCAACAACATTTGTACCAAAGGGCGCTGATTCCTTTTAGAAACACAGCAAACTTTCCTCGAATGCGCAGATTAAAGCTTATGCCTCGTATGTTCACGACAGTCAATTTTTTAGTATTTGCAGAGATGCTTCAAAGCCAGACATCAAACACAATCACAGCAACTTCCACAACAACTCTGATAAACAGTGAATCTTAATTGCCTTAATTCGCCTTCACAAAGCATCGTTGGAAAGGTTTCCAGGAACACGTTTCTCATACTCGATGACACGACTTCTGTCTTTTACAAGTCACTAGTGGGACAGGGTGAACTGTTGATAGCGAGCAGCCAGAAAACACGCTGGTGACCTCAATTCTGAGTTCAGTTTTAAAAGCATGTACCTTATTATTAAAAGAAATGTTTCGTGCTCATATTTCTGCTGGTTGATTTTGCTTATCCCTGTTGATTTCTGTATGAATCATTCTCCTGTCAAATTATCTAATGTGAGCATCGGCCATCATTAATGGGTGACAAACAATCAATAACTGCTATTTCGAACCCTTTCTTTCTCTGACAGTATTGTGACAGCTGTCGAGACTCGCCTGATCTTGTTACTTGGTCTTGCGTGTGTGGTGAAATATCCCTTAAGGAGACTGTCAGAAAGGCCGATAGTTGGATGGCTGACACCTGAATGACTCCTCAGCTTTATAAGCAGGTGAAGTCACTGAGTCACTCATGGTTTAGATTGTATTTCAGATGACTTACTTATTGTTACTTTGTACATTTAGATGTTATAGTTTGACATTTTGGGGGGAAAAAAAACTCTGCTTTGCTTTCTTGACAGGAGTTAGATTAGAAGATCGATACCACTCTAATACCCGTCCGTTCAGTATGAAGCTACAGCAGCTTGACATAAATACTCAAAAACAGGGAGAGGCGAGCTAGCTCAGCGCTGCCCATGGGCGGACCAAATGACACCTGGGTGCTCTAAGTAGCCATCTGTAACAGCACCTACCTGTTAGTTAAAGTGGCCATGCTGTTAATTATATATAGTTTTAAGCCTTAATATCATAATATACAGACCAAAACAGTTGTCTGTACCATGCTCTGCTGCAAAGTTGGGCATTTCAACATGAGGCCTTATGGAGACTGACTCACTTCTGCAGCCAGCCTCAAGTGGCCGCTGAAGGAATTACAGTTTTAACACTTCCACATTGGCTTAATTTCCCAGGTTTCAGCTCTATACGCTAGGCTAAGCTAACTGGCTCCAGCTTTATATTTAAGGAGCACACATGGAGGTTTGTATAGATCTGACTCCTCTGACTCTTTCTGTTTCTCATGTGTGGTCCCCACCTTTTTGTCCCCTGGCAGGGATTGCTTTGTTTGCTTTTTTTTTTTTAATCTTAATCCTCCTGGGTCTGCGCAAACATAATCTAGCTTTAGAGTCCAGCTTGTCTCAACAAAACCTGTAGTTCAGACTGGTGCAGACTCGTAAACTAGATTCAGGTGGTGGCCGCTAAAAACCTGCAGATCTTGTTATAGTTCTGGCAGAGAATCGTGGGAACCATGTGCAGCGTGGTTTTATTACGACGGAGGGCTGCTTTTCTAAACTTTAATGTGACTTCTACACAGCCACTGTGAGCTAATGTAATCCATAGATTTACGTACTGTTTTGTCAGAAGCTGTGAATGCATTGGTAGGTATCGCTGAAGGCATTTAAAAAGATTCTCACAGCAAGTGGTGTTTATTCCTCCACCCTTCAACTCTTCCTGATTCCAGGTGCGGAGCCAAAAAATTGAGATCAAAGCGGCTCCTCTCATCTCTGACTGTTTTTGATGATGCACGTACACGTTTGCCGCTGCTCCGTGTTGTGATCCAGTTCTGTGGCGCGGCAGAGATAAGAAATTGGCAGGCGGAAATATGGATGATTATGCCTTCATAATACGATAAGTCCAAACATCAACACCATCTCCTTTTTTTACCAGCACACATATTATTAGAAGTGTCAGCGCCTTTTACACGGGTGCCGTGTCACAGATGTACGTTGAAATCCGACATCTGACTCATTTCACGGTACGGTTCCTGATTACGAATCATATTTGGCTTCCTTAGTTGTTCTGAACAACAAATGATCAAATCAGACTTTAAAAGGTTATAATTTCTTTTTCTAATCAGTTAGACTATTTCCTCTGGCAAACGGTGAACTGATTAAAGAAATGCGTCTACACGGCTGATGACAATTTGAATTAGTGAAGGCTGCAATCAAACTGTTGGACCGAGTGGAAAATATAACCATGTCATGGGAAAATCATAAAAATATGCGAGGATGGGAAATAGTTCTTTGACTTAAAGGCACCACATGGACTTTAAGACCACTAGGAGCGCTGTGGAGCACTGCTTTGTTTACAAATGACTTAATGGAAGATTTCAACCGGCATGAAGACTGATTGAGACCAGTTCTTATCATGGTGATGCACTCTGACCACACATTTTTTAAATACACTTTTATATCTATAAACACAGTCCACCATGTTGAACCAGCATGTTTCTGCCCTGAATGGACAAACTTGCAGGCACCATGGTTCCTCCTTCACACTGCAGAGATTTTAAAACAAACAAATAAATACATTTTATGCACATTTTTATAGACCTGCATGAAGACCGACTGACTGTATCTACAACTACACTGGAACATGCCACTAAATCCGACCGGCTGCTCCTTTAATTCATCATATTTTCTTCTTTGAAATGTTCTCATTTTAATATTTCTCTTTTATAGTCCTCCTCTTTAATTATTAGCACATCATCCAGGCTACAGTGCGTCTGCACATGTTGAAGATGTGAATATATGCTCTGAATAAATCTTGACTCTTCAATGTGCAAAAAGTAAAGAGATTTTCTATGATCCCTCGGCTCACCAAAACATGAAAAATAGAGTACAGGGCTATACTTAATGAAAATAGAGGTTCCTTTGCATTAAAGCTCCAGTTTGCTCCAGTTTTCAAAGAGATTTGTTCCACTGCTTTTCCACAACAGCAGCCACGAGCAACGCTCCTGCTGAAATCAGCAGAGGATCCTAACTCATTCCACGTCAATATAATGTCCAGTAGGGCTTGCTAAAATGACCCATTAAACCTCCCCTGTAGAAGTGATAGGAGCTGTTAAATCGTTCACAGTGATGCATTTTGTAGATGTAATTATGTTCCTCAAATAAAATAATTTACTCTGCACATTCCAGCCAGCCAATCTGTAATTATTGTTGAACCCAGGTCCTGTAACGTTTTAATCAGGCTGTGATATTGAACTGCTAGAATGGTAATTAAAAAATGAGCAGGAATTAAGCAGCACCATATGAGGGGAAGGATTGGCAGGACTGTCAAATATAGAAAAATGAGCGCACCGGATTCCTCATTTGCAATGTAGATTACTTTTTGGAGCAAAACAATAGGATTATTGAAATCAAAATCTGACCCAATGAATAAAACATGATAAGCTTAGAAAATAATGGGAAGTATAAAATAGGCCAAACAAACGTGCATGAATTCAGCACTGAATGTTTATCATTTTAGCGTGCTTTAAAGGGGAGGAATGAGGAAACGTTGCACTCCAGGTGTACTCCAGGGAGCCTTGCATTTTAATGCTGCCATGCCTTCCAGAGATTTTTTATAGATGTACATATAGGTGCTATTTTTTTCCCCACTCCTCTTGGTGGATTCTTGATTGTGTAGCAACCTTTTTTTTATATTTATTTATTTCAAAGCAAAAAGCAACAACAAGGAGCAAGGGCACACGGGAGAAAAGCATGCTATTTACAGCGCCACTGCCACTGGGATCGGCCCCAGAGTCCCTGATGCTCGGCGTGAAGTTTGTCACAGAGGCGGTCGTCCAGGTGACAACAAGGCAAGACACATTCCCAGAACTCATAAGATTGTCTCTAGGCATGCTTACGGAGCTTTCTTCACACCTCCTGGCTTCTCCTGTGCTCATGACTACCTGTGAGAGAGTGATAAATTAGTCAGGGGATACTAGTGTTGTACACTCTACTTATGATTGAGCTCTAGACCATTTGATACGTGGAGTGAGGGGCTCGAGAAAGACTCGAGGAGTAGAAGAGGTTTTGTAATGGAAACACTTGGCAGCTCATCGTGTAGAGGTTGACGTCAATGTCAAAAGTGAGATCCTGTGACAGACGCGATTAAATATTTAAAACTGTTGATAGTGCAACTGGAGAGTGTTCCTGTGCTATTGGGATACAGTCGCTTTAAAGAGGCCTTGTGGACAAGAGCTGTTAATTTTCTCCTGCCACGTCTTGCATCTTCACGCCCAGAGACCGACTCCTGTGTACATTCAGTCGTCCTCCAGCGTCCACAGTGCAACTGCAAAATGAAATTTTGTGTTTTTTCCCGCCATGTTGTTCCGAATCTCAGCGCGTCGCAGCAGGAATTGAGTTATTAATGTATGGCCAGATGGCAGTTAATCATCTGCCTGTACGCTCTGCAAACATGTCTGCAGTCAATTTTCCTAATTAACTAGAATGTATGATGGCGTTTTTAGCTATCAAAGTATTAGAGGCATTTTAAATCCAATCAATCAGCTCTGACAGTTTCTGCATTTTGAATGAGTTCTCATGAATTAGGTCACGTTGTGTAATCATCGTCAGCCTGCGCTGTTACATTTCTTCAAGTACTGTACTTAAACATAATGTTCAGGTACTTCACTTGAGTATTTATGCTATGCATCTACTCCACTGCATTCATTTGACAGCTTCGTTTCTAGTTTCTTTTCAGGTTATGATGCATTCTTATAGATTCATCTCCCCACCAGTATACAAAGCAATTAAAATGATCATCTACCCGCTGAGCATTGCATGCTTACTCATTTAAATACATCAATAAATATAAACTACACTATAACATTATTATAAATGAACGAACTTGCATATTTTTTATAGCTTGCTTTAAGTATATTTTGATGCCAGTATGCTTTAAGTTTAAATACATGACTTTTACATGCCTTTGCTTCTTACGTATCATTTTGGATTATACAAATGAATACTGCACAGACTTACAGTATACATACACGTTAGTATACATACATACATTTACTGGGAAATGAGATTGTTTAATGTTAACTACATGAAGCTTACCTAAACTGCAGTAGGCTAACTTAACTAGCTTCATTAGCTATATCTGTGTGCACGCAGGGTTTGTTTTATTTTAATTACAGAGACAGCTAATGAACACGTAATCTAAAGCTAGCTGGTGGGATAGCCACAGCTAACTGCTAAAATTAGGAGTTTGTTACTAAAAAATGAATGATTTGATGAATCCACGGCTTCAGCGCGTTGTCCAGCGCTAAATGACGCGTTAGCTGTTAATCGAGTCACAGTGGAGTCACAGTCATGGCTATCTTTGCTAGCTAGCTGTCTTAGCAGACCTCTGTAGCTACGATTAGCTTTGGACTCCTAGCTTCGGTGTGCTACCTTTTCAAATGACATATCTTTTAATGGGTTATTGATTATAAGTATTGATTATCTGACAAACTGACAGTAGCATGAAAGACACTTTACACTGTATAGGTTCTACTATAGCAGTTATTGCCTCGGGGGTAAAATAATGCAGACTCTTAAACATCAATAATCAATCCTTAATCATCACAAAATAAACACTTGTCAGTGTCGTCTTATATGAAGGAAGTATTCAGATTAACTGTCTCGTAACGTGTTTCCTTAACTCACATTTCTTTGGGGGATGCTCAACACTTAATCTGTCTAAAGATACTGAATGTATGTCAACAGCTACGGTGTCAGCTTTCAAACAGGTAACTTCACTTTATTTAGAGACTATAAACAGAGAAAGATGTATTAAATGTAAGACTGGATCCTTTTCATTCTTACCGAGCTGCTTAATTATCATTTTAATCAAGTCAGTGTGATGCAGAGCTAAAGAGTGAATCGCATACAATGAAATGAAAGTGAGTAATGAATTCCTAAATTCTTCATTATCATCTTTCACATTCGTCCAAAGCAAGAATTAATTTAGAGAAACTGTAATAAACAGTGTTTTATTTTCACTTTTTAACACTCGCTTCCCGTCTAGATAAAGACGACTTGAAGGATTAGTTAATGCAACTTGCCTTTTTTTAAAAAAGTATCACGTACTGCAGATGTTTTTTTTTTCCCTGTCCTGTAAGATTCAGTTGCAACATCCAAAAATAATGGAGACATTTCCATATCTTTATTCTTCTGTCTGACGCTGATGAAACACAATTTATTCATGATGCATTGTTAAAGCGGCTTCAGACTCATTGATCAATAATACAACAGAAAAAAACTTCAAGAGAGGAAGAAAAGGATGAGCCAAAAGTAAAAAGACAGAGTAACTTTTAGTTGAGTCAGAAGAGGCTTTTTAATGGAGTATCGAGGAATGGGAGATAAGCTGGGAGAGGTAATGGAGAAGGCCCCACGGGAGGGGCCGGCCTGGAAGCCAAACCACCTCCGCAGATTGGATTAATATTGCATGGCCGTTTGTGCAGGGCACCCTCTCTTCTTGAAGGAACACTGATTGCCTCATTCGTTCTTTCACATCCTTCAAAAGGAGAAGTTCGACTACAACGCCGAGGCGGCGATGAAAACAAAGCCCGCTGCTACCTTTTAAAAAACATCAATGCCAAAAAGCTTTCAGATGACTCCCCGTGAAAGGGACAATAACAAAGAGCATGTGACAGGGAGCATTTATGCCTTATTTATCTTGCTCTAATGGCGGTGCATGAAAGATGTTTTCGCCGTTTTCGAGACCTGCTGTAGTAAGAGAAGCGAGGGTGCAGGATACTTTTATTTTCTGCGCATTTGTCAGGTAATTTGTGTGAATAACGGGTTTAACAAGGTCTGCGCTTTGACACAGCTCCAGCGCGCGAGCTGCAGCCTTGCGAGGCCTGCGTGCCGTTAAAGACGACCATACATCACAGATCTGATGCGCCCCCTCATTTCCCAGGCCGGGGTTCAACTTTTTTAGACTTTTGCTAGAGAGGCATTGATCCACGCTGAGAATCCTTAGGAGTACAGGAATCATCTGCCGCTTTTGATTTGAAGTTTGAGGCTTTTGCTCGAGGAGATTTACGGCAAATTTACACTCAACGCTGAAACGTTGCAGCCGTGATCAGCTCGAGTGATATTTGTCAGTCTGGAGAGAGATTATGTGTGAATGCAAGACAGGAACAAGAGCTCCGAAGCCAGTAAACACAAGGTCATGGTTCAGAGCCAAACTGTGTGGTGTATTTTTGCTTCTCTCTGCTTTAAAAGACACCACCAACCTTCATGTTCTCACCTCCCTGGTTTATGACCCGCAGTGGCCTGAAGGCATCTTGCAGAGGATGACAAGGAGCGGGAAGGACTTGCCTACCCATTTGTCATGTTTTTCTCCGTGTCTGTGCTGCTGCGACTTTTGATGAATGAGAGGAGCAGTTAGGACACCTTTCCCCTTCCTCCGTCACGCTCGGCACTCGTGCAGTTAAAACACATGGCGGTGACCGGAGGTGGAGTGCGACTTAGGACTGAGCCTGCTCCCGCCACACCGGATGAGCGCTTAATTATCCCGATCAGGGGATGATTTTGTGAAATGAGCACAGTGCATGATAGGATTCTCAACAGGAAGCTAAACGGAGGAGCGTATTTAGACAGAGTAGCCGGCTTGGTGGAAGAGTAACTGATTTTTACTGCTATGAATTTTGGCAGATGTTATTTGTTTTCAAGTGGCGTCATGACGTTCAAGGTTCGTCTGAACAATGATTGATTATGTTCTCAGTTGTCGATAGCAAGTACAAGAGTAGCTTAGCTCACACTTCCAAAAAATCTGTTTTCATGAAGCATCTAATATGAGTTTGATAGAGTACCTGTCTGTTGCAGGTAAACAAATCAATAAATATGAGACAATCAATAAGGCAGCAAGGCTCCACTTCAGTGTGAGAGGTTGCGATGACTGCCATCTTCTGGCTGGCAAAGCTAACTGCTAAACTGTTTATTTTCTTTGATATATGAAATATGAATATGACAGCGGTGGATTTTGAAGTACTACTTCTTTATATTCCAACATTTCACATGAATATATTGTACGTGTTCTCCGGTGTGTTACAGTTAGCTTGTTACAGATTTACAGTTTTAATAAAACATAAAATAATTTTATGAAATATAATCTAATGTTAAAGATTAAACCAGTAGTTCCCAAACCTTTTTGGCTCTGGTTGGAGCCCCTTATGGTTTGATCTGAATTTGAATCATCCATTAGTTACATCACAAAGTAAAAAGAGTCCAAAATATGGATACAAATGTATCAGAACGTTGTTTTTTTTTATTATTTCCTACTAAATATCTCATGACCCCTCAGATTTATCCTTGAGGTCTTAACTGCAGATGATCAAGCTTCATAGAAGAACAATGAAAAATGAAGATTTCTTATCGCAGAGATCATCAGACGACACCTTTAGTTTCCCACGAGAGTCTCATAAATACGCGTTTCCCCCTTGAAGATCCATATTTACTCGTGTTTCTAAAACACACTGGTGATGTTTGACAGTTGCGTAATGTGTAGTTTGCTAAAGCTTTGCTAAGACTCTGCTAAATACTGTAAGCATATAGACTCAAACATGAAAGGGGGATATCAGTTTTAAGCCCATGCATGCAACTGATTACACAAGTAGTGACGTCAGTTTGTGCATTTTTAAAGATGAAAAATCGACCTTCTCTGTCGTGTAAATGCTGTTCACTGCATCAGGAAGAGATTCGTAATACTCACCTTACATCACTGAGCCAGTAAGACAAGCCCCCGGATTCTTCCATATTTGTCTGGTTTCACCAAAATCAGAGGTATTAAGCAGAAATCTGCATGTGAATCTAACATTTATCTCCACAAAGACAAGCGCACGGAAATTTCTGTGGATCTGCCAAAAAGCTTATTAAAGCAACCCTCTAATCAGACCCCGGAGACGTCAGCTTTACTTCTGCAGCTTGCCTATCACCTCATTCATTAGTGCACAGTCCTGCGACCACATGTTACAGCTGCGCTCCTGCCTCTCCTAGTAAGAAAATAACAAGCGGCGTCCACGCTAGCCTGCATTGCACGAAGCAGTGCATGTATGGCAGCAAGAGTTTTTTGGCTGACGGTGATTCTTCTTGACGGTTGGTGTAAACGCACCGCTAAAGGACTAATGCAGGCTTTCTAATTTCTTGAACTTGATTAAGAGAGAAACGGGATTTGCATAATGCTGTGCTTTATATATGTAGAAGTTCAGGAATACACAAAGGGCTTCTTAGATCATAATGAGCTTAGCATGAAGACGTTTTTGAAATCTGAACCAGGAACGATTCTGACATTATCTAATGCTCGGCTGGCCAGGAATACAAACGAAGTAATGACTGCGTCGGTTTACAGTTGGTACTGATTTCAATAAAAAAGGCATTTCATTTAGGAGCAGCTAAGTAACATCTGAAGGTTGTGCAATCCCATTTGGAGAGCTGAGTAGGAAGTAGTCTGAGCTTAATTCTCTGGATTTTAGTCGAAGTGAAAACTATGAGCTCTATTACAAACACATCAAGAGACCCATTCATTCTCTGCCTGTGAAGAATTCAGGAGTAATGATTGAGCAGTAAGACTCCTACTTACAGTGAATTTTAACCTTCATGAAGAACTTGAGATTAATCACATATATACACTGAGTATTTACAGCCAATCAAAGATAAAGATTTACCCTTCGTCAAGGTCCAGTGTGTAGAATTGAGTTGCATCTAGTGATCGTAGTAATCGCTGCTCACCCTCAGCTTCCTAGTGTAAAAGAGCAAACGATGCTTGAAAAGCCGCGTCATAGTCAGTGTTTAGTTTGTCTGTTCTGGGCTACTGTAGAAACATGGTGGTGAGCCTCCATGAAAGAGGACCGGCTCCTACTGTAGATAGAAGACTCATTTTTAAGTAACGAATGTTTGCTTCTCCGCTTTGGGTCGAGTTTACCAGTGGTGAATTAAGCCAACCTCTTATTTGTGCTAAAGACTTAATATGTTCAGTAGCTCTGACTATGTCAGGAGGAGGTGAGTGGAATGGGCCCAGAAGCGGACGATTCAGGCTGCCATGCAGCAACAGTTCAGAGGTTTATTGCTAAAGTAAACATAGAGGCGTGGGCATGTCCTCACAGATGTCCACAGGGCTGCAGAAATGGGGCAGGAAAAAAAGTGCAGGCAGGTACAGGTAACAGATAACTGGTACAAAATGCAGGGTGCAGATGGCTGGAAGTAAGGGCAAAAAGCAGCAATAACAATCTGGCAACTGACCAGGGAAAGGGGCTGATTTATGTGCTGCAGGGCTGATGGGGAGGGGGGCAGTGCAAACAGATGAGCAGGTGGATGGGAAAGGTCATGTGATGCCTGGAATGCCAGGAAATGGGTTACTCCGGAGCAGAGAGGAGCGGCTGCGTAAAAGTCTGAGGGCATCTGGTGGACAGGTGCAGGATGGCAAAGGAAGGGCCTGGAGACGTGGCTGCAGGGGAGGAGCAGGGAGGCAAAATGTGACAAGAATGGTAGAAAAAAATGAGATGAAATGATGAGAAATTAGATGCAACGGAGAGATGAAGAAATTTAAACCGGAGGAAGAAAGAAAGAAAGAAAGAACTGCTGATGGATGAGGTAGATTAGAGAAAACATGAGGGAAATTTAGAGCCGCGCTGTCAAGTGTAGACAATAAAGATATATGAGAAACAAACTAGATCAATAAAGGCTGTGTTCTTGTTTGCAGCCCTGCAAAATTAAAGACAGAGGCGTGGTGTGACAGTCTGTCACATGTTCATAGTATTCTTACTCACCATAAGTAATAATAGTTTGTCCAAAACACGCCTCAGAGGGTGAACACATTTGATGGACACATTTTATGATTAGGGATAAAAAGTGATTGATGTTTACTTCATCTTTCAGTTAAGTCTGCTTTACTTTCAGCACATCGATAAATACTAATAATTTAATAAGTAATTCATGTGAGATTGTGTTTGAATTGCGTCGAAATCGGTGCGCGTTTCTCGTGCTTTGAAAGGAAATGGGACTCGAATCTTCCCCTCTCCTGCAGAATCTATTCAGGAGCAGGTTTTTCTAAAAAAGGCCTTTGATTTAATTAAATCTTGCCTCGCGCGGGGCACAGCTGTAGGCTCCTCTGCTTTGGGCAGGAAGAGCTTGGGAGTCGCCTGGATCCATCCATCTTCATCCTTGTCAATTATGCCGTTAGCGGGCTGCACATCTTCATTTCCAATGTGGGCACTGTCTCAAAGTACTTCCCAAAGTCACCCTAATCCAATTATATTCTGGCATTCACTATGATACAGCCCATTAGAAAGGGCTTAATCAATGTGAGGTCTTCATTAAAGCAATTTATGAATATTCATCATGACACGCAATTCGATACTTTATGGGAACTTGAATCAGGCCATTTCTCCCCATGGCGCCATAACATAACCTGGCCATGGTTTTAATGGTAGCTCTTTAAATGGAGGGGTAATATTATGCGTTAGGTAATATGAAGCTTTCTCCTCTTTAAACGCTATTTACTCGGCTGTTGATGCTTTTTAAAAAAGGGTTTTTTTTATGTTTTTGAGTCTTGGATGGTCCCACTTAGGTGTCTCTACGCTTATTCTTCCATGCACTGTGCATAAATAGCTAATTGCTCTGCAACCCTCAAATTGGTTCTCTCAACAGAGAATAACAAACAGCCAATAACTCATTCGAGGCTAAGTATCCATTACAAGCACTTCCCCCTTTATCTCCAAGGAGACCACACACACACACACACACACCTAGCAACCTACTAAACTCAGTCTCCATTTCTGAAGCCACAGCTAATTATCGTACCGCCGGCAGTTTCATCCAAAATGGCTAATGTACAACAAGAATCCTACACATGGCAAGCCATGCAGATAAATTATGAAGGGGTGGTTTTATAGAAGATGTTTTTTTTTTCATTATGATGCAGGAACAGTTCAACATTCTGGGAAATAAGCTTATACAGAGTTGATGCACTGATATCACAGCCGGGCCTCTGTTCCACCGGCTTCCGTAACGCGACGCGGTCCCTCGTTCAGCATTCATTTCATCTGCGTTTGTTTCTGTGGTGCTGGAGGTTACTTTTCAAATTCAAGACAAATCTGCATCCACTACATCACTTGATTTTAGAGCACGGCTATTACTTTGTGAGCAAACAAAAGAACGTTGCTGTTATTACAAACTCTGAGTTATTTGACCCCTTGACTCGTCCATGGACTCCTGCCGAGCCGCGATGTTGCAACGGTCTAGTTTCTGGTAAATGGTGTTTGTTAAAGGCCGATAAAACAACAACATTACATTGTTTTCAAAAAAATGACCAGTCTTATCTAGACACAAGAAGAGTGAGTGAGTAATCCCATCCTCCATGCTGAATGCTTCATGCTTTTAGTTATTAGCATCATTATAAATGTCAGTGGGATTTTGGATGAACCCAAAAGTTCTGGTTCCACTTCGGCTCTCTTCACTTTGTTTCAGAAAGTTAATAAGATTAATACCACTCTCATGTCTGTCCAGTGAATGCGAAGCTGGAATATTCTGATTTTATGCTTTTACATTGGCAAAGACTCTGGATTTGCATTTATCACTAAATTAAAGGTCTTTTTTCCCCCAGAAGGGGACGTGGGCATGATGTACAAGTACCTGGCTCGTCCAAAATCCTGTTGACATTTATAAAAGTGCTTAGCTAAGTCAAGCCAACTGTAAAAACTGGAATGCCACTAGCCCCTCTAAAACTCTCTAAGACATTATATCTTGTTTCTTTTGCCCGTACAAATATCAAGGCGTAAGAACAAGTTATAATGGAGGAAATGCGGTACGCCATTTCTTGGCATCCTCCCGGTGATGACAAGTCGACTGCACATGGACAATAACTTCAGTATTTATAGTATTTTTTTTACATACTTCTATCTGTCACTTTTTCCATCGTTTTTGGTAAAAGAAGTCAGTTTAAGCTCACTTCCTGTGTTACTTAGCGCTGTTTACGAGTTGCAGTGTCAGAAGGCAGGTAAGCTCAATTCATGTGAATTATTCAGATTAAAATATCTGCGGCCGCTGCTGCTGCTGGACAAACCAACTAAAAGCTTCTAAAAGCAGCTGTTTTATTGGATGGGACACGCTTTTTCACAGTAAAGCCACAGATCTCTCCTTTTACTGTCCTTCGCTCTATTAGGGAGAAAGGAAAGTCATAAAATGTTCATTTTTCTTATTGATTGATGTGCTAAACGTGAGCTTTTAGGCCTGGTGCCATTAGACACTTTGATGGCGCTTGTGTTCACCCCCAAATGAGGCCGTGGTCGTGCAGAAGACAGCGGAGTGACGCGTGGTTCCTCTCATGTTTGGAGTTTTTCTATTTAATCCTCAGAAAGAAACTGAGCTAAGCAACATCGAAGTTTTTATTCTAAGGAATTTAAGCAAATTAAATATTGATACAAAAATTATGAAACCCAGAGGAGAATTACTTGAAATAATTTGTCATCATTGGACGTCGCCTTGGAAATGAATTGCAGCAGCCCTGCTGTGCTGTCCTATTTGTCTCTTACTTGCAAATGTACGCTCTGACTGGTAATGGGAAACTGTGGCATGGAAACCACTTAGCCACCTCATTTGCATTTTCAGGCAGATTTTAAATGTCAGACATAATAAGCCCAACTCTGATGATTTTAAAATATAGCTTATTATGCAAACTATGTTTGTTCGTCTCTGAGATCAGAACCGTCTTATTGAGACCAACGCGCTCGTTCGCTGATTAGGATTCATTCATTAAATCTCTGATCATTTACGCCAATTTTATTTCGCTCGTTTCCTATAAAGAGCAGTAAGTTTGATGACAAGTAAATTATTCGGAGAAGCTGGAAATAAGTTGCGCTAAACTGCACTGATGTGTACATCAATTAAACTTCACAGAGCGAAGTAACTTCTGTTCATTTCCTCTCACATAACTCGCATAAGCAACTTTTGCGATTTGGAAATCAGCTCATTCGTTTCAGTGACCTCTTAAAATCTCAGGATCCGTTGTTGTCTGTCTAGTCTCTCTGCGGTGTGCTGACACTAACACAATCAGTCTAGATGCACCGCTTTGTGTGCGTCCGTGAAACGAGGCGTGTTTGTTCAGAGGTGGCTGAACTCGTGAGCAGCATCAAGACAGATAATCTTGCTGCTTTCCTGTCAGCTCAGTCAGACAGCTCATGCTGTAAAGTTAGAGACACTGAGTGATGAACACTGACAGTGTAAAGAATGGACAGGGCATGAGAGATGTTTCTAAAGCTATAAATAAGAGGCAGTGGCACTTACCTGCAAATCAAGCTGTTAATTAGTTATCATGAACAGGGTGGTTAGTTATATTTGTACCAGGCTGTAAACATGTTTATTTCTGCTGTGGACATTCTAACACCGGCTCAGTCCTGCAGCCTGTCCCAAGTGGCCGCTCGAGGAATTACAGTATTTGGCTTCATTTCCCAGCAGCGGAGGCTGCCGCTTGGTTCTGAACAAATATCTTAACCCCTCTGGATCCTGCAGGTGGATGTGAGGTTGGCGGCGATGCCGATGCAGGGCAGCGATGGCATTCGCAGCTCAAATAGACTGCCAGATTGGGAGGATGTGTTTGTATTGGATGATTATGAAGTCTGGGGCGTGTCGTGTGTGTGTGTGTGTATGCAGAGCAGGTCGAGTTGTCGGCCTCAACCAGCTCCGTCTTTGTTGAACCCGACCGACACTTCATCATCATTTGTAATCCGTAGACATGGGTGACATTGTGTAATTTCCAGGAAAGCTCTGCACAACCGGAGGGCTAACCAGCCACAATAATTGAAAACATCTGTGTGTGTGTGTCTGTGTGTGTGTGTGCAGGACCTTTAATGAAAGCATTGCTTTGAAAATTAAATCTGACCTTAATTTGACAGGTAAACCAGGAAATTTAGAGGAGGATGAGCTCCACCTAGAGGCCACAAACCTTTAATACAAGAAGTGGATCTGCTCGGCCTGACGTTACACCAGTTATCTGTCTTGGTGGAGACAGATACGCTGGTGTTGTTCCTGAAACCCAGGGACGGATAAAGGATCAGGCCCAGATGGGGACCCCAAATGCTGATCGGAGGGACAGTGGAGGAGGTTTCCAGATGTGGAGTTTGGCAACAGTATATCAAGGCTGTATCTCTCTGTGACTGTCTGCGGCCTCCTCAGCTCTGATGCTAAACTGTCAGCTAAAGATCAACTTGTTGCCTGTTGCATGTCTCTCTGTTGTGATATAGGATCATATAGTGTCTCTGTGCTTCAGAGCTTTCAGCTGTATCTTTATTTACTGCTTTCATGTATGATGCATCATATAACGCAGTCAAATACACACAATAAAGCTAAATTCTTATACACAACATTTGTTTTTTGTATGAAACACCTTTTGACATAAATATAATTAAGAGAGCTCGGTTCAGTTTTTGTACTTTTAGATGACTTCCACTAGATGGCACTGCCTCCAAACAGGTTGCATGTGCTCACATCTCCCACTTTCCACATGCACAGAGCGAGTAATGTCCATTAATTAATGCATTATTTAAATTGCACTCATCACCTCCTCTCTCTCTCTCATGGCGCAGTATATTACACAGTCTAGAACTAGTGTCCGTATCTTTGTTTCTTGTTATATCAGTTTGTGCTGAAATGGTAAAAAAAAAAAAAATGCAGTTTTATATGTGGGGAACTTTTCTGAGATGAATCAGTGATTCAGAATAACTTAAAGCGCGACTGTCTCTTAACAAAACTGCTCTCACCTTAAGAGAGAACAAAACGTCTCTGACTCATCTCCCACACAGTGTGAAATTCTTATTACAGAACATAAGAGCATCCATCATGCTGAAAGGTCAATACAGTACGAAAAGACACATAACAATATTCAAGCGAATTTGTCATCTGATGTGCTGGAGGAGATGATGCCGAGACTCTGGCTGCACATCGTTCATTGATCTGAACAAGCTGTTGTGCAAAACTTAGTATAATATCATTACATATAATATGAGGGGCCATGAAAGTTCTTCTCGTGCCGTTTTGTGCGTCAGCGTCGATGCGAATGACATCGATCAAAGAACTTCTTCACGCGTTCCTTCGTCTCTGTGCCGCCGTGCACCCGTGTGCATGCACGCCCGTCAAAGAGCGCTGACTGACGCCGAAAACGAGCTCTTTATGGGGGCGTTTGTCCGGGGCTCCACGTGCGTTCACAGCCTGGTGGACTGGAGCGCTGGAGCGTTTCTTTGAGGACAAGCAATCGTGTAGCCTGGAAGGTCAAGCACGGCGCTGCAAATCATTAGCCATTCTTTTATTTGCTTTCATACTCTGGCTCTGTCGATGAGATCAAAAGTGACAAGGACAAGAACTTCCTCTGTTTTAATCTCGTTTTGAATTATTTTCACGTGTCATTCTTTTTTTGTGTGTGTGAGTGTGTGTGCTGGGTGTCGAGGCGGGGGTGGGAATTGAATTGCAGATGTCAATATACTGTAGCTATAACCTCTGCAGCAGAAGGACCGAGAGACAAGGTTAAAGCTGTATTTGTTGGTGAAAAATGAAAGGCTGCTATATAAAACAGTGTGTTTATTAACATTTTTAGAGCTGGCTGTCCATCAGTTCTTCCACAGGACCACTGAATCATGTAATTTCTGTCATGGGTGAAAGATGAGAGGCTAGCAAAGCGGGACGGCAGAGCTCACTAGTTTCACAAGCGCTCAGGTAAGGAGTCTGGAAAACGCAGCCACTCCGGCCTCCCCTCGTATGATAAGTGCACAGGAATCGCCTGCTTGAGAGTCTTTCATTTCACATTCATTAGGAAGGTTCTTAAATTAATGATGCATTGTCGACCACGCCGCGCGATAAGATGCAATAAACAAGCCGTGGATATTTATGGTGCTGGGGAGAAGTTTATCACCTACAGCAGAGCTCATGTCATGCACAGGACTCATACACATATTACACAGGTATGGCGTGCGGCTGTTTACCATGCCGGGCCCATGCGGAGCTGACTCAATAACATATGATCATTGGATATGCTTTGTATTTGATGATGTATGCTCTTGTTATACATTCCACATACATTTGTATTCTTCCTTTGTTTCTTTCAATACATTTGACCCATTATTACCTTATTTTCTCAGGTTTAGTTTGCAAATTTCTATTATTTATTAACGAGAACTACTTATATTGATTTAGAACAGCAACTTCTAACTTGCCTGTAAGTGATAACTAAGTTTGTCCAAGTCATATGAGGTGAGGCGGTGTACCGCGTTTGCTGTCCTGCTGCTGAAGCGGACAATAAAGTTATAAATAATTTAACTTTATTGTTAATGCCGGGAGTGACCGGCGTTACAGCAGCAAGCAGACGTCCGTTTACACTGAGCAACATCAGCGTGAACAGACGGATGGAAGAACAACTCGTTCTCCTCTTTGTTGGTCTTCATCAATTCCAAGAGACATATTTTCGCTCTTTAGCTGCTAAATGCTACACGATGATCACCTGCTGGGTAAAGCTGTTAGCTGATTAATCAGCAAAACAGTTCATCTATGATGATTTCCATTGAAATGCTAATTTCAGATGCCATTATGCTGTAACATCTTATAGGACAGACATTGTTTTGATTGATCATTTAATAATGAATCGAAATGCCGCCTCAGCTTCAGTCAGGTGTAAACTCTGCGCGCCGGTCTCCGCAAACAACTCCTCACACATCACATATAATCATTTGATCCACTGTTAATATCAAAATAGCGAATCGCCGAGTCGAGTCCAAACCACAACAACAACAACAAAAAGAACTGTTCTTTTAACAAGCTGAAATTTCATACCAAGAATAACTGTTTGTGATATTTTCAGGTTTTGTACAGTCTGCTACAAAGCATCCCCCTCAGACATCTCGAGTCTTTTCTTTCATGTTGAAACCACGTCTACTCAAAGGAAATGGAAATGGACTATAAAGCGCCTTTCTCAGCTGAATAGATGGAATGTGAAGTGAACATTATTTTATGTAATGCGGATGCTCGAACGACGTGGAGTGCTTCCGGAGCCGGCGTTGTTATGCAAATGAAAGCTGTATCAAAAGTATTCAGCACATGTATCTTATGAAATGATCTGAGATGGGAATAAGACAGCAGAGTGTGAAGGTACACAGCGCGTAAGCGTTGTAAGATTTTGTCTTCAGAATCCGTGTGCTCTCTCCTCTGCTGTCCCTCACACACACACACACACACAGCAAACAAACCTGATTTGCTCATGCCCTTAAATAATAATAATAATACATAATGCATCAGTGCATGCCACATGGATGATGCCAAGTGTACGTCCCACTTCATTAATTCATCCATAATGAGTTTTGCGGCATGTAGGAGCAACTACCTTAGAGGCATCCCCAAGAGTCAAAGCTAATTAAATCAGAATCTTAAATCCCGATCTACCCACATCTGCCTTTGTTTGCGGAGCAAGAAGAAAAAAAAGCACAAATGAGCCGCGCTATTCGTGGACAACCGAGGACACAATTTTACCTCCCATGTAAAGTTGTCAGTCCACAAGTCTTTTCTTTCCTGTCTGCACAAACAGCCAAAAGAGAGAGAGAGAGAAACCCCCAGAGGAGATCCAAACCAGTAGGTGTCTCTGTAACACAAACAAATCCTCTTTTATTAAACAAGTGCCTCATTGAATGCCAAATCATATTGATCTCCGTTGGCCGTGCCCGCGCGCGCGTGTGCGCACACACTCCTTCGAATGCCGAAAATACAACTTCACACTAGGTTCAAGTGTAATGCCCTTTGTTAATTGGTTGCTAGGAGTGTGATGCACATCTCAAGATTACGGGAACCAAAAAAGAAGCCGGCGTGGAGCGTCTCAGTGCAGGTGGCTCAGCGAGGCGGGGTTAATCTCCTGCTGTCTATAGTCGCCACACGGTCCTCAAGGACATTATCGGCAATGAAGGAAGCCTGATTTGTGTGCTGCCCATATCTCGCTGTTCTCTCCCAACTGATTAAGCAGCAGGAGCAACAAAGATACTGAGTTTTTTTTTTTTGTTTTTCCATTGTTGTGCACACAGGCCTCAAACAGAGGCTGAAGGTTTTAGGGGGTCTTTTAAAAGTTGCATTAGGTCACTTTGTATCAGGCACTTCATAAATTGTACATCTCTGCTCTGCCCTGCAGCGCTGTTGATTCAACACATGCATATGTTGCGGAGTATCAAGACCACGGCATACATATGTATGCCGATGTTTCTTGAATGAGGAATCTGCGTGCTTAAAATCCACACAATTGTTTATCAGTGAGGGGAAAAACATTATTTTTTATTTTTTTTTAGAGCACCATGTGCCTTAAATTTGTCTTTGCCAGCTCCGCCAGCGCTGAGGAGAATCTATGAGCTGGATAAAGATTCTCATCTCACATGCTCTCACGGAATACTTGAGCCCGTGGTTTATCTCCGTGAGAGGAGCTGTCTCGGAGACGACAAGCCGCTGTTTGAGTAACCTAGCGCAAACGTCAGGAGTCACCATTAATCATGTGAATGTGTCATGCATCACACAGAGGTGGTTTGCCGCATCTGGTCTTTAGTCATATATCCTAATCATCACCGTATCAGCGCTCCAAATCTGTCTGTGAATACATTATTCAAATTTAGTTCATTAGAAAAGTCATTTCGGCTGACAGTTAAGTCCACCTAAAAGTCGGAGAGCGGCCCTAATGACATTGTGTTTCATCGTAATTCTCTGCTCTTGCTGTAGCGATATTGTAGTCATCGACTATAATTCATGATGACATATATATTCCCAAAATATAAATGGAGGCATGTGAAGTTAAATATCTTTTCTTTGCGTTTTGTCTGAGCACGATCGCGTTGAAAAGAGGTGTGCAATACTACTCTGCTTTTTGGTCATCGCAAAACATCATTAGCAAAATGAGCTAACGCAACAACGACAACAACAACTCCGTGTTTTTCTCTTGAACAACAAATTAATCATCATTATTTCCAGTTTAATCTCTTTCTCGGGTCTTCCAGGACCCTCCGTGTGCACTCCACATCAGCCTCTTATATAACTGCATGACAAATCAATCATAAAATTGTTGTTTAGATTGTTTTGACCGATAGGCACCTCGAGCCCCAAAGGACCCAGACAACCAAATAACTACAAGACACACTAAAAATAGCCGAAATAGAAAAGCAGGCATTTCCAGCTGCAGACATGTTTGAATGTCATCGCTGTAATGTGATCTCAAGCTTGTAATCTTACTATTTTATATTTTATAGGTTTGTACAAACATCAGTGGCGGTTCCCGTTGACCTTGAATCAATGTATAGCGAGTCGCTGTGCCAGTTATTTAAGTATTATAGGCGTTCCTTCACCGCCAGACTGTCTGTTTTCAGACAAATGCACCGAAGCTATGCATCTTGCCTTGAGGATTAGCCCAGCTTACACTGTGGAATGCTTACCAGAGACAATGCATGATCCATCTGTCTGCAGAGAAAGTCTCCCTCGCCCTTCCCCGAACTAATCTCACATCGCCATAAAGTCTCAATTCACCTGTTGACAGAGGGCTGGAGGCAGATTTTACCCCTGAGTCGAACATCACATCTCCGCTCCGTTCACCAAGGACCAACGAAGGAGATTTCATGTGGAACACGCAGCCCCTGAGGCCTAATTTCAGAAAGCCATGACTTTTTTTTTTATTATTGCAGAGTGATATACTGTTCTGTGCATCTGTGCTCTTGTTTAGTATGACCTCTCCTGTCCTCTAAATTCAAAAAGCTGACACACTTTAGGAAATAATTCATACAATCCTTTTATATGAGCCTCTTATTTTGTGTTGACTCAACTCTTTAGTTATGACCTACTAGAGCCAAAACATTTTCAAATTGAACTCTGGCCATTCAACAGCAGGCACGGGACTCATTTACATTTTCTCTGCCTGCAGTTAAAAAAGAAATACATAACTGCTGATGATCCTCAGGTTGACGAAGAAGCATTTGTTTCTTTCTAAGCCTGACCTGGGAGATGAAAAAAACAACAGAGAGGAAAAAAAAGAAGCTAAATCACATGTTGGTCAACTTTGACTTGGAGAGCTTGACAACCATACCAATTATTATATCTTCATTCGTACAAGTCCTGCATATACATACGAACTCTGCGTAAAATGTCAAGAGCCACGTGTACAGTATGTTGTCAGGCAATTAAAAAGATTCGGAAGCAATCATACATATAGTTATTTTTTTAGTTTTAGTTACCATATCTGCTCTGTATCTTCATATCTAATCCTAGCAGGCTACAGAATGTCCATTATGTGCCAACCAACCAATCAGACTTAACCATGCATCTGAAAATCTGATGAATCTGATAATAACTGAAGTGAACGTAGCAATACCACCCCATAAAAATACTCCATTATAGGTAAACATTTAAGATGCTACAAAAATATCTTCATCATGTAGTAACATAAGCGCTGTAACAGTATGACGTAAGGATAAAATGAAAATACATAAGTCAAAATTGTTAACTCCAGTACTTAAGTAATACTTTCCACCATTAAAAAATACATTCTCACAATAGAAAACAGAGCTCATGAAAATCCGACCCATTGGAGATGAGAGCAGTTTTTAACACGGCAAAGAGTATAATGAATATACTGCAATAATCTGCTGACTGCATGTATGGCTGTAGAGCGGTGCAATATGAAAACGTAGAAATAAGCAGCAGCTAATTTGATCGCTAGGTTTGGCAGAGTTTGATCCTGCTCAGCCGTGACCCATCATTCTTCACCAAAATGGTCTTAGCTTGCCACCCAACAAACAGTGTAACAGATAATAGTATTATTGTTATTGCATTGTTGCTGCCTGCGTTGGCCCAGTTGGTGTTTATTTTCCTAACGCTCCATGTCCACAGACGATGGCAGTGATCCATCCTGACAGCCAGAGGCTGAGCGACAGATTCCACACAAGAGGGAACCCCTAGGTAATCATTTGCATTTGTTTTTTATTGCAATCATTAGGGCTCCCCTGCCGGGCCTCAGCACAAGTCTGTGTGACAGACCCCATGTTTTATCTGAGAGTCAGGGGAGGTATGTTGCTGGGAGCGAGCCGAACAGTACAGTACGCTGCACTGATAAAGAAAACAAGCTGGCTACCATGAATCATAGAGACACTGACATCTGTGTGTCCCTACGTGTGCTTTGTACGACTGGAATACTGCAGAATTTTAAACATAGAGAATCTGTGATTAAAAATGCAGCTGATATTAATTATCATACTAACTTGTATTGCCAATTTTCCCTGACAGTGTATTAAAAGCCATGAATTTATTTTAATTTTGTATCATTAAAGGCTGGTACACAACATAGCACAGACTGCCAACAGCAAGAGAGCGCACCAGAGAGGAAAACTATTGGGAACCAAAGACACAGGAATCCTTGATCAAGCTGGGCAGTGTCATGACCTCTCCTGTCCCCCAATGGAGGCCCGCAGAGATCACAAGTGGTGCTTGAATAGCGAGCTCCATGGCTGTGCATCAGGATCCAAAGATCACCCCGAGCCCCATTTTCCTTTAATTATCTCGGGGTCTTTGGGGGAAGAATGTGGCCGCGTGCAAAATACCCACTTATTCAGCTTTATCCGAAGGAAAAAGAAAATCTGAAATTACCTTAATGGTTACACAGCTGCCACTCTGTAGTACTAGCTAACAAATATCCAACTTTTCACAAAGTCCCAGAGCCAACAAAGAGTTTCTCACAGCGAGAGGAATATATTCTTAGACTTAATACTTTCTACCCTTGCAGAAGAGTGCCATGGCATTGTGATGGTAATGAATGGTATTTTCAGTTTTACCATAGTGCTTCCCATGGTACAAGTGATTTACCATGATGTACTTAAAAATAGAACTGGTACTAATTATATACAGCCCGCCCTCAATGGAAATGCCTTTTGTGCGCTTGTTGAGATGGTAGACTAACATTTGCCTCGTCTTGACTTAGATTTACGCTGCTGTCAAAATGCTTTCTAATATATTGCCCTGTGCAGCATATTCATTATAATGATGCCTTGTATGAATGCACAGTGTCACTAATATACCCCTCTGCTTGTCACAGTGCATGCAGGATCATTAAGCTTTGATGAAACAATGGCAGGGCCCAAGGTGAGGTGGAAGAAGCCTCCCACGCCGAGGCCAAACTAGACTTACCGCCACAGAATATTACACTCATTCAGCTCATTACAGAGCAAACTAGCGCTTTTCTGACTCCCTTGCTTACTTGTGTGTCCCTGCAAGCAGCCCACACACACACCTCTAATAGATGCCTGGGTCTCCCCACTCTTTTTGTCTGTGTCCTCCTTATCTGTGCTCCCATGGAGGAAGTCTGCCCCTTCTCGCCATCGCTGCTGCTTCTCAATCAACGCGGCTCCAGCCTCCAAGACTCATTCCAATTTGGTCCCGTTCCCCCGATACCAGAGCAATTACCCAGTTCTGGCCATCTACATCCCTCGCTACACTGTACGCCACCAGCTTGTCACTGAGCCACCACATTAAAGGAGGAAGATCTTTCGTGGCTGTGAATGAGTAATGGCCAGGGAAGATGTGACACATTGAGCTAAAGAGCGAAAGCTGTTTGGGCTAGCTGCTTGGAGCTGGAAAAAAGTTTGTGAGTAGCTATCATAGAGGAAACCCAAGAACAAGCTAGTGGACATCAGCTAAAAAGTAGTGTCATCTGTCCAAGTCGAGGTTGCCTGACAAAAGACGGGCCGGAAAAACTGCTCTCAGAGAAACAGCTAAGATAACTTTTAAATGGCACTAGGCTAGGTGTAGGGGATTTAATCACCCCAAAGCCGTGTGGCTGTACCAGCCACTAACAGGCCACAACAAACACAAAATGCCCTCGGCTGCAAATCAACAAGTAAAGGATGCAGGCCTCACCTGAAACCGACCCACCGTCAGTCACCTCACTGCGTGTTTGACTGAACTCGCCATTAGTTTCAGCTCATTTCAGATTCTTTGCATTCACCTGAAGCATGCCGCTCTGAGGGCACAGTCACGTACGTGCGAATGCAAGGGAATGGCCATCGCCTGCTGAGGTAAACACACTTTGCAAAGTTGAACGCCTCGTGAAGAAAAGATGCAAATTTGTGTGACCGTGCCCTCCATATCTCCACTCTCCTCCCTGCCATCTGCCCTCCAACAGATATTAGATAAAATCGACCTTTTGAAGCTTGGCAACCAATCAACATTGACAAATGACCACCTGTGACCATGTTGCACTTGTTTGTTCATATGAAAGCATGAAGAATTTCTAAAAAAAAAAAAAGAAATGCTTGAGGGAGAAGTTCAAACTGTGGCTGCTTTCTCACCTCTGCATGTCTGACAAATTGCCAGTGGGTGTTCTTATCAGATTGTCAGTTTTGGGATGTTACAAATATTGTTAAAAGCAGTGCCCCCCTTATTCCAGTGTCAGATAGATGTGGGTGGAGGGGGTTTCAGACATGAACCATGACATGTACTTGTGATGAGTCACATTGACCCCTTAATCCAGAGAAGATCTACTTTGAGAAAACCTCCAAGAAATTCAGGCAAACATTTCGCTGGAAGATTTCGGATCACATATTCCTCAACAGGAGTAGGTAAATGACTGATAAGGCACCGGAAACCTCGTCAGAAGGTGGAAGAAGCGCCTTGACCATATCTAAAACTTGACACCCCCCCCTTAAGTATTAGTAAGAGAGTCCTTGCTCATCTCTTTGGCAGAGGTCACCGCATAGATCTTCAAAGTAAGAAGGTGCCAGGGGTGGACAAGATCTGTGTTGAAGTAATGAGGGCTCTGAATGTCGTGGTTGATACGTCTCTGAAATGACAGTGAGATTTCAGGAACAGTGACGTTGGCGCAGAGGCCTGGGTGGTGGCCACTGTCTTTAAAAAAGAGCCTAAAGGGTCTGTACTAACAATCGGATCAACAAGCCTCTTAGGAAATGCTAAGAAACTGTAAAAGGGGACGTACGGTGTGAATACTTTTTTGGTTCAGCCGTTAACCCCATTACAAACAACCAACAGGCCAAACGAGGTTACTAATCATGTCTTCATGTATATTATATTCCTAAATTCCCCAAGATTCCCCAAGAGATCCAGTGGGAATCTGCACCGGGGAGCCGGGGCTGCAGCTGGTGTTGCGAGTCATTCACACTCATGAACATGAATACAGCTCTCGCACAGGCTGACAGAGGCAGCATGTGTGCATTCTTGTTCATTCGAGATAGAGGTTAGTCTCCAGCAAAGAGGCATATTGTCCTACCGAGTGTTTGTTATATTCATCGACAGGATATCAAGAGATATGGACGGTGTCCAGGCATCTGCTGTGCCTTGATATTAAGGCAGTACATCAAGGAATTACATTCTTTCACCCCGTTCTGTGTGGTTTGCTGCTCAGCGTGATGTTGTCAGGATCAGGATATACATCTATATCTGTACAAAAAAGATATATACACAGCCCCGAGTGGAAAAGTTCATGTATCTTAAGGTGTTTTTCGCCTCCGAGGGTAAAATTGTGAGATATACTGCATTTGCAATTGTTTGGAGCAGTAGCAGCAGCAACGTAATTTCAGAGCGTGGTGATAAATAGAGACGTGCAAAGTAGAAAGGCTCTTGATTTAACAGTCAATCCGTGTCCGACTAAAGTTATATTTAGGGATCAAAAGAATGACAATGACGATGATGGTATTCCACCGCTGGGTTAAGTCTTTCTGACAGGGTGACACGCTCACCAATCCAGGACAATATTAGTCACAGTGACTGCAGTCTGCTGTTCCATATTTAGGGAAGCTTTGCAGGATGGTTTTGCGCTCTTGGGTGCCTCCTGCTGGAGGTGCAACAGGACAAAGGCCGAGGTGGTAACGTATAGACGACTGCAGATCACACACACGTTTCATAAATCCATCTCCTCTTTGCACTTGTAGCCTAACATGTACAGAATTGATTTTAAAAATGCTTTTAATAATGCACAGGGTATCAAATGGCTTTGATCCAAGCTGCATTAGCAACCTTTTAACCCCGCTAAACATTTTGAGGCCACTCAAGTTCTCAGTTGGAGAGCTCCTATCCATCCTGACTTCAAGCTAAAATCAAGAGGTGACGGGGCCCTTTTAACGGTGAAATAGTGTTCCCTTTCCCGTTCCTTGCAACTCAGTTTTAGACGTTTAAATCGATGGAAATGGGATCACTTTATCCTGACACTTGACAGATTTTGTTGTTGTTACTTAATTATTTCTAGCCATGCTAGCGACCGTCAGGTACTTGGATGACTTCTCCTCCGCCACCGCCACGAGACTGAAAAATAATGACCACTACAAATAATGAGTCGTTTGTGTTTAGTGCCAATTAGCAAATGTTTGAATGCCATATGCTTCTTATAATATAAATATCATAAACTTAGCCCTCACTTTTACCATTTTGACCATTTTACAGCAGCAATAACGTCTGCAGCGATTTTAAATGTGTGTAATAGTTATAAGTGACGAGGTCACATGTTGTGGGAAGATGGTTCTTGCAGCAATGATAAAACAAATATGAGAAACTCAACATGCAATTGTTCCTCTCCTCCTTAAAATATAACTTTATTTCAGACACCACCACCGTGGTCAAATCTGTGACCCGTTGCTTGCAGACGAATCCAAAGCCACTGGCTGTATTTTATAGTTTCCCACAACTTAATATGTCTCTCAACTCATATAGAAATTGCATTTTTTTTTTCCCTGCTATCCAAACTTGCTAAACGGAGGGTATCAGTGCCTTGCACACCCACGCGCAGGCCACAGCGAGCATCTTCCGTCTCTCCTCTGTATGTTCATCTTGGACATAATTAATCAGGAAGACAGCAAGCCAAAGATAAAAACAACATTAGTCAAAAATTACTCCTGACCTTTGGAGTCGCACAATAAGCCTCCCTTCTGGTTTTCAGTAAATCAGCTCTAAATGAGAACACAGTCTGAAAGTTTCTCCCCACACATGATGGACCTTGTTAACAAGGCGCCGCGTCCTCCACTATCTCCCCCCCGTTTACACCTTTTTTGCTTTTAACTTTCTGTTTTGAAGAGTTCAAACGAACAGTCTCTTTGGCGCTCTGACAGTCTAGACTGGAGACTTTGAGGGTGATTCACAAGCTGTTTGATGGGAAGTTGTTTTGCTAGAAACGACAGGTTAAGCCACAGTTGAATAGTCGTACATTAACACTTGTTGGCGCCATCTGTGCCTTACCTCACCGTCGTAATACTTACTTACTGATTACTTCTTGATGAGGGCAGCTTATTCCCATTGATAGTTTTTTAATTGCACATAATTTCACCTTTCTATACACATTTTTCATACACGTGCACATTTCTTAAAATTTATTTCAAACACGGCCTTGGTCTTAGATGTCCTCTCATAGATTAAGTCTGATGTTTACTCTTCATATGTCACTTCAATTTGAGCGAAAAGCCAAAGCAATTTTAGTAAAGTGCTATATCTAGTTAGCGCTCGGTGCAAAAGAGGGGGAGTTTAATAATACAAGATCAGACAATAAGTCTCAATAAACACGTCTGAATAATAACTAATTCCCTGGAAATGTCAGGACAATGAGGCAGCAGCTGTTTGAGAAGGCTGACTAAATAGGAACACGTCATCCTGAGGGATTATTTCCAAGGCCTTAATATATGGTCCATATATGAGCAGCCCGTGTTACAGACATGCCTGTAATGCCACATGTAATACTGAGTGAGAGTGTACTGTACTGTAGATGTGAAGGATAAAAACAACACAGTCCTTGCAGACAGCAGCAGTTTGAAAGAGAAACAGTGTCCTGTCAGATGTCACACAGACGTCTTCATATTATATTTAGCTTCAAACCCTTAGCTGAACATTCGCTTCTGTCTCCTGTCTCTACACTGGAAACAAGAAAGAAAATTTTGTCCTGTGCCATAATGTGGAATGTCAGTCTGACTTCGCAGCGAGCAGATCCATTGAAAATGAATTGTAAATGATAGAAAATGTGACTTTGACAGTAATCCAGGCTGATTTCCTGAGGATCAGGATGCATTTATGGCTCGGAAATTCACAGCGCTGCCCGGATATAAAACTCAATCAAACGGAAAAGTTTAGACAGGCATTGTTAAAACTGCTTTTAGTACAAGTCTCCTATTAATTATAACTGGAGCGACTGAACGTGTTCTTTGAAAAATTCGTATTATTTCTAATGTTATTCACAAATTCTGACTGACTGAATTAATTAAACATCATTACTTCTAATGACCCGAGCTGCCTACGATCAATCCCCTTGATGGTATCCCGTTTAACCTGTTATGTTACCTTTTCAAGCACTGATCAGTGTTTTGAATCTATATTTCCTACTTGTACAGTAGTAGCTTTCTGGCTAGCTGAGAAGACACAAAAACTAAGGATGCTACTGCCAGCAGCAGTTAGCTTAGCTTAGGATAAAGGCTTGAATCCATAATCAGGATGGATATGGACGTCACCCACAGCCGTTGTGAAGCTCAGAGTCTGGTGGCATCTTTGCAGTCCAGCCTTTGTCGCCTCCCAGTTAATCCAAAAATCGGCGAAGATGTGGATCATCTGTGGACTTTGGGTGTCTGATCCTCAGCCTCCTGTAATGGCACATTGCAGGCTGTAAATGTACAAAGATGGGCATTTTAATATGGGTGCTTATGGAGATTAACTAGTCCTGTAACCAGCCTCAAGTGGCCTTAAGAGGAATTGCAGTTCGTACTTCTGCATTGGCGTTACCCCGCAGCCACTAAGGTTGCTGCTTGCTGGAAGCAAGTGTACAGCTGGCCTGATATTTAAAAGGTAAGAAAAATTCATCTAGCAACACTCCTGAACTCACCAATTAACACGTTTTATGTATAAAAACTGAAGAGTTAAAACAACATTTCACCGTAGAGGAGGCGTCTGTGTCAGGTAATTTGTTGACTGGAAACTGTAAATTTGTGGCGTCTCCTCTGGTTGCCTGGCAACTTGCATAAAGTAAATAGTAATTTTTACACTTCGGTTTTTAATTCACATTAAATAAATGAACTATAATGTGTTAATTAGTGAGGCTTACACTTTAGAGGCTACAGGTTACCTTTGGACTGAGCCAGACTAACTGTTCCTCTCTGTTTCTGGTCTCTTCTTAATCTATAAACATATAAATCTGATTTAGCTTTTACTTTATCATCATTCTTGGTTATCATCCGTTATCTGTTGTCCAGAAACTTATAAACACTGACCCCCAAAGACTAGATCGTCGTCAGCATATAACCAATCACTTCTAATGTTGCTACAAATAAAATAAAACAAGTAACATGATAACTACATAGATATGTTGTATAAAACTCGAAGCATGCTGTCAGATATCTCAATGCACATTGAAGTTTAACTGTTATCGTCCCCTCGAAGAGGACGCGTCGCACGCGTAGATGCGCTGTACCGCTATAGTCACCGTTTTGGCCACTAGTCACTATTTTGTTTTACCTCAGAGGTGTCTTCATCAACATGCTGGGTAACAGGTGTTGCTTGTAATGGATTAATTACAACTCTCTGTGGAGAGGAGGGAAATTAAAAATCAAATTATCATAATTAAGCCATCATCGTCCGATCGATAGGAAGAGAGCACAAACGCCGGATTTCTACTCGGCTGCAACAGAAATGATGATAGCTCGGCGCTGACTACTGTTTTTTCGGTGTGAGGGAAGCTGTGAAGATGCGCGCGTTGTTTTCGTGTGAATTAGCAGCTCCTGACGAGGCTGCAGCTGGATGTCACACTGAGACACTCTTTTCTCATCCACCTTTGCTCTACATGCTGTACAGGCTGTTTGTTTTTTACAGTGTTGGCACACTTACTGTACATTGCTATTGTTGTTATGTTGCATAGGACATTATGGATTCATCTGCTGATCATTTCTGTCATGAATCAGCTGATTTGGTTTGTAAAAATTCTGAAATTATTCAGATTTATTCAGCTGGAGTGTTTTTTTCTGACCAACAGTACAAAATTCAAAATTAAATTAAGATAATGAAATGAAAAAGCAAAAAAAAAGTTGGGACCGGTTGCATGAAAAATGACTCACACAGTTGTTAAAATAGTTGATTTTATGTCAGAGGACTAAACGATTCATTGATTCATCGATTCAGGTGTACATTTCCACATTTAATTTGCAACGTAATGAGTAAATAAATATTTATTGTTATTTTATTGCTGATTTTATTGTTTTATTTGGTTTCTGTTTATCAAGATGAGTAATACAATCAGCTGACCTGAACACATACAGTATGATCCTTAAACAAAGGGTATTTTCTTTCGCAACAGACAAAAAATATCAAGTCTTAAAACAAATCGTGCCGCTCGGCTCCTGCTGCTGATTCTATATATCGAATCCGATGCCCAGACAGCTCGTGGATCCTGTGGGAGCTCTCCGCGGAGTCGGTGCGTCTGGCAACAATCCCCCCAGTTTTTACATCAACTCTCAACTGTTTGACACACTTCAAACATCTCCGGGCTCTGAAATCACTTTGTCTCCCTCACTCACTCACGCACACTAAAGTGCCGACATCCAAATCTTTCAGACACTTGAGTGAAATCTAATAATCCATCTCCACGAGGGTCTGCAGCAGCTAATCAGAGCAAGATCAGACAACTGGGGCTGAACATGTCATTAGTACTATAGCGTTGTGTACATGCAGTAATCTCATTATTGTCCTCGCGCTGATTACGTATGTAAACCCATTACGTTGCTTGCAAAGTAGAGAAAATAGCATGTTCATAATTTCATCTTAATGCAATCTGACATGTCATAATTGATTACATATAATAATTGCCTATCTGCTGTAGGACGTAAGTGCTGTCAGTAATTTCTCTCTCGTCTAACTGATTGCTACCTTAAAGGGTAAATTCAGCCAAATAAGAAAAACAACAACAACAAATCCTTGCAGAATATTTTGTTGAACCTTCCAGAAGTCCCACTTTCTACCAATTCAACAGAATGGATGTGACAGAAATGTTGTTTGTGGCGCTCAAAATGAACAAAAAGCAGCATTACATTGTAAAAACGTACTTTCAGTGTCCTCAGTTTGAGGCCTGCGGGCGACTTTTGTTGCATCTCCCCCAATTTTCTTTAACCTCTCCGCTGTCTGCTGTCACATGAAGGCGAAAACACTCAAAAGACTCAATAGCAGGTTCGAGAAAAACCTTCTGCAAATCTGGATGGATAACCTGAAAACCTCAGAGCTTAACGTACCTCACTGATGTCTTCATATCAATGCATGAAGAAACTGATGAATAAACAGATGAAACATAAAAATAGATGTTCATATACGGATAATAGATTAAATAAATGATCAGATATAACCTCATTTTAATCAGTCAGCCTAGAGAGATTCTTTTAAATTGCTTTTGATTAATGAGTTCTGTATTTAAAGGGGCATTGCACTGATTTTACACATGAATGTCACCGTCACGAGGAGCACTGCTCAGCCGGTTAAATCATCATTGTCTCTAACGTCTAAGAAAATATCTAAGAATGGAGTGACGCTATCACGCTGCATTGTGGGAGATGTAGGATGTTTCTGGATATTCTTTTTTTGTTATCTCTGGCAATTGCACCAACTTCAGAGCTCTGCGACAATAAAGCAGCAGGATTAATCCCCTTTAAACGACCCCGGGCTTAGTTGTTATGAATTGTACTTGCGTGCCTCACCTCAGCTAAAACTGAATGTGATTTTTCCCGAACATCCATCCTGAGGTTTCGTCTTTTTAATCAAGGTTACTCAAAAGTGATAATAGCACACAATGTGCCATTCTATTCATCCGGAGACCTTTTTTATTGAATGCATCATACTAGCAGAACTGAATCCTGCAAACTGTCTCCGTCTAGGCAAACACAATGTCTTCCCAGACGACTGTCATTTGATAATAAATAAAACATGAAATTAGCAGTAGATACGCACACACACACCCCGACCTAAAACATAAATGTTACATAACACCAGATGAATGCATTATAAAACTCTGAGGCAAAAACTCTCCAGAGTGAGCCAGAGATTTGTCTGATATAATGTATCAGGAGACACATTACCTCGGGGACCGTCGCCCTACCAGGCCAGCCATGATAAATAATGCAACAAAAATACATCATCGTGATGTTTCTCTTTATCCAACATGTGTAGCTGTCAGCTTTGATCAATAAGAACACACTAAAGGCAATACTATATAAACACAGTCCTTTTTATGTTTATGCATGCTGTTGAACTCAGAATCTCTGCAAATAAGACATTTAGATGCAAAATATTTCAGCCCTCAAGGCCGGCAAAATCTTTAAGGTTGACCCGGAGTGTTGTACAGGCAGGGATATTGTTATCAGGATATTGAGGAGAGGGGCTGAGAAGTCATTACCGCACAATGATATTCTCTGAGGTTCTTCTATAAAAATGATCCCAGCGAGGTTTTTTCAAAATACCAATTTATCTCATGTACCCCGCGTTCGCTGTATGCCCACTTTCAGAGCCGCTGCATACCTGCAACACACACAGACCACGTAATAAGGTGGAAATCTGAAATTCAAATGTCTTTGCTCTCGTCTCTCATCACACAGGTGTAGTGATCTAAGTGCCCGCCCATCAATTTTGACTGTCAGATCAAAAAGGTCTTCATCAGGCGAAGCTCACACGCCGCATGGATCGTTTTACTGTCGGCGAACATGACGAGGCGTTTGAATAATTAAAACAATTTGGTGACACTTGAAAGCGTCTTTGTGATTCGTATCCTGCCTGAAATGTCGGTGAGAGGTTATATAATGAAGATGTGAAGAAACGTTTTTTAAACATGATGTTCTGTCCGAGGTCACGGCATTTCTCTGACGGGGGCTTTGACCTCTGAATAGAAATCAAATATAATGTCACAGTGTAGGATAACATGCTGCATTTATTTGACTTTTTGGCAAACAAAAGGAATATAAATTTACTTGCATAGACTATAAAGCTTCCTAAAGTTTCCTGACAAGACTTTATGTTCTGTATTTTGCCGCCTTCATCAAATATGCAAGCTGAGCTCGGGCAAAGGAAATGCTTACCAGTTATCACACCTACAGCAGGTTTAAAGGTCCAGGTCGCCTCACCTGCTCCTTCCCAGTGTGAGGGAAAAACAACAGGGCCTCTGTAGATATAAAAGTTTCCTTTTATAGTAACAGTTCTCACATTAAGGAGATTCTACACCGATAAAAACTGTTTTTATTGCATATTATATTCAGTTTCTTCGATATTCTTTAAAGGTGTAAAGAAATACAACAACTTCAGTGACAGTGAGTGCGTTTCCATCCACATCTTTTTATGCATATTTTCAGTTTGCGCATGGAAAACCTGAGTGGTTCACAAAGCCAACGATCAAAACATTACATTAAAACTTCAAATGCTATTATACTATTATACTCATCAGACATCACTCATCCCCACACTTCTCTCTCTCAGTCTCTGTCTCTGGATGTCTGGGTTAAGATGTTTCTATACCGTGTGCATAATTAATTCGATCTTCTCCCTCTATTTGTAGGATTTTAACAACCTTTGGACCTAGCTACCTTTACTAGAGAGTCAAGAAAAGAAGCTGAGTCTGTCTGAGACGAGCTGTCCGGGCCATGCCTAAATCTGCAAACTGTTCTTCAGTAGGCTTCAACAGACAACCAGTCCTGACTGTCTCGCCCTGCCGTGGCATTGATCTCGACTTGGTATCAACCCTTCAAAGTCTCGGTCTTGTCTCATTGTCGATACACTCGGGTCTTGGTCTTTACTTGGTCTCGGTCCAGGTGGTCTTCCTTTTATAACGCCGCTTTCAGTTATAATAAGGATTTCTGACCCAGAATTAGCTTCTCAAATTGCCGCCGCCAGCCTTGACTGTATAAAATGCTCAGTCACCGTGCACTCCCTCTGTCTGAAACCAGCACGTGCGATTAGCATCAGTGAGCTCTCTGAATTACAATCCTGCCGCCATTAATAAAGACCAGAGAGAAAGATGAAACCGAGGATTCGGCTGTACTTCTCATGTGGTGCGGGCCCCGGAGATCCACGGTGCCCACAGCTCCGAGGACTTTCTCTGAGGCGTCTTTTTGATGTAAAAAGTCAAGGAGTGCTCTCTGTATTCCACCGGCAGCCTATAGCCCCGGCCTGACCAGGCGGTAATAGCCTATGATCAGAGATCTATTACTCACTTCTAAGAAATGGGCTCAGGGAGCACCCTCATTTGCCATTTTAAATTGATCTGTACTTTTGGTTTCTGGTCCGATGAGACAACATCTCTCAATTTCAATTTCCTATGGCGATATATTACTATCAATACATTATTAGAGTCATCTCACAGGTTGTTCTGTAGACTCTGATTTGCATAAGTATATGCATTTCATTGCAGCAGATGTTTTAAATGCAGAATACAGAACCGTGCGATGTGTCAGAGAGGACCGTGGGATAGTGTTGAACTTCCTCGGGGCGAGCTCTCTCCCAGTTGTGTGCCTTCCTGCCCAAACATTTTAGCATCATCCGCCACGGGCTGGGACACCGGGAGACAGAGGAGGATTTGGAATACATTTGGTCGAGGTAACAAATTAGATTAGTCTATTTATCTACTAGCCACCCTCTCCTCCTGCTCTACCTTCTCTCTTTTCTCAGCAGGAGGCCACGCTTGTGTCACTCCTGTCTCCTCTCCTGTTTCCCCTCAGACGAAACTGTCCATGCTGATCAGCCTCACCGCTGCTCGACGCAAGACAGGGAGGATATAAGGAATCAGAGGGGGGAGAGCTTACCTTCTTGCGGCCAGATCATGAATATATTCAACGGGGCGGGCGAAAAAAGACTGCGACCCAGCTGTTACAGGAACATTTCATATTACCGTCTTCCACATGTGAGGCAATAATTGTGCGAATGAAAGCAATGCATATTATATTTTCATTTTCCGTCTCCCTTTCTACGCTGGCAGCTGTGGACTTTTATTTGACCGAGCTAAAAACTGCTGTAATAATCCGGCGTTTTGCTGCATAAAGGTAATGTTCTCATTCTGCCTGAGCTCGGTCAATATTCTCTCACGACTGTTGTTATAATGTACAATAACTGAGTAGCAGGTGCGTACGACAGAGGGAGAAAAAACGATACGGTGCAACCATATCCAAGGAAAGTCTTTGTCATATAAACTGCATTAATGTTTAGTTAGGCAGTCGGAGTTATGTTATAATAACGACTGGAACACCTAACAGGATGGTGAAGGGCTCATTCAGTTTAGGGAAACTTTCTCATTCATGTTTTTACAAAGGCTGCAGAGCCAGTCCAGTAATTCATACCCATACCTCACAGATGATGATTACAGTAAAGCGTGCACAAAGCTGTAAACAAGTTGTGACAAGTGTAAGTAAAAGGCACAACCTGGAAGCGCGCCAAAACATCTTACGTCTTCCCCCGGTGCGACGCGGCCTGGCCAGTATTTTTCCCCTCGTTTCATACTCGGCTCACGGCCGTCTCCATTGCACTTAAAAAGGTCCCGTGGCTGCGTATTAACAAAACGGCTTCATTCGAGTAAACAAGTGACTTCAAAGCCACAAAGGTGTTGCGGTAAATCCAAATTAATTAAATTTCGTTATCTGTTAATTACATTGTGTGTCATTAGAGGTGGTTAGAGTGAATTACGGCCGGCTGCTCCGTTTAACCGCAAACATCCTAGGTGCCATTTTAGTCATGCAAAGCGCGACAATAATATTTATGCCTTTGACATGGAGGAGGTGCTCACTTACAGTAGAGCCGCTCATGCATGTGTGCGTGGTCACCATGATTCACATGCGCTCATAGGGAAAATGTTATGTGCACTACTGACTGCTGCGCATTTGTAAAATGAGTAGAATGTAAGCTCGAGCTCAGGCTGGCGATAATAAAGAGTACCCTGTAACAATATGACAGAATGAATGGCTGCATTGTTTATTCAGCGCACTAAATGAATGCCAATTAAACATTAAATACTCAGCTGCTGTTTGTTGCCTCATATCGCTTCCAGACATGGACAGATTATGAGACAACAGGCCCCTGGACAGAGACATTTAAAGACCCCCCCATCGCTTCAACAGAAGAGCGAGACACCCAGACTGAAAGAGACACAGAGCGACTACAAATGACAGTCATTTGATCCGTTTGCAACTTTTTGTAGTCATTTTATGTCTTTATGTGTCCAGTGTCAGATTTTGATTTGTGTCCCTTTGTGGTGGTTTTGTATCTCTTTGCAGTCATATAGTCTCATGGTTGTTTTGTGTCTCTTTGTTGTTGTTTTGCGTCTTTTTGAGGCTGTTTTCTATCTTTTTGTAGCTGTTTTGTGTCTTCTTCTTGTTTTGTATCTTTTTGTTGTTGTTTTGTGTCTCTTTGTTGTTGTTTTGTGTCTTTTTGAGGCTGTTTTCTATCTTTTTGTAGCTGTTTTGTGTCTTCTTCTTCTTGTTTTGTATCTTTTTGAGGCTGTTTTGTATCTTTTTGTTGTTGTTTTGTATCATTTTGTAGTTGTTTTGTGTCGCTTTGTTGTTGTTTTGTAACTGTTTGAAGCTGATTTGTGTCTCTCTGCAGTCATTGTGCATCCCTCTGATTGACAAATGCTAACAGTCTTTATTCGGCTCTGGTCCAGCAGCTCCCGGCCTGTAATCGGTTAGGCCTGTTCAGTAATCCATCCATGATACTAACAAGCCATCAAGCTATCACCTTCTGATTCGGTCATGGGGGTGGGGGGGTTGGGTGGTAATCTACCATCTCTTGCCACCCCTCTGGCCCCTGTCATAATGTCAAGCACATCATGACAGTTCACTGACCATCCATGCCACTTCCCCTGAGGATGCCACCTCCACGGCAAGGAGAGGGAGACTCGAGAGATAAGGTCTTATCTCTTTTTATACAACTAGACAACTTGTACAAAACCTTATCAGTGGTATAGTACATGTATCACAATAGGCTGAGCTACAGTTTCAGGGTGTGTTAAGTCTAAATGAAATATGGCGACAATTATCTAGTCAGTTGATATTAGAATTGGCAGCAAGATAGTTAATGGGGCCAACATGGCAGAATGATGTTGAAGTTGTAAAGCCTTTGTGTGACATCCACTGACTGTCACTGCTTCTGTTGACCTAATTCAATTTTCTTTTCAATTACCTGTAGTATATTACCATCACAGCCATTGGTATTGTGGTATAAATCATCCAACCGGACCCTGTGGCTACAGCAGACAGGCACCCCACTGGGTGATGTAGAGCTGTGTCCTGTCTGGCCGCTGTCTCCCTTAAATATATTTTAGATTAAAGAAAAGAACACAAAACACTCACGACCCACATTTCAGCAGCCAGACTACGCCGCCAGGCCCCTTCATAGCAACCTAATGTATAATTACAGTGACTCAAGGTTAGTCACAGAGAAAACTGATAGCTGAGAACAAAGCCCAACGAGTTCTGGGAACTAGGATTATTATTTGGGGATGTGTAATTAAAAAGGCCTCGGTGTAATGTACTCCCAGTCTTGCGTCTTTGTTTCAATCTGCACATCTTTCTTTGTGCCTAAGAGCTTGTGGCAAGTTCAATAAGGTGAACGTTGGTCAGCGAGTGGGGGGCCCGCTGACTGGGGTTTGGTAACAGTGTCACCTCAGTGTCCTACTGAGGTGAGAACATTGATTTATTGTTTAAGGGGCATGCTGGGAGCAACCAGGTTTGAAAACACCCTTTAATCAATAGGGGCGGTTTATCCAGTGTGCTTAATGTGTGAGGAGAATTAGCCATGCTGGCGTATGATGTGTGTGCGGACCAAAACTAATACAGTGAGTAGACGCTAAATGAAATGTCATGCAGAAGTACAAGCTTTCGAAAGGTCATGTGCATCCGCGGTGAAGGTGTTTTTAGGTTTTATCGACAGGCCAAGTCAAGGTTAACAAGCTGAGCTGCTGTGTCTTCTTGGGCAACGGAGCCGGCACCTCAGCCACACGCCGAGACTCAGTTTATAAGTTAATTTATACATTAAGATGACGGGTGATGATGTTAGTCTGTATTGCTGTTGGCTGGTTCTCCACTTTGGTCCAGACTGAAATATTTCAACAACTATTAGATGAATTGGCGTGAAATTTGGTACAGACATTAACGGTACCCACAGGATGAATCCTAATGACTTGAGTCTGGCTCACAGGAAATAGGCTGGAGGTGCAGGCCTACCATTGGACAGAAATTATGGACTAATTCTCTTCTTCCGTTATTTCCAGACACTATTTTGCAAGGGCACTGTCGCTGCCCGAGATGATTGTGATGATGTGCTGAGAGCTTTTTCCAGTGCCGCCACAACGCTAGAAAAATGTGAAGTTATGTGCAGAGATAAAAATAATCCAATACTGACACTAATAAAAAAAAATATTTAGTTAATTTAAAAGCAGCAGTTTTTTGTATCTGGTTTCTCTAATTAAAACAGAGCATCAAATATTTAGCCTATTAAATCATCTTGAATCATCTTTTTGTTGAAGTTGGACCAAGTCATTGTTTTCTAAGTCACTTCCCCGGCGTGGGATCAATAAATTTCTTTGAATTTTAGCTTATTCACCAAATGTAATGTCATGTCAACAACAGAGAACCAATATCTCAAATTTACATAAATCATGAATTCTTTTTTAAAAATTTGATTTATTTTTCAAAACAAGTTTGTTGAAATAATCCTAAAATAAGCACTGCTGAAGCTGAGCTTTCGTGGCGTGTTACACTATTAACCAACATCACAATGAAATAAAGCCAACATGAACTGCTAAAAACTGCAGTTCCTCAAAAGCCACTTGAAGCTGGCTGCAAAAATGAGTTGATCTCCATAAGTCCCCATGTTGAAATGACTTCACAGCAGAACATGTTCACAGCCTGGTACAAAAAACAGTTTTGGTCTCTATAGCTAATTCCCAGTTCATGACAACTGCACTGAGGGTGAATGTTGCCACTTTTATATACCTCAGCTCCACCCATGCAACACGGGAACCACACTCTGAGCTTCAAAATGTCTCTCCGGAAGCCTGTGGTTGACGTTACGGAGGTGTGCGACCTTGAGATGAGCAAAGAACCAGGAACGCTGGTGCACGTGTTGTTCATGCAGTGGGGAAACAGCGGGGAAAAAGCTCGAAAAGAAATGATGCAGAGATTCACTTTTCGGCAGTGCTAAGCGGCTTTGCAAAGGCTAGTTAATTAAATGAGATGCCTGAGTTGACTTGCCTAAATTCACGACGGTAATGAGGTTGATAACTGTGTTCTTTTTAATTAAGCTCTATTGTCTCTGACAACCTGTAAATAGAGCTGTAGCCGATGGAAAAACATTGCAAATTGCTTGTGATGTCCTAAGACCTTTGGTTAAGAGATTTCCACACCAAAGGAGGGACGTATAGTGTCTGCCATACCTTGATAATGAGCTGAGGGCTTGAGACGGGGTACATGTCATGCAAAACTGAAATATTACTCTATTAAGTGAGGCCTATATTTGTGTTATAGGGGTACTGTACACACTGTAACATCTGTTTTTTAAAGGAGTGGCTTGGAAATGAGGCTGTAGATTCATTTCAAACTCTAAACCATATTTTTTAAGCACACGAACGTCACCACTGACACATTCAAACCCTTTCATTCTCCATCCTGCGGCGAATTAATCTCATGTTTCGTAAGGTTTTTCTCACATTAACCACAGTGACTTCAACATATGTCGATGTCACCGTGTTCAACAGTCTGTTAACTGGTTAGAATTAATTACAGACTAACACTTAACGCGTAGCTGTATTCATACTCCAATTAGCTCTGCATGCGAGTACGTAAATAGACAAGTGTGTCTAATGTAAGGTGATTGTTTTTCTCATCGCTGGGTTGGCTACTAATTACTAACTGCATACTCCTAACAAGTTAATGTAATTGTCATTTCCATAGCTGTATTTACTCTCAAGGCATGTTCCTTTCCAGTTCCAAGCCCCTGAGTACCACGTGAGGATGATAGATGGTTACGTATCTTAATTTTCGGGTGATATTAAATCTGCAGAGATCGTTAATACATCGTCAGCTTCAAATCGAAATTGACAACTTAAGTAAAGTTGTTGGGATGAATCTGTGTGTCCTAAACTAGTTATTCACATGCGATCATAAAGCTTTGGAGTGTTTCTTTTAAACATATGGTTAACTTTCTCTCTTTATAGCATATTTAGCCTGTATCGATTTGCATGATCGAGTGGGATGGGGAGCAGGGAGAGAAATTACGTTCGGTCGAGAGGAGGACAGAGCTAAGGGAGGCCCGAAGAGACAATGAGCAGCAGTTTATTTGCATTAAGCAGATTGGAGTTTTAGTTATATGAACATTTCTCAGAGGCAGAGCAGCTCCAGAGGCTGAAGTAATCTTATTAGTTTAGTTAAACCTGGCAGAGCTAAATGACCAAAGTTGTCTCTGCCCCAGTTCCCTATAAAAGATTTTTCTTTTTAAGGCAACGTACTATCTGCAGGAAATAATTTATACTCGCACAATAAGTTAAGTACAGAGAGGGGCGGTAACATTTTAAAAGTTGCAGATGTGGAGTGCAAAAGTGTGTGTACAGGAGTGTGAGATATAAAAAGATGGTATGAGATGCTGCCATAGATTCAGGTATTAAATACGGAAACTTTTTAATCCCTAAGGTTCATATAACTTAGTAAATCAAATAAAGGACCACATGTTTCTGTTATCATAAAGGCACTGATGTTATCCCAGAAGGTGTGACCTGATCAAGTCCTTTAAATAGTTTTTTTTCCACAAGCTACTTGATCGTCCTGGTTAAAAAACATTAAGTTTATCAATGTAAATTATTGATATGATATGAATGAAAGATTAATTAATGGAATGTGATTCATAAGAGTGATCAGCAAAAATACACAGTCATGTCTGCCCGTGGTTGTGGAGCAGTGTTTCAGAGTTCAGGCGTCTTCCCTCACAAATGATTTGTGCCGACAAGTTTAATTTGAAGTTAATGTTAATCCCTTGCTGCAGGAAGCAATCGTCATTTTACCGCGTTAAAGTGCCTGTCAGAACCACTGACAGTGTGAGGAATGGGCGTAGCATTTGTGACGGTTACTGTGACTGTATCCGCCGGCACGTTGGCAGTCCTGCGTCTGCCGCCTCCCGGCTCATCTAAAAATCAGACCTGAGGTGGACTGAATAACGCCTGGGCGCTCAAACAAGCCACCAGTAATGTGGCCACACTGTTAATCCTGCATAACTTTAAGCTTTCATATAATTTGAACAAGTGAGTTAGAGAGGAGTTCACCCTCAGTGCAGTTGTCATGAATGTGGAAATTAGCTACAGAGACCAAAACTGTTTTTTGTACCAGGCTGTAAACATGTTTATTTCTGCTGTGAAGTCATTTTAACATGGGGACTTATGGAGACTGACTTGTCCTGTAACCAGCTTCAAGTGGACGTTTGAGGAACTGCAGTTTTTGGCACTTCTGCATTAAATTCAGTCAAGGTCAGTCAAGATCCTATATATTTTCATTTTCATTTTCAGATCAGCTATCTCTAATATGAAGCTTTATTTTATTTATTTATATCTTGTTGATCTTAAAGTGTGCAGACGTAGGTATATTGCATCTGGATCTACCCAGATGTGCATGTTTTTAGTTTCTGTAAAGCCTTTTCATGTTCCTAAAATGTCCAAAAAAGTACAGAGGAGCTTTTTGAACCTGAGCTCACAGCCCCGGGTTTGATGTGCCCTTGTGTCATTTTTGATCCCTGCTACCTTTGTGGTCACATGAAAGACAGAAAGCAGTCAGCGAAAGCTTTCTGTAAGGACAGTACATTTTTGTGAAAGTTGATCCAGCCTGTAATACGTTACAGACGTAATGAGAAAAGGAGCAGCAGCTGCTATCGTCCTAATGCCGGACATCAATTGTGGGGAGAATAAGAGCCGGCTGTAAAGTCACAACAAAGCCTCTTAAAGAAGAGTGGGATTAAAATAGAATTTAGGCTCGATTGTTCATGTTTTATGTGTTGTGTTATTCTAAGAACAAACAGGCTTTTGTTCATTGCACCCAAAAGAAATTTAGTAAGAGTAAGAAACAGGACGTATAAATATTTAATAGGACTGGCTTGTTCTTCAGTGGATTGTGTTTACCCTTCTGGTGGGTTTTTTTTTCAGCCATTTGCCTTTTTGTGGTGTGGTCTGTTGCCGAAATTTTAGAGAGCGAGGGGGGGGGGTGCTTCGAGAGTTTGCCAGCGAGAGAGTCCATTTAATATTGATCTCCAGCCAGCCTGCATGTCATTGACTGACGATTAACGAGCGCACCCTGTAGGTGGTTTGCTGTCAATTGTCCAATCAGAGTCCCTTTTCCCGCTGCAGAGACAATGCCCGGCCTCCATCGTCAGTGGTCCTTCCTCCAGCTCTGTGCCTCGTATCCATTCATTAAATGAGGAATAAGTAGTATCTGAGTCTCAGGCATGCGGTATCGACGTAAAGAAATTAAATTGGTTCAAGGCGTATTATAAAAGCCTTACATGAAACAAGAAATATAGAAAAATAAACAAGCTTCTGGGTGTATGCACAATTAAAACAAATCTAATTAATATTAAAATTAGCCTTTACCTTTACAGTATCACTTCTGTACTGTTCTGTACACTGTTTATAATTACAGTCGGTGCCAATACTGGCAAGTAAACAGATTTTATTAAATAAGTGAAATTATTGTTGATGATGATTCACGCCGAGGGAAAGGCGTTCGACACGTTTGTTGTCTCCGTTTTGGTTTGATTACAAAGAAACTCCCAAGACGGACTTTTCCTGGTGAGCGTTGTCTTCAGTGTGATGCTGTCAGCTCTGTCTATAATGTACAAAATAATATGAATATCTGGTCTTTTAAAAATACAATAAATACAGTAATTTAGCCACGTGCTTTGTGAATCACACTCACTAAATGTAAATGTAGTAGGCACAAATAACGCAACCAGCGTGTGATGTAACCGCAGAATGTATGTTCAAAATATTGTAATTATATTATATATAACTGTAATTATAGTGTACAGCACTTCAGATATAATACAGTTGATTTAAAGTGCTTTAACGCACAGAATGATGAGGGGAGAGATCAGAATCAGGAACGGGTTTTTATATCTTCATGGAATTTTCCTTCAGATTTCGCCACATTGAGACGAGTAGGAGGAAAGAAAACATAGATATTCATAAAAATCATACAAAATTACAATTAAAACTTGCAGAAATACTGTATATACTGAAGCTGAAGATGATGGAAGGTGCAAAACATTCATTAAACGGCAGATAAATGTTAAAATATACGGAATAAGGTAAAATCAGACAACAAAAGCACTGAAGAGGTTTCAGAGGTAACACAGGAACAGGATAGACGCGGAGTGAAAGTGTGTTTTAAGTTTTGAGTTACATAGTTTGGAGGCAGCCGTCGCCGTAGCACTTGAGTCCTGAATATTAGAAACACCCGTCAGTATAACACAATATTATTCAACAGCGCCGCGAACTACAGCCTTCAGAATGATCGTAAAGTTGAGTCAACACCTCACTTAACAAAAAGTGAACCTTCATGAACGGAGAATTTACTGCAGGACTGTTGCAGATGACTGCATTAGACGTACCCGGAAAAGTAATAAACTAAAATACTGGGCTGTATCTACGTCTACAGCTTCGTGTGCTCGTATGTGTTACAGTTAGACAAACTAATGGAAGTGTTCTTAGAAATACATCCTTTACATAAACAAAGAAGTTGCAGCTAAACTGCAATTAAGACTTAAACTCTCTTCCTCGCTGCGTTCCTGTTTGTGCACGTTCCCAAAGAATAAATATTATTCATTATTTCAATCTCCTTAATTAGTTTCTTCCCCAAGTACTTGTGTCTCCAGGTGATTTCTATTATGTCCTTTTTTACGTTGTATATTCATCTAACTCGTCTTATTTTTCGAAGTCACATCGGTTCATTGCGTTTGTGTCTTTATGTCTGCTGCTTTTTCACACTCTCTCTCTCTCCGCAGCTCAAAGACGCTCGCTCTGTGCTAACAGAAACACACTTGACACTAACACAGACGGATACAGCCAGCAGAGGCTTGGCTCTGGGTTGTTTACAGAAGGATGACCAAATGGTCAGAGTCTACTGTGCAGTATTTCCCATCATTTCTGTCTGCCACTGGGACATGTAGGACAGCAGAGCACCTAAACTGCAGTCAGCGTAACCACCACAGCCTGTACATCAGCAGTGACTGAGCTGTATGTGTTCAGGCTTGCCTCTGTGTGTGTGTGTGTGTATGTATGGCGTATTAAATGTGTAAGTAAGAAATTGCCACCTCTGCAGTTCCACTATATTAGTTTGTCCTCACCAGGGCAGGGCGACAAAGACGGCAAAGCCATGTATCTGCTGACAGATCAGTCTCTCAGCAGTGGGAGAAACCCTTATGTCAACTCGGTGCGGCTGCTCGGCTCGCCCTCCCCTCTGAACAAATAAGATCAGAGTCAAAATGAAAAGCATTATTACTGCTGACATCTTTATCTCCGGTCTACCTTATTTAATAACCAATTTCTTTCTAGGCTTCCTGGAGGAGTTTATCCTTTGGGCAAGCCTCTTTCTTTGCTGCTGAGAATCGGCTGTTTAGTTATGTACACTCCGTTGCCAGAGGGAAGAAGCTGTTTCATAGCTGTTAGCCTTAAAGTTCCACACCGCCTGTCGCCCTGCCTGGTATCACTGTGTGTTTACTCCAATAAAGCTCCGGGGAAGTGTTTCATTGGGTGAAGGTGTTTAAAATAAAGCGCACGTAGCTCAGGGAAAAAGAAAACACTTTCTTCAAAGATGTTTGCATAACGTGGCACGTAATTTGTCTCTGAAAGCGCGAATATTTGTCATGCGATTAATCATTTATTAAAACTGTGTGCTGTTCCTTTCATTTTACCGACTGTACATTTCCACACATGAAACCAATCTAATATTTACACGTGTGGATAAGAATAGTCTTCTTGAATGAACAAGCAAACGCGTCTATACGGTCCACAACCATGCTAGCAGCTCTCTAAGACTAGCATTAGCATGCTAACATGCTCACAATGACAGTGGAAACACTTCAGCAGCTATAATTCAAGCTAACAATCGCTAATTTTGCTAACTAACTGACATTAGCACGCGGACGTGCTCATGCTGTGGTAGATGTAAACAGGAGCTATCATCGGTTAGCTGTGCGCTTTTAGCGGCGCTCGTTTTAGCCCGTATTCGTTCACATTTGGCACCATTAAAAGTATGCCGAATTAGGTATTAGCAGTTCCTGTTTGAAATGTACAGACAAATATCTCTGGCTAACTTTGATACTGAATAAAACATAAAAATCTGAAGGTTCTCAGGCAAGTTCTGGAGTCAAGATGCATCTTTTTTTCCTGTGATTTCTAAAGGGATTTATAGAAGTTTATTCGTGACATAAATGATGATATCCTTTGGAAGTCTGTACAAAGGGTCTACAGCACCCAGCCGTGCTGGCAGCTCTGTTATGCTGCACTTAAAGTCACACGTTGAGCTAAAAGCTAACGTCAGCATGCTAACACACTCGGAATGACATTTTACCATTGTACCATTTCAGTGTTATAATGCTAACGATTGCCAATTAACCCTGATGACAGTGCTAGATGAAGCGTCATATTCAGCGTGGCAGAGCGTGCTTGTTTGAGACCACAAATGTCAGCCTCAAGGTGGCACAAGAGGAAAAGCTGATGGATCACCGGAGTCGTTAGGATAGTCCTCTGACCACGAGCATGAACGTCTGCATAACACTCATGGCAATCCATCAATAATAAAAAGAAAAGAGAGATCAGTGGTGGACCAGCTGATTGACATCCCCAAAGCTACGCTGCTGACATTGCTAGAAAGAATAAAAGTTCAGTTCAGTTCATCAGTTATTTTATTATATTTGACTCCACGAGTCGGCGTGTTGACATCTTGATGGGAGCACTCGGCTGTTAACTATCAACCTTGACCTTTAAACCATCCAGGCGCCGCATCCGGAGAATCCAGAGTGAAGCTCAGTGCTCTGAGCGGTGCGTCTCTTAGCTCTGGTAGTCTACTGTCTCCCACAGCACCGCTGTATTGAAAACCAATGTAGAGCCCACTGATGAATGAAGTTTTAGTACAACACGTCTAGTGCGGCGTTTGTGATTGAGCGAGGATTTACAATTAATGGTACAGCATGGGGATCAATTGCAATTAGGTGTCTGTAACACACTGTGGCTGATAAGCATCCCCACCATTGATCAACGTGCCAACACTATGGTCTTGTGAACCTGAGGCTCTCTCCGTCTTCTCGCTGTAAACGTAATTGACCCCGCAGGGTCAATGAACAAAGCTCAGGATTTGCCACGGCTCCGGGATGATCCCTCATGTGAGGGGGGAAATAGCAGGCGTTGCATTTGCCGTCATACTTATTTTTATGCAAATGTTCAATAATCTACAAACACACTGACACAGTTGGGGCAAATGGCGGCATCATGCTGTATGCTAATGCTAAGCACGAAGACTGTGGGATGTTTTGAAATCGTCTGTATTCTCGGCGCTGCTCCGCAACCCAAATATTATGGAGGAGTTTCACAGAGCGGAGCTGGAAATGTCACGTATGGCCTTTTGACATCTTGGATTGTGTTTTCTTCTCTTGGCCACAGTTGAATATTGAGTTATAGTCCTCCTTCTTTTCTCATGTAAAAACATAATAATACATGATCCTGTCTATGTTTGGTTTGTTTTCTCTGCAGCATTATAAACAATTCAAGGGATTTTTCAGCCGCCTAAAGCCGTGCATGTCGAGCCTAACACCGCTGCTTTGATCAGTCTGGTTCTGTGCATTGATTAGTTGAATGTTCTGGATTACTGCAGAGTGGATTCACAGTGAATGAAGCATTCAGATAAGTAAGACTAGTAATACCACAATGTAGAAATACTATGCTACAGCTTCAGCCATAACATTATGACCATGTGACCATGTAATATTGTGAAGGTCCTCGTTTTGACTCCAAAACAGCCCTGACCTGTCGAGGCGTGGACTCCATTAGTATGTGGCACCAAGGTGGTAGCAGCAGATCCACAGTCCGGCAAGCTCCAGACCAAAACAGCTTTTTGTACCAGGCTGTAAACATGTTCATTCCTGCTTTTCATAGAAGGAGGTTGAAATGTTCTGCATCCACCCTCAAGTGGTCGCTCCAGGAATTACAGTTTTTAGCACTTCCCCATCGGCTTGATTCTAACTTGTTTGTCCAGCACATCCCACATATGCTCGATGGTGTATGAGATATGGATCGGGATCAGACTGTAGATGTTCAAATCCTTTCGCTCTCCCATTTTTCGTGCTTCTAACGTCAACTTTGTGGACAAAATGTTCACTTGCTGTCTTCCCACCCACTGACAGGAGCCATGACAATGAGATAATCAGTGTCATTCACTTCACCTGTCAGTGGTCATAATGTTATGACTGATCGGTGTACATCATAATTTATCAGCCGACACTGAAGTTGCAAAGTAACTAACCAGTAGAAGCAAAGTGCCCGACTTTACTTGAGTAAATGTACTTTAACTGTAACAAAATTACCTTTAATGACCTTTTGTCTGACAGGGGAAACTAAACGCTGAAGCAAAAAGTATTTCACATGAATAGAGGAGATAATAAACTTAAAATATGTCCCCAAGATTAAAGAAGTAAAAGAAAATGTGGCTTTTAATTTGTGATTTTGAGGAAGCGACGTCAAACCGATAAGAGAGAGACTTACTCTCATTACTTATTCCTGATGCACATGGACAAGCTAAAATCTGTCGGAAACTGTTTCGAAAATATATATATATAAGAAAATGTAGCATTGTATTAAAATGTAATTAAAAACATAGATGAATGAATGCATGGAGGGTTTTGCCATTTGCCTCGACCATCATTTTTATGCTAATCATCAATCTTTGTCACTGGTCCACTGTAACACAGTTGGCACTAATGCAGAGTAGCCTTTTCTCAAACATATTCATAGTTTTTTTTTTTTTCTTTTTATATAATTTAATTAAGAAGATGGCTTCAAAATTCATTTGATTCAAAAGACCGGCTGTAATTTCAATTCATACAGTTTACAATGGCGCCAATCAGAGCAGCAGAGAGAGGCAGAGACAGAGCTGTGCCCGGAGGGATGCTGACCCGATCATAAGGCAGCTGCACTTAGAGAAAGAGGGAGAGACAGATATGGACGCAGGATAGATTAAGAAGGGAATATAAAAAAAAAAGAGGAGCACTCGAGAGCCGAGTGAAGGAGAGCAGAGGCTAAACTGGAGAGCATCTTGGCAGGAGCGCAGGCTGGAGCCAAAGAAGCCAAATGTCACTATATGTCAGAATGTATATAATTTATATAAACTACAGCATGTTAACATGGTAACCGCAGAGCTCGGGCTACAAGTGAGGCTGCCAAAAGAGCACGTGTTATGTCAACAGCTTATGTTCACATTCATCTGACAATGTGAAGGGAAACCTGGACGTACTGGGTCAGAACAACACCAGGAAGCCTCTTTGGGTGAAGTTTCAGCCAGTGTGTGACTTTGACTCGTGCATCAATGTTTGCATCGTAGTTTTCTGTTAACCGTGACCGTGATCTTTAGCTTTTCTTAACCAGGGGAATAAGTAGAAATTCCAAATCGATGTCCTTGTTATTATATTTACAGCTTTAAACTTTACTCCACTACATCTTAGAAGCGAGAGTTACTTTCCTTCATATTCTTTTTGTAACTCCACATTTGGTGAATTTGGTGGAGTTATTTTTTTCATCTCTAGTCCCTGCACAAACGTTATAAAGTCACAAAGTTATTAAGTTAATTAAAGTTATTAAGATCTAGTAAAAGCGTGCAGAAGAATAATGAAAAACGAGAGAATATTAACGTTAGCAGAAAGAACATTCAGGACAGCATCGTACTACATCGTCGACACAGAGGCTCAAAATGCTGGGGCGCAGGCAAAACTAGAAAATGAGGCAACTCTCAATGAGACAACATTGTTGGAGCATTTTCACAGAGTTGTATCGCTGCTTTGACTTGAGCAAAGGTTCAGAATACTTCCTCCACCACCGCCCTCAACCAAATACCAAATAGGTTTTGTACCAAATTGTGGTGAATGAACTAGTGATGAATGGAAAGTAATGCTGACAAACAATATAATCCCGCTGATAGTCCTCCAGGAGAACAAAATGCTTGAATTTACACCAATTCACCGACCTGCTTGTGAGAAAAAAAGTAGATTTCAGACTAATGAAAGTGTTGAGCTGAGTCTGATAAAAATGATAGTGTGGTTAGAGATTGACTCAAATGTTTAAATTCCAGAAATCTGCACACTTTATTGCCTATTTGTTCTTGGTGACAGACAGAAATGATGTTACTCCGGCTGTGACTTTGTGAAAGTCACTTTCATTACGCCTCGATGAAACGAGATCCGTCTTTAAGAAGCGATTCGGCTCGCTCCAAGCTGGTCTCACATTTCAGACCATTGAGAAAGATCCATGTAAATCTCCACAAACTCTGTTCTGCGGACAGGTTTGATACATTCGTGGTGAAGTCTTCCCCGCTCAGCTACACAACTGTGAGATCACTGACCTTGACCTTGAATCGCTCTCGTAGATTAATATGGGCAACTCTTGCCCGGAGCGTTCGCAGAGCTCATTTATGATTTTGAAATGTTTGTCAGCAGCCAGCGGTGGAGGAAGCGTTCAGATCGTTTCCTTATGTAAAAGTACTTTATCACTCCGTAAATATATTTACAGCACAATACAAGAGAACAATAGAAATAAAAGTTTTTCACTGAAAATTGATTGAAACTCATTGAAAATGCCACAAATGTATAAAATATATATCATCAGAATATTATTACTCATGGAAAAGTACAATTTTACTGTTGTAGTTGAACTATTTTGTATATAAATGCATAAATATATTTGCATAAATGTATTGAATAAACCATAATGCTTGTTATTTAGACGAATCTGCTTAATGCTGTACATATATCCATTATGCACAATTACAGAATGTAAAATCTGTGACCGATCCTGCGATTGATATTTGATCAGAGGTCAGCTGTGGCATCAAAGGCGCGGCGATAGCAGGTTATATTATCGCCATATTAAAATTCATCAGATCTGTGCCGTTAGTTCTGATATCTGATCCTGTGCAAATTGAATATTTGCTCTGTCTCAAACTGACAAATAAATAGCAGTCAGTCAGAGAACATCTAATCTAAATCCGTGTTTTCTCCTGGTTACAAAGCTCTTAATACCCTCCTAATGCAATATGCATACTGCAGCAATGCACAGCTTAAAACAAGCTTCTTTAGGAAAGAAAACTCCAGCATGGAGCATCGGTATAGAGCGCTCGGGGAGAATGCTGAACTACATTCACTTTTTCCTGGAGCTAAACAGAAGCAAAGAAAAAGAAGAAAAAAAAAAATCTTACAGCCAGCCTTCAACGTACTTTAGTTTTAGAGGAAAATCTTCTTGCTCTTGCAAACCCCTGTGTGTTTGTCTACAAGCCAAGAGGATTACACAGTTAACACTGGAATCATCGTTTCCTTTCTCGTGTATTAAATCTGACTCAGTCTGATACCTTAGGTGTTAGCAGTAACAGCTCGGTGTATGGAAACATAGTTTTTTTAGTGTGTGTGAGTCAGGTTCAACAGATTGCTGTTGAATCTGTTAGAAACACCGCGTCGTTTATGCCTCCAATTAATGTTCATTCATATTGTACGACTGCAGATGATTGTAGCCAAGACAAATTTCCACCGCGTTACCGTTTGACAGTTGAGTCCCGCTGCTAATCCTGCCACGCTTTCTACTCTTGCAGACAAATACAGCGTTGCCCATGACGTTGGAATAAAACATTTTCACCTCTTCTCACGTGTGACGATGTGATTTGTGCAGTGCACCTTCTCGAAACTTTATTTAGCTCCTCCGAACCTATCACAGCGACAATTAAACCACAATTAAGCTGACGTGTATAAGGAGGCATCAAAAGAGGAATGTGAGAAATATTCCAACTTTAGTGTGTGTAGAGTTTATTTTAACTGAGGTAGACTCACAACTCAAAATTCTTAGTTATTCCCACTTTTGCACCAAAATAAACAAAAGCAGGCTTCACATTTCTAGGTCATGACTATCGATTTTAGTCGGCTAGCCTGAATATCATGATATTCATGATATTGTGCTAAAAGGCTGAGGCTAAAGCTGTAGGTCTCAGGCAAAGAAACACTGCGTATGTTTTGCAAGGTATGGATAATCACATTACTATAAAGAAATCATTTCTTCAAGAGCGAGGCTGAGCTGCGATGCATCTTAAACTCTAGATCCCTGTTGAACTGGTTAGCCTGGGATGCTAAGTTTGCAGCTCACACAGATTAACACACAGTTAAAGTGCTGTTTTTGCTCTCCATCCACACTCCTCACTGTTATTACACCCCCATGCACGCTGCTTCAACCTGTCAGACAGACCTGCTGTGCTGTGATTAGGATGCTAGGCTAACTGTCTGGAAATTAACCATTTCCACGTAGGTGATTTCTCTCTTATACATCTAACTTTAAAATACAAATCCATGTAACTTTAGTTTGTTTTGCGACGCTAAATGCTTCGTAACTTACTTCTGATCGTTCTTTTATGGTGCACGTCACCGGACCGGCGGTTAACACATCAGTATTGATTATTGTTCTGGATTGGTCTTCCACTTGAGGATAGCATTCAGTGGGAAGTGCCAGTATCTGTTATCGCTCCGTGTCATCTTTGGATCGCTGTGAGGAAGTGAGACATGATGTATGCTTCTGTCTCTTGTCATCATGAAATAACCAGAGACAGTGCAACTATTGCAATTATTCAATTTATTCTGATGATACTGATGTTCCCGCACTTTCATTCTTTGTAATCTATGATGCAATAGTTACACAAGGTGCATCAATAAAAGATTACACAAATGTAAAAGCCAACAGGCTGTGTGACATATGAATATGCTGATGAGTTGACTTACATTTTTAAATGGTTTGAAACTTTACTAAATATGCACTCTCCGTCTCCAACCAGATACATCATAGACTGACAGAATTGGGTAAAATAAATTCGAGGTGGCACTCGGTAACCCCGAAGAGAGCGGCTCGGCTCCAGTTTTAACATGTCGAGACTGAGGCGTAGACAAGTTCAGCACGGCTGATTGCGAAACGCGGACCAAAGAGGCCGTGCTCGGATCAAAAGGAAAGTTAGAAGGGGGAGAGATTTGCAAAGTCAATCCCCACCACCCTGTTAGCTTCAGATACACCGCTTGATAAGGTCTTTGGATCGATACACTGATGGACACGGTGACAGAGGCAGGGCGGTTACGTACTCCCAACCACGAGGATCTTTGTCGTGTTAGACGATTGGTTCATCACGTTGGACCTCAGCTGACCTGAGAATATCTCTGGTAAACAGTGTTTGGAACTCTCAATTGCCCAAATAATGATGCATCTTGTGTGTACTTTATTTAAAAAAAGAATTTCGCAGTGGTGGTTCATTACTTGTTGTTTTCCACGGTTTGGCCTTGGCACATTAGCTCCAATTAAAATTAATGCTGTAGCCTACAATGATATTTTTGACATGCGCTTGCTTCCATCTCTGAGTTTGGGGAAGTCCCTTTCTTATTTCACAACAAACAAACAAACAAACGCGTTTCCCTGACGTGGAAGAACTCGGTTTGCACACAGCACAGATCTCGACCCCCATCCCACATCTTCGGGATGAACTGGAACGCTGACAGCGAGCCGGGCCTTATCACAAGCATCAGCGGCTGATTTTGCGAATGCTCCTGTGGCTGGATGTCGGTAAATCCCTGCAGTCGGGTTACAGAATCTTGCGGAGAAGCCTTCCTGGAGGAGCAGAGGCTGTTATAGCAGAAGATTATTGCTCATGGCTTTGGAGTGAGATATTAAATAATATAAGGGTGTCATCTTTCAGTATCCACATACTTTCTGCCTATTTTTGACACTTGAATACATTTTCCTGATATTATTCCCATACTAGTGAGATTTGTAATATATTTTATTTCCATTTTGTCAAATTTCTTTCATATTTTTCTATTTTTTACGAGTGGAAGGCATCCCTCCGCCCGGTGACCTTGGTCTCTGGGACCTTACGTTAACCACATCCCCTCAGAGTGTTTAATCTCAACCACATCCTAATCACTCCAACCCCTGCTTCCCATCTCATGGGACCAGTAGCTCATAAGCAATAAAAAGAAATGTGGACGCTGAGCAGGTTTGAACCCGATCACAAACTGGAGAGGAGAATGCACAAGGAAGAAATATACAGAGTATGCTAGGCTGGAGAAGTTGTTCTATCATTAAAGAAGTTTTATATTGAATTTTACTTGTGTCTGTGCACCATGAACTTCATCCTTGGAATCTTGTCTGACTTTATCTATAACCCCTGAGGTTTTGTATTGCATTTTATAAAGTTTGGGGACTTACAAGAAACAGATTTAACAAAAAAAAAAAAAAAAGATCGAAATTGTTGAGGCCAAAATATCCTGACCAGCAAGGCTGAAGCTCCAAAAAACACTGAATCCTACAACTAATAACACACTCAATAGCACTCCAGCCTGGTAATTCCTCATGCCTTTCCACAGCCCTAGTTTGCAACGTAATTTCCGCAGGGATATGTAATTTTTCAAAGGCTGGGAAACAAAATTTGTAAACCGATTTTGAATTGACGTGTAAAATTACTTAAGAGCTCCTTTAAGTTCAAGGTATCTAGGGGTGCTGGAGAAATAAGGCATGAGATGGACCGGCAGGTTGCTGTGGTGTCTGCGGTATTGTGGACGCTGTACTCGCCGAGCTGGAAGGCAAAGCTCTCGATTTTCCCATCCATCTATGTTCCATCGCTCACCTAAGGTCATAAGCTTTGGGAAGTGATGAAAAGAATGAGATCGTGGACGAGCGGCTGAAATGAGTTTCCTCATCCCGGCTCAGCCCTAGAGATAGGGTTGGGAGCTCGGACGTCCAGGGGGAGCTTGGAGAAGAGCTGCTGCTGTTCCAGCTGAGGTGGTTCAGACCTAGAAGCCACTGGAGGGACTATGTAGCCCGTCTGAACACCTCAAAATCTCCAGGTGGAAGCTGGAATGAGTTGCTTGGGTGAGGCATGTCTGGAACGCCCAACTAAACCTGCTGCCACCGCGACCCGACCCGCAAATGGATGCGTGATGAGTTAAGTTCCCTCATCCAAAGAAGCTACACACTGTATCTTCTTCCCACCTACATGCATGCATACAAAACATTAAGCAATGACAAGTGACAGAAGTTTCCTCTCCCCTCACCTTCGTCTAAAAGCTGAGACCACATTGCTGTGGAAAATGTATCGAGCTGAACTGCAGGAGATGTGCTCCCAAATGTTGTTTTCCTCGCCGGTCTAATGGAGATTCTGCTGTTACTGACACTGGGCCGTCGAGGAAGGAAAGTCCCCCTCCTGCTTCCCCCTCGCAGACTCCCTCTTTTCTTATCAGCGGGAGGGAGATTGAAAGTTTCAATTGGGTTTATCGTATCAATTGTCCAGACTGACATTCAGTGTTAGGGCTGGCAGCATTGTCATGGCCAAGGAAAAAAAATCACTGGAAACAAAGTTGAAGAGAACGGAGATGCGATGTCAAAGTGTTGGATGGGATGAGAAATAAGGCGTCAGCGTCTAATGCAATAATGTGAGGGAATCTAATTGAATTACTCTATATTACACATTCTATTTTTGACAAGTTATTACTAATAAATAAGTATGTATGGCCTTAACATGTCTGTCATTTCGGGCCCATTCGCCTGTCTGTCTTGTTGCTAATCTTCTTCAGGGTTGTGGAGAAAGTCAGTGTCTATCCCAGCACGCATCGAGCAAGAGGCAAGATACACCGTGGACAGGTTGCCACTCTATCAAAGGGATAACATGCGGATAAGTCAGGTTTGAAGAAAGGACCTTCCTGCTGTGAGGCAAACATTGAACCACCACACCACCCCGGCTCATCCCTCGAGGCTTTATATCCCTCTGAGTCTATTACATTTTCATTTCGTTGTTCTATAGAGAAAATATAGGCTTGTTTTTTTTTTTTTTTTTTTTTTTGGTATGAAGCTGCATGGAGAATGGACCAAAACAGTGCACTGGCCTGAAGTAACACAGCTGTGCCTGTGGTCAAGGTCCAGGCATTATGGTGTTGATAACGATACACCACGGGAACCATGGGTCTTTGGATGCTGAGATTGTATACGTGGAAACTTGCTGCTGGTTCGAGATGAAGATCACCAAAGTCATAAGGATACAACCTCTGGGGACCATGAACATCTGCACAGAATGCACTGGCAATCCATCCGATAGTTTTCAAAACATTTAACCTTAGTTAAATATGTTTATCTGCTAGTAGCACAAATGAAAAGTCCGGGGAATACCAACGCCTATAGGATGTATCCTCTGGGAACGGTGGTAATCTGTACCAATCATTATAGCAATCTATCCAATAATTATAATAATAGATATTTCATTTGGGATCCCAGTGGTAGACCAACCAACAGGACATCATTACCATCCCCAGAGTCACTCCAGACTCAAGAGAATATAGATCTCAGCGCCATGCAGGGACGAGTCTTGGAGCTGCCTTCGTAGCAATTAACTGCAATTCACTGGAGGCTGAGCTGGTGCCGAACATTTGTTTGAGCTATCACACCCAAATGAGCTTTTGCAATAATAGTGCTGATAGGTTTGAACCAGGAGGTTTAATCCGTCCATCTTATCTCATAAATCAAACATAGGAGCGATCCCGTTTGGGAGTGAGATTGGGTCGTATCGGGTCTTATGTTTGTTTTAGGACGCCCTACAATTAAGGCTGAGTTACTGTGGAGGTTACCGGTTACGAAGGTTTTACTCGCCTGTGTCACCTTCGTATTTTACTGGTTGTCATGCTCAATCAAAGCTGATTTTTGTCAGGTTCTTGTTGAATTTCTCGAGGTGTTGCATGGCTACACTTTCCAAAACAATATTTCATGAAGGCAGAGACCTTGGAATGCTCATGCTGTGGCCATTTCACTGTGTAGTTTTCTGGACTCCATTTCACATTTATCTACACTTCTATCCGTTTGGTGAAACGAAAAAAAACTTTATCAAGGCTGCTCTCTTCCCTTCACTTATTACCTTCTGTCAAGGTGTCTTTTTGTAAGTGACTTAGCCTCCAACAGCATCTATAGATCTCCTTTTGGGTATAATAGGTTTACAGATTTCTTATTTCTTTTTTTCTTCCTTGTCAGTTTGAGGTTGAAAGAAGAAGAAATACACGTCTGCTCATTATAATGTGAGATATTAGGACTTAGTATGTATCTCAATGAAGTTATTCCAAGGGCACAGATTTGACTTCCACTAGAAATACGTTTCTGCTGTTTCTTGCTGTTTTTGTCTGAAACGCATCTCTATGGAAACATATAGAGTAATTTATTTTAAAGACACATTTGTTTAAGGTCTTTAAATCTTTCTTGGTGGTATAACATCCATGACCTGATCATTTGTCTGCGTGTGCGACTTGAAATAACGATCAACAGAAAAGTGGACTTTGTTGTTTGCGAATGTTTGAACAATTCGCCCCGTTTGTCAAAAAAAACGGAAGCAACAGCTGATGTGCAGGTATTAGAAGTGTAAAGATTTAACAACGGCGTTTTGATTGAATTTCCGCCCTCAGAAGAGATGCACCGCATCATAAAAGCTGACATTCTGCCCATGATTCAGTTTCATTCACTTCAATTTGAAATGATTTATTTCAATGCTCACAAAGTGTACGCCTTTAAAAATACAGCAACAAAATGCCGGAGGGGGAGAGCAGGTTTGTGGTGGAAAGATGAGAGACTTCAAACAGAAACAGATACAGGAGGTGTTTAACTAATGATACAATCTGCAGCTTACATAATGTGACAGCCTACATTCACGGACAACAAGATACCTTTTAACGGAAAATGTGGTGCCGTGTGGATTCTCCAGTTTTAAGGGTTCACAGTTTAAGCGTCTTTAAAATATCCAACAGTTGCTTGCACCTGCACACAACATAATTATAGCTGCAGCATGGCAAAGTGTCTGCCACTAAAACGAGGTGCTCCTGTTTATATCTTCAGAATCAGGAAGGAAGTATACTCTGAACCAACCCTGCTGTTTGAACCGAAAAGAAACAAACCAAAAATAGATGTATGCCTAGAATAAGACAGCAAAAATGACATTAGGCCACATATTATTATTATTTTTGAAAGACTTCCCTGCACCACTTCTCTGTCATCAGCCATTTTTAAATTAAAAAAACTGGAGGATTTTATATAAAATGTCTGGATAGAGATTGCTTGGTAGTTTCGAAGCATAAAACCTGACAGACAGATCATTTTAACAACAGTTTTGGGGGCTTCATCATTTTCCTAAAAAAAGAAAAAACTCGGGATGGAATAACTGAGTGACAGTGCAGCCTGAGAGAGCCAGAGAGAAACACACAAGTGTCCAATAAATCCCCCAAACTATTATAAAATATTAGCTAATCTTTTTACAATTCGGAATGACATGGATGGGGATTTTTTAACAGGTGCATTACTGCTGAAGTGCCTTGGGGTTAAAGATTAGCTACTGTGCCAATGCATGACTGCAGGACTGAATGAATAATGCCATGAGCTGAGTATTACTGTGACTGGCTACTATGAGGATTCTGCTGCAATCTGAATGTCAATATTTAAGCTCATACTGTATATCCCCAAAACTGACATTTGGTCACCCCGCAGATATTTTGCAGCTTATACAACTAATGTCAGAATCTGTAGTAATTTGTAAACTCATCTATGTCTGGGTGTAGCAACACATCTACACATTATTTGTGCTAATATTGTTTTTAAATGTGCCGCCTGTAATGAAATGCGGCCTTGTCGGGCGGTGTAAAATGGCAAGACGGTTGGCGAAGCAACTGGAATGTCACCTACTCAACCTCCAAGATTAGGTGCAAAAATCAGGGTGGCAAAAGTTAACAAGACATGCTGTTCTCGCCACTCGTCAACTTGTGTCAAGATGCCCTTTGGCAAGCGCTTTAACTTCCAATATCATGAGCTACATGAGCTGCTTGTGGCTGTGATAAGCAATTTATAGCTCTTTCCTCTCAGTTTGCTCTAGTAATATTAATTTTTTCACTCTGAACACTGAAATTAGAAGTCATTAACATATCCTTGATTGTTTGATGTATACGATTATGGTAAAAACTGTAATTATCAAAGAGAAGAAATCGTTTTTCTGCCATGACAGTGACTTTAATGAGTTTTTGATTTCAACTGAAAATGTCTCTACTGATAATTTGTCATAATATCTGGAAAGGCATTAAAAATAACTTAAAAATAGCTTCCTTGATATCTTTCCTTGCCACTCATTCACTGTCTATGTCTCTCATCCAATGCTAACTGTCAGACAAAAAGCAAAAGAAACTTCTTGATGTCACGATTTTGCAGTGTGGACTGTGAGTCTCATATTCAGAGGCTGCGTACGTGAAATAAACCGAGCCCAAAGACGAGAGTGAGCTCCACCTGGAGCATGCTCAGTTTCAGGCTGACTTTGGAGAGGTTTGACTGCTGTGATCGTCTGATTGGCCCAGTGGCGTTTCTTCAAAAGTTGAAACATCTCTGGTGTGGGTTGCACCGTTTTTGTTGGGCAGCCTGCACCGCCGCAGCCACAACGATTACCCCCACTCAAATTAGAATCTATGCGAGCTAGGCTGATAGCTTTCGACACAGCAGCACTTTCTGCAGCATGAGTTGTTTTCTGAATATTTATTTCTGTAAAGGGCAGATGTTGCTACATAACCAACAGTACCTGTCGGAAAAAAAAAATGTCTACTTTAGTTGGACCCGACGGAAGTTGATGTTGTGTCTCCTAGCAACGCCGGGTCTCAGATGTCAGTCAACTGCTGCCATGGAAAACTCCCACACAGATGGCTGAAGCTTAGAGGCTGTCTCCACAAATATGTCCCACAGAGTGTTTTGTTTTTTCTCTCATATGGACAAACGGAAAACTCTGCACAATAGCTGCAGTGTCATTAGAGCTCATATTTTCTTGCACAAATTGAAGAGAAACGGGGGGAAAAAAAGTGCATCAGGCACGAGGAGCTTGCATGCTGTGAAGTTACTGTGTGTTTTTCTACATACTGTGGTCACGCTGTGCGGTGATTGCTCGAGATTTGTCAATCCTCTAGCACATGTTAGCTCTTTTACCGTCAATGCGCTCTTGTAGAAAGACCTTGATGGACTGTTCGAAACTGCTCCGCCCAGTGATTGGCGCGATATGGAACATCTGTCTAGCAGCAATACCAACACAAATCACTCATTAATCACCAGTTTGTCTTAAATACTGCAGCACCGAGGTGGCCGAAAAGGTGCCAGCAATTTTATGCTTTCATTAGCGGCTTACGGTGATGATTACCTGTAGGGCTTTGGAAGGTGACATTCAGGTTTTATACAATATCAGAGATTATTAACTCTCTAATGTGTGCAAAAAAAAAAGAAGCTGTGCAGCAGCCTCATAGATATATTTTTGGTAAGCTTCAGAGATAAGGAGCGTCTGCTGTGACAGAGATGAGATCACAAAGCAGCTGAGATGTTGACATCGTCCCTGTTGTCCTTATATAACGCGTTCCTGTCGCGGGTCTTAGACTCACCACTTTTGTTCATGTCCCCAGAGGTGGCTGCTTTCCCACCAACTCAAGGTAGAGGACATTGTCGGGACACGGCAGCTTATACATGTTAATGTTCCCTTTTTCCTATTCCACTCCTGTTAGATTGATGGCTCAGCAGTGGTTCTCATTGATCAATCAGACACAATCTGCGTCTCAAATGAACCCAGGCCAGGGGGATTGTGCATTCTTCCAAGGGAACCACATCCCTAAGGGTATGACAGCGTGGTGCACTGGATCGATTGTTTTCAACTTATTTGTGTAAATACTTTGTAACCTTGCCGATTTATCATCTGCATTTCTTTGCCAGTGTGTGAGAAAACTACAATAGATATCACCCAGCCGGCTGACATGGGCCCAGCGTGTAATTTTCATCTTTCCGGTCAAGTCTAGGGAAGGATTACAGGAATGATGAGAATTAATTATGCATTTCATCAGCATGATGGATTCCGCACGTTCAACTCAAAACTATATTTCCCCCGAGAACAGAGAGGAGTCTGCTCGTTCCTTCAGTTAATCCTTTGAGAAAAGCTGTCAGCTCTCACTCTCGGAAGACGAAACTTTGCTGACATAAAATAGAAAAACAATGACGCGACTTTCTTTCAGTTGTGGCTAGTGTAAGTGGCTCTGATTTTAGTCAAGTCGAGTGCTTAAGGCTACAGCTTTCTGTGTATCTTTCAACTCTGTCAAACCCAAAACCAACTCTGTGGCTGTGAAGTGAAGCTAACGTGGACGTGCCAAGAACTGCAGTTCCTCAAACGGCCAGTTGAGGCTGGCTAGAGATCAAGTCAGTCTCCATAAGTCCCCATGTTAAGCAGAAATAAACTTGTTTACAGCCTGGTACAAAACAGTTTTGGTCTCTGTAGCTAATTTCCCCATTCATGACAACTGTACTGAGGGTGAATTCCTCTCTAACTCACCTGTTCACATTATATTAAGTTATGCATAATTAAGAGCCATTACAGGTGGCTTGTTTGAGCAACCAGGCAGGAACACGGCAGTAGCCAGAGTCACTGCAGCTTCAAAGCGGCTTCAAAGTGGCTCACGGATACAACATCCATGTTTTATACAGTCTATGGGTAGGAAGTGGTTGTTTGCTAACATAAGCTGTTGACTAACGGTAGCTAACGGGTTAGCGAATATGTTGTTTTACCTTGAACTATCGCCTGGAACACCTGGAAAACAGCAGCGCAACATTTGAGCTTCCCAGCCTGACATGCCGTCAGGGGGAACGGGTGTGTCTTTCCTCTAACAGGTCTGAGCATCATCTCTTCTCTCTGCATGGACAGTTTAGGTTTAGTTCTTTTGGAAAACTTCCAACTTGTTATACAGTCCAGATCAGATCGCTGCACTGTCGCTTTCCCGGCGTCCTCCTCGTGTGTTGTATCATCAGCTAATCGCACCTCAGACGTTCTTCTGTACACCGGCCTCCCACAAACACTCCACACGCTCTTCAGAAGGATGTCATTGCCTGTTATCTTTTACATTAACATTTACGACACATCATGCATTGCATTATTACACATCCACCACTTTCCAAGGGAACAATCTTATATATACTTTGTGTCATATATTAAGTGTTATATAATTGCTTTAACCAATGATTATGGTTTAAAGTGCAGCATTAAATGGTAGAGTATGGCATTAATGTTGTTCCTATGGTTACCTTCTTGTTAATACAGTTGCAGGATGGAAGGAGCTGAGAGTTACAGTAATGATTTCTTTCCCCACTCTAAATTCACATTAAAATTTTCTTTCAATGATATTCTCAATATTACTGGACATAAAATTACCGTCATCTCCTGGAAAGAATCTGTCAGGCGCTGTCAGTAAAGATACCTCCTCGGTGCGCTTCTGTGTAGTACACTGTGTACTTCCTGGCTTTCAGCAGGGTGGTATTGTCTCAGTTCAGGGCCAGCTGCTGTGCACAACGATCACAACATTTGCCTGCTTCTCCTTCTTCAACGAATTGCAACCGCGTGGAGCGTAAGCGCCAAAATATAAATATAAAACATAATAATAATAATATGGTATTCATCATGACTGCTTCAGCTCCATCAGCTTCCTTGGTCGCCTTTTTCACCATGCTAGTGGTCCCTTTCCTTCCGTTATGGAGCCAAAATGGCGACCACTGAGGTCGAGGAGTTTCCAGAGTCCCACTTGACTTCTTAAATGTTATAAGTGCACCAGCTGGGTACCGACAGTACGCTGAATTTCTGCCATAATGTACTCAAAATAGCAAGTATGGAAGTACGCGAATAGACAGGATTACATAACGGCTACCAGTTTTAATTCTTTCATCCACCCATCTCCTTCCGCTTATCCAAGGGCGGGTCGTGGGGGCAGCAGCTTCAGCAGGGACGCCCAGACTTCCCTCTTGAAGAAAAAGTTGGACTCAATACTACAATGCCCATGATCCTTAGCACAAATCAGAGCTGCAAGTGAACTAAAAGACCAGTTTAATAGCAGATTGTATTGTCAGTTTTGTCCGAAAAGAACCTTTATACACAGATATTTTTGAACACGGTTTTTACAGATGAACTTCAAACATCATAAGCTGATGATAAGCTGACAATTCTGACTTTGACTGAATCATAAACACGTATATCAGTGGTATTTTAATGCCATTGCTGGTCGCTGGAGTGTTACTTTTAACACATTTAAGAACTCTCAGGTAGCTTTACAGTGGTTCATATTTGAGTTTACCTGTACAGTTAAAAGCAGCATAAAGTACTGAGCGCTTGCATGCTAATACTTGATCGAACTCTCCTAATTACTTCCCCACTTTTCGCCATACATTTCACAGACAGAAGCGCTCTCAATATTTATGTGAACAAAATATTGCTGTCTGGTTCCAGATGATTTCCCTCGCTGCCCAGGAGAGCAGAGTTAGTGCCCATTTGTGGCAGACTCCTGGAGGATCTATCTCACAAGTGATCGGCCAGCAGCTGGTCCGCAGTTGGCTGTCAGCCATCAGTTGGCTGTGAGCTGTCGGTTCAAAGATTAGTACAAACTACTAGAAAAAAATAGATAAACAGTGATGTATGAAGCGTTAGAGCATTTCCCCGAGAAAGCGATCAGGATTTATGTAAGTCCTTACACACATCATCATCGATCAGGTGAGGAGATGTTTGTTTTTGCTTGGATTTCCTCTTAGAATAATGTTTATAAGTCTGTGCAACTTTTCTATTGTGACCCAATTTCTTTTCCCCTCCATCAGCCCGGGCGGTTGACAAATGCACGGTTTCACGGGGAGGAGGCAGACAGTGGGAGAAGTCGTGATGTTTCCTGTCGAATGAAGAGATCCACCTCAGGCAGCATCAGCTCTGTCCTTATTTGTCATAAGTGTCCGCTGTTTCCCATGGCTAAAGACAAAGGCCAAAGAACGTATGAGGAACATGCATTTTTAATGTGACATTCTCATCAAATTCACCACAGTGGACTGAGCAGAATGCCAATGACGCTTTATTCTTCTTCCAATTACAGCGGGGCGATGCAACAATATGAATATAAGCCGTGAAGGGCACATCTGCCTCTAACATGACGAAGCCTGATGAGCGGCTCAGTACTCCATCTCTCGTGAGCCTGAACTTGTGAACTTCCTGTTGACATCGGTGCAGCGTCTGATGAAGAAATAAGTTGTTTTTCCAGAGGCGTATTCAAAAACATTAATCAGGAGAGCACAAGAGCGGGAAAACATGTGAACAACGGCGACGCACGCCCGCGGAATCATCAGTTTAATGTCAGAGTCGTATTGTCTTCTCTTTGTGGCTCCTGTCAAGGGAGTGATGTCTCCACTGATAGTGAATAATACAGGATATAAGTAGGCAGTATATCAGCATTACAGCATGCATTATTTAGACAACATGACATCCCGATGAATGCTGATTTGACCAGACTCACCTTTATCTTGTTGAAAATATGCTGACCATTACTCTGTGCCCATTATTTGACAGTCCTGAAATGTCACCGCGGACAGAGAGATAGTCGGATCCACTGCTGCGCTCGGAGAGAGAGGAAAGGACTGCGAGAATGTAAATAATTCTTGCCGGCACCAAACCAACCATAGCTTTTATCTCTGATGTTCTTTTGCACTGCTCGGTCCACACTCCATCATTATAATGAGGGAGGCTCAATTAGACAAGGTCTACAATGGGGGTTTTAAATGTCACAGTGCAGGTCCTGACATTTCTCTGTTTGATATGGAATCAGAATGGGAGCGGTGGAGTTCACAGGGAGAACTAATCTCAACTTCCGAAATAACAAATTCAACCCTGTCACAGAGCGATGAGGGGAAGGCTGGTGAGGCCACTTTGGAGACATTTAGACCCAACTATAGCAGCTCGCCACTCTCGGAGCACCCTAATTATTGAATCTATTAGCATTGTTCGGGTTTTGTAATTAGCCCTCGGAGGTTAGCATGTTTACGGGAAACAGGTAATGAAGGCTCTCTGGGTGTTTCATTCAAAAGGTTATTTGGTCGTCAAATCAAAAATGACTCGAGAATGACAAACTCTTAAAAGAATGGTAATTGGAGTGACCACAATTACCAGCAGGGCTGCGGTGCAAGGTAAATGAACTAGTGTTTGCCTGCCTCGCTGTGTGTTATTTTACGATACTTTACTCTTTTGTTCTGGTTTGTTTTTCCTGTAAAGAAAAAAATTAACCTCCTGCTAAGAAATTATATCGATGAATGCTACTGCTAATGCTGTAGCACACCAAAGACTTCCGCTGGCTATACTGGCTAACTCCTGGTTTAGCCCTCTGGGGACTTCATTAGGGATAAAGATCATTTAATTGTGCGGGTCTTCTAGACTTTCCAAATGTTAATGGGCCAAATGTATCAAATCTTGTATGAGACATTTAGCAGGCGCGGTGATGCTATCCGCTGTTTTACATCAGCTACTTTAACACTTAAAGCTCTTGGAAATTGTCTGTAAAGCACGGAATACTTGATCTTTAGCTTCACTAATGTGATGTAGATCGAGATGAAATGGTTACAATAAATACAAATTGGATTTGGATCATCCAAACGTGGGTGTGGTTTTTAGCGAAAACTGCGCGACTTGTAGCAAGTTAGCTTGTTTTAGATGTTCCACCCCAGTTTCCAGCATTTGTATTGTTAGATTAGGAATAAAATGATAAGGGGGAAATCAATAATAACACGTAATTCAGAAATGTACATTTATGTGGCAGCTGGCATCCAAACACACACTTCCTCTCCTAGCTACTAACATACAAGCTAACACGCTAAGGCGCGGTTTTGTATGATTAGCTAGTCACTCTGGATCACTATAATTGGATGAATAATAAATAAAGAAATTTATAGTTTGACATTGGTAGTATTAAATATAAAGTTGTCACAGGGGCAGAAAAAAACACTTAAAACTTAATTTTTCTGATATGTTTATTTGCAGCAAGGCCTGAACAATTAACACGCAGACACATATGGAAAGCCGATGAGGTCATTATTCGTCTCCTTTTTCCTGCCATTCGATGTTGATACATCTGTTAATATACAGTTCATGTAATATATCACCAGCTGGTGTTTCTAACTGCTGGAGCATACGGTAGACAACGGTGCACAACCATCTAGCGGCTGGGGAAAGGAGACAAATAATGACCTAATTGGCTTTCCGTAGAGAATTCTTCTTTTTTTATTTGTTTTAACAAGTTTTGCAATTCTCAGTACTGTAGTTTAAATTAGCATGAATGTAACCCGTTAGCTCGCCAGCTCCCCTGACGCTAAGTTAATCCAATATTACTGCAATTAACACCATTCACGTGAAGGGTTTTTATTTTTGGAGGAAGAGTTATAGAGGAGAGACAGGTGCACGGGAAAACGCAGGATTTAATGTTGCAGACAGTGAAACATGGAGGAAGCAAGACGGTGTAACTGATTCAGGATTGAAGAAGGAGATGAAGGAGGAAGAGAGAGACAAAATGATTCACAACCAACCCTGGAGTCGAGTGATGGAGAGACCAATTCTGTGAGACAGACAAAAAAAAAAAGTATATAAGTTATAACTCGTAGGTTTTAGAGCATAATCTACATCCAAGTGCTATAAAATGTCTGATAGATCTTTTAATACAGGGGCTAACTCTGTTCAACAACTACATTTAAATGTTTTCTGATGCTGCCAGAGGTTTGTACATGTCATTAAAACAGTTTCTGTTGAGGGTATACGCTCCGTAGGCCATAGATCATGTTTGATTCAAGATTGTTTTTTTGAGGCTGGTCCATCTTCTCATCCGTCTCAGCCCTCAAAGGCCTGTGATAATGCAGATGAGGTGAGGCAGCGTCGAACCGCCGTTTATTTACCGCCGCAGCCCCGATTACAAGCACGTGTAAACAACAGGGAGAATGTGGAGGACGAACAACATCTAGAGTAATTTTGCATATCGGGTGTCATGACAGGTCAATTTTTAAATGTGACCGTATCGGGACGAGGCATGCAGGGACAACGCGCTCCCTCGGCTTGAATGTCAAAAAACAGACTGTTGCCTTCCTATCAGTAGCAGAAATAGTGGTGGTACAGTGGATGAATTACCATCTCCTCCATGCTCCGGCTCGCCTCTAATAAGCACCGGATTGTTCATGAAATTGGGGAGAAAAAACGAGAGAGGGTGAAAAGATAGAAATCCATTTGTAAGTCTAGGCTATGACTATTTGCATGGCGATGAAGGCCCTGAGTGTTCTGCAGTGTTCAGATGCGAGTCCTTGACAATAGAGCCTGTGTTTGTTCTTCTCCAGGAAGTTTGAGAAGGGCAGAGAAGGGGAGAGAAGAAGAAGAAAAGGGGAGGTCGTCAAGCGGGAGGGGGATTACGCATTGTGAGAACCACGCGCATTCGCTTCTGCCATTGTGGTGACTGAATTGCTTTCCAGTACCAGGGTATTTAGTCAAGCAGATTGTGTTTCTTTACACCCCGAGATGAGATCTCTTGACGACGGGTGGTGACGAGTGGCTTGAGGGACAGCAGCATCACGCAAACAGGTTGGTGTGTGCGCGGACGCTTTACATCCCATAAGGGGAAATCTTTTTTCAGAGAATAATTACATGCAATTTTATGTGCTATCAAGAAAAGGACGTATAGAGGAATACAGAGTGAAGATGTTTTCAATGTATAAGCAGTAGCAGGAAGGCTGAAATTCATATTGACACCAACTGTACAACAGTAGGGTACTTTGTGTTTGTCACAGCAAGAACATTTTTCACATTTTCGAAGTCGGCTACTGGCTTTTTAGTGATGTTGTACCTTCGGATATAACAGATGATGATGTTTCTTTTTGCTATAGCGGATTGAACAATGTGTATCGTGGTTGTCAGTTTTTCTCACCCTTTGAGTTGAGGCCTCTGTTGATAATTAAAACACTTTGCTCACCACCTATTGAGGGTCTTGTCTGTATCATAACACTAAACTCTTGTGAGGTTTTAGGGTTTTCTGCCAGTAAGCTGTCAATGTTGATTGTTTTATTAACCTTTACTTGACTTTTTCCTAAACTTGACCAACGAATTTATTGCGTAAACCTAACCAAAGTGCAGCTGAAAACTGAAAATCAAATCTACCTGGAGAAGGGTCAAATCTGGGGCAACTGGACTTAGTAGTAGATCCACAAAAGCCTCTAGGAAGGTAAAACCCCTTCATGGATCTACAACTTGGCCCTGATTTAACTCTTCTCAAAGATCACCTGGATGACTGAGAACCTTCACCAGCATGTCTAAACATCAAATATATCATCACTACCTTTTGGCTTCACATTGGATTTATGAGCCTCTATAGGGCCTCATGCCTGCCGTAATGATTACCGTCGTTTTTTACACACTGCAGTAGATTTGAAATGGATTTATGCATGTGACTGTGACCGTAGGCTATGTGTAATGATCTGAGATTACACATGCAGGAGAACCAGTGGTGGTAATTAATGCTGATGATTGTTTTGTGTACTTCTACACATCCAAAACACACAGTCCAGGTTCATTCAGTCAAACTGTTCGGAGTAAAACAGTTTCAGTCCAACAGTTCAAATTATTCTGACCGGCAATGAAGCACTTGTGTCGTAAGAAAGAAACCAGCAGGGGAAACTTTAGTGTCTTGCCTGTCTTTCTTTCTCAGAAGATGTGAATGAGTTTGCCATTTGACTGATAGGGACAACTCTGAACCAGGATACCTGCATGCAGTTGGACCAGAATATGTGCGCGTGCGCGTCAATGAGAAGGCCCTCACACGGCAAGTTCGTGCGAGGCCTTGCGACGCCTTGCGACGCCCCCGCCGATGGCCCTGATCCTCTGTTTGACTCATTCATTCACCACAAACTCCTCAGTATGTGGCCCTCGTCGCTCTTTCTGCTGCTTCACCAGCCTTAATAATACTACCAATGTCAAACATACAATTTTTTGCAGACAGTTCGTAGCTCTTTAATGCACCAAATGTTTGCTTTTTTCCTTGTAGGAGCACTCAAACAAGAAACAAGACAAACAAGATTGTAGCGCCAAGCAGTAACTGTGCTGAATGAAGTGTGCATGTCAAGAGTTTGCAGATGTACTGGTACGGTCTAGATGTAGTAAATGACCTACTCCCTAACTACAATTTCCAGGGCATCTCTTTATGTGGTTATTTTCAGACTTCTCAGTGAAATAACTCGCCCGTTATTCTGGTGCACGTATTCAAGGGCAGTAAACAGTGATGCACAAGTACTCCCATCTTCGACTGCACAACATTCTCAGTGTCTGAGAGGAAAACCTTGGCAAAACAATGAGATGCCTGGAAACAGCCAACACAATGTGGCCCATAAGCAACAAGACTGGAGGAGCGAACATTGCAGCATAATCTATAAAAAAAAGTTGAGTTTGGCCTTTAAGATGATCGTCTGGCTGATATTCCTTAAAGCTTAATTTTGAACTTTGTAACAAACTTATTTTTATCACCATAATTAAGTCTTCATAGATAATTGCCTGGAGTTTATTATTATTCTTTTTTTTTAAATCCCGGAGCATCAGTTAATTGTTTTCAATGAAAAAGGAAAGACAAATAATAGGATGTAGTCCTTATCTCTGATAAATGTCAGTGGAAATTCGTGCCACTTGCTAAACAGTAATGATTTCCACTTGTGCGCATAATAAAATCAAACAAATTACTCTTTTGTAAGTACATGATGGCTTGACATTCCCCTGTTGCTCCAGCTCCAGTCTCTGGACTCGTATGAGGTCCTGATTTAGGAAACACAAACTACATGTCAGTGGTATTGTTTTACAGAGCTGAACAGTAAACAACAAATCCCATGATATGCTCCCAAATGACCAATTAAGGACATATTGTCTTGGAAGGATGATCTTAATGATGCAAGGCTTAACAGATGTATTCTTCTTCAAGACTGCAGATTGTTGTCTGAGTGCACGCTCAGATCCTTGGCTTTACACATTTTCATATTTTCCCCACATTTCTTTTTTACTTTTTTCAATTATCCTCGATAAGGCCGAGCCCAAAGACCGATCCGTGAAAAAAAAACAGCTTGATTTACACTCTTAGAAAGTTAGCATCATGTAGCAGTCGGTGCCGCTGGTGCATATTGATACTGATTGTCTCCAATGTCAAGTGGAAGCTGCTTTTTTTCTTTATTGCCGCGCCTCAACATTTGCGTTGGCACATTAGACACGTTTTTAACATCGTCCCAGAACCATTCCCACACAACAGAGCGACGCTTTATTAGCGAGAACCCATCACCATATAGGAAAATAAAGCGACGGTCTCAGCGCATCTAGTGCTTAACATTGTGAGACTGCAGCTCGTTGTCATCCTGTCATGTGGTGGAGTAGCGTACTGTACATACAGGCTACAGGAAGTCTGCTGGAAATGGGAGGAAGGCCTATTAGAGGTAATGAATGGCTGTCAACCTCAGGGCACTCTGCATGTACTGCATGTCATGTAGAAATGAGAATTTCTTTTGAAAGGGAGAAAATTGACCAGAGAGTTCATTGGTGTTTCTTATATTTTTTTAGTTTCTCGTGATTTTCCTCAGAACTTACACAGCTGTAATGAAAACTGAAGGAGCCGTATCAAAAAAAAGTGCTTATATGCAGCGGATCTATCACTACATTTGATATTTTTAAAATCGGGTTTTGGCAGGGTCATCATTATTATCAAGCACTATCAAGTTACCTGTCACACACGGACATGTGTTTTACTTGCTCCCTAATGCCTTTGCTATTTACAGACCCCGGGGCTGGGAGTTTTTTTGGCATACCTATTATTTTCCCAGAATTTCATCACATATTTCTAGAAAGGCCCATCTTGTTTAATTGGCACCTAAACATCTGTTGACCTGTGCACTATTCCAGCCACATCAGTAAAAGGCTGATACCCCCAGGAAGATTTTTAAGCAAACTCCTTGGCATGTTGGCAGCTGAGCTGTTGCTCAGAGTAACATCATTGAGGGCTGTTGTCTAGTTTTGGCTCAAGGCGTTCGGTTTGGGCACGTGCTTGGCAGCCCTATGAAAGACCATAACGGCTCACGATTCACTGGCCACTAATTGGAATGTCACTCCGCAACGCTCGGAGATATGAATACGGCCTGTAAAGACATACATAAGCACAAACGCACACGCGCGCGCTTTCATTCGCGTTCTTTATCGAAATTGAATTTCAGAAATGAAAGCCCGCATCAGTAATTGATTTTACCAGCTCATTACAAATGGGTCTTGACGGCTAATTTACTTTTACAAGATTAAACATGAACATTATGAGCTGTTAAAGCATTAATACTGCAACTACTCCAAGTGCTGAAACAACTTCCCGCTGTATACTCTATATTTTAAATTTCCGCCGGGACCACACATGCGCTTGTGTTCCTGTGCAGCACTTTGGATTAAAGCGTCCACATTGTGGGCCTGTACATGTTATGTGCTGATATTACAGTGTCAGAAAAACTCTATTAAACCGGTTTAGAATTATGACTGTTGTGACTTCTAACCTTTAATAACAACTCAACCCGCTGAGTGCTGCAGAACGGTTTGCTGCTTGACTGGAGAGCAGTAAAGCTCGGTTCAGGGTTTTCATGTCTCGACAGATAATTTGTGTTGCTTTTCAGGGTGAGCGTCTGTAAGACAGAAGTCTGAAATGATAGGAAAGAACATCCAAACATACCTACGCCGCGGGAAGAGGATACCGTAAATATATTGTAAAATTTACAGGACAAATTGATCATTTTCTAAGAGAAAAGACAAGCTTGCCTGGTGAAATATGCCTGGATGGCACATGGGATGACTAAGCCGTGATGGGTCATTTTTGGTATGTCTGCTCTTTTTTTAGCCGATCTTTTGAGTCGAGTCGACACAGGATGGTTATTGTTGCTGCTAGAAAAGAAAAAGCCGCCATGTTTTATCCATGAATACAGAAAGAAATCAATTTTTGAAGTCTGCTAACTTTCCTTGTGTTGTCCTAACTAATTTGCTGTCTGGTCTGACTTTTCGCCGTCCTTACACTCTTGACCCTAATCTCGGTGCACATAATAATTGGTGCATCGATTCGACTCATAGTTTGTCAGAGGCATGTGTGCCTCTGTTTTCCATGTCTGGGGAGACACTGATCTAATTAGAAGTCTTCATTAGTCAGCCGCAGAGTGCAGTGTCATGCTTAAGGAATGGTGTTCAGGTCCTGCACCCCCCCCCACACACCCATCCCTCTTTGAAACACAATGCAGGGCCTTGTCTGAATTCAAAACAGAGGGCTGTTTTCAGCCACCCGTGCAGGATGCAAGTCAAAAGAGAGAGAGAAGAGGGAGAGTTCAGACAAAGGCTTTGCAATCTGGTTTTCATGCTTGAATTTGTTATACATTTAAGTTGTTGTTGTTGTTGTGCAGTAGATCTGACATTAGTCTTCAGACAGAAAAAACAAAGAGCTCGTATAGACCGATGGTTCCCAATCTCGATTGTTAGACCCATTCCCACAGCCCGTCAGATGAACTCAAGAACCCTTCAGCATGTTTAATCTAATATAATTAATTGTGTAAAAAGGGATTGTTACAATTTGACTTTGGCAGTTTGGTAAAGGTTGTATTTGCACCATTACCACAGAGGCTGTGAATGTTTTAGTCAAGACCAACCTAAACTGAGACCGAGTCAAGACCAGAGTGTATCGAGACAAAGTCAAGACCAAGACCGGACAGTATGTAGCCTACTCGCTAATATTCACAAAACGCTTTGGGTGTAAGTTGTAGTCTTGACCGGTCTTCCAGTCTTCTTTGTCTGAGACAAGACTGAAAAAAAGAAAAAGTGCTCTTAAGACTCGTCTTGAGACCAAGACCAATCAGTTGCAATTCAGCATTTAACATTAATTATTTCATACATCATAAGCACTTGAAGTAATCACCTAAACATATCGGATAAACTGATGGATTTACTGTTAAATAACCGATTTGCTGCACACTCTCTGTCACTGCATGTGGTGCCGCTAACACACTGAATAAACGATTTAAATATACAGTACATATACATATATTATACATATGTAAATCAAATTGTACTGTCTATGTTTTCCAATGAGTTGCTCTGCCGTCTTTACCCATGCCCCCAAGCAACTACAGAAACACCCCCCACGGTACAAGTAAGGCTGTTTAGTAATCAGTGATACATAAGACAGTCATCGTTTATTCACAGCATGCAAACGCTTTAAGTTTGATTTGCCTTTTATATATAATGAAAATCCACTTCGAATTTCAGATGGATATCTGTCGTTCTGTAATTATAACAAAGACTCTAAATACGCATGTGTATTTAAAGCTTTGTGTAATTACACACTTTATTTTGGGGTTTATATTTAAACTGCTACAGATTTCAGTAATCTCTGCACACTGCTGGAAATTTCTCACCGCAGCCATTAATTAAATTGTTAACTTTTATTTCAGAGACATGCGCGTGCATACAAACCACGTCGTAAGAAGATGGGATACAGCACTGCCGGGATCATGAATTGCTCTGCTGTTGAATGAAGAAATGGTAGCACTGGACCAGTAATACCTCAATCCTCTGTCCGCTAACCATGGGAAGTGTAGAGGAAATGCACCAATGGACAGTAAAAATGAGCATGCCGAGTGTGTTGGCCATGGTGACGGTCTTTTCCATGATTCCTGGCGGGGTGTTGAGCGATATGAGAGGTACTCAGGGTCTGGAAGCCCAACAATTGGCCCAGGGGTCCGCTCATCTGCACCGTCGCCTGAAGAGAGGCTGGATCTGGAAACAGCTGTTTGTCCCCGAGGAGGATCCCACTCCTCGCGTTATTGGCCAGGTACCGCTTCAGATTGAATGTCCTCCATGTCCTTGATACGGTACTTCCTTTTAAAAGTGCATGTTTTCTGGTTCCCACTGAGAGAATTGTTTTTAAAAACCAAGCTTTGATATACTCCCTCCTCTTTTTGTAGCTCAAATCTGATTCTGACCGAGGCGAGTTTTCTATCAAGTACGTATTATCAGGAGAAGGCGCCGGAGATGTTTTTGAGATAGATGAGTACTCCGGTGACATCCGCACGCTGAAGAAGCTCGACCGTGAGGAAAAGGCCTTCTACGTTCTTCAAGCCCAGGCTATCAACAGATGGACCAATGAACCAGAGGAACCCCAGTCAGAGTTCATCATCAAGGTGCAGGACATCAACGACAACGTCCCCCAGTTCCAGAACGAACCTTATGTGTCCAGCATCCCTGAGATGTGTCCAACCGGTACGTTTAAGAAAGACAGGGAGGAAAATGTCAATCAATAGGTCAACAACTTCAGCTGCGACTGAAATATGTTGATAATTATTAGAGGAGTTGTGGTTACTCTGGTGACCCCGTCATCTAGCCCCATCTGGTCAGTTTGTCTACAGTTTGACATAATTTGAAGATTGATACCACTCTCATGTGTTTACTGTAAATATATCGCTGGAACCAGTAGCCTCTAGCCTCGTCAATTAATATATGATGTTCAAGGGGGCAGTAAAGTACTGGGGTCACTGTTGCCAGGCAACCAGTGGAGACTCCAGAGGGTTACTACCCCCAAACAAGAAATCACATATGTGACTGCATGTTTACACCTCAGCTTTTGATATGGATTACACAAACAAGATACAAGCTTTGTGAGTTTTAGTGATGGCGGCAGGTTTAATTGGGATTAAATGTTGACTTTAATTCAGTTTATTAGAGTGTAGGACCACTTTTTACATACATGTGTCTGCTAAGCTAGGATACCTGGCGGCAGGTGATTTGAGGGGCGATACCATCCCTCTTGTTAGCACAATAAGTTTACCTCCCATCCCAGGAGAGAGTGTGCAGTAGTACAGCGGTTGTTTAGTTGAATTTGTTAGTCTATACTCTCCCTGACTCATTGATCCTTTATCTGGCTGAAGTTAGAATCTATAGCCCCGCGACCGTGGCTCTGAAATATTAGTAGCCTAGCTTTGCTTTGTATTGATAAATCCAGAGGCGCTGCCTTTGTTCGTGCTTTTTGGATCTATAGTGTTCTTTAAACTACTGTATATACTATAAATACTTAATCCAATGCTATATTGTAGCCCTGTGTGTCAGTCGTGGAAGAGTGAGGGGATCACAGAGACGCACTGCTGCCTGTCATATTCCTATAATATTTTTATGATCGTTCAGTAGCGTCTGTGCTGCAGAAATTACTCCTCCAGACCTCGAGCCACCTCTGTAACAAAATATTTTAGAGGAGACATGAGCACAGATGTAGTTTTTTTTTTTTTTTCACTAAAGGGTAGTGGTATTGATCGTCTCATCTAACTCTTGGCAAGAATGTGAATCTTCCCAGAATGTCAAACAATCCCTTAACGGCGTCCCTGTGAGAAAGCTAGCACGCTAATGTGATATTTTCTGATACACGCGTCAGATAGATCTTTTAATAATATTGGGAACAAATGCATTACTCAGTTTTTAATTATGTTTCAGTGAATTGTGCATTTAAAATATGATTCGTGGAGACGAGCGATGAGTTTTCTTTACCAATAAAGGTCAGGCACAGATAAAAACGTGTCTATGGTCTCGTAGTTTCTTAGCATATACTTTTCAAATGAATTTTCTTAACTTAAATCTTGAAAATGAATGAAAGGTTATATGAACGTCTGTCATCTGTCCCCATTCAGGAAGTCAGAAGTATTGGATTCTAAATCGTAGCGTAGATCCTTTAAATTTCTTAAATAATGTCATTATAACCACTGGCCTTTCATACCACAAACATTACCATTTCAATTTATATGTAATCTGCTTTTGCAGCATAATATCTCGCTCGTAATAAATCATAATGCATTTGACTCTGGGAAGGGAAAGTGAGCGGGGAAGGTTGGAGTGCGGGTGACTGAGGATAAGAAATGCTGTGGTTAAAACCCAGCCTGCGAGAGAAAAACAGAGTGCTCGCTGGGGGAAAAGGAAAAAAAAAGGAAAAAGGAACAAGATAGAAAGGACTTCAGAAAGCAAGGTGAGGAGAAGGATATGGTCGGCGGAGAGAAAGGGGTCGTAAGTGTGAAAGATAGAGAGGTGAAACCAAATCAGAGTGCGAAGGAGAGGAAACGAGGGGCAGGTGGATAGCGAGAGAGATGTCGCTATAGGGCTGGAGAGGCTGTCACACACACCTGCACAGCCTGCACAGAGTTGTGAAAGGCCAACGCCGCTCCCCACCCCCGCTCCCGCTCCCACAACCCTCGCCCCTTTGTCAACATCCCTCCTCTAACCCTACCTCAACCTCCTCTTCCCTCTCCCCTTCTTCTATTTCCATTTCTCCCGCCCTCCCCCCCTGAGCTAGACAGACAGACCCTGCGGGACTTGTGGCATAATCACTTTATTTCCCCGTCGACTGGAACTGCTGCCTGAGCTAACTCTGACTGTGTGATCCAACAGGCACCACAGTGGCCCAGGTGACAGCCACAGATGCTGATGATCCGATGTTCGGGAACAACGCCAAGCTCATCTACTCCATCCTGCAGGGGGAGCCCTACTTCTCCGTGGAGCCAAAGACGGGTAACCACAGGCTTAGCCGCGCTTTAGTGGCGTACGAATCTCTCAGCAGTGACAGTTCGTGATATTAGGCAGGTGCACTTGAGATTCACAACAAGTGGGTTTAAAAAAAAAAAAAAAACGACAGGGGCTGAAATGTTTCCAATTTCAGGCTGTTGAGACAGGAAACCGTCTTGTCTTTGTGCTTTGTCCCTCTGGTCCAAATGTCTTTTCACAAGTCAGACGCTATTTCTCACTTCCAGAATTGTCTAAATTCCCCTGATGTCAACTTCATCTCTTAAAGCAACTATCCACACATGTAGCTACTCTTCAGGACCGCTGGGAAGAAATGTGTGTTCGCTGGTCCAACCGATGCCGACGCGTGTACATTCACACTGCTTACTTGTGTAACACAGAGGTCAGCTACAACTCTTCCCACACACATTGTTGACCTGAACCGTGAAGAGCGTCGAGGGGGGAGAGAATTATTGACGTCAAAAAAAAAGATTTCAAATGCAAATGAATGCGATATGTAAAAGGGCAGAATGGGACTGTTTGGGAAAGCAATTGTTGGTTTCCAGTGAGATGTGGGCAGCCGCTGACAACTGACCAAGTTGCGATTTTGCTCATGGCTTCAGTTAACCCATGAGGATGAATCTGGAGGTGAAATGAAGTGATCCCACAAGCGAGTATTGTCTGTACAGTACAAGCTACTGCTCTGTGCCACGGAGCCACGCTGTGACACTAAACACGTTCCGGGTGCGCCGCGGCCGCCGGAGACGCTCAAGGCCATTCTAGATTCTAGACGGTGACTGTTACCCCGACAGAGGCACAATGGCACGTTTCAGAAGCCTCTGGGCTCTCCGCTCTGCTCCGCCAATAATACGTGGCTGTTCCATTTTGGACGGACTCCGCGTCAAGCGGTGCAGGGCAGACCGGGCTGACCGGAAGTCGATTTTCAAAATAAAACACGGCGTGCAAACTTCAAATCATATCATAAAAACAGACTATTTACTCACGATGAACGAATCTGAGCAACTTAATGAAGTCTGGCGGGCGAAACGCTTGAAACTCTAAGCATGAAGTCCATGACGTGGCAGAGCTGTGCCACGACTACATATAGTGTTTAGCGAATGGCAGCTGAAGAGCTTAGATCACATAGACCCAGCGGTAGAAACGATGGCTTCCAAAGGCAGAAACAGTGCGTACGTTTGTCAGGTCAATGTAATTCTCTTTCTTCAAATTGTTCTTCTGTTCGCTGAAGCATGAATTCATCTGAAAGTCCTCCTCTGTCTTTGTTTACTGATAGAATTTGCAGACTTGAAGTTTTTTTTTTTTTTGTGGTGCTGCTGCACATTGTTCACCAGGCTCTCCAAGATTTCTCGAGGCAAAGTTTGTTTACTTACATTTGGTATAAAAAAAAAAAAAAAAGAAAGAAAGAAGAAGAAGCGGATAGAAAACCACCCACAGATACACTTGATGCCATCTTAATGAATCTCTTGTCTCCCTCCTCTCCTGTCTGTCTCCCACACCTGCAGGGATTATTGTAACATCTTGGCCAAACATGGACCGCGAAGCCAGGGAGCAGTACCTGGTGGTGGTGCAGGTCAAGGACATGCTCGGCCTCAGTGGCGGTTACTCCTCCTCCACCACAGTCACCGTGAGCCTGACTGATGTCAACGACAACGGACCCACATTCCAGCACCGTGAGTCACTCGCAGCATGACTCAGAGTGATGCAAAGACTAGGCCCCACACACACACACTGAGAGAATCAATGAAAACAAAGCGTCGCAGACCGCGAGGAGGTGTTTAATATTATACCTAAGAGATATTTATTTGATCACTCCTCTCCGGGTTCGGGTGGGTGGTTTGTGGTGCCGGTGTTGCATTCGGGCGTCTCGTTATTCAGACGGTGGGCAAAATTAAAAAAAACAAAAGAAAGGACGAAGGAAGAGAGGGAGCGAAAGAGACAGGGAAGGAGATGGGTATTTTCTGTTCATCTGCACACGTATATGTGTCGGCCACTGGATGAATTTAATCATTCACACATGAAAGGACATTTGTCATGACCTTTGGAAACAAACCTCGCCTTCTCCGAGATAAACCCTCGCTAAATGAATGCCCGGGGAAGAAATCAATTCGGCAGAAATGAGACGACGACGGTTGATACTTTTAACTCTTGGCGTCACATTCACGCTCACCGGTGGTGCTACTGTATCCCGCGGATGCCGTGTTCGGTCAGAAGGCCGTATAAATATTGTATGGCCGCACTTCACTTTGAACTGTGCCCTTCTGTTTTGTCACATAATTGCAAATTATTATCAGCGGGGATTTCTTTTTTTTCCTTTCCACGAGCAGCTGGTTGCTGTTAAGTTCCTCCCAGTTGTGGCAGTCATCCAAATAGAGCCCCTCAAAGACACAATCACATTTTCTCATCTTCTTATTAGAGTTAGGCGGGGGGATTATGTGGAGTTGCCACAATTTATCTGTGACTCACACAAATTGACCCTCCACCACAATGTTCTCCCTCCTTATCACGTTACACACTAGCAGACTATCTTGACTAGCTATTAACAACTCACTGACAAGTTCTGGAGGAGATGTTTCAGGGAAGAAACTTTCTTATTTGTTGTTTCCCTCTAAACGCGACTTATCATTATATATCCAGATTTTGTATTCCTTTTGATGTCCCCTTCCAACGTTCAGCCTCTCGAGCTGACGGTGACAACACGAGTTCAAACATCCTCCCTTTATTTTGTTTTTTCCAGACCTGTACGCCTTTGCCATCCCTGAAAACGCAGCCGTGGGCACGACAGTGGGCAGGATCATGGCAGAGGATGGAGACGTTGGCATCAACGCCAAAATGACCTACAGTCTGGAGGATGACCTGGAGGAAAGCTCCACTTTTATCATCGAAACAGATCCGGTGACACAGGAGGGAGTGATTCTGCTAGCCAAGGTATCTCTCTGTGGCTAATAAATAAGTTTGATGTATTTTCATTTTTAGATGTAAGGTTTTAATCTGAGGTTTCAAGGGCGGCGGTGTAGCCAAAAGTCATAGTGTGGGTGTGGACAGAGGGCTTTAAGTTCCCAGACACTATTTTCTATAAAAACTAAGCCAATTATAACCATCCTCGTTAGACTGCCAGTGTTTAAGATTTAATTAAAATTACAGACACTAAGGTGAACTTAATTTAAAAGAAAAAAAATCACCTGATAGAGGGCATGGCAGCATATCCTGGCACTCCCTAATAATCATGCAAGCGGGCTCACAGGTAGACATCTGGCACTGCAGCAGCTTCGACGTTAAGCCACACAGACACCGGCAAAAAAATACATAAATAAATATATAAAGTTAAAAAAATGCAATAATTCTTTTAAAATTTAATGAGCCTACCAGACGCACCGCTGTAACAGCTCTGGCTCTGGGACCCGGTAATCACACACACAGTCACACACCTGGTGGAAACAGCAATATTAACTCCTTTCTAGGTCATGGACATAAAGAGGCATAATCTGAGCCCATATGCACAATGAAGTACTCCAAATGACTTCTGATGATTGCACATCAGCGCTGAACTCTGCCAGTTTTTATCCAATTTACACATTACAAATAGGTGACAAGGGCTTGTATTCTTCTTGGGAAACCGTGAACCATCTAGAGAACGTTAAATAGCACTAATTTTAGCCAGAAATTAGCAGACACATTTACTTACTGCCAGGCAAACTGTTAAAATAATAACATTGTTGTGTGAGCTGGGAGCAATAGATCGGACACTCTCGTGGACGGTAAGCAGCCAGCAGCTTGTTAGCTTAGCTTAGCTTAGCTTAGCACAAAGACTGGAAACAGAGGGAGACGGCAACAAGTCTGAATTTTACAAGTAATGTACGTGTTGGCCTATTTCTTAATTCCCAAAATTCATTGCTTTGTTTTGCTGTTATGTAAACTTATGGCTAATGAAAGGCCGCTAACTAGATGCTAGCAGTTCCCATTCAACCCCTCCAATGCAGAAAGACAGCCACACATACTGAAAAGCAACACTGTGTAACAATTCTACCGTAAAATATCAGTTTTTAATGAGTAATAAGATGGTACGATCACCCTTGACAAGTATGTGATGCTTTACGGCGCTACAAGTCGCACACCACCAGCTATTTCACTGATTTAAGTCAAACTGGATCACATCGTATTGGACACTAGCGTAAACTGCTGCCAACTGCAGCTGCTGTTAGCTAATGCTAGCTGAGTTTGTTAGCTGTCCGGACTATGAGCCCAGTGCACCGTGGGCTGACAGGCAGTGGAGCCAGACTCGTGTAAGACAGTGTAACTTAGCTCAGCAGCCTCTATGGACACAATGACAGAGGCAAAAAGACTGAAGAGAGAAGCTGAGAAGTGGAAAAGAAAGTGCCTGAGCAATTAGCCGCCAGAATCTGGGACAGACTTTTAGTCGTTGGCGAGAGCTTTGTGAAATAAAAGGCTGAAAGACAGACGCCCAGCTGGGCTTCTAGCTGTTGGACTAGTAAGTAATATTAGCTGGCTGTTCTGTCTTGTGTTATTGCACTTGACTGATTTTGGCTGTCTCGTCCACTCGCTAGTTTTTGATCACAAGTAATACGATCACAACGAACACACGTCCACAGCTGCACAACTTTCTCCTATGCGATGTTGCTTTGAACGACTGCTCCGTTTACACTCGACAGAAACATAAATGCAAACACTTTTGCTCTCGAGTTGGGGCAAACTACCCAGAAATACCCAGAGAAAGTTCATTTCTCTCAAATTCTGATCACAGATTTGTTAAATTCCATGTTGGTGAGCATTTTACCCGTTTGCCAGCATAATCCATCCATCTGTCAGGTTTGGCATATAAAGATCCTGATTAAACAGCATGATTATGACACAGGGCGCTTTGGACTGGTCACAATAAAAGGTCACTCCTTCCTTTATTAGGCGCTGAACTATTTCTATTCCATGTAGGGCTACAGATGAAATAAGGCAAAGGCATGAACTGCCATACTTGTTATTCTCACACACAGGATGCGTCTCCTTTATAGCACAGGAGACCTCGATGAAGATGAAGTGATAATGAAATAATAAAAGAAACAACAACAACAAACATTATTGACTCTGCCTCTGAATCATTTTGGGAACGCGGTAATGGTTTGCATGCTGTTTTCTTATTACTAGCATCATAATGTTAATCGAAAACACAGCATTATTTAAGTGCTGGCTCACAGCTGGTAGCTTATTGACATTGACTGAACAATTCAAATTCATCCCGGCACTCACAGGAACAATCATCTGTCTCAGACACAAGTTGGCAAAACACATTTGAAAAAGCCGTTCCTCTCTGAGTTTGCTCGATGGCCGAAGAAGTCTGTATTAATTGATACGAGTGGCGTGTTTCATTCCTTCGCAGCCTTTGGACTTTGAGACAAAAAGACGTTTTGTCATGGCCGCAGAGGCAGTCAATGACCACGTGGACACTCGCTTTCTGACTTTGGAGGAATTCAGGGACAGGACAACGCTCAAGATTATTGTGGAGGATGTGGACGAGCCGCCTGTCTTCCTCGAGCCGTCGTACGAGTGGAAGGTCCCCGAGAATGCGGCTGTGGGAACTGTGGTTGGCAGCGTAAGCGCCAGAGACACTGACACAGTCAACAATCCCATCAGGTAATGTGAGACGTCTAAACCAGGAAGAATGGCATCTGCCACCCAACTGCCAGTAGGATAGTGATGAGGTAGACACCCAGGCGGGTGGGGGCGTACCGTCCCTCGACAGCCTGCCCTAGACAGCTTCCTCCACGGGGTGAAAAATCATTCCATTTCAAATAACGTTACTGGCTCGGTGCATCCATTTTTACCCTTGATCTCTGGATACCCTGTACATGGTCATATTTATCTCATATTACTTTAGCAGGAAATGAGCCCTGCTGAATAAATCATGACGATTTTTTTTTTTTTTTTTATACCTCACAGGCTTTTCTATCTATTGCCGTGGTATTATCACAAAGCAACGTGGCTAGGACGTGGGAATGTAATAAAGCACCATACGAGGTGGCATATGGAATTGAGATTTGCAGTCATTTGCAAGTGGGGCACGTTGCAGAGGAGACAGCAGCAGTACCGGTGCCTGTAGTCCATCTCAACAGAGCTTAAGAGTGGCAGGTGCTGCATATCATCCTCAGCCTAGCGTCTATTACTGTCCCTTTGGTGACAGTGTCTCATTGATTAATAAATTCGGCGCTGACATTTTAGGGGTTTCCACAGTTCTACTAAATATGATTAAGTTTGCTTTGGCCAAATTGGCTTATTTTCCCGTGTTGTTATCAGCAAAGTGGCTCACACAAATGATTCATTACTTGGTGTGTTTTCAATCCTGCTTACTCTAATTCACCGTGGTGTTATAATCGCTCGTATTAATGCGGGTTAAAGCTACGGCGGTGTGAAAGACCTGTGCAATAACAGGCAAATATTTCTTTTCACGAACAATTTGGCCCGTTTGGTCTGTGGATGATAAATTTCTTCCTCTTCTTTTGAGTTTATATTTTTTACATTAAAATAAATGCGAGGACAAAGTTGTCACCCACCATTAGACAACAAGACACGGGGATGTGGATTATGTCACCACCGCTGCACCACCTACAGTATATCACTGCGCAGACAGACTATTATTCAAATCCAGAAAGTTTCTCTGTTCATGGATGTTTACAAGGTTCCCCGTCTTGCTGCTCTTAAATAATATTCCCACGTCGGCGGCCAGATCAGAAATAACATTCAATTAAAATCACTGAAAAAATACACAGAATTGTGTCTCTGCCATCTGTGTGGAGCGCTTTGTTTTCACAGCGTCGCTGTCACTGTCACACTTGCTTGTGTCTGTAGTCTCTTTGTTGGATATCTGTCAACAGATTAAAAAATTGAGCAGTTTGCCTAATTAATCTCCCCGTGGTATCACAATGTTTTGTTTGCCCAGAAAACAACCTTGCCTGCTAAATGTGTGTCTCCGTGATTTGTCTTCCAGATATTCGATAGACAAAAGGAGTGACACCACAAAAGCTTTCAAAATAGACCCAAACAATGGAACTATAACCGTCGCTAAGGCTTTGGATCGAGAGACTTCAGACTGGCACAATGTGACAGTTGAAGCCCGGGAAACAAGTGAGGAGGATTTCACGTCATGTACAAAAGCGTCTTTTTGATGACACATTTATCATTACTCTGTTATGAAACCTCCACAGAATCACATATGTGTTGATTACAAATCTTTGTCCCCAACCAGACAGTTGTCAGATGTTACATGGAAAGACTGCAGTAACAGAAACTGGAAAAAAGTGTTTCTACAGAGCACAGACATGTTAGCAAGTAAGCAGCAGTTTAGCTAACCGTTAGCTTAGCCGAAAGTAGTTGAAGCAGGTAGCAAATTAGTAAATAGCTAAAAGTGATGGATGGTAATGGATAAAGTATTTGGTAACTGGTTGAAATATTAAATGTTAGCTAAAAGTAATAAACAGAACAGATAGAAGGTAGAATACATTAATGAACTTAACCTGTTAATAGTTACCGTTAGCTTTGAGTAATGGAAATAAAGTAAAGTAATGAGTAAACACTTGAAATAGTTATCTTAGCTATGAGTGTATGATAAATGATTAAAACAGTTGCCTAAAAGTAACCTAATGGATAAAGCTAAACATAATGAATGAACACTTGAAATTAACTTAGCTAAACATAATGGATAAATGATCTAAACATTTATAAATATTGTGATATCAAGTATTGAACAGATGGTTGAAACAGTGTCATATTGGTTAAATGCAGTATAAATGTGACCAAAGCTGTTAGAAGCTGAATTAAATATAATATTTAATGCTTACAAGTGTAAGATTTAAGGTTAATTAAACATGACAGGTGATACATCTGACAAAAAAACACCCGACAAGAGATGCAAATCTTTAAATTTCCAAAGAGAAATTCATTTTTTCACCGTGTTCAGTCCGTCTTGGTTTGGGGAACGCAGTGAAACATTGATGCCATTTGTTTTTGCTCCACTGTCATGTTTCAAGAACAAGAAACATTTATCAGTCTTAAGTATTATTTTGACAGAGCTTTTACAAAGCATTTATGATACATGCACCCAGTGGACTCCAGCAAATGTCTATCTTCACTACTGCAGCGCAGAACCATTTATCCTCCTCCGTGGTGGTGTTCATCAAAGTGCTGGACATAAACGACAATGTGCCAAGGCTTGCAAGAGATTACCAGCCATATATCTGTGAGGGAACACAGGCGGGAGAAGTATGTATATTATGATGCACTGATGTCCATGATTTACTATATAACAGTTTGGCAATGAGAATTTCTGTGAACAGACACTGAATGTATTGTATTAGACCATCCTGCTATTTTGCACATCCTTTAAATATCAGAGCACTCACAATGAAGCTTTTCACTGCGGTGCAGCACCATGCCATTTTACACTGATATCATTGTCAGCTGCTGAATGAGAGTCTGAGTGTCATATTTCTCAGAAAGGAAATACTAGAGCGCATATGATTACTACTTCCTAGGAAATCTGTGATGTCTGCGCGGCACTCATATTTTCTCAGTAACGCGTCCTTTGTCTCTCAGCTCATCCAGCTCCTCAGCGCTGTTGATGCAGACGAGCCGGTGGAGGGTCACCACTTCTACTTCTCCATGGTCCCCGACAAGCACATCAATCCAAACTTCACGATCAGAGATAATCAAGGTTAAATCATCTTGTTAACACACTTTCACCATCTAGCTATAACTTAAATGTGTGTGCTGTATTAATTATGTGTTTTTCTACGAGGTGCGATGTGCTGCGATATTTATTGGATCCCCGCTGGTTGCCAGGCAACCTCTCGGTGACAACAAGACTTCACAACTTGTTGTTTTTTTTTACACTTCTGAGAGCCGGATACCGACAGGATAACGACGTGTTGATGAGCGAGCTTTAGAGGTGCCGCAAGCTGACTGGCATTTGGATTCAGCCGTGCTAGCGGTTTTCCAGGCTCTATGCTAAGCTAAGCTAACAGGCCCCTCGCTGCTAGCTTCATATTTAGCCTATAGTTAGAGTGGGATTGATCTATTCGTCTCAGAGCGAATAAGGGCTTGTTTCTATCTAGTATGTTTCATAACACAGACAGAAAAACATAATTTATGGTGGTGATACCATTTTTTATTTTTGTTTTTTTTTGTCATGGCGCCAAAATTAAGTCCCCGGCAAGCAACAACGTTCATGTCTCTGAAGTGAAGTCTATGCAGAAAGGCCAATAACTGCAGTCACAGAACAAGTCGGCTGTTTTTTTTTTTTTTTGTCCAAATTCAGTGAAAAAGTAGAATTGAAATTTTCTTTTTTTCCCCCCTTTGGTAGATTTTCCTTTTAAGTGCAATGAACCCGTTGCTGAATGATTCAATACTGTTGCAATGAGACCCTCAGCACGAACTAAATTTGTATTATCATACCTCTCGCACCAAGAAGTTTCATCTTGCAAATTACTGACTTTAAGCTGTGGGGCAAAAATGAATTCATGAAACCAGATGAAGTCGTATAAAGGCCCATTTGGGCGGCTGGAATAACAATGTGAGCCGCGGCTAAACCAAAAACCTGTAAGAGCATTGGTATATAACGGTGCGACAAAAGGCGGAATGAAGGGATATTCTTTATGATAACAGGAATTTGAATTTAAATGAACACTATGCACCAGTTTTTGGTGTTTTTTTTGCCACATTTTGGACAGAAATCCTCCAGCAGGTTGTAGTTTTTGTGGCTTCTCAAGTGAGTAAACTGAAGGAGTGTTTGCTCTGCAGTCAGCAGGCAGTCAACCCTTTTTTCTTCTTCTTCTTCTTCTTCTTCTTTTATAATGAAAACGGGCAGCAAAAATCGAACAAACAGTGTTGTTAAAGTGCGAGGCGGAGGGATGTTTGAATGTGTCGAATAAGTCCGAATGAAATGTATGCAGGTGCGGCGTATGGGTGGTTAGCCACGCAGGCACAGCAGTCCAGTCAGCAACCAGGAAATGAATAATGAATTAAGAGGGAACACGTTTAATAAAACACATTTCCACACGCCACCAGGCATATTCCACTCCCCAAAAGTTATTGTTAAGTGCCTTGATTAAGTCTTACGGGTAAAGCCAAAACTGAGTTTTCCAAATTTACTTTTGCACACACTGAAAATGAGGTTTGACAAAGTGTTTCACCGAGCTGTGATTGTATTTTAAATCACATTACCTGTGTCGGTTTACTTGTTATTCAGCTTCTCCCTTTTCAGGATATCAGCGCTCGCAGTGGAGGAGGTGCTTTTCTTTCGTTTGTTTGAAGAATACTGAAAAAAGTGCATCCTCCTGACTTCATTTTATCCATTTTTAGACAACACAGCCGGCATCGTTGCGCGCAGGAGCACATTCACCCGCAAGGATCGGACCCAGTATCTCCTGCCCGTTGTTGTGACAGATAGCGGCTCTCCAGCTCTCTCCAGCACCAGCACTTTGACCATCAGCGTGTGCAGCTGCCAGCCTGCTGACGATTGTCCCACAGGAGGGGTGAAGGTCCTCACCCTGTCTATGGGGGTCAGCCTGCAAACACTGTTAGGGCTTCTGGTCTGCCTTGTCACACTAACAGGTAAGGAGCATGGTGTTTGTATTCTCACCGCATCTCAGTCCTAATGCGATATACTGTGATGTGACATAATTAGGGTGTATATAAAGGAATATAGTCTTTTTTGGAGTTTGGTCTCTTGTGTCAGGCATCAAAATCATTTCACTGTCCGTCTTTGAAATGAGGAAATGAGGAGATGAGTTCTTTTAAATGGAAGATGTTTACATGTGGAGCCTCGCAGCTGACAAAATGCAGTAAAATGTTATTAGACGAGTCAAAAATGCATCAATAAATAATAATGTTGGTTAAATAAGTAAAATCTACTACAGCTTCATCCCAGCCGCACCTCGTCAGATTCGTTGACAGCACAGTCGTCCGAGTCTGGGAGGCTAGCCGCTTTGAATGACAGGTGGGTGCCGCTATAGGTAGCTTCTTTGAGCAGCCAGAGTTCGTTCAGGTCCACTGATGATCCATGCCCCATTTTTGGATTGGACCGGAGCCGGTAGAGGCAAGACTGCCAAGCTGGTGGTAGCCAAAGGCACCGCATTTCATCAACTTATGGGTGAGGTCACAGGTACGACGTCCGTGTTTTATACTGTTTATGGTCCGAACAAGGACGTGGCCCTTGTGTGATGCTCTGGACTGGGGACGTCACCAAGACTAAAGCTGAAAAGCTTTGTCTGTTCTCCATGTGACCCATCAGGAGCGTTTCATTTGTTGGCTTGCTATATGTAAACATGTTATATAGTTAAAAAGATTGACTAGAACGACCAAGATTAGCTCTGGTGGCACATACGTAACATGTCACATCTGAGCCTGGCAGAGATGGTCATTGATGACCACGGTGAGGAGGTGGACCAGTACATCCTGGTACCATCTATAATAACACCTTCCGCTTGTGTTCCCCATCCGTCACTATCAAAAGCTGAAACCGTCTCCAAACCACCGTTTACATCTGTTCCAAACTCACTGGAGTGCCGCTCAGCAGCCTGGTCTTATTCTATGAGCAGCAGCTCAAAACAAAGACCCGTGACATCGCGCGGGATAGTGCCCATGTCCTCCATCCGCAGCTCCAGATGCTTCCCCTCGGGCACCACCTATCCTTCCCCAGGTGCTCTCCAAACTGGCGCCGAGCACGGGTCGCTCTGGAAGCCGTCCGCCTGCTGAACAAGGAGCCGACAGACGATTCTGTGCTCTCTCTGGATCCTAACACATGAAATAATTAAGAGCCTCTCTGCCATGTGGACTATTTCCATATTTATTTATTTTTATTTCTTAATTTTTCTTTGTTATGAGCTGCAGCTGAACGTAGTGCCGGACAGCTCTTTTGTTTGTAATTGTTCACACGTCTGTTTCCTGTCCATTTCTACCCAAATCTAATTGCCTTTGGGGATTAATAAATTGTATGAATTAATTTGAATTCAATTGAAACAGTGTGTAAAGAACACAGAGAGCATAGTTTACCTTAAACCCTTAATCAGTCGATGAAAATAAATTAAAACTTAATTTATTATACTCGTCTATTCAGCTTTCCTGAGCCTTTTTTCAGCTCCATCATTTATATACTTTTCCCACACAACATGCATTTCTTAATAAAAAAACATCAACCAGTGCATGTAAAGTTAATCATCTTGAACTGTATACTGCTGTAGTGTCACTGGCTGAACTCTTGTAACAGTATGTTGCGAGCAAATGCTAACGTAATTAGCTTAAGCTCCCGGGAAGCTTTGAGGAAAGTGACATTTAATGCCCTGGCTACAAAATGTCAACAGTGATGCCGTGAAGTCCGAGCGTAACTTTAATTATTGCCCTTGATAAAGACAAGAGATGATGAAGATGATGTGATAGAAGTATGACAACTTCCAAGTGGTTTAGGTTAGTTAACTGCGTTAAATGCTTAAACTACTGAGTTACAGTGACTCTACTGTTGTAGTTAACCTCTTTTTTTACTCTCCATTTAATTGACTTACTATTTATTGAAGTACACAGCTTTATTTTGAGTTGTCTCATAATCTTTTACTTCGTTTAGTCAGTTTCTGGGCTCCATAAACAAAGTACAGAATGTTATAATAATGTACTTTCAGGAAGAGATCTTTCTTTCATAATCCTACAGGCTCTTAAACCTCTGAGAAGTTGGTGAGAATTCAAGTGTAAACATAGCAGGCTGTTAGCTACTTAAAGCCAATTAAATGACAAAAAGATGTGTTAATTACAGAGATTCATACAGCGGTGCCGTTCCTGGAGTTTGGCATCTTCACGCATCTTTCAAACAGGCAATAAAACGGTTGCCGCGGGATTAACCAAAGATCTCCTTCTGCCAACCTTGGTGAGATTGACGTGACAGACATCTGGCTTAACGAGATTTCTCTTTCTGAGATGCGCGTTTACAAGTTTGTTTTGCCGACGCAAGAGGAGTCAAGTGTGCTTGAGAACTGATTTTTTGCAACGAGTCTCATGGAAACAGTGCCAACTTTGAATAATGGTAATTACTTCACTCATAGTCATTAGCTATAAGGTGACCAAGGATCAAACTCCCAAAATGTCAGTATATTCCTTTAGGAAATTGGTAATTACGCGGCGTAATGAAACAATCTCGCTGATATTATGTTGTAAAAAAAGAAAGTCACTCTTTTTCAGCGGATCTGTTGAGCTAAAGCAGTTCCACCTCACGTCATTCTGGCAAGTATATGAGCGTGTGCTAAACAGCAGGACTTTTTCATTAACAAATTTGCACCTTCATTTGAACCTCCACCCCAACCCCCAAACCCTTTTTAAAAACTCACCAGCGTGCCTTTAACACACACTTTTAAAATGCTGAAAGCTTGCAGAGCAATGATGTCAGGTAATGAGCGTATTGGTTGCAATACATCAGTAGCAATGCCATCCTGGGACGTTGATGGGTTTGCATAGTGAAGAGCTTTATTATGACCTCGGCTGCTTTGTGTCCTCCCTGTGCCCATCACATGAAAGATTAATGACAATACCTGCTATGCTAACATTCTGTCGGATGAGCACAATAGCCGGCGAAAACACGGCAGACAAAAAAAAAATAAAGACTCCTCTTGCATTCTGTGCCACATGGAGCAGATAAAGATTACTTTCTTTATGTGTGAGCTGAAATTAAAAAAATAATTCATACTCTAATTTGCCCTCATCTTGATTTTTGCATTCAGGGGAAAAACAAATCTAGCTGCTATTATTTTTGGTGCATTTGTGCATTTCCACGTGCATGCTCCATCAGGCACCCGAGATGCTTTTTTCCTCACTAAGCTCATGCCCTGGTGTTTAACGGTAATGATCTCCCGCTGTGTTGTGTCTGCAGTGCTGTCAATTCTAATGCTGATAGTGAGGAGACACAGGCGCAAGCAGCAGGAGGGACTGGAGGTGGAGGTGAAGGAGCTGGAGCTGCCTGAGACGGTGTCGCAGAAGGTGCTGTATTACGGAGAACCGGGGGGTTTAGGAGCCGACCTGGACTTCTGCCAGCCCGTCGTCCCGCTGCGCCACCACCCCAGGAGGAGAGACAGGAGGCTGCGGAGGGAGGATGTCAGGGCCAGCATACGAATGTCCCTCAGAGAGTCTCACCTCATTGGACCGGAGGACGAGGTCTTCAGGCAGTTTATTCTGGACAGGCTGGCAGAAGCTGATGAGGATCCGTATGTTCCCCCGTATGACTGCCTCAGAACCTATGCATATGAAGGGTCAGGGTCACCCACAGGGTCTCTGAGCTCTCTGGAGTCGCTTACTTTGGAGCCTGGACCTGAGCAAATTCCGGTTTATAATCCCAGACCCTACGTGGTTAGACTTACCCCTTGGTATGGGATGGGAAATGAAGACACCGTCTTCTGAATGGCTGTTCTTTGCTTGATGGATCTCAGAGTTACGCTTCAACACAGGGTCAACATTTTGAAAAATCTGCTTATTTTTCCAGCGTTAGATGAAGCGATTGACACCTCTCTCATGTCTGTGGGGTAAAACCTGTTAGCTTAGCTTAACCGAGCTAGCATGGCTATGTGTACAGTCTGGAAACTCTGTCTTTGGAGGCCAGTTGTTTCCAGTCTTTATGCTAAGCTAAGCTAACATGATGGTCGATGATTGGTTCACTATGCATGTCTCAGTGCCTTAAAATCAAAGGGCAGAGCTTTCTCCGTATACTCACTCTTATGCAACAATCATGTCACGTTGTGGTGGGGACAGATATTTTATATATTTTTGTATAAGGCTTTTCCTGACAAGCGACTTCTTGTGGTTTGCGCAAATAATGTCTGTCTTCTCTAAGAAACAAAGGTGGGGTTATTATTATTATTAAGAAAATGCGCAAATGATCCTCTTGACCATGACCAACAACCTTTAAGCTGCATTAACTTATTATTTGGCCCTGTGGGGGCAGGTGGAACAAGCTGAAAACACAATATTACCATGCTGTGGAGCAACTTTTTACACATTTAACGGACCCAAAATAGGCGTCAGTTTGTGGTCGTGGTGCAATATTCGCTCGCCTTCAAGCTCCATTTTGTTCTCCACCGTCTCCTAAGAAAGATCATGCGGTTCCTTAGCTGGTAGCTGTGCCACTACATTTAGCTATAGGTGCTTTGTCCGTCGTATTTTTTTTTTGTGCACAATGTGAATCCTCCTCTGAAAACGTCTGCCTGCTGCAGCTGGAAAATAGATTGCTGAAAGACTTTGCTGGCTGGAAAACCAAAACAATGAGTTAAAGCGCCCTTCAAGCTGCGGAGAAACTGAAAGTCTGTGACAGCTTTCTGTTGGTTTAAGCTACAAACGACCCCCTAACATGACGTCATTAATCCTTTATTACCATGAGATGCATAACATGCAGCTTTAACCGAGTTCTTGGTAATCAGACTTAGATAAAATAGAAAGGTGTGGTGAGTACTCAAGCACGCAGAGCTAGGCCAAACCTTACGTTACCTGGATGAACTCTCTCTCTTTCTTTTATCCACAGCAGGATACTGTGTTTACTGTGGATTGCTTTCTTGCTCCACCTACACTGAGAATTAGTCACTAGTGAATGCCGGTGGTTAGTGTGTGACCAGTTGTTGACTCACAAGCTGGTAAAGTTTCTTTGGCGGATATTTGCAACTCACAATCTGAAGTACGTATTGAGAAAAAGTATATGTTGACATAAATGTCGATGACTTAATGAACAGGAGTCTGAAAGGACGTGATTCATGCTTTTATATTTACAGTGTGACAGTATTACACTTATTGTATAATACCTGCAGTATTACTGATCCTGTTTGTAATATTCAGTTCTTATTATGTTACTGTTTCATATTTGTCATCATGGCTCATAACAGCTCCTTCTGTGTTTGTATTTTACATTATGAAATTATATAAATTAATGTATACTCCCTGGTTTATGTGTACGGCGACATATTTTTCTGAATAGATTTCCTTTTCCCCCGACGAGCCCGACAGAAATTAAAGTTCATATACAGAAGAGTATCTATTAAATATCAACTGTTTGACATGCATTATGCCGTATGATAAGTCTTTTTGCTTTTCGCCGAGTCGCCCAGAGAGCACATCACTCTACACATGTAGGCCAATCGGCAGAGAGCAGAGAGAGCACATGGCAGCGAAAACTCTCAGCAAAGTAAGGTTGAAAGAGGAAGGGGGGGGGGAGAAAAAAAAAGTTAGCCGAGGCTTGATTTGAAATGTATGAAGGAAGTGAAACTCTTGAGAAACATGAAAAAAGGGCATAATATACAGCGGCCGTCTTTCTTCTCTCTTCACGGTCATTTACAGGATTATCGGCAAACGCTAGATGCTCGCTGGTAGTTGTGTGGGTGGCTGCTCGAGGGGTAACTTGAGGTAATTGTATAGGGATGAGGTCCAGCCCCCTGCACCTTCTCATCCACTAATTGGACCGTTTGCTGTCTGCGAAGGTCAACGCTTGGACCAGAGAGGATATAGTTCTCACCGAACAAGAAGAAGAAGAAGAAATTCATACACAAACCTATTTGGAAAGTATCTGGAATGCCTTGAGGTAAGAGACAATATGAGAGAAACATCTAATTGCTTGAATCTATTCAGCTTTTTCTTTCCCGCCGTGGTTACTTGTGCGAGGAGGTGCACCACTCAGCAGGACAATTTCCAGACATCGCCGCAGCTCAAAGGGAGCTTCAAATAGCTTCCTCTGTTGGAAACTATCTATCCGGCCAGTGCTTTTTAGACTAAATCATTGTCTCACAATGACATCTAAAGACAGAGGTGTTCACAAAAATGGCCCTTTTTCAGGCCAATCTTTGAAGTCCAACATGTACGGTATTGGATTCGCCCATAAAGACTCTGTTCTAATTCTTTTTCTTTTCCAAAAGAACCTTAATGTCAAAAGTCATTCAGCTCCTGGTGTCATTTAACCTTCTGAATTTCTGTCATTACCCATGGTGAATATCACGGGTAATTTAACCTAACAGCCCTTTTCTTTGTGTAATTATACCCATTACAGCAATGTGAAGGATTTCACTCCGTCAACTGTCTCTGTCCTCTGCTCTCTCGCGCAGGTTATAGATTCAGCTCTTCTTTTCAAACATAGTGCCAAACTCATCACAAAGCGCCACAATGCTCACTAGAGGGTCTAACCCTCTCATTTTCCCAGACAGCAAGCTGATTGAAAAGATGCCTGAAAGGATTTTTGAGAGAGAGAGAGAGAGAGAAAAAATCATTAACAACATGTAGGCCTTAAGGTTTGGCTGAAGAGAAATCAAATCATGTTCACTGTAATGTGAACATAAATATAGAGTATGGAGGACTTGGACAGTGTATTAGTGTATGTGTACATTTAACCCACATGCTTTTAATTAAAGATACTGAACGTGAGCAAGAGACGCGACATGTTGCTGTTGGACGACTGTCTGAGTCTGTCTGCGTTGGATCTTCGATCATTTCAATCATTCGTACTCGGACCGGAACAACTTTTTCTGTTGCAGTTGAGTTTTGGTGGGAATGTGATCTGACCCCTCTGTCTGAAGTTAAATATGAATGCTTTTACAGTTTTTGGAATCTTTACTTTTTTTGTGTGTGTGAAATATTGGAGAATTTCACTTCCTTGGGCCTCCAACAAAAATGGCAAATGAATCTAAAATTTTGTGGAGGAATGTATTTTGTCTTTGTCGAACAGAAACGGAAAGAAAGTTTCTCCTCACCACCATCGCCAAGAGCTCGCTCATGGTGGAATTTTTGCGTATCTGCAGACAATTTTGTAAAGAGTACGGTCTAGACCTGCTCTGTATGGAAAGGGTTTTGTTATGATTTGATACTATATAAATAAAATAGAATTGAAATGAGACAGAGGACCTCAACAAACCACACTCACTGCTACACTATACTATTTAGGCAAACTGGCACCGGCAGGAATGACTTTCACGTGTGAGCCCTTGCTCATAATCAGGCTGTTATCATCCCAGCGTGTGCTGGAGTCAAATCTGACAGCAAACGTGTTAAAAGATTATGCAAACTTTAATATTTTAGGATTTACAGAATACATTTCCTGCAAGTTATTTCATGTCAACCTTCACTTTTCTGTTCCATTAATGAGCTTTCCCTCATTGCGGTGAGACTTAGGGATTGGCAGACTTTGAAATTAATAAGTAATAACGCCATGCAAAAACTTTGGAAACTTGTTTTGTTGCTCATCAGAGGCTAATTGGTAGCTGTTTTGGGGGGTGATATGCGGCCCCGTTTACAAGACAGTTGAGATCATGCCTGAGGCAACTGGATTATTGTCAAGACTATTCATACTCAAGCTGAATTTTGTTTTTGGGTTGATGGATCTGGCTCAAGAAACTGTTTTACATTGCAAATTGACCATTTGCTGAACAGCTCCCTCCACATCAGCGATTGTTCAGTTATAGCAGGGCAATGGGTTTTTCTCCACATGCTGAAGTGTTGTGATGGGGCTTTGGTAAGAGTAATACTCCACATATTATGGGTTATTGCCTGTTCAAAAACACAAACACCAGAGAAAAACTACAAGGAAAAGGGTCAAACAGTGTGTTTATGTAATCTAATGCAATCGTTAGCATGCCTGGCTAATGCATTTTCTATGGAGGCCATCATGGTGGGATTTTACAATACATGTGTGCGCAGTGAATTGACATGGTGACACATTCATCGATAACACGCACTTCATATCTGATAGTGGATCAGGTGGTGGATTATCTTTGGTTTCTTGGCTAATGTTAGGAGCCACCATAGCCATATCCAAAGCATCAGACTGAACTACAAAGCTGCCGTCCAATCAATAACCATTGTTTTCATGTAAGTGGCAGTGTATTAAAACTAGACTGGGCCAACGCTAACTGCTGTTCTATTGTGATTTATTCCCACCATGACGCTTCAACTCATTCAGCTATCGTTAGCCTAATCAGGTAGCTAGCTATATCTGAGAAAATCTGACAGGTGCCATTTTGGGTCTTTGGCTGTGTTAAAAATCCAATGCAGAAGTGTGAAAAACTGCAGTTCCACAAACAGCCACTTGAGGCTGGCTCCAGAAGTGAGTCAGTCTCCATAAGTCCCCATGTTAAAATCTTCACTGCAGAAATAAACATGTTTACAGCCTGGTACAAAAGATGATTAAGTCTCTATAGCTAATTTCCCCGTTCATGACAACTGTATTGAGGGTGAATTTCTATTTAAGTCACCTTATACTAACTCTTAAAGTTATGGGTAATTAACAGCGTGGACGCTTTGATTGACAGGTGGGTGCCGTTACAGATGGCTTGTTTGAGCACCCAGACGGCGTTCAGCCTACAGTACCTCAGCTCCATTCACGCTCCATGACTTTGCCCATTTTTAGATTAGCCGGGAGGCGGCAGAGAGACTGGACTGCCAAGATGACGGCGGCCAGAGCCGCCACACTCTGAGCTCCGGAGTGGCTCTTATGAAACCTTTGGGTGACATCACGGATATGATGTCCACGTTTCATGCTGTCTACGGTCAAATCGGTGGCCACCGGGCTGAAATGAGGAGCCTGCTTTTGTTCTTTAATCTGAAATCAATGATCTGTTTATTAAATGCATTTGTGGAAAATCATGAACTGAATATTTGCGAGAGAACAAAATGTCCTTGATATTATACGTAGGTGTGTGAAAATACACAACAGATAATTGACATTGTTGGCTCCATTGAACGTGCCACAATGAAACATGCACTTATGCTTAGGCATTTGCAGCTTTATAATACAATACTGATGATGATGTTAGGAAGCAGCGATTTCTAAGCACCCACACGATTAGTGAGTTCTTCTTGAAATTAGAGGAAAGCAGAACAGACTGTGATTGTGTGTGTGATTGTAGAGTTAGTGAGCCCGTTGCTAATCACCAATCATCATTTTGGCTCCAACATAAAATGAACATAAAAACATGCCCTGCCATTCCCTTTGACAAATCAGAGTGCAATTCAGCCCAGCTCATGGAAAAACCCAACAGCGAGCTACACAAGAGGCGATGGAGTGGATGATAGAGAGGTCATTCTGCGACGAAAGACTCGACTTCAAACCTCATCACAGCCGTCATTTTCACTAACAAAGTGCTCTCTGTACTTACCCTGCTTCTGTAATCTCCTGTTTTTCTTTTATTTGTTGGGATACACATTTGAGCAGAAACTAACTAACCTTGCACAGCATACAAATAAATGAGCTGTCCTTGCAGTTAGCCTGCAAAGTTGCATTGGTGTTAATGAGGTGCCTGAATTCATCAAAGATTCGGGAATTTGCCGTTGTTGACTTGGTTTTGTTAATTAAACACCCCCACTTATAAACTTAATCGGTTTCTTAGTCTGCGGTGGTATCTGACACGCGCATTAATTCCTACCAAAGTTAGAAGAGTTTATTTTTGAGTGTGAACCTACCATTGGTTTGGCTTCAGGGTCGTTGCCACCTTGGTTCTTCGGAGCCAGAAGTGCTCGGTTCTGACAAAAAATCCTGACTGGCTGCATTGTGCTGTACGGAAGTACACTTGAAACTAAATGGTAATCTCCATGGCTACGGAATGAAGCACCAAAAACTGCAGTTCCACAAGCGGCCACTTGAGGCTGGCTAAAAAAAAAAAGTCTCCATAAGTCCCCATGTTAAAATGCCCAACTTCACCGACATGTTTACAGCCTGGTACAAAAGATGATTTTGGTCTCTACAGCTAATTTCCCCGTCCATGACTACTGTACTGAGGGTGAATTTCTATATAACTCGCCCATTCAAATTATATTAAGGCTTAAAGCTATGCATAATTATGCAGAGGGACATTATGCAGAGAGGAGACTCATTCTGTAACAGTTCATTCTGAATGATGGACACTAATAGAGAATCCCATATTGAATCACTAATGGAGAAAGTCAGAAACTAGCAACTGAGATTTGTTTGGAAACTGTTTATTGGTGTAAGTGAGAAGTTTTTTAGTGGTTAGCTCTTTTTTTTATCTTTGATTTAGTCACATGTGTGCTGTATCACCTGTAAATGTTCTATTTCACAATAGTTGCAAACTTGATCTGTCTGCCGTCGACAGTTTGATGCTCTTTTGCAACCAAAACAACGAAGGTATGGGTCAAAAAACCAAAAACAGTGAACAAGACAGAAGCTGCAAAACTGCAAAACCTGTTGGGTTCTTGGCTATAAGCAACTCCCTTTCACGTTACACATAGTGCAGTAATTTGAGCCACCGTTATTCTAAAGTATTGATTATGGCAGCTTTAAGATTTAAAGCCACCTTTTCAGGGGCTTTAATACTTGGGCTGCATTCAGCAGGTGTATAACTTGATTAATATTTTGAGATTGTTATTGAGTTTCTGCCAGTGTGCGGTAGAAGAAGGTCAATCTATATTTCCAGCACTGGAGTTTAAGGATGAGGACTTTGCCCAAGACCCTGAAAGCGTTGCTCTACTGTACGTCTCACGAACTCGAGCCGCGAGGAAGGAATTCTTGGAAGCGACATGAAAAGAAAGCTCCTGACAGAAATCCTCTTAGGCTGGATCCACGGCTGAACTACAGGTTTAAACCACTTTGTTTGTCTTTGTGATATGAATCACAGAAAAAAGTCGACTTTATAGTTTTACCTCTCGAGTGCGCTGCGGCGGTTATCTTGTAAAGAACACATTCCAAGCAAAAATGATCACATTAGTCAAACACGATTGGAAGTTAACCACCGATTTTACAGTGAAGCGACTAAGCAAGTTTTTCTTTTGGTGTGACTCATCACGGAAAAAAGGTTCATGGCCCACGGCCCATGGCATCTTTTCATCGAATCACTATTTTTCAGACTTCTTACGTCTCATCTTTTTTTTTTTTTTGTTTCCATACTCGACGGGCGCCGCTGGATTTCGAAAGAAATACTTTCCACTTATCATACATAACACATCCACTTGATCTGATTTCATATTGTTCTTTCCTTAGGTCTGTAGTATGAAACTACTATTACGGAATACCAAAGGCCTCAGGTCCAAAGTGAAAAGTCCCATTAATAAAGAAGAGATTACTTTCACTTGCTGTCAAGGCCCCGCGCTGCTAAAGGATTGATGCTCTCACATTAAATCAGCCCCTTGAAAGGTCCTTCCAAAACTGTATGAGTGCCAACTGTATAGGTAATTTTTTTCTCTATTATGTTTCACTTTCAGGGCATGTTCTGTGGTATTATCAAGGCATTGATATTGGGATTTTGCTTTGTTTGTTTGTTTGGTCATTTTTTCAAAAAAACTATTCGTCAGTGATGTTTTGCACACTCTTTCTTTCTTTCTTTCTTTCCCTTTCCTTTCGTACTTCCTCCATTTCTCTCCTCAGAGCCACAGGGTTTGTTGTTCACTTTTTGTTGTCTGAGCCATCATTCAAAATGCAGGGCTTTCTTCTGACAGGCACTGAAGCAAGGAAATGAGAAATGACTTACACAGTTTAGCTCCTCTTCATTTTCACTTGCCTTATTATTATCAAACACATGCGCCCCACGTTCACACACACACACACACGCGCGCGCGCGCACACACACACGCTCGTGCACGCGCACTCGCGGCACGCACGTTTCACAGATGATTAGTGAAGTCTCCTCAGAAAAAAGACACCCAAATCTGTAAAGTGTTGAGAGGTTTTTTGTCAACGTCCACAGTCCGTGACATACAGTGCATTCAGTCGACTTTGACACCGCAGAGAGCGATGGCCCCTGCACACCGCTAATTAGCTGTCATTCATAATTGATTAAAGTCCGAATGTAAATAATAAATGGAAATTGAATTTTATTTAGGGAGTCTTGTCAACTACATTTACCTTGGGCCCTGCTGAGACTGGATGTAAACAAGGCTGCATAATTGCAAAATAATTTGCCAATCAGATTTAGCTAATCGTGTTAAAGGGCAGAGAGAGGCTGGAGGTGTCAGATCTGCTTTTTCATTTTTTTTTTTTTGTAACTCCAAATTCAGAGCATGAGTACAGGATAATCCTGCGTCCCGTTCTAGCCCAGAAGGCAGCACTTTAAATCGGACACTTAACTGATCTTGACTCAACTTTTTTGGAGGATTTTTTACTTCTTCCTGAGAAGAATGTAAAAATAATTATACCAAGGGTATTCTTCACTTTCGGGGATGTCGCTTTTTTTTTTTGGGCCAGGAAAATGATCTAATCAGTCACTGCACGCAGATGTTTTACTCTGAAACTAGTCCAGCCTTTTTCTTCTTTCTGTTTTTAACAAAACATTTTTAATAAAGCTGATTGACAGAAACTTCATCTGCAACTATTTTCATCAATGATTAATCGCTTACCACTCAAAACGGGTGCCCCGGAGCACTTTGAGTTCTCTGAAGAACCCTTTTTTGCTGTTTGAAGTTCTTTGAAACATCGAGTACACGAAGGCGTCGGGGTGATCGGCTGGTGATGAAACCCAACAAAGGGACAGTCTGAACACCTTTGAACTGCCTTTTCGTGAACCTGAGGTACCTACTGATTAAAACAGGTTCTTTAAATAATGTGATGTTGGATTCTAACACAAACATTGGTTAGTTAGTTAGGTGAAAATGATTAAATTTAAAGATTGAAATTGAGAAATTGCATCTTTTGGCCATCTGATATGGAAAGTAACAAAGTACATGTACTGCAGGTTCTTTATCATTTGATTCCAGGGAGAAATGTTGCACTTTCTACTTCATTACATTTAATGAACAGCCTTCCATCTGTGTTATAACTTCCTCTTTATTTACATACTGAACATATGATCAACACATCAAACGTGATGCGTTATTATAGATTCGAGGCACACCGTACCCACGCTGCTTTGAGTTCCGTGTTTGATTGGACTTGATCAGGTTTGAGTTGTGTAAAGGTAAACATGGTTGGTTTCATTTGGTGTGCACAAGATGTGAATATATACATCTTACCTATCTTTTGGGACCTGGAGGGTCTCCATAGGAAAAATAATAAATAACTCGTACTTTTACTTTTGATACTTTCAGTCCATTTAGCCGGTAATATATGTACTTTTAGTATTAAATATGTACTTAAAGTACTGAATACCTGTGGGTTCTGGTTACATTTAATTCACTGAGAGAATAATCTGCAGATTAATCGATAAATAGTTATTACTTGTGCTGTTTTTATTTTGTTCTGTTACAGTGGGCTGGTGCAGGACGGCACGGGAGGGTAATGTGTACAGTGAGAGTGTCTGTCCTGCTCCACGCGAGCAATTTAAGCAATCACTACCAGCCAGCCACCAGCCTCTTCGTGCATTTTGGATGTCTGCATGTCTCCATTGTGTATGCGCATATTGTGAGGAGTGTGCTCTTGGAGTCAGAAAAAAAGCCATCGATGCAGTCCTCAGAAGTAGCACATCATTAATAACGGAGGGACCTTTGAAGATCCTGCATAAATGTCTAATTAGGTTTGGTAACCTTTAGGAAACTCAAGTGGGTGAATACTAAACAGGCCCGGAGATCTTGTACTGCATGGCAAACGAAGCACTCAACATGTGGGAGAGAGCGCTGACATTGAGGAGGTTTGTTCCCCCCGTCTGAAAGGGCATGCAATTTAAGCCACATTACAAGAGCGTCTGAACTCATTGGCCAATTTCTGGCCAATTTATCGCAGTTAACCATCCCGCGCGCGCGCGTCATGGCGGAGGTGGAACGGAAATATGCGCCGTGCTGTGTTTTGTTTGGGTTTTTTTTTTTTCTTCCTTAATATTTCCTCCTGCCCTTCAAGCTGTGTGGATCATTGTTCTGCATAACCGTGACGAGACTGCGTGGCATTTAGAAGACCCTGGAGTCTGAGTATTCGAGCCACCAGCCATGTTTGTACTGATACAGTGTTAAAAGGATGTGACCTAGAAAATGTGAAAAAGGAAAAGCAGCGGGGCTGCTTTACATCACTGTCCTAGTCTCTGACGTACAGCACGTGTATCAAGAGGTGACGCCAATAAAAAGAAAAATGCTGCCATGTTTTGTTAAACTTTAACCTTTGGCAGCGCTGGGAATCCCATACTGTCTCACCGCTGATGAACAAGCGGAAAGAGACGCTGCACATAAATTTGTGCCGCCACATGAAAATGTATGAATTACAGCGTGATATATTTGAATTCAGAGGCAGGAAATGCTTGGTTAATTGTAAAAAATGTAACAACAAATTAGAGCCGTCGTGTGATTTAACACCCATGAGAGCGTTCTGAATGCAAACGGCCTCAAACGACTTTTTTTATCCGCGGAGTATCGTGCAACATATGCAGAAATACTGAAGAGTGGCGACATTTCCAGGAAGTTTTCGCTAAAATGAAATCCATATCACAAGCGAGGGTGAGATGTGTTGTGACTTGATGTGTAGAAGTGAAAACAAGCGCAGAACCTTGAGGCTGAGCAGCTGGGATGAACCATATCTCACATATTTTGAAATATTGATGTCAAATATTTACAGTATTTAAATTCCCAGATTGTTGCCTACATCTGATTCCCTTATACCTGCATACACACCAGTATAAAACCGACACTGTGAGTTACTTAGAGTCATGCTGAATGTTGCAGGCTGTAATATAAAGTCCAATATATATATAATAACATATTATATTTTATGTCTCCCAGCAGATTTCAGCCTGTCCAGATTTTCTAAAAATAAACAAGGACTGTCCCGGTCGTGATACGTCAAGCTCCTCGCAGTATAAAGCAATATAAACACAAACATCCCAAGACATACATCACAGGCATACGCGCTCAAACATATTTATTATATGCACCCACAGACACACATGGAAGCAGAGTCTCTCACACACACACACACACACACACACACGAGTTGTCAGAGCACAGTGTAAAATCAGAGGGGCTGTTAATGGAGGCGGACAGCTTGGCTGCTGTTTCATCAAAGTGCAGAGGAAATGCAGATCTGTGTCCTGCAGGATGCAGGGAATTGGATCAGCTTCCTTCTGTCTGCTGAATTTGAAACACATACCAGCAGGGATTAGACAGCCTTTACCACCGAACAGTGACTTTCTAATGGCCATCCATGGGAAATATTTACTCACTGTCTCGCATGTGTTGATACGCCCATCAGGAGCCCCAACGTGTCCCCTGGCCTGATAGCTTTATTTGGCTGCCAGCTATGTGGCGACCTTGAGGATATTTTCCTTATTTGATTGATGCTCGCAGCCTTGAGCGGCTCAAAGTTTCCGTTCTGACTGCGTTTGGTTTATGATAATCGCAAAACAATGCGAGAACAACACCGCTGGGCCTGATCCTCGCTTGTGTTATTGATTAAACTTGCAATGATGGCGAGGTGACACGATGGGTCACTGTGAGAAGATACGAATCTGTCATAATGTTTATGAAGAGGCGCCTTCGATAGCTTCTTTATGATACTACTGTATTTATAGTGTGTGTTTCAGTGTTTCAGGTGATAAACACACTCACCTGGGTACAAAAACTCACACCTACATATGATTTAGCAGGTCTAACATGGAGTCTGACCTCTGCTCGACCACAAACATAAGTAACTGAAACATTTTGGATAAATTATTTATCTGTGAATGATTTTTTAGCATAAAATATATAGTCAGTTTAATGGCAACATGAAAGAGTTGCATATTTTTTAGCTGATGCAACAATAGAATGCAACTTTTTTTTTTTTTTTAGGACAAATAAGTTTGATTTTTGAAATTATTTTCACACATGCAGCAGAGCTGTGCGACCCCGAACAATGGAGGAAGATCCACAGAGCCCAAAGGTTTAAATGATTAATGCTTTTGTTTCAAAATATTGGAAAACACGATTTCCCCGAGCCCAAAGACAAATCTTTTAATTACTTGTTCTGTAGACAAAAAAAAGAAAAAGAAATTAAAAAAAGATTTTACAGTTTTATGAACCTTTAAAAAAAAAGCAAATTCTCACATTTAAGATGCTTAAACTCATAAATAATTGTCCTTTTTAATGAATTTAGATCACTAATACTAATTGCATCATCATCACTCCTACGTATTTCTATTCTACAGTTACTAAAACACAGCGTAACTAAAAAAAAATTTAGTTATCCGAGTTATTAATGAGAACCTGAATGATTCGAGGGAGACGTGTTATCAAAGACTCTTTCATTCAGATCCAAAAGTTTGTTGAAACATATTCATATCGTATTTCCTGATAGCTCCTTTACTGCAGCACGTTAAAGGAGTTTGTGAAGTAGTATTTTAAATGACAGACTGTTAATGTACAGTAAAACACTGATATTTCATGTCAAATCATTCATTCACGTGGTGTTCATATGATTTTTCATGTCAATAATATGGAAAACAAGATTTCTTCTTAAGAAAAACACTTCATACAGTGAAATATGGATTAAAACAGCAACTTTAACATGAAATCAACAGAATTACTGTCCTCTTACTGTAATATTACAAAACATAATAAAATTCTTCCTGTTATTTTTTACAGTACACATTGTGGGAATCACTCAAACTTCTCTGATGTATTTATTACTATGAGTTTTATTTTCAACCGACACAATAATTACACACACAAACCTGGAGAGAGAGAGGAAACGGGCTCCAGCTGAACCGCGCTGACCTTGTAGATGAACACATAAAGTGGAGTATTAGAGTTATCTGCAGCGACGGCACCTTTGTATTTCTATTTGGAATTCATTTTACCCTCTAATTACCCTGAAGCAGAACAGCTTTTACAGCAGCTACCTATTTAGTGTGTGAGACAACAACAAAGACGAGTTCGACGCCGCGCCATTATAGGTGTCAAAACAAGGTATTTACGAAGACTAAATGCTCCAGCTACAGCGATTCCATCACGGCGTAGGAACAATCTACCAGATGTTTTGTCATTAGCTATCAAGGCAGCACAGTTCATCTCCACCGTTCAACAAGGACAGGGTTTTTTTTTTTTTTTTTTACAAAAGCATTTAACGAATCACTTTAAGGCTGATGTTATTTTAGGAGAATCCGTGTCAGCCCTCGGGAACCATATATGCAGTTTTATCACGTTCCACAATCTGTCAGCACCATCTTTTTATTTCAAGGTGAAGGTCAGAGGAAGGTAAAAAAAAAAAAAAAGAAAAAGTGGCAATTATATTCTTTATGAAAAGAGGATTGTATTCCTGCAAGTACAAAGTTTTACCAATTAATATAATCAAGAACCACCTGAAGAAGCGTTCTTCCTCCCACGCCACTTCTCATTCTGCCTCTCTCTCCTGAGGACCACAAAGAGAAGGTGTCAACTGGTTTTGCCGTATTGATGGAGCCGTCGGGTCTACGGAGACCGCTAATTTTCTGAGTGAACGGTCCCAGAAAGAGCTAATGATATGTTAATGCTGAATGGCAGACATTAGAGAGGCCAAATGACGGCAATCCCGATTACCTCCGGGGGACGCGCCTTGCCTCGCGCGGTTCTGTCACGCAAACAAACTCCGTAAATACAAATAAGGTGCGGAACGTTGACTGAAAGGACTCAAGGGGTGGCTGACAAAAATGTCACGGATCCGAGAGAGGAACCCAAGAACCGGAGAACGCGCAACTTATACTCCAGCGATGATTACGCCTCCACACTTTGTTCAGCGCCGGGGAAAAAAAACAATTAAGTACACCTCACTGTGAGAGATTTCGTTTCCTATGAGAACAATTATGCCCGAGCAGCTCTTACCTTTCCAGAAATGTCACAAAACTTTCTTTGAAAATATCGCTGAAAACTTTTGATTGTTCCTTTTGTTTGTCCTTTCATAACTTTTTGCCGCAACCGTCTCCACTTTGGCAGGAATACGGGAATATCACCGTGTTTGCTTCGGCAGCAGGAGCTGCGTGGGGTGGAAGCAGTGGGAGGAGGTTAGTTTTGACTGGCACAAGATTGAAATATGCCACAGCAGACTTCCCGAGCTTCCCCACTTGTACATATCCCCTTGTGTGGGTTTACCTGTGAATGTATCTGTTAGTATGTATGCGTTCCTGTTTGGCTAGGCTTAGCTGTAGATTGCTTTTCCCCCCCGTCCCCTCCTCTAGTGTGTGCAGCATATGGCCATTGTGATGGAGGGTAAAAGGAAATGACAGGCCATTTGAAGATGCTCTAGTCCCCGCGTCATGAATAATGCAGAGGGTGCAGCGAGCAGGTTCTCAGCGCGGGCTTCAAAGTTTATCGGCCTCCCCTGTCTCCCCGGGAGAGAGACTACAGTGCTGCGGGGAGATTAGACCGACATTGAGCAGGGACCTGGTCAAACTCAATTAAATACAACCAGGATAATTCCATCCTCTCATTGTGCCATTCGATTTTATTATGAAAATAAACCCGGCATGCTCACACCTTGAAATGACAATAGAAAGGGGAAAACATCCAGTGAATTATTAAGCAGGGACGTCGGCTGCATGCTCATTTGCTTCATGTAAAAATATGTAAATCAGTTGGATGGCAGAAGACTTGATGGATGAATATTTTCATTAATTATGTCAGACAACAGTGTAAGATCAGCGGAGAGAGACATCTTCCGCAACTTTCTGTCCCGTACTCGCAAACATCAGCTCGAGGACGTCTGATGTAAACACGACGGTGGTTTTAAAAGACACAGAAGTGGTGTTAAACCTTTGTTGATGGGCTGTAATAGTCCCATTGATAGATGATTTACCAGTCATCCTCATTTGAATGTATAATCCAGCTAAATATGACTAAGAAAACTCCCCAACCACCTACAGTATGTTTGTTTAAATATGCATGTTTCCTTCCGCAGTTTCCAGAGTCTTTTGAGATCTAATTATCCCCGAAGCCTCTCCTGATGGCACACGTAGGCCTACAGAAACACTCCCTGCCACCGAGGCTGTTGTAGCATGTAACTATTTTCCGTGTCTACATGATAAACAAACACTTATGCCACCCACATATTCAGAGCTATATCAAGCCAGGCTTGGCTAATGATGATAAACCTATGTAAAAGTACAAAGTGTTGCTAATTAGGCCTATGTCGATTATGGCTCATTAATGCTGATGTTGCCCTGACATGTTTTTGCCAATCATCACTGGAGAGGGCCCCACTGCATCATTTTCTAATTACTTTAATTCATCATTGTACTGATGCTCTAAGCGCCGTTCATATCGGCTCCGCGTCACGCGTTTGAAATGAGAATTTACATGAGAAATAAACCTGGAGGGGTCGTCTTTGCAGAGAGTGGACTGTCCACTTGTTATTGTATTTTGTATGAGGCAGTGCCCCCCCCCAAAAAATATTTTCTTTCAACTTTCTAAGGCCGAGAAATTGGATGATGTAATAAAGTTTCTTCCTAGGCTGAGATTTCAAAGCTCGAAACGTAAAAAAGTCAGAGGCAAAGTTGGTAAAAAAAAAAAAGTGGGAAAATGTTAGGCTACATGTTTTTCAAGGGGCAAATTCAATCTAAAATTGAACAGTCTTTGGCCCAAGAGATGGTATAGTGCATCACTTGAACAACTGTATGTCTGTGTGTATTAAATATCATCATCGTCCGTCCAAAAATCATTTTTCTTCAGGAGGATGAAAAAACCAGTTCACAAAATAAACTTCAAACACATTCAGCACCAGAAATGTTCACCTCAGTGTTTCCACCAAACGGCAACCTCCATGTCTGTGAAGGGAAGCCTGTGCTGAAGTGCCAAAAAACTGCAGTTCCTCAAACGTCCACTTGATGCTGGCTCCAGAAGTGAGTCAGTCTCCATAAGTCCCCATGTTCAAATGACTTCACAGCAGAAATAAACATGTTTACAGCCTGGTACAAAACACTGTTTTGGTGTCTATAGCTAATTTCCCCGTTCATGACAACTGTACTGAGGGTGAATTTATATACAACTCACCTGTTCACATTATATTAAGGCTTAAAGTTATGGATTAACAGTGTGGCTGCTTTGACTGACAGGTAGGTGCCATTACAGGTGGCTTGTTTGAGCACCTGGACATTATTTGGGCCGTGAAGTTGGACAACTGTCATGGGAGCTTATGGAGATTGACTTATTCTGTAGCCAGCCTCGCTATCAATAACACACCTGTCCTACATGTTTTCACATACAGTAGCACATTGGCAACTTTACTGTTATATACGAATTTAATATTCTACTATAGATTGAAATCGGCATAATCCAGGCAGACACTGAAGCATGCATCAGTCTGACTTGGTTCAAAACTGAAAGCATTATTTATCCAAGGCCTCCTTCTATCTATCCTGCAAATATGATGTAATAAAACATCTTTTCATTGGTCAGTAAGATGCAGATGATATATGTAGACGTGGAGTTCAGTATGATGTAAAACTTTGTCTCTAACCTGCGTGAATTCTGATTGATTGAGTTCAATCGCTCTCACAATCATCTTGTTGTTTGTGACCTTTTTCTCCGAGACGAGTCTTTGAAAGCTGAGTGAGTTGCTCATCCCGATAATCACACTTCATATTTCCTCCAGTCAAATTTTCCTCCACTGAGTACTTTATCACTCTGACCAATTTCATTGGACATTGATGTATCAAAGATGGATCCATCTCTGGTTATTTTCCAGTTATTATCCTAAACCCCCCCCCCTTCTTTTACACCCTATTAGCCTAATCTTGCCACTTTGACCTACTTTCTGCACTCCTTGCATTCCCCCGGGGGCTCAGAGAGCAAGCTGTTGCACCCCTGCTCACATGCATACCTCTCAAGAGAATTATTTATATTGCCCAGGTCTGGGACCAGTCTAATTTGTGTGGAACTATAGAGTACACAAACCTCAGGTCTGACATTTCTCTTGCTGAAGGCGAGGCGAACTGTGAGTGCTGCTGAGAGAGACAGAGAATAAAACATGCTGCTGCAACGGCCTTTGATCTTCCTTTCCCCCCCTTTTCTCTCTTTCAAAGGACCAGTGAGGAGTCGTCCAGCTGATGCCTGAGCAAAGGGGCCCCCATTTCTCTGCCACCAACAGGCAACCCGAGGATGGACCGGCCGGCTGGCGGATTATTTATTTTTATTTGTGTTCGGCGTGTGAGAGCGAGAGAACGGAGACAGACTTTCTTTGGAGTTTTGTTTCATGCTGGGTAATCGCAGAAATAAATATTCACCCGCATGCATAAATATGCAAGGACTTAGTCCCCAGTTGGCTTAGAGTTAAGCTTATATTTCAACTCATTTCTCAGCCTCGGTGAGCGAGGGGAGGGTAACTCCTACCTGAGGTAAATGTCTTAAACCTCGACAGAAAGATGCGCCTAAAGCTTCTTTTTTCACCTTAATATCTATAATGAATTCTTCATGATTAACTGCCTACACATAAAACCGCCTCTGTTTACAGTTGTTTAGCTAATGCATTATATTCTGGCACAAACACAAACATCGCACGTCCTGTTAATCTTGTCTTTCTTAAAGTTTAAGGCTACAAAAATACATAATTAAAGAAATTACGCTGGTAATCACACCAAAGTACTAATATTGCTGTTAATCAGAGAACACTATAAATAAGAGAGAGTAATTGCGTGATAAATTATCTCAGACACCTGTGTTGCACACCAAGCCAAAAGGCTACTGCAGAGAATGATTTCTTTAACAGGCAGCCAAGAGGTCAAACTCCATTAGCGATGTTCCAGCAGACAATCTGAGGAAAGGCGCGCTCCTCATCTCGTAGAGAGAGTCTCTGAAAATGGGCACCTTTTTGTCAGGGCAATTTGTTGATGATGCATGGTTATGATAAGAATTGAGTGAAGTGTCTGTAGCTGTCCAAGGCCGCCGGAGCCAAGGCGCCGGGGCCAACACGAGTAATCAACCCAGGTCCAGATTGAGCCCTTGATAGCAGAGGGTTCCTGATTGCTCATAAGTACCCCCAGGCGGCAGACATTTAAGACACTTTCTGCTGATTTTGATTGACAGCCGATCAATCAAAATCAACATCTAGACGCGGGCGCTATCAGCGCCGGCGTTTACATGAGATGTCTGTGTTTTAGCCGCCGTCTATCTCCTTAGAAATCTATTCTCTATTTGTGATCCACCGGCTGTTTCTTGCTTCAGTATCACCACAATCTGTACTGGGTGGAGAATTTTTTCCTTTCTCACGAAGCTCAGAAAACAACATGGCTGTGGAGATTTTTATCCGAGTTTCACATTTTCAAAGTTTGGAAGTTTAAACAGCCGCCGTGTCCTCGAGTGAGACAGATATGGAATTAGGCTAAATGCTAAAATGGTTTACTGTTCAGCATTTTGCTTGTGCTAAAGTAAGCCCGAGGTTTTAAGCAGCTTTAAGCTTGGTGACTATTATGTGTTCATGCTAAATGCTGAATAGCTTACTGTTTAGCATTTAGCTAACAAGCTACAACATTGTTGCAGCTGTTGTATAACATCCACCGTGCTTGGTGACAGTGTTAATGCTAAATGCTAAACTAGGTTCAGCATTTAGCTACTATCCTGAAGTATTAGCAGTCACAGTAAAAACAGAAAAGTTTCAACACATCTTTTGAATATATAACTTTAAAATGAGACAATATAACTTACTGTTCAACTATGAGCTAACATGCTAAAGCGAGATTTTGCTGTATAGCATCTATTGTGCTAGTTAATGCTAAAATGTTGTAGCACTGTCGCAGTAGAGTAAGTGAACAGCATGAGTATATAATTTTAAAATGAGACAATATAACTTAGATTAATAATGTTGATGCTAAATGTTAAACTGCTGTTTAGCATTTTGCAAAAGCTAGTAATATTTTCATAACATCTCTGTATGTTTTTAAGTGAGATTTTGCTACATAGCGGCGACCATTATGTGTCAATGCTAAACACTGAACTAGCAGTTTAGCTAACATGGTTAGCTAAACTGTCATTGAGCATTTAGCATTTTAACAGTGGGACAATATTTGTTTTTAAATGAGACTGTAACTTTCAGGTTCATTATTATGATTATCATGTCTGTAAAGTTGGCTAACATTAGCTAACATAGCCATACTGATCAAACTACTGGTCACGCCAAACAAAAAGTGTATTAAACTGATCAACAGGACATTTTACTGATTATGAATTTAACTTTTAACTCGCCTGCCATTAAACTGTTAATCTTTTCAAGTTTCTGGTCGTTTCTGTGCAGTTAATAATCCTGGTTAAGTGTTAACAAGAAATGATTATATGTTCTAACTTCAGCTGATTATAAATGTACTCCGATTCCACTTCAGATGTTTTCCATCTGCTGATTTCCACAAGAACCCTTCTATTGCTACGTTTGGCTTTACAAGTGATCTCAGTGCTTTTTGAAATGCCTTGCAAGAGGCTATCTTGTACGGTAACCCGTGAATATGAAAGAAAGAACACCCTCCTCATCTCTTCCTGTAGGTCTGTGTGAACTGCATCATAATGGACGCACATGGTGACCTTGGTTAACTCCTGACTCACTTAAAAAAAAAAGAAAAAATCTCAGATGTTTTGTTTTTGCCAGGTTCAAAGCTTTGGAAACTATGTCAATACCTGTAAGGAGACGACATATTTACCAAGCAAAGATTCATAACGAGTTCATTGCAAACTCTTGCATCACTGTGAATTATACTGTCAGTTGTATTCATGAACCTCTGAGCGCTGCGGAGACACACCGGCAGCTAAGAGACGCTAGTCGGCTACTTTTAAAACACAAATCTACATCGTTGTGGGTCATCAACCGAGTTAGATTTGCACACTTGACACATATTCTGCACTGCAGGAGTATTGTTGAGAGTTAAAGATGACAAAGTGAATGTGGTATGTGCTGTTTGCAGCTGAACATTCGGCTCTTTAAATCCAAAGGCACATCTCCCGATGTAAAGCAAACAGGGAAATACAGAGAAAATATAAAATATGATAAAAATTTCATTGTTTGGGGTGGATGTCGCGTTGGTTTAGTCAAATGTAGGAGGCAGTGTATGAGCTGTCTTTGCTGGTGGTTACACGGTAACTTAAAGAAGCACTCATAAACAAGATCCAGATTTTTGTCTCCTACTCTCGGAACCAAAAGTCATACAGCTTTATTTTCAAACTAAGATGGTTTGAAAACCGTGTTCGAGGTGAAATCTGGAGGATCATGGCAGAACCTCACTGGGCACATTATACTGTTTTAGAGTTTGTCTTGCTCAGATTTGGTCACTTTTGTACTTTCTAATATGCTACGTATTTCAATGGTTTCACTTTTGGCAGTTTTTACAATCAGAAGTTTGCACGGGGTGTTTTATTTTGAAAATCTACTGGTTTCTTTATGCCATAATTGCGCCTGACTTCCTACTACTACCTGTTGTGTTCTGGCTTTGAGTCTGACTGAGTCTGACAAAGAAGTTTAATTTGGTTGGAGGAAGAGGTGGAGAGAGAGCAAGCAGTGGTTGAGACACATACACAGTGAATGAGAGCGAGGGAGCAGCGGCGAAATAAAAAGTTATTTCCTGATTGCTGGTTACACAGCACAAAGATTTTGCCGCAGTGCGTGATCCCTTATTTGGATGATTATTGAGACCTCCTGTATTCTTAAATTTGCATGCTCAAGCTCACAAAGAAAGTCCTCGAAACAATATTTAGCATCCTGTAGGATGATATTGACAGAAAGTTTAAGTTAGTTATAGAAAATGTCAAAGAAACAGAATGTGAAGAAAACTTTACAGACTTCAGTTCTTGTCAGGTGCTGCAGCTATAAGAGCCAGACGACACGTCGTGAGTGTTTTCTGTGGGATTTGGGGATTTTTAGCTCCACGAGGAGGACTTTACATTCTGCAGCTACACATAAATTAAACATGGTATATTATTTTCAGGCTTATTCAGATATTTTCAGAGACAAGTGAAAACATTTCTTAGTGACGAGGGTGCTGGTCACATCATACACGCCGTGTATTTGAACACACCTTTAATGGCGCTGCCTTTGACTGCGAGATGCAGGCTTGGCTAACTTGCAAAAGACTCCTCAGATGGCCGACGGTGAGCCTCGCAGTCATCACACACGCGCCTCTGTGGAGCGTCAGCGCTTTGTGTCGAACAGGTCTTTCAACTACAAAAGCCTCATCAAAAAGAGATATGAAAAAAAAAAAATCCCTCCTCCTCCTCCTCCTCCCCCTCCTCCTCCTCCTCCCCCTCCTTCCTCCCAAACCTCCTCTCTGGTTCCTGGAGCTCCCCAAATACACGAATACGCGAGGCACCACTTTTAAATCACTGATTATTACCGCTGGATGTAGTTTATGATTACAACCTATATTTACTCACTTCTTTTATCTTCAGATGGACCGAAAGAGTCTCTTTAAGGAACCGAATGTCAATTTTATTTTCAGCAAAAGGATAAAAACATCATCTGCACATTTCTGCCTCATCAAAATAAATAATAACACATATCGGTTGTACATGTTGACACCCAATCGTGACATAATTCGTCTGTCACAAGCTGGAAAAACAAACAAAAGAAAAATCGGCACAATGCGGCACATGATTATTATCATACAGTGTGTCCTGTCACCATCATCGAACAAAACCATGGACATTATTGATTTCATTTCTGAATGACAATATATGCTGGACTCTGCAAACTACAGAAGCAAAATTCATTTACTTACAAACTGCGACTTCACCCAGATATGGACTCACTTCAGAAACTTTTTTTTTTATTATTTTTTTATCTAGAGTCTAGGGGGAGCGAATCTCTCTATCAAACACAACAAGGACTGACCTTCAGCAGGAGTTTTTTCTTTCCCAGCGCCGCCCGGCCTTACCCTAACCCCCCCGTCCCTCCCTGCCTCCCTCCCTCCCCCAAACGTCTGGTACAAAAAAGCAGAACAACTGAATTTTATAGCTCAGAAATTATACATTGGCCTCGGAAATAGAAAGGTGGAAGAAAGAACAGACGAAACACTACATCTGCAAAATGTATTGTTAGGAGAATAAGAGAAATGATACGCCTTCCCCCGTCTCACCCGGTGGAGACATCAAACTGACAGTGAGTGTCATTCTTTTTATTATTTGCACAACTTTATGTCTTCACATCACTTCCTTAGCACATCGACTACTTGTTTATAGTGTGTCTGTGTGTGTGTGTGTGTGCGGATGCACTTTCCATATAGTGTTGAGGTTTCTGACAGGAGTCCAGGAATAATGTGGCTCTGTCACTGAAATGTTTATGAAAAACAATAACAAAACATAGAAATTGTCAAATTTGATATGAACAGTCAAGTGACTACTGATTAGCCGTCAGGGACATTTCATGAGAAACGTTTGTGGTGTTTTTTTTTATTATTATTTTTAGCACAAAGATAGCAAAGGAATGCATCAAAGCAAGAGTGCCGGGCTCGTGGCCCATCGCTGGAATGAAAGGACAGGTGCCTCCCTGTAAAAACGCTCCCAACGTCCTGCAGTCTGCAGTCAGCGCTTGGATCGGAGCCCCCACACGAAAAAAATCCAAAACCTTTTAATGTCTTTTTTTTTCTTCTTCTTCTTTTTTTTGCACACAAGGTTTCTTCCTCAGTCAAGCCACTTTTTGAAGTCTGTGTCGAAACTCACCATGGCACACTTTTTTTTGAAAATCCATACAAGGAGGTAAACAAACCGCAAACCTTTGAAGTCAAAGTGTTTTTCTCTCAATCTCTCTCGTGTTGTCTTTGAATCTTTTTCCTCCGATGCGCTAAGGCAGACAAAATCATTTTCTCTGGCAATAAATTACTCTTTATTTTTATTTTTTTTTATGTATTTAAGTCCAACAAATGTTAAGAGACACATTTAGAGGCTATGAGAAGACGCTGGTGCCGTCACTGTTGCCGTACAGGTCGGCCAACTTTTTGAAGCGCGGTCCCCAGTTGCTCAGATAGTCATAGTTCTGATCCGAGTCTGTACTTAGTGACTCCAGCGAGCTTAGTGACTCCGCTATGGAGCCGCTGCCTTCAAACGCGTATGTCTGCAGAGAGTCATACGGGGGAGCTGACGGGTCCACGTCGGCATCCTTGAGTCGCTCCCAAATGAACTCTCGAAACACAACGTTGTCTGGCAGGGATTTGTAGGACGGGCGAGTAGTTGACGGGTAATGAAAGAAGGTGGGGGTGTCCGGGGTGACGTCTCGCCGCACGTTGGGGTCTCTGATGACGTTTAGGTTGCGGAGGGTAACCATGTCGAAGGCCTCCGTGTCCTCCTCTCCCCCGCCCTCGTCGTCGTACCGGACAATGTTTTCTCTGATGTCCCTCTCCTCCTCCAGAATCAGAGGCTCCTTCCTCCTCCGACGCATCGTCACAATTAGCAGAACCATCACTGCAGGGAAAAGGAGAGACGACCGAGTCAATATTGACTGACAACGTGCATATTTTCTGTGCCAGTCAGCTGAAAAAGATGCAGGGATATGTGGCTTTTTTAGAAGAGCTGAATACACTTTGACAGTGAACCAGGGACACTGTACACAGGAGGTACCCCTGCAGTCGCCATGCCTCCAGTACATGGAGGGATTATAGAGTAGCTCGACTAATTGGATTTTGTATAGGCTACAGTATAGAAATGAAATGTTACTTCAAAACACAATGTGTGTGTGACACACGCAAACATATAAACTCACTCACACATGTGCTGAATGAATAAAATAGAAAGTCAGAAGTATGGGAAAGCAGTGCAAACTGTTAAAATGCATGTAATAGTTAGCCAAATGAACAAAAAGTTTAACTTTTAGTAAGCTGAAAGTAGTAACAACTAGAAGTAATGCATACATCATAGGAAATGGATAAACAGTTAGCTAGGATGGGGTTAGGATGAGTACTTAAAATATGTAGCTGAAAGTAATGGATAAAAACTGTTGAAAGTTAGCTAAAGTAAAGGATAAACAGCTAACAGCTATGGTAAAGGATAAACAGTTAACAGTTAGCTAAAGTAAAGGATAGTCAGCTAAAGTAAAGGATAAACAGCTAATAGTTAGCTAACATAAAGGATAAACAGCTAATAGTTAGCTAACATAAAGGATAAACAGCTAATAGTTAGCTAACATAAAGGATAAACAGCTAATAGTTAGCTAACATAAAGGATAAAAAGCTAATAGTTAGCTAAACAGTTGTAGCTAAAAGTAACAGATGACCACTTTAAATAGGTAAATAGATGAATAAACAGTCAGATAGCTTCATTAAAAACACTTGAACTTATTAGCTAAAAGCAATGAATGAATAATTGAAACACTGGCTTTAGCCCCTCAGTTGTATGTAGCTAATGACTTTATTAAACAGTAATAGATAAAATCCAGTTTACTCAATTGAAATAAACATTTAAAACATGAAGTGGTGTCAGTGAAGGGGGATTTGAGTTCATCTGGCAGGGTTATTATGATACATCTGACAAAAAAGATGGGCAACCACGAATCCAATCAGAGTTTACAAGACTAAACCTGCGGTGTAATATATCTGCGCCCCTCCGTGACGTCCACCTACAGTTTACTTCAGGACTTGTACAACATACCGCCACAATGGAATCTGTGGCCCTCTGAGATACCAGGAGCCCTCCTCCAGCCGCTGTTCCCTCTCCCATACATTATTGCTGAAAATAACTCTACGCCCAAGCAAACTGGCAAATGTCTAATGATCCTCTATCCATCAATGTCAAACTGGTGCCAGTGAAATATCGCTCCGTGGGCCCATATTTCTCTTCCCTTCTCAACGTCAAGCTACTGCAGGCAGCAGAGGAAGAGGCCCAGGAACCAAATTCAAACACCACTTCACACCCTCTAATAAGGGAGCAAATGGAAGAGATGGAAGGGAGGAAAAGTGTCACATGGAAAGGCTGCAATAGATGAATGGATAGCTCTCTGTTGGCTATTTGGTAACCGCTGCTACCCTACGAGGGCTGGTACAGTTTTTGTGAAACACTCGGAATGGTCCCTCCAGTCTAATAACCTCCACTGATATCTGTGACAAGACAGAATAGCAAACATTTCTGTGGAAGATAGTTTCCTCTGATTTTAGGAAGTGCAGTCATTTTAAATTCTATTCGATTACGTGAGGCTTCTCCAAAGTGAATCACAAAGTGGCACATTGAAATAGAATATTCTAAATGCTTTCCAGCAAAGCTCTTTAGGGGGTTTAGTGCCTAGAAGGCATCTACGATGCGTCACGCGCTGGAAGCAAGCCAACATCCAATCACGTCCTACTAGGATGAGCAGGTGGATGGCCCCGAGAATACAAATAGTCCGTCTGTGTCAGGTACCGAGGGTCCCGCAAGAAATGAACACCACACAGCCGCAATGCTACAGGATCTCTGCTCTTCATAACACACTTACTAATGATGGACGCTGAATACACGATTACCGTTACAAAGGCTCTTTGCTGTAATTGAATTGTTTAAATGATCTGCCCCCGCGCAATCGATACTGAACAAGGTGTGTTTTCTGCGCTGCCCTTTTCTTACCAGCATGCATCATCGAATGCACTTTTCTCATTAGAGTATTTATTTATTTTTTTGGGTCCGTGTGATTCTGGTGAACCTCCAACTGATTATTCACTCGTTTTGTCACCCGCTCAATCGTTTTGCACTGCGGTTCGATTTCTTGGCGGCTGTGACGCCCTCTGAAGAAAAGAGGCTTTACTGTACGTCTGTAGCAGCGTTGGAAAATAAAATGTTTGAAGGTCCTGCCAACCTGATTTTTGATTTCTGACTGAAAAGCTTGAAGCTTGAAGAGTTTCTCTATATTATTTGGTCACATACTTAAATGCACCAATCAGGATATCAAGACATTTAATTTAATTGTTGCTTTGTTATAATTTTAATAATAATTAAACAGCTCCTTCAGCGACAGACTGCTACTCCCACCATGTATGAAGGAGCACCACCACAGGTCCTTCATTCCAACAGCATGACTTCATGACTTTCTTCTATATTTTTCTTATCTTCTAAAAAAATATACTTATGTTTTTAAAGTTTTTACAGCATGCAGTGGCTGCTTAGGTCGAACAAAATGTCCCACAATACATTTCTGCATCGGTGAAAGTGAATGAACCTCCTCCTCCTCAGATAAATGAGCTCAGGGATGCTCTCGTTTAGACAAAATGTTTTCTCAATTGAACTATCAATACATAAAACTGTCGGCTGATTGTACAGTACAGCGAACAATCAATTGTTCCCGCGAGCCTGTTAAAAAACTCTCTATCTGACCGGACAGGGCCGGCACCACACTACAGGTTCTGATTAACGTTTGATTTGATTGGACCAGCTGTTCCGTGTCCGCGCTTCATAGAAACAGCACGGGGTATTTTTCATGACCGTGTTGTACACAGAGCCAGTATTCATAGAAATTGTGGACCTTTTATTTCTCAAATACTTTACTACTTTACAACAGATTAGGTCCTTACGGGTACGTTACGGTACCTGAAGCGTATGCAGCATTATAAAGAGACAACAAAACAGATCCAGCAGTACTTTTGCACCTTTTCCAGCGCAATCCTGCATCTTTGTAGTATTTGTTCCTCATTATATGATAAATACTTAAATATTTCTACATCAAACTCGGTATTTACTGTAAAAATATATCTCAGATTAACTCATATGCAATATTCAATGAGTCCAATAAGAACCAACAGTCCTGTACATCTCCTTAGGCACTAATAGTTGTTGTGAAGTGAAGTCAAAAGCTGCAGTTCCTCAAACGTCCACTTGAGGCTGGCTACAGAACGAGTCAGTCTCCATAAGTCCCTATGTTAAAATGACTTCACAGCAGAAATAAACATGCTTACAGCCTGGTACAAAAAACAGTTTTGGTCTCTATAGCTAATTTCCCTGTTTATAAATTATTGCTGATTTTTCAGTAAGCAGTACGCAGATTTTTGAGCTTCAACACGACTTCAGAAACCTGTGAGTGACATCTATCCTTTACACGATCAGTGCTCCAGTCCAATCAAATCTGGAGGATCTGATTTTAATCCCCCTGGTAAACTAAACCCAAACCACAAATTCTGTTTGGCTCAGAAAATAAATATTATATAAATATGATATTGGAATTTTCCCTCCTCCTCAGTTTATGTGTTGCTGAAACTTTCATTTTTTCTCTCTCTTTCCGAGACACTTTGTAACTACTCTGGCTGCAGCAAATAATCATTTTCATTATCCGTGATCTTCTGATTATTTTCTCAATAAACAGACTAATTGTTTGGTCTATAACTTGAAGCTTTTTAGCAGACTTTCAGGAGCAGGGCCAACTGTGCCACTTCCAACACTCCTATAAATACCCTCCTAAGCCTCTCGTCCCCTTTGCTCTCGCAGTCTGCAGCCCTCCCGCTCACCCCATTTCTTCCTCATATTTCTCTCTCATATTTCTTCCACTTCCGACGGGAGGGTGCGACTGCGAATTCCCCGCCGAAGCTACCCCACAACGCAACAACAGATCGAAACACACACGAGTTCACGCCTCAGTCACAGTCTTTCATTTTTGTTAATGAATCATTTAAAACATATCTTGTTGACGCGGTCCTCGTCAGAAAATAGAGAAGAATGTCACCCAAGGCCAAATCTCTCGGCTTGACACATGGGTTATGAAAAGTAGCTGAATGTGTGTATAATCTGAGTCACTTCAGCTCTGTTTTTTGTAGTAGAAATGTGGCGACTGTAACACTGGTTACATGCGTCCTCTGTAACCATGAGAACAGAGGACGCATGAAGAGGTCTCATGCCTCCTCATCGACACATCACATTCCAGCAAAACTGTGCGCCGCGACTCGATGAAGCCGCGCGGGAAACAATCAGCGTCGGCAAACAAAACACCTCCGTGTCATTGGCTAACGGCGGCGTTCTTTATCAGCGCCGCGGCGTGTTTGCTGCAGCTTTTGTGGTTTCTTTGTTGTTGCTGATGCTATCTGTCACACTGTTTGCCGTGTATCTGTCCACATTACGTGTTTTTGTTTTCCTCGCCGTATGCGGGCTGCGTTTTCCTCGCGAGAAGCCGTTTTAGCCAGGCTGTCATTATGAAGACAAATCTGCTCTTAATTGACTTCCTCCGTTAAAAAAACAAAGGTGTTTCCCTCTCTTCTTCTTCTTCTTCTTCTTCTTTTTTTAAATTTGTAGCACGTCAACCAGCGTTGTAATGATGGCAAATCATTACCCGATCTGCAGGTTACAATGTGCACAGTCGAGCTTGAAGATCCGATTCTGCAGAGAAAGAAGCCGTCCGCCGCCTGAACGCAGACACATAAATAGAGACGCAGACAGAGAGCTAACAGACAGTAAAATCAGAGACAGACGAATGGATGTGAGGATTTATAGAATGAGTCTGATAAGACAGAAATAACTGTCTGGAGAGTCAGAGTGCTACGTAACGTCCTAATTGGGACTCTGGGGGATTGAGAAATAACTGACCTGCACTGAGAAAGAAGGCACCGGATCTTAACAAGATAATGATCGTCTCAGTAGTTTGGACATATCATCCCGAAAAAGCGACTTTACGATTGGAAAAAAATGACATTTAAACAACAAAGTTGTTCTGAGGCATTTTCAGGAACATGACTGCGAGGAGTGGAGGACGAGCTCAGTAATTAGATCTAAAAATATCAACCTATGATTAATGAGCACTTAGCTTATGAGTACGTGGAAACTGCACACTTTGTATCAGCTGTTGTGATTGAACTTCTCAGACACAACTGATGAATCCGCAAGACGAGTTGGAGGAGAGCTCTCCAAAGCACGCCGCGCATTGTAGTTATTAGACTCGGTCATGACGACAGATGACTAGAATCAGAGGAGTGTGTGTGTGTGTGTGTGTGTGTATGCTCCCTCCCCCCCGCCCTCACCTGATGAGAAAGAGAGAGATTGATGGAGGGAGGTGGAGGAGGTGCGAGGAGAGGGGGGGGGGGGGGGGGGGGGGCGAGGAAAAAAAAGACTGACAGCACCTGAGGATGACAGCAGCGAGACGCGGCTCGGGTCTTATTCCGGTTCGTGTCTCATCCAAAACAATACAATCACACGCAATCACAGCCTCGATTGCTACCTAGCAGATTGAAAGAGGTCTTGATGGAAGACCATCAAGGAAGATCAGAATAAAGGATTGGGCAGAGCGGTCGCACATGGGCTCTTAATAGAAAATAAGAAGGAGGGGCTATGCACAGAGCGAGAGGAAAGAAGGAAAGAGGCTGATCCAATTGAGCAAAACACACACACACACACACACATCCACACAAACACAGAGACAACTTGGAGGTATATTAAACTGGAGGCCATTAGTTCTAAGCCTGTGGCCCGAGGCCATGCTGAGCAGGATAGAGCCAGCTTTCATTAGTGATGCCGGGTTTCGGGGGGTTGTGTGGCCACGTCCCCCCCCCCCCCCCCCCCCGTTGCTCTTTTGAAGTTATCATTCATCACAAAAATAGTATTCTCTGTTGCAATAAAAAAAAACAAGAAAGAAAGAAAGCAAACTTCAAACTAAAGTTTGACCCCATTAAAGAACTCACTCCGGTCGTCGTAGGTGCTGTTTAGCGTTCAATGAAGATCACCTGAGCATTAAACTACGACTCTGCCCCCGGAGTGGTGACGCTTTGTCTGTGGGTTTTATGAGTGATAATGCAGCCTGGAGGTGATGGCTCGGATGCAAAGATATATTAATGAATCCTCATTTACAAGTGTCTCCACTAACATCTCAACATATGGCGTTGCACTAGAAAACAGAAGCAGAGGAGTGTCTGTCCTTGAGACGCAGTAATCCATATGCTACTTATCGCTATGACCTTTGTGAAATATTATAATTAAGCTTATAAAATACACTGAAACGTATCTGGGGGAAGCCATCGTCGAGGGCTCCTGCAGACGGGGGGGGGGCGATCTAAAATGTGAAATCTCATCATTGACTCAGGCTGCCTTCAGGCGCCGCTTTCTTGCAGAGAAAATGCACATCATCACACTTTATTTTGTAGTCGAGTGTGCTCAAATGCAGGAGGAGCACTGTCACACAAATGACACACATAATCATAACTGCCAATAAAAGGTTTTATGGGGGGGGAAAAAAGCAGAAATTCTTTCACATTCCTATGAAATCATTTTTTAAACGTTAGAAGTAATGCCACCGCAGCCGGTCTGTCTTTTTGGACAAGTGTTCACTCGCGTTTCTCAAAGTTTAGACGAGCAGAGTTGAGTCTTTTATTTAATGTCAAGGTAACAGCCTTGGGTGACCATCAGCCAACAACCCACAGAATTAATTTCACCATTTGCAAAAACAAACACTCCAAAACTTCCCCCAAAACTCAGGACTAACACCGACTCTGGGTAATTGATCCTCTTGGCAGGATTTCAGCAACACTGTTAACTTAAAAACATCCAGGCATCTATTCAGAGCTGGGCTGACCTAGGTCACATGTGTTTACCAAAGAGGAAATATGAGGGGAAGATAACTCCCCCCAGGTTTGACATGTGCAAGACCTCGAGATGCAACTCTGTTTTGGCGAAGTGTCTCACACACTTAACAGCCTGAAGAACGCACAGCGGTGCGGACGAGTCTGAATGGCTCGTAAACGCTGAGGTGAGACGCGTTTGGTAGTGTGGCAATGAACATCTACATTACCACCACTTAAATCTGAACTGGAATCTGACCTGCAAAGGTTGTTACATACTCCCACAAACAAATCAAACAAATGAAGACTGTCGAAAAGTGATGGGGTCTTCTTAAGCTGCATTTGCTAAGGGAAATTAACAAGATAAGACAAGATAGACATTAAAGTCTGCGTAAAGTAAGAAAAATATGTATTATGAGTGTCAGACCAAAGAAGAAAGTCTCATTAACCACCCGGATAAATCTGAATGATTAAAAATATTGACAAGTTCATGAAATCAGGTTTTTAAATCAGGTAAAAATGAACTCTCAGCTCCAGGACTGTGGGGGCGTGGCCGCTGAATGAGCTGAAGCCACGCCCACTCGTGGGAGCAGTCCAGCGGACATTTTGAAGCGACTGAAACGTGTCAGATGAGTTCAGAAAATGACGTGACTAACTCTGAAACACTGAGCTGAGATGAATTCATCTCTATCTCTCTGCTCAGGGTGGCCTCAGCGTGTCATCGAGCCGTCCTTTAAGGACCGCCCACAAAATCCCGAGACTGAAAAACTGGTGAAAAACTGTTTTAACCTCTAACTCCACATTCGGACAAAGTCTTCTTACGTGTTTTCAGCAAATATTGCCAACATATTTAAGGCATTTTGATCCCACAGGGAAAAAATTCACTTGCCACAGCAGCTTGTGTACACAAGGTGGAGAAGGAATTCCTAGAAATGACTATTAGAATCGTAGTAGGAGGTTTTTTTTTAAATGTTATCACCTCAGATTTGTTTTTCTCTTGTGAGATTTATTGTAAAAAAAAAAAACACAAAACATTAATTTCTAATAATAAATTCTATTCTTATTGTTACATCACAAACACAGCTTTTGTTTCAATATTAACCGTGCGCTGTCTGGAGCAGCAGTCTGGAAGAGACACCTACAACACACCTGGCCATGCAGCAGTCAGACATCTGATTAGTCAGACATCTGATCTCGCAGATTATTTGTGCCTACCAGTATCACACCGCTGAACAAACTGTAAAACAAAAATAACTGAACCTCCGTGTGGGAGGATGCTTCAGTTTATAATATGCAGAGCACTTCAGTGATACGGGGTGAAGAGGTCTGTGATAATAACGAGTGGTTGATGTTTGCTGCTGTCATCTGTGGTATTACATTTTATGGCACATGATTCATTTACATCTATTGATCTAAATCAATCTGTTACATCCACTTCATTAAGCTTAATTTCTGCTGCTCGTGTAAAAAAAAGAATATCCCCATCGACAGTCTTGGCTCTCTCAGGTGGTGGATCTGCTGTCGGATGATGCGTTAGCTCATGCTCGGAGCTAATTTCTGATTATGTGCTGCTGTCATCTACTTTTGTGCTGTAATTGCATCGACTTAAACTGCAAACTGCAGTTGCAGTTGTTACTTAATTGCCAAGAAGTGAAGGCATGGCACATTTGTTAGAAAGAAGCCACTGAAAGAACAACTTTGAGGAACTTGGACTTTGAATGTTACCATTAAATACTACTTTATATTTTACTACATTCCAGATGGAAATATTGTACTTTTTACTCTGCTACATACATAGTATATCTCACAGCTTAGTATTTAAGATCAATCAAAATAGAATATGGCACCAAATTGTTTAAATTAGTGAAGTAAAATGCTAATTAAGTAATAATCAACCATTAATATAAGATCATATTATATATGTAATAATAATATAATACTAATGGGTGTAATGTTTACTTAGAATACTTACAAATACAAGACCTTTACTTGTAACAGACCTGATCTGTAGATACAAAAAGCTCTAAGATGCAAAAACATAACCGTTCAGGTGATCATACTCTGATAAAAGCAGAAAGTTCTGCATGTTATATTTACTTCTGTCACACTCTGTTAATAGAATAATACCTTTAAGTAAAGATTTAAAGGATTGAACTGCTTGCAAGTTGCAAACAAACTCGCAGCTGTTAGGAACGGTGGCCACTTCTACAATGATCTCTTCTCACCGACCTCTCCCTCCAGTTGTTGCACGGACGTTACGTCTCTGACACCGAGGTCGTATAGATCTTACCCAGAAGTGTAATGATGCAGCCTAAAATAGCCAGGAGGGCGCCGGTGCTGAGGCCGGTCGCGGTGTAGGCCACGGCTCCACAAGACAAGGCCACGCCGTCGGAGTCACAGTCGCACACCCGCACCGAGAGCGTGTTCGTGCTGCTGAGGGCGGGGCTTCCATTGTCCACGATCAGCACGGGCAGCCGATACACCGGCTGCTCCCGTCTCCTGAAACCGGCCCGCTTCGTCAGTATGGACGCCGTGTTGTCTGCGAAACAGAGCACACATCCGTCAGACTGCATGACATGTACGCATGGAGTTTACTGACTTCAAGTGAACAATGATCTGCATAGATATGACGAGCAGCAGGCTTAACATCTATTCTCTAATGATTGCTGCGCTTGGGTTGTGCAGTTCGAAGTGATTTTACAGTATTAAAAGCAGGAATGCCAACAGATGGTGTCATTAACACAATTCATTATATGACACGCTGTGGCGTCTCTCCCTGATCTTGACCACCTGTTGGCTAATAACAGCTTTGGTTTGATGGTAAGATCTTATATGAAAATCTCAGAGCATGAGACAGAGTGAGGGAGACAGTGAAGAACAATATGCCATTATGCCGGCTAAAAAAAGGACGACTCAATAGATTAAAATACGCTTTCAAATGCAGCAGTCACATTTGAAATGTAGATTTTTTGCCTTGAAGGACAGCTCCTTTGTTTCTCTAGGCGATATTAAGATTTTTCTTTGCTTTGCTCTTGTGTCTTAGAACAAGGTAAAAAAAAATGAATATAGAGATTGATTCTCTTTTAAGTGCCACATTAGTCAAAGCTCGATGTATTCACGGGTGAAGACAAACACACAGCTGGTTGAGGCATTGAGCTACATTGCAAAAGTATGTAAACACCTGAATATGAATCTAATGCGACTGCTCAAATTCCAAAACCACGAGAGCCTCCAGTCTTCTGCTTCCAGGCTTTCCTCAGGATAGCTCCAAGAACATCAGCGAGGTCAGGCACTGATGTTGGGCGATATAGCTCGAGGTCTGCCTTCCAAATTTATCGGATGGGGTTCACGTCTGGGATCAGCTTCGTTGGGGAAAACCATTGGCGTCATCGTCATGTTAAAACAGGAAAATAAGTGTCGAGGTGGTGGATATCTGTGCATTGTGTCCAGTGGTGTCTGGAGAAGTGGATATACCCTCAATTCATGCCTGTTTTTTTATTTTAAAGCAGCCCGTTGAGCCCACTGTTGATGAACGCCCTATGTTATAAACAGTGACATGTAAGACTACTCTTGTATATTTAGCTCACCCAAAAATGGGCCAGTAGTATTCGCACAATGTCGCTTAACTTCTGCAGCTTGGCGTCAGGGAGTAAGGACCATTATGAAATTAATATCAGCAACAAAAGAGGTGCAGACTTTTACCATAAATACTGGCCCCAAAACGAGCGAGATGACTACACAATTACGCATTTTGAGTTAAGTATTCTACTCGTGAAAACTGGAAAACTGTGTCATGCCTTCGCCGTCCTGTGAAAAGCTTGAAAACACTACTGAATGATGCACATCGGAGTGAGCGAACCCAGTTCTCACTGAAAAATAAGTGAGTATACTCTGTACACTTAGATATACCCTGCACATCACCTCCGGGCATGTCCAACTTTTAATACAGGGAGTCCAGAGGTTGAGTTCTATCACTGCCCTCTAGTCCCAGAGATTCATCCCAACCTTTACCTAACTTTAGTTAACTAACAGTCAGTGTAGTGTAACCTTAAAGGTCAAGTTCTTCTCATGGTGGGAACTGTTGGGTCTGCCCCATGTGTCATGGGATAACTTCTTATTGGGGACTAATATACGCTATGGAATATGACGCTAACAAGTTAGCTTAGCTTAGCATAAAGATTGGAAACCGCTGGCACTCGCTGGTTAACACGTTGCATCTCATTCGTTTAAGCCGTAAACAGAAATATGAGTAGAAATATATGTAGAGATGAAAGTCATTGTTTTACAGGAAGTGTTTCTTGGTCCGTATTTAACTGATAGATATGAGGTGTATCAATCTTTTTATCGGACTCACCAAGAACGACAGATCAGCACGTCTCCTAAAATCCTGAATTATTCCCTCACAGTATGTCTGATCAAACATTTTAGCTGAATAACCCAAACCGTCGTTTATCCTTCACAACAACAACCTCTTCAAACCTTGTCGTGCTAACAGTAAATTAAAGCATTTCTAAACATTTTAATGAATCATTATTAATTCAATTTACCGGAATTGTTCTGTATTCATGCCTCGTGTTCCTGCTGATTCACATACTCAACAATGAAGCCAAGGTAAACGCTGAGAAGCTTTGTTCGACAAAGATATCTTTAAAAAGTCTTCCAGCCAAGTTGCTTGTAATCTGCAGGGAGGTTACCTGAAACATCATGTAACACTCACAGGTCTGCACTCGCGTGGATTACTGTGACACAGCCTGGCTGCTGCTCGGAAATGTAACACGGCGGCTTCAGCCGAGCTGCCACATGTTCGAACGGAGCATTACCTCAGAGGGAGCGTCGGCCCCGCACGTGTTTTTAAAGCAGCGGGGATGCACGTTAAGTAGCTGATGATGTACTTGTACTTCTTAAAACTATGTGCAAATGAACGCTTCCTTAAGGAGAAGCTAATTTTGCTCATTCGCCCACTGCCTTCGCGTGTAGGTGGTGAGAAATCAGAATGACAGAAAGACAGTTCGAAAGTGAAGTTATTCTGTGATCTAGCACATGCGGTGAGACCCGGCGCTAAGCAGAAAGACGCCGTGTACATAATGGACTGTGGCACACACTGAGGTGTATCAGATGTGCTCTAGTTGCAGGAGAAAGTTGGGTTTTTGTTTTGATGAGCAATTACCAAAAAAGAAAAAGGCGAGCGCGGGCATTGTCATAGCAGAATTATGGTTTCATTTGGAACGGCTGGGCACGCCGGAAGGCACCGGTTACTCTGCACTTCCTCTCCTGAGTCAGATTGCAGAGTAGATTGTGTCCAGATGGAGAGCAGATATAGAGAGCCGGAGTGAGCAATGGCCAAAGTGTCAATTGCATTGCTGCCAGGCTCAATTCGAAAGGAAGTAAGCAGCAAATAGACCGTACCTAACTTGACCGACACCTTTTACAGACTCTGATGGGCCACTGGCAATCTTCTCCGGGCAGTTTTTTTGATTTAGCAGCTGGGGTTGACGCGACCCTCGGAGCTTTGACAAGGACGTAGACGTTGAAGTTAAAATTGGTGACTGACATCAGAGTTAAAATTAAGACTTTTAAAAGGCCACACAGGGCGCAGTTCAGTAGCAGGCCGGTAAAAGTTTGAAAGTATGACCGAAAGGCAAGTTCTTGGATCATTTAATATAAAATCACACTGAGCACTTTATTCCAGTCACTTCTAATGGTGTTTTTTTTCTCAGTTTCAGCCCTTCAGGTCTGTCTTCAGACAATAATCAGGTGCTAATATGAACATCCAAACAGGTTTCTCTTGCCGTTCCTCCCGTTCAAACCGCCCGTTAAAAGAGTCCTTCAGCAGAAAATTTATTAACCGATGAGGAATGATGACTTTTTTTTGCTAACATCGACACTTGACACAATGAGCTTCTTAAGTGCTGTGCTTAGCATAGTGACAGTGCTCGCTACAGGTCTGATGGAGCTGACTAAAACTCCAAATGAAAAGATTAAACAGCCTCTTAAACACACAATCCAACAGATTTTATTTTTGGCTTTGACAGCCTGCGATCACATGCAGAAACGCTCCCTGACTGCCAAAAAACAGGCAGGAGAAAATATTTAAGACTAAATTCATTTTTTTCAGGATCATAAATTGAAACTTTTAAAGACTTTTCAAGCGCTTCAGATGGATTTCCACCAGACAGACAGTAATAACAATCACAGAGCCGCGGTGATACCTTTGTTATCTCGCAGAGTGAAGTTGAGGTTTCCGGCGACAGGTGCAGCCAGGGCGAAATAAAAGCGGTGGCCTCTCTCCGGCTCGTCCTTGTCCACCGCGCTGATGGTCTGGATCACCTGAGGACAACGGGAACACCGGAGAGACAATTTAACTCGCTGATCTTTATCCGATCACACCGGTTGATTAAGTGTTAATCCAAGCTGTAAATCGTTTAATGCGTGCATGAGGTGAGAGCTACGGTATCAGTTTGAGGGGGAGCATTGTTGTCGAGCCTCTGTGTATGCATCGCTTCCTTCTCTGTCATAGATTTATATACATAGACGCATAAATCTTCCTTAAAAGGCCGAGCAACGGTGGAGAAAACCAGCTGGATTCTGATTGATGGAAAAGATTTGTTTTATAATGTTTGGCCGTGGTTTTCTGTCATTTATCTCATCAAGTACAGTAAGTGCTTATTTGGCAAGAGCTTGGCACCCTCTTAGGGATGAAGTGTTTTCTTTTGGGAAATGTTTCCTCCGAAGCAAATCTTTGTTCAGCGACTGCTCTCTCAGTCACAGCACCGCGACGTCCAAAAGAAAACAATGTTTTTCATTTTCTTTGCGTTTCGCTGAGTCTCTGGGCCCTAACAGCAAACATCTAATATGACTTCTTTCCAACTGAACAGGTTTCAACGTGCATCTCGTGACTTTCAAGATGTTTTTATGGACAAGAGCTACGTTTAAAGTCCTAAAAATAAAGCATTTTACTTCTCAGATAAAAATGGAAGATTTGTTATATAAAAGCAACAAAAAAAAAGATCTATAATTTGTAATTCGCTCTCTGCAGAGCTAGATCCTTCCTATACATTTCAATTTGGACCCACAGTGGGGGCAGGAGCTGCACCGCCTCCAGTGATCACAGAGAAATCTATTTTCAAACTGTTACAGTTCATAAATTTGGCCTCACTGACTCACTATCGCAAAGATTTACCCAGTATTTACCTCATTAGTGACCGCATATGCATTGAATTCAGTGAACAACGTTAGATTCATCACAGTGACAGTGTAGAATCAGAAAACATTGTATTTTATGTCCATTTTCAGCCTAAAGTTTGTTAGTAATACAAAGTAATCAGACCTTTTAGGTGGGGGTGCGCCTCCGTTCACCTGTTCAGCACTGTAGTCCGCCTAAACTACAGTGAAAAAGCTGGTTTAGTGATAAAACCTCCATCACAAATCTCCGGGTCTCTGGAAAATGGCCTGATTTCTTAAAAGTGCTTCGAACTTCAAGGACAGCGCGGCTAACAGCTCAAAATGTCCACTCTGATACGTCCAGCACGGTCGCACCGACCACTACATCAGCCAGTGCTCGGTCCGGTGCATGCGCTCAGACTAAATGCATACGTTACGCAGTCGGGCATTCCTACTTCATTATTACTAAGTATGAAAATGACTCATGATGAGAACTGCTGTAGCCCGAGGCGATGCAAGACAGGCATTCATATCTGAGAGTTAAACAAGTGAATGCTATTTGTTTCGTCCCACTTTATTTTGCCTCCAAACCCGAGACTAAACAGAATCTCACTCCCTTTATTATGTAGCAGTGTTGACAACTATAAATAATGCAGGAAATCAAATTACCAAATAAACCAATTTATTTACACCCACCAGCGTGAGTTGTAATGATTTTTTTTTTTATTCATGCAAACGTGGTATCAGAAAATCAAGTTATCTCTTTTCAGAGAGAGAGCGGGAAAAAAAAACAAAACACTGAGCTTTAATTTCAGCGCCTTCTGCGCAGCGACACTTCGATGCAGGATGAAAATCTCACCCCGTACACGCTGTACAGGAGGAGCATATCACACACAGACATGCCATATGGACGACAAATGATAGCCACCGCGACGGCCATCAAAGTGGGTGTTACTGCGGCAGTGTCCTTATAAATTTAGATCAAGCCTCCTGAATCCTTTGTAGGCAATCTAGAAGCTCACACACACACACACACACACAAAAAAAACCTTTGACAACTCACACCCGTGGACCGGATCCAAGAGATTCTTAAAAGCAATTCACACTGAATTATCACATCTCACAGCCCCAAACATCTCCGCGTCTAACATCAAGACAAAAAGTTAAAAAAAAATTAAGTGAATTTAAAAAAAAGGGCGAGGAAGAAGAGGGAAAAATGATCCATCAGCGCCGAGACGTGGATTATCAGTTGTCAGCTGTGATTAAATGCTGTTGGTTACAAGCTGTCAGGTATTAGGGGTTGGTGTAGGTGGTAAACGACATCCTGCCAATTATTAAATCTGGCAGGCAGGGTGAAAATTCATGAATGTTTTACTCTGTTTCTAAACAAAATTAAAATAGTTTCTCTTTCATCAGCAAAAGTAATCACAAAGTACGTTTTTTTTTTTTTGTGTATGTTGTTTACCGTGTGGTATTGCAGCGCAAGGGAAATTTATGTGGGAGGCAGAAATGCAAGGAGAAAAAAAAAAAAAAAAAGGTTATCTGCTCTACTTGAAGAACATTTGGGATATCTGTGCACACAGACAGAAGTGATGTTTGTGTCGGCTCAGTGACAGGTAGACGCCGCGGCCGAGCCCCCAAACATGCAGCGCGTGCACGCTCGGCTGCATAGCATGAAAGCCGCCATTGATTCTGGGATCATAATAACTCACAAGCCTCTCACTCTGTTATGGAAATTTCACATCTGATAGAAAGCCCTTCTTTGTGGATCTTACGCCGACACCTCCTATACACAATTTGAACCCTTTGATGTCCTTTGAATGTAGCAGGTAGATTCACAGCTTATCTCTAGGAAGGGTTCTACTGCGCCAGGGCTGAGGGAAAGGACTGTAAATCATCCTTAAATCAAGCACTTTGTAATGTATAATGCCTTTCATTAGTGCGGCTCTGATGCAAGGCGTTCCAGAGAACCTTTGGTGGGGAATTCTCTAATGGGCTGAGTATCAGACAGGAGGAGAGAGGCATGGATGTAGGCATAAATTCTCGCTGAGAGACATTAACAGCAGCAGCAGCAGCAGCAGACTGGTGCCTGTCGCAGGGCAAGACTGAAGGAAGCCCGTGAATCTCAGAATTAAAGGGTTTTTTTTTTTTGAGTTTACACATGGCTGCGCGTCAGATCAGAAAGGATATAAGAGGACAAAGGTCTGAATTTGTTGTTTGAGAGGCGGTGGACGAGGAGAATGTGCAAACGGCAGAGGCACACACGTACCTGGACACGTTCATCGGTGCTGCTGCGAGGATATCAAATGGAGGGAGGTGTTTTGGGGGGCATAGATAGTTTTTGGGGCGGTGCGTTTTCACCATTTTTTGAGAGTTGAAAGTATACAGGAAAGGGTGGAGAGAGAGAGAGGGAGGGAGGGGAGGGATACGCAGCAAAGGCCCGCAGGCTGGAGCCGAACCGTAGCCGCTGCGACAAGGACTTTTAGCCCCGGTACACGGGGCCGCGCGCTCCGCCAAGCGAGCCACCGGGGTGCGCTTCAGGTACTTTTCGAGGCAGTTACTGATACCAGCATTTGAGCTCTGATGATGAAATACCAGCTCTTTTCTTGACATAAACACGACATAAGCAACAATCTGGATGCAGATGTCTTGGATTTTCACTCGTTGTGACCGAGACATACACTGAGTCCAATGCTCTGATCCAAATGCTGCTTTAAATTAAATTTAAAGGGAATTATGACAATTCTTGATTCCATTCACCGCCAATTAACGTGATGATTAGGAGTTAATTCATTGAGATAAACAGTTGGTGCTACTAGTTTTCCATCTGCATGCCACTGCACACGTAGCACCTGTTTAACACCTACTGTTTCTGTTAGAAACCCTAACCCTTTAGAAAACATATACACAGATGCTGATATATCAGCCATAAGCTTACATCCACCTGGCAGATCAACTAGTCAAGCTGTAATATCTGCTCGCGCCCGTCGTCACGCGTCGATTGTTTCTACTTTACCGTGCTCTGCAGCACGCTCTCGATCCCAACTCGTCAAAGATGGCAGAGGAACTTTCAAACTGTGATGCTCTGCGCTCAAGTTAGCAACAAGTTTCCGGAGTGAAAGTCCTGTGGTTCTTGGATCCATCCATCCATCCATCCATCCATCCCAACCCAATTGTGATGGCAATGGCATCCAAGACATGTTCTAGACTGATGGCTTTTTACCAACCAGTGCAACCACTGATGCAACCAAGACTCTGGGTCTTTATGTTACATCACCTGACTTCAATGGCACATTAAAACATCACGCCAGACAGAGCTACTGACAAAGCTGCCAGATGATTGTTGACTTAGGAGAGAGAACACTTCAACCAAAGAGTGATATTTAATTTCCATACTGTTTATTTATTTATTTTAAATATGCTTTTGAAAGTTTACTCGTCACAAGAAGGGATCCTCAGTATGTGAAGTTGTGTAATATATATATATGTATATATATTGGCTCTCTCTCCAGAGTTTTAAAAGAATAACCCTGATGGCAGTAGTGTGATGTTGAGACTTGGTTCACTTTTTAACAGAAAGCTTGAGATACAAACTGGCTCTAATGAAAGGGATGATCTTTCAGCATTATCGGACGTGTAGGATCGAGTGTTTTTTGGAGCTTGAGCCCTGCTAATGACTAAAAGTCAAGATCTCTCAGCCTCCGCTGCTTCAATTTTGACAATGTTTTCTTTTTTTTTGTCTACAACTTACATAACTAAATTGCCAGAATACATCGAGAGGAGTTTGCAAACCACAAAAAAAAAGCTAATTAGAGCCAAGATATATTTTGCTATGCGGAGCCGCTACCTCCAGGTTGTCCTGGAGTACTGTAGCCCCAACAATGACGACATTTATGAGCTACGAAGTTAATACTTTAAGTGATAGTGCCATGAGCCAGAGGGAGTGAAAGTGGGGCATAAATAGCTGAACTTTCTGCAGACTTCAAACAAAGAAAAAGGTGAAAAAGCTTCGATGGTCTCATGTAATGTTGTTTTCACCTCATTATCATCGACTGGAAAAAGTAACTTAATGAAGTGATAGAGTTAAAAGGCACCGAATCTGTCAACCGCAGGTGATACCTGACAAACACTTATCAACACTTTTCATTAGCAGTCTAATTATGGCATAACCCATAATAATGTTGTTCCGCTCTTCATAATACAGATGCATAAATTATTGAAAAGGAGAGTTACAGACATGAGCAGATTCAGATTCAGTACCAACTGAAATCTGTTTGTAGAAAAGAATTTATTAGTCTTTGATCAGATATTCTATATTTCATTAAATGGAGAAAATAGTTGAATATCTAAATACTCACCTACATACTTTGCCAATTGAAATGAGTGTGGTGACGCCTCCTGGCTAATTTGAAAATCAGCAAAGACGTGGATTGTCGGTGGAGCTGAGGTGGGCTGAATGACACCTGGGTGCTCAAACAAGCCACCTGTAACGGAACCCACCTGTCAGTCTAATTGGCCACGCTGTTAATTAAGCCTTAATATAATTTGAACGGGCGATTTCTATAAAAATTCACCCTCAGTGCAGTTTCATGAACGGAGAAATTAGCTATAGAGACCAAAACTGTTTTTTGTACCAGGGTGTAAAGGGGTTATTTCTGCTGTGAAGTCATTTTAACATGGGGACTTATGGAGACTGACTCACTTCTGGAGTCAGCCTCAAGTGGCCGTTTGGGGAACTGCAAGTTTTGGCACTTCCACATTTGTTGACCCAAAACAGAATATTCAGCAATATTCTCGCCAAAGATGGAAAATTTCTCTATACAAAAATAATCCAGTGAGCAGTTTAACCTATTTTGTATGAAAAAAATTGAAAAACTGTTCATGTACATTCTCCACACATTCAGGAACTGGTATGAAAACTCGGGTATTATATTTCAAACATGATATGAAATAGGGCTTCAATGCCTCCAAATCACTCAGCCTGTATCTTTTGACTAAATACTTCTTGTGATGTGGTGTTCTCCAGACACCGTACCACCTGGATGATGGAGCTGAACCTTCACAGGCCGAAACACTGACTCAGTACTTGCAGGTATAACAAACATCCCGCCGACAACTAAAATGTGTTTGTTCTCACCGGTGCGCAGTTCAAACAACCACGATTCTCCCCCGAAGGCCTGAAGCATGTTTGCGAACAACAATAACCATAATTCACCGCACCTATGACACAAAGCATCTGTGCTCTTTTTAAGCGCGCCTGTGCCGAGTCACTCGCTCGCCGGAGAGAGACAGTCAGAAATGCGGCCTCTGTAATGAGGAAAGTAATGTCAGCTAATGTAACATGGCTAGATGTGAGAGACTGAAAAACTCAGAGAGATAATGAGCTTGAATAACACTCCGCTCTTTGACACCAGCAGAGTAAACACTGCACTGCACTTCAAAATCTACTCCTTTAGTTCTTTAAAGAAAAAAAGAAAAAGAAAGAAAAAGCCTTGTTATATTGTCCTGAAAGTGTAATTATCATATAGTCAGCCGGATGAGTCATGCGATAAGATCAAGCCTTCCACTCGAAAAGTTGAACTAAGAGTATAAATAAGCATTGCATCAAATAGGTGGCACTCGTTGCCATGGCGACAGCTGTCACCGGGGGTTGTGTTGATGAAGGAAGCGGTGGTCCTGCAGTGTTTCACACCCTTCACACGCCGCGCGTGGCTTCGTATGAAATCGGCGCCCAAAACATCACCCACATGTGGCACCCGCGAGCTCACCGACGGATCCACAGCATCCGCTCACACACACACACACACCCCGCCCCCACACCTTGCCCTGTCATCACACACACACACTCACATATAGATTTTATCAATACGCATCATTCAACAGACGTCATCCTTCAATCGTTCTCCCTGAGCTGGCTCTCTCTCTCTCTCGATCTCGTCTGAATCGTTCGTCGGGATTCGTTTCGACGCGAGCGCGTTTGTTGGCATGATCCTGACATGCACCAAACTGCCGAGGCTAAAACGATCTCCTGGTGAGATCTGAGATTAAATCTGCTCCATGATCGTTCTTTTTATAGAACAGACGCGCGCTTGCACGTTAATGTTTGCCGCGTTCCTTGCACCCTGACATCTGTTTCCACCAGCACCTTGATGCAACACCTATAATAAACTGAAATCTAAATGAAGACCGGAGGTGTGAAGGTTTTTTCTTTTGTTTTTGTTTGTGTGATGGATGTGACAGTCGAGGCAGTAGTTAAGAAGTGACGTACTTTTTGATCAGCGGATGAAATAAATGAATAAATACTTGAAATATTCTTGGCCAGGAGTTTTCAAAGTCTGACACTGCGCTCTTCTTCTCTGACAAACTGCATTTTAAAGTTGTTTGAGTTTTTTTTTTTGTCTTAATGTCCACAGGTTTCCAACACAGGGCAGATATCTGAATATGAATGAGCGGAGGAGAGTGTTCCAGGAATATAAGAACATTGCTATGAATATTAATAGATATTTCAAACTCCTATTTGATTATCCTTTATCTTAGTTTGTTTTCAGGGTATTAATGCTCTAAGTTTTGTTCCCACAATGCTTTGGCGACTGCAAACTGGAAGCCGTGGCGTCAGTAAGCCCCAGTTTTTTAGTCTACATTTGTTCAGTTTTGAGTGTGCCAGTTCCCGTCTGCAGTGTACCAACATATGGGCAGACAGCTACTGCTGGATTACTTTGATACTGTAAACTTAACTTGAAAAATGATTTTCAGGCACGTCTTGGAGCTTTGAGGAGTGATTTTTGTGCGATTACATGACGTTAATTCGCAATGGGCATCAGAAATGATCATTCTTGCAAAGGCTAAGTCATGCTCAGTCTATAATTATGCATATCATGTCTGTGTGAGTGAGTTATGACTCATGAATTAAAGGAGTTTGACGCAAATTGCGGCAACCTGAGTTGTGTGACTAATTGTTGGTAAACTGGCCACGATACAATAACTACACCGCCACCTCACGCACCATCTTTGCCTCCCGTCTCTTCACTTCTTCCACGGGAAGCACGCCTCAGAGTTTGAAAGCATCTGGTCTTGACTGCTAAACATTCACAAATCTCTAGAGGTCGATGAGCCTCCTCTGGGATGCTACAGGAGTGCAGGGAGGGGCAGGAGAGCAGATTGGGGCCAGCAGAATGCCAAGTCCACTCATGTATGTAATGGTTACACTGAAGTGATTGTACAACGTGACCCCCGGCCCCCCTCCTCCTACCATCTCCACTGCCTCTGCCCCCTCCACCCCATCATAATATCAATTAATATTATGGCAGAAGACAGACGCACCGATGATCCGTAACAAGTGGCATCTCTGGAGAGAGCCAGTGCCACGAGATGGCCTTAATTAGGCCTGAAAAATGGCAGGTTATTCCATCCCTGCACTCCCTGTTAATCTGTGCTACAGAGCCACAGAGTCAACCCTGGCCCCAACTGGCAAATGTTATTATTTCATCTTTGTCGCAGCTGTGAATAAGCCAATGGGCGTGACAGCCAGTGGGCGGCCTAAGATTTTTTTTTTTAACAAAGCTTTACAGGGAAGCGGAGCAGCCAGTACAGCCAACTGTTCACTGCTACGACCGGACATACAGTACACAACAGGAGCATTTTAATTAATTAGGAATCAGGAGGGTGGTGGAGCGCACATCTGACAGGTTACGAGTCCACCCAGCCTGCCTGCTAACAGACAGCCGACACCTAGTTGTAATTCAAACAGGGTTTTGCATTCAAATGTCAACCTCTCCTTCCCTTTGCTCTGTATGTGTTTTTTGGGTGTAAATTTCATCATGAAATTTCCATTTTGCCTGCCTTCATTATTCAGTCTGGAGGTGGAATCCCGCCGGTACACTTCAGTGTTGCCTAAACTGAAGGTTTTATTTGAATGGGACTGAATAGAAATTGGAATTAGTGCAAAATAAAAAAAAGAAGAAGAAAAAATGAACAAAAGGCTTCATTCAGCCTGACAATGAAGTGAAGGGGATGACACAACACACATGAATTTATCCCAAATAAAGAGCACAAATTCACATGTGTATCTGTTTCTGTTTATATGTTTGCACACCAGCTCGTGTGATTACAGATGATATGTCACCTAAAACATGCTGAAAACATGTGAAAAGACTTTGAACAATACATCACTGAAATGTGGAGTTAGAGGTTCAAACAGTTTTTCACCAGTTTTCAGTCTCAGGATTTTGTGGGCGGTCCTTAAAGGGTGGCTCGATGACACGCTCAGGCCACCCTGTGCACCCCTAGCAGAGAGACATGAAGACACGAATTTCACCTGTTTTTATCCCCAAAGTGTAACAAAATCAATGCCATGAGATAAAAGAGAGACAGATGGGGATGATATTTGGTACACAGTGATGTATTTTTTTCATTTTTCGTGGTTTTCTACATTTACACCTTATAAATCCTGCTCTGGACGTCTAAGTCAACTTAGAAACCAACTTGCTAATAAGCAAACTAATTCATGAGCTAAGTATGCCTGCATGCAGGTCTTTGGGCAAAAGTTGGAAGCAATGTCTCTAAATCCAGACATAAAGGAGGACTACACACAGCCCCACACACACTCACACGCCGCTTTAAAATGCAGAGAGAGTCTTGACTATTAGCGTGTTAAAACTAGCTCGTAGCTATAGCAGCTCATTTTACGGCTGCACCACTTCAGTCTACGGACAGAATTTGAATGCAGCACGTCTTCTGGCTGGGTGGACGAGGACAGAGGCCTCCGTCACCGGCAACTCCTTACTTTACAGCTCCTAGCTACACCTAGGGGGGACCTCACAGCTCAGCTATCACTGGCATTGAGTAAGCAATCTGTCTGCTTCAGCTGAGTAATTACAGATTTGCTGTACCTTTTCCTGCTGATGATGCTGTCATGGGCCATGGCTGTTGCTATGTCCTGGGGGCCGGTTTGATTGTTGGGGAATGACTTTGTTTCAGTATTGTCGTAGGCTCTGTGCCATAATTTATCAGGTGCTAGTGGGAAGAAATGTACAAATTGTGTGTTGAATTTGAAAGTCAGGGTGTATTGACGGGTGATAGATAGTTGCTAGAGTTGTCTAAATTTGATATCACCAAGCAACAACGATCATCTCAGGATAAGTTGTGGCATCATTAACCAAAAATAGAGCATCGTCTCTGGAAGAATGCATTCGTCAATAATGATGGCATCTAATATAGAGGCAATGTTTGTTCCAGCAAATACTCTTCACCCTTGAGGCTAAAATCTGATTAATTAAATTTTGATCAAGCAATATTTCAAAACACCTCAAGGTAGGTGGAATTGGATGTACTGAACTTTCTTTTTTTTTTTCAGTTTTGACAGAACCAATACGAGGCAAACTCCACAAAAGTCAACATGGCAACAACGCCAAAAAAACGTCACCTGTAAGGGTACGTTCACACATGATCAGGCACTGTGATTTGCTACTGGGTCTGCTGAGAGTGTGTCTGTTTGTGCTGAACATAACTGCTGTGAAACAAACAGGAAATAACTTTTTATTTCTTTGTTTAACCAGCTTTATGCCGGCGCTCACTCACCCTCATTCACTGCCTTTGTCACTCAACAAGACGAACTCGCCGACTTTCTGTCAAACCATCAGACACAAACCAAATTAAACCTCTTTGTGTCGCTACTTTGCAGTGGAAACTGCAAGCCAGACTCACATGACACATGCTGGTCACAGGAAATAAACAAAGCCAGAGCACAACAGGCAGCGTATCAGAGTTTAGTCCATGAATCCTCCTGGTTAGTCTCAGTTTCAGTGACATTTGGTTTGGCCGCTCTGATCGTCTGATTGGCGCGATGCCGGGGTGTGTTTCTCCAAAAAGTCGGATCCGGCTGAACTCCTCTCCACTGCAGGTCGCTGTGTCTGTGGCCCACACAGCCACATCCAAAACACACGACCCCCATTCAAATGAATAGAAAAATCTGCGTTTACTGCCTGAATGTGCCCTGAGGCTCTGTAACCTCACTGAGAAGAGAGGCATACTGTGGTCAAGCATCATGCACACAGAAAAAAACAAAACAAAAATAAACGCACACATGAAATATGGTCTCTCATTTTTTGCAAATGAAATCATTTGCTATTTTAGTTCACCCTCCCGTGAGCACGGTGACAAACAACTCCGAAATATGAATGCAAATAACATATTTAAAAGGGCCTAATAGCCATTCCCAATACAATGCATCACTCTGATCAATTGTACGTATTCAGGTCTACACGCCTCCTTTACCCTTCGCCTCTGATTGTATTTTCCAAATGCCAAGAGCAGACGAATCGCCGCCGCAGACACACAAGTCATTTAGCAACAATGAGGCCAAATGCTAAACACAGAGAAAATGCAATGCATGGCTACAGCTTCTTTCCTCTCCTTCATTTCCTGGATCAAATCTCCAAACCCTGAAATACATCCCAGGGTTCCTTTTTGTTTGATATTGTGATGCATTTTCTGCCCCGCCGGCCTCCTTGGTGATCGTCTAATTACACAGGTCTTCAGAACGGAAAGTCAAACCGCGGCAGAGCACCACTCCATCCCAGCGTGAGTTATCACATTACGCTGTGATATTATTGTGGATTAAGACCACAGGCAGAGTCAAGCACTGTCATTAATTTAGTTGGCTTTGACAGTATGGAATGAGAGTAACATCTCTAATGAACGATAACACCTACAGTACGTGCTATAAAATCTTAAGGATAGTGTCTCATACTAATGACGCTGTCTCCCTGGGACGACCTCGAGCTCTGAGCCGGATATGTGCACGGTGGACTTGTTTTGAGGAACAAAAAATGGTTTTAATGGCTTTGACAGTCAGCAGGTGGTCTCTCTGAGTCAAACTTCAAGAGAAGTGTGGAGCAAGAAAAAGGGAGGGGAAGCTGGACCGACTGCAGAGAGGTTTCTGGGTCTTACCTGTCCTGGCATGGCGTTCTCACAGAGGAGAGTTTCATAGTCGATGGCAAAGACCGGGGCATTATCATTTATGTCCTTCACTGTGATGAGAGAGATGCCTTTTCCAATTTGGTTCGGGTCCTCTGAAAGAGAAGAGAGAGAGAGACGAGAGTTTCCCCGCTCGTGTCAGAACGTTCAGCTAAACTTTCTTTTAAACACTTTAATTCTGCCTCAACTTTGCGTTGATGCACTTGGCCAAATTATGGAATATTGATCTTTCTCATGTGTTTTAATTAATCACAAAGGAGGAAGAAAGGGGTGGGGGGGTGCTGCTGTAATGAAATATGCAGTGTGCTTCCAACAGCTGGCGTCCTTACCCACTCTGCTGTGGATCAGCCAAAGTGATTACGCTCTTGTAGTCGGCGAAGGCTGCGTGTGCCGACGACGAGCCATCTTGCACAGTGGGCTTCACGCCTCTGTCTGCCTGACACACACTGATGGCTAAATGGCTGCGTCTGAGTGCAAGATGATGATTTGGCCTGGCGTCGCCGCCATGCCGGCCAGAGATGACGCGCTGACATTCGGGGCCGGCTGATTTGATGGTGATAAAAAGGACGTGCGGAGCCTCGGGCCACAGCCTTCTTGTCATTGGCGTGGTCTGGGCAGAGCGGATGAAATGTGAGTGACTGCAGCTCAAATGCACAACATCCCTCAACCAAAGAGTCCCTGCACTCTTTCCAGTTACAAAGAACCCATTTACTATAAATACTGTCACAAGGCGCAGAGGGCAGCGGATCTTGTGGCCAGTCCGTGAACTCAAAGATGTTTTCAGCTGGAAACACAGCCCGAGTGTCACTGTGTGTCAGAAGCCAATACCTCATGCATGAAGGACTATTGTGACATTTCATATGGCTATTATTATACGCTGCCTTCTCTTTGTTGCTATATCAGGCAAGCGCTCACACTCGGGAATCAACCCAGCGCTGTGTCTGCGTGCCGTTAGATGTAAATAAAAACACATCTTTGAAGCAAAGAGTGATAAAAAAAGGTTTCCGTCTGAAGACGTGAAAGCAGAGGAAGTGCTGCGCTGACAGGCTGGTTATCTTTTTTATCCTTCATACCGAGGTGATGCAGCTGTCTTGTGAAATCGGCGGGTTGTGGGCTGATGACTGTTGTCCGTCGTGTTTGCATGATCGCAGTGGAAAGATAAAAACGCTGGGGAAAAAAAAGCACTCGTGTTCTTTGAGCCATAGAGAGCTGCAAAAAAAAAAAAAAAGGCCAGGCGGCACTTCTTCACATCACATTAACATAGATCACCCGTGGGTGAGATCGCCCACCCTTAGTCAGCATCTCGTCCCCACGGTTCAGGGACACATGGAGGGTACAGCGACCGTCCTGCGTGCCTGAATTAACATTCCCCTGACAGCCCTACAACAACTGCATTGTCCACAGCACAGAAGGCCACGGGATTATTAAGAGGCTAACAGGACAGATAAGGTCCAAGGTTTCACAGATTTTATCACAGTGACGCTAACAAATAAAATTACTTTTGCTATACCCCACTGGCAGATTTACCACCTCAAATTCTTAGTAATCTTTGAAACACTGGGTTCTTAATCTTGAACAGAGGTAGACAAAACAGGTTCAGACAATTTACAGGACATAACAATGACTGCTAGCATAAGATTTTATGAGTTGCAGGAGCCAGCTAACGAACAAAGCTAACATTAGTCATCTGGTTAACTTTTTAGCTTGATGATAACTCGTTGTAAAACAAGGAGCTTGTAAAAGGGGTCTGAAATATCTACTTGACAGCTACATGAGCTAAAAAGACTAAACCTGAAAAAGTTAGCATCCGGAATAATTTGTGCTTCATGTAGACGACGTGGAAATAATCAAACTACTCTTGTATTCCAGTGTGGAGTTGGTTAGTCCAAGTATGTCAAGCCTACAAACGTGCTCTCGGTTTTTAAAATGAAAGTTTTATTTCACTTTTAACGTTACAAAAGAAACAGCTTGTAAAATGAGGGCTAATCACAGTGTTTAGCAAAAGTAATTCAATATCAAAGCTGCTAACGTTAACCTGAGTTCTGACAGCATCTAGGACAAGTTTCAAAAGGGTAAATGACTAGTTTTAAACTAACAGAACTGTAACCCGACAAATTTAAATGTTTCCTTCGAAGTTTGAAGCTGACGTGACAAAGTTAGCCAACATGCTAGCATTTGGGCATGAGACCGATGTGAGTTTAAAGAATGGGCGTCGTATCCGTGACGTAACCCAGAGGTTTCTGAAGAGCCGTTGTGAAGCTCATGGGGGCTTATGGCGACTGACTCACTTATGGAACCAGCCCCAAGTGGTCGTTTTGGGAACTGTAGTTTTTGGCTTGTAGTTTTTTTCAGAGCACTTTACCACACTGTTTAATCCACATTTCTGTTCTTGTTTCTTTGATTTAATTTAATCAAACTCTTAAATGTTGAGTATTGCTCTTACACAAACCCAACGCACACAACTCAAATCCGATATGCCTAGTTACGGTTGCTAGGCTATAATTGGACAATCGCTGCTCGGGGAACTGTGAACTCTGACTCGTATGGTAGATTTGAGAGTTTGTGCTGTAAGTAAACTTACGGGTCTCAATGGCAAAGATGGTGAGATTATGGACGGAGTTGGCCTCTCGGTCTAGAGCCTTAGCTGTGCTGATGACCCCACTTAGAGCATCCACGTTGAAGAAACGCTCCAAGTCTGTGTTTCTGTCAATGGAGTACCTGGATGAAAATAAACAAGCACACACACATATGGTTTTTAAAAATTGCTTTTGGACGGTGGTATTGATTTGACATTTTAGTGTTTCTCCTACTTGTAGGAGAAGATAGTTTTCTTCCATCAAATTGCAACAATCCCACTGCAGATTTTTAGTGTTACAAAGAGAACTTTAATCAATCGTCAAGGAACAAATAAGATGCCTAAAAAGTCAAAGTAATTAGCATAAGTCTAGAGATTACTTTGAATCCAGAAATGCAGCAGAAACGTATAGCATGAATGAAACAAAACTCTATTAAATTTTAATAAAACCGAACGCTGTCTACTTGTCCCTCAGCACACAACACTGATCAAACACTTTCAATACACAGCAACTCGTATTTCTCGAGAAAATTACAACTTCAATTAGCCTACATCCAAAGGGTATTATTGCAATGTAATTTGACTCTTGTGGCTGCATTAGTTCCACAATAATTTTAATTTCAACAGATGTAGTGAAATATATTGCAGACGCTGATAACAGTCACAGGAGCAAAAAGAGGCAATTTACAGCTACAATGGTGGAGTAATTTGATTTTCTGATTAAGATTACTAACAATCCTAACAGACCAAGCATGAATACCATACAATATTCATTCAATTAATGCAAAAGAGAGGGGGGGGTCTCGAGAGTGACACCACACAGATTGGCGGTGCGAGTGCTTGTTTTGAGTCAGAAATGCCACGGCACAAGTGTTGAGCCCTGACCCTCCTGCAGGAATGCCCTTCTCTCGCTCAAGATGGCATTTCAGTTTTGCAAATGCTGCACTCCTTAGGCCTCCCACCATCTGGCTTTGTCTTTGTGACAGCCACACTGGGACTTTCGGGGGTCTAGGGTTTCTGCGTGTGCAGATGATGTGAAGCAGTTGAATGGATTAAATCATTTATAAACATATTATTCTTCTTTACTTGATTTGGGAGCTTTACTGGGATTTCTTCTTTAACAGCTCAGGGGAAGGAGTTGAACATTTTCTGAATGAAAGTGAGTTACAGCTGATATTTCACTTGTTGAATCAGAGGAGAGATTTTTTCATTTTCTGAAATGCAAATCATCAGTACCTGATGGCGTTGTTGGTGGTGTCTGGGTCGTGAGCGGTTACTCTCCCGATCGAGGTGCCCACTTTGGCGTCCTCCGAAACGAGCATGCTGCTAAGTGGTGTGGAAAAGACAGGTGGCTCGTTCACATCCTCCACTGTCACCTTGACAGATGTTGTGTCGCTAAACGGGCCCAAACTCAAGAAGTTGGAGTCGATATTCCTGTTTGTAGCTTCGATTCTCAGAGAAAAGCTGCTCTTCGTTTCAAAGTCTAGAGGCTGGAGGAGAGAGACAAGGGAGAATACACCAACACGTGTGAGAGGTGTTCACTTTTCTTGTCAAAATAAGAGACATGGGGTCTGAGGTGGGGGGAAAAAAATGTTTGGCTCTTTGCTGACAAGTAAAGGAACGGCTTATGTGATCTGTAAAGTATTCATACAATGCTGAGATATTGATCCTAATTAAACATGTTGATTTTAAAGCCCCATTACAATTTAACACTGAGTCAGACTTAAACAAAGTAATTTGCTGATGGATTATAGTTACTTTGTGCTCTGAAAGCAGCCGTATTGATTTTAAGAAATGCGCACTCGACGGTGAAAAGCATTCTGAAATGAACATTTTGTCATTTTTGTCTGGAACTCCCCGTTGCAACATATAATATACTGCAGGAGGACATTGATTTGACACTTTCACTGTCAGTGTCCAGTGTTGTAATTGTCTGAGTTCGGTGCAAAACAAACAAAAGGATCAAATTGGCCCATCTGACAAGAACTGCTACTGTGCAACAATGGCCTTCCCTCTCCTACAAAAGAGCCGCAGCAATGAACTGTCACATCCGCGCGGCCCGAGGAGACCATTTCAAGTCTGAGACCCTGAAATACAAAGTATGAGCCATGAGCTGCGGTGCATCCAAAAGTGAGGCAAGAATGTGCAACAAATTTCCCGTAGAAATGAATAAGTGGCTTTGTTACACATTTGATTTGAATGTTTTTATTTATTCATGTAGGCAGATGACACTGACATTATTTATAGCTATCTCGGTCCCCACGGTGAGAGGAGTGTGTTTTTAAGTGTTAAAATGTTCCCGCTCCCCCCCGTCATCATCCCCGCAGTGAACTCTGCCAGCTGCTGCGGTTCGATTAACCGCGGGGCGTTTACTTCGATCGAGATAGTCGATGCTGATCTGTCATTAGTGAGTATTACTTAATTGGACAGTGTCAGTGAAACAGTGTGAGGCGATGAGAGGGGGAGAGAGGGAAACAGGAAGAGGCAGTCGCCCTGATGTCCCGCAGTAAACAAGCACATGCCACCTAGTGTTTAAAGATCACCGCAGATCAAGAGACACGTCTCTTGTGTTTTTCCACCACCGGCCTCATAAAATCCCATCGAAAGACCAAAAGTCTGCCTCAGAGTACATTCTGACTGGCTGTGCACTCGGTCCCATGCCTATTCAGTCCAAATAAATCCTGTAAACAGGTCCCAAATACATGGTTTAGTAAAGAGTGCATGTGTTGGGGACTATTTTACAATTAGTGATCTAGTAAATACTTGTGTACAAATGGTGTATATGGGCTCATTTTGCCTTAGCTGAAGGTTAACTCCTTTGAATGAACCTGATTGCAGATTTTTAAGCCACATGTTCAGAGCTCGGTGAAAAACTTTCTTTCTGTCTCTACATTTTAGAGACAAGAAAAGATCCGTGTTGCTGCCACATTTTTACCGATATTGGATTATGGGGATTTTTTTGTACTTGTGTGCGATTGCTCAGGCATTGCATACGACTGACACGGCTTACTAGGCTTCCCTAGTAAGATTCATCACAAACTGTAAAGCCTTCTGTGAGCTTTATGCCCGGGTAGGATGCACAAATCTCACAGTGGTCTGGGAGTAGTAGTGGTCTGATTAGCTTTAGAGCAATGAGGAGGCGATACTGGGACATCACTAATGTTTAGCATCCTACTCATCGCAGCGACTTGCAGGCACCCACACTGGTATAGTGTGATGTAAAGTACTTGTTTCAATCAAGGGACTTTTATATGGTTTGTACCAAATGTTCGTACAGTTGGGTATTGGCCGTCCTCAGGATGGCATGCATTACAGGAAAAATGTGGCATTTCTTGCTTATGAGTACTTGCAGGTAGGAGAAGAATTGCACAGAGTTAACTGTACGTGGATAATCACACCTCTCCAGTCATTAGTTCAAGTAATATTCGACGCCAAACCAGCTGCTCGTGTATGCGGCTTCTCCCAACAGCCGGAAAATTGTGCTATTCTCCTCAACTTTTTCTGTCTCGCTGACTTTCAGCAGCGAAGGCGTAGCACAAATTATGGAGAGAAAGTCACTGGCACGTTAAATCAAGCTATCCTTTTCTATCTGCGGCACCTTCAGAAGGATGATGACCCCATCTTGCGTGTCCTCGTCTGTTGTTATGTTGAACATGCCAGGCCCGTCGCTGTCCATGATCCTATAGTCCATCTCCGCGTTGGATCCTATATCAGCATCAGCCGCTTTGATTCTGGCCACCACAGATTGCACCGGCAGCGACTCCAGCACCGTGTACTGATAGTTCCCTGGAAAAGAAAGGACAGGAGCGGATGCTAGTAATGGATGTGCTTATTTCACCACCAACTCACCTTCAAGCGGCTCGGCTTTTGTTATACCCCTTCAGCTTTGATTCAGCTGTGTGGCTCCTCAATAAATTCATGTTGCATAACACAGACAGGCAGCGGCAGTCGCACGCATGGCATAAGGCTCTTTGCTTTTCACTTGATGCCGCAGCATGAGCAGGGGAGACAGCAATGGAAAAGAATAAAAATATGCGATTGAGGTCCTTATCAATGGTGACACAGGTTGCTCCGTGTATTGGGTCTCTCACTTCAGCTGTAAAGTGTGTCATATTTGGTCTATATACTCGGAACAACATATAAAATCACTGACTCGTTTATGTTTCTTCCGCCTGCTCACAAAGGCGTCTCTGGACCGTCTACAAATGGTCACAAACATCTTATCTGCTTCACGGCGGCTTCCCGTCAGGTTCTTTCACATAGGCACCAGCACATATCTCAGATCCGGACCATCCTATGATGACCAGTAGGTCACTTAGGTCTTCGGACCGGGCTTTACTGGTGGAAAACAACAGGTGATCATGGTGGCGTTGACACCGTAAAAGCCTTACAAGCCTTTAAAAAGCAGCTCGAGATCCGTTTATTCAAACCCACCCGCTGTCGAGGGTTTTCATCTTGTGTTATCGCCGATGCTGCTTCTTCACATTGTTCCATTCTTTTATATATTTTTTTGCCCTTTGCACCTTGCTCTGTTAAACCTGCTACACTAAATACTTCTGATTATTATTAGAAAGCACAGACTCATTTCAACTGTCAGATTTCTGCGGGGTTTTTTTGCAGCTATTTGTAAAAATATCAAACTTCCTAAATGTTGCTCGGATGTATTGTGTTATCTCTTGGACCAAAAGAAAAGACAGCATCGGGCTCGGATCCCTTCGGTACCTTTCACGGGATGAAATGTCCACTTGAAGATTCTATTACTCTGAAACTCTCCATTGTGTTCCCCGAGCTTTTGTCTGACCCTTCGGATTTAAAGTACTCTTATAAGAATAAAGAAGGGAATCATATTCATAATCATAATCTCTCCAATCACCATGGCAGAGCTCATTACCAGACCTTTCTGTGTTCCTCACAGTGTCTCCCTCAGCCACCGTCTAAATGCTAATCTGCCTGACATTGTTTGCCGCCATGTAATCTTTATAATGGCTTTTTAATTTGCCGTGGAATAGCAGCTCTTTAAAAGACCAAAGAATTGCTTTCCTCCCTCTGGTTTGCCCCTGCACCTACCTCCTTTCCCTTCTCCTCACACCTCCCCCGCAGCCTGTCCTCTCTATTCCAGCTAACCTTGGCTTCTTTCCCCTCGTTTTTTTCCTTCCTTCCAAGGACTAGCTATAGCTCCTGACTCTATCAGCTCTGATGCTCCATAATGGTCTATCGATTCTGACCCATGACCCTGGGAATGCGACAGCGGGAGCAAAACCCCAAACTCCTCCAAAGTCTCTTTCTTCCCAGCGTGACAGCACTGGGTTAAAACGGCATTGATGACTTGTTGTGCAAACTTGAACCTTTCTTTCCCCCCAGGGGCCAGCAAATTGACTCTGCTTCATGGCAGTCCAGTGGTGAGTGCACCAGCCAGACAGTGGTTGAGCTATCAGCGGTAAACCGATTGCTGGTGCTTCGGATTATCATGAGAAGCACCGCATGCCTTTGAATCCTAAAGCTCGGCCTGGAACCCATTAGCAGCCCGTGAAATAGGCTGACAACAAAAAAACGGAGCCTGATTGATCCTGGTATCCTACGCCAAAGCAGCCTTGAGCTCTGATGAAGAGTAAAGCAGGGAGGTGCACACCTTGCAGGAAGGATCTTTTTCTTTATTTTTTTTTAATTCGGTCGTAAAAGTCCAAATATTTTCCAAAATACAAATGCAGAAGTTACAAAAATCGGGGTTAGGGAGGCGGTTAACATAACTTTAGGAAACGATGAGATGAAGTTTAATGATGAGGATTTAATGAGCGTGTTTTGCTTCTGAGACTTTCTCTTCAACTGCATTCTTTAAACAATGTCGTAGAGAATACAGCAAATTTAATATTTTCCAATGCTTTCCTTTCATGGGTGGATTAACAGCCCAGTCTTTTTTTTTTGTACCACCGCATCCATTGCATACAGTACAAAGCACGCCCTCATTTGGTTCCCTGAGTTCAAGTGGCTTTCTGGCAATAATAGATCTTTAAAGCTACATTCAGCGAGAACAAAAAAAACAAACAAAAAAAAACATGCAAGTGAACCAAGAAAGCGGAGGCTTTATTCTGATTGCTGAGTAGCTGTTGAGAAAATGACACGTCCAAGTTGGGGTTTAATTGTAATATATAATCATACAGGTACAATCATAGTGAAATGTATTATGTACTGTACATGACAGGCTTAATCGGCCCTGCAGGGGCAATCAGGAACAGACAGAGTCTTACTGTGAGTGAACCGAGGCGGGTTGTCGTTGACATCTGTTAGCGTGACAGTAACGGAGGTGGTGCCGGAGAGGCCGCCCATCTGGCCGACCATGTCTTTGGCCTGGATGACAAGAACATACTGGTCCCTCGTCTCCCGGTCCATGTTGGGAAGAGCTGTTCTGATGACACCTGAGGAGAGGAGGACGCTTCAGGTTAACGAGACACACCGTACCCAGAGATGAAGTCAAGAACTGCTCCGTCAGCAGACATGTATTCATTTAAAGTGATTTTAAACAGGATGCATGTTTTTGCTTCCTGCTTTCCAGACACCCACAGCATCACATATTTCCACTGCAATCTTTTAACATTGTGAATCACTTACTTAGGTAAGTGGTGGAAAATATGTTTCATAAATGTTATTTTCCTGTTATTTTGATCTACATTTTGCTCATTATAGGGACGACTGTGGTCGGAAACCACAGAGATTTACATGCCTCGCTGCGTGCGACGGTTATATATTTAAAAGCTTCAAATGTACCACACAAGAAGTGACTAAAAGACGTCAACAAAATTACACTTCAAGCCCCTAACATTATTTTAACTGCAAGTTGACAAGTAGAACACTCAAGCACTGGAAGGATCTATTCATGTCAAAATGGATGGTTTAAAAATATGAATTCAGACTGTAAGAACCTGTTTGCTTCAACTTTTTAAGTGGTAATTACAAGAAAACATGACTCAAGGTTAATTGGGGATGTGTATAATGGCTGGATGCTTGTTTACTCAACAGCAATGAATCGCGACTCTTATGTGCCCTCAAATGTGCTGTCACTCCGGATAGTTTAGCAGGCTGACGTATGATGAGGTTAATGCTAAGACACTGTCAGAAAAGTGAGCACATGCGAGGAGACGTATTAGCCGCCGGGGGAAGCATTATCCGCCTGTCCCCCTGTCACGATTGATCTGTATCAGAAAAGGACGGGAGATGTGACAACGCTGGCATCAAATGACTGGCATTTGTCTGTAGTCGTCTGTTTCTTCACCTGAGCCGCTGTACGAAACAGCCAGCGCGGAGCCGAGATACGGTACACACGCACAAAATACTAAAAGGCTCAAAGAGAAATCGCTTAATTAATGACATTTTTCCAATCTCAACTTTATCGCTCGACTACAAAGATGATAATTCCGGGGGAGAAATTAACGCCACGCATTTAAATGCAAAGAAAAGTGTCCTAATCCTTCAAAAGCAATCACTGTTGCTTTCAAAGTTAATGACTTACCACACAATGTGTTTCATTCATTAAATGGCACTTATTAAAGATTCCTACAGAACATGGAAGATTACTCATTACGAACCCCACAAAGCCACGGTGCACACTTCCCGAATAAATGAATCATTTTTTTGCTGCTTTATCATATTCACAGCCTGATGAAGCAGATCAAAGGGAGCTCTTGCTTCGTGTTGGCACCTGAAGAATTTCTCATAATCCTTTAAATTACACAGAAATTTGACATGTAATTGAGGCCCACTCTCACCAGGAAGAAAAAAAACACACACTGTACTTATTTGCTCATTTATACGTACTGAGGAATTCTCAATCAGCTGCGCCCTTGACGGGGACGTTTGCAGATTTCTCCGGCTGATTCGAAGAGCTAGATGTAGATTCATACCTGTTCTTTACTTAAAGCTGCGCTCATCATGGTTTTTACTACCAGCTGGTCAAATGACGTTGTGAAAGTTGCTTGTATCACCGAGGTGTAGTTATATTTTTCAAAGCCAGTCTCTTAAAGCTTATTTTTAGCCACAGTGGGCAGCTGTTTTCAAAAACAGCCTTATTACCTGTTCAGCTAGCCGGTGAAGGCTAATGTTGCTATGTCCAAAACATATGTCTGTAACATATGACACCTTCTTTTCTTATATGCTACATAAGAAGTCAATGTAAAGATGCATAGCTGCATAGGGACGACGCGACAGATGCAAGTTGGTCGGTGTAAATTTCACGTTCTTGGAACATTCGTGTCAGTTGGAAATATTAAACTTTGAGCAGCACGTATCGGGTGTTCAGAAAGGTTGTGTTGTTGTTTTGCAGATATATCTGAGAAAGTAGGAACTCAGATTTCTATAAATTAGCATCATGGTGTCGTTATTTTAGAGTCCTGTTTATTGTGATCAACACAAGACAAAATCTGTTTAATTAGGCAAGATAATTTACATTTCAAAAGAAGCTGCACTACAGTTCCCATCATGCTTTGGTCAATGGATATTTGGACAACAAACAGTGGTTGAGTTGGCTGGAAGCTGCACCTACATACTTCTTCTGTTACAGTAAATATGTTGAAACTTGTCCTACATCTGCATTAGCAGGTCCTGTTTACACCGTGACCATGAATGTACAGGACGCAGGATGTTAAGTTAGAGCAGGCTCTTTTTTTAAAAATATCCATTCTAAATAGATTTATGCTCCACCTCCAGCATGTTTCTGATAAATCGTCATCGCTGTCATGATTAGATCCACCGATTCTAGCACCGTGTGTATCAGATTTGCGCGCTCTGTTTTAAGTTAAACCGCAACCCTCATCAGCGCTCGTCTAACCCGGTCATCATTCTTGCTTTACCCTGACCGGGAAAACGTCTGGTTCTCTCAAGAATAATACATACACACTCCCTCGCTCTCTCCCTCTCTCATGCACACACACACACACGGTTCTGTGATTAAGATCAATCCCAGAACAAAGAACGAAGGACAAACAAATCAAGAAAAGTGGGTCAAAAGACTTGAAGAGGAAAAATGAAGATGCCTTTTGACCATCAGCCGCGGCTGTACTTGAAAATAAACAATTCCATTAAGTGTTTAATTTTCTCTCTCTCTCTGCCATCCTTTATTAATGTCATTACAGTCCCTGCAGCTGAAAACTGTTATTGGCTGCTCTAACTAAATGGCTTAGCTCAGTTAGCTAAATTATAGTGAGCCGTCCACTTCTTCTCCCCCAAGACGCTGCCAGCGGGCGTACAGTGAGATGACGGTGGTCAATAAAGCAATAATCTTTTGCTGTTCCTCTACAAAACATGTCATTTCAGCCCTGCATCAAATAATGAACGCGGGGATGGCTGTCATACAACACTGGAGCAAAAACACTCCTTCAGTTTAGCCTCAGCTACGACGTCAATGTCAAAACATGTCATCGCTGTCTTTCTTTCACCCCCCTCAAGTCTTTTATTGTGTGAATTCAGGCATCTCTCTCTCCGCGCTGTGGATATTCACCCATCTGCTCCGTTTATCTCTTGCATCCTCCGTCCTCCATCCAGCCGCTCATCGCTTCTCTGCCGCTCCTTCCACAGTCTAACCGCGGTGCCAATTAAAGAGAGCACCCACCGCTGCTCCGGTGCCTGCCGCAGTGACACCTGCGAACCCTGTTTACTAAGTTGCATCAGAACGGTTACTTCAAACCTTCACTCCGGCAAGGCTCCCCTTAGTACTAGCTAGACACAAACAGAGACGACAAAACTTTGTGTTTTTTTTCCTGTTCTATATTCCACGCAACGTCGGTACAGGGACAAAGCATGCATGTCTAGACTTGAAAGAGGCATCTTTAAACTTTTGGGAGACGAGTAAAGCCGAGGAGGAAGCCGGATAATGGTTGGATTATAATAACAGCGGCGACGGATGGCTCCTGAAAGGTGATATAAACCAGAAAAAGATGTTAAGATTGTGCAGCCAGCAGTGAGACAAATGAATGCTCCCACTAAACCATAGATAGGCTTCACACACAATTGATATACTTATTTAATATCAGCTTGGTGTGTTGGAGTCTGAGAGATATTGGCTGTGGTTAATGATGCCATGAATCGTGATTCCAGCAAAAAAAAAAAAAAAAAAAAATCAGCGACATGTTTCTCCTCCCGCCTGGCCAGAAGCACACACACTTCTCAGCGAGCGACACTGCTAATCCACACGGCGACGTTGCAAGGCTGTTGTTTGTCTGCTGGGTGCCGGGCCCCCCCCGCCCCCCCCCCCCCCTCCGCTCTCTATCTCTGTTACCCCGTGCGGCGCTGGTGTCATTCCTGGGGAGAGGCGATGATTAAAATCCTTCTGTCGCTATCGCGGCGCGGCCTCGCATTGCGCCGTGACTCCTTGCCTCCGGTGCGAGCCAGACGCATCGTAGCCGCGCATTTATCTAGCTGTCTCCACACCACTGGCGGCAGACGGGTGGGCCATGCTCCCTGCTAAAGCCCAGATACTTGACATTTGTCTTGGGAAGAGGAAATAAAACAGCAGACTTTGGAAGGAACCCTCTGGCTCTGCATGCAGCTATGAGAGGTGCTGATGAAGGTGATGAACACTTAAACATGAAGGGTGCAGTATGTGATTTGCTGAACCCTCAGGCGGTCCACTTACAAGGAATAGATCCCATAACACAAAAACAGGCCATACAAACAGGGAATAAAACCTCCAGCCTGGGTAGTTTATTACTGAGTGACATTCAAGCATCATGCTTTAATCACGGGTCACTATACCTTCCCAGGGATCCTTGATTGTGAAAGGGGGCCACGTGGCGTGACACTATAAAGCACCCGAGTGTTATAGAAGCATGTTCAACATCTTATTGAACACAGTATCCATTAATAATCCATTACGCTAAGAGGGAGTGTGTTGATCCGCGCACACGCGCAGGTGTTGTGTCTGACGTTTGTGATTAGAACTGAAAAATTGCATCTCCCTCTTGATACTACGAGAGGCAGCGAGATTTATACGTAGCCTTCAGCTGTAATGTTCTCGATTTAGTGCGGTCACCGCGGCGAGAATCCAGCGCAGGGCAACGACGAGAAGGAGGGTAAAGAAAGGCGCGCACACACGCGTTAAGTATCTTAATCGCACGCTGACCCGTCTCCCTCCTGACCTCGGCGTGGGAGAGTCACACGTGACGAGGCGGAGCCGCTTTAGGTTACTCAAGGATCCAGATCTGGCCTTTTCCTTTAATTGAACATTTTTAATTAGATCCTCAGGCTGAGGGAAGACAAAGGCGAGTCCGTCCTGCCGTCTTTCACCCGAGTACCTGTCATATTCAGATGTCATAGTCTTGTCGCTTTGAGAGGCAGGCCGTGTCACATCTTAAATACCCCCTTTAGAATGTAATTAATCCTCCCATTCAGGCACCTGGCATTTCCCACTAACTAAATACTTCTCTTGTTATTCCAGCCATTGACGTCTGTGAGCGGGCATGCATGCTTAGCAGTCCTAATGCGCGCGGATAATTGTCTCTAGAGGACTTGCCATATCGCCAAGGTGTATGGAGCCGGAGGCAGCTGTTCAAACCTCCTTGAGCCTGCCATCAATTAGAACGCAGTCCTTAACGGCGTCGCCATCGGCGTCACCTTCAAACTAAACTACAAGCGATCAATCAATATATATTACAAAATGCTGTCTTGACTGAGCACATTTAGGCGCAGAAACTTATATATTTCGCCGACGTTATGCATTGCTGGGAAGTTATTGGAGCTATTGAGGATTAAGTACTTTTCCCAAGGGCACCTTGTAGATTCAATTTGGGATTAAGAACCAGAGTAAAGAGACTTGTTAGACGAAAGAGAGCCAGGATGCTACCCACCTAACACCGGGTCACACACATCCCCGCCACCCCCACCACCTCCCGACCATTAGCCCTCTGCCACTTAATCGCTAGTGCAGTATTGCAGCGCCGAGCTTAGAGTGTATTTCGGCCCAGGCACTCTGTCAAAGTCACCCTCTGCTATGGCCCAGGCGTGTGCTGCAAATGGGACTAATTAGTAACTTGCAAAGACAGAAGCACAACGCTCATCCCACAACACTCAATCCTGAGGCCGCTGTCTGAAGGCGAGTGTGTCGCCCCCCCCCCCGTGTGTATTCTGTAAGATACATGGTATTGACAATATGTTAAAAACTAACAGTTAGCACAAACAATGCGGCCCCTTTAACAGCCAACTCAGAGCGCGGACACAGCACCTGCTACCATTTAACTGTAGTGAGATAATAACACAATACTTCTCTTAGAAAAGACTCGGTCTGTGTTTATGGTGGTTAATGTTAACCCACTTCTCCACTTGGACGACTGTTAAACTGTTTCACCAAAGAAATATACCCTGCATTTATTTGTCTCCTGCTGTACTCTTTGTTAAATGCCACTTATCTTTTTGTGGCAATATTTTCTTTGTCTATAACACATTTCAGATTAACGCTACACGCCGTGTTCAGCATTCAGAGCTGTGCTGTTACAGGAGAACAGCTTTGGACAAATAAAATGTGATTCGAGGTCGACGAGCTCTGTGATCTCTCTGAACCGCGTCAGACCGATGCGTGCGCGCCAGTGTCAGATGACTATTAACCTGGATTATGCTGATTTTAATCTAATGTAGCTCTGATCTGTGGAAACACGCAGGACAGCACTGCTACCAACTGAGGTGGACATAAACAGGCGAGTGGAGTCCTGGGAAATGAATTCAGTGTGTTGTTATGCTGCAACTTCCACCTGTGGACACTTTTATATTATGTTATATATGTTTTGTCACAATAGATTCAGCCTGCAAGGTGCCTACTGTGAATTTCATCCTCATGTTTAGACCATTGTTAGCAGCCTTACTGCATTTTGCTCTGGTTATTTACTCACACACACTAATTACTCTGTTAATTTAGGCTCTAACTATCCCCCTGATGATGTCTGTGAGGTTTCATTAAAGTAAGGCTACGTAACACGGCACAGTTATGGATACGTGCTAAAAAATAACAAAGATGTAGTGTAATGGTGGACACACACACACACACACACAATCCTGCAAGGACGCATCTGGATGCAGTGGACCGCTGAACGTGCTGACTGCTGGGTGATGTAGTTGCTCGCTGGGGGCGGTGCTTGGCGTTGGATCATCCGTTTTCAACATGCTGTCCAGGTCGGAAACTTTCTCATATTGCAGTTAGGGTTAGGGTTACACGCGGCAGCAGAATCTTGATTCATTTCATCAGCGCCGCCTGGTTTTACTGTTCAGTCTGAGTATTCTGAGCATGCTGTGCTGGGCCGGACGGGCCACCTTTGGGATAAGTTGCGGGTGAACGGTCAGCTCAATGTGGCTTATCCATCATGCACGGCACGGCTGGATCTGCTGCTTTCCATAGAAAATTAATAAGATCCGTCAACGGATCAAGTGTGCCTGCACCATAACAATAGCACAAGTTTAGAAGAGTCATAAAGTCAGTAAACTCTCTAATATCTAAATTTATTCAAGGGTTACTGGTCATGCGGCGTGTGAAGTGGAGCCAGTGAAGTGCCAAAAACAGTCAGTCTCCATAAGTCCCCATGTTTAAAACTTCACAGCAGAAATAAACACGTTTACAGCCTGGTACAAAAAACAGTTTTGGCCTCTATAGCTAATTTCCTCGTTCGTGACACCTGTACTGAGGGTGAATTTTTAGACAACTCAATCATTTAAATTATATTAAGGCTTAAAGTTACGCATAATTAACAGCGTATCCACTTTGATTGACAGGTGCATGCCCTTATAGGTGACTTGTTTGAGCACCCAGGCGTCATTCAGCCCGACTCAGGTCCGCTGACGATTCACATCTTTGCCCATTTCTCGATTAGCCTGGAGGCAGCGAAGGGCAGGGCAGCTACGATGGCGGCGGCCAGAACCAAAACACCGAGCTTCACAGCGGCCCGTGGGCGATGCCACTGATGCAACATCCATATTTTAGACAGTCTATGCAGCAAAAACCTCTGATTGTATCGAAGCGTGGCGAGTTTAACCGCTTTTGACTAAGCACAGCTTTAAAATATGATCATCTAAAAAGAAAACTGTGCAAAGGGAAGCATCGCTTTGACCTGAATGCACAGTTAAGTACCGTACATAAGCGCGGCTCTTCTGCTGTTGTGACTGACATTTTTCAGGAAACACTTAAATAAACTCTTGTGATAGAACATCTCAAAGTGCAAAGATGGTGTCAAGATGCAAATAAAGGCGTACATGTAAGCGTCTGTCACTCTTAGGATCTAAGGATAGCCGACAACGCTAAACGTTTTGACAGCTCGACACAAAACAGCACGAAGGTAGACCTTTGACATCTGTGCGCCAGGCCTCTTGTTTCCAAGTATGCGCGGCGTACAGCATGAACTGTAGGAGAAATTAACTCCGTTTAGCATCGCAATCTACTGCGGGAGAACACAGGCCACTTACAGTAAGCATTCATAACCCATTAAAGCTTTTGAAATATCAACCTTGGGATTTAAAAATCCACTTAGCTTAATGAAAAACACGTCATCAGCCGAGACTGTGAAAGAATGAGTTCCGGTCATTGAGCCGAGTGGGCCTTAAGAAAAAAACATGACATGAGAGTAATGGGGACTTTATAGGGGCAGACATGCTGTTTGAACATCACTTAAGTAAATGTCTGCTCTCGCTCTAATTGGTATTGGTGTCATGAAGTCTCACTCGAGACTCATCAATGGGTTTTAGGTGTTCTCGCAAAACTTTGTTAAAGATCACCGAGCAGCCGGAGGCGAGCGGTCACAAATCAGTCCCCGTCGCTGTCTTAAAAGAAAAATTCTGCTGGACACATCCTGATAAATGAGACCCCCGCTTTTTATTTTAGTTCCTTGTGATCAGAATTTCACGTTATGGATCATTAATTCGAATTATAAGCTCAGTAAGTTGCTTGTGGATAACGGATACTCTGTAATAAATGTGATTATCGCAGAGTAAGTGCTGCGATTTTTCAAAAATGTCCCACGGACAGAGAAATAAATACAAAAGGTGGAAAGTTTCTAAAAGGTCCTACAGTGTTAGAAGTTGATGACACTACAGGATCTTTTTCTTTTTTTTTTTTTAGGTAACATAAATTTTTATTTCCCCAAGGTAGTCCTTCTTGAGAGGTAACTAAATTAAGATGAAGAAGAAGGTAACTGGGTGAACGCTTCCTAATATTTCTCTCAATTACAGTTGTGTCTCATACTTTTTCAGGGAGCAATATAAGAGGAGAGAAATCTAAAAAGAAATCTATCAAAAAAAAAAAAAGACTTCTGTAAACCAATAGAGACTTGGAGGCAGTAACAATGCTGCTATGAAAGCCTGCAGGATTTCCCCCTTGACACGCAGGTTACTGTTCTATAAGCCATTGTTTTACACTAGGCTGTTATTAAGGTTACCCCTGTCAAACATGAACATGTCTTCATGCTTCCCTGCGTCAAGTCCCACACGGAGTCACACCTCCCCGACAGCCGTCCGTGCTTATTCAATTCTGACACCAATATTGCATCTCATAACCATGAGATCCAATCACCTTCTACATGGATGGAAAGAGAGCCAAGTATAATCAGTCGTGGTCAGGCAGTGATGGGCAGCAGAAAGCCAAGGCGCTGGCAGGGGCCCAAGGGCTGTATCTGGGCGCACGTTTAGGAGTGTGTGTGTGTCTTTGTGTGTGTGTGTGCTGCTTGTCTGACAGGTTAATAAACCAGCCATTGTCCTACAGAAAGAGTACCAATCTGGGATTTATCTGTGAGGATGAAGCTTTACACTTAAAGCTACACAAAGCAATTTTCCGTACTTAAAGCTAAAAATCACTTTGCAGACATCTTTTTTTCTTCCAAATGATTTTTTGCTCCGTCTACACGTTGGTAGTGGTTTGAGGTTTTGGTATCCCGCTCAAGGACGCTTGGACAGAAGGTAACGATTAAAAGCCATCCCGCTCTCTGCAGCTTCTTTTCTCAGCAGCTTTAAGTTCATTGCTTTCACTGTACGAGCCACGGCTTCAACGCTTCGATCCGCTCTTATCAGTTAAAGTCCCCCTGACATCAAAATTGATGTTTTTATTACATACGTCTAATGCTACACGTCACCCGTGCCCCTCTATCTGGCCAAATAATGTCTAAAATGTCATTTTTAAAAGGTATCTTTTAGAGTTTGTCATTTCCTGCTAAATGCTAAAAGGTTGCTGGATGACTCATCCTGCACTTAGTAGCTACTAATTTTGCATTCGATGAAACACTTTCTTTCTTCCGATGCCACCAGAGCAGAATGGCTCCTGTTTGATACAGTCCTGTGAGTGATTCGAAGGGCTGCCACATGCATCTGTGGCCTGGTCTCACTGATTACTGTACAAAAGCACAACTTTAAAAAATTCATTCACTGATTTTGGTGAAACTGGATCAAATTTTATACAGAATATATTTGCTGCTTTTCCCTCTGATGTCCTCCAGGTTTCTGTGATGTACAGAGTTTCCTGATGGACATATAGCTTTAGCATAGCGCTAATTAACCGCTGCTAAGTAAGCGTCAACAAAACTGAGCTCAGCAGTCGGGCCGGGTTCAAGCACAGCCTCTGAGATCAACGGGATATAACTTTACACTACTGAGGTGATTTATGGACGTTCCTTGTGTAAAGATCGCTAAGTAGTAAACCACTAACTGTCGTTAGCTCGATCAGCCGTGTAGCTAATGGAACTGACTCAGCCGCGGGATGCCAGGAGCCAAACCTGGCATAAAAACCACCTCAGTAGGCTGCCGTATTCTCTAGCAACATTGACATTGACACTAGCTCATAGCGTTAGCTACAATCTGACTGTTTCTCCATGAAATGAGGAGGCAAACAGCACTCTGCTTTCTGTTTAATGGGGCTCTAAAAATCTCCCGACAGACAAAGTTTCACAGCTAATGAGCAAAGCAGGTACCTCAGGGGTCGGTGGAGACCAAAACTGAGCTTAAAGAAAATGGAATATTGGCCAGAAACATCCAAATAAATGTGTCTGTTTTGAGCTAAAATAGCTCAAGCAAATCCACTAAATGCTACCTGGTAAACACCAAAGAACAAGCTCCTCAACTAAAGCCAAATGCCAAAATGGCACTGCTCCCATGGCCAACTCAGAAAAATATAAATTAACTGATGCAGGTTTGTGGAATAAAAGCACCAGAATATCTAATATTTAGTCTACATACACACTTTATGTACTTTAAACATTTGTACTTTTTATTTTTTACATGTTAGCTTGTCCTGTCAGCAGCACTGTAAGTTAATTTGTGGAAATGAATCTGTGGGGTCCAGGAAACGGAGACACTTTAGCGATTAAGTCAAATTGGGACATGCTCCTTTACTAATAGTCTTCTAAATGTTTGGAGCGTTTGGTTTCACTTCATTAAAAAGACAAATAAGAAACTGCTTGATAGTTATTTAAGCATAAGATAAACTTAAACCTAAAAAAATAAATCGGGTGTTTTACAGTGTACAGATCTGCACTGATAGGACCAGTCTAAGACTAAATTTAGCCCAAACCAGCCAAATCTCCACTTTGTTTTGTGGCTTAAATGTTGTCTGCACAAAGATTCATCAGATTTACCAACATCGATGGATGCCTGGTGCCTGATCACCACATGAATTCATGACATTAAGTCAGAGAGAAAAAGAAAAAAAAAAACACTGAAGCACAAGCTCCAAACCAGGCTCGTCTCAGAGAAGGTGATTGCAGCATTTTAACACATTAATTAGCCCACAGATGTTCTAGCTTCCAAGAAAATCAAAGATTTACAGCCTCAGAGAAGTCCCAGTGGAACTATCGGAGCTTAAAGAGTATCCATGAGGAACTTATTCATTTAGAGAGTATAAAACATGTAAATGTTCGCCCCCAAAACATGGAAACATGGAAATGTTCCCTAATGAAAGCTTCAGCAGGAGGCTTCATTAGTCGAAGGTCTCTAGAAAGTGAAAAACAACATCGAAATTCTGTGATACTGTGCAGACTTCAGAGCTAAGTGTGCTGAAATGTTGATGCTCACAACATCTTTTCCTCCTCAGACATCACATTCATAATGCCAACACAGTATGAAGTCATTTCCTTTCTTGTGATGTGCATTCATTTTTCTTGAATGCTCCATTTTCTGCCGGTGGTTAGGTTCATTGAATGTTTACGGTCAACCTCACGGGTCACCGTGGATTTTTTTTTTTCTTTTGTTTTGTCGTCGAGCCTGCCTCCCATTTCTGTGTCTGCCTGAGTGTGAAAAATAAACGGCATAAATCCCCGCACTGCAGTGGCTTTCACCAGTTCATGAATTAGAACTACATTCATAAAATCCCAGCGTGTGTGTACGGTTTGCTCCCAAAGCAGAAGATGAAGCCCAGTAATATGGGATGGCCCATATTTCTCTGTTTTCTTCTTGCAAGAGTGCTTTGCATGAAGTAGCCAAGCCTTGGCAGGCCAGTGGCTAATGAGCCAGCTATGAAGATGTAACGAGGACTGCCGCTGCAAAACGCCTCACGAGTCAACGAACTACCTCTCATCTTATCTTACGGTTTATTTTAGTCCTTTACTCAGCCCCGTTTTTTATTTTTAATTCAGTTGCTGTTATCTTTATTGGACAAAGTCAGCATCTGTATTGTATTTGTATGCAATATTCTATAACTCACAGCTTTAATTTGTCAGATTTCCCAGTTTGAACTGCGCTTAAACACCCATATGGTGCCTATAATGCTAACTAATGTTAACAAACCTTATGTACATATTGCTGTGTAGCTGAGATAACTGACTCTTCTCTGCTTGAGCTACTACTACTGCGACTATATTAATATATCATATCACATAGAAACATGTCAGTGCTCTCATCACTAGGGTAAAACAAATAGTGCACACAGCGTACACTAATGAGGAGATGTTCATGTTTCCGTCAGGTCGCATGATGTTTTTTAAGCCGTCAAACTCGTGAATCTTGGCCAACCTCCTCTGCTCTGCCATGAACTGATGATGTTCCACCCAGAGGTGTTAATTGAATTCGATGTTTTAGCACCGAGGTTGTGGTTAGTGATGGTTTTGTACTGGACTTCATCGTATTCAGAAGTGTTGTTGTTATTATTATTATTCCACCACCACAAAATCTACAATTCAACGCCACCTCTCACCAAAACTGATGAGCTTCAGAAAAATGTGATTCATTGTGTGGCAGAGGTGTATTTTACAGGCGTAACTAACGAAGTGGTCACTCGGTATAAAGAAAAAATTCGATGTGGCCATTAGAGCCGTTAAATTAACCTTAAAAACCTGGTTTCAGAACCCGAAATGAAGTTTTCTTATTAATGACTAAATAAGCAAAGATATATGTTAACATTGAGGAAAAACTCGCGTCCGTTTCGTTCAGATATTGCTAAATTCGGATGTGCACTGATGAATCTGTCATGTAAAGGATAACTGTGTTCATGCAGGACTTCATCGCTCAGATTAAGAATGAGAAAAAGCGTCCGGGGCCCTTTAAATGATTCACCCTCGTCACTCGTGTTGATTTAACACGTTGTACTGACCTGTCTTGGGCTCCACTGAGAAGTAGGGCTGTCCGTGGATTATGCTGTAGACCACCCTGGCGCTGTTCCCGTACGTCGGGTCGTCTGCATCGGTGGCGGCCACTTGCACCACCATTGTTCCTGTGGGCAGACAGCCCTTCATTAGTTTCCAAGACAACATCCAGAAGCCAAGTCAAACAGAGCTAAATGTGGAAATAGTCATCATATCGACTGAGAGTGTGACCAATTCTAGTTGAAGGGAGGGAAAAAGAGAGAGGGGGAAAGCAATGAAAATGTAACTTCTGAGGCGGTAAATAATCTCATTAGTCATTAGTCATTACACAGTCTTCTTTTGTTGGGCCTGGTGTTTACTTTAGTTTGATACGAAACGCCCGAGTTTGAAGCAGAAAGCTTCGGCGGCACCGAACGACGTGATCCGCCGCGTGCCGTGCCTCAAACACCGCGCCGCAATGCACGTCCGTCCTCGCCGCCGTTTGCAGGGATCCTGCAGCAGGATTAAAGTGTAACTCTCTCTCTGCCTTTAGAGATCATTTCATTACCATTGTTTCCGCTTGCCTCCTACAGATCAATTAGGAGCATCTTTCCCTGTAACTTCAATCTGTTGACTCTAATTCAGCGGCCAAATGGGCTCTGCAGCCAATCTGTGCCGCGTTAAAGAGGCATTCACCACCGACAACAAAGACGGAGCTGAATTATTATGCATCTCATATCATTCTCATCCCCAAACTACTAAAGTTTTTTGGGCTTTTTTTTTAAAAGAGTCAAAGAGTTTGTCCTCCAGCGATGTCACAGGAGGACAGTGTCTCTTTGTGTTTCACTAATTAGGACTCAATAAAACTGCAGATTAAAGAATCCTGTGACACAAAGTTTTAGACAAAGATACAGTTAGAAAAACATTTTATCCTTGTACTTTTCTCTTACTATTATATTTTCCAGTTAACGCGCACAGATGGTAACCCATCCAGTTAGTGATTTAGGGTCCACAAACAGCTTCTGTTGATCTGCGGAGGGGCGGGCGGGCGGGGGGGGGGGGTGGGGGTGGGGGGGTGGGGGTGTAACTATGAAAACAAAATGATATCCGAAGGCGAGAGGCACGAAGACGCGGTTTTGTCGCACAAACACCTCAAGTGTTGTTTGTTTATGATGCTCTGTCAAATCCCGGTGCTAGCTCCGTGAGCGGCGGGAGGCAGATATTCATGTTTAATGAAGTATCCCACTTCTGTTTGGAAGCAAAGAGAACAATGAACAATGAACAATGGGGAGTTATCAATCCAGAACGTTAACCTGGAATCCGAGCGGCAGAACACGCACAGGAAAATCCTTCAATCACACAGATGGATCCTTGATTTACAGCTGAAAACATACAACCCGGAGGAAGCTATTTGTCTTGTTATGGTCTCTTAATGTCTGCATTAATTTAATAAAGATAAAAAGAAAGCCCTTAAATGACAAGTCTAACACTGTATAAGGATATTCCTTTAATTCATACATTAATTTGAAATAATCATTTCAAGGTGTTATTAAGATATATAAGAGGTTCGGGCAGTGGATTAACACTTTAACCCTTTATTCGCCTCATTTAATAAATCATATAGATTCCAAAGGGTGATTCCCGCCTTCATTTACATGTAAATTTGCTGCTGCTGCTGTTAATACTTAGACAAATGTGATATCTATATTGTTAATTCAACTCCTACACAGTGAATCTGCACGGGGGAAGCTCGTTTCATTAGCCAGCAGACAAATGGACCAGTCAGGCTTCTCTTCTCTCACCGGTCAGTACGGTGGAGCTGAGCTATTTTGGCTCCTAGTTTTGGAAGTAAAAGATACATTCACTCGGTTATCTTGGTTATTTTTACTGTCATCAGTTATCGTCCAACGGCGGCTTAGCCTCTGGAGGTAACATCCAGTGTTTCGGGGCTTCTGGTGTAGCCAACATAGACCAGGATATCCAGCTATCACCGTTAGCAGACCGCACTCAGCACAGCATGTACAGTTTCTCATTCATTTGATTCTATTTTTATCTTATTTGCTCGACTGTTTTAACCTCCTGTAAATTAAAAAGCTGCAAATTAGTGTCAGCCAGATGCCACATACACAGTGTATTTGTTGCATTGCCTGTACGGTTCCCGTTTAAAACTCGATAAACAAATCACAGCGTGCACATCGTTCTTACGCTCAGCTACTTCGACTTTTAAACTCCTGAGCCAAGGTCGCGACGGTAGCTACGTTTAGTTTGAATACTACACTGTACAATAAATGTTACATTTTCTGTTAGACCGTGCAGTGAAGAAATTATCGCCCTGTAGTTATCTGCCCTTCGTCTGAGGACAGAAACTGACATTATTTGCAGTGGTTGACTGCAGATAAAAGCCGAGATATAAAGTCTGATTTTGTTTTACTGCCCAGTAGTGCCATCCCAAATCCCCAAACTTCTTCCCGGCCTACAAGAAGGAAATTTGTTTTCAAACTTGACTGTGAACTCTGCTGACAGCTGACAACTGTTTCTTGAGTTTTTTCTTCTTCTCTCCTTCACTCCTGCATCGTCCTCTCCCACTCTTCCTCCGAGGCAGAGAAGAAGACATCAGACACGACTCCTTGCGCGTTTCTTTTTAAGCGTACCAACAGAACGCGCGCTGACGTGACCCGAGCTGACAGCCGTGGCTTTGGAAGGTAACGCGGCAAAGCGTTTGAAGACCTCGCGGAGAAGAAACGTAATCAGCGACAATCACTGCCAATCAATTTCAATGGGTCATTCATTACGGTATAAATGAGCCGTGTTTATTGGTTGCAGATTTTTTTTTTTCCCAGGCAAAGTAATTCTGCAACAAAGGATTGATATCCATCCGATAATAGGAGGGAAAAGCCATTTAACTGATGAATTATCACAAACAAGCATCGTGATTCAGGCGGCGCTTTTGCCGTCAGACTGTACGTCAGTGTTGGTCTTAAAGCTGACGCCTGCTACACACTTGGCAGCAGTGAAATCATCAACAGCAGTCACTGTTGGAATAACCTTGAGAAGAAAAAAAAAAAAAACACCATTTACCACGAGAGCGCCTCTCCCAGTCGGTCAGATGAATCGCTGGTTTATGCTTAAATATTTCACTTTAATTGCTAGCCGCGCGGATCTGGCTTGAGCTCGTGCCTATATTGTAGCGCCTGACAGAAAGTGCTGCCTTACAAGTTGGTGATATTTTACTTTGGAGAAAACACCCCAATAAAAATCTCACTTTCTAACATGAGATGTATTTTACAGGCTTTTACAGAATGAAGTGATCATGGAAATTGAGGATTAGAGTCCTCCATTCTGGCCGTAAAGCAGAATTAACAGGCTCTGGCCCTGGATGTGAGCGATATAATAGAAAAAAAGCTTGGTGAAGCTGGAGAAGTTATCACCAAGCCGGTTGTAGAAGGACACCTAGATTATATCATCACCTCTTAGTCATGACAGGTTATATTACAGGTAGTTTAAAACACCAAGGTCAAAGGATGACTGTATGAAAGAGAACTCAGGCGTCGTCTAAATCTCTATTACAGGTTGATAGTTAAAATCACTCCTCACAGCGGTCGGCAGACGAGGTTGTAAATTAACATTCAACACGGACTCGTGCAGCTTCTTGCCCGATGTGTCCGGCAAACGGCATGTCTAACTCGAATATTACCAGAATGAAGCAAAATAGCAGTGGGGTGAGGCGGATGTCGACAAAAAAAACACCCTGAATAGATTCTTTCTGCTCCACCAGGCTGTCATCTGCTACTCAATTTGGCCTGTCTGTGTCCCTTCAATAATTGTCCGTCCTCATTGACGTGACGGATCCTTGGCGTTTTTTTATTTTTTGTATTTTTATTTTTTTTTATTATCATTTATTCCCCCGCAGCTGTGTGCAAAACAGGTTTCCTAATCAATTCCGCATCTTGGGTGAGCAACTGTCATCTGCCAGTAATGAAAATAAATGTGCCATGCTTAATCTGAATGGGAGACAGGTATTCTTCAGCCACTTGCACGTACGGGCAGCGTCTGACTGTCAAGAACAATATGCATTTCTGAGTGCACACTCGTGATGCAAATTCGTTAGCTGTTTGTTTTGAGGAATGTGACCCCACAGTGTGACTTATAGTTTTTTTTTTTTTTTTATGAATACAAATTGCATCTGTTTTTAAATGAGGGGCTGACTTCGCCGCGTAGAAATACAAACACGCTCTCGTGTGACTAGAGGAGAAAGCTGTGACTTGAAAACTTGAATTTTTAATATACATACGGACGTACGTACATGAAAAGCAAATATTAAAAGTGCTGCGACTAAGCCCAGTAATTCTACAATGCTTTCATGAGTATTCAAAGCTGCCACTGTTGATTAAGTTGATTATATTCATGCACAATCACACCTGCTCCCCACTGTTTCAGATAAGCAGGGATTATTGCTTCGGGTTCAATTCGCATTTATTTGCAATTGCCAAGCAAAAATGAATTACGGGACTTTTAAACAGAGTTACCAAATTGCCTGCTGTTTTCTATGTGTGTTTTAACATTCACGGTGCATTCATGAGGTCCACCTGTACCATCTAATCCAATCCCACGCAGCTGTTCCATCATGAAGCCTTTAATGAGGTTTTTTTGGTATCAAGGTGTTAATTCAATTATTTTAGCACCGAGGTCATACAGAGGTAAGTGATTATGTTGTATTGGACTGCATTATGTTCAGAAGTATTCCTAATATACTGCACCACCTTCACCGATCCATCTATCTATCTATCTATCTATCTATTTATTGGCTCAACCAGCGCCGGCAGATGTTCGCCCACCATCCTGCTCCAATCTTTCCTTGCCATTGTCACTAAGTGCTTGCTCATGGTGGGAATTGTTGAGTCTCTGGACATAGTAAAAATAAATAAAGAGCCTTCTCAAAATGGAATTAATTTAGTACAGCACAGAATTAATTTTGGCAGCTAGTTATATATCTCAAGATATCTTATCTTGGTCTTATACTGCATTCACACGGCCGGCAGAGAATAGCATCGACGGTAACGGTAATAAGACCAAGACCAGACAGTATTTAGGTAACTAACACGTGACTAATATTCGCTAAATCTCTTTGGGTGAAGCACGAGCCACGCGGCCTTCTCAGTAAGCAAATTTAAAATTAGAAATGAGTTAAAATGACTAATTTTTTAACTTTCTTCCGTCCTCCGCAACGGAATTCATAACGGGACGTTACGTAGCACCCTCAAAACACGGCGATCTTGACAACGAGAAGCTGATAATTATTTATATAAATAATACACACAAAATAGTTCAATCTAACATAGTTTTTAAAATTTTTTGTAGAGATACGTCATATTGTCACATTACCTGTTTCTTTTCTCCGTCGTGTCATTTGTTTTTTCTGTGCTGTTCAGGTGCCTGAGTTCACGTGAACGTAACATCAGCCTTTAGATAAAAATGCCTGTTAGTTACAGTCACAGTCCGTCATAGTTTTTATCATCAAAAATGTATTTTTAGCTCACCTTATTTTATCTTTTCAGCAGATAAAATTACCACTGGTGCAACGTAGACAGCTGGGCTGTTATATAGATCATTATAGATCATTAGATTATACAGGGGTGTAAGTATATATTTATAACCCACAATGCAACGACAGATCAAAATGACACCAAACCTCCACCTGTGCTGACAAAAAATAATAAAGTGGATCGAATTTCCCTAAACCGGAACACCTTTTCCATTTCCAGAATTAAATGACTATCCCATCCTTGATCTCCGCTCTCATGAATTAGACAGGAACAATGACAGCTGGATATAGGACTGGTGAGTAGTAAATTCAAGAGCTGTGGCCTTGGGTTGACATTACATTCTCTATGCTTGTAATGAGCCCTCAGACTGCTCCTTTGGCCCCTTCGCTGTGCAGCGGGAAAGAGAGCCAAGGCTCGCGATTGTCACACCTCCAACCGTCCTCAAGCTCTCCAGTCTTTTATTTGACATCCTTGTCGTGATTAAGACAAAAGCCTTCAGAGATCCTCGGGCCATAAGGTCTCCATGTGTATGGACGAGCACTGCCTCTAATTACTTTAATTAATTAAATTCATGATTTCCTCTAAATTGAACCCATTCATCAGCCGTGCAGAGCTGTGACCATTAATGATTTAAAGACATCTATAAAGGAATTATTGAGGACAAGAGGTGCTTGGCCCTTCCCTGTTCTTTACTGCATTGATAATTGCTTTAAGCAGATATTTACAAAGAGAGGGCGATGCATTATTCTCCTGTTGTCCTCTCAACTCGCGATGAAGACCTTCACAGGAACCGGTGGAGTAAATAAAGTGGCGATGGTGACCCCGCGTCTCTGCGCTCGTGGTGTGAACACATCCTCCTCTGTGGTTGATGTACCGAGTTGCTGTCTTATCTCGGGTTGGACACGACACTCCAGGCCCTTGTACTATAATCCTCTGGTTCCTTAAGCTTGAGCTCTGTACCCCCCGTTGACAGTCGGCTGTGTAATCCTTCAGAGATCTCCGTGCTTGTGTACTAAGCAGAGCGCTGCTTCTTTTGGAACAACTCCCACTGCCACTGTACGCCTGCTGAAATTTTCATTTTGACTTTGAAGGCTCTAAAAAAGCCATAAACACCTTTGTTCTTGCTAATTTCCATCTGTATGGTGCCGTGCATGTTTGAGGTATTAAGGTGACGCTGATGTGCACAATGAGCTTTGCAGTTCTCAGTGTTTATCGGTGTGACGGAGCGCGCTGTGGTTATAATCAACTCTGCATCGCTGCAGAGCGTCTTTCCAGCTACACCGTTGTTGTCTTTTGGCACGCAACTTAACCATTTTCCTTAACTTGCATAAATCTTATAGGACTGTTTCCAGCGGCAACAGGCAGCTGTTTTCTACACACACAAAAGCACCAAACCACAGTCAGACACAGTTTGCAACTAGCTGGTGAACACAGTGAAGTATTAAGCAGCTAAAGCGTCAGATATTTCCTTCAGGAGCTGGTGGAGACCAAAATCAGAGCTAAAAGAAGAAACAACACTGCGCTAAGAAATGACTTAAAATTAATGGTGATGCTGTTTTGTATCTGCTAGATGTACGAATTGGATGTTTAAAGTACACCAACGAAGCCCTGAACAATCAGTTTTCTCGTCAAACATTATGTCATTATCTCAAAATAACAAATGTTATCCTGAGATAACGGGATCATTTACTTGAGATCTTGAGAAAACCAGACTTTGTTTTCCCGAGATAGATAATGAATCACATGCGATAGGCCAGAGATGTCCATCACACGCGATGTCACGCTGACCTGATGCTGACTGATGGATGTGACGTGCTGATCGATATACTCCTGCTCCTCGGACATTGTTACACTGAATGGTGTTTCCTACTTTTGTAGGTCGAGATCTCATATTGGGTATTTATAATATATAATAAGTCAAGATCTCAAGAAAAGAAATCAAACTGACTCATTATCACGAGAAAATAAAATGTATCTTCTGTAAAAAGGCAAGTTAACACCCTGTTTATCTTAAACGAGCCACCATTAAGCATTAAAATCCAGAGACTGTCCTCCCCTCGGTTACCACACTAAGACTTCTACTTACAACTCTGGCTGTGTTTCAGTCATCCAACCTGCTCTCGCTGTCAGTGTAATGTAAATACAGTTTTATATATTCTGGATGAAACCAAAGAGTGTATGGCAACCTCACAGATTGTTGGCTTTACTTAAGTACAGAGTTACTAAATCTTCTCGAGGAAAAGGAAAAGCCAAGAGCTGCATTCACATTTTACAACAAAGACGGACACCAGAATGTGCTGATAACAGAATAAAGTCTCAGATTTATTTATATATATATATATATATATATATATATATATATATATATAAATAAATATATAACTTCTATATAACTTCCATTAGTAATAATTACCTGTTGTGTGTTTTCCTACTTGTTTGCACAAAGAGGTGTTGATTGGGTAACTAATTAGTCAGAAATTGAGTGACTATCACTTCTAATCAAGATTATGAGCGGACTGATTGCTGGGACCCAATCTGATAATGAATTATGATTAAGACTGTAGATTAAAGTGCCTAACAAATTCATTTATGTTCATGTGGGTCGGTATCAAATTATTTTATTTACTTTCTCCTCTGGGAATCACGTTTGCCTATAAAAGTTAATATCTCATAGAGACGTTTAAAAAAATAATGTAATGTCACATCCGCGCGTCGTTTAAAATGATCTTAAATCAAGTGAGAAAGGCCATGTGACCTTTTTCTGTCAATTCACACGAGTCAAGTTCGTTTCTGTCTCCATCCCATCACTCATAGCTCACTTGTGATTAGACCGCAGCTCCCAGCATGCCTTGGAGCGCCTTGGGAACCCCTAGGAGGAGCTGGAGGAAGTTAAGGATGCCTGTGCTGCTCTGTTAAATTGATGGATAGAAATGTATTTGTCTCTCAAATACATTTTCAGAGACATTTTCAGCAGGGAGGTGTCCGTAAGTACCGGCTAGTCTGAACTGGAAGCCTAATTTGTGGAAAACATGCCTTTGGCCTTCAAGCCTGATTCAGACCTTAAGTTTGCTTGAGTCCATTCTGCGTCACTCATCAACATTTCTGAGCCTAGAGGTCTGTGCTGGCGTGTGTGTGGTGATAAATATGTAAATGAAGGCACATCAGACTTCACATTACAATACACTGAGTCAGACTTTAAAACACCATGAAATAGCATATCAACATCATTTTATGCTCAGCACCACCCATTTCTTGTTGACTAAAATTTTGATAATATTAATGGCACACTTGGAAATTCATACTAAGAAAAAGAAGAAACAAACCCTCGGAAATCAGCCGGACCAGCTTTGGTAAAGCGATGAAATGTTTTCAGTCGCACATAAAGAACAAATAGATCACGGCTTATCAATATGGAGCTCAGTCTCTCGCACTCCAGCTGTGCTTCTCATACACCTGCTGAGTTGAAAAGCCTCCGGATGTTGTTGTGGCTCATTTGCATTAACTCGCATTTTGAGCTGGAGCGTGACCCGTTCAAAAACCTCGCAGAAAAATCTTGACCATGCAGCAGTCAGCACCCGGTTAAAGACGGGGTCTGCTATAATGGCTCCCTCCAGGACCGTCTTTAAAATGAACATCCGCAGTAATGAATGCTAATGTGATCAACAGCGAATGAACTGTGTGCTACGCAACCATCGGATGAATTGTCTTTACTTCTCTGATCTCGTCAGGGTAATGATCATCTGACTTCATCTCGCATCCTCTCCCACTGTGCGTTTACTATTAATTAGCAAATGGTAGCATGCTAAGATGGCCAAAGACAGTGAATACCATTATACGCTAGAATGAACTGGCAACTTGTCCAGGGTGAACCCGACCTCTCGCCTCGTGCTAGCTGGGATAGGCTCCAACCCCATGCAGCCCTGGAATAAGGGTACCAATGGATGGATGACATGAGCGTTTTGCAACCTTACAGAGCCACTAGCATGGCTGTAAACTCTTAACTATGTGTAACTGGTAACACATGTCTGACACCTAAACATAATTATCATATCTAATAGCTTGAACCCTAGAGATCTGTCGGATTATTTGGCATTCGCATTCCTGTTGTGAGATTTAAAGGTCCAGTGTGTTAGATTTAGGAGGCCATGTTTACACACTTGGGCAGAAATAACAAAAGGCTACTGTTCAACATGTAGACTCTATGGAAGCAAATTATTCTATCTACTAAAAACATGACTCTCATAGCCCTCTAAATCTTTCAACTGAACCTTTAAAAACAAACATTTTGATGAATATATCTGGAAACTATCTGGTCATTTCAGTGCAGCATAAAAACAGATTTTTTTAGGTTCATATTTTAAACATTTTTACTGATTTGTTGTTTGTTTGATTTACTTTTTTATGCATTTAAGTCTCAAAGTGTATTTCTGAATCTATAACATAATTAAACTGTCGTGTCTTCCAAAGGTTGTGCATCATCACGATGCTTTCAAAAACTAAATAGAAAAATTTTAATAACTTTTTTTAAAGACCTCAAGAGGAGAAAGCCCATGGTCTTGTATTATATTAGCATACAGTTTTAATGAAAAGAATAAAGAAGCCAAAAAACTCTGCACGCTCCGAGATGCCCAGATCCAAGCAATTTAACCTGGACCTCAATCAATGGGGGGTCCGTGTACTAGAACTTCACGCAGTTTAAATTGGAGCCGATGTGATTCTCGCGGATTGCGCCATAAAAAAGCAAACATGCCGGATTCAAATTAATATTGCAAACTACCTGAATCCCCCCATGACCTAAAGACTGAAGGAGATGAAGACAAATTCAGTGAGGTGGAAAATGATCAGATGCAGATGTTGGAGGGAGGGCAAGTCAAAGAGAAAGAGAGAGGATGAGAGAGAGTAGAAAAAGGCTGGAAATAACAGGGGGAGATGCTATGGGATTATTTTTAAGACAAATGGGGTGGCTTACCTAAAGGTGACATCTCTGGCACCCCTGCCAAGTACGGCCCATCAAGAAACTTTGGCTCATTATCATTGATGTCCTGGACCTTGACCACAAACTCAGACCTGGGCTCTACAGGTAAATTAGTGAGTCGGTCTACTGCTTGAGCCTGGAGGGTATAGTAGGCTTGTGCCTCTCGATCAAGGCGCTTCGTGGCGTGGATGTCTCCCGTGTTCTCATCAATGGTGAAGATGGAGGTGGCGCCCTCGCCAGATAACACATACTTCACCTTGCCGTCTCCTTTGTCCACATCTGAGTGGAGCTGTGGGGAGAAAAAAGAACATCGGTAAAGGCCACCATAGGAGATATATGAGCATGGAGGTATATATTTAATGGTCATTTTATAATAAACGTAATAATGATGAGTAAATAATGACTTCTGTGTTAGAGGATTGTTCCATTAGGACTTTAAATAATGATTAGACTAGTGGGGTTGATAGCCTCACATTATACATTCAGAGATAACAAGCTAAATTGATTAAAATGGAATTCAAACGCGGCTGCATTTTAGCACATTTCATGCCACTCATTCTGTTTAATAACGTGCAAATATCTCATATGCAACACTAAAAGGTGTGTGAGGCACAATATTTACACCATGCGAATTTCACTGCCGTGTCTTTGCTGATGTGAACAGCACACACGCATGCACACGGGAAACAAACACACACACGTCGTGTATGTTGGACAAAAAAAAAAAAACATTCACCATTTATGTATGAATTAATTACTGCACAAAATCCTGTCACAAACTGCGTTTTGCTACAAATAAGGCCACTACAGCTATCACAACTCCATGTTTGAATCAATGAAACGATGACTCACAGAATGGATCTTTCTGTTCCAGTAATTTTCTGTCTTGAAATCTATTATGACAAAGATTTAATGCAGAGCTCTGCTCAGCTGAAAGCTACACTGGGAAACGTTGTATGCCAAAACACGTCTGCCCGAGTGGAGACCCCATCCAAGACTTCTCAAAGTACATCCAGACCACACAGCAAGTCAATTTGGATAATATGCATTATGAAACGTAATGTTTTCTGACAATATGACGGGTGCTGAGCATGATTTTTTTTTTTTTCATCTGTCCGAGACACCATGCGCGATTGATTAATGACTCCCCTCCAGTAGAGTCTACTGACAATCGCACATGCTCTGCAGAGGGCTCACGGACTGCTGCTGAAAACTGAATTGTGGGTGAAAAGCAAAAAAAAAAAAAAAAAGAGAGAAACGAAAGTCGAGAAACAGCAAGAGGCTGAAAATCCGAAAACCTACGCAACGGACAAGCATCTGAATAGTAGAAAAGTATTTGTGTCTAGCCCTTGCAGCAACCTCCATGGCTGAAAAACTGCAGTCCCTCAAACGTCCACTTGAGGCTGGCTGCAGAACGAGTCAGTAACCATAAGTCCCCACGTTAAAATGTCCAACTTCACAGAAGAAATAAACATGTTTACAGCCTGGTACAAAAAACAGCTTTGGTCTCTATAGATAATTTCAATGTTCACGACAACCATACTGAATTTCTATACCGCTGTCATGGCAACGTTAACTGCTGTACATACTACTACTACTGTAATCAGAAAAAAAAAGCTGGACGTTCATTTATTTATTCTAAATCAAAGTTCATTTTCCCAGGAAACATTGCGCCTGGTGGGAGATAGAATTGCATAGTGCAAACGAGGCCTATAGGGAACCAATTTAAACGCAGGTGCTGTCATTATTCTACAGCTATTGCACTGTGCAATCAACATTTACTTCATACGTTAAAGTTTAAATGAAAATTTATACAATGTTCCGTCTCCTCCCGAGTTCACCTTTGGCTATTCTGAACAATGTTAACTGCTGGGGATTGAATCTGTGTTGCTGCCAAGTTCACGCATTTATGTAGAATTTGCTAAATTGCAGATACAGAATGGCTCTCATTTCTGCATGATTTCTTCACCTTGTGTAAATGCAGTTTTTTTTTGTAAACGCGGGTGATTAAATGTTATTTGTTATCACCAGTTGTTCTTGGACCTTTGACACCTTGAATAAAAAAAAAATCTTTGAGTAATAAGTTTAATAACCCTTCGGTGTTTGTTTGGCGTCTTTGCCCATAGGTGGTGCAGAATCCAATATCCGAGCCAACACTTAAACAGCAGTGAGTGAAAGCTCGATTTTTGTTTTCCTGCTCCCATCCATTTTTTGCCGTTTGGAAAAAAAAAAAAAGAAGCACAGATGGTTTGGTAGATGTAAATGGTTTCGCAATTTCTCAATGACATGTCTGCACTACCCAACATCTGCATATAGGGCTGTAATCTGTAAAAGTTTAACAGTTAGATTTAGTTGCCATCCACTGGGAGCCGTGCTGTCAGTCCTTTGTAACGGCTATGTAAACCACCCTTCTCTAAAATTAGTGGCACAACATATAACAGTGGAGTTCAGCACAGCTAGTCTACAAAGAAGTGAGACAAGCTACATTTTTATCTTTGAACCTGTCTAGTAACAACAACCTTCCTCTTATGGTAGTTTTAATCTCAGAGGAACAAGTCATGAGTGTAAAGATGACTTTAAGACCTCTCCTCAAAGTACGACTAAAAAAAAAAAAAAAAAATCACTGAACATCTCTAAAAAAAGAACGCTTGAAGCTGGTACCTCACCTTGAATAATCCTGTTTGAAGTCTGAGCTGTCTGATGGTCATCAACCCCTTCAACGTGCTGAACATCAGAGTGATTACAGAAACTGCCATACATCTTAAGGGAAGGTTGATGTTGGTATTCAGAGATGGACAGATGGACCATTTTCAACTGTCAGCATTTAGCAGAGTGCATATTTCTGTCTTTACTCCATCACCTCCAACATGACAAAACACCTCAATTAACAGCGAAGCAGGCAGAGCAAGCTTTTAGTGGATGTTTTTTTTAGGGAATGTTATTTGTGATTCTTAATATACGGTGCTAAAAGTGTACAGAATAAAGCGCCAAGTGAACTTGTTATGTCTAAACTTCTGCAGTGTTCTCAATCTTCCATGTGTTTTGAATCTTATGGCCTCAGAATAGGACCAGGTGGGGGTAGACAGATGGATGTCTGTCTATTAAAAGATAAATAAATAAACTTAAATTCTCAGTTGGGAGCCAAGTGCTGAGACAAATGATTTCTGTTAAGTGCATCGCAATAATCGCATGCAAACACTGGAAGCTTAGAAGAACTGTTCACTGCTGTTCACCCATAACTCTGCTATTTGAAACTCAGCTGCAAAACAAGGTTGAAGTCAATAGGACTACATCGTCAGCAAAGAGGGGAAAGACAATATTTAGGTTAAACTCCATTAGCTTCTCAGATGGTCTTTCGAATGTCATGGCCATTTCCAAAATTTTGCCAATCTAAAAATCCGACAATCACACTCACTTTTTGACTTTTCATGAGCCCAGTTACACTGCCTGCTAGCCCAACTCCAGTTCTGGCACCACACCAACCCTGCTCCAGGCCTTGAAAACCTCTTCGTTCTGGAGGTCCAATGTGCTTGTGGTACAAACACCAACACTCCCATGGACCTCCGAGCGCCTTGCAGTTAGCGCGGGCAGCCCAGCTAACAAACTGAGCGAGGGCGTAGAGTGGGAATGACAGTGACACCGTTCACCTGATTATACATCAGTGTAATGTAACAATTTAAAAATAAAAATAGAAACGAAATGAAATATTGCGCCTGGTGGGAGATAGAATTCCATAGTGCAAACAAAGCCTATAGGGAACCAATTTAAACGCAGATGGTGTCATTATTCTACAGCTACTACACTGTGTAATCAACATTTACTTCATAAGTTAAAGTTCCTGCAGAACCTGAACACTCATCAGCAAGAATCTTAAATCTCTGCTGAAAACGCAGGCACGGCTCTTGCATTGGTTCATACAGGCCGGTCCAGTTTTCATACGATGAAAGCTCAAAGGAGCCGCATCGCTCTGCCTGAATCCAAGGTTCGTCAATCAAGTCGAACCCTCAAGAATCTTCTGTTTCCCAAAGGCGCACGAGAAACTGTTCCTGAACTCCAGGTGACACTGAAGAAGCACGTTACCTATGACAGCGGGAGGCTTTTGCATCTCAAAGCGAGTTCCTTCAGCTGCTCTGTGCTTTAACTAACTCACTATTCTCCACCGGGGAGATGATGAGGCTTTAAATGAGTCAGACAGCACGTCTTGGACATTGAGACATTTGGGTTCAAGAGATCTTTTTCATGTATCCCTCGGACTGCGTGATCCCGGGTTGAGGTTAGCAGCTAACTACCACTGGTGAAAACAATCAGGGCAAAGGCTTCCTTCGTCTGATGGTTCGTCAGAGCCTTTTTGGCGCTACCTGATTATTAATATCCGTTAACACAGGCAGCGCTCAAGAGCACAAGCACGGCGAATGTACTCCTCTATGCAGAGACAGTTTATAGAGGAGATTATATTTGAGCAATTTAATTATTTTTTCATTGGTATGATGATTTCTTTATTGTCTACAAACAATGAGTGCGATCATTGTGTGCTCCCTGCTTTTCAATTACACACAACCACTCTTGAAGTTTATTGTCTAGAGCGATGGCAAAAGCCTATTTTGTTCAGATTTTTATGATTATTTATATATTACATCATACTCGGGCTGGATTGTTGTTGAAACTCTTCCTTCAATTTATCTGTAAATGTCAACATCTCATTACAGGATAAATAACAATGGTATTTCAGGTTCCGAGCCAGCGCTGCAGGGGTGGAGAATGATTAGGTCAATATTATATTGGTGGCACTGAAGGAGTACATGCTGAACAGAGGATACAACACCAAAGGTCTTTTATTAATGGAATCCATCAGCCCACTGATGGATGCTGCGTTAAGGGCATGATAATTGCATTGGTTGTGTCCTCAAGCCTCGGCATGCATATGCCATCTCTCTTACGGAGACCGCCGTTGTTTATTCAGCACCTCCCGCTGTCAGGAGCAAACTTGAGGTAAATTGTCAGTCGCGGAGAGTCAACATTTAATCCCGAGGAAGCCATCCGTGGCAGTTTGTTTCCGGTTAAATGCCGTGGACAAGAAGGACAAAACTGACAGGCCACAAAGCGTGCAAGCCGGGTCGAGGGTCAAGCGCGCCGCGTGGTCTTCTCCGGTGAACTGTTTGGGCTCGCTCCATTTTCCACCCTCCGCCTGGCAGGAAGCGGCTGCACATATTCCATCTCATTCAAATCTCATCAACACTGAGGACTACATAAAATATGTATAGCTTGGCAGGGCTTATTAAAAGTATACCCTGGTCAAATTCCTTTCTCTCTCATTAATCTAACCCATTTTAAAACCGTCACTGCTCATTTTCAGGTGGTATTTGAAGTTTCAGCTTGTGTTACTTTCACCGAGCGCCACGGCTGCTTCGCTTGCAGCACCGTGTAAAGTATCCTCTCTTTGCTTCCCTCGAGGTGAGCGTAGCACAGCAGGCAGCAGCGCTGTAGCTCAAAGGCGCTTCCCAGGGATTGGGAAGAAGGGGTGGGATCTGAACACAAACCCTTCTGAAATCAGCGCTGACAGTTATCATCGCTTTGTATGCAGGCAGTTCTCCGGGGACCAGCGTGTTAGCTTTGTGTTTGCTTGTTTACCTTGTAGCAAGGGAGAAGGGTATAAAAGCATAAAAGAACCCCTAACAACCCACTGATACATACTTGTCCTATCACCACAACTACTGCTCGGATTGTTCGAGCATTTGAATTTTATTTTTGCTACACGGAAACTCACGTTGGAGAGTGTGTAATTCTATTTTGCTCCCATTCGCCTTGGCTCTGCAAGTAGAGGCCTCAAATAGAACAAAAAGTAAATACAAATACATGCTTGATGCATGTTTCACGCTTTGTATTTGTGTCTCCGTGGAGGAGAGTACAAATTCTCCCATTCAATGGCTTGTGCTCAATCCAAAATGAACACAAACGTCCGTACCTACAGGCAACCTGTGAGCAATGCTGGATCGAGTACACCGAAACAGCCTCTGCCGCTGCTCGAGAGCCCTTAATCAACAGTCGCCCTAAAGATATTTCACACAGCAGCTTGAAGGCCGGGGCTTAACAGGGTCTCTACAAGCAAGGTAGTACAGCGTGCTTCACAAGAAACCCAAAAATAAAATGTGAAACACTGACAGCGCTGCACTCTGACACTGTTTCCTGTTGAGATATTGATGTTGCACCAAGAAGCCTGCGCGCAAACAATACTCCCCACAGCGCAAATCATATATTAAATAATTGTAATCCCGCTGAAATCATGAACTGGACTGCTGCTGGATAAAGGTTATTACCGGACACTTAATATGTACCATCCGCGGGAGTTCAGACTCTTTCAATAAAACATACATGGAGCTCAAATAAAGGACAGCAGAGGAGGCCATGAAGGGTCATTCGGCCACAAAAAAAAGGAGCTAAAGCCGCAGACTGGGGCTTCGGTGCAGCTGTCACTGACATGAGCTCCCGACATGCTTGGCTTTTCATCTATTCACTCGGCCGTGTTCTGGTGAGTAGCCATGGTGCTGTGCTCTGAGAGGGGGGCTCCATGGCTCAGCTGCTCCTCTTTCATTTCGAGTTGGGAGGCTGGGAATTAGACATCACCATGGAGAAGCTGTTAGCTATCGCACAGCGGCGTGTAGACGCATGGGATCTGTACACATGGCCTTATTGTGCTTAAAGGCATTCATGTTTCTCCTCTGACACTGTATTATAGAAATGTGTCGACCTTCTTCCTTTATCTCATGTTGTATATTTCGACGTCTTTGTTACCCACAAATACATGGCATGTGTTTGTTTGGATTAGTGCCATCTGAGTGTGTGAGATGAGACCATATAGTCTCTATTTTTTTTTTTTTTAAAAGCAGCTTGGACCTATTTGCAATTTGAGGGCAATTTAAGAGATTTACTAAAGCACAGATATTTCCAGCAAAGTGCACTGTCTCTCCAAGAAAGCCGCATGTATTTTTTTGAGCAGCTGTATTGTTTTCTGACTCATTTGCAGTTAATGAGTCTATTTCCCCGTAATAACTGTAAGTTATTTACTTTGCCAGATGGAAACGTTTCCAAGCAAACAGATGCTGATGGAGGAGACATTTTCCTTTTGAGCTGTAATTCTTTAAGTAAGTGTGGTAGTCTGCTTCGCGGTAGATTTACCTGTAGAGCAAAAGAGGCGGAAAGTATTTCACAACAATGAGCAAAAAAGCTCAAGAGTTGTTAGAGCAGGAGCGCGTTCCCGCATCGCACCATTCATAGATGGAAATAACATGATGAGCTGCGCTGCCAGAAGAGGACTGTACGTTTTCCCAGCAATTTCAACCCATGCATATTTACATCACCTCTCAGACAATAAGAAAAACAAAGATACATGAGCAAACTGCAAGTTCTGGCCACCCGAGGCTCATATACACCCGCCACAGTGCTTCAATCACTGAAATCAAACAAACCCTTACAGTGGTGCCAAGATGAAATCATGCAAAAGTGCATATAAGTAGTTATGCATGTATTTTAGATGTCAATAATGCTGCTGTTTGAGAGGGGAAGGACAAGAAATTCACACATCCACAATCCGAGGATTCAGATTTTTGGATTTTGTAGAAGCCTAACGACGGACGCAGACACTCGCCGCTGGGTTCAGCGCACTCCGCGGCCGAAGTTCAACACGGTCACCTCGTCTCCTCCTCACTTAGCTCATCCGATCGAAGAACAACTATGCAGCGTTTTGGCTAAATAAACTCAGCCTGCGTTGAATCACACTCTAATTTGGCTGGCAGGGAGCCGAAAAGCGGCTGGTTTTGCCCTCCAAGCGTTCTTATAGAGATGTGATGTGAATGTGTGAAAACAGGCAGTGACTGCTGATAAAACAGGTTGATAGCAGTTAAAGTGTCGCTATGAAGAGGAAGAAAAAAAGATGTGATTTTGAACACAACACGGAGGCTCCAGCCATCACTAGGAACAAGTTTAATAGTCTTTAATAACGGGCGTGCGTTACCACAGTAGTTACATTAGAGGGTCAATTCAAAAGGGATTTTGCAGCAATGGAAAGTTAAAAAGTTGATAACAGAGTTGCATCAGCTTTGATTTTGCAGATTCAAAAAAACATAAAACCCTAAAAAATCTTATTGTTGTTGTTATTCAGCATGCACACGTCGCACGTCAAATGTTAAACGGCAGTTGCACAAAAAAAATTTTAAAGGAGCTGCAGTTTAAGTTTGAATGTTGAAAACATTGTAAGTGTTGCTTCATGCTGACGCACTGAAAGGAGTTGAGGCGTCAGCTGAACTGAGAGTTGAAGGTAAAATACTAGTAATGGTTGAAGTGTGTGTGTGTGTGTGTGTGTGTGTGTGTGTGAACCGCAAACAGTTACACTCTCTGTGACAGCAGATTAAATACAAGCCAGAGCAGCTGAAGTGCCACTTAAAGGGTAAAAGGGAAGACAATATTTTTGTAATTTATGTAAGAAAATTAAATGAAAGAGAATTTCTATTTTCCGTCCTGATTCAAGAACGAGTCAAAAGGCAGTTTAACAGACGGTTACATCTTCACAAAGCGAGCACAGAGAGCTTTTTATTTAGAGGATAAATATGAGGCAGTTTTCAGCAGGGATAAGGCAGGGTTCACTGCTCTCCCTCTCATGTGGCGACTGTTCGCACGCGAGAATTAGCTTTCAATCAAAGTCAGAAATGTTTTTTTTCTGAATTCCGACTGCCATTTATGCACTTTGTCTCCATCAGACAGCGGCGGCTCATATCTGCACCTGCCGGCTGAGTCATAACACCAGAGAGATAATGGCTCTGTTTCAATGTGGAGAGAAATGAATTTGGATTTTCATTGAAATGTGGCTGAACAATTTGAGTCGAGATCTCAAAGGCAGAGAAAGAGAAAAGTTATATACACTTTTCTTTTTTTTCCCCGTTGTGATCTGAGTGCTTATTGAACAAATCATTCACGTTTCTGTCAGCATGCCCGCATTAACTCAAAAACTAACATGAATGTGTGTGTCAGTTACATTTATTTATATGTTTGGCTGCGCTTAATATAACCCTGAAACATAATGCACTCAGCATGTGGTGCACAACAGAATGTGACAGGGAACAAAAGAGCAGTCTGGTGTTGATGAATGTTACTGCACAGGGACAACACACACAAACACACACACGTCACACTTTTTAAAACAAACTGACGGTGTACTGATGAATGATTATTGTGCGATCGTACATTTTATAGACTGACATTAAACAGATCTTTAGCGCGTTCATGAGCCGCGTGAAAGAGTTCGTGTTCTCGTGCTCCGGGAAACTTTTTGGCGGTGTAATATCTCCGTGAGCGTCGAGGAGCGCACTGGTGTTGATTCGCCGCTACTGCTTTTGTTGTTGCCACGCCCAGCGGTCTCCATTTGCACTTTGTCGCGTCGCGAGGCAGGTAAAGGACTATACACTGCACGGTGAGCGGTTTTCTACCAGTGTACTCACTGAATGAATCAGAGACAGTCTAAAGAATGGACAGCTTAGGCGTGACGTCACCCAAAAGTATTTGAGGAGTTCAGGGTGTGGTGGCTGTGTGAAGATGTGGATGGTCGGTGTGCCAAAACTGTTGTAAACATGTTTATTTCTGCTGTGAATTGGACATTTAACATGGGGACTTATGGAGACTGACTCATTCTGTAACCAGCCTCAAGTGGACGATTGAGGTACTGCAGTTTTTTGGCACTTTTGCTTCACAGCCACGGAGGTCACCTTGATTTGACCACACAGCGTCCTCACTGTTGCCCTTAGCAGTTTGTTTTAAATGTTCAAAGTTCTTTCTGTAAAAATCCGCTGTGTGGATTTATTAAATAAAAAAACTCAACAGTAAATCAATAAAGTGTTTTTTTCATCATCATCCTTTTTACCCGAAGTGCTTTCAGTGTTTTGAAACATTAACCAAAAGCTTGTGAAAAAAATTTACTCAAGGTGAAAGTTGTTTTTTTCACTTTATTTTAGTGTTTTAACTCCCACACGAGTTCATCAGCTCCTGAAAAGGGTTAAAATATCAACTCCCGTACACTCACACTGAGTTTATTGAATTTACTACGAATGCCAGACTTCACCATTGAGTTTACGTGGAGAATATAACAAGATAACTGTAGTTTTGACCGGTCATAATAGCTCTAATGAGATTCCCTAATAGAACTCAATGGTTAATTCTTACAAGTCAAAATCTAATTAGAGATATCTTAAATTAAAGTTCTTACCACTCATAAGTGCATTGTGGATATCCAGAATATGAATCCCCGCCTGTATAATAAATGATAACAGTGCGCCGTCATTTACAGACATCTTTAATTAATTACTTCAAATCTACTCAAAGATATCTTGAGTTGTTGTTCTCGCTCGCCGGGATGCAATCGTAAGATAACTCGAACTGTGATTCAGGCCGGTCAGATTGTAATTATGACTCGTCAAATTGCATTTGTAGATGTCTAATGTGTAATTAGAGATGGTCAAGTGAAACCCACTGAAGGTTAAAAGGGCTTTGCAGTGAAAGAAGGCAGACGTTAAAAGAATCAGCCGCCTATCAGACGCTGACAAATTCAATTTCTGATGTGGAGCAGAAGCAGCTAGTGAAGTACCAGCGCCAGTATGAACGCTACAAATAGCCAAGTATCACCACGCCTCTAAAAATACTTCATATAGTCCGTGTACTGACAGATACATGCTCACACGCTTGTTTTACAGCAAAGTACACGGCAGAAAAAAAGTTCCCGATCTACTCCCCAACTTCAACCTCAACACATTTGATGTGACACAACATTTTCTCAATTTACCTCAACACAATGCAACTGTGTCTGGAGTAGCCCTCGACACGCACGCGTTAATTAAAGACATGCAGGAGTGCTTCAGAGGCCTTTCAATCCGGTGCCCCGCTGCCTTTTCTGGTTTGCCAGCCTTGCCACCATGCCGATTTGTCATCCACATCAATGAAAGTAATCAAGCTAGCAATCAGGGCGAGCTTTCGCTTCATTTTTTATTTTGTGCCTCCGTCTGAGTGTGAGTGTGTGGGTGTGTGTGTGCCATTGAGCTGCCCTCATCACAGAGATGCACATAAATGGAAGACAGGAATAGGCATCCCTTTCAAAGTATTATGGGTGAGGGAATCAAAGCTCTTTTGTCACAAAAAGCCTCCTTAGATGCTATCGTTGTGACAACTTTTTTTTTCCCCTCTCTCTCTCTCCATGCGACAGACTATTGATGGACCGATCTGAATGGAAAAGCGAACAGTGAGAGCCAAACTGTATTTCCATATCGGGTTTTTGTCAATACAAGGAATAATCTTAGCATGCTAGACCTACAAGTTATTTTTTCCAATCAAGCAAAAGTCCCCATGAAAGAAACTTTATTGAAAATCAGCATGTGAACAGCAGATCTCTACATTTAACCCAAAACTACTTCTGTGCTTTGCTTTGTCAGCCTCTTATTAGCTGCAGATAGAATAGGAATAACCCAGACTGTTTGAAAATGAAAAAATGAAATACTTATTTGACGTGGCTAGCTGTTTTTAACATCTATGACAAGTTATACGCATGTAGAATTTAGTTTCACCTAAAATAAATAGTGAAAAAATGAATTTTATCAGGGTCCTGAAGCGACTTCACGAGGATCCAGGGTCAACTACTCGAATATAAATGATTTTTAAAAACTCTGTCACCATTAAATAACACAGGCTGCTCTTCTCTGAACTCTTTACGCCCTCAAACACCAACCAGAATTAGACAACTAGCTCACGTTGAATGGAACAAGCGGGGATGCTGATTAAAGAGCAGCCGGTCAGAGCGCCCTGCTGGGAGTGACTGGGTTAAAATGCAGTGAGTGTTTGCAGAGTAGGCTCCAATAAAACAGGAGACGTGTTTAGGTGACATTGCTACAGGCACACGAGTCACACAATGACAAAACAACATACAAAAGTGACGAAAACAGCTAATTTTACTGCTCGGGACAAGAGCAGGACATACAGTACAATATGAGAGGCTACAGTGGGCTATAAATATCACTTGACATATTGTTCTGAACCTCTGGTCCCAGGCTTCAACCCTGGCTCATCCAGAGTTACAACCCACTGAAAACACTTTCTGTAAAAAGTCCTATTGGCTGTGGCCCTGGGTCATAGTTATAAATTTATTACAATTTACAGCAGCACTTTGGTCAACTTATCTGCTTTTTTAAAATGTGCAAGAATAGAGCATTTAATTGGTGCACTTACTGGACGCGTTTCAGTGTTTCAAATTTGAATTTAATGCAGAAATGAAGCTGACGGAGACAAAAACGGACAAAGATCCAGACATTGCAGAGCGTGTGCAATAAAGAATAATAATTTGATTAGAGTCAGAATAGGAATATAAATTATTTTTTAAAGAAATGTAGATAACATCGGGAAAGTGGACACTGAAGTGGAGTGTATACTCTGTACTACTGCATGGCAGCAGGTGAAGGTGATGCGCAGTTTTTCCAGTTATATATGAAAAGTTACATTTTATATACAACAAAAACACATTCTTTTCAGCTCATTATGAATGTTGAAAGGTTGAATAAGAAACTTTAACAGGACACTACATGTCTAACACTTGAGTGAATGACAGTGTGAACAGGTTATATGAAGGCTAAAAATGTTTAGTAGACAATGTGAAAGCAAAAGAGAGTTCAAAGGTCTCGCATTCTTGTTCCTGTGAAAGTTAGAGGTGAAAATCACAGTACAAAGGCTGGATAGCACGTGTGATGTCACCCATAAGTTTCTAGAGCCGTTTTGAAGAACCTACCTCTCAATAAAAGCAGCCACACTGTAAATCCTGCATAACTTTAAGCCTTAATATAATTTGAGCAGGTGAGCTGTATAATAATTCACCCTCAGTACAGTTGTCACGAACGGGGAAATTAGCTATAGAGACCAAAACTGTTTTTTGCACCAGGCTGCGAAGTTGGACATTTTAACATGGGGACTTATGGACGACAAGTGGACGTTTGAGGAACTGCAGTTTTTGGCACTTCTCCGTTGGCTTCAGGTTGAAAATAAGTCAAAGATCCTCTTTGGCATGTTCCAAAAATGTATAGACAAACCTTAAATTTAGAAAAACTCCCTTTGCGTTCCCCGTTTTACGTCTGCTTGCTGTGACAGCTTACTACAGACCCAGCGGACTCTTCTTCCCTCCTTTGAGAATTGCCTTGAATTGATCCTTTCCTGAGTCCTATCGAGCTGAAGTGTCCATCAAGCAAACAAATAAATAAACAAATAAATGCCCTGATTGCTTCAGAGCAACCTTTGCTATCTGAAATAACCGAACCATCAGTTCTCTCTTTAACAAAAGATCATCAATCACATATTGTCCAGACAATGGCGAGAAATGAGTCAGAAAAACACTACAGCTCCGCAAAGACTTTATAACCGCGCTACGTGGCATTATTATTGTGCCGGCTGTGTAAGGTAAAACCTCCACAATCACACAAACAGCAGCCCACTTCAGGTGGTCGTGTCTCTAAAGTTGAGTTGTTCTTTGGAAAAACACTTTATTCTGCCAACAAAAATTACAGACCTTTCCAAAGTGGCCGCTTTCCATTAGTCTTGCAGCCGCTTTCCGTTGGCTGTTATCTGAAAAAAATCCTGGCACTTCGTTAAAAATGGAGATTTTTCTCATGTACAGTACCATGTAGAGGAATCACCATACGTTTTGTGTAAAGATTCAGTACAACAACAGCTTTGTTATAGATATTTTTGGCATGTGAAAGTATCTGAATTCTGCTGTTTAAGTCATCAAAGTCATCCAAGAGACGTAATTAGTCCCATTGACTGATAATCACGGGGAGTTCCCAGACATTTAAACCCGTGCAGGTGCTTTGGGATCGCTGAGATCACATGTGAGGTCGCATGGCACTCATGAGAGTCATCAGAGTCACGTTAATTAAACTGTGAAGTGGTGTGCAACTGCCTGGGAAGGGATTTCGAGACGGCGCTTCAAGCGGTTGCTAATCGTGGAACTCTTATCCAGACTGAAATATCTCGACGACATCAGATGAACCACCATGAAATTTTGTTTGCACATGGTCCCCAGAGGAGGAACTGCTGATTTTTTGATTGGTGGTGCTAGAGTTTTTCTCTGGCACCAACATGAGATCGAGGTTTGTTGTGAAATAGCTCAACAACTACTCAACGGAAAGCTCAGAAAATTTGTTGCAGACATCCATAACCACGATATGCTTCATATGAAACCCCGACTCAAGGGGATCCTCTGACTTCTCTTCGTCTGACCTCTATCGACACCGTGAGGTTGACATGTTTTCATGATTTCTTGTGAAATATCTCAACTACTCCTGGATGCATTGCCCCAACCCAATTCATGGTGCTCAAAGGACAAATCCTAACACCACTGAAACTCCTTCTAAGAGTCAAAACTCAGCCAAATCTGAACATGCCGCTAATGATATCCCCAGGAAACAAGATGCTCCTCCTGAACCTGCCTGAGAATCACCAGGTTTTTAAGTTTTCTTGAGCATAAAAGTTAATGATAGCTCAATGATGACAACAGGAACTGCTAATAGCCCATTTGGAGTATTTTTAATCATGCCAGTTTGCCACAATGTGAACCAATATAGAATAAACGACTGGACTCAAGTTGTAGCCCACAGCTAACCAACTAAACTTCCTGTTTACATCCCATGCACTCCTAAGTCTCCAAACTCAGGGATTGTTCCCCACATTCTGTTGTTGCAGGGTCATTTGCATGGTAGATTTTCAGTTGTCATTTGTAGATTTAGCAACTGTGCTCACAGACAATGTTTGCCAATGCCAATGCGATGTCCACGACGAAAATCGTGTCTCATTTTGATGTATTGCAGCTCGAGGGGCCGAAGATCACGGACATCCAATTTGGATTTTTGAATGTAGACATTATGAACTGTAGACATTGAAATCAAGAGATTCTTTACTCCTCTACAGCCTCTCTGGCATGCTCGTTTCATATACCATGTACCTAATCTGTCGCTAGTTAACCTCTTTAATCGTGAGATGTTTTCTTTTTTACAACCTTTTCCACTCTTCTGTTGCCTTTGTACCAGCTTTTGTGAAACATGTTGCTGGCATCAAATTTAAAATGGGCAGAATAAATAAATAAAATTAAATGAATAAAATTTCTCTGTTCCAACATTTAATAATTTGAATAGGTTTGACTGTTTTCAATTAAATATATTGTTTCAGTGTTTTGCACATCATCACATTTTGTCACTGTTTACTTCACTGAGGATGATTATTTCACGCAGGGTGTCAACTTTTTTGGAAACAGGGTTGTAAGAGAAATAATAAAAATTATAACTTAGTCTGAATTGAAATAGCATTTGATAAAATCATTAGGTTATGATGTTTGCATTGTCCCTGTGAGCAAGTTAACAAGCCGACGTTTAACTTAAAGCGTTATGTACAGCCTCTGTCGGTCGCTGGCTCGTGAACTCTTTTTTTCTGTTAAGATCCTCATGGATGTAATGAGCAGCTCACTTAAATATTCATGTATTCATTAATTCACATTCTTATATTTCTCCTATGCGCCCCATTGTACCAATGATGTCAATCAGACCACAATAAACTAGTCATTCGCTCTCCCCTAATGCAACGCTCTCCATCTGTGCAGAAGCTTTCGGCCTGTATACCATAGTGATACAGGCTCAGTGGAAAACAATCAACAGATATCCACTGGGTTTAGTATATTAATTTCACAAGATGCGTAAAATGAAATATCAAAAGTCGCTTTCATGTGTTTATGTTCCTTAACAAATAATCATTAAAGCATGAATGGTAAATTTCTTTTCCCTTGTTTTCTTTAGCGATTTTAAAAAACATTTTCCTGCCGTTCGTATATATTTTTTAAATGCTGAGGGGAAGCATAATTGCCGGTGGTTATTTATTCTTGTTTTTCACATGCACTCGAGCTCCTAACAGCAAACAGGTTGCGATGGTGTTTGACACACATTATTTTGATTAAAAACCTGTTCAGTGAAGAGTGCTCATCGCTCTGAGCACTTTGAGGTTGCCGCCTGATGACAGCGACATCAATAATCTCTTCTGAAGTGCTAGTCACCTACAATGTAGGGATGAATATGACCGGCAAGGACAATGAACAATCCAAATACTGGAGATGTGGATCGGGAGAACGATAAGCACTTTATTATTACCCATAAATCACACAATTTTATTCTTAACGGACACAAACTGATTCATTCCCGGGGCATTGTGTTAGCTTGGGGGGGGGGTTGTTGGCGCCAGTTCATCCTTGGACATTTGTTGTGTCTTCTCCAATCTCATTTCAAGTTTAAAGAAAGATTTAACCTTCTCGTTCTGGCCACGTTTGAGACTCTAAAAGCTGGAAAATGAACGAACATTTCCAAACTGTCTTATTCTGTTCCTCCTTAACACATATTCTAAGTAACCAAAATTATATTTACTTTTCATAGCCTATACTTTACCCCCAATAAAGCCAGCTACTTTAAAATTTCAAGTTTGTCCACACTTGTATGGAGGCCCACAGAGTTCAATATTAAATAAACAAATATGCATTAATCATATCAAGGTGAGGCACTAGTAAATATAGATCACCATGATTACAAAATCTACTAATAGAAATCTGAACATTAGAAATCAGGCCCAACATTCTTGTTTCATTTTGTTGATATATTAGAGTCAGAGGTTTTCACAGAGGGAATCTTCGACATCTCTTTTTATCGCGCCGTAGATCAGATGATATTGTACTGTACCATTTTCTTAGGAATAAAATGTTCTATAAATCAGGCTCTGAATGATACGAGAATAAACCCCTCTGTAAAAACCTTCAGAATATAGATAGGAACTGAACTCGAGGAAAGGTTCGGTGGATGTAAGTGCTACTGAAGTGTAGATTTCTGGCCCAGAGCATGAGATAGCGCTCAGGTTGATAAAACAACCTGAAAAAGAGATGGATTGTGAAATCCCATTCATTTTGTAAGACACTATAGGGTAACAGGGCATCTAAACCAATATATAGCACTGTGAAATTCACCCAGTTAAATATTAAGACAATTGTATGTTTGAATATGCAAATGAGGCATTGTGTGATTGTAACTTTTGGAGAAATCTATAGACACAAATGGACAATGTGTAGTTTTTTTCTGGTATCCCAAAATCTTAAGATTTACCAGTGCATGAAGAAGAATACACAATAAATATAACAATGAAACTATGAAATGATCAACCATATTTTCAAAGCTTGGCTCAATATTATGAGCTCGATCCTCCTTCTTTTTTCATTGGCCAGCTCACTGCAGGTCAATTTTATTCAGCTTTTTATTTTAAACTCTTAAAAACTCTTTTTAAACTTTTTTTCTCAACAACTGATCGTAATATCATAATGACAATACTTTTAAAATTTGACGTTATGCTCTTCAACTGAAGCCAAACAAACCTGTAGAGACCAAATGATAACCTCAGTGGCCATGAAGTGAAGACAACGCAGAAGTGCCAAAAACTGCAGTTCCTCAAACGCCCACTTGAGGATGGTTACAGAACGAGTCAGTCTCCATAAGTCCCCATGTTAAAATGTCCAACTTCACAGCAGAAATAAACATGTTTACAGCCTGGTACAAAAAACAGTTTTAGTATAGCTAATATTCCTGTAATAATAACAACATATTGGACATATTTTCATTTATTCGTTGTGTAGTTAGAGAGAGAGAAAAGTGCACCATCATAACTCTGATGCAACCTTTAAATTTTAAACTATATCCAAGACGTCTTGCCTTCTGCTGAATATTTCACCAGAGTTATGAGTGTGCAAGTTTCCTTTCCAGAGCTGCACTTTGTAACTGGCCTGAAAGGAGCTCTCGTCAGTGTTTGGATGGGATGGAGAAGGGCTCAACGTTTGGATGAGGGGGACGTGAAGTGAAAGGGCAGACCTCCTCAGTGGTGGGAATAAATACTGTCGTCACCAGTGGGAAATGATCCATTTGTTTAATGTGCCATTTCCGAAGTGGAACCCTTGTAATCCTACAGACATGGCAGCCTCACCGTGTATATCACCCCTCTGGAATTTGATCAGAGCTAAAACTGTTTACCGATGTTTGCAGCCTGACATTTATTGAAAGTGGCCTTTAGTAAAAGTCATAGTGAACGCATGCAGAGGTTTTCTGATGAGCCTCTGAAGTTTCTCAATCTTGTGAGCCAATAAGACAGAAACTGGTGTTTTAATAGAGCAATAAATCAGACGCATCACAGCTGAGAAACAGTACGCCCTCAGAGGGCTCAACTTACAAACGTATCTGTATTTATTCAGACGTGCGTGCAAATCAGTGGTGCGGTAAATTTATAATGAACTGGGATTGCACTAAGACGACAAGACGAAGGGTGAAAAATTGAACACTAATGTTTATGGGCATCTGTGCGTGTATTTTTAGACATGCTAGCTCTATAGATGGTGCAATGTCAGTCAGATCTTTCTGTTCATATCTCACCATTGGATGATTAGGTTTTGAAGAGAATTCATGGTCCACAGAGGATGAACCCTACTGATGGCAACTATTGGATGAATTGCTATGAAATCTGGTTCCCCAAGGACCTTTTTTGTCATCAGCAGGAAGTTGTAGTAAAGAGTTTCCTGTCATGATCTGGCTGGGCGTGGCCATCCAGTTATCCTCTTCCTGCAGCAGCCTGCACACATCCACCAATCAGAACTGTGCTTCGTGTTTACTCTCTGGATTTTTCTGTCTGCTTGTTAAGTGGCCACAAGCTTAGTTCCACCGCTCAAGTACAAACCCTAACCATTTCTGATTTGTAAACAGAATCCATGCCAACTTCCAAAACTTAATTACTAATGGAAATGTTTCCCGCAAGCTCTGATAGAACTTGGACCAAACTAGTATGGAAATACCCGAGGACGCCTCACATCAGTCAAAGCCATCGTTCAATGTAAATAAACCTAATCCCAACGCCATTTTAAATTCCCATCAGAAATAATACAACCATCACGATGATGTGAATGTACACAAGGCATCGCCACTGGAACCTTTCCATCTCTATGAATGCTTTAATACAGCCGGTACGGCTGCAGGCTCTTTTCATTTATCAGCTAGTAAACCAGCAAACTGGGAGATCGTAAGGGTCACTCACTCATCATGTAACTGGTGAAGTTGAACCTGCAACTTTGGCCCCCTGCTTTTATGGGAAAGACTGAACAGTGCAGACAGCCTGGAGATTTAAGCAATGTGAATGTTTCCTTTGTGAGTGACCGTGGTATTATGGCCTGCTGTGCTCCATCTATTGCTCACATGACATTTGGGAATCTCGCTGTCAAGAACAAGTCAACTTCCATTTTGTCTGTCGCTTGTGGGAAGCCAATGCGTCGTTCCTGTCGCCGTGCTGTTGCCTTAAGTACCCCAGACAGCGCGAGAGTGAGCATGACATCCCTGCTGGATGTGCCAGCGTCTGCTGAAGAGACCCCGAAGCCAAGAGATGAAGAGTCAGCAAAAGTTTGGCCAGCGCGGGGGGAAGTCATGGCTCGTCGTGGTGCCTGATTCAAAATCAAACCAGACCTGCGTGACTTTGCAACATGTGCCAACTTTTCAGCTCATAGCTTTTCTGAAACACGGCGAAGGAACGCTTTAAATGTCCGTTTAGAGTAAATAACCATCGGAATGGATTTTCCTCCTTTTAAAGTGAAATAAAATACTTTCTTACGGACAAGAGCGACATCCGAAACCCAATAAATGAGACTTTGGACAATATTGTAAACAACAAGCTTTTTAAAAGGCCAAATAAAACAAAAAAAGGGAAATAAAGGTCGTGTAAAAACAGCAGAAAGTCATATAAACTGCAGAGCCATCTTTGTAAAACCACACAAAATCCACTCATCATTGTGGCGGCACAGAAGCACAAGGGGCTGGTTTTTGGGCGATGCGATCGATCTTAGGGTTTTCTACAAACCATGGAAGACTACTTTCCCATTCATTTCAATGTAGATAGACTGTTTTTGTACCTAAATTTGACTTTGGTGGTTAATTATTACCAGTATAAGTAGTATCACTCTGGATGTACATCGTTATCACTGTGTTCTCTTACTAAAACTTAGCGTGAAGCTATAACCTGATACAGTGCCTCTAATGTTGTGAAATTTTAAATGCTACATGGTCAGTTTTAAATAAAACAAATGAATAAAAATCTCTATTCCACCATGGTGATATTGAGATTTGTTGAGTTAGCATTAAAGCTTCAGACTTTTACACCAGAGTTTGGGGGTTTGTACTCAGACTTCAGTTGTTTGGTTAATTTGGTTAATTAGGAAAAGACCACGGTTTCGTTGTGATGGTAATAGGAATCATTTGCATTACATTTCCTTCAAAAAAATGTTACAAATTAGCTGCATTTAAACATAATTTCTAGGAGGCAAGGTTGAAATTAGAAAGGCAAACTAGGTTTGAGCTCCAGAAACAGAATTTAAAAACTGTCTGCTTGGCAAAGTTCATCCAACTGAGAACTGACAAGCAGATTTTTTTTTTCAAACTGTAAAATGTCAAGCTCGGTTTGTGCCGTGCTGAAAGAGAAAAAAAAAAAAAAATCTCTGGTATCCGTATGCACATTATTATGAGCATATGCTCACATTATGAATGTTTAGAGGTGTTAAATGACTTTTTTCTATTCAATCTCACTTTCACTTAATGATATAATGCACACCTGAAGCTGTTGTAAGAACTCCGTGTGTAGGTGGAGAGAGCGCTGGTGCAATATCCTGCGAATAAATCTATGGAAAAAGTACAGCGAGAGATCAGGTGTCAAGTGTTTTGTGGGTGCCTTCACTCCCGTCTATTGACGTCTACTATTTCCTTGTTTATTTTTGACTGTGTGAAGTTGTCTTGACATTTAGCATGAACGTTTTTGACCTTTAAAATCTATAAATTAAAATCTATGCAGACTTTATAAACTTTCTGAAGGTGGTATTAAATCCTGTCAGCATTTAAGTCTGTAGCGATGTGATTAAATTTATAAAATGTTGGTGTGGGAGGTGAAGAAAAATCATTCCACTGACATGTAATAAACCCGGTATCTTAAGAGCGTGCCTCGGAGAGGATAATAAAATTAACAGACACGTAAAGCTTTTAGTTTTACACCACAGCGACTGTACATGTCTGCATTTGGCCGGTGTGCTCAGTGTTCGCAGTCCATATGTAAATGCTCCACGAGTTCCTGGCAAGCACACAGCTTTATGTGATGTCCTTTAATTGATGGCATGCCATGTAAAGTAGATCGGATCGTCTATGGGAAAACGGGCGCAAATGACCCGACAAAGCATTTACCCAGCTGCGTTACAGTTCGCAGCTAATTATAATGAAAGCCTAAAGCTCCGAGTCAGAGTCAGCTGATGCATATCCACGCTAATATATCAGCGTGCGTTGATGCCGGTGTCTTAAGTGCTACGTGAAACATGCACTACACCCTGATGTGATCTCAACTCTTGTTTGATGTGCGGGAACATCGAGTCCCTCTTTTGCACTGTTTGCAGCTGGCTGCAGACGCTTGCAGCACAAAGCACATCAGCAAACAGTCAGTATACGCGATGCCACTTCAGCTCTCTGGTCTTAAAGACAGTTCAGTGCATATTTTTGGATTTGAGAGAACGTGTGCGGTCACGTTCCCCTGATTGGTCCCAGCTAACGAGGCGTCCCGGAGGCCTGGAGGATCCTGATTGGTCCGAACCTTCAATCCCCTGGCTCCAATTTGAGGAGCCACGTTATTTAAGTTTGAACAGGCCGACAGTCGTGACTGGTTAGTTTTTGTGTTGAGCTTGCCTAGCTTGGTAGCACGTGTTCTAACTTGTTCTTTTCTTTTTTAGAGGTGTTTTGTTCAGTACCTCGGGACTGGGCCACATATTGGTGAATTTGCTGATTTTGCACGAGGACATGTTCAGTTTTGAAGCACGAGGTTTTTGGGAGCTGTTCATCTGTTTTTTGGTTGTTACATGGTAAGATTATTTTTTCCCTTTCAGCTTAGGTACTTTGCTTTCTTCAGGGCGTGTTCATTCGTCAGTCTCTTGTAGTTTACCTCGCGTCTTTGTGTTGTATCAAAATAAACCAAATCCCAGACATTAATAACTGTATTCTACCAAGTACAACTAGCTTTATGACACTTCCTTTTCTCAACATGAGCTGGGTGATAATTGACAGTTAAAAAAACACATAACACTATTTACTTGTCTCGCCTGAAAAATGACAGATAATAACGAAAAGTGTCCGTAACGTCTTTCCAGACATCTTCAAGCGTCTTAAGTTTTTCCAACAAACCTCAAAGAATATGCAAAGAGACAAGCCGTAACTCTTCATATTCAATCGATAATCCAAATTGTTGCAGATCATGTGTCCATCCATCAACTTGTCACCGCAGCTTTCAACATTTTGGAGTTTGACAATGTCGTCTTCATCATGCGCTGCCGCTGCTGTCAGCGATGTCAAGCATTTTAAGACGGGGGAGCTCGGCGAAGTGTAACACACACCCTGAAAATATTTCAAACATTTCACACGTTGCTCTGCTGGACGTTGACTGAAGTCAAACTGCGCTTTTATCTATACCAGTTTCTCATGTGAGATGCTCATGAGGGAATCGTCCCTCTGACCGCTCTAGTTATGTGCTGCAGCTTCTATATGTTTTAAATGAAAAGGAGAATATTGATGGACTGGGAGAGTACGCCATCCACATTTGAAATGACTTTTGTTCATTAGGCTACAAAACTGAATCCAATAACCAAATAGGGCTGCTACTGACAGATAATTTATGATTGATCAATATTATGATTAATTCCTCAACTTTTTTTTTTCCAGGATTCATAAAATTAGCAATTGCAGATTTTTCAGCACAGGCTCGTGATTGCACTGATGTCTTGTTTTGTCCAACCTGCAGAACAAAACCTGAATATGTTTAAAGGAAAAGCGGTCACACGTAGTCAATACTTCAAAAGGGAGGCTGGAGTCACAGGGCTCAGGGTCTGTATTATATCCTTCAATGGCACGGACATGGCTTGTTGGTTATACTTTGGATCCTAAGGTAAGAAGGATGCTATAAACTTTTTTGCTTCAGTTTCGGCAGGTTTAAAAAGGTCAGCCTGAAGAGCTTCTCCTCAGGAGCTGAGGAAAGACTACAAAGATGTTTTCCGGCTTTCTTCCAGCGTTTTTTTTGACGTTGCATTTCTTACGGAGCGGCGATGACACAAAGCAACACGCAACTAAAGGCTACATGAGGCGTTCAAGAAGCTCCACGTAATCAGGTGAAGAGGCTCGTGGCTGTCCTTGACATTTCGTTTGTTACGGAACAATACCTCCACATCGTCCCGGCTTTCCATCATTTACATCCCATTCTGTGTGTAGCACCTATACAACATCACCAACAATGTCCGTCACCCGCCACCGTCAGTTAAAGATGCAGTATAATACGAACCCTGAGCGCTGCAACTCGAGCGTGCCTTCAGTTCTTCGGGGAAAAGGATGAACGAGCCCACCTGGATTATAGAATGTAACTGAAGCGCGGTGCGAGCAAGAAAGAAAGGAATACACGCGGATAACGCCATCTCTTTTAAACTACCAGCAGTGCTGCCGTGATCCAAAGGGATTATAAACAACTCAAACAAGCAGTACTACTTCAAACAATAAAATACCTTATTAAACCCCAACATGAGAGGGCCTCTGGGAAGGAAGACTTTTGATGTGTACACAATCCCTCCAGTAGTGAATATATTTATTCTTGCACCATGAAAAAGAGTAAATCACTCTCCTGACTCCATTCTTCATTCACGAGCCAAATTCAATAACAACTTTAGATCATAGCCCGATCCGTCTCTGAATCATCCCATAGTCTTTGCATAGCCTTAGCCTCTCGGCATAATTTAACACTGTCAGACTATGAACTCATCTCTCCCATAGAAAATGAATGGGCCGGGTTCCAAGAACCGGGGATCTTCACAGAGATCCTTCAAACTTCAACTGAGCCACAAAAATTTAACCGAGTTCAGACTGTGTTAAAGAGTTATCCACTGGCAAGAAAAAGAAATGTGGCCCGAATGGAATGAAAATAATTTGTCTTGCACCTTCATTATAAATTAGTACAGAGGCCATAAAAAGAGTGGAAGTAAAGTTTAATACAGGCAGTCCTGAAATTGCTATAAAAGTTACTTTTGGAAAGTTACATTTTTATGGAAACATTCATAGACTTGGAAGGAAAGAACAGAAATCAGATGAATGGGCTTACAGGCAAGTTTTGTGTTTAGTAATCCGCATATATATATATATATATCTACATTCCAACCCTCACCAAGGGTCAGGAGCTTTGGGTAGTGGTTGAAATTAGCCTCCTTCAGCCTTAAAGATAGAGCTGGATATCCAAAGGGAGCTCATAGTAGAGCCTCTCCACCATGGGTGTCTTTCTTTGGAGGTGTTAGGGACACATCCAACTGGGAGGAGACCCCAGGGAGACCCAGAACCTGCTGAAGAAACTATCTAGCCTATCTATCTTGCCTGGAAACGCCTCGGGACCCCCCAGGAGGATGAGGATGTCTGCAACGCCCCGCTAAACCTCCTGCCACTGCGACCCAGCCTCAGATCAGTGGCAGAAAATGGATGGCTGGGTGTAATATGCATGCCACATGAGAGGATATTCAAATGACATGCTTAAATTTCATAGAAAATGTACTTATTTTTCTGTGGACCAAAAACTAAAGTCTGCAGGAGAAAGAAAAGAAATACTACTAAATATTTTCTGCACCACCTAAGATCCACTTATCCCCGTTGTCCCTGAAATTGAATGAACGCTTTGGGTTAAGAGAATGAAAAGAAACAGAATTGATTCAGCCACTAGCTTTTTCCAATACACTTATTGTGGTTCTGTTTTTTTATGAATTCGCCTTGGGCTCTGAAAGTCCAAAATCGGTCATGTGGAGTCAGTAATGAGAAGAGTTAGTTTTGTTCAATGAAGCAATTATGCTTTTGCAGCCATGCCTGTACCTCAGACGAAGAGAAAGAGAGCCGCAAAGGTCATGTGCGTTCTTATTATTTACTGGATCATTTGGGTCGTTGAAGCTCAGGCGTTTTATGAAATACGAAGTGATACAACCTGGATTCTTTCGCTTCAGTCTGATGATCTGATGTCATTTAGTTACAGTGTCATTGTGTGTCAGCCCGCCACTTTGGTCTCAGGATCTTTTTCCTGAATCGATGCACAGTTTGATGATAAACTCTTCCTGTAGCGCCACCATGAGGTTGGTTGACATTTGGGGGTTTGACTGAAATGCCTCAAGAACTGCTAGATGGATTCAGCTTGGGTGAGACACTTCTGCTCCTCACTTGAACTTTTATCTAACATGATCATTTGGTTTATGACCAAATACCTGCAAAACGATTGACACAATCATTAGCCTAAAATTGGCTAATTAGCCAATGTTAGCAGAGGCCTCAGACCCATTTCGTACGACCTGTATCTCACCTGCTCAAAGAAAACACATTCAAACCCCTGGCTTTGCACAGTGTGACCACATTCCTGAGAAATCCCCCAGTGAAGTCGACAGATCACCCCGGTCCACCTTTTTTTTCCTGCTAGCTCAAGCTGCCAAGCAAAAAAAAAAGGCTACAAGTCCAAGTCACAGTAGCTAACAAGTCTTCTCTCACAAAAAGTCATTAAAAAAATGAAAGACATGCTTCCCTTGAACAGGGACATGCCGCGTCTGCCAGCCCTGCCTCGCTAACCTGCATACAAATGCAGAGTGAATGCAAACAGAATCAGAAAGAGGGCGAGCTTGTTGGTTTTTTCCCCAAGTTCACACGTGCAAAAGTGGTTCAGATGTCCTTACTCTGATCAGATGCTGATTCCAGGTGGGAATGGTCTTGTTATCCAAGAGACAGAAATACAGAGGGGAGAATCCATCATTTTGTGAAAAACTCATCCAGTCCTAGATGAAAAATCTGTTTTCCAGTACCACACGGCTGATGGTGTAGGCCCATTAGCAGGCGAGAATAAAAGTTTGAACTGAAAGCTGAAATATTACATTATATGATCCAATTAGTGACCATGTGCAATTACGCACAGGAAGAAGACTGTAATGAATTCAACACAATGAATCAAAACAAAGATAGAAATTGTAATTAACGCACTTTCCTGCACTGTAATCAAGCGCGCTGCATCTTCTCCTATCTGTGTCCATTCAAAACAGAAAAACAAAGTACGTATTATCTCTGTGCTCCCCGGCTGCCAAGTGTATTTTTTATTATTTTTTTTTCACACAATGAATCTGTGACAGTATCTTGGGCTGCAACCAGCGTGGTCCTGCAAATGATAAAATACACCTCCAAGAGCAAAAGGTGCAGCGGCACCGTTGTGAATCACCAACATTAGCCCGACGGCTGGCTCGTACAATACCCTAATTGCCTCGTGTTACTATGCACGGATTCTTCTCCGCAGAGCAATGAGCCGTTGCACATCGCATTGCTATTCAAGTCACAAAACACGAGCTGAAAGCGGAGCATAAAAAGTTACCAAAAAAAAAAAAAAAAAGAAAGAGGAAAAGGTTTGACCACATCATTACTCGCAAACTGTGACATGACTTGTGAAGCTGCTACCTGATTTTTGTTTACTAAGCCCTGTGTGATACGTATGAATAAACAGCACTGATATGGAAATAAGCGCGACACTGGGCCGCTGCTTTCAACACACCTCAAAGTGAGGTTTGTGTGTGTTTGTCATGCTTTCAGAGTGAATGCCAAGTAAGGAAGCTGTAGCAGAAAGGGCTATACTAAGAGCTTTCCCAGTACATGTAGGTCATTTCTCCTCCCTGTGGAAATATAGCCTGTTTTAGGATTAGGGGCTATGATTCATTATGACTGAATTTAATTACAGCGAGAGGTGGCCAATGCATCCCCGGTTTTAGCATATTAGGGTCCTTCATCCATTGGAGGGTAAATGTCTAGAGGAGGGTGGTGTGGGGGTTGGGTGTGTGTGTGTGTGGATGGATGGAGGTAGAAGGCTTCAGGTTACTTTGGCAGAGCTACAATTTATACACACACACACAGACACACACACATGTGTACGTGCACGAAACCAGATTACTCGGTGTAATCAGGTTAAGGTGTAAAAAGTCGGGTAACTCGTTTATGTATTTCCAAAAAAACGGCAGCTGACGTCAGAATCGAGCGTCAGCGCGCCGCTGTAAACAAAGAGAGTGCACGGGAATTAGGATTCGGACTTTCTCGCCGTTCACATAAATCACACACACGACCAGACTGTTACAGCAATTAATTACTGTCAACGGGAGACGGGCCGGTGCGGCGGTTACCAACCTACTTCGTGTGATGTACCTTCACATCCCCGTCACGTAGGCTCCACCACCTCCGCGTCACGTTCCTTTTAATTGATTTTAAACTAGATGTCATTTAACTCTGTTAATTACAGAAGTGCTTCTTGTCTTACAGTGTTTTCATGCTTACGAAATGTCCACTGGTCCAGACTGAGATGTCATCAACAACTATTATGCGACTTGTCACGAGGCGTTATCGCTTTGGTAACTCTGATTCTTCATCAAGCACCAAGTAAGTTTTTTCCTCGCCGCCTCTCTTTACAGTCTCCGCACATAACATTATAAATAGTACAGTCTAGACTTGTTCGTATGGAAAATGTCACGAGATAACCTCTGTTATGACTCGGCGCTTTGCTGTATAAATAAAACCGAACCGAGCAATCATCAGGTTAAAAAATTTGTCATTCTCGCAAAATGCCCGCAGAACGAATGACATTCCCTCAGTTGTACCATTTGTTCAGCGCTTACTTGGAAATGTCAGCGCGTTACGGCGGCAAACTAAGATGATTGCAGCAGTGTACCTGCTGCAATCATCTTAGTTTGCCGCCGTAACGCGCTGACATTGTACAGCAGTATACCTGTTGCGATAGCATTGTCCGTATTTACAAGTAAGACAAATTTTTGCCTAATGCTTAACACGTTTCTGTCCGCTGCTGTTGCGATTATTAGAGTTAGCTAATCGAGGCACTCATTTTCCATCAGTGTCGAGCACGACGTAGAAACACGACGGGAATCTGCCATTTGTTTGTTTCGTGGATTCATCTGAGGAAGCGTACCGGCTCCTCGTCACTCCACTCACATCTGATTCATGATTTTGTCTCTTCAGTGGGAGACCTGTTCAATAAACCATTTCAGTCAAGTGTGAATCTTTTTTTTTTGGGTGATATTTTTGTTTTGATTGGTTCAAATGTTCTGCATCTCCAGCACGACCAAGGAGAGGAGCGTTTATTGGTCCTTGTGACAAATATACTAACGCCTCACACCAATTTATCCACTTGTGCTTATTTATGAAGATGTAACATTGTACAGTATAATACATTTGTATGTTGTAGCCAGCACAGATTTTCCAATTAGCCGTGGCTCCTCTACAGTCCTTCCATGTTCCCCCTGGCCCCTGCGTAGGTGCCCCCTGGGGTACAAGTACCCCTGGTTGAAAATCATTAGTGTAGCACACTCCACACAGCTCCAAGAAGCAGCTACGGTTATACTGTACCACATAATTAGGTTTCACCTTCCCAAATCTAGCTGTTAATCAAATTATTCTTCCTCGCCTTAACATGAAAGAGGAAACCAAGTTTCTCACTTAGATAGATGTTTCTGAAATTCGACCGCCCCTTAAAGTGGGAAATAATCCGATTACTATGAAGCTTCAGTGTTTCTTAAATCAAAGGGGAGTTTATAGACGTCGAACCTGTGGCCCTATAAGCAACAGAGGGTAATACACAATGAATCAATCATAAAAACACACTGGACACACTGAGTAACTCTCTTAAGGTGGCTTTAGTGAGAGGAAAAATAATAGACTGCATGAAACTCAATACCTCTGTGCTTTAAGGGAACATTTGTAATGCGTGTATCAGGCTGCAGACCTGCTCTACTTCATACAGATATCCATGTTAAATGTAATTAGTTCTGAAAAACGAGCACCTCGTTACAGTTTTAGAGGACAATAGTCAAATGCCCGACCGAAACCCTGCTCACATCGGGCCTTTTTCCTGCGCTCCAACTAACACATTTCACGGAAGGCAAATGGTCTCTTACTTAAACCCCCAAATCTTCGAGGAGGTTCAAGTGGCAGATATTTAACCAACTTCGCACCCGCTGCGCTTACATTATTCATCGAACTGGAGGAGAATGCTTGATCCCACCTGTTTCACCAAACACAATAGTCTCCAGGCCACCTGTTATCCACTTTGTAGAGGAAAAAATAGAGAGATCTAAAAACTTAACTTTTGTGTGTATTCATAGTACGTCTGCGCTCTCAGCACAGGCTGAGGACCTCTCTTGAATTATTCAGGATCAGACCTGTTGGGGATGTCGAAAATTCAATACATCAGCACTTCAGGAAACTTCAGCAACCCCATATTCAGACAAAAAAATGCATAAAAGAGCGTGCAGACAGAAAAACATAAAATGAAAATACACAGCAACTTCAAAATGTCTCACAAATCCCTCGCCTTCGATATTCTTTAATATTTAATCAGGTTACAATATTATTAGCTACCAAAAAAAGAGTGTTTATCTTATACAGTACATCCAAATGCCAAAATGATCTACCTCTGTTTTCACCAAGCCATCAACACACCACCATAAATTTGAAGAATGTAGCCGAGGGGTGAGACAAGGGGAGAGTGAGTAAATCCAAGCTCTAAATAATAGCTTAAGTTTGCCAGAAAGACAAACAGCTTCTGTAATAAGTGCAAACATATGAGCGGTAAATCAAGTTACAAGACCACAACAACCTGCCGACTTTGATTTGGACCGGTCTTTCCACAGTAAACAAGAGATACCGTATTAAAACGTCGGTCTCTAGATCATCTTTAGAGCGACTTCAACAGACGCGAGGCTTAAACTACCGACCGGAGCACGTTTGGTTTCAGAGTTTATGAGTCGAGGCAGCTGTAAACCTCCACAGAGCCATCGTCTACCCACTCAGGTGTTTTCACTGTTGCCTGGCGAGACCTTTCTCAGGACTGCGTGGGCGTGTACAAACTGTCCCTGATTGACACGTCACCCTCGCTCTGCTGCTGGATTCCTCCGTTAACGTCGTTATTATTATAGAGTTTTGGTGACATGTGGGTGTGCGGGGCTTTTAAACAACATGACATCGCGCTCGGCTAAATTTAGACAACCTTTGCAAGTAGAAAAAAGAAAGAAGAAAGAAGAAGAAGAAGAAGAAGACGCTAAATTCAACAGCTCAACAATTACAAATTAAGATACAAAACAAATAATCTGCTGTTTCTTTTGGTTAGCCATGAAACCTCTGATAGTTTTAATGTAAAACCAAACAAACTGTATTTCTCAGCACAATAACGACACAGTACAGAGCAAATTTGGAAGCAGTTTTTTTGGTTGGCATGGTGACGTTCTGTTTTTACACTCGTAAGATGATGTAAGATGTTCATTTGTGAGATTTGCAGCTGCTCATAGGCTCGGAAAAGTACATCTGTCACACGTGAGACAATCAGTACATCACAACCACAACGTGGTGAACTTTGGACCTACACATAAGTTTTTGCACATGCAGGGCTGATAAATATGAAACATCCTGTTGCATTTCAAATTAAAAGCTTTCCCAGAAACATTTAAAGTTGCAGTTAGGAACTAAAAGGTTTTGGTCTGGGTTAAAACAACCATGTAACATAAAGTATGTAATATAAGGTGTAGTATGTAAGTGACATGAGTTACTCAAGTTAAAAACACATCAGTACCAACACTGCGCTGCCTGTTTTTAGTCTTTTCTGATGGTTATTTGAATCTTTGGCATGTGACAACACTGATTCTTTGTTTGCCAGCCACATGAGGTGGAGTAAATATTTAATAGCGTTGGAATAATTTTATAGTAAACTCCTTTGCAATTATCGATTGGACGTTGAAGGGTAGATTACATCCTCTGTCGCCCCATTAAAGAGACTCATATATTCTTCTGGGTGAAATCCGGTTTACTGCATGTTTTGGTCTCCAATCAGTCTTGACTTTGTCCTGACCTCCCTCTCAGATTTACTGGATCTAAAAATGACCCTGCTAACTCCTGCAGCCACTGTATGTGAGACGGAGGAGTGTAAACAATGTTCCTCTTCTGTCCTTTCCCCTACCCCGCTGATAACTACCCTCTAGTCTGCTTTACACTGCTGTTTTCATCCTCTTTGATTCTCTGGCTCAGATAAAGGCTTTCCCGCCGTCCCACAGGCCCCAAGGATGCCTCACGAGCTCCCCGCTCTATGAGCTCCTGTCCCTGGGTACCGTGCGTATAATGTCCCCCCTCGCTTGTCAGCTTGAATCACCCTCCTCTCCGGCTCGACGTGGTGCTCTCACCGCTCCCCCAGCTGCGCCGATGTGTTTGCGGCACCAGCGAGGGGCCGAGGAGCTGCTATTGAGACTGACCTTTGCAGCAGCGCCTGCTCTATGATTCTAACCCATTTGACAGTGAACATCTAATAGAATGCTAATGAAGTAGTTTGCACGGTAGCATGTTACGTTGGCTCCATCGCAATTATCTGTGGGACTATCCCCGATGCATCGCAGTGCATATTGTTTGATTATTACAATGAATTACCGTCAAGCGCAGCACCAGGTTCTCGCGACCAGGTCAGGAATTACTCATGATGCATGCTCATAAAAACGTCTAATGACTGTTGTGATAAATATGATGAAACGGCAATACTTGTTTTCCCCCGCCGCGCCGTCTGACTCATTTCCGTTCTTCAGTCTCATTTTTTTTTTTTTTGACAGCGAGCTATAACATTTTCTTCCATCAAGAGATGTTTTCCATTTTCCTGCTCCTCATCGAGCTTCTTTTATTTGTATTGGAAGAAATCCTTTTGTGAGTGTAGCAGGAGAGCCGCGACTAATGCCGCCTGAATGCAGCCTGAATTATAAGGTGAAATAAGTCCATCCATTACTTTAATGGTTAGTCAGACTGCCAATTTTGAAGACATCTCTATATGAGAAGGGCGAAAAAAAAAAAAAAGGTGAGATTTCGTCTGTGTGCCTGCGCCTCCCCTGATGAGAGGCAGCACTCTGCCTCACAGACTGCAAAACCTCCAGTCACTTGAACATAAACAGATCTATGAAAGGAGAGACGTCCTTAATGGCATGTACCGGCGGCATTATAGAAGTTATTGAACGGAGGTGAAAACATTCAAAAGTGTAAAGCGGGGAGGATCGGTGCATTAACGGAACAAAGATCTAAACAGGAACCACGCGCCTGCTGAACAATGACACGATAAAGACTGGCCAGCGTGTCCGTGACGGCGTCCCCGGGTTTGAAGCTCAAAATCTGAGGCGCTGGCTGCCGCCATCTTGGCAGTCCAGCTAATCTAAATCCACTCAAAGCGTCCACGCTGTTAATTATGCATAACTTTAACCCTCAATATAATCTGAACGAGGGATTCACAGCTCAAAACTGGTTTTTGTACCAGGCAGGTGACATTTTAACGTGGGGACTTATGGAGACTGACTCGTTCTGCAGCCAGCCTCAAGTGGACGTTTTTGGCACTTTTACTTCCACTTGGTTTCCACTTGCTTCAAATATCGCTTATTCAGCTAAAAAACCTGCAAACATTTAGTCACATGGACACAGTTAATCACCTCATGTTTACCAGCAAGTGTTTGTTAAGTGGCTGAGCCGCTCCGACAGCGTTGCTTGTTTAAATAAGAGCGTCACCGGTTTTGCGGCGCTCCGGCGGAGGAGGCTGTAGCAGTTTGAGGTTCTCTTTTAATGTACGTTTCCGCCGGCTCGATGTGACTGCAGCTGATTCCAGGCCAGTACACTTACCCAAGGCAGTGTGCCAAGGCATAATGAGACATTTGGTTGTGAAATTCAGAATCTGACAGAATGCATTAAAGCCAAACTGCAGATGCAAAAGGGAGCAGCAAGACCAAAGTGATGACTTCCCATTTCCTACCAGCTATATCATATATCCTTTTGCTTCCAGCCAAACACATGACCACAATTGTGCAGCGACTACGTGGCCGTTGTTCGGATACGGATTCCGATTGTTTGTCATGTCAGATACATCGGGCACACCTGACAAATGCTGTTGCAGGTCCTGTCTCTCTGGTCTTTTTGCACCTGCTGGGAATTTTAGAGCTTAGCGTGAAAAACTTTAGTCTGACAGCAAGTTTTTGTTTTTTTTAAACGCAGGAGCTACATCAGGAATTCATTCCTTGTAAGGTCGTTTTCCCGACATGGCAGGACCTTCCGCGTCGCTCACACTGAGTCACGAGGTCAGGGTGTCCCATCCGGACCTTGTGATACCACACAAACACGCGCCGTGTGACAAGTATGATCTTAGGGAACAAATAATGTGACAGCTTCTCAAGCTCCCCGGGCAGACTTCTCCGCCCCGCAGGGAGTAAATGAATCAGATTTTTTTCATATTGCTGGAACGGTTAGATTGAGCTTGGGCACGAGGTCAGTTATAAAAGATGGAGCCTGGCTCTTTACGCGCCTGCCTGCTGTGTTGTCTTTGCCCCAGAATGCTAGCACTTCCTCATGAAATGCATGAATACCAAACGAAATAAAAGATTAATCAATACGTGTAAGGGAGGGAGGGAAAGAAATAAAAAAGGACTACCTGTTAGAAAAAGGGTTGCAAATGAGTTTGTGTATATTCCATGTGGATAAGCAGATCTCTACACATCTATGAATAAGTAATCAGCCTGTTCACGTCCCGCGGGATTTACTAACAAGAAAAGCAATCAGACAGAGGCATGTGTAAAAGAAAAGCACTTCCTACGACTACTGTACTGACTTTCAAATGGGCAGCACAGGACAAGGCGGCGTCTGAACAGATGTTTCCAAGCAAAAACTACACCCCACCATCAGATATAGCAGATATATGGAGACACACAGATCAGACAAGGCAGCGTTTTAAGATACTGCAGACGCCCGGACAAGAAACGACCTTTAGCTGAACTCCTGCAGTGTCACAAATAGGCTCATTCTGATTTAGATGCTCTTCCTCCAGCATCCCTCTGGCAAAAATATACAGAGAGGAGAACAATAGGACAGTCAAATGTATCCTAATTCCAGCTGGAGACGCTAATCCAGTTCAGAGACAGCAAGGAAATGGGCTTGTGAGAGCAGACCCAGCAAATACATGCAGATGAGAATGATTATCCTGCAGATGAGCGGAAAGATGAAAACTAATTTAATAATAAGACCAGAAAATTCTCCAAGATAACAGGGATCTAGAGACCAATCCAAGACCCATCTGGCTCGCACAGTGCACACCAGAGACGTTTTCTAGGGAGGAGCCGTCCATTTACACAGCGCTGCTAAAAGCTTGGGAGGAACGTTTGTGAACACCAAACACCGAGATGTAAAACAATACTTCCAGGATGCAATTTTAAAAACTAGACTTGGATGTTAACACGCACTCCTCTGTATGCATGATTCCTTCAGATCACGAGGTACTTGTGCCTCGAGTCTGTGCTGCTTTATACATCTAACCCACGACATTTCAGAGGAAAACGTCGCATTTTTATGCTTTAAATGATCTTTATTTCACAGACATGCTTCGTAATTTCATTCAGACTCTGTACTTGAGTATTTTTTTGTGCTTCCTCGGGCCTATTTATGTATTTATTGACACCCAAGGTTTCTCCCAGCTGTGGAGCATAACTAAGTTCATGCATTCAGGTGTCATATTGAAGAACATTTTGAGGTACATTTGTAAGGGAACTAATGTACTTAAACTACTCAAGTACTCTACTTAAAGGCCCTAAAACATATTTTCTTAATCACCGTCTCACATCTTGTATGAATGTGTCATTTCCTGAAGATTATTTTCTCGTCGAGCTCGTCGAGCTGATTCAAAGTGGGCGTGGCTCAGTTAAATAATAGGAGGATGTCATGTGCTTCTGTGCACCAATGAGGATTCAGCTAAATTTGACTGATGGCAGTTTAATGAACAACAATACCTTAAAAATATATATTTTACTTTAAATGTTGCTTACCAGTGTTGCTGTTGAATACGTAGGTAACTGAGTATCTTTAAACTGTAGTAATCTTACTTTTATTGAAGTATCCTCATATGTTTCCTCACTTGTCTGCATACATTTTTACCTGAGGGAAACCATAACATAAAACCGGTGCTACCAATCCTACAAATACATGATTATATAGTCACTTTGTCGGTGTACCCTCACATTAACTATGCAACTTGTGTCATTGGGAGGGTTTCATACTTATTTATCTGCCAAAGCATGCATTACTTTGATCTATCTGCTTGTACCTTGGCAGAACACCTACTTTACAAAGACACATTTGAGTACTATGTACCTTTTTTCTGGAGAATGATTACGATGCAAATTACCTTGTCAAGCCGTACACTGTCCTCTAAACTGGAATTGCACATTTGTACAAGCGCATAGCTCAGCCCGGCTGAGCTAAAACGCATTACAGCATCCCACACTGCATGTGTTTTATCTTTTCATTTGTTCAACATTTTATATAGGGCACTGGGAATATGTACAACACTGCTGCGTCCTAGATTTTTGCAGGTCATTATGGTAAGAGGTTATTGATATGTGTATTACTGTACAGGTGCGCAAACCTGGTGCCAGATCTGCGAAAATAGGATACGTGCAGATGTGAATCAGTTCATCATGAGCTTTTTTTTTTTCTTTTTCAAACCAGACATTGGAAATTGTTTTTTTCTCGAGCCGCTCTAATACTGGGCCATTAACAGTCACAGATCGCTTACCTTGCCAACATAGAGTGGTTCATTTCCTGTGTACTCCTCCAATACGAAGAACTGGTTCCATACCCAGCTGCGTTTGTGCCTTTGCAGGACCTCCCACGGGTCTGGATCAGAGTTTGGGGACTTCTCCAGATCCCCAGAGCTAGGATTCAAACCCCAGCAGCCCCTCTCCCGCAAGGGAAACAGGAGCGTCAGGAGAGCCAGGGCTCTGCATATGCCTGAGCAATACCACCCCATCATCTGGGCCTCCTCCAAAAAGCACTGAGGCCAAAAGAGGAGCAAAAACTAAAAAAAAAAAAAAAAGACAGTAAGGCTGAAATGTCAAAGCCCTCAGGGTTTTATCCACACGGTCTCGACCCTGTGTTTCACCAGAAAGAAAGAGCAGTCAGACCCAGAACAGAGCACATGGGTTGAAAAAGAGTCAAGCTCTGCATTTTGCCGTGGTGCTCTTCTTTTTTTCCTGATTGGAGACTAAAAGTGGGGTAATTCCCTTCACTTTGGGGCCAGGGCGGTGACATTAAAGCTGGCTAACAGGGTCAGCGGCAACCGGGCAGGCTTCGACACACCGGGCTGTATAATTGGCACCTATCAGAACAAGAGAGAGAGAGAGGAGAGGAGGGCGGAGGGAAAAAGAGGAGAGAGACAAAGACGTAGAGGAGAAAAGAGAGAAAGTACCGTCAGCAAAATTGCCTCTGTGACCGCAGTCACTTTAGACAGCGAGTAATGTGCCTGCTGATGCAATGATAATGACATTTTTCACCAATCATAAAGAAATTGGTCAAAAAATGGAGAGACAATAAATATGGCACATACAATCAACATAACGTCCTTCACCTGCACACACACGTCAAAGGAATATTGTTGGGGGGGGGTCAAAGTGTTAATAAGGGTAAAATGACCCGGACTGTTCAACGTGCACGAGCCAAGAGCGAAACAACAGCGGCTGCTCGGAATAACAATCAAACGCCACTCAGGCCGGCTCCCAATTATGTGAGCTTTACCTCACCAAGGTCGTTATTTTGTCACTTTTTTTTTTTTTACCCTCTGTATAGGATCATGGCATAATAGTGGCGGGGCTCGCCACTCAACACTAACAAGCCACATGATCTGTGTGGCGAGATCTCATCGGCGAGATTAAAAATAAATCTGAGCTGTCAGCAACGTGATGGCCCGAGCGCTCCTGACCTCTACTCCGAGCGGTCTGTTTGCCGGGCCCGAGCACATGCAAGGGGATCTGTCTCCCTGTCGTCGCCGTGCCGTGACAGATACACCACCCCCCCGCCGCCAACACCACCACCACCAGCCTCCAAAGACGCCAGAAGACTTGTCAAAGAATAGAAAAGCATCAGCTCCTGACAGACAGCGCTCCTCGTGTCACAACACATTCTGGCAGCCCCGAGTAGCCGAGCAATTACTTAAACTTCATAATATTATCCGTCTTTCGTGCAACAAAGACTTCAAGACAGATTTCCCTCGGTAGATACTGTTGAAGGAGCACTTCACACGTGGAGCCGGCGAAGATGCTCAGCACGATCTCTGGGTTATACTGACTCCGAAATGCCATTTAAACTTCAGGAGGTCTCCTGTAAGCAGACGTTTGAAAAACTGAGAGCTTGACCGCACGTATATTTATTTCCTCGCTGACCTCTCTATCTCTCTCCCCTACGCTGAGTATTGGCAGGGCCCTGGATGAGGAAGGTAATTGCTTTGGCATAAAGTGACCTCTTTCTTCCCACACAGATTCTCCAGTTCTCATTTTACTTCCTCTCAGCGCCCCCACCACACCCCACCCCACGCCACCGACTCCCCCGGCAAAATAAAAACAGCACACCACACATCCTGTGGACGTGATTTGTTGTACCTCGCCACAGCCAAGTCATTACCCAGTGCTAATAATTAACAGGGAAATCAATCATAACGGTGTGATTGTCACCCCTGCCGACATTTTGGGGTGTGCGGGAAGCGCCCTGAACGTCTGAGAATCTGTGCTTTCAGACTCTTCCTCCTCTCCTCTCTGGTCAAGGTGCAGGAAGCACGCACAAAACCCCCCACGAGGCACAAACTTTACCCAAGAAGCCATAAAACCGCGGACAAACGCTCCCCTCCCGGTGTGCTCGTGCTCTCAACGCGTCAGCTGGAGTGCGATGACGCATGAACGTGCACGGAGGAGCACGCACAAAGTCACTGCCCCTGCGCGCCAATTTAATGGCAGCGGTGGGAAAGTGGAGCAGATTTGGCTGCGGGGCAGCACGAGTTGTGAAGGCAGGTTGCAGCGGTGGTATTGTGGGAGAGGAAATCGGTGCAGGGTCAGCCTGAGCCCGAGCGGCCGAGTTAATGCTTCTCATTTCGCTAAACTCTGAGCACCAGAGAGGAGATGGGAGTCAGGTACACACGGGAGATAACGCTAATGTGGTTGTGGGCGCAGCAGCGTGCTCGCTAAGCCAGATATTGGCTTGTTATTAAATGAGCTTTTGCTGATTTACTGTCTAGTTGATTTGTCCAAATTATCGAGCGACTCGCGCCGCAGAGAAATCGTTCATTCTCATCCGCTCCGAAGCTGCTCTTCTCGCAAACATTTGCACAGATAGTGACAAGGGTGTTTTCTCAAGACGACTGCCGCTCCTTCTTCCTGTTGGCGTCAGGTGATTGACAGCGAGCGGAGCGTAACGCGGGGCTGATATGAAAACACTCAACTCGTGCTCAATGGAGTGACAACGAAACAGGGAGAAAGTTTGGCGGAAAAGAAACAAACAAAAAAAAAAAAAACAACGTACGAAGGCGTCGCGTCGGCTGTGATGGATTATCTCACTCGGTGGAAGTTGTTTTTCATACTGTAGTGGAGTGAAAACCAGGCCCGATGACTGACACAAAATGTAAAAGAGAAGGCCGAAGTGAGAGAGCAAACAGAAGCACTGTGCTTCAACGATCAAGCTGCCTATTCTTCTTCATTTAAAGGCAGTTTTACCCGCCTGCCTCAGAGCACTGGCAGTGTTTTGGTGCCAAACGTCTCTGAATGCTTCAGTTGGTTTTCCACCCTGCAGAGAAAAATCAAACTCTTTTCTTATCATTTAAAAAAAAAAATATTCAAATATCAGCACAAAATATCCTCTTCTGATCCGGCTGACTCAGTCCAGCACCGCCAGCCTTTGAAAACTGGTCGAAGTCCACAGTCGACTCCCCGCGAAGAGACGCAGACTCTTTTGTTGGGCCGGTGTCAAAGTGATGATGCTAAATTAAGTGAAAATGTGAGATAAAGCCGTGAATGTAAAGCCTTCCAGTCATCCCCCGGCTCTGTTTCTCTTTACACACACACACACACACACACACACGCTGTTCTAATCCCATTTGCCAGTCTCACAACAGGATTACCAGAGTTACAGCGCTCAGTAACCAATCACACGCTTCCTCTGATCCATATTCTCCTCAATCATTGTGTACGTTCACGTCGTGGGCCAGAATGCACAAACACAAACAGCTGAGAACTTAAGTTAATTATGATTTGAGATGCTTCATCAAGGCTTTTTATGGTGTTGTTTAACTTTATAGGATATTCTCCACGATCCAGATGAAGGAAGCCGTCGCACAGATCAGAGCGTTGTAACAAAAAGAGAAAAAGGGGGCTGCATATGAGCAGTTTTTCTATAAATAATAACGTTGCACCTCATCGATTTTCCCTCGACCTTCCCCTCTTTGTTCGTCTCTTTCCTTGGGAAATCAGAACACGGGGTCAGCTCGAGCCACAGTAACCCTTTAGCTGGCGGGTCTTCAAGGACACACGCGGTCTTGCTGACGCAGGAGCTCGAACCTGAGTCCTCTCCGGGCTGGGAGGTGGCGTCCACGTTTCCGATGCCTCGCTTCATTTGAACTCATCCTCCGCTCGTGGATTTAAAGCTGGATGACGGCGTGCGTACATTTCCCACGACACAATGCGGCGCCTGTGAAGAGTTCGGCCGAGTTTAACGCGCACACGCCGCACGCTCACAAAGGCAGGAAGGTGCCATCTTCGAGCTGCAGGATGGAAGTCCACCAAAGAGAGGGGACACTTGAGGGATGGAAGAAAAGGCTGAGTTACGACACCGACTCCCGTCTCGTGCCACACATTTATTCCAATTTACATCCTCGCGATAAAAGCTCTGCGTGTAATGGAGCTCTCTGCTGAGGCATGTCTGGAATCATGCTTTAAAAAAAACTCTTTACAATGAGACCACTCAAGTTCCACACATCCCCAGACGCCGCTTCCCGGGCTTGCAGCAGTGTGATATAATTTATAAATGCTGATGAAATACTATGTCATGCTGTATGTTCCACTCATCGCCGCGGAGCTCACATGCAACAACAAAAAACACTAAACACAGTTTGTCATTCTGCACAGTCAGAGAATACGTCGCTCGGAAAAAGAGAAAATAAAAAACTTGCACTGCAAGAAATTTCCATCTTTATAAGTTCTTTTATTGTCTATCGATCCACATTGATCCACACATTTTTTTTTTAAGCATCCCTTCCCCGTGCACTTCATCAAAACATGTGGAGGTGTATTAACCTTAAATATGTCAGATGTTTTTATTTCTAAATTCCTGCTTTGAATAGAAGTTTTTATCCTGCTTGCTTGCATTTTTTTTTTCGCTTGTTCACTGCAGAAAAATAAAACATAAATATCATTTTGCAGCTCGTAATCAGCAGGTACCCCCCCCGTGCTCGGCCTTGCGCACCGGTGTGACCTGACTGCTTTGACCCCCCCCCCCCCCTCCCTCCACGTTAAGTATCAATCACTGCGCATTAGCTGTCACCACCTGCACAATGCAGAGGGGAGGGGAGGAAGAAAAAAAAAGTTCGCAGGGACGCACCTGTTCCCGAATCGATGAGAGACGCTCGACCAATAAAATAATAAAGAAATAAACTGCTCGGATCATTAACGCGGATCGATTGAACATCTTTACAACTTCAGGCTTTGGAGGAGTGGAGATGAGAGATGATGGTGCCAAATCAACACATGATGTTTGGAATCGTGGCGAATATCGACAGTAAAAAAAAATGTGTGTGTGTGTGTGTGTGTGTGAGTGAGCGACCGCCGCAGGAAACCTGTGTCCGTGGAATACTAATTACAGAACAAGCGACGGGACGGGAGAACGCACAAGAACACGCACAAATGGAAAAATAAGGCGACACATGATCGCTTTGAAATCTCCTGGAAATACTCACCAGGAGAAGGTTGGGATAAGTTCCCCTGCCGCACAGATGGTGTCTGGTGGTAAAAGTTGTTTTTTTCCTCTCCTCCACGCACAAAAACAGCTTATGTCGAAAGAAAGAGTTTGAAAGTTTTCATGGCGATATTAGTCCTGATGGCAGAGCAGAGCTGCTGGAGATCGGCGACTGGATCGCGCGTAAAATGCTCTCACCCTTGGCAGGGATGTGGCAAATCTGATTCTCTCTCTCGCCCTCTCGCTTTCTTCCTCCCTCCCTCCCTCTCTCTCTCCTCCTCCACCTCCTCTCTCTCTCTCTCTCTCCTCTCCTCTCTCCTGCGCAGTGCTGCCTCCGTGCAGGGAACCCCAGCTGCAGGGTTTTGGGTATGCATCTATCTCTCTCTTAACATAGGCAACAGGGGGACGCGCAGCAGCAGCAGCAGACAGGAAACGCTCTCGTCTGAGCCAAATCCTCGCTGACTGGAGTGGAGAGAGCCTATCGAAATAGTTTGACCAAAAATAAGTTAGGGAGGGGAGGGAGAGGGGGGAGGGACGGAGCCAGAAAACACACGCTGCGTTTTTGGCAGAGCGAAAAGAAGAACCGAATTTTTCAAACCTGCCAAGTTTATGGCAGCAGATGGCATGTGTACTGTTAAATGACTGCCTCGGTGGTGAGAAGAAAAAAAAAAAATCAATACAAAATTCTTGACACCTTCATCCAATGAGAGAACCCCCCCCCATCACCTTGAGAATTAATTAAAATCCCGCAAGTCACGTGTTAAAATTACATTTTTGTTTGGCATAAAAGTTTCTTATGTTCACATCAGCCACGTGTTATCAGTCATCGTTCGAGCCGCAGCAGCACCCCGACCTGAATGGAATGGAACCTACATCCGTGTGAATGGACGCCGTGTCCGTGATGTCACCAAGAGTCGTTTTGAAGCTCAAAATCTGCGGCTCGGGTAGCCGCCATTTTGGGTGTCCGGGCTAATCTAAAAAACTGGCAAAGACGTGGATCATCAGAGGAGCTGAGATGAGCTGAATGATGCCCAGGGGCGCAAACAAGCTATCTGTAAAGGCACCCACCTGTCAATCAAAGTGGCTGCTCTGTTAATTCTGCATAACTTTAAGCCTTAATATAGTGTGAACAGGTGAGTTGTATATAAATTCACCCTCAGTACAGTTGTCATGAACGGGGAAATTAGCTACAGAGACCAAAACAGTTTTTTGTACCAGGCTGTAAACATATTTCTGCTGTGAAGTCATTTGAACATGGGGACTTATGGAGACTGATTCACATCTGGAGCCAGCCTCAAGTGGATTTTTGAGGAACTGCAGTTTTTGGTTTCACTTCAGGCACAGAAATCTTGGGTTAGACCCAAATATTCGGATATCTGTTCGTTGTTTTTGTTCATTCATCTCAGAATGGCTGCCATAAAAAGGTCTGCTGGACATCTTTCCTTCATTTTGCTTCTCTTTGAATAATTCACACTTTCCTAATTTTAAATTTTTTTTAAGTGTAATTCGGCTCCCATTTCTATTTGTTTTTCATCCAATTAGCTGCAAGCCGAGCTCCTGTGGCGACAGTAGAATGCAGCATAAGGCTGGCTCCTCTAAACTTGCTGCACCTCTATGCTCACAAACCTTTGAAACCAACCAGCGTTGGTTACATTCCTAATTAGTGACAGCAAACCTACAGCATGCACCGGCATCTCCAGCTAATAACACATGCATTTGCACAGAATATAACAACTCTTCAGACTGTGCCAGTGTAAACAGTTTGAACTTTTTACATACATTTTCACAGTAAATACACCTGTTCTCTGCATTCCTCTATAAACACAGCCCTGATCATTAGTCACCCAAGGATGATCTTCTGTGTATTATTTTTTCTCTATGCTATTTGCATTTTGGGACAGAATATATTATAATTGTGCAGCTCCTTTTGTCTCCCCTGCTCTGTCATTTAGGAAGGGAGCACTGACCCAAACTAATAGAAAGAGCAGCCTCTGTCTGTCATACTTGGAAGAGCAGTTAGCAAAGCTGAAATTAGAGACACGGGACAATGGACAGCTAAAAATAAGCTTGTGTGTACTGTAGTGGGATAAAAGGAAGAATAATGTTGTTTGAGGCAAAGGGAAAGCAGCTGAAGAAAGGGAAGTTAAAGGAGGATAGTGCCAAGAAGATAAAAGGAAGGAGGACTAAATAAGAACTCAACTTAAAGCAAGACAGAGCACAGGGGGGGAGTGGGTGTGTGATAATAAAAGGAGAGGTGAAAGGGAGGAGAAGAGGGAGGTGTATCGCGGGAGGGTGGGGGGACTGCAGTTCAGTGGTGAGAGTTATTTAATTGGAGAGTGACATTGGGAGCCTGGCTCGTCAGCTCTTCCCCATCAATCACGCTCGGTCAGGAGATGCCTGAGGTGATGTGGCCGACGCCCCGCTCCCCCCGGATCCCACGGACGGCCCAGGCATTTAACCGCCATGCCTCCGTTACATCTTCTCAAATCATCAGGATGCTCTGACCTCCTCTTACCTCTTGCCTATACTGTTATCTGCTCCCCTGTGACACGCCGCTTGATGGGTCTTTTTTGTTCTCAGGCTAACAAGGAAAAACAGTGAGAACAGGGAGAAACCGAATGCAGCTTACCGAGCGCTATTAAAATATGACCTCCAAGGACAATCGTGTGCTTTTGCATCTCAGCGGCAGCGTTTAGTGTGTGCAGTTATCGCTCTAATGCAGTCAGATAAACCTTTATCGACACCAGCCGCCATGTTCCAAATGTGGTCGCGAGAAAGCGACATAAAGATTTAGGGCCCCCAAGTTTGAGAGTGCAATCCTAATGCCATGAACATTGACATCTGTGCATGTGTGTTTCTTATGATTACTTATCATCAAAAACTAGCAAGTGGACAACTTTGCCAACAGCCAAACATCAAGCAAAGCTTAGCAGACGGCTAATATTGCTTACTAGTCCGACAGCAAGAAGCCACAGAGGCTGCCGAGCCCCCGTAACATTGCCTGGTTGCCCAGCTCCTGTTCTGGCATGACACCACACAAAGGAACGCAGAGACTAAGTACACAAGGAAGGACAGCTAGACACGGGTGAAACAAATCAGGGAGGAACTGTCGGGAAAACGCAACAAAGGCAGGAAGTAGAGACACAAACAACACAAACACAAAACAACAAAGTAAAAACCAGGTAGGTCACCTGTTTTTATTACTTTTAGCCAACAATTTCAACCATGTGTCAGTTAATGTTTAGACCGTTCTGCTCTCTTGCCATCTAGTTTCCACAAAGCCAACCAGTGTTTTTTAAATTAAATTCTATTTTCTAGACTTGTTTTTTTTAATTACTTTACTAATACATGGATAAATATAAAGGTCGATTCCTATAACAACAAAATAAGTCGAGTCATGTTAATTGCTGGTAAATCTCTGACCTGCGAAAAGACAGTTGACATTATAATTCCAGTAACTGCCTTTCACTGTCATTGGAAACAGATGATTGTAACATTGACTGGCCAATTTCAGTTCTAAACAAGGTATTGATTTCCCGGGTGGACATTTAAAGAAAACACGCTGCTGTGCTCACAGCTAAAGAGCTGTCATAACATATGTTATCTTTTCTGGAGCAGCACTTCACGGACAAAGGACCAAACGCAGTCAAGTTCAGCAAACAAGCGTCGGAGAATGACGACGAAATGGTCACACATGCTCTAGTTTTTATTATGCGGATAAGAGAAACGACACAGAAATATGGCACCGTCCTCACAACTGCAATTTAATTAATTTTGATTCAAGTTTTAAAGTTTATGAAAATGGAATTCACTACGCTGCGTCGGCCTTCGCCGTCTTTAGTGCAGGCGGAGCAATGATTCAAGGCAAGTGACCTTTTTCACACCGTGATCTTGACAGTGGGATTCTGATTTATCATCAAACTGAATTCCATTTAGTGGTTGTTCTAATTCATCTCTGACTCCGTCTCTGCTCCATAATTGCACCAAGACATTTGCACACGAGCTTAAATGCCCCCTTGATTGTTTTTTATTTTATTTTAATTCTTTCTGTCGATTGATTTTTCTTTCTGTCGAGCTCAGACACATCAGGGGCGGCGCTTCTCTCGACAAGGCTCAGCCAGCGTGCATAGCACGCATGCATTTTTCCCTACATGGTGTTCGTAAGGCTGCAGAGAGCCGGGGATCAGAAGGAGCAGAGGGGCCTTGATGTTCAAGGGACAAGGCCGGGGAGTTGACGTCCCTCTGACTCCGGCACCATGACCAAAATACAAAAGGCGGACTTATTTGCATATGCTGCATCAAAACATTCCTGCTTCTCCTCTTTGAAAAGCAGGGATTTAGGACTAATCATCCAGCAAGTATTGAGCGATTACATTTTCATCAGATGCAATGTAAGAGGGTCGAAAGATCAAGTGAACTAATGGATGACCTAATCATGGGGGATTGGCTGTATCGATTCAGATGGTCATATCCTCATTGTCTGTCAGACCACTGAAGCTGGAGGCGGATACAATCCCTCACTGGCTGAAACCACCATATTCAAGAAATTCAGATTACACTAATTTAGCCCATACCTCTCCTGTTCCCCTGAGGGTTAAATAGATTACGGGGGAGGAATGGCAATCTTGCTGAGTTGCAGCTTAGAACTTGTCTGCAGAGGGTTAGATTTCGAATAATTTAATGTAACAGGTTTTTATCAACCCTGCTCCCTTTTTAGGTATTTTATTTCTTCCTCATATTTTCTCACAAGGAGACTCTGCAGTGCACAGTACCTCTGCTCGCACCCTCCGTATATAAATTGTCTTAATCCTCATTGATATACAGAGTGTTGAAAATGTTGTCATGCTTGCAGATGCAATTTTGCACACAAGCAGAATTATGACTTGGTGGTTGGTGACACAAGCTGCCAACACTGCAGAGACAGTCATTCTTCAAGGACAATCTTCTGCATCTATGTGAATAATCAATGTTACTGAAAGTTTATCATGAAGTCGTGGCATCTCTCATATAGCATCGGGCAATATCGTCTCTGCGAAGCACATCTAGAAGTAAAGTGACATTCATTCTCCCTCAAAAAGATGGAGGGACATATATGCCGGTAAATACTTGAGGTAGATAACAGGTAAGTACGGAGGTCATCCTCAGCAATTTCCCTCCAGATGCGTCACAGCAGGTTTTGAAAGAGGAACGTCTTCGCTGCAGACAGACATGTTCATTCACCTCGGTTTGTGTCGACCGAGACAGCATCCTGATCCGAATCCTAATGACAGACCCAACTCGCTTGCATTCAGTGTGTCACAGAGCGGGAGAGCCGTGGCAGCTCGGGCTGTGCTCTCAATTCACTCTCAGATCTGCACCTACAGAAATCTCTGCAAAAGGGAAATAAGTCTGTCAGAGGAAATCCTCCTTGTCAACACAGGCACTATAATATACTGTAATATACAGTGCAGGGAGGTAAGGCTTGTCAAACATTGGGTCAAAACTTCAAAATTCACCTGATTCTTGGTTCATCCACTGAACAAATATAATAACAATACGAGACATCTTTGAATCTCCCACCCCCTTTGAGTTTTTTGGCCTATTTTAGCTCACTGTTTTGAATGTACAGCCTGTAAATTCTAATTTCATCAAGCTCGCTTCCCTCAGCAGCCTGGAGCGTCAACTCACTGTCCTCTATACCTGCTGAGCACAGAGCACAGGTCCATCAGAGTCAGATACCAGCGAGTAAACAGCAGCTAAACGGCCAAATACTTCCCTCAGGAGTTGGTGGAGACCAAAACAGAGCTAAAAATAGAGTGAATATTGAACTTAGTTAGAACCAAAATCTAAAGGTTCACCCCTTGCAGTCCCTAGCTCGCTTTGACAGTTAACTTCACAGCAGTTGAGCCTGTATAACTTCTGGCCTTAATATAATGTGAACAGGTGAGTTGTATATAAATTCAGACTCAGTACAGTTGTCATGAAAGTGGAAATTAGCTATAGAGACCAAAACTGTTTTTTGTACCAGGCTGTAAACGTGTTTATTTCTGCTGTGAAGTTTTTAACATAGGGACTTATGGAGACTTATGTCTCTTTCTGTAGCCAGCCTCAAGTGGCTGTACGAGGAACAACAAATTTACTTCTATGGTAAATAGCAAGTTGTTGGCTTCATAAGTAAGCGGTGCATGCTACACTATCGCACAACATACTATTTGTGTAGAGCTGTCCGGTAATGGGGCAGAAGGTTTGTGTGTGTTGTATTTAGCCAGACAGCGCTAACTGGATATTTAGCATGCAGGGTTTTCTACAATTTAGGGCAGAGAAGACTTTGATGCAGCAGTACTTTGAGAAGTTTCTTTGAATGTGCTTTTATTCACTCTAACATCCAGAAATCCAAGATCATACCAGGACTGTAGCCACCACCATCTGCAAGAGAGCAAGAAATCTACACAAACTTTTAGATTCCAGCGTTTATGTCCAGGAGGGATTATTGTCTGATACTTTATTTTATTTATTTATTCATTTTTGTGAGGAATATCACAACATAAAGTTGCTTCTTAAGCGGTTGTTCTGTGGGGAAAATGTTCCTTCACATTAAGGCACACAATCATTTTAAGGAGACTGCTTGTGGTTGCATATCAGATCGCATCTGTATTCATTTCTAGCGTACACATTTCCAGTTTATTTGTTGCACCTCCAGAGCCAGGGATTTCAATTAGGACTTCCCTGAAACGTGGCAAATGTTCCAAGCTTTTGACAGCAAGCCTTGGCTGCACATCACCCAGATGCTTTTCTTTCCATTTTGAAAGAGGGAAAATAATGTCACCTCGTGTTACATACAATGGAAAAGAAAGAAAGAACCAAACAGAGTGCAAGCACAAACAAGACAGAAATAAGGACAGGATGAGACAGAGACATAGATGAGGAACAGGAAGGGACAGTAAAAGAAAAAAAAAGAGGCAAAGGCATTGGCTTTGTCATGACAGTCTCCTCTCCCATGGTGGGGAAGATGTGTGTTCACATGCTCCAGTAGTCAGGCTGAAAAACCCAGGCCTGTTGCATTCACTCCAGCAGAGCAATCGCACTCATGGTTGCCTGGTTGGCAAAGAGCTTGTTATCCCCCCCCCTCCATCCCTTCATCTGCTTGCTCCTCTTCTTTCCACATCCCTTTTTCCCACACCACAAGCATCTGCATTCTGTTTGCTCCAACAAGCCCCCGTGTTTCCTGGCCACCATCTAACAAGGAAACAAGCAGCACCTTTTTTATACTTCTTGCAAGACACAGGTGAACACGAACAGCACAGCCAACAGCCCAGGTGGCGTTTGCGTCAGGCGAAGTGTCCTGATCCTGAAAATCAAATGCAGCCCTGTCAAGCCGAATCTGGTGCTCCCGCAGTGCCTGAACCATCCTGCTGGTGACAGAAGTGAGTCCCCAATCTCGGGAAAAGGAAATGAACAGTGATAATCTAATGGACTCGATCAACCAACAAGTGTCAAATGGGAATACACGGGCACGCATGAGGAGCTGGGTTGACTGAATACACTGGGTAATGAATGCCGGTGGAAAAAACTCAGGTCTTCTTCCTCTTATCGGGTATATTTCAAATACTTCTCATTAGCTCCAGGAGTTTCTATTCTACCCATTAAATTTTCTTTCCGTCTTTATGTGAATGGGATTGTTATGAGCCAAGAACACTTGCTGAGTCAGTGGGTAGAGGGCGAGCAGAAAGAAATACATTACCAATCTTGTTTTTTTTTCTTCTCGAACACAGAAAGTGAATATAAAGTAAGGCATTGTTTTAGGCACAAAATAAAAATAGACTTTACAGATGGAGCAGATTGAGTTCAAAGTGGGAAAACAAGGACAAATATTTGCTGTCAACTGTCTGATATCTTAATTTGTTCAAATAATGGTTCTTCTTTCTGCCTCATAATGGAGTTAACTCTCAGTGCTAAAAGCAATTATCAAAAAAAAAGAAGAAAAAGCTGCCCGTGTTGCTTGAGAATCAAGGATAAAACTAACGCAAACGTCAATTGCAAATAGTCAATTTCCTTTATTACCACTGGCTTTTTCGCTAATCAAGCTGGCAGCACCGTATCCGAGATATTTTGACTTCACTGGGAAGAAGTAGAGGCACCATCTTACACATACAGTCTGTGGTTTTAAGCAATGAAGTAAGGCCAGTGTGCCAATAACTGCAGCTCCTCTACCGGCCACTTGAGGCTGGCTACAGAACGAGTCAGTCTCCATAAGTCCCCATGTTAAAATGACTTCACAGCAGAAATAAACATGTTTACAGCCTGGTACAAAAAACAGTTTTGGTCTCTATAGCTAATTTTGCCATTCATGAAAACTGTAGAGCTCATCCATTCAAATTATATTACTCCTTAAAGTTATGCAGCGTAGATGCTTTAATTGACGTGTAGTTACCATTACAGATGGCTTATTTGAGCAGCCAGGCGTCACCCGCCTCGCCTCAGGTCTGCTGACGATCCGTGTCTTTGCCAATCTTTAGATTAGCTGGAGGCGACCGAGGCAGGACTGCCAAGATGGCGTCAGCACATCCATTTTTTATACAGTCTATGTTTTTAACAGGAGCTGCAAATGTTAGCATGCCCAGCTAACACTGCATACTGCCTGCAGTAGCAAGCTTCCAAGGCCAAGAAGCATTAAATGAGAATTAAAACAATGAGATCTCAGCAGCCAAACAGTGTTTTTGAATGAATAACAGTCTGATCTTACATTTTTTTCAGTTACAGCAAAGATACTAGGTCTTACAAGCTCTGCACTTTTCCTCATCTTCTGCATTGATCACCAGCTGGCGAGGGGGCCGACTTTTTAGTCTCAGTCTTTGAGCATATTTATGTAGCCATCAAGTAGATATTTCAAACCCTCTTAAAGACTTCTTGCTTTAAAACGATCCAGCTGGCAACATTAAAAAAAAAGGTTGGAGCTAACGTTAGCAATCAGACAGCTAGCTGCTTCTAGCAAAAGTTAGAATTTCAGCTGCCAGCTTAAGAAATCTGCTCTGTTTTCCTCAGTTAAGGACAAATTTCTTCAATAGAAGTTCAAGAGGTAAATCTGCCACTGTTGTAGTAGTAAACTGTCTGTGTCACTCAGCTCGGCAAGGCCAGGCATCAAGAGAAAGCTTTCTTTAGCCTCGGATACATTTCAACAGCGAAGGGCTGCGAGATATCAAGAGATATATTTGTCTTGTTTGAAACAAACAAGTGTAACACATCTAAATTTATGAGATTCCGCGCACATCGAAACAAAGAAAAAGGGGGAAATGATAAATAAATGGAGGAGGATGACAAATGGTGATTAAATCCATTGTCTGACAAACGAGTGCAATCAGTATATGAAATAGAGATTAAGCCATGTTTATTATCAATGTGAGCAGAGGCGAGAGAAAGAAAAGTCTTATAATTCCACTCACAAAATAACCGCTCTCTGTCCAATTTCGCTTAATCTTTCTCTGTGTCTAACTTTTAACACTTTGATTTCTCATGTGAGGACAAGCCCGCGTTGGAAATGAGAAAAGTTCTCCACTGGTGCAGCGGCAAAGCTCAGTCTAGAGTGGCACGGGTTGATTGAGCCGATGGTGTGAGCGTCTGAAGCCGTGAGCCTTTTTCAAGAAAAGGCCCCAGTGGGCTTTCCACGGTTCAGGAGTGTGCCGGGGCCACGCTGGCTTCAGCTGACAGGGCCCCCCTCAGGTCCGCGGCAGCTGCCAGCATGAAGAGAATACTCCGAGTAGACACGCGGTGACAGGAGCTGATGTGGTCGTCCACGTCCGTCACAGCTTTCATTTCCTACACTATGCCATTGATTCCCTGGCTGGGTGACATTAGTGACACTCTCTTTTAATCTGCTGCAAAGAGCTTGACCCGCGGTGCATGTCTCCTGGGGGGATGAGAACAAACTCATGGTTACTGGAGCCCAAATGGAAACTATCACTTTCTCTTTCTCCCTCCGCTGGGCTCTTTTAAAGGAAAAGCTCGACCACAGCGACACTTCTGGATCTGGGGGTTGTTTTGCTTTCATAAAGAGAGAATCCCAAGGGGGGGATATAAAAGCCGGGCAACCCTGAAAAGAGCAAAAGTGAGCAAATTGCACAAAGGGAGTGGGGCTGAGAAGGGAGGGTCAGTACCAGTGATGACTTATTAACAGAAAAAAACGTTGGAAACCATTACCCTGCAGGGAGGCGTAGGCATATCATTTTCTCATGGATATTTGAAATCCGAGAGTGACTTCAATTTGAGCTTTGAGGCGCTCCGCTCGGAGGGAGCGACCGGCTTCTTTCGTGTGTTGTCAAAGCCGTTTGACATATTGTTTCGGCAGCGGCGAACGGGAGGGTGTGCCGGTGTAGACACAAGCCTGCATTTGGGCGAGCGAAATTAAAGGTCATTTTGAGAAAGTGAAAATTAATGTGAGCTATCAATTTCAGCCTTTAAAAAATGTGACACATTTCAGCCTGACACATTTTAATTAGGCCATCAATAGTATGGCAACAGTGGCTAATGGTGCAGAAGACACAACCGGGATAAGTTGCCTTCACGTTAACTGTTGTGGACACATTTAAACGGGATTTAGAGCGCCGCGTTGACACAAACAGAACATTTTAAGACTGTCTGGAACATAACTTGATTCATGCTGTCAATGTCTGCTGTGATTCTGCTACTATAAAATATTAAAACACCTACAGAGGTGAGATATTAGTATCAGTGCTGACTGCTTGCAGTGTATCATCCAAAAGGCATTGTGTGAGGGAACTGGGGCGGATCTCAGATCGTGGACGTGATTTAATTACAATTAAAGCAAAACAATCTTCCACTCGCAGATTTCAGTTTTTCTGAGAGGAGGAGCCTTCTTCATTAGCGACACACTCTTTAAACTGTTCCTGCTTTTGCCCCACCACCTCCTCCCCCTCTCCTGCCCAGAGAATAAATAAGATAAGGGAGAGCAATGAACGCATCCATCATTCAAAGTGGAAAAGGGTAATTTAGCTTGGCCCTCCTGACAGCTTTACAACTTTGCACGCTATTCTATTTTAATTGGCAATCATGAATTAACTGAATGAAAGCCCTGTTCACTGCCGATGTCTTTCTCATTGCAGCTTTTAATTGGGTTGACTTGATGAGTTCCTGAGATAAAACCAGACAATATATTCTCATGATTGGCAACTCGTTTGTTGCCATATAATTAGGCTGCAGACAAATCAAGCGCACGACTATTTCCTCCTCGGCCAGGCCCCATCCTTTCATCCTCCGAAGGAGGAGGAGGCATGATGTTCGGCGTGATGGGGCAGAATTCGGACAAGTGTTGTGTCATGTATTTATTTGTCGCGAGCCACTGTCAGCATAAAGAATTGATGGCGTGTGTGGAGGTTTCTGAAGAGCTGTTTTGAACTTCAAAACCTGTGGCTCTGCTCTGGACGCCGCCAAGTTGATAGCCCTGCCTCCTCTGCCTACTAAAAATCGGCAGGCTGGATCAGGCTGGTCAAATGACGCCTGGTTGCACAAACAAGCTACCTGTAACAGCACCCGCCTGTCAATCAAAGCATCCACACTGTTAATTCTGAGTAACTTTAAGCCTTAATATAATTTGAACACATTATATAAAGCTATAGAGACCAAAACAGTTTTTTGTACCAGGCTGTAAGGGTGAAGTTGATCATTTTAACATGGGGACTTATGGAGACTGACTCACTTCTGTAGCCAACCTCAAGTGGCCGTTCAAGGAACTACAGTTTCTGGCTTCACTTCAATAAGTTTTAAATAATTATTGAACCGCCGAAAAAACTCTGTTCCAACCGTCACGTATCTGTTTTCTCACCTGAATATATCGTGGCGAGCTCACTTTTTTCCAGAAAACGGAAAATGGAATAATCAAATGCTGCAATAATCTGATTTGAATATGTGAGTCCGCTCCAACAGAGCACTGAGCAAGTTCTTCTTTTTTTTTTGTTCCCTTGCTGCTGGTTCTTAATGATTAAAACAATCCCCGAGGCTCCTCAGACTCACCCTACACTTTTACATATAAGGTCAAATGTTCAAAGCGTTCCTACATTCTCCCTCCATTTTAAAAATAGGAGAAAAAAAAAGGAATTAAACTTTAATGGGCTGATGAATAAATATTTTGTGTCTCCAGGACTCAGCACTTTCTCCCATTTTCCTGCAGCTGGCTTAATTAACTCTTCCTCAAGCCTTTTGTAAATTAACACATCTCTTTCAGTGTCCTTCGACATTGTTTTTCTTTTTCTTCTTCTTCTTTTTTTTTTTCCGGTCAGAATTTGTTAGACAGCTTTTTTTTCCGCAGCGATATGCCACTAGGAGGGACGCATAATTATTCGACCTCAGAGTCGCTGTTTTAACTTACATTGCAGATTCCTCCCTTCAAATGCGAGTCAGACCGCTTGCTTGAGGCAAAAAGCGCACTTGGGATGTTTTTGTACTCGCCAAATAGTATGCGGATCACTTCAGAATATAAGACTTTTTCATTTGTGATATTCTCAGTACCGCAGGGGCAGGAAGTTGGGCGAAATTTTGGACAGTTCAGTATCTTGATCTAGCAAAGAGTCTGTCTCAGTTGGATACTGATGCCTTACACCATATGACTATTTCTCAGTCTTCTTCTACAGAGAAACAGAAATCATCCTAAAAAAAAAGAGCATATCTATTATTGAATATTCTTTCTTTTACTTTTGCCCCAGACAAGCTGTTAGGTGAGAGGCCAGGCCTGTTGGTGCTTTCATGCTCAGTCCCAAGGTGGAAAAACAGGTGAAAACGATGTGTGTTTTCAAAATGGTTAATTTCAAATGTAATCTCCCCCTCGGTTCCTGCTGCTACGCCTGTCAAGCTTCCCGTCCTGGTAGGACACATAATGCAGTTTACTATAACGTTGGCAGACAGTGCCACTTAGTAAATTGTGAAAGTGGGTCCTTGATTTCATACAGCGGTGGACAAAAGCAGCTTCTCTTTTCTCTTTTTCTCTACCCACCAGATGAAATGACAACTGTGACTGGCAGATTTTATCAGCTGCAGCTAGTTAAATGCGGCGACATTGAAAAACTCTCCTTAATACGGCCTTCATGGCTGCGTGTTATGATTCAACACTAAAAGACTGAGGCTAAAGCCGCACGTCCTCGACATGTAGAAACATTGTTCTCTGCATTGCTAAATATAATAAGATCGGACTCGCTTTCACACTTTCTACATATTTTTCTACATTTTTAATTCTATATTTACACGTCAGAAGGGACAGCCTTTTACAGTGAAGGCTATCTAATATGTAACATTGTCTCAAAATGTTGGCTCGGTTTGCGAACAGACTAATGCAAGCTCGCTGGTTAAATACTGGATCTAGATCGGGTCTTACATCAGAAGGGGAAGTTGGTTGCAGTCAGCAACTTCCCGACAAGCCACTAAATCCGACACAGTGGACCTTTAACGAAACGCTAGCGTTCGTTTACCAGCTCAGGCACCTAGTTAGCCGGGTATGCTAACGATGGCAGCTTATTTTAGAGCCGATCATTCCTTACACATTTGCTCTTGTGGTTTGGGGCTAAAAAATGAAACCACCCCTGCAAACTCTTTTAAATGGCAAATATAGCTCCAATTATGCGCCCATTCAACATGTGGAGAGATCCAAAGCTTGACAGCCCTGCTATGCCTAGTTAGAGTTGCCAAGCCATGATTGGACAATTGCTGTTCATGAGAGAGGTTTAGAGATTGGACAATTGATGCGGTATCAGTAAGACAAAAAAGAAGACTGGAGAAGCAGAGTATAAACCGAGTCTGCACTGCCTGGGTTTGACTTTTTCCTTTCAAAATGCAATTTCTGACTGGTGGCTAAATCTGTCCTATTTGGGGTGCCTGCAGAAGACATTTCTGCACAGTCATTTTGGAGACTTTATCCTGAATTACTCCCACTGTCAGTCAGTGCAGCTCCTCTTCCTGCCTTATATTGTTTTGTTTTGGCTTTCTGGCTCATGCTCGCCTCTCAGAATCTGCCCCGTCACATCTGCCGGCAAGTGATAAATGTGACGTTACTCCATCAGAGGATCATTAAATGTCAGGTCCTGCCGTGACAGCGGAACGTCATGGCAGAAAGTCAATGCTGCGGAGGGGAGGGGGGTTGTGCGAGCGGAGGAATCGCCTGGTGGAAGAGCCTGCTGGGGAGGATCAATGGCTCATCTAACACCCGCATGCCCACTCCTGAACCAGGCAAGACCACTCACACCACTCACACGCTCCCCGCCAGGCAATGAGGTAGCCCAGCTGCTCGAAATGAGTGTGCGCAGTCAGATGCAACCACTTGTGGTGATTTGTTGATGTATTATTAGGAAGGGTGGTGACAAAATGAGGAAAGTTGACTTTTCACGCTCCTATACTTAGACTCTGTGTTCTCAGATTAAAATTAGCTGTCTGGAAATGAGACAAAGCAGCAAAATGAAGCGAAAAATCAAGAGGAAACAGAAAAAAAACAGAGAGGGAGTGTCTCAAACGGAGAAAAACTGGACATATCATGCATTAGATCTTTCATTTTTATTATCCCTCATGTATCTTTTCATATGAAACAACGCCGTGTGGAGATTACCGACGTATTATTGACTGCGGGTATTGAATTTAAAGGTCCTCGAACACCTCTGGCTACCATATGGATCCTCTAACATGCAGAGTTGGCTTGTGTGGATGTGGAGGAAATCGCACTCACACTCAGCACTATTTATAACTATTTAGTTACAGAATACACGGGTGCCAATCATGCTGTCACCATGTGAGCTGAAATGCTGTATTTATCTCACTGAACTGGGCTCAGTTCACCCTTCAGCGATAAAATGAACCACCTTTTTTTTTTTTTTTTTTTTTTTTAGTTGAAGTTGCAGCAGCATACAGCTCAAGGACAGTTGTAAAGCAGGCTCGGTTAAAAGAGAAATATAGAACAGGAAATACAGGAACTCAGCGCTATTAATCATCTCAACTAAAACCAGTGCAATATTAATTTTCAAACAGAATTCAAATCTCAAAAACTGTATTTGTGTTTGACCTTTCAACATGGATATTAAATCATTCTTATCAGTTAATGTCTTCTGCCACAAGAATCATCGTCTGCAGGTTATTTATTGTTCTTCTCCTCTGTCACGCTCGTGCGTTCCCTCCATATTCGCAGCATGCAGCCACACACGACAGTGAGGTTATGGAGATAGTGGCACAATAGATAAAGGAATACCTTAAAGGAGTCGTTCGACAATTTGCAGAATGGGGTTATTCGGTTTGAGAAGACTGATACCGCTCCTGCTTATTGGGTAATAAAGCTAGCAGCCAGTTAGCTTGAACAGCTAGCTTCACAGTGATGACATAAATAAGATATCATGGTTTGTGAGCTTTAGGTGTGTTTTGGTCTGATCTTCCAGTCTTCATGTTCAGCTAAAAACTGCAGTTTCTCAAACATCCACTTGAGGCTGGTTACAGGATGAGTCAGTCTCCATAGGTCCCCATGTTAAAATGACTTCACAGCAGAAATAAACATGTTTACAGCCTGGTACAAAAAACAGTTTTGGTCTCTATAGCTAATTTCCACGCTCATGACAACTGTACTGAGGGTGAATTTATATACAACTCACCTGTTCAAATTATATCAAGGCTTAAAGTTATGCAGAATTAACACCGTAGATGCTTTGATTGACAGGTGGGGACTTATTTGAGGACCCAGGCTTCATTCAGCTCACTTCAGGCCCACCCACAATTCACGACGAGCTCTTCAGAAACCAGCGGGTGATGTTGCAGATGCTCCATGTTTCATACAGTGTATGGTACAGACATGAGAGCAAATATAATTTCTTAAAATGTTAAAGTATTTCTTCATAATTCAAAAAGTAAGTTGGCCACATTTGATCAGCTTTGGCAGTACAATAGATTTAAAATGATACGATGATAACAGCAGACTTTAGGTTTCTGTGTTTGATTTGCTGATGTGCACATGTAGACCTAACACCTCTAAACTAATCTAATAAGCACTGAAACACTCAAGCAATCCATGTTTCATTTATCCAGCAGTCCATAACATTACTGTTACCATGGAACCCAGGATAGGACAGAAAGGACAATGCTCATTGAAAATCGTGTGGTTTGTTTCATGCGGTAATAGTCTAAAGGCTATTGAAACAGTAATGTAGCTCGCCTCAAGGAGTGCAAACAGCCAGACAGGCAGAGGAACAATAGGGATTCATCAAGCAGCAGCCTCTAAAGCCCCGGATCGTGACAGAGTTAAATGAATTGGTCTATCAGTGCGACACCTGAGAGACAGTCTTTGGGAGTCTGTCAAGATAAACTCTTAAGGATCTTGCGGAGGGTGCATTGCAGCAAGGTCATCGTCACATTGCATCAAACAGGGCGCTGGGAGGAGAGCTTTTGTTCTCTTATGTGAAGTCCCATTTGCCAGAGGTAACAATTAAGACTCATCTGTCAGCACAGGCTAATGTGTTCATTCCTGATTTCACACTGGAAGTCTTCACTTGCTCATTTGCGGTTTCATGGCCGTCATTAAAGTCCAAGGTGCTCCGGCAAATGTTGTTCCCAGATTGCGGTGGAGTCTGTCATTTGGAGCCGATTTTTAACAGCTGTAATATTGTTTAAGGTGTGGAGGTCTGCTGCTGCCTTTGAGGCTCTGACTTCTTTATTTTTTTACTTTTCTTGTTTTACGCCAGCTTGAAATGATCGTCTGGCGATAGCCGAGCGAAAGGTGCATTTCAGTGTCACACGAGTTTGGCACCAACCAATCTCCCGGTCCCCCTGCTGTCCCTGGGTCGCCCACTCGGTTACAGTGAGCTTTATCAGATGTGACAGCTTGGGTCCAATAAAGTGGAGGTCTTTAACAAGTGTTCTTTTAGTTGAATTTGTACAGAGGACGAATGGAAGATTGTATCTCCCCATCTTGAAGCAATTTCTCTCCCAGATTCCCGTGTTGCTTGATGTTTTATCATAGCTGAAGGTCAAAGTTTGGCCGTCCACGGTTGTCGTAAAGTCGAGTTTACAGGTGTTTTATAGCCTCAGAAAGAAATGTTTAAAGGAAGAATGAAATGGCAGCGCTATTTAAACTAAATTACGACAAGTGTCACAGTAGGCAAGGAACATAATCGTTGCTTGAATACGGGGATATTTCGAGTAGTAATGAAGTTGCACTTGAATGAGACGGAGCTGTTTGTTATTCAGGCTTTTGGGAATAACAGACTGCGAGTCAATTCCAGCAGGTCCGTTGGAGAGTGTGGCGGAGAGATAAAGGCAAGGCGACATTGTTTTCAAGTCTTGATCCTGATGCAGCACTCCTCTACTGGGGGGATTGCACGTTTACAATGTAGAAATCAGCCTCCTCCATTGTCCTCTTAACCCCCGTCGCGCAAATGCAGAGAGAATCCAAACGTTTTCCCTCCATCTCAAGATTACGCTTTGGCTGTTTCCCTGCCCTGCCTCTCCACCCCTCCCCTGGCCTCTTCTCTTTCAAACTCTTTCATTTCACAAACATCTGTTGGCAAAGGGGAATCCCTAATCTCTCAAGGGCTTTCTTTCAAATTTCATTATTGAGACTGAATGCAGATTCGAGTTGCTGCAGATGCTGCCGTGTTTTTATAATATATTTTTTTTCATTCTTCACTCTATTTTAATGGATTTATGGGGGAAAAAAAATAATCTAATACGTACCATACACTAAATTACTAAGGTTTGGATTCTGCAGTCACAAACAAATCCTGATGGCTTCTGCGATAATTTCACTTGATTGTTGTCGGCTCAGACAGCCTGTCAAACATCGTCATTTTTTTTTTTGTGTGAAGAGGATGTGTTTGGAGCCGGTGTTGGGTAGTAATGCACAATGAGGCTTAAAAGGAATAATTTGACATTTAGAAAAAAAAAAAAAACACCTATTCACTGGTGAGAGATAGATGGAACGATCAATACCACTCTCATGTTTGTTCACTAAATATGAAGCGAGAGCCGGGAGCAGATTATCTTAGGTTAGCATTAAGACATGAAAGCAGAGAGGGGAAATGGCCCGTTCCTGCCCGTATCACGCCATGAAACCGTCATTTGTTGTTGCAGTATTTGTAGATTAAACAAGCAGCTCGCACAGAAATGGGAGCAGTCCAAAGAAGCTTGATCAATAACGTTCATGAGTTCATGAACAGGACAATAATAATTACAGTGAATTCACAGTAATATAGTATAAAATCACAGTATTGTACCATGTTTCTGCAGTAACCAGACACAATTACTATAACGTTTTATTGATCATCTGTTACAACAAATTACAGTAAGATCACAGCAATGTACTGTTTTCACAACATTTCTGTACAACTACATTATTTTATCACCTAATTACAGTATTGCGTTGCACTCAAATCACGGTGATTACTTAATAATAACAATTCACCATTTTTATACCATATTAGTACAGCAACTCTTTAAATTCCTGTAAATTTAAATTTAAGATACTGTAATTTTACAAAGAAACTGTATCTGTACTTTTCATTTTGCATATGATACATATTGATAATTGCTGATCAATATTTACTATCAATAATTACCCATCATGCACTGCAAAAGTGTCTTTACAGTAGTTTACTGTTATTAGTAACAATTTTTGAATATTGCCTGAAACAGGCTGCAGTGACAGATTGAAACTGTTTCCGTCTAGCAGATACAAAGCGGCATAAGCATTCATGTTTGTGTCTTTTTGTGACAAATGAACGTCCAATATTAACTCTCTTTTAGCTCTGTTTTGGTCTCCACCATGGATGTGGGAAGTACGAGAGCTGTGGGGGGTTGTAGCAACCTTAAAATCAGGGGTAGTTACAGTAAACCCAAAACAAGCTGAAAGCCTCTAAAACAGTAAACCCAAAACAAGCTGAAAGACTCTAAAACAGTAAACCCAAAACAAGCTGAAAGACTCTAAAACAGTAAACCCAAAACAATGAGCTGAAAGACTCTAAAACGCCTCACGGAGCTAAAGAGAATCTGACCAAATGTTCGACAGCTCTCTGTGGACTCTCTCACATACAGTAAAAAGTAGCCGGTTGATGTGGCTGAAAATTCCTCAGTCCAAGGACAGTGATGACGTTCAAATGATCCCTTTAACAAGACACTCACAGCTGAAATGGAAAAGCCGAGCCTCTGAGTTGACATTCAACATAATAGAAGGGGAAAAAAGTGTATTGGAGCTTTAATCAAATAAAAACAGCTCTATTCTACACTTGTGTTATTAGTTTTGAACTGAAGCCCAGAGCAAAGCCCTTTATAATCACATTACTATAATTTTTCTATTCATTTTGTAGGAATCAGCACAAGGCTTTACATCTTGATGAAATCGTTGCTTCGAGTATTAGTGGTTTTACAATTCCATCTTTGGGAACAGCAGCAGTTCTTCGTGTTATCACGCAGGGCTGTCCTAGACAACGTGAAAGTCACTTTTGAGTGCAGACTTGTGCTCCAGTTAAATCTGTTGAAGTCTGATGCAAAACTATCAGGCTTCTTTTTTTATTATTACAATAATAATAATAATAATAATAATAATAAAACTGCCTTCACTGGCCGCCTCATTGACTGCAACAAGAAAACTTGTGGAAAGAGAGAGAGGCTGTTCCAGCCTGTGCAGACCTCACACTCTCCCTCCGGGATTGAACAGAGCTATGGCCTCCGTCCCACATGAACCGCAGCGCCTGGACTGGGAACATAATCGGGAAGCAGAATAGAGGGAGAGACTGGGAAGGACTGGAAGGCAGTTATAATGGAGTCTCATGACATTTTGAATAGAGTGACTTGATGAATTAGAACATTAAAAGAACATTTTAGCTTGTTCTCCTGCTTCTGCAGAGCTGAATCACGCGGGGGGGATTCTCTCCCAACGTATTTTGTGATGTAAAGCATAAAGGAAAAACATTCACGCCGCAGACGGATCGAACATGTCAGAGCGGTTTCCAGACTATACCCTCACACCGGAGGAAACGATGCACTGCCGGGGAACATATGAAAATATTAGAAAAATCATCTACATCACACATTTTATCTCTCAAAACTTTGATAAACATGTCGATGCTATTTATGCACCGTGCTGTAGAATGATTGGGGAGGAGAGTTTCCTGTTGGTTTGTGTTGATTTGTTCATCTTCCAGGTCTGGCTGCATTTCCAAAGCAATAAGCAGAATCCAAGAATGCGGCGCGCTCATGCCAGGATGGTAACACTTCAAATTCTAATATCGGTCTTGAATTAATTTGCTTCTTTCATCTGTCAGGACCCATTGTGCCGTCTGTTAATGACTGACAGTGGCAGCAGAGGCTCTCTCCCACACAAATGATAATAATTAAAAAAAGCCTAACAATAGCAGCAGCAGCAGGGAAATAGCACAACACCTTATTAAGTAAAGTCAAACACGAGGAGTTCTGTTTCCTGCGTGTGTGAGAGGGTTTGTATTTTAGTAGCCGCGCGCTTAAAGAGGAGAATGTCAACAATTTAAAGCATTGACAGTCAGTATGTTGCCTCCGCGTCCCGGGACTCAGCGTCTGTGAACTCGAACCAATCTTTCTGAAAGATGGAATTCAAAACAAAAACCTGAGTTTGTGCAGCCACCAGAACGTAGAATCAGCTGCTTCTCACCAACGATAAATGGGTCGCCGGCTATAAGATGCGAGCTTGTGGTATGGAAATTTCAACTTCCTCTCACGGGGCTATATCAGTCCCTCCAGTCACAATCTTGGTCGGGTGTGATGTGATGACCCTATTCTGGGGTTGCTAGATTTTGTCAGTCGTGGCGAGAAAACAATGAGAAAATATTATAATGGGGAAATCAGACAAACAGTATATCTTACCAACACGATCTGTAGGCATTATTTAACTGACTTCAAAGCCTGTGCTCATACTTTAAAATAATTAATTAACTTAAAATGATTTGGAAAAATCAAACATGGTCGGCTTTCAATTCAATACACAAAATCACAGAAGTTATCTCATGACATCTCAGCATCTCTGAGCTGTACTGTACTAATCATGATTGTAGTAACAATGATACTAATTATACTAATAATAGTGTTTGTATTGGACGCCACCAGGCCCACCGCAGGAGGCTCAACCAATCCCTGATCTAGACTTAACCACGATCCACGAGAACCTGCAAGGCATAAAAGCAGAAAAACTCCAGGGAGCTGCTAACGTGCATTGACGGGACGTGAATTTGTACAGACAGAGAGAGAAAAGAGCTCAGTGCAACACGGGAAGTCCCCTGGTAGTCTAGTCCTACAGCGGCATAACTTTACTTTTTAAACAAGGGATGGTTCAGGACTCGCCTGAGTCAGCCGCAACTACAAGCTCTATCAAAAAGATCACATCTTAAAATGTGGAGAGGCGGTTTGCCTCCAGAGCCAGAACTGGGAGCCGGATTCACAGGAGAGGGGCTCGCTAGCTGAAGGCTTTGGAGACTGTAGGAACCACAAGGAACCCTGCATGCTGAGAGCGCGGCGTTCTGGTGGGATCTTTGAGAAATGTTTGAGAAGTAATTAAGCAGTAACGGCTGTAACTCGGCTGTTAGACGCATCACAGGTGCAGGAAGAAGTTTAAGGTTCAGGAAATGGAAGCTCTTTAATATTAGTCTGCTTCAAAGACGTAATTTAGTCATGGATATGGATTATTTATTGACTGTATTTAAGAATAATCCAGCACAGCTGTCAAAACATCTTGCCGTGCTTTGGTAACACACACCACGCTGTGAGCAGTTCAGCTGGATTCATGAAATCAGGTGTGTTTCTTAATACGTGAGCAGACTGAAAATGGCCTTATGATGAATTCCTAAAGCCGTTAGTGGATTGGCCTGTTGCTGGTCTGGGCTAAGTCTATATTACTTTTTGTTTCTTATTTTAAAAAAGAAGATTTTTCTGCGCTTGACCTGAAAGTCCATCTGGAGGTGGAGGGCATCAGCGGTTGAAGAGGCTTTCTTAGCACCGGCCGTGTCTTTCTTCATTTTCTGTGCAAGTTGCTGAGTGCAGCAGAGTTAGTAATGTACTAACTGTGAGTTTGTTTGTGGTGTTTTATTTCTACAGCCTGCATACTGACATAGTTATTATTTTGAATGTTTGCAAATACGGGTACAGCCCGAGTTCACTACTATGAAACAGGAGAATAATATTTATCTTCTCATACAGGGAGCTCTTAGATAGTTGATTTATTAAGTGTGGGTTGAGTCTGCTGCTAAAAATAATTCCTGAGGTGAGTTTTATTGTCATTATACAGTATGTATGAGTCACCAGTCTCACATTCATAAATGGCTTCACTGTAAGAGTATTTCCCCACAGATTAGAAACAAGACGCTTCAAAGACGTTTATCCTCCTGTGATTCTTCACACTGTTTCATGTTAGTCTTTTTATGCTAATAACTCATGTCGATTCAACTCGATCTCACGTTGTATGTTGCGTTAATGTAGTCTGATTGGATCTTACAAGCAGCACCACACGTGTGCATATTTCCACCTCAGAAGTGCAAACCCTTATTTAGAATTTACATTGGGTGTACTACTTCGGAAGACCCGTTGTGAAACTCAGTGTGGTGGCTCTGCCTGTCAGTCAAAGCAGGCACACTGCATAACTTTAAGCCTTAATATAATTTGAACAGGTGAGTTGTATATAAAGTCACCCTCAGTACAGTTCTCATGAACGGGGAAATTAGCTACAGAGACCAAAACTGTTTTTTGTACCAGGCTGTAAACGTTTTTATTTCTGCTGTGGAGTTTTTAACATGGGGACTTATGGAGACTGACTCGTTCTGGAGCCAGCCTCAAGTGGCCGTTCGAGGAACTGCAGCTTTTGGCACTTCACTTTCCAGCCACAGATGTTGCTGCTTGACCCTCAGCCTCTCAGCTGCCAGCTGGGCTTCAGTCCCCTGCCACCCCGATGAGGATAATCATGGTGAATGGATGGATGGGTATCATTCATGAGCACATGGCTGATAATAAGAAGGAAACATGCTATAATACTGACATTTTTCATGTGCTAACATTCTTTTTATGACTGGTTATTTTATAATTATCATATTTTTATAATGTCATTATGCTTAATTAGTAGTCTATTACTGTGGTCAATGATCCAGTGGTACCAATCTCCTTTTATATGAGTTTATGAAACATCACTATTATTAGTGTAGCTAGCAGCATCGCTGTAATTTAAACATCAAGACGGCAGGAACGCTGTCCTCTGGCTGCAGTGCAGGGTCCTGAAAACAAACACAGCATTGCTGGTTTGGACAAAATCTTTTTTTTTAATATAGACGCAAACACAAAGCTGACTCGTAGTTAGCGCGCTGCGCCGCCGTCTTCAGCCGCGCCACGCAGCTGCTCTGCACAAGCCCAAACACAATGGAGAGGGAGTGTATTTACTGGATTCTTCTGAGCAGTGGACCGTGTCTGCGCTCATTATACAGTGTCGTGCTGCTGATGCCATCATTGTAACCAGGGGAGGCAAGAGAAGCAGGACGGAGGGGGGCGGGCGGGCGGGCGGACGTGGCTCCTCTTCATGCTGTGCTAATTCCACTTGTGTGAGTCAATGTACTGGTCGGCTCACATCAAGGCACATTACATTGATTTGTGCTGTGTGTATCTTATGGTCAATTGTGTGGACATTGAGGTAATTGGTGACCGTTGAAAAGAAAACAATCCCAGCTGGGTGATCTATCGGGGGCCGAGGAAGGGATGGAAAAATCAAATCATTCAAATATAGAGTGAAGTTATCTCACCGGCGTCTCACCACGGCACGAAAAAACGTTGGAGATGAAACACGAAATTACAGAAAAGAAGGAGGCGTTCATGTCCAAAGGGCGGGTCTGGGCGGAGGGCTCGGGACAGGGGTGAGGCCGCCATGTAGTTTAACCCCTCTCCAATTAGCCGTGGAAGTCCTTTGATTTTAACGCACCGCTGCAGACCAGCAGTACACGTCCCTCAACCCTCATTATTCCACAGCCTAATTTTCTTACATAGCTCACAGTATCTCCCCAGATGTAACGCTGCTGTTAATTACCGCTGCAGAGCTGCAAGATGAGCGGTGTGAAGGACGGCGGGAGAGCAGTGAGAGGAGGAGGAGGTGGAGGCGGAGGTGGAGGAGGAGGCCCGGAGAGCGGCGGGACTGAGGAGGAGGAAGCAACTGGACTCTTGTTTTATTGAATCTGTGAATCTGTAAATATGTATCGGTTTGTAAATCATCCAAACACCACCAAAGGGACTCGGTGCAGTGGAAGAGTATGCTAATCAGGGCTGTGTACCCAAAATAAGAGCACATAACTTAGAAGATATTTCTTGTTCTACATTAATGGTCACTGGGGAGAGTGTCTCATCTGACTGCCCCTTAAAAGATGAGTGCCTGCAGGGCCTCTCTCCGTGCGGCAGAAGCCCTGATTTGGAAGTCTTATTGTTAGCTGACACCGTACACGACACTCCACATCAAAGTGCTCAAAACGCAACATGATGCGGTGACTCCCGGAGAAATGCTGAACTCCAATCTTGTGATTCTATCAAGGTGACATTGCTTCGGAAAGAGAAAGAAGAAGTGTCTCCGTCTTCGTCTCCGCCGTGCAGTAAAGCCCTTTGTGACAGCGACCGGTGATCCAAGCACTCTTCTTCTGCAACTATGATGTGCAAGAGCACCGCTAAAAGGCAAAACAGGGGAGTTTCATTATTTAAATCTGAGGAACGAATAGACAAAGTAAAAGGGCAGAGCTCGGGGATGTCTAGCCTTAAGTTACTGAAAAGCTCATAAAATAAAAAACACCACGAAAAGCATTTTTTCCCACACTTCCTCTCTCACATCCTCACTTCATAAAAGTGCCAAGTGCAGCTATTCTAGACCTCGTCTAATAGACCATAACTCTAACGCAATTAGGGCCAACTTAAATGGGCGACACTTTTCTGATGAGTGCATTGTTAAAGGGTTATTACAGCGTTTTATTTTATCATTACAACAGCGTAAGCGATGATAGTGGAGCTGGAGAAGTTCAAGCCGTTATTTTGTAATTACAAAGGTCATAAAAATAGCGAGATAACTGCGAGATGCATTATGCAAGAAAGACTGGAAGTACATAAGTAATGATCCACAGGATCCGTAACACTGTTTACTGTTTGTTTAAATAAATTCATATATGCTCTCAGAAGGAAAATAAACATGTCAGCCGTAATTTGTCACTAAGCGAATTTAACTAAAAATCATATTTAAATTAGCGGTATAATTCTATAAAATATGAGCGATGTTGGTCGTCACAGTCATGGCGCGTTTCCTCTCAGCTCCCTCTTTACACACTGGGCTCTGTTTTCTGGCGTTATGAATCTAAATGGATATTTCTGGCATCAAACAGTTTAATTATTCCCTATTCTCTCTGGTGCATTTGTGTGTAGAAGAACTTCCTAATGATATATGACACAGTGTTATGGTTTGGAGAGAATACGTATATAAATATATAAGCCTGCGTATAAAATCACTATGCATCATCAGCAGCAGCAGCAGCACAGTTGCGGCGTCCCGTAGTGATTTTGTTAGTGACCTGGCAAACAGTCACAGACTGTTGCTGTGACTGGATGACAACCTATCGCAGCTTGTCGCCTTTACCAACTTGTGACGGGAGAACTTTCCAAGCGACTGCCGACCAGTAAAATCATAAAATCCCACAATCGTCTCAGTAAACCGGCAATACGGCGAGCTGATTATTCATTTTGCAACAAGGCGGTGGTTGACAGTGTCACCTCCCACAGTCTAAACACATGCAGGTTCTTCACGTGTCGCCCTGTGATGGCAGCTTGTCCAGGATGTACAGCTGGGATAAACCCCGATAAGGATGAGTGGTTACGGAAAATGGATGGATGAATGGATTTCTCCCAAATCATTCATCATCATCTCCAAGTCTAACAAGTGTTTTTACCACCTTTACATGACTTACAGCCACATTTAACAAGGAGAAAAATCTCTTAAATTAAGTGCATGTTCCACTTAATGAATCTGTCCATACAGGGAGGGTTCTTTTTTTGCATGAAGCCCAATATGGATTTGGCATTAAGTATAAATGTTCAGGGACCTCTTCTCCTGCTTGTCTCAAGATCTTGAAACATTTCACTCTATTCATCAGAGTGAGGAAAAGAAAGCGAGGGGGGGAAAAAAACACAGTATTAGCCAAACTTGATGTATATAGGAGAAGCCACTTGAGATTCATTCAAAAGCCAGAGGCGGCGGTGAAGGATTGTCAGTGTCTCGAAGGAATATACCACAAAATACACGATTTAAATGGGTCATGCTCGAAGCAGATTTATCAAATCCCAGTAAAACTTGCTATGAAACCTATATCTATCTATCTATCTATAAAATCTTTTATTTTCACAAGAGTTCAGGAGGTTACTGCCTCTCTTCTCGATGGACAAACCTGTGACCTTGCATTTCTCTCAGTTCCTGGCCTCGCTACCTTAAAGGCCACCGTGCCTCACCTGATAACTCGGCCACGCTCTGCAGCGGTGTGTGGAACACCACAGATGACTACATAAAATATTGTTTTCACTGTCTTGTAACCGGAGCTATTAAAATTATACATTAATTTAGCCAACCGCCCATTACGGCCGGGCCGGCACGTGTAAAGGTTTTGAAGGCTGGAATGGTCCTGGAGAAGGTAAAGCCCGTAAATGTACAGTGGGCGTGTGAGCAATAGAAAAGGTGAGCTCGCGGTGGCAAGGTTACCAGTTTCCAATATCTATGAGAGGCCGGTCCATTTATGTGATATTGAGTTTTCACCGCGAGGCCCATTTGCGTCCTGTTCCACTGCTCATTTTATCTGATTTACTAGGCTGTGCGTGTGCTATGGCATCTATTCATCTGTGTTTAACATCTCCAGGGCCACGGGTTCACCTGCCTCCCCACGTTCCCACTGGAGCTTATTAACCGTTGTCGCTAACGGGAGCACTCCTAGTTAATTACATAAATGGATATGTACACGCCAAAATGTAGCACATCCCGGTTTTATCTCCTAAATCATTTCACATAAATCTGACTCAATGTCCCCCAAGCAACGGCTCCCAACGATGATTGCACGGTTCACTCCTGCTCCTTTCAGGTTATTTTCTCAGACTGGACTCCTTTTCTAAGCTTACATGTGGCGTATTTTGGAGCCCCAAAACATCATCAGACGAGTCAAAACCATCTGAAAAAATGAATACATGAATATAAACTTAGAAGATTCTCTATGTAACATTCAAAAAAACCCTTGATAGGACCTTTGGTGCTAAGTGAACTGCAGTCAGCAATCTGTTGCTCGTGCTAGCAACTATACATACAGATGTACAGGAGACTGAACGTTGGCTCCATGGTACTACTGGACTAGCTTGCTGTTTGCCAGTCACCCCATCAGATGTGAGACATCAACTCTTTGTATGTTCATCCAACGCAGCAACATCCTGGTAAACTACAGTGTTTAGCTCGTCCTGTTGTCAAGCGTCCAACCTTTGTGGCTAAAACTGCAGTTCCTCAAACGTCCACTTGAGGCTGGCTCCAGATGTGACCGACTGTCCAACATGCTTGCAGCCTGGTTCCTGCAGGGCCGCTTTGATTTTCAGGTGGGCGCCGTTACAGGTGACTTCCTTCAGCCCGCCTCAGCTCCACCCATGAGCTACATTTCTGGATTAGCTGGGGTCAGCAGGCAGAGTTAGGACTGCTAAGACGGCGTCAGCCAGAGTTTACGGATTGTACGTCCATGTTTTATGCAGTCTGTGTCCATCGTGGTGACAGAAACACAGAGTTTCTCTATTTGCTGTGTCTCATGTCTCAAATGCATAACTTTCTTTAAGACGTTAACTGCCAAACTGGCCATGTGGGTATTTAATTTTAGAAGGGGCATTACGGCTGTTTCCTGCCTGGCTGATAACCTTTTATGACATTTTACATTTACAGTACAGATTAAACAATCCACAATACAGTCCAGGGTGGATTTGGGTGAGGTACTTTAAGTATTACGATACATTGATCCAACAGTACTTATGTCATTTAGACCGCCTGGTGCATTTTCCCTCTATTGGCTCTGCAGGACTTTGGTAAATGGAAGGGCTTAGATAAAACCAACATTTCATAGACAGAGCTTGATTGCTTTCTGGAGCTGCTTGATGCGGCCTGCTTTACAGTACAAACAAGGTGAAAAGACGAATGGGGCGGGCTGAGACGAGCACACTGGGTTGGCTCACTTCGGCTGTGAATCATCGTTTTTAAAAGCTAATCCATCAGAGAAGATGAAAACTTTAGGTAAGAAGGCTTCTCACCTGAGGAACTCTCTTTCATGCAGTGAAAAGATGCGAGTTTATCTGCTTATCGCTGCATTTGGATTAGATACCAGGAGAGACTTATTTAAAGCATATAACGGCATGCAAAGTGACCAACAGTTATTAATATTTTCTTTTATGTGCGAGACAAGAAAACTCCCCTCTTACCCTCACATAATGAAATGCACACCCTCAATGAAAAAAGATCTAAATTATTATAAATATGCTGACAAAACCCTTTGATGCTTAATAATATACGTTGCTAAAAAGTATAAATAGAAGTCACAGGAGATGGCATCGCCAAGCGCTAATTTCACTAAAAGTCGAGCTTGCTTTCGAGGTAAGAGACAGAGCTAAAGTGCGGGAGCTAAAAATATCCGTATTTGATGTTAATGCCAAAGGAAATAGGTGCAGGCTTTAAGGAAAACACACACTTCCTGTGAGCTTAACCTCCGACAAAGGGACAGAAGGTTGAATGTGAGGGATTTTTGTTCAACGTGTTTTCATGCTTGGTGAATTCCCACACAATTCAGGCCATGCTAAACAAATATAGAGGTTCTTACATGTTTTTTTTCCCAACCCCAAACCAAACTGTTAATTGGACTACTGCTGGGCCTGTGTAGGTTTTCAAAGTTCACTCTTGCTAACCTTGTTGGCAAAAATCAATTATTTCCTTTCAGCCCTGAGGTGCTTAACACGTCCTGCTCCTCCCTGCAATCAGCAGCTGCATCTGACTGGTGTTCATAACTAAAAAAAAAGAGAGAGAGAGAGAGGCCAAATAAATTGAGCGAACCCTGTGCGCTTGACAAGTAGCCAAGGTTGAGACCCAAAGCACCAAGGACTAGGAGTATGTGGGAGGGGTGAGGGTGGGAAACAGCTGGTTGTGACCAAGAATTCAACACAGAACTTTTGGCAAATTGGTTAAAGTTGATGTTCACGGTCCTTTTTCTCACTTAGCGAGACAAAAAAAAAACATCCATGCACGAATGTGAGGAAGATGTTATTAGACAGTTTCCCAACTGGGCGAGACGACCGGCTGATGCTCGGCGCCCCGCTCTGTTTCACCCGTTATGTCAGACCACAGGGTTACTCATGCAGAAGACCTAGCTGCCTTAGTCACTTTAGGCCTCACCCGCTCAACCATTAATGTAATATAATATTAATTTAACATTAATATTAAAATCCACAATAAACTGTATCAGCCTGGATATCATATCACCCCGTGGTGCTTGAATTAAAGCACCTCCCGCTCATCTGGCATTCTGCTCTCACACGCCGTAATGTACAAAGACGCCCGCTGTCATTCATCACGTCGGGCGCGCTCGCAGAACATTCGAGTTAGAGAGTTTACAGAAGGCTGCGAGGAGACGAGTTCAGAGAGCAGAGTTAAACGCAGTTCACGGCGTCGAGAACAAAGAGCGTCGAGGAGGCGCGTTTGAATGCGACACACACGAGCGAAAGGTATAAGCAAAAATAGACGCCTTCTCGCTGAGCTGTTATCCAACACGCAGAGTTACTTTATGCTTTCCACCTCAAAGAATGCATCTTTTTATTATTTCATGCGCACAGTGGAGGGTAAATTGAACTCACGGATGCCTGTGTCCAGGCCCAGAACAACAGAAGCACAAGATTTTCCCGTCCAGGTGCTTTCATGTAAAATTCAACGGGAAAAACTCAAAAATCAAACCTTTTCTTCTATCTTTTAAAATCCATTCACGATAACCCCCAGAGGGACAAATCAGACATCTAAATCCCTTATATAGAGATCTGTATCATGTCACAGACTTAACGTCTTTCTTTGTAATTGTAAGTTGTTGCCAAAGGAAAGCAGTGATCCACTTAAGCCCTGGAGATTTTCTGTATAATTCTATCAACTGTTTATGAGCCCCGCTCTCCGTGCGAAGGGATTGTCAAAAATAATAATAAAGACGTTGACTGAAAGAAACTGCACTCCCTCCCTCGTTGTCACAAATGTTAATCACTATGTACAGATCAATGGCTTTATATGAAAGTCACTTCCACAGGTTTTACTCCTAAATGTCACCTGGATTTTCGTGTTCATGGATTCTTTTACGCGTGTGCATCTGCTGGAAGGAAAAGCCCCCCAAATCCTCATCTGATCAAGGCTTTATAATCTTCACAGGGCTGATTTAAAGGAAATTTTGCCCCTGACATGGCGAGTGGCCTCTCTGCAGTCCGCCGTCTTTGTTCAGACTTCACCGCCGGTGAATTTTGGGAGGGTTGGCATTTGCAGTTAACACCTGAAGGAATCTAATTAACAAGCGACCGGAGTATTTAATCACGTCTTACGAGTTCACAGTGCACCCTGCACTTCATTTATTAAAAGTATTATGATTTTAAATAAAGCCATCATTCACTGTCATGGCTCGGGCATTTTGTGCACACTGAAGGTCTAATTCTGAAGTGCAAAGAGTTTTCACACCGAGCGCGTGGCAGTGTTTTAAATTTGAACTGCCGGAATATGCAAAGGCCAGATAACTTCTCACATCCAAAACAATGTAAAACCAAAGACCTGCCTACTACTAGTGGAAGGAAACTGAGTATATTTACTCAAGTACTCTATTAAGCACAGTTTTAATTTGCTTTATTTGAATATTTTAATTTTATGCTACATTTTAGAGGGGAATATACATTTACTTCAATATTTTACATTCAAAACATACAAAAACTAAATAAAGCACATTATTGAAGATTAAACCACCAGTTCCCAACATGTTTGACACTCCTCACAGGAGCTGTAGTCGAGTTTCCGTCCAATTGTGGCACAAGCTTTCAAAAAAATGAAAGTTCAGTCAGTCCACAGCTGTCAGGAACTGAGTACATTGAGCAGTTAATGGCACCAATTCTCCAGAAAGGTTAAAGCATTGCTAGGAAACAAGGGTGCGACGAGATGGCGTAATTAAGAGTGGCAGTCAATCCTCAGATGATGGAAACAATATGAAAAGTGTGATGAGAATACAGATTTTTTTTTGTTGTTTTGTTGATTTAATTTGAGTCTCCTCGTCGCTTTTTCATCTTTTGTTTTCGTCTGCCAAAGTTTTGTCTTTTCAGTTGATGTTTGAAGGTCCTGTTTGTGATTTTAGGGGATATATTTACAACATTTGGCAGAAATTGAAGATTCATTAGCCAACTAAAAATAAGAATCAGGTTTCGCTACCTTGGAATGAGTCTTTTATATCTGCAGAGGGTGTAGGTCCGCCATGTTGAACCACCATGTTACTCCAAGGTCAATATAGTGAGGTGAGCTGTATTCAGTCGGTTGCAATCAACACCTTCACTACATGCCACTAAGTCCTACACACTGGAGCTTTAAGTCACATGCTTCATGCACATCGTGATTTCATCAATAAGTCTTTCTCATGTTGTTTGTATTGATACTAAAACTTTTCCACTCTGCCAAGTGTAAAAACTTCTTTTCTTTTTTTCGCAGTATTTTTAATTATTTTCTTTCCTTTTAATTTCCGGCAGCAGCACAGAGAGCGACTCCCCCCTCTAGACCCCTCGATGATTTCATTTAAATAACTATCCGAAGCCCAAAGATTTAAAAGTATCCCATATTTCACCGAAAAAGCGAAGATGAGAGAAATCTCCCAAAAGAATTAGAGCAAATTTGTGTAGCAGAACTTTAATTAATCATCTCATGACCCCTCAGATTTATTCTGTGACCTCAGACTCGACGAAATCACCCACATTAATTGTATATAATGTTGTTAAAACTAACTTCACTTGACTTCACTCGACCAGCTACAACAGTAAAATGCTGCTTACACGCTGATGCATCAGTATAAAGAATCATATTTAATAATATATGAGTCACAGGAGACATTTCTCTGTCTCTGGATTTTTTTAAGTATATTTAGCTGATAATACTTACAGGATGTATCTTCACATTACCCTGCAGACTCCAGCAGAGTTGAAGAATGTTGCTGCAGTTCACTGAAAACTCAAATGAGCATTTTTCCTCCTCAGTCAACAAACAGGAAGAACAGAAGTAAGTAGCACAGAAGTTAAATAAATACATATTTCCTTTATAAGAACATGAGCAAATGTATTTGTGTAAAAGCGCCGCGGCCTGTTCAGTCCTCCCTGCCGACTCTTCGGCGAACTCTCCTCCATCTCGTCACTTTCTGCTGTGATTTCGTGATGAAATTTCGAGTAACCCACGGTGTTATAACAAGCAGCAGTAATGTGGTAGGTAGTATGTTGTGTGTTTGCCAACTTATGTGAGGAAAGATTTGAATTTATGTTCAAAAGTCACCGTGACCCGGTCAGTCCTCCCTGCCGACTCTTCGGCGAACTGCCCCCGGAAAAAACGGCATCCGTCTCCGGTAGCGAGAGCCACGTAAGTTCAGCTGTTTATGATGTAAGTGAAACATTTTAACTCACAGTGTCTTCATTGCTTTCTACTACGCCTGGAGGAAACCCACAAAAACGTGGTTCCAGTTGTTGGTAACAACAACTAAAGCTCAGGATTTATTTTCCATGTTTGGATACACTGGGAATGGTAGTAAAATATGGAACGGGTACCCTGGGGCGCTATGGTTTTGAAGCATTATTATGAAGTATTTTCACATTGTGGTATCGATACCTTTACTTCTGTTAATGATCAGAGAATCTTGATAATCAGCTTTCATGAGGCATAACTTCCACATATGTATTGACCATGTTGCATATGATATTTAGGAGCTAGAATTCAGAGCAGACTGAGCCAGATACATGTTATGTGCTGTGTCCATTAATTATATCCAGTAGGCTGGCTGTGCGATTAAATTTGATTAGTTAGAGTGGCTCCTGATTTATTCTCTCCTGTACTCACACCAGATGTCTAATAATCGCGGCTACATTGGTTCCAAAGTTGTAGTGATACAACCGACACTCATGCATATGTTTTCCGCCGCTAGATCTGCTGCCCAGATGCACGATTCACTTCAGGAATTAGTCTAATCAGTGACGCATCTGAATCAAATGTGGCACGTAGATGGTGCAAACTATGAGGATTTCTGCTGATATATATGAGCATCCTCGACGTCTAAATACATTATATCCTCCCAGGATTATACATGAAAATAATAACTGATGGGGGATTAAATGTGGCTGATGAAGACAAAATTGCAACGGGATGTACTCAGATACCGTTTGGTGGATTATATGATCCAAATGGTAACTTCTAACCTTAAACAACAAGGAAACAAAAACACAAACTCATGGTTACGTCGTGACTTGGTCTCTTGATTATTGTGAGTGGCAGCTGATTTTTTTTTTGCTTTGTTTACATACAGTAGACGCACGCCACCGAGGAATAAATGAACCAAAGAATACACCCAAAGAAATGTTTATCTTAATTTGCCCGAACTCAAACTGTGCAAATTTGTGGAAGGAACAAACAAAGTGAATTTGCTGCAAATACAGCTGGATGTTCTGCAGTAAAAAAAAAAAAAGTAAAAGAAGAAGAAAGAAGAAAAAGGCTAATCAAAACAAATGCCATGCATTAGTTACAAGTGCCCAGGCCTTGGCGTGCATGAAGGATGTTACAGCCCAATGACTTCCTCATTTAAATTATGACCGGGCAGAACACAACAACAAACCAAGACAGGACCACAACCAAGACGCATCAGGCCGGGGTCCAAGGCAAAGCAGTTCACAGAGTTTCACAGTATTCTGCTTTAACTGCATTCTTTCTTGTTAACATGATTTAAATTGGATTCATGCAGAGTTATAGATTTCATCCGATGAGGTGGTGCTATAAAATTAGCCGCCGGGGGGGAAAAAAAGAAACACCATAAGTGTTGCATGAAAAAGAAAAGTGCTAAAGTGTCTGCAGGAAACAGACGCGAGGCGAGGTGTTACCCTTCCACACAATTCCGAGGGTAAGTGATTTAATGACTTTCAACCCTTCTTGCTTTAATCACTTTAAAAATGAAGCTGATTAACGGCGGTGGTAGGAGGCAGCGAGTGCGGCAGCCTCCTCTCCCCGCACAGCCGAATCTTTGATGTTCTTGTTTTTGTTTGTTGCGCCGCCCCGTCATTTGAATATCACACAGAGAGGGGGCTCCTGCCCGGCCACTCGCTGCGCCTTTGTTGCCGTGATTAAAGCAGGTGTCGCGCAGGGTTGTGTTTGTTAATGACAGTTTGCATTTAAATAGCTGTCACTCGTCTGTCAAGGGGTAAGGGAGGAGGGGAAAATGTTTGTTTCCGGGGCCTCCGACGTACTCAGAATGCATCTCTTTTACATAAGCTTAACCTAGCTTTGCAAATGAGCAGGCAAAGTTTTGAAGGAGTGTACCTGTAAAGACTCTGAGCACCGATGCTGGCAAGTGATGAAAGTCCAAACTTTAAAGGGAGGCAAAGAGCAAGCTAACCCAGTTGAAAGTATTTGTTTACAGCACGGAGATCTGAAAACTATTTCATTAATGCACATTTCTGTGACACGACATAGTTTATAAAAAACGAGCTGGAATGACGAGGAAGGAGAAGGGCCTGTGCACCCCTGGATGGAGGCTGGGTTCGGGTTATGTGAAGTGGGGTTGGATAGGGTACCCGGTCTGCAGACAGGAGGACCAGCATGCAAGCTAAGCAGTGCCCTGCTGTGGAAAACAGATTTTAGCCACCCACTTAAAAAAATCAATATCAGTCCAAGTGTGTGCTATATTTAGAACATTTCCACCACTTTACTTTGCCATGAAACGGCCTTTTCCGACTGAAAACTGAAGCATTTATATCGATCCGCGCTCACTTCAAAGCTGCCAAACTTCACCGGCAAAAAAAAAAAAAAAAGTTATCTTACCTCGCAGAACGCTGGAGTTTCTGGACGACCGCTCCCTGGTTTGGTTAGTTCGAATCTGCACGAAAGTTATTAACTGCAGATCGAGACAGAGGTAGACCATCAACTCCCGTATTCTGCAGGGAAAAATGAAGTAGTTTCATCAGTTAAGTGATATAACTGCGGCGAAAATATTATAGATATAATACTTAGACTGACTGATATTTTGAGGTGGCTAAAATATGTTTTGTAGCTGCCTCCGTCCACAGCATCTACCCTGACTACCTCGTACAACCCCACTTCAAATAACCCAAACAACAACTACACGTTATGTGTAAATGTACTTGATGTTAAAAATATGAAGTTAATTGTACTCCAGAATAACACATTTTAGTGTCTTTTTGCTGTGCTTCTGATTGGTTTCTGATCCTGAAGGATTGATTGTTATTAAGTCGCGTCTCAAGCGATCTAACAAATGTCAAGTCCGGTGTTCACTCTTGTTTTTGGTCTATTTTTTGGTAAATATCTTGCTCATTCATCAGAATGTTTGCACCTAGAAAGAGTCAACCAAAACAGGACTGTCATAAAACCAAAACAGTTAGCTGAAAGAAGGTAAAACGGTCCACAGCTTTAAGAAACATATTGGAAATTAGTTTTTTTTTTTACAGCTGACCCTGAAGTTTCTTTGCCTTTGTCATTAAGACATTGAGTAGAAAAATTTTTATACTTGCAACTGCCACACATCTCTGTATGTTACAGGAAATTTGGGAACCCAGGCTGAGATTTAATGTGCTGGGGTATGTGTCATGTTTCCTAAAGTTTTCCTGCATTTTAATACATTGTCTGAAAACAGAACTTGGCCCACAGAGACCGCATCATGGCACAGTTGTAGCATCCTTTCAGAGAACAGTGACAACCGGGAGGCAAACATGACATCTTCTCTACACTGAAACAGGTGATGTTCCCGGGTTGTGTACAAAATGTGTTTTACAGGACACGGGGAAGACTGTGGCATCGGGAAATGAATACAAGACGGCAACAAAAAAAAAAATCAAAAGAGATGCTTCGCTGAGTTATTAACTCTAATCAAGGCGAGAATGGCGTAGGACCCATATGTCAAGAACAATTGTGTCGTCCTTGAAAAGCAAATTCCTCTTTACAATAATGGCCCCGCAATTGCACTGTGTGATTGTTTAGTCGCCCTTGATGGGTCAGCAACAAACACTCAGTCATTCATTCATGAGCCACTTTCATCATAACTAAGTTGGTGAAACAAAGTGGAGGAGGGTGGAGGGGGGTTTGCCTTCTGGAAGTAATTAGCCATAATCATGCTGTTGCTGTAGCTATTGGTGGCATTAGCTTACCTTCGCTCTTAATCACTGTTTGTTTATAAGCACCCAAGGGTCTTGAAAATTTAAATATAAGCACAGGACTGAAACTTCAGAGGTGGCTTTATGGATATGTATGGAACATTTTTAAACAGAGGTCCTGAAATGGCAAAAAAAAACAGTGCACTCGTGACCGCTAGCTAAAAACCCCCTTTCGTGTGTCACTTTTATTAAAACAAAACATCTACGATCCATCCGCACCTCATATACGCCGCCGAATGTTCTGCAGATATGTATCCAGTCTAAATCTAATTCTATTTATTAGCACGGAGAAACCAGGTTGCTCATTACACTCACCTATCGATCGCCTCTTCCTGACAGAAGGGAGATTAGCGGTCAACTTTCAACACCTCAATCAATAATCATCTCCCTAATTGGGTATTAGCAACAAGAAAGTGGACTCACTTGTCACACAAACAAGGAAAGAAAGGCTAAAAATTCAGTAATTCAAGGCGGCTGGGTTCGGCTGTTATTCATCCGAAGCTTGCTCTTGCACCTTTAATTTGAAATTAGGGTGCTGCTCCTGTTAAGGATGTGGCCTTCTTGCTGTCTGCTGTAAAATATAATAATCCAGGACTCGCTGAAGAATGCTACAAATCCCCCGGGACGGAGGTGCATGTTCTTATTAATTTGCAGACTTTGTTCTGTGGAGTTCTGTTTGGGAAATGTGTTCTGGTCTGGGAGGATTTCACAGATATACAGGCCAATTCTGCGACATAAAGCGGTGAAATCGCTTCACTGTGTGACCCGAAAACGACTTCAGGGTGTCGACGTGAAATTTTTTCATATTCCTTCTCCACAAGGTCAGAGACGCTCAAGCCTCGCCTCTTCAATTGACTCCAAAACAACTGCAAAGCCTTTGCATTCCTTTGGTGCGCATGGCATTTATCTGTGATTGATTCGTCTCAGCCACTGTGAATGCCATACAACATGAACACATCGGTCGACTCTCTCTGTATGCCGCCTTGCTTCCTATTCAATCAGAAAAAGATTTAAAGGCGAGCACGGAGTTGCACAGCTTCTCGCTCTATCTAGATAATTGAAACAAATACCCGTTTGAAACCAAGAGAGTCGGCTTAATTTACAGGCAATGTGATTTTTGGAGGCAACAAGTCTCCGTCAGTATGTCCCATTCATAAACACTAACAATGTAGCTGAACTGCAGAGCCGGTCTGAAGCGAGACTGAGAGCATAATGTAACAGATGAGGATTTTTCTCGCTTCCTGAGGAGTTGACAAACAAACAGAAAACTGTGATCAGAATACATTAGTTTTAATTGGAGTCTGGTCTACCTAAATTTTGTGAAATGAGCACAACTGTCACAAAATAATGTTCTCTGTGCTCAGAAAGTGGAGAAAAAAGACAGTTTCCCACTAAAGGTTGTGATATAAACAAGCTGTGCTTTGACACGGATGGTAGAAAGCAGTGTTCGGGGGTAAACAATGCTGTAACATGCACTAACTAAGCACATTTACCCACGGCCTGCAGCACAGGTGATGTTATCCTTTAGTTTTGCAGGGGCGCAGATAGGTTTTTTTGGAACTGGGGGGGACAAAGCTACCAGCCTACCTGCCTCTGGCCTTGCCGTCTCGTCCCGTAGCGTTGACGCTAATTTAACGTGGGCACGTCCACAGGCTGCCTATCTCTTTACTTTGAACAGACTACCAGAAAAACCTTCAAGGTGACATGACTTACTTGCCGTTTCGGTTTGGCTCGCCTCGTCACGCACGCGCCGTGTCGGGCAGGTTATGGGGTCCTGAACTTCAGGAGCTGTCCCGTCGATGCCTGTCAAACTTGTTCCGGGTAACCGTGGCAACCAAGCATCGACAATGGCGACGGTGTTGCAGCCCGCGCAGCTCCACAAGCCGAATATTAATTGATGTTTGATGATTGGTTAATTGGTGTTAATTGGTGTTTCGTGTGGGTTGTTGCAACTGCGCATGTGCTGCTGCGCACCTCAATAAACCTAAATGTTAATTAGACTTTTGATTTTGTCCGTGAGGTTTGCCTCATGCAAAGAAAGAAAGCAGAGGGCTTATATATATATATATATATATATATATATATATATATATATATATATATATATATATATATGTATGTATGTATGTATATATATATATATATAGTGCATAATATATAAGTGCATTTGAATCTGGGTGTGTCGAGACCCACCTGACATGGTTGTTTGGTTAACTAGTTCTTGGTGCATCAAGTTTGTTGGTTAGTGTTCGGATTTTCTGTCTGTTTGCAAAGGCGTCCCACAGGGCTCTGCGCCGGCCCACTTCTTTTTACTATTTTCATAAATAATTTGGGCCAAGACGTGACAGATGCTCATTTCTATTATTTCCTGCAGTGCATCAACCCTTTTTTACAGAACTGAAAGTTCTCAACGCTGGTAAAACCAAGCTTGTATTATTTTTCAAATGTCAAGTGTAGCCAAAGAATATCCCTTCAGTATTCACTCTTAAAGGAGAGGGTAACTCCTCCCAGGAAAGGGTTAAGTCCTATAAATACCTGGGGATAATTTGACTGACACTTTTGGCTTGCATTGCATGTGATCAACAGGATTTTGTGGGCGGTCCTTAAAGGGTGGCTCGATGACACGCTGAGGCCACCCTGAGCAGAGAGATAGAGATGAATTCATCTCGGCTCAGAGTGTTTCTGGACACATCTGACACATTTCAGTGGCTTCCTGGAGCTGATTTTGACATCTAGTTCCATAAACTTCTTTATATGTTTAATTATTCAGTTTTGGCTGGGTGTTTAATAACACTTTCTTCTTTGGGGTGAAACTCTGAAGCACATATTTGTTCTTACTTTACACGGACTTTAAGCAGCTGACAGGTGCACACTGGTATATTTTCATATCCGAGGCAATTCTTGGGCTGCTCCACTATGTGTGTTTTTATATTTCTCGTAAGTGTGATGGACAGTACTCGTTGTAATCAAGGGACTTTTACATGTTGTCTGTACCAACTGTTCATACAGAAATTGGGAAGCGGGCCAGTCTGCACCCTCCAGGCTGGCATGCATTACAGAAAGTTCTAAAACTCCCAATTTCTCTGGATGCTTTTAAATCCACATTGAAAGACCCGGAGACAGGAGCGTTAAGCTGATATTGTTGGAGTCACGGCTCGTACTGCATCTTTATTTCTCTGGGATGTTATGTGTAGTTATACTGTCTGTTTTGTTTTGTATCTGCTTTTAATTTACTTGTTCTTAGTTTGTGCTGCTGCCTGTCTTGGCAAGAACTCTCTTAAAAACAGATTTTTAATCTCACTGGGACCTTTCCTGGTTAAATAAAGGTACTTGCACTGCTCATCAATAATTCCATTTTATGCTACACTGTGCGCCTGTAGTATATCTCCATTAAATTTTGCAGGAAGATATTTTACTTTTCACTCCACTGGCAGCTTTAGTTAGATGCCGATCCTGATTATTAATACAAAATATAATCAACAAATTATAATTGGCAGTATATAAACTAATTAAAATTAGTCTCACCTTTACTAGTTGCAACATTAGTGACGAAACAATCTTTACATAATTCAGTTCAAATGCAGTCTACAGTTGTTTTTCTTTCATCTCTCAGTAATGTGTTGCTCGAGTCACCTAACATGAACCTTAGAGAGTTTCTAGTTTATTTTGAGGCTAGATTCTGAGTCCTGACTAGACGCTGCGGGGGACAGTTATAAGGACTAGCGGTCCATGCCTTAAGACGGTGCTGGTGGTAGGGAAGCTGCAGCTGCACCCCTTCCCCTCTACCGGTTCATCCAGCTCCCAGAGGACCACTGGTAAACACGCACGTCAACCCCGAGGCCAATTAGCCTGCAAGATCAGCCTAGTGAGAGGCCTGCTGGAAAGGGGAGGGGGACTTAATTCAAAGAGCAGACTCCGTGAGAGTTCAGCTATCCTAATCGCTAAAATAGCTGAAATCCCCGGGGAACCATTCAGGCTTTCAGGAAATATAAAGGATTTTTATTGTTTGCAAAAAAACAAAAAAACAGGAGTAGTGAAATAATGCAGCATGCTGATTTTATATAATCATGCAGAGTTATAATATGAAAAATAACAAGCAAGAGAGAGGTATCCACAGAAAGGTTGTTAGTCATGACCCTAAAAAAGCAGATCCACCCACAAACTGAGCTTCTATCCACGAGACGACGCACGTTCTTTCTTTCTTTCTTTTTTATTATTATTATTTTGCAAGTGAGTCAACGATTTGAGAAAAAATTGAATTTTATCTTTAGTTTAGCGTCCATCACAGCAGCGAATGTGGCCCATAAAACCGTGATAGCGTAGCAAGTGTTGGAAACGGAGGTTAACAGGAGAGCATGTGAAGCACGAAACTGTTAATTAGAATCACGCAGTATCCAAGCAACAGTAACAGGGCACCCAGTGAAATTAGCTATTTAGCGGGGCATCATCCTGCTCCTGTTGGCTCTCCAGTTGACCTCTGCCCCGGACACTTACTCCACATCCATCATATTTTACTGCCAGATACTGAAACCACGACGCCACTGCAAGACTCCCTTATTTATTTGTTTCTCTGTAAGTTTAGTTGCCAGCAGAAGAAGCAGAGACAAAACAACAAGAGAATTCATCCTACAGACGTGTCGCATGCAGTTATTGAACTTGAGAGGAGGTCAGGAAGAAGCTTCAAGCAGAAAGGAAAACACAGCACGGATAATTACATGAGATTTATATCTTTTCTTATTTAAGAGTGTCTTATTAAAGCTATAAAGACGTGCACACGGCATAATTTGCACATGAAACAACCCAACTTAATACATCTACACATTTTTAGATTTGCAATAATTATGTATTATAATTTGAATTCATACAAAACATTTGAATTCATAACTAATTAAGAATATAACTCTTAACTGACTAACATTTCATATTATAACAGAGCAGGTTGGCACGCTGACATTTTATCTGTGATAAACTGATGACCTGACTCACATTGACAGAACAACTGCTAAACTAGTAACAGCGAACGTAATAACTGCAGGACGTTTGTGTCAAACGAGCGATTAGGATGAATTCTTAGTAAATATTTCCTGTGAATATCATGGGGCAGGTTTTTCTGACATTTCTCGGTCGGTATATACACTTTTAATAATCATATAAGCAGGCTTCTTTCTTGACAAGTTTGGTGTTTCTTTCTTTCGACGTTCGCTTCAAGTGTCTTATCCTGTCAATTTAAGAAACAAAGTTCTACTATAAAACATGTTTTTAAATAAATATGAAGAAAATGCTCGCTAGCTCTGCTACATATAGGCCAAACGACCCCTTATGTGGGTCAGGACACGAAGCTGGAAATCACAATATTTTAGACAAAAGCTTCCAAGTTTGTGGCAACAGTTTGGGGAAGTCTCATTCATCAACTTAATTCCACAATGAAATTGTTTTCCCAGTCTGGCGTTGAAGAATTTGCCCTGACCTCAACCCCGTCCACCATGTTTGGAATAAACGGCATAATCCTCATCACCCACTTTTAACCTCTGTCGGCGAACTCTTGAGTTGAGCTGGTAAATGGATCTCCAACAGTCACAATGGGTGTACTCTGATTACACACACACTTGTAAGTTGTATATTAAAACTTATTCTGTATTTTTTGGTCATTTCTTCGTAAAACAAACGTCTCTGCCTCTGCCGCTCCACATCCATTTCAAGACAGCGGAAACTCTGCACACCTTCTAAAAACTCATCTGTTCAGACCTCAGGCCACAAGAAGATGAAAAAAAAAGGATTTTTCTCCATCGCTCATCGTTCAGCACTCGAAGCTGATCAACGTATATCCGCGTGGATGGACGCCCCCTTTTTCTAAGTTGCTCTGGATAAAAAGAATCGGCTAAATCGGTGCAACGTTTTTCTGTTTTTCTCTTGTTATTGTGTTTACCTACACCACTGCTATGCCTGTCTGCTCTCTTAATGCAACACCTACCGCATGGAGGAAGTCTTCCTATCTCAGGGTGTTCTATTCATATTGCAAAGCCTTCTGGGACAGACTTTTGATTCTGGCCCATAAAAATAAACTTGACTAGACTTGGAATTGATTTGACAAGCCACAGAGTCAAGTGAAAATTTGGAGGCTCGGCTCTTATTCTCACCTCCAGCACCGTCCTGATGCTTTGCTCGATGTCATTATACAAAAGTTTTGGGCAGCTCTTCAAACACCACTCAAACGCCGCTGAGAGGATCCATCCAGTGTAACGTTATATATGTTTTTTTTTGTTTTTTGTTATCCTCCGTGTCATGATGGTTGATTGTGGACTTTCTGCTCGACACAGGCCATAAACCTTCACAGACACAAGCAGCCTAACAAGACTTAAGCATGTCTGCTTCAAGACACTGAACCACACACTCCCTCCCTCTCTCTCTCTCTGTCTCCCTGCTTCAGAAAATGAGAAGAGCATCTCAAAAACTGTGACTCTATAACAGTAGCCTGTGTGTCCCTAAGGATACTGAGCTAGCACGGTCTGCCAGTCTATCACACAGGAGCACACTGCTTTTGTGACAAACTGGCAGACTAACATCTTTCATTCCTGTAGCTCCTCTGTGCTCGTCCTCTTCTTCCTAGACAATCCTCACAATAACCTCGGCGGTGAGTGCATGACTACACAGTGTTCCCCGTTGCTTTTCTGTTGATTCAGTGCAGCGCACTGGTGGATATCAGCACCCGAACACTCCACATTAATTTAAGAAATGTGTTGAATACACAGCAGAGAGCTGTCAAAGCATCACAAAAGGTCAGAGAACAGATTTAATTACATTTCATTGTGCGCCACACGTGTGTACAACGCCGAGCAGCAACAACTAAACCCCCCCCCCCCCAACACACACACCTCCCCTGCATCATTTGCCCGCAGCTTAAAAGTCGTGCTTTGTCAAAGTTTGTTTGCCGGGCTCATACATACAAGCTCTATTTTAACAGGTGAGCAGCCTGACTATCCTTAAATCCTTCAGAGGCTGGATCCATTACAGGATCCATGAGAGGTGGGTAAGAGGCAGAGAGCATGGAGGGGCTGCTTCACTGCACACCACACACCCTCTCTCTTTACACTCTAACTGGCAATTGTTAAATTCACACTCGTGTCAGTCTTCTTCACAATTTAGAGCCCTGTCAGGTATCTCCTTGTGGACAAAACTTCCCCGCAGTCGCTGACGTCTCGGAATGAAACAGAAAAGTAATTCTGCAGTCCGACGGTGTCGCTTTCTGTTTTGTTGTTTTTTCGTTTTTCTTCTCACATGGCACGGCCTTAAAGATTCATGAGGGGGACTTGCATTCAAACAAGCTTAATATCCATCCTGTTTCATACTAGTAGCAACAACAGTCTGGCAGACAGGAGTGAATCATAGTGCCCCAGTGACTTGGAAGTGCCCAGATATGCAAATGTGTGAGTTGGTGCAATAGATTATTCAAATGCATAGATGCTTTGCCTTTGGGGTCGCCCTGCCGTGATCACTCCCCGTGCGTAATAACCGCCTTGTGCTGTGTTTCCTCTCCACGGTCGGGGTGGCGTTGGGGGTAGGGGAGGCAGCGCTGGCTTGTTTTCAGATGCACGGGTGACACAGTGTTGCCGGTGGCCTTGTGGGCCACCCACACAAGAGCTGAATGGATGAATGGCTGCTTGACGTCCCTTTTTTAGAATTTCACGAGACGTCTGGCTTATTGGAAATGAAAATGTGCAGCCTCATTGTGGCATTAAATAAGCCGTTTTATGTGCGCCATCAAATGTTTGTTAGGACGGGGACAGCGAAAGGCAAAACTGAGGAGGTGGTTGAAATAATAAACCTGAAATCATTTGCGCTCTGCTCATTATTCCCGAGATCAATGATCGGAAACATCTCTGAATAACTGTTTGTCGCTTTAAAACTGGAGGACAGATTTGACAAAAGGAGAGTAGAAACTCGTGACTGCAACAAAAGGGAATAGTTCTTATCAAGAGTTTGAAAATTGATACCGCTCTCAGTCAGTAAATATGTAGCTGGAGCGAGGAGCTGATTAGCCTAGCTTAGCACAAAGAGTGAAACAGTTGAAGATCACGAAAAACAAAGAGCACAAACAACAATTCGTGACGATTCGTACTTCCTAGATTACTGGCTCAATCATTGATGTGATTATGCCTGCCTGAGTCCTGACGTTATGGACACGCAAATCAGATTTCAAAGTGTCCAATCGAATGACGGACGTGCATCAGAGCAGCTGAACGCTGCAGCTAACAGAGCGAAACGCAGGATAACACATCCGTGCACAGACGATAAAATAAATAGTCTGCAGGACTGCGTGGACAGCCCGTCTTAAAGAGAAACAAATCTGGTTTGACTGCAGTCTGAACAAAACTTAACGTTTTTTTTTTATAGTTTTTTAACAACACGGAAGAAGAAGACGCACGGATCTGTTGCTACACAGACGACATTTATTAGTTTGATCAGTTTGGTTTTGGTCTTCTCGTGAGATCTGCTCACAGTCAGACAAATAAGTCTTAACTCTTTCCCCCACTTCTTTTGAAAGTGCAATTAAAAGTGCAAGGTGAGGCTGGTACAATTTGCATGGTTATTTGTCAAATTAGCAACTAATAGGAAACCCTCCCTTACTGCAGTTTGATCCATCTGCCACCGGTCTAAGGCTGTAACTGCTAATTGCTAACGCCTACGCAAGCACCAGGCAGAGATATTGATTCCTCATCCTCACATTGCAAACATCGTGAATGACACCGAGAAACCAATGGCGATAGAGCGGCACATTATGGGGCATCACGGCGCTGGAGGAGGGTAATTTACTGAGACCGTGTACACATATGCACATACTGCTGCGCTCGCACTTAAAAACTCCTTAGACGGTAACACATGAGGACAGGTGACAAGTGGTTGGAGAGGAAGGAGAGTGCAAGAAATGTGCTCGCTTAAAGGAAAAGTACAGCATCAGCAGATGTAATTAAATCTCGGGTATTAAAAAGCAAAGATTAAGTGTGTGTTTAATGGATCAATAATGATGGACAGACAAGACAAAGAAGATTAATCAAAGTGCTCAGAAAATAGAGCACTTAGAGCAAGTAATTAATATGTCAGGGAGAGCTCGCAGGGACAAAATATAAATGTAAGAACGGCTCCGAGGGCTATTACTTAGGATTATCACCATTGATTTTCTCCATATCTGCGTGTGGGTATGATGTTAATATTCCTATTGATTCACCACTTTTGAGCAGCTTTTGATAGACACCGCTCACGCGCCGCATCTCATAAACTTTCAGTTTCGGATTTCGTTACAATGTCACGACCGTTTCCTTATTTCCTCGAGGAGGGTTGATGAATATCGACCCGGAGAGGAAGCATAAGTTTAGCGCATGATTTGATGAAATGTGTTTCAACTTTTTTTGTTGTTTTTTCCATTGTAATAGTGCATCAAAAACAACTGGGACCGGGAGCCTTCCCCCCCTCTCCCTCCCATGCCCCCTCCCAAGTCAATATGGCAGCCAGCCAGGACAAGCTAATTTCTTTGGCCTTGCTTCAGATGCTTTGCATAACATGACATGACAGACAAAAAGTAGAGGGGGGAAAAAACGCAGAGAGAGAGAGAGAGGCAGCAATGCGAGCAGAGCGAGCTCGCTGTGTGTGAGGGAGCCGCGCGTCGTATATTTCTGGACGTTTCATTGTTGTGCCGCGAATTCAAAGCAGCCACAGGCTTCTATTACCTAATGATGACAGCTAATGGTAACAAGTACAAATTAAAGGGTTCCTGCCTTTTCCATTTTGATTATGGTTATTATTGTTTACTGTGGTTTTATATGCTGGACCCACAGGATCTGCAGACTCAATCTTCTGCAGCCTGCTTTGTTTCTGGCTCTATTGAACCAGAAAAGATGGACTCTTAGTGGATATCAGGGGGCTTTTCTGCTCGTGACGGTCTCTTTTTCTCCCTCTCTCTCTCTCTGTGTTCAATTTCATTACACTTACTGACACACTTCTAGACATTAACTGTGTGAAATTAGGAAATCAAGCAGCAGTGCTACCTCAGACCATTGCTTTTCTCTCTTAAACTCCCCGCACTATTGATTGCAGAGTATAATATACAGTGCACTATTGATTGCTGAATACATACATTATAATCTAACTGCTATAATTTCTGCAGATTGGATGATTGCTTCCTCCTGTCCGTGAATAAGAAAGAAGAGATATTTAAATTATTTCTTTATATATGGAGCATACAATCACTGCTGCACTGAGCCGCTTTGATTGTAACACTCTGTTCTTGCATCGTGTTGTCATTTCCAGGTTTCAGCCGTCTGACTTTTAACAGTAACTCCTTGGTCTTGCTTCAGTCACTACCTTTCTCTCTTTCGCAATTTCCCCCCTCTATAAACCCGTCTGCACACAGTTGCCTTTGTAAATGGCACGCTACCACTTTTCACAAAAAAATGATGGAGGGTCTGTCAACCGGGTCTCTCTTCACTTGTCACGATGATGCATGCAGCGGCAAATGCGACGCTGGTTCATGAAGAGCAGAGTTCAAATGCTAAAGTAAAATCAGGAAAACTATTCAGCAGCAATCAGTGTGGAAGATTTAATGTACTTTTCAAGCAGCAGCGCCATATGTTTGATCGTTCCGGCTTCTCAAACGGCTGCTTTCACTGAGCTTGAATTGAATATCTTCGGGTTTTTCAGAAATGTTGATTATATCCAACTAATTGACAACAGCAAATACATATAGAATGAAATGAAACGAAGGTATGTGATGAATGCATTGCCGACAGGATACTGTTTTCTATAAACAGAAGAAAATGAGAGGAAATGTTGTTAGTAAAATATTCACTGATTATACATTTTCCATTTATATTTAGCCATATAGTCATATGATGTAGTCACCCACAGGTTTCTAAAGATCCATGGCTCTGGTCAAAAGATGTAGGTTGTCGCTGGACCTGTAGCGAGGTGAATGAACCCCAACTGCTCAAACATGGTGGATGTAACAGCATCCACCTGTCATTCAAAGCGGCCATGCTGTTAATTATGCATAATTTAAGCCTAAACATGACTTGAATGGGTCAGTTACATATAAATTCACCCTCAGTACAGTCGTCATGAACGGGGAAATTACCTATAGAGACCAAAACTGTTTTTTGTACCAGGCTGTAAACATGTTTATTTCTGCTGTGAAGTTTTTAACATGGGGACTTATGGAGACTGACTCGTTCTGCAGCCAGCCTCAAGTGGACGTTTGAGGAACTGCAATGTTGGCTTCACTTCACAGCAATGGAGGTTGCTCTGAACATAATTCAGCCAGGATAAAGCATTGGAAAACGTCACGTTGGACCTGTATTCTGATTTTCAAAGATGTATTCAGGCAGATGTCAGGCAGAACCATCTTAACCTTAATATAAAGTCTGCTCTATCACCTCCGTACACCTCTGTCCTTACATTGGTCCATCTTAAACTGCTACAGGCCTGGGCAAGATTTTGATTGAATCCGACAGAACCTGAAAGAACCTGAGAATCACCTGATAACACGAGCCACACAAACTGCATCTTCAGTCAGGCAATCAAAACACCAAGAAATTACTTACTTGGCTTAATCTGGATAGAGATTGTACCTGTTACAGTATTTCAGCCAGACAAAGACGACTGAATTTGTGTGTGTGTGTGTGTGTGAGTTAGTCAGGCTCAGTAGACCACTAATGATATGTGCCGGAGAGAAAAGTTCCTATAAGCGAGAAGATTCTTGTTATAATGAAGCGAACCTGACAATGGGAGACAATGGGTTTTGAATGTGACCGTTAAGAACCAATTTGTTGTTAATCACAGCTCCTCTCAGCTGGGTCCGCACTGAAAAGGGTCATGGAGAACTCTCTGCACGGGCTAATATATTTATATATATAGAATCAGACCAACTTTGTCTGACATGAGGGAAGCGTTCTGGTCCTAGAGAGTCTGTCAGTGTCTAGTTTCTGTCAGGTGGGTGTGTTTTTAAAGCATCTTCCCCGGGGTCAGGCGCTCTCTTTCACCTGTCTTTAGTTGCCCTATGCCTGCTGTTTTATTTCCATGCTAATGCTGTTCTCAATTAGCCATTCTGCACGCAAACTAATTAATCTCACACAGATGTAAATACCATAATAAAAGACGATTTGAACCTTTTAGAGGTTGATTATCGTGTTTACATATTTACCCTCTGAGAGGTAACCTCTACGTTCTGTTTACCATTTTATCACTGCAGATAACTATAGCCTGCATCACCTGCATCTAATCCTATCATTACATAATATATATATATATTATTTGCACTGTTCTCTAACTAGTTATGAATGATATACTACAGTAGCGACCTTGGGATTTCCATACTAACTGTATAATTACTGTAGTTTTTGACTGGATATACAGTAAACTACTGTAAACATTGCTGTGCATTTCACAGCCACATTTTTTACAGTGTAAACAGTTAATTAAGGACTCGCATTTAATGTTATATGATTTATGTGTATTCATGTGCATGCATATTAAGCGATTATCAAGGACCGCTGACTTGATTTATTACGAAACTGACGGAGGCCACTAACGCGGCCTCCGTCAGCGGATGTGTTTTCTTTTCTTTTTTGTTTTACTGTCAATCATTCATTATATTTTATAGATCAGTTATTGTTGCAGGTGAGGTGGAGGTAGCTCGGAAGGCGGGAAGGTGCGCTGGAAAATCAGGTTGACTTTTTATTTTCAGAGACCGTGCGACAAAGAAGAACGGAGGGAATCGCTTGCACTTGCTGCCAAACCAACTCACTTACTAACTTAAACACGTCTGTAAACATGCAAACATCTGCATTATGGTGTTTTATCATGTGTAATAAACCATTTATTAATTCTTCATACACTGCTAACAACATGATATTTAAATAGTGGAGATAAAAATGTGATTTATCAGGATATATCAGGATATAAAAACATCTGAAGCCACTGAACGCTTCTCACGTCATCGTATCCTTTCACAATAAAATCATCTCATGACCTTTTGGCCGAGAGCTAATTAGATACTTGATCTACATAAAATAACACAGTCTATTTTTATTAGCATGAGGAAAACGCTTATAGTTTCAAATACATATGCAAAATTGACTTTTACAGACTTGCGTGTGGATGTCTGACCTCTGTGGCATTTACTGTATTGTCCTGCGAGGCAAATTTCAGCCATCTGGTACTTCGGGCAAGTTCAAGCAAATGTTAAGATGTACTGTGTTTGCAACTATTATCTGGCCCGCTGTACTGCAACACATAATACAAACCACCACCACCACCAACCAACCAACCAACCACCTACATGATAGAAAACGGAGCTTCATATTACACATCTGATGCTCAAAGTGCTGTGGAATTAGATTTTGCCATTTGAAACACAAGACAAACAACGTCTCTGTCAGAACATCACACCCCACCATCATACACTAAAGCAGTGGCAGATGTATAGTGGCATAATTATGCAAAGAAATTGCGGTTATTTATGTTTCAAAGGCGCCCGGATCAAACATGTTCATACTCCTCACCGCCTCCCACCTCCACCCAACCTCCTGCTGTTATTGTTGCTGCTGCTGTTGCTGCCATTGTTGTTCCTGCTGTTTGTGTTGCCGTTTCTGCTGCTGCTCCATTTTTTTTTTCATTAGCTTGCTCCTCCACCTTTTGTAGCCCGCGCTAGTGACAATCTGAAAGCCAGTTGTTAATTTACAGATAATAACAAAGTCTGAGAGAGCAGAACAGAAGTGAAAAATGGCCTCATCTCTTAGGAGGGGTCATTTTCTTTTCTCTTTTGTGGGGCTAGAAAAGGTGATGATGAAGCCGTGAGGCAACTTAAGAACATGTTGTCAGTCTCCACTAAAGCAGAGTCCACCAGACAAACTAAATAATCAAGTGAGAGCATGTGGAGGTTGCCATCTAATTGCTGATGCATTACTGGCCTCTAGTGGTGATGGGTAAAATGGGTGTAATGAATTGTGTAAATGGCAATAATGCAGAAATAAAGGCTCTCAGGCAATATGGTCACGTTAACTGTAAGTAAATTATATGACACTTGACAGGGCCTGTGTCTGCAGAGGCATGTTAACATTGACTTAACCCAGTGCTAAGGACTGTTGCCTCTAATGAGGGTAATCACCTCTGCAGAATTTCCCTCACTTCCATCAGATAATTACACACTTGAGTCAGACGAGACGGGAGGAGAAATAAATTCAGCGATAGGGAATCGAGTCAAAATAAGCATCAGTCTCAGGCGAGGACAGTTTCTCCAGCAAGCTGCCACGGCGGAATAAAAAAAAAATGAATATCTTTGTGGACGCGCGTCTGCAAACTGAATAATTCACGTTTCATGTAGGATAAAAATGCATACATGCACACCTACACATCAAACACGTGTGCTGTTTCTCACTTCGGTCAATATTGTTTGACAGACAAATCACAGAAAGGTAACCTGGAGGTCACTTTAGCCTGTGGCTGGATTTAATTTATGTGCAATTATGCAAATGAAGACAGTGGTTGATTACGGCACAGCAACTTTATTTATGATACACAGCGACAGACGTTCTCTTCTGGTACTCATTTCGAATTGTATTCTCATTGCTTCTGCGTCGGAGCGTCGTCCCTCACCGCTGGGAATATTTCAATTTCCTTGATGATCCGCTTAGCAATAACCTCGTTGTTTGCCGAAACCATCCTTCGAGACATCAAATCGAACGGTCCTCCTGAATTGTCAGACAAAGCCTTCATTAAGGGGTTTCGCCAAAACACAAATCCCGCTCTTAACCACGCTGCAACCTTCTCATCCATTAACTTTGGTTTGTAAGAATCGCTCGATTCTCTGTGATCATACACACCGTCAACGTCCAGCAGCACTCCTCCGGCTTCTTTGACTATAACCGCTCCGGCAGCAATGTCCCAGCAGTGGATCCCGATCTCGAAGAAGGCCTCCACCGCCCCTGTCGCCACCAGACACATGTTAGTGGCAGCTGTGCCGGATCCACGAAGCCTGTCAGGACAGATCGGTTGGAGGTGAATACAAGTGGGTTACAGTGCCCCACAAAGGAAGCGGACGGTAGCTATAGATGCAGTGAAGTGGGGAGGAAAGGGTTTAAAAAGGCAGTCTGGCAGTTGTAGCACCTTCATTTTATGCTCAATTTAAAATAATGCCTTAAAAATGCAATATCTACAAAAAATTTTAAGGTATCAAAAAGTAACCTAAGCTTATTTAAATGTGTATTTGTTTAAATAACAGGTCACAGCAATGGAAAAAATATTATTTTACATACCGTTTATTTATAACTAAATAAGTATTTAGTTCCAGCTTTAGCTAAGGTTAGCCATGGCTTAGCTTTCACTTAATATCTAGTCTCAAAAATAAAAAAAAAACATGATTTTACACCAAAATTACACAATTGTAAGTGTGTGTAACACGTTTCAGATTCTTTTGTCGTGTCCACTTACCCGTGCACTGGGATGCAGAGGATCTTCTGCATTGTGGAGAAGATCTTGTTTACTTTTTCTGGGCTCCTGTCGGTTCCGTGCTCAGAGATGATAATAGACTTATTGATAGCTGCAACGACAAGATGCCAAAGAGGTCACTAGCAGTGCACGCACCTACAGTACTGGTCCAAACTGAATGTGTGGCCTTTTTCGATCAGCTTGAACGCTTTACTAAAACATTCTTAGAAAAATATGCCACATGTTTCCACAGATTCAGTTTCAAAAGCAAGGCAGTGGATGGCACAAGTTTGTGGTCCCTACAAAGAGTGTGTTATTTTCTTGCTTTCAGGAAACGGATTGGAAATAGGAAATTGTCTAATATTCAAAATAGTGTCCAAACCTTTAACTGGCACTTAAATATTACCTGTTACATCTGACACCTCAATTTTTTCATCGTTGCAGAAAGCTCCCTTGCCCCTTCTCGCTTTATACATCTTATCCTCCAAGCAGCTGTACACCACACCGAACTCCAACTGAAAACAGACGTCATTCTTAGAGCTTGCGTGTACGAAGTGTGGAGACACTGTTTTTACTGACTGTAAAGGGTGTGTTTGATTCGACATACCTCCTTATTGACGGCAAAGGCAATAGACACAGCCACGAACGGGAATCTGTAACAGAGTAGCATCAGATTTTATTACATAGATTGAAAAAGGACAAATTATTTCAAATAAAGAACATTTCTTGAAGGAAGTTTGACATTTGGTTTGGTCTTTGGCCCCTTAAAAAACTTACCCGTGTACGAAGTTCGTGGTGCCGTCCACAGGGTCTATGATCCATGTAGGTTTGTCGGTTAAGATACACGGCTCCCCCTTTGCGACGGACTCCTCTCCGATGAAACTGCAGAGCAGACGAACAAATGTCAAACTGTGCAACTGTGTGCACAGATTCATACGTGCAACGTAATGTGTGCATGTCTCACCAGTGCGCGTCTGCTCCGAATTCTTCTTTCAGAGACCCGATGATGATCTTCTCCACCCTCTCATCGGTCTTAGTGACGAGGTCTACAGTGGAGCTCTTTGTCATGACCCTTATTTCACTCTCCCCGGCCTTCCTGACTTCCTGAACAAATGGAATCATTTTGGTACACGTGAGTTAAATTAGGTCGTATTTAGATCATCACAAGACCTTCAGAAAGTCTGTTTTCAAGTATTGTCTGGAAGATATTAGAGGTTATTACTGAAGACATACCTCTCCAGCTTTCCTCGCCACTTCAACAGCAAAGTCATATGCCCTCTGCCAGGGGTCGGCCATTTTGTTTGTATGGGGGATTTACTGAGAACATATAAAACAAACAAAACTTAAATAAAAGTGCAGCAGTCAATCATAAAAGTGCAACTTTGAAGGAAAACAACAACTGGAAGCTATTCATAAAAGATTATTAGCACGTCTGTCAGGAAAGGTGAGAACGCCCACTAAACAATGCGTCCAAACCTGCATGCTTGGCACACTTCTCTTACAAAGGAATGAGTTACGCAACATTTCCGCAGCTTACAGCTGTCGGCACCACATTGTCTTAAATGGCCACCACAGGCCATAGGTTTTCAACTTGCACAACTGATTAAGAAAACAGCCGTTGGCAAAGGCGTAGGTTTGATTCTCAGGTGAATAAACACAAATTAAGACATGTACATGTGATTTACTGCATTTTATTTTTTGCAATTAAGAAAATAAGACATTATTCATTTCACATTTGTCATATTCAAAATCTTGCTTAAGTAAAAATACACATGCATTAGCATCAAAATATGCTTTCAAACAATATTTCAGTACAATATTACCTAGAGACGCTCAAGAGGAGTGCCTCAAAATGAACTAAATGAACTTGTCTGCCACTTTTTTAGTCAGAATTGTGACTGCATCCTCATAAAAAGTTTTAGGCTACACAATAATGCCAAAAGAGTTATTAATTATCCATCTGCTTTGATGACAAACAGCTGTCTAAAATGCCTTACCTTGTGAAGTCAGACGGGGCTGTCAGGGGTAGAGCTCCTGGATGCAAGTGCACCTTCTGCTCAAAAACTTCGAGATGCCTCCAACTGAAGAAGCTGGTATGACAGGGTGGGAAAAGTACTAGCACCGCCCCATACGGTATACAGCGAGTGAGTATCTCTGCCGGTTGAGTGGAATTTTTTTTTTTTTTTTGGGTGTCTCCGTTCCTCAGTCACCGTCAGTGAACAAAACGTGGAGGTGTCAAAGGAAGACACACCCTGTTCTGACATATAATCATATCTGTCATGCATGCATTAGTTGCCATGACCAGTAAACAAATGCAATGCATCACAGGCTTCATACTTTTATTTGAAATGATTTACAAATCAGATCTGCTGAGGTGAAGTGTACATTCCAGCTCCTGGCTTGGGATTTGCCATGACAAACAAAGCTCCTGTCAGTTTTATACTTCCTGACAGTTTCACAGCTATTGAGCTTCCCTTTTATGTCCTTTTATTGTATTCCACTACCGGAAAATACTTTGAGAGGTCCCCCTGGTGAGTCAGCGTAGATCACGTGCACATACAGGCTGCTCAAGGTTGGATAAAGTCTCCACGGCATCTCCACGAACAGACACACATGCATCTACATTTTATATGTCGAAATGCGTAACTATCATAACTGTTCACTCCTGCAGCGGTTGTTGTTGCTCAGGCATGTCAAAGCATGCAGTGATCTCACCTCATTATAACGTGATGCACCTTACATTTCATAAATTCTCTTCCTCTGTGAGAGAACGGCCACACTCTGGAGATACCGCTGGGTACAAATATCAAACAACAATATTATGATAGCTGTTAAGTCACCAGATTAGGTAACAGTGACTGAGCCTACGCCCGCTGATGAAAGTATTACAATATTTATAACAGTGTTACGAGATGAGGGCTGGTTGCGTTACCTAACTCTGCGACTAAACTGACAGAATTTACGAGACACTTTCAGTCGAATATTTTGGCCCCGAGGTGACCTCATTTGAACTCTCTGTCATGCTGCACTCGAGTCCCGAGGGAGTATAAAACACTGTTCTCTAAATCTTTGGGCTATCTCTGAAAATACCAGTTGTTTTGTGGGAAGTCATACCATGCTGATAGATGGATCGTTCAATAAGTGGTAACTGCGTGTCTCAGGAAAATGACATTATGCCTCTTACTCGCTCACAACCTGAGACGAGATGATAATGGTGATGTGCGGTTCATTAAGTGTTCGAATAAGGCTGGCGACGGCGCTTGACCGTGGTTTCTGTGAGGGGACGAAAAACTTTTACAAACACAAACCAAAGCGTGCGTTAGGATCTATTCGATACCCTCCTCCGTGCAGAGTAACTGTCTTGGTGTTTTGCAGAGGCTCGTCTAGACATGATGTTCATTACTGCCCCACCTTGCGTAACTCAAGTTGATGTGTGTTGAAATACCCTAAACCTGTTTCAGCAGAACACATTGTCACGGATTCACAAGCTGCACACAGAGAAGAAACAAACCTAACGCGTCACTATGGGGCATCATGAAGGGGGGGCTTATTGAAAGTTTTGTTTGACCGAGAGCAGCAGGAGAGCAGTTGTCACCCTCTGGTCCCCGTTGTGCACTAAATATAAGACGCTCTCTAAAATGTTGGGAGACAGGCTGAGGGAAGTGATAGGACAAGCAAAACAAATACATCAGTCCTGCCATCGCCCTGGCAGGTCCGTTATGAATAATTTATCCAGGATGACGGATGTTTTGGATGTTTGGTTCCCTGGAATCACAGCTGTAACTGAGGCCTGCCATGATCCCGAAGTTGCTGAAGGTCAACGGCGCATCATGAAAGATGAGCGGGAGCTTTTTCACCTGTCTGCGCTCCTTTATAACCTCGCCCCATTTTTTTGGAGTTTTCATGCTAGCGGCTCCGCGAGGCTGTTTGTTTGGAGCTCAAAGCTAATTACAGCAAGCTAACGTGCTCGCAATGAATATGTTAGCATGCTGATGAGGCTTTTCACACCGCACTTAGCCCAGGGCGAAAAGCATTTTTAAAACCTTCTCAGCCCCAGGCTGAGGGAGCTGTTAGCCTACGGTGACGAGACACCCCAGTTTGTCCGTGTATGTCCTGGTTTCTCTATGAGTCACAGGAAAGCATCACAGGCTTTAAGCTCAAGGAGGCTTACTCCTTCGGAGTACCTGGCAACATAAATCTGCATTCATAGCATCCATGGTGTTTAAATGTGCACTCAGTGTGTGTGCTTCCTGGTATGTGTAACATGGAGTGCATTTAAAGGTCCCAGTTTGGGGGTGTGAAAGTATAATATAATATGTCATCCTGTGTGGGCTTATCTGCTGAAAGACCAACTCAACATGGCTGAAAAGTACCAGTGTGAATGTAAACATTAGTGAGTTGTAAGCCCTGAGTTTAGGTTAACTCTGAGTTAACAATATGTGTGTGAAAAGTTATCCCTGGATCAACTTCTATCCTTAGACCTTGGCTAAGAATATTCAGTGTGTGACTTTAGTTTAGCATCATCCAGGTTTGGATGAACCCGTGAATCTATTCAGTAGCTGTTGAGCCAATTCACTGAAAATCAAAAATGTCACTATGCCGGTGCAGCGACGGGATACGTCACAGGATTGCCAAATAGTTGTTGATATTTCAGTCTGAAAAAATGCAGCGGAACGGCTAACAGACTGACATTATCATATATAGTGTCATGACGCTAGAGATAAGACGATCTCTTAAGCTTCTGTATCACATGATAGGTTTAGTCTGCTTTGCTGTATTTCCTAAAGCTACTAAAAGTAATTTATCTGTATGTATGCCTGGCTTCAAACTAGGATGGACAAGTAGTGTTCTGAAGGATGCAATTACTAGTAACAGAGCAGGACACAGATTGTATAATGTAATCTTCATATTTATGCTAGACAGGTTGGGTATGATTGAAGCTCTACAATTCAGATTTATTCTATATTGTTTGTCACAGTCCTCAAAAATAACATTGAAAATAAAGTATAGACGAACAAGACCACTGCAACATTAGTCTATTGTAGAGTGGCCAAAGTATTAAAGAAGTTATAGCTGAGGACACAAAGGGGCTTTTTTTTGATTGGTTTTATCTGCAGCCAGAGGGGAGGAGGGTAAAGCTTGGGTTGATGGGGTGGCAGGGGTCGTGTGCTATAGTCAAGTGGTGGTGGTGGTGGTGTCAATGAGGGCTGGCAGGTTGGAAAGGTGGAGACCAATTATTTTGGAAGATGTGTTGGTGATTTTCACGAGTTCATTTCTATGTAAGGTGAAATAGTAGGTGGCAAAGTACAGATTGGATATTTCGGTATAGAAGTGGGAGGTGGGGTTTGACTGAGAGAGTCCTCAGTTTGAGGATGGCAGAGAGTCTTTGTTGGCAGCATTTATTGATGTCTGTAATGTGGTGATCAAAGCTTTGTTTATTGCCCAGGATGATGCCGAGGTACTTGGAGGGGCAATGAGGGGTGGTGAGTTTATTGCGGGTGTCAAAGATGAGCTCCCTCGTCTGGGTGGCGTTAAGGAGGAGGCGACTGTGCACCAGCGGGTGAAGTGGGCGATGAATTGTTGGTAGGTTGTGAGTCACTATAAGTGAGAAAAGTATAGCATGAGAATATTTTAAGTAATTTGTAATGAGGCAGTCATTGGTGTTGAATGTGTATGGAAAGGGCCCTAAAACGTAGCCTTGGGGTGCTCCGACGCTCTCTCACTCTCATTCACTGTCTATGTCGCTCAACCAAGGCTCGCTGTCAAACTCAAGACTCTGTATGCAAATTTCAGGACAAACCACCTTAGATATTTCAGTTTGGACTAATGCAGTGGACTTCACAAACCACAAAGAGACATACTGGGGTTTAGAAATGAAACTGAAAAGCATTGGAAACAAAGAAAAAACATTCTGTTAAACGTCTACACAGCCTGACTCTCTGGTCTCTGGGGGCACATTTTTGGGATGAAGCAGGAAAACACAGCCCTGCCAGTTTTTCAAAGAACAATAGTTGGTACTTCCTTTAACAGCAACATGCAGGACATGCAGTGAATTTGTAAGGACTTTGTTGGTGGAAAGAAGTACAAAAACATTACAAAAGTTGGAACTTGTTAAGTAACTCTTGGCGAAAAGGTGGAGTTGACAGCGAAGGACTTCAGCTGTCTTGACTCTGGAAATCATTCCCAACACTGGTGATTACGTCTGAACGCCCCCGCTGCAGACTAACATGGACCATTGATTTCTGTAGAAAGGGGGGGGGGCAGCAGTTTAAAACCTGGGTTTGCTCAAGTAAAGTGTTTTAAAACCATTTTGTAAGTCATCAGCAAACACAAGCTGAAAAAAAAACAGAGACAGCGGTCCGTGGAGAGCAAAACTCGAGGCTATTTCATAGAGCACATCAACCCAGGGGGCAGTCCAAGACTCTGCATGTGCAGTATCCGCAGCACCGAAGGAAAGGGCAGGGGAAATGCAGCAGAGAATTTTACATGGTGTAATGGCTGTGAAAGCTTTTATCTCTCTACTAAATCACGGTAGCAGTCACTGTTTTTTTTTTACCCCAAGTGTTTTATGGAGTTTCAGAGGCCTGTTTTCTGTTTATTTGATTTCCTGTTTGCCGCAAGAGACGCTTTTCTTTCTTGATATTTTTACTTTATAGGTTTTATAAAGAGAAAAGACGGTTTATCACGTTTCTAGGTCAGAGCAAATATGGACATTTATTTATGTTCCGAACACGCGGCTGATTCAGGTCACTGCACGGGTGTCACAGAGGTGTTTAGGAGCCGTGCCTGTGATTGAAGACAGAGGGATTTTCATTTCTCCGATGTAGTTCCAGATAAAATCAGATCTCAGAACATACAGGCTGTTTTCCCAGCGAAGGGGCTATAAATAATTTTGTGGGAGCGTTACGGCGGCGTAACATGGGAGCAGTCTTGGCAGATTTTATTGCGCATTGTTCTCTTAACTTTCTTGTTTTTGGTGTTGTGGACGGTTTATTAACGCGTTTCACCGGGAACAAGTCACGACAATGAAGTCTCACATTTAATCAAATGGAATCCCAAGTTCTGCAGTGTCAGCACTTTCTCACACAAATGTTCTTACTCAGGCTTTACTACCGTCGCCAATTACTGCCTTCGGTTTACGAGGATAGCCAACATGTGGATGCAGGCTGACACCTGTCTCTGCAGGGCTTTAATGACATGAATTTATCCATCTGTAGATTGTCAGAAAGAGGCAGGGCACGAGGAGATATTCATAGTGCTTTTTTATTTTTATTGGCTGCATTCGTTACATCCTGACAAGAAAAACCCACTTTTGATAATCATTGTATTAAAACACTGTCAACATACTGCACCCACTTTCCAGGACAGCATCAGCTTATTTAAGTCTGGACTTCATAAAGAAGCAGGTACACAGTACAGTAGTTGTATGTACACAGTGTTTGGCGTACATATTCTTGTATTAGCTATAGTGCAAGCTAGTGACGGCATTTATTTACCGTATAAACAAACATCTTGAAGCTGAATATAATGGCTTAAGAATCAAGCACCAAAATCCTGCAGCACGTTGACACTAAAATGATTGTACTGCAGGGCTCTGCAGAGGTATATTATCAGTAAATTTCCTTGATTTTGTTTGGAACGGATTGTCTACATAAATAAATACAAACAATAAAAAAAATGTCAGATAATACTGTTAAAATAATTCTATTATCTATCATCATTAATCACGTCATTACCATTAAAATAAGTTACAATAGAATAAACGTAGAAAACCTGCTGACACCGTGACCTGACCCCACATAAACAGAAGAGGATGGACGGACGGACGGAGAATAGAAAGTATGAAACCGTGAATGTCGAGGTGCAGAAGTGGAACAATGAAGCAGAAAGAAGACCAAAAGATCAAGTGCTGAATATTTAACAAACCCACGCGGCGGTTCTTCAGAGGTAAGTTCATCGTTTTGGTTCTTAAGGCAGAAGACGTTAAAATACAAAACACGCTACACGTTTAAGTAACTGTTCCGTCGGCTGAAGAGACGATGGACAGATGATGAAGTTGACTATTCGTCTGCGTCGTCCCTGCCGACGTCAAACTCCGTTATCTCTTTAGCGATGCGCTCCGCGATCACCTTGCTGCTGGCGACGATCAGCCTCCGAGACATCAGATCGAACGGTCCACCTGGATGACAAAGAAAGGAAGTAATAAAGTTCAACGTTACTTTACTTTCTTCTTTCTAAACGTGTGCTGTATTAACCTGAATGAACCAGCTGACGGCTGGGCTGATGTGATCAGTGCTTGAAGATCCAAAATTGAATTCCTCATTGAATTATTTTGATGGTAGAGATTTTTTATGAACTTCTCATTTCCTGACAGAGTAAACTTTTATTTTTTCTCAGTATTGCACGGCTTCTTTTGGGGTTGTGCATGTTGTTTGGCTGTAATGTGAAAGAATCCATAAGTGTGGCAGTTAAACCCCAGCAGAAATGATGAAGCATCCATAATGTGGCATTTGGAAAGTCGTTTCCCCTCTCTCCGTCGTTTGTATGCGCCGACACTGTCACTGACTGATCAGGTAATGGAAAATCTATTATTTAGTCTGAAGTCAGGGAGTTCCTACACTCTTTGAATAATACGATTTTATTTATTTAAATCGACGCATTGTGTGTACAAGAAGTTCCGAGCTAGTCCTGAGGGGGGAAAACACTTTATGTGCTTCAGTATAAAAGCAGATGGTGAAGGCGGGGGGACAAATGTGCCCTCTGTGGAATCAGAGAGCTGATCAGTGAGTTATAACCTTCAGTTATCGCGGCTGGACTCGGCTCTTTTACCTCACACGACCCCTCCATATGGGAGTGCGCACAGAGTCGACCCTATCCAGGCGTTCCAGTGCACTACAGAAGATGAAGAAAGAGGATGCGGTTACTCTGTGTCATTGTCAACAGCGCTGGTATGACTTGACAAACAGCGTCCTGGGCATCTTAAACCTCAGGCCAGCTGTTAGGTTGTTGTTTAAGATCAAATTTCTCAAACCCTTCTGCTTCCTCTATCACGTTCAAAACCGCCAGCTCGTCACCTTCGACAGTGTTTCACAGGCGTTTGTGAGCAGAAAGAGCTCAATGAGAATTAGTAACAATAAATAATTCATTTGCATTAATAACTTCTGTTGTGTTTGCGCTCAACGAACAGCGGCCCATGTAAAGCAGTCATCACTTCCATCCAGTGACTCAGCAGCTTTTGAAAAGTTCATCTTTGGAGACGCTCATGCTTTTTTTGACTCACCTGAAATATCCATGATGACTCCTCCAGCTTCGGTGACAATCGCCGCCCCTCCGGCCATGTCCCAGCAGTGGATGCCCATGTGGTAGTAAGCATCAGCTGATCCGCACGCCACCAGACACATGTTGACAGCTGCGCTGCCCGGGGAGCGGATACTGTGGATGGAGACAGGATGTTTGCTCTGCACGCGACACACTGCTAACCTCCAGATGTGAAAGTTTCATTTGTTTGTGACCGTTTTAAGTTGTAGACTTTTAAATGTTCATGAAAGCAGACGCCATTCGTGATACTACTGAGAAAAGAAGTTGTTTTGGGGGTATAACAAAAGCCAGAAATGGTGTGCACAATAAACATTCACCCACAGAACACTCTATTAGTACTATTACTACTACTCTGTGTAGTAATAGTTAGTGGCAGGGTCTGCCATTGTCACACTGGATTCAGCCGAGCAATGCCTGCATAAAACCCAGTGTTACTATTTCTATTTTTACCTCACTGATATAGGCTGCACTGTTTACTATTCACTCTCCTCAAACTGTATCGGAGCTGCTGAATAACATTACTGCCAGCTGAATGATGCTGCTTCACATTAAAAGTCTTCAACTGGCAAAACACATGGTGGCTTTTATTGTGAAGCGGCCACAGGAAATGCACAGTATTGGTCAGCGAGGTTAGCGGTTTGACAGGCTGCACACCCCCAACTGAAGTACGAGCGTCACCAGATCAACCAGGACTGGCATGTTCAGGTTTACAGCTTGTGCATTAGTGTATGTTTACCCGTGTACAGGGATGGTGAGGATGGTCCTCATGTTGGCCATCATTGTTTTGAATTGTTCAGGATCTTTCTTGAAGCCCATTTCTGTCAGCACCATGGACTGGCTGATATCTTGAAAGAGAAACACAAATGATCAGCTTCTCTCTCGGTGGAGCTGGTTGCTACAGGCGGAGAATACTGCTGTGATTTTACCTCCACCTGGTGGATTTATTAACGAACTGCAACACTGAAGCCTGGCGTGTGATTATCAATATTAACCTTCCTGTCCAGACACTTTGATGGGGACTCCGTTGCAGAATGCTCCTTTGCCTTTCCGCGCTGTGTACATTTTGTCCTCGATGCAGCTGTAGACGATCCCGAACTCGATCTAAGGCCAAGAAGCAGCACAGAAAACAACAGTGATTAATGTGGTGTGGGAGGAGGGTTAAAAATAGAACGAGAAAGAGAAACTGCTGTACTACTCCACAGAAATTCACTGGGTTATTGGGGCAATTACCATGTTGATGTTTCTCATAATTACAATGTTACAATGTCTTGGCAAACAATAAAACCTACCTCTTTCTTCACGGTGAAGCCGATCGATACGGACACAAACGGGAACCTGTGTGAATGTACAATATAAAACATTCGTTTAATGAACTCCCTATAGGTTTGAGCTCAAAGGAATCAATTTCTATTATCAGCTCATTTTCATCTGCGTTGTCTAATTATCCCTGACAAAGAGGACAATCCAAGAGAGAACCTAATTAAAAGATAAAAATAGTTAAGGGGCAACAAAAGATAAAAAAATACAAATCCAGTGCCATATCGGGTCTCTGGATGGTTTATGTAGTTCTCCAGCGCGGGCAGTACCTGTGAACGAAGTTGGTGGTGCCGTCGATCGGGTCGATGATCCAAGTGGGATTGTCTGTCAGAACGCTGGGAGCTCCTGCTGCTACCGACTCCTCTCCTATGAAGCTGTAACATCAGACCCAAAATAAACAAACAGTGATGTTTAGGTTAGCTCGACTGTAAAATGATTCTATTGCGCTCGATGCTCTCTACCTGCTGTGTTTACTTTCACTTTTCTATTAGAGAATATTATATGTGATATGAGGTACACCGAGGTCATGTCCTCTTTATGTCTGCTTTGATTTTAGTAGCAAGAAAATAAGGACCAAATACGCTGATAAAATATTCTTCCCACAGTCCCATCGAGCACTTCATATACCACCTCTGATGTCTACATTCCCTGGTAAAGTACCTGTGAGTGGGGTATTTTTCCTTGATGGAGGATATAATGAGCTGCTCCACTTTCTGGTCTGTCTCGGTCACCAGGTCAACCGGCGAGCTCTTCTGCATGACGGCGATGTCCTTCTGGAGCGCCTCGCGGATCATCTGGCAGAAACACAACGACGACGAAGACACCCTCAGCGAGGGGATTTTCTCTGGATGACTGGCTACATCTGCTACTTTAATTAGCCTAACATGCTGTGTGTTATGGCAACATACTGTTGGCAGTGATGGGTCAGAGATGATTAGGTGGAAGCTCCAGAGCCCGAATGAGAGCTACCTTTCTCCTGGATAACATTACTCTTTAAAAATACAGATGACTTTTAATTAACAAAAGTCTACGATACGAATGCAATGGAATATATATTTGCAGTTACATTTTTCCTCATTCTCTGTGCACAAATATCACTCTCAGCAGTGTAGACTTTATCCTGCTGGTCATTCATCTCTACATTTTATTTCAGATGTTATGTCAAACTCATCACTGTGATTTCTAGATGTTAAGAGGATGAACATAACTGAAGAAGAAGGTTCGACTGTCTACGTCTGTGAAGATCTTTGTCCCGCTCTGACAACTCGATCATGAAAACATGTCCAGTGTGTAACACACCCTTGATTTAGACTAATTTCTAGAAAAAGTTGACACAGGTTGCAGGCCTGATTTCCACCAGGTAGGACAACCGGGTAGGACACACCTGAGGATCTCATGGAGTGAGAAGTGAAATAGGGCACTAAAAGTTCAACTATAATAGGTGTGATGTGATTATGTTTCCTTGTTAGAGTCAAAATAAGACAAACTTGACTGAGAAATCTGCTTTTCATGAGGAACATATCTGTTTTAGAGAGTCAAACCCTCCCTTGCATGGTTCTTTGCTATTGTAAATACACTTGGTTTAAGCTTATAGTACCATATTTACGGCCGAAAAAAGTGATTTCCTAACCATACGCAGGCATTTTACCGTAATTACCGTGGTACTCACTCACCTTCCCTGCCTTCTTCGTGACCTCCACACACAGATCCATACACTCCTGCCACTCATCGCTCATCTTGACAGGTAGAGGGAGTTCCTGTATTGGCAGATTGTAACGCTGGAGGTTCCTGTTGAGTGGAAGCGACACTTCATTAACTGTCACAGTATCTTACAGACAGTTACAGTATATTTGCAGATACAGCCGGTGAGCTGCTGTCTGCCAAAAAAAAGAAGAGAAGAAGAAGAAGAAGAAGCGCCAACGGTTCGAACGTTAGCTACATTAGCTCCCTGTGCTACTTAGCTTTACGAGGCTACCGCTAGCATAACGGCAACTACGGCTACGTTAACGGTTTTATCTGGGAGATAATGCCTCCTAATTTTAATGCGCTTTAATTAACTATAGTACTTAAAGTATCAGTGAGCTACAGCTAATACAACCCACCTCCGGAAGACACTGACTTCTCAGTGTTGACTTTTAGGTATTAGCGAGGGTGGGACTAAAAGGCAGCTCTCGCTCTCATTGGTCAGTAAATGCCACTGGGTGTAAACTCGCCGCTCTGATTGGCTAGAGAAGGCTGTCACTTCTCCGTAGAGTTTAAGTCTTTGACAGGAAGCAGCAGCAGTGACGGATGGATGACTTCCGCAAATGTGAGTTATTATGTCGAGTTTTAATTAATGCACACCCGCAAACATTGAGTTTATAGTCTCAGTCCTGCTCAACAAACAGACTGAAGAACTCTCAGCTCTCAGTGGTGGCAGGAGGCGCAATAGACAACGGACAAATCAGCCCCTCTTTGCACATTTTTATCTATATGCTCACTTTCTATATTTTGTTTTGCTTGCCACAGTTATACATTTATTTTCTATGCAAATGTTTAACTCCTCTGCACATTTTTAATCTCTATGCACATATTTAAATCATATGCAAATGTTTAATCTTGGTACAAGTAGATTTCTCTGCGCATATTTAAATTTAGATCTATCTCGGTCTAGATTATCTAGGTTAAGCTTAATGTATGTTCAATGCATGTTTGCATGCTCCTACTGGATGCTTGAATACAATGCAATACAACATACAGTATATTGTACTGGTGGCAACACAAAGATCAGGGTTAAACAATGCTGTTACAGTAGTGTCATGCTAAGAAGTGGGGCCTATGGTTTATACAGAACAGGTAAGGTTAGTCTGGTTTGTGCATTTATATGTGCACATGTGAATGTATGAATAAATAATGCATCAAAAAATGGAAAGTGGAAAGTTTCCCCTCTTCTCCATCAATATTTTTACTCTACTCTGTGTGTCAGACTGGAAAGACCTCACTATGGATCCAGACACAGCTCACCCTGAGCTCTGCCTCTCTGAAGACTGCACTGAAGCCACCTATGTCGAGCACCCACCACCAGTCCCCGACCGCCCAAGCAGATTCGACTACTGGGAAGAGGTGCTGTGCAGCCAGGGCCTGGAAGGATGTTGTTACTGGGAGCTGGAGTGGAGAGGGCAGCAGGTTTGCGTAGCAGTGTCGTACAAAGGTGTAGGTAGGAAAGGTGGGAGCAATGACACTCGGTTTGGAATGAATAAGCTCTCCTGGAGTTTGGACTGCTCCGACTTTAATTTCCCTTTCTGGAACAATAATGAACTTACTGACGTGAAAGCACCTCCTTGTTCGAGGATAGGAGTCTTCTTAGACCACAAAGCGGGAACTCTGTCCTTTCACAGCATCTCGGACTCAGTGGCTCTCATCCACAGAGTCCAAACCACATTCACAGAGCCTCTTTATGCCGGCTTTGAGTTTTATAGTTATGGTGATCATGTTAAACTTTATCATGGACACAATTTGAACTGTGCAGACCAGTCTTAAAAGAAGAGACAAAGGTGCAACAATATATGTGTGTTATCATGACAATAAATGATATTCATTACTCCACTATGATGTGCAGAGTAATGAAGATACAAACACACACCTCTTTGGGCCAGAAGGCGGCAGCAGCAACACTGTGTGTGACAATGAGTGGCCAGTGGCTGCCTCTTGTGAAGAAGTCGACATGATGTTGTGTATAGAGAGTCTGTGTTTTAATATTGAGTTCATATATACATTTAATGATAAAATAGATGTCAAAACACGTCTCCATTGACCTGATAAAGCTTGTATGCAAATTTCTGCATGCACAAATCTTCATTTTAAGTCTACGTACATAATTTCAGAGCTACTTTTGGTCATTTTAGTCAGAGCTTTTGTAAGGAATTTCATATTTTTAATTCTGCTATTTTTCTTGGTGGTTTCTGACTTTTGGAAGTTTTAGAAGGCATCATGTGTCATCATCGTGTGTTATGAGAAGTGGGAACTGATGTTGCTGAAGAGTACATTAGTTTTCATTTTACTGTGCAAGAGAACATGACCTGTGTGATTTGACTCCAGGTTGACAAGTTCACCTTGAAGCTACTTCACCTCCATCAGTGGGGGCAACACATAAAAAAACCCTAAAATATAGGGAGCACCAAGTTTGAAATAATTCAATCTTAAGTGCCAACAAAAGAGACGACACTCATCTTTGAGAACGATCCATGATTTTTCCCTTAATGTTTCAACTCATGAGTTATTAATGCTGTAAATCTATGAAACATTTTCTTTTTTATGCATACAGATTGTCAGAGTCATGCAAATTTTTTTATAGAGCGATTTCCTCCATTTTACCTGTCTCTGGACATTATTAATAGTTACTGTAATTTCTGTTGTTTGACTGGCATTAAAATTAGTTACAACATGAAGCACCATAAGAGTAAATTTGCTCTCTTCGGCTCTTCCTTTAAAGTTTTAAACAGATATATTACGTCTCTCTCTATGACATTATATTTGGCTGATTAACCTCAGGGTGTTTTATGTCAATAAGTCCTGTGGGGACGCTCAATCCTCCTGTGCACAGTGCTAACAAAGCAATTAGCTTTAAAAACACAAGGGCACTGTCTCGTTCATACCGTCCCACAGACCCTCAGACGGCCTTTATGTCACCAATTTAAAATGGCAATTATCTTTCAGCAGTTAATGAGAAGTCTGGCAGCAGTGAGGCACATATTAAATATAATTCCTTCAAGCTAGACAGTGTTTTTTTTGTATTATGTCTCTGACAAGGAATATAATGAAAATCACATTCAGCTGATTGCAGTTTGAATTTTCTACACATTTGGTGACAAATACCAGACTAAACTGTCTGCCTTTAGACGCTAAGTGTTTATGGTTGTGCAAGGATGGGAAGTTCTTCAATTTCATTTCATCAAACCATTTCAAATGAAAAAACTGATTCACACGCCAACAGCCTGAAACAAACTGCAACAGCAGCTGTCACTTACTGATCGTACAGTTAATGCCACCTCAGTTTTGGACCGTTTGTCTGCGTGCTTGTGCTTAATCGCCGTGCTCACAGTGGTAATGCTGACATGCTGACGTTTAGCAGATGTTCACCTTGTTCGTCATCTTGTTTTAGAGCGTCAGCATGCGACGTTTGCCAGTTAGCACGAGACACGGAGTACGGCTGAGGCTGATGGGAATGTTGTTTGCAAGTGTTGGACAAACTGGAGATGATGGTGCTAGATGAGGAGTCAGAGTCGATACTCTTCATCTATATATTTAAGTCAACACCAACCAAAGATGTGTGACTGTTCCAGTATCAGTAAAGAGGTCGGGAGGTCGCACCTGAGCCACTCCAGCTGGGGCGTGGCCAACCAGGGGAAAATCATGGCACAAAGTTGAATTGTGTAGGTAAAAAAAAGACTTTCCTGATGCTTCTGTGGGAACATCTTTCGCATAAAATTACGTGCAGTAAGAGAATATGTTTGGCTTTACATGCTGTCAGCTGTCAGTTTAAAAAGACAGTTTCGTGTTCTCATTGTATGCCACGCCACACGAACCTGACGTAATACATAAATGACATAATTACATCCATTACTATCTTTAACGCAATACAGTGAGCTCATTTTGTCCAATAACACAAACATAAATGTCTTCTCCCGGCCCATCGTGGCACCACGTCCCAGAGAACAGCGCACACTCTATGTGGGGAGATTCCTAATGGCACCATGATGGGAGTCATGCGGATCTGCTCTTTGCAGGAGGAGGCCGGGAAAAGAAAAGAAAAAAAAAAAAAAACGCTCATCTGTCCTGATGGTCTCTGTTGGTTGAGGAAGGAGCTGCGTTTGTCGGTGACAACTATTAGCCCCGAGAGGAGGTTACGCATCAGATCACCCCACGGCGGGATAGAAATCTGACCCAGGCAAAGCAGCTGACATCACAGCCATGGAGCCGTTTGTTGCAATTTAACCTCCAACTTTGAAAATGGTGAGAATTGACTTCTGTATCTTAGCAGTGAATTAGAAAACTGGACACGCATTGCTTGTTAATTCGCATCTTTTTATAATTGCATGCGCTAACCACTGTAATTTAAATTCCTGTCTGACTACTTGAAATGTTAGGAGACGTCTTTGTTTTCTAAAGGTCAACCTCCTGCAGGGTGTTTGAAAAGCTACCAGATTTGGACTGACAGCTCTAGGTGAAAAAAATAAAAAGAATACACGGGAGGAAGTTCATGACACAGTCCACATCATGAGAAAGTTTTACATTTATGCAGCAGATACACTCCTTTTTCCAGGGAAATCCATTTTGGCCTGGAGTCAAATCTCTTTTTTTTTTGCTGTTTATCTACAGTAAGGCGGATTAAGTCATGTACACACACGTATCTTTTCTGAGGCGCCTTGAAGCAGTCCGGGGTCTCCCTATCACGAGCTCCCCAAAAACATCTGCACCCTTTGTAATGATCAGCGTGACAGCGTGTAAGTAAATCCTCCTGACATTCCCACAGCTCTTATCGTTTGATGTGCCCCTCCCAAACGTGATAGATAATGTCTTCTTTCTTCCATCTTTGTGTCCATTTCAAAGGGTTTATTATGCTCCTGCTCTGCCCCGCACAACTGAGAGCTCAGCTGGGAACCACCCCGAACATTAAACACATCGTGGTCGGAAGGTGTTATAATTACATCACGCTAGTTAACCCCAACTTGAGGTACCGTGCCGTTCTACGAGTTGTATTCAAACTCACAAATCTGAGCCTTAAAATGTGGCGATGAGACTTGATTTCCTCCTGAAGCAGAGGAATTTTGTTTTGCACTGGCGTGAGAAAATGATTTCCTGACACTTGTTTTGATGCAGTGTTGAATATGTTGTATTCATACTTAGGCTTCAGTAGGAAGAAAAGAAAAAAACTGAGACAAAGAGGGTTGCTGTAGGACAGAGGACGACTGATATGCTTCTCGTGAAAAGATGTTTTATCTCATGGGAACTTTGAGCTTTTATTGACACTCCTTGATTCATACATCAGATATTCAGAGATATTTGCTTAGGTTTTTTTTTTAATAACAAAGCTTAAACCTCATTTCATTGCAGTACAATTTATCACGACCAACAAAGAACCTTCTAGTTTGTCCAGGTCTTTAAACCCAAACTTTAGTTCCTGGTATATGACTTGGGAGTTGAATATCAACATTTAACGTACAAAAAAGTGTGATATGTTTGATCTTCAGGTGCAGGTATGACTGCGAGGACATCTGGAGGCAGTTTGAGGAGGCGGTGGTCCGTCAGACGTCTTGTAATGTGACTGCGGAGGATTATCATCAGATGTTTTATGCAGTGCCACAAACCTGGCCGTGTGATACGGTGAGGCTCCAAAATTAGATTTAAGGTCATAATCTTTCACTAATACCTCATAGAGAAACTTTTTTATGTTTCCCTCCTGTTTAGTTCCTCTTCTGGAGCAAAACCAGGACACTGATGCACAGCTACGCAGCTGTTGTACGTGACTTCTGGACACTGGAGGACACACTCGTCGGCTACATGTTCAACGACCTCATCTGGTGTGGACAAGAGGGAGACTCTGGTAGATCCTCTTTAGTATTAACAAGATGGAGGCAATTCGAAGAGCTCATACTCAAACTAAAACTTAGTTTTGTGACATTTAATCACGTCTATCCGTTGAGGAAAAAAACTAATGTAATGAGTTAACTTTCATTCGACATCACTGATCTATCAACATCAGTACAAACCATATAGAATACATATTTGCAGCTCTCACAGTCAGTGGATCATGAGAATCTTCTGTCCTCTTTCACTAACACAAACTGTAGAGTGCAGCATAAGCGGCTGACAACGGAAAATACATAGAAGATTCTTGGAGCGGCAGAAGTCAATATTTAATATATAATATGAGAGGAGTCGCCCATGAAGTCCATAAAAAAGTTGCACCTGCAGTTTCTCTTAGCTTTAGAGAGCTTTTTAGCATCTTTGAGCTAATTCATTACAACAGGCTGGTGAACAAAGAACTAAAGGTTCAGTTATTTTCCTCAAGAGTTGGAGGAGACCAAAAACCGAGCTAAAAGAGAGTGAATATGAGGCTTATATTATCGAAACACTGAGCCTCGGCCAATTCAGAATTTATTGATAATGCTTGTCATGACACAATGCCACTGCAAAACGGAAGAAACTGTCTTATCGTCCATAAGCCCTAAGGACAGAGAGACAACTACTCCATTATTCTCTGATTGTGGTTATCTGGTTGTGTTTTACCCGACCCTCTGGACATATTCTTGACCCTGCGTATCTCCATATGTGGCATGCTAGGATAGAAAATTCAGCACAATGCCAACAATAAACAAGTATTTTTATAATAAGGAAATTTCGTAGCATTCAGATGAATAGGATTTAATGCCCAGTGCGTGTCTACATGTCAACACATAACCAGAATTTGTTTTTCTCATTCGTCATTGTCGTCACGCGTCATTTTGAATATTATCAAGCTGACGATACTCTGCTCAACTGACAGCTGTGAATCTGACACACAGGTTTTGATTTCAGTACTTGTCCGGAGTGGTCGGCATGTAGAAATCATCCAGTGTATTCCTTGTGGAGGCAAGCTTCACAAAACGTGAGTTTTTCTTTCACGGTACGCGCAGCTGTGTTATTAACCGCACGACCGTTCCAGCACTAACAGCGGAACATCGCTCTCTTGTGATTTCCTTCACCTGTTTGTTAGTTTGCAGAAATGGCATGCGGCAACGTCACCGTGTTACTGAATGGGTCGATCGCCAACGCCTTCAACAGGAAAAGGTAAACATAACGAGCAAATGTTTTTGCAGTGGTGATGAATGATTATGTCTGAAATAATCTTTTCTTTTTATCGTGCAGCATGTTTGGAAGTGTTGAACTGGACGGCCTAAACCCGCACAGGGTGGATTATGTCAACATAAAAGTGGTGACCAACCTGGAAGGACCTTTTATGTGAGGATTAAAACACACCTTACAGTGAAATAATGAAGTACAGCTTTCCAGTAAGACACCCAAAGGGTTTGCCAGGTTGTGAAAAATAAGGTTCCTCCAGCGTAAAACAAAAGACAACTTCTAGATTTATTACCTGCAAGCCACAAACTCTATGGCTTGAACAGGGTGCTGGTTTTATGGACTATTGATATTATTATTATCGATATTTATGGCTTTACTCCTTTGGAGAGTTTCTGCACATGTATAATGACATTTATGGATAAACACGTGGCAGAGGCAACCCAAGTGTTCTCATTAATGACTTATTTTCAACCAGTGATACTGCCATTAGTTAGCAAAATGAACATTATAAATGATAAGACTTTATATAGATTCAAGTTTTTTCTCTTCTCTCAACAGAGAATCGTGTACTCAAGGATCCATTGTAGACCTGATCCAAATCCTCCAGTCCAGAGGTTTCCGCTGGACTTGCACAGACAACGACCAGTAAGTGTCGCCCAACAGGTTCTCGAAACCTTAAACGTGTTTTTCAACCCTGGTCCTCGGGGTTCAGCTCATCATCAAGCTGGTCATCAAGCTCTGCAGTGGCCTGATAACGAGCCACTCATTTGAATCAGGTGTGTTGGAGCAGGAAACATCTAAAACATGCAGGGCCGTGTTCCCAGAGGACCAGGGTTGAAAAACACTGCTCTAAACTCAATGACACAGTGCGCTGTTTGCCTGTGACAGATAGATACAGATGTTGTTCATGACTTAGTAATGCACTTCCTGATCCGATACCCTGGGGTGACGCATATCATTCTCATCCACAGGACCCTGATGATCCTTCAGTGTATCCAGAACCCCAAACAGTCCGCCTGCCAAACATGTGCAAACAGCCTGTCGCACAGAAGGAGCCTCACATTTAACTGACTCGCCCACAGATTCAGCATGTTTGACATTGTTGTTTGCAGTCTTGTTCACGGTGCATTAAATTAAACTGGCTGCTCAACAGATGTTTGAGTGTTTCCTTTACGCCAGCAGGGAACTGGGGGGGAAGCCTCTTCTCTCCTCTTCTTCTGAAGCCCCATCTCTTTACTATCAACTGCACTGTGCTAATTGAATTGATTGTTTTGGGTGGAGAGATGCACCACAAATGCAAAATATCAGTCGACCTGTTATTTTGTTGTTCTTGTCTAATTTTGGAGCCCTACCCTTACGATGAAAGCTTAATTGAAGCTTGGCCAAGACGGATAAAGGATTTATCAGCACACTTGTCATGACATGACGCTGCCTGAATTCTGAAGAAGCCGTCCTCTTCAACTAATCTTTATGCCCTCAGAATAGTGACACAACTAATACGTTTACACTCAGTGGTTAAATTGTTTTCTGACTCTGTACCTATCTGTTGTGTCTAGACAGTGGGATATTCTTGGTTAGCAATGTTCAGAACAGTGCTTGCTGTCCCGAACACGCGAATACAGCGGCTCTGTATCTCAAGGAGAGAAGTCAGTGTCCAATAACAATCTAAGATTAAACACTATTCCATGAGAAGTATTTGGTTTCATGTGCTCAGTGTGCATGAATTCAAACGCCTCGGGCCCGAACACACCCGTACAGATACAGTCCAGTGTGCAACCTGACCTTTTTGCTTTCACACAAGGTAGATCCGGTAGCACCGAAATCACAGCTCGGAGTTTGAATTGAACTTTGAAGCACTTCGACAACATTTAGTCAATTCATGATATGAAATCATTACAGCAGGAAACATGTATTCGTATTATAATTATTATGAAGTCGTTATATTTTCTGCAAAATAAGAACTTGTTTAACTTTTTAGTTTTGATCCCGCTGCATCAACCGTCTGCAGCATTTCACAACATGTTCACTGCTGAGGGCTACTCCGTGACCTTTGACCTATAACCAAATGCCCTCCTTCAATAGCTGGTGAACATTTCAATTCCACAAACTCCACCCACCCTGCCACACCTTGGTTTGGTATCAGTGATACAGAAAGGTGACAGAGTGAGACCGGCTAACTTTAAAAACCACAAAAGCCAAACGAGTTTGACTCCCTTGAGGAAAGAGCGGGATTCAAACCTGTTCCTGTCTGAACCAGAAATATAGTTTTTTTTCTGCTATCCGAGAAACTTATTGAATATTGAGGCTAATTTTAAGGGAGTGAATGAAAAGTAAAATAATAAAGTTTTCAGATTGTTTAAACAATAGCACACTCTAAAATATTAAGTAAAAGTACAGAAACATTTGCAGCTAAATGTCCTTTCATTAAAAATAAAAATACTCATACTACACAGTACTGCTGGGTTTAGATCAATTAATCATATGATATATACACCATGCGATGTTTTGTGTCTAAAATATTGTACTAGTACTTATTGTGTATTGTACTACTTGTAGCAGTGCCATAAATGATGAAATATGATGGATTATTATATATAAACGTAAGACTTGCGTCCACTTCTTGAGTTTTCTTGAATATTAACCAGAGTGGAATAAGAACTAAGATGATTTACATGAGTAAAAGCAGCAGGACTGGTATTACAAGTACTTCCCCCACTGCTGGATGGTCTTGTTGTGGCCCATCTCAGCTGATTGGAGCAGGTAAGCTACGAGCTACTGCAAGTGTAAGTTACTGCAAGTACTTATTTACTGCAAGACCCAAGTGTGAGGAGAATCGACGCAGGAAAATGGCCATTGTTACAGGTTTCACCTTAAGCGCGTTGGCTGCTGTTGGCACTGTGATCCCTCGCACAAACACCCACGTTAAAACTATTTTTCTAAATAGGTCTGAAGTGTTTTAAGTTTTAAGTGTCTTTATTTCTAACAGTTTCTCATGTTTGTAACAGTATGACAGTGCTATACTTTTACTTGTTAGTTAGTTACTAGTTACTTTTCAGATTACAAACTTTCACACCCTTCCTGCCCGTTGAAATGTGTTTTTAATTAACTGAAGGATGGGTTGAACAAATATTCCTATTTTCATGTGATGAGACGTAATAATATATAATACAATCATCTGAAAAGAATGATAAATACTCCACCTGTTGGTCCTACATACTTTATTTTGCTCCACCATAGTCCAGGAGGAAATATTGTACTTTTTATGGCACTGCATGTATTCAGTAACTTTAGTTACTACTAATAATAGCCACGGGCTAATAATAAACACCAGCTGGTCACTTTATTTGCTACACTTGTGTCCAGTGTGATCCAATAACAACTAGAACCGGTAGAAGCGGTCTTGTTGTGGTCCTCGGACCTCAGTTTGAGCAGCTCCTCCCTGACGAATAAGATCGCTGACCGGAGAGAAGACGCGGCCACGAGCCACCGCGCGGGTGCGCGCGTCCAGTTATTGCGCTCCTCCGTGTGTTTGTATAGAGAGCGCGAACAGACAGTGTGAACTGTGTGAACAAACAGTTGGACAGCCAGATTTTAAGACTGAAGAGCCCGAGCATGGAGCGCGGAGGGCGCCGCGCTCCGAGGAAAGGACGCAGGAGGAGATGCTGCATTGGTTTCGCCGCCGTCTTGCTCTCCATGGGCATTATCGCTCTGGTGCTGGCGCTGACGCTCCGTCACAAACCGTTTCAAACCACCTTCACAGAAAGGTGTGAGAAGGCCGAAGGGTAAGCGACTTCACCTGAACAGCCCAACGCCTGAACGCAGTCTGGATCGGTCTAACATGTACTCCACTACATCTGCTTTAGTTACTAGTTACTTTTCAGATTACAAACTTAAACACCCTTCCTGTCCACTGTGATTCATACTGTAAGTAACTGAAGGATGGGGGAAGAAAATATTCATATTTCTGAAGCTGAATAATTTATAATAGTTGAATTATTATTATGGAAAATAAAAACAGGCTGTAATTATGATGACCATGATGCATTGCTGTAGATTCAACTACCCCAAAACAGAAAGAGTGAAACATAAAGGTCCAGTGTTTAGCATTAAAGGAGCTCTATTTACATAATATGGCAGAACTGTAATATAATATTCATAACTATGGTTTCACTACTGTACACTATAATAATCTGAGACACTAGAGTCCGCCATGTTTACTACGGTAGCCCAGAATGGACAGAGCCACCATAGTTTCTTCTCCACACGTCACTTCACTGTGAGGGGCGTTCAGCTGGGCGCAATCTGCAACCTCTCCACTATCTCGCACCAAATCCTACATAGAGCTCCTTTGAAAACATATTTCAGGTACTTTAGTTTTACTTACATGGTCCACGGGGAAATATTGTACTTTTTTAATAGCACTGCATTGTATCTTTAGTTGCTACAAATAAACAACTCCAACGGCATAAACTCTGCTTTTACGACACTGGCAGAGCGGGAATAATGTAAATATTTTTCCATGTATGTAAATGGGGTGGCCAGAATATTAGAAACACCTCCCAGTGTAATGCAGTGTAGTTTGTCACTATAGTTACATTAAAACCTCTCGGACAGGGACAACAAAATGAGAACTTCTGAAGGCAGGAGTAACTGGAGTGTTGTTGTTGTCCTCCTCTGGGTCTGATCTGCTTCACTCACACAGTCTGCTCCCTCTTTTTATAAGTTTGTTATTCTTTCTGACTGCTTCATGAGTCTCGTCTCACTGGACTTTGTTTTGGTCAGAGGCGGTTTCTCTACAAATAATTCCTTAAAGATCATAGTCCATACTGCTGCACTGTTTATTATTATAGTGTCAACATAAAATCAGATCACTTCCCAGTCTGTGTGTGCGTTAGTTTTGGATTTGAGTGAGTGAGTGATTAAAGCTCAGTGTGTTGTGTATCTCACGGAGACTGCAGACAAAAGGTCATGAAGATGAACAGATACAGCTCTTTGTATAGTGTTCATCGGTTTTCGCCACACCCAGTACAACATACAACAAATAAGTCACAGTAACCAGAGTAGAATAGGAACTTTGTATTTTGTATTTTACTTGAGTGGAAGCAGCAGTACTAAAGTAGTACAAGTGCTTCTCACTACTGAACACTCTCGTTGTGGTCCTCAGATCTCACCGCGTGCAGCTCCTCTTTCACAGAGAACCTAACCCACATGTGCACACACACACGCACGCGCGCAGTTATTGTTCCCCGCCTTATAAATAGAGGCCGAGACCTGAGCTCGAGCAGCTAGAGCTGAGAGCGTTTATGCAGGATGGAGAGCAACGTCCCCCTGCAGGCGCGCGGAGAGCAAGTGGAGTTAGGAGCGAGTCGTGCAGAGCGTCCTCCGGAGAACAGACAGAAGAAAGTGGCCGTCGCTTCAGGTGTCGGCATAGTCATGCTGGGCACTGTCAGCACGGTGCTGGCAGTGACGCTGTCTAACGACCAGTTTTCAACATTCTTTCTAGATTCTTGTAAGAAGTTAGGAGGACGGTAAGCGACTTTATTTCACTTTGTCGTCTATAAATTATATTTTTAACTCAACAATATCTGCCTGAAGCTGAATAAGATTTAATAAGGCGGTGTAAAGGAGTTTATTTATGCTGAACTTTACCGCTGTAAAACAATCAGAAAGTAAAGTTTCTGTGTGTGTGTGTGTGTGTCCCTCTCTCAGGCAAACCAAATTAAACTTCTTGCCATTGTTTTGCCGCACAGACTGAAGTCAGGCTCAGACGCAGAAGCTGCTTTATGAATGAATGAAACCTCGCCGTGCTCGTTTTGCCCTCGTGCAGGCTCACCGCCTCGTACTCTGTGTTTTGAATTTGAGCTGAACTTGAGTCAGATCTCACGCACTGCACCTTAAAATGCAGAAGCTGTCTGCACGCAGCTGCACGCTGGCAGGCTTTAGCAATCCTGGCAAGTACCAACGTTTCACATCCAGGAGAAAGAGTAACTGAAAGTGGATTTAATGCTAAAGTTGGAGTGCAGCCCGAGATTTAGGCAAATATCGACTGCAAATATGAACTGGGCATTTGTGTAGGGTGTTTTCCAATCATTACATCTTTTGAATATATAACATAAATGAGGAGTTATATCTCACAGACGTAGAGTTAATAATGCATGGTGATGCTGGTGTCCAGTGTGTACCCCGGCTCTGTCCCAGTGCCAGCTGGGATTGGCTCTTGTCTCTCACGACTCGGGTACAGAAAAACGGATGTTAAATTACGACTGGAACACATCCAGTAAATAAACAGCCTGTCACACTAATACGAGCGCGTGGCTCCGCACTTCAGCCTTTTTCGTCAGGATAAAGCTACTGAGACTAAGCAACGCTGTCATTTTTTTTCCAGATATGACTGTCAGAAGCTCTGGCGTGCATTTGAACAAGCCTACGTAGGACGGGACCCTTGTCAAGTTCCCATGGAAGCCTACGACCCTTTCATTGCTGAGGCCCACTTCAAACCTGCTTGCAACAGAGTAAAGATCACAAAGACTTTATCCACACATGTCATGCAGAATCACACCCGATATAACATGATATGATCTGTTTTTTATTATTATTTTTTTAGATGTTGTTCTGGAGCAAAACGAAGGATGTGGTCCACGACTTCACGGCTAAGAGAGATTGTTTCGTCACCTTGGAGGACACTCTTTTGGGATCCGTGGCGGACGGCCTAACCTGGTGTGGAAAGGAGGGCAGCAGAGGTAAGAAAAATATGGGTTGGGTTCATTTCAGCGCAGGAGAGTGTCATATTGAACTGTTCCCGCACTGACTCAGGCTTCAAGTGCATGTGAAGTGTTTAAACTGATATCACCTTTACTTTTGTAGCTTCTGTATCGTTTGGAAACACCTTAGCTCATTTCATTTAAGTAATTTAGTTATTGATAATATATGCTTTCTGCACCAGAACACCTTATATGTGAAGACCTGCTCAGCAGTAAACCTGACTCTGACAGTAGCAGTGAATTTCTGGCTGTTTGCATGACGGTTCCTCCCTGTGAAAGGGCCACAGAGTGTGTTTGTACACTTTGGTCTTTGACCAGATTACACAAACAAGATATGACGTTTTCTATTAGTGACCCCTGAAGGTGCTGGCACAGAGAGTCGGTTTCTAAGCGCAAGAAATAACTAAGAGTTTGAGATTGCAAAGATCAAATACAAGTAAATTATTTTAAGGTAGAGCGGGTCATGCAGTCAGGACTCTAGTGACTAGCTCCCTCCTCCCTCCTCCTCCTGTCATGTTGCTTTAGACACACCACTGGAAATACGCTCACACATTCACACACAGTGACTCGCTACGCGCTTACGTTATCTCTCCACATCTACGTCACCACTCGTTGGGCATTCCCTCAGCTCTGCTTCATGCGTCCATATCTGTCCACATATATAGCTGCTGCTGTGGCAGCCTGCTTATCAAGAGATGTGTAAACAACGGCTGACCCACATGTGACTCCAATGTGGAGCGCAGCATTAGGGTTAATGCATTTGACATAGTTTTGTACTGTTTAACTCCCAGATCATCAGAGGTTGTTATCATTACAGTCATATTGTAACTGTATGCACGCAGTAGGACGCATCATGGTCGTTTTACTGTGTTATCTCAGTGTGAGACGTCCTGAGGTTTCTGTTTCATCAGCTACACTCAAAGTTCTGAATGTGTGTTTGTTGTTGTTCTAGAAACATTCACCACGGGATGCCCGGGATGGATGGACTGTGAGAACAACCCCGTTCGCTCATTTTGGAACCGAGCCTCAGCTGCCGTGAGTTAACAAAGAAAAAGATTCGCTACGGTTTTGCCACAAACACAACAAGCGGTGGTTAAAATATCACGCGCGTGGAGCATAAGGTGGAGTAAATCTCTCCTGAATATGAACGATTATGATGGAGAGAAGAAAAAAGGTCAGCGGGCCTTCATCAATGGGGCTTTGTGCCGGTCTCTATGGAGCCACATTGCGTAGCTCTCTCCTGATCGAGCATTGGCAACCCACACATTCAGAGGAGCCCAGATTTGGAAGAAAGGCAGAAAGGCATCAGCAGCAAGCCACAAGTGTTTAAACCTGAAGCATGACACAGCAAAAAAACACACAGTCACCTTAGAAACAATAATTGATATTGCTGTAATTGACATTTTTACAATATAATATACAAATGATGACGTGGAAAGTGAAAGTGTGACAGGTTTATCTTAGGGCGATGAACCTCCTAGATTACATACTTCCCTTGAATCTGGTTCAATCTCCACCTGTGCTCTGAGCTACAAACAGCTAACAAACTGAGCTAACGTTAGCCAACAGCAGCGTCTGTCCATCAGGAAAATCAGCGAAGTCGCTGCTGGTGTGTGTTTAGTGTTACGTACTTCTTGTGAGCGATCGTACCTGGAGCAGAAATCTGTTATTTTATGGTAGAAAAGTTACACAATGTTGCAGGAAATCAGCAAAAATGAGAGATGTCCTGCTGCACAAACGCCCACCCAGCGATGCTCCCGTAGGGTCAACTGAGTTGTTGTGTGATACTTGGAATGTCTTGCCTACTTCTTACTTCCTCTTTCTATTCCCGGATGCGGGAGTGTCCCGTAAAGAAATAGCACTCACAGTTTGAAATCCTGTTCCTGCTTTTCTTTAATTGTTCGGTTCCTGTTGCCACTTTGAACAAGAAATCACTAAAATGATGGAAACATTTAGACGTAAGAAAGGGAAAATGCGACCCTTTAACGCACTCTTTTTCTCAGTTGGTAAAGATGTGGCATGTGGCAGAATGCTGCCACATGCTCTGCTCACTAGGTCAAACATTGCTCCTATTCTTAGCTCCCTTCACTGTTGCACATGGGATCCAGTTTACCATTCGCACCTACAGAGCATTGCATAGTCAGGCCCCTGCATACATGAGGCGCCCTGCACACTTCCTGTCTTGCCTGCATGCCCGCCTCAAGGCCTGTGCTGATCGAGCTTTTCAGGCTGTAGAGCTTCAACGTGGAATGCTCTACCTTCCCCTTCAGGGTCTGATGCCTTTAAAGGTCAGCTAAAGACACATGTTAAGACAAGCTGAGTGCATGCACCATGTCTTGTAATAATATGCATACATAATGCTTATTATCTGGTTATCATAGCTGCTGTCAGTGGACGGGATATATCGGGCAGCAAAGTGAACAGGGGTGTCCCGGTTCTGCAGCGGTTCCGAGGAAAGGACGGCAGTAAACTGGCGATGCATGTGGGGGCCGTGTGGTCCAAGACCTAAACTGCATTTTCTTTAATGTCCGCAGTTTGGAGAAGCTGCTTGTGGCGACGTCACAGTGATGCTAAACGGATCCATCGAGACCCCATTCAGTCCTCAGAGGTAAGCTGCGAACAGCAAATCTTCATGTGCACGTTGTAATTAGAGACAAGCGTCCCGCACCGGAGCGCCTGAGGCTCATACCTTTCAGCCTATAAAGAAATGACGGGACGGCTGTTTGCTCTTTCTTTGCCTTTGCTGTAAATCAGGCTGTAAGTTTCAGTTCACATCACGTCCACTCTGCTGACTGTAATGATGTTTTGTTGCATTTACCTTTTGTCTAGCATATTTGCTGTTTATGTCCAGTCCCCATTTTTCAGAGTTCCTCTTCAAACTTTGCTTCTATCCTCAGTATTTTTGCGAGCATCGAGGCGCCGAGGCTCAACTCCAGCCGCGTGAAGAAGCTGAATGTCGTCCTGGTCACACAGCCGGATTCTGTGTAAGATTTTAACCATATCAGGTTTAAAAGTAATGTATAAAGGACAACAGTGTTGTGTAAAAGTACATGATGGGATAACTGATCCTAATGTCGAGTTTTTTGCATCCTCTTCAGGGCAAACTGTGAAACTGCATCTTTAAAGGATTTACAGAAAGAGCTGGATAAGGGAATTACATATAACTGCAAGGAAGTGCCCGAGTGAGTACAGTGTGTTTCTGTGAGGGCGAACACACCCATGATCTCAACATCTGTCACGGTTTGTTCACGCTGCGTCTTTCCTGTGTCCCTCTCTGCAGAGCAAAGGTCCGGGAGTGTGCCTCCAATTCACACATAGCCTGTGGAGCCTGTTGGTGAAGATGTGTCCCGGCTTGTCGTGTAGATAATCTGACTTTCAGTTCGACAAGAACCAGCTACAAAAGACGTTTGTCTGGATAGTTTTCACTCCTCTCAACGGTCCAGTGTGTAGGATTTAGTAGCATCTATCGGTGTAGTTACTGGTTGCAGCATCTTCACCTCATCCTGCCCATGAAACGCAAAAGAAAAATGTGAAAGCTCCTCTCGAGTGTCACTATAAGGGACCAAAAACATACCATAATTTCTCAGGCGATTGTTACATTTGTGCCGCCTCCTAAATTTTACACACTGGACCTTTAAATAAAATGCATTGAAGGGAAAAGGATTTCTTTTTCTACCCGTGGGCCAGTTTGACTTAATGTGAAATGCGTCTTTATATAAATGCCTTTGAAAGATTTTTTACGATGTGACAATGCACTTTTGTATCTTTTATTGAATAAAGAGGTTTGGGCGTGATGGGAAAGCTTTCTAACTGTAAAAGAGTTCTTACCGTGTCAGTGCTGCCATCCATAATAATCACATTCATCTGATAATCTTACTCCTACCTGACGGTTAATGGGTTTTAAATAATAATTAAAATACGATGTTGTGAAGTGCGATTAAAATATTCCTCCTACACCTGTCTTACTAAACGCTTTGAGAATGTAATGCTGCTTTTTGTAATGTGAGATGGAAAGGAACCTTTTCCATGAAGATTTGATGCCATAAAAATGTCTTTTTTCTAACGTCTCTAACGTTTCCTATTTCATCAACCCCAAAAAACAGTGTGAGTATCAGATGGGAGGACTTTTCAACGTATAAATTCATCAGTTATTTCCTTTCAGTATGTTGAGTTTGGACTGCAGTATCATTTTCAACCACTAGATGTCAGTGATAGAAGTAAAGACATGTATTGTTCCTTTAACTACATTTGGGTTGTTTTGTTTGTTTCACCTCACCTTCCAGACGATGGAAGTTTTATTTCACGTGAGCGCCCCCTTTAATGGTCGTATTACAGGGTAATTACTGAGCTACAGTGAGATAAGGACAGTGATGTGTTCATATGTACACATATCAGACAAAAAAATGATTCACTTGTTGTTTCCCATTAATTTTCCTCACCTTCCAGACACCCATTAACACTTTCTTTGAGTTAATTCCAGTATAGTACACACTGTGAACACAAACGAGCTTTGTCCTCTCTTTTGGGTTACAACACACAAATATAGAAAGACAAACGTACGTGTAGAAAACTGATTAGAAAGTTTGTGTGTTTGTTTTTTCATCTCCTTTTGAAAAACTGTTGGTGCTATTTTAGATTTTTAACTGAAACATTCCTCTTTCACCAAATTTGACACATATATGTAATAAATTAATGAAGTATTCAACTGAAGCTATTTAATTTAAGTTAATTACGTATTTCATGTGGGTAGAGCCCAGTAATAACATTGGTGTATTCATGTTTTAAGTTATGTAATATTAGTTACCCCATGACCTTTGAACTGCAAAGTAATAATTAACAGTGAGTTGAAAACACTTCTCAACTTCTGCAAAGCATTTGGACGAAGAGAACTGCTCTCCAACCATGAACCTGAAAGTGATCATCGGCGTAGTTGCTGCTGTTGCTGCTGTAACGATTATTGTTGGAGTTACGCTGGGAGTGGTGCTGAATCCACCATGGGGGTTCAGTGATGAATTCATGGAAAGATGTGACGCGTTCACTGAAGGAAACAAGTAAGACTTTGTACTCTGTGAAGTGTTCATGCTGTCTTTACCTTTACACTTTGGAAACTTTGCAGGTTTGGCATCATAAGTTTAATTTTACCTGGTAAGAATCTCTGAACAATACCTGAACCTTCTCTGGGTTTGACAAACTTTGTTTTTCTGTCAGTAACCTGTTGGTTTTATTAAGTGGGAAATGGGAGGGATGTCAAACTGCACCTTTAGACCTACAGCTAAACATTTCAGATCATATATTCTTTCATTTATTTTTCAGAACCAGCTGTGAACAAATACTGGATGTCTTTGAACAAGCCTACGTAGGGAAGCCAAGCTGTAATGTTTCTATGTCAGCCTATGACCCCTTGATGACAGCGGTCCCCTTCATCCATCCATGCAACAAAGTAAACATCATGCACGTCATCAAATAAGAACAGACTTCTGTCATAATGCAGAACAGTAATACATTTAACAGTGTGATGTTTCTGGTTAGACAATGTTTTGGAGTGAAACCAAAGATCTGGTCCACGTATACACAAGTAAGAATAAGGATTGTTTCACCCTGGAGGACACTCTGCTGGGATATTGCCTGGATGACCTGACATGGTGTGGAAAGGAAGGCAGCAATGGTAAGATTCCTCAGATCCTACATCACCGACTTAGTTCAATTTAGGTTTCTAGGATATGTGAAACTGCAGTAACAAACACTGTCCTCTCCTCAATCTGTGTGTATTCTTATAGAAACCTTCACTTCTGGCTGCCCTGGGTGGGAAGACCGTGACTGTGAGAAGAACCCTGTTAGGTCATTTTGGACCAGAGCTTCTGAAGGAGTAAGAGTCCAACAAGAAATCACTGGTTTGAGCAATAAATACAACAGTCGTCTGTCAAATGTCGAATCTTTCTTGGGATTTTCTCACTGTGGTGGACCTGCAGTCCAAAAGTAATCTATACATGTCTTTACCATCACGTCTTCATGTAGTTTGCAGATCATGCCTGTGGAGAAGTCTCAGTAATGCTGGATGGATCACTGGATAAACCATTCGATCCCAACAGGTCAGCTTCCAGGTCTTTGGATGTCTTAATATTCGCTTTACATCTTTACATCATGTATTGCTCACAAACTTGAACGCTGCCTCTTCTAAATGCTGGTCTTTTATTTCTGCTGCAGTATATTTGCAGAGTTTGAAATGAGCAGACTCAAAGCCCCTAAAGTGAAGAAACTGAATGTGATTCTGGTCTCTGGAGAGAAGTATGTGTTGTTTTATCATCATGTTTTTGCCACATTTTGTCTGTAACAGTCATTTTCTGAGCATGTTTTGCACGTTTCCCTGTGTTCCTCTGATTTAGGTCCAGCTGTAACAGTCCGAATTTAAAGACAGACTTGAGGAATGCACTGGATCCAAAAGTTAATTATGTTTGCAAGGAAGTAAAGAAGTGAGTGAGAATTTCCAAATGTACTGTGTGTTTCTGTGACAGTGGATTAACTTCTTCTTATTTTGTCTCTTGTTGCAGATCTGACATCACGCAGTGCTCCCCCGCTCAAAATATGGGCTGTGCAGCCTGTTTTTAGAAGACGGTTGACTAAAATGTCAGATTACGCTTTGACCTGCACGTATTATGCATATTATATTACATTTGTGGTGCCTCCTAAATCTTACAAATGGACCTTTAAGTAAAATAAAGTGAAGTAAAAATGATTTCTTTTTCTACCTCGGCCAGTTTGACTGAATGTGAAATGTGTCTTGTGACAATGCACTTTTGTATCTGTTATTGAATAAATGGTTTGGGTTTGATAAAGTGCCGTGTACCGTATCAGTGCTGCTATACATCATAATCACGTTCAGCTTAAAATATTCCTCCTACACCTGTCTTGCTGAACACTTTGAGAATATAATGCTGCTTTTTGTTTCACGGATTAAAAGGGAAGCATTTCACAGACCAGTTTGCTCAGGCTCTAATTTTGTGAGGTGTAATAACAAGTTTTATAATATTTGATGATGGGTACTATGACGTTGGAACGGCTCTGAATGGCAGCAATAAACTGCTGCTTGCACACGAGACGGTGAGTGTGAGATCACCTCTTGGCATCTTTTAGGCAATGGTGTGTTGCAGTGACTCACCTGCCTCTCCTGACCACATGTCACTGGAATACACCATTGCCTAAAGGAGCCTCCCCTGCCTCTCCTGATTGCACCGCATTGGTGTATTCATAATTTAAGTTATATAAAATTGGCTAGTCCACGACCTTTGTACAGCGAGGTAATAATTAACAGTGTTATCAGAGTTATTAAAGACACTTCTCAACTTCTGCAAAGCATTTGGACGAAGAGAACTGCTCTCCAAACATGAACCTGAAAGTGATCATCGGCGTAGTTGTTGCTGTTGCTGCTGTATCGATTATTGTTGGAGTTACGCTGGGAGTGGTGCTGAATCCACCATGGGGGTTCAGTGATAAATTCATGGAGAGATGTGAGGACTTCACGGAAGGAAACACGTAAGACTTTGTACTCTGTGAAGTGTTCATGCTGTCTTTACCTGTACACTTTGGAAACTTCACAGCTTTGGCATGGAGGGATGTCAAACTGCACCTTTAGACCTACAGCTAAACATTTCAGATCATATATTCTTCCATTTATTTTTCAGAACCAGCTGTGAACAAATACTGGATGTCTTTGAACAAGCCTACGTAGGGAAGCCAAGCTGTAATGTTTCTATGTCAGCCTATGACCCCTTGATGACAACAGTCCCCTTCACCTATCCATGCAACAAAGTAAACATCATGCACGTCATCAAATAAGAGCAGACTTCTGTCATAACGTAGAACAATAATACATTTAACGATGTGATGTTTCTGGGCAGACAATGCTCTGGAGCAAAACCAACAAACTGGTCCACGGGTACACAAGTGAGAATAAAGATTGTTTCACTCTGGAAGACACTCTGCTGGGATATTGCCTGGATGGACGGACGTGGTGTGGAAAGGAAGGCAGCGATGGTAAGACAGACGCCGGACACTACAATATGTAAAATTGCAGTAACAAACACTGTCCTCTCCTCAATCTGTGTGTGTTCTTATAGAAACCTTCACTTCTGACTGCCCTAATTGGGAAGACTGTGAGAAGAACCCTGTTAGGTCATTTTGGACCAGAGCTTCTGAAGGAGTAAGTGTCCAACAAGAAATCACTGGTTTTAGCAATAAATACAACAGTCGTCTGTCAAATGTCGAATCTTTCTTGGGCTTTTCTCACTGTGGTGGACCTGCAGTCCAAAAGTAATCTATACATGTCTTTGCCATCACGTCTTCATGTAGTTTGCAGATTATGCCTGTGGAGAAGTCTCAGTAATGCTGGATGGATCACTGGATAAACCATTCGATCCCAACAGGTCAGCTTCCAGGCCTTTGGATGTCTTAATATTCACTTTACATCTTAGATATGTAAAACAAAAATGAATTCGTCTCTCACAAACTTGAACGCTGCCTCTTCTAAATGCTGGTCTTTTATTTCTGCTGCAGTACATTTGCAAGGATTGAGATAAAGAGACTCAAAGCCCCTAAAGTGACGAGTCTGAATGTGATTCTGGTCTCTGGAGAGAAGTATGTGTTGTTTTATCATCATGTTTTTGCCACATTTTGTCTGTAACAGTCATTTTCTGAGCATGTTTTGCACATTTCCCTGTGTTCCTCTGATTTAGGTCCAACTGTAACAGTCCGAATTTAAAGACAGACTTAAGGAATGCACTGGATCCAAAAGTTAATTATATTTGCAAGGAAGTAAAAAAGTGAGTGAGAATTCCTAAATGTACTGTGTGTTTCTGTGACACAGTGGATTAACTTCTTATTATTTTGTTTCTTGTTGCAGATCTGACATCACGCAGTGCTCCCCGGTTCAAAATATGGGCTGTGCAGCCTGTTTCTAGAAGACGGTTGACTAAAATATCAGATTACAACGTCAAACCTGACGTACCTAGTGCCTTTGGTTGAGTTTGACCTGAAGTATCAAAATAATCATAATACAAAGTAAATTAGTGCATTCATAATATGTCAGCTTTTGTAATTTTTACCAAAGTAAATCAAATATCATGTCCTGCTTTGGATTATCTTCAACTGATGATCTCTTGTCTTCTTTGGTTGCAAAGTTTTTCAATATGTTTTAAAGGAACAATATGGAACTCTACGTGTAACAGTGACCTCTAGTGGTTATAAATTGACACTGCAGAGCAGATTCAAAACACTGGAGAGTCGTCTCACTCCACTTCCCCTCCCAATGGTGGACTCTGTAGAAGAGGACGTTGAAGAGGGTAATTATAAGGCAGCAAAAACATAACGATACCATAATTTCTCAGGTGATTATACACCAATAACCTGCATGTATGATGCATATTATATTACATTTCTGGTGCCTCCTAAATCTTACACACTGGACCTTTAAATAAAATGAAGTGAAGTAAAAAGGATTTCTTTTTCTGCCTGTGGGTCAGTTTGACTGAATGTGATATGTGTCTTTATATAAAAGTTGTTTTTTTTTACAATGTGACAATGCACTTTTGTATCTTTTACTGAATAAAGGGTTTGGGTGTGATGAAGTGTCATGTACTGTATCAGTGCTGCTATCCACAATAACTCGGACCTGATGGTTTAAATAAAATGTTAAAATATGATGTTGTCAAATTGTTTTTGGTGTGATTAAAATATTCCTCCTACACCTGTCTTGCTAAACACTTTGTTGCAGTGACTCCCCTGCCTCTCCTGATGGCACCGCATTGGTGTATTCATAGTTTAAGTTATATAAAATTAGCTAGTCCACGACCTTCATGCAGCGAGGTAATAATTAACAGTGTTATCAGAGTTATTAAACACACTTCTCAACTTCTGCAAAGCATTTGGAGAACTGCTCTCCAAACATGAACCTGAAAGTGATCATCGGCGTACTTGCTGCTGTTGCTGCTGTAACGATTATTGTTGGAGTTACACTGGGAGTGGTGCTGAATCCACCACAGGAGCAACCACAGGAGCAACCACAGGAGCAACCACAGGGGTTCAGTGATAAATTCATGGAAAGATGTGAGAATTTTGCTAAAGGAAACACGTAAGACTTTGTACTCTGTGAAGTGTTCATGCTGTCTTTACCTGTACACTTTGGAAACTTTGCAGGTTTGGTATAATAAGTTTAATTTTACCTGGTAAGAATCTCTGAACAATACCTGAACCGTCTGCGGGTTTGACAGACTTTGTTTTTCTGTCAGTAACCTGTTGGTTTTATTAAGTGGGAAATGGGAGGGATGTCAAACTGCACCTTTGGACCTACAGCTAAACATTTCAGATCATATATTCTTTCATTTATTTTTCAGAACCAGCTGTGAACAAATACTGGATGTCTTTGAACAAGCCTACGTAGGGAAGGACGACTGTAGTGTTCCTGTATCAGCCTATGACCCCTTGATGACAGCGGCCCCCTTCACCTATCCATGCAGCAAAGTAAACATCATGCACTTCATCAAATAAGAGCAGACTTCTGTCATAATGTTGAACAGTAATACATTTAACAATGTGATGTTTTTTGGCAGACAATGTTCTGGAGCAAAACCAACGATCTGGTCCACGAGTACACAAAGAAGAACAAGGATTGTTTCACCATGGAAAACACTCTGCTGGGATATTGTCTGGATAACCTGTCATGGTGTGGAAAGGAAGGCAGCAGTGGTAAGACAGACGCTGGATACTTTCAGTTCAGTTTCATTAAATTTAGTTTAGTCTGTTTAGTAGATAAAGTAAAACAGAAAAAGACAAACAGGACTCCATCCATCCATTTCCTGTAACTGTTTATGCTCATTTGGGTAACTGGGAGGCTGGAGCCTGACAAACAGCATCTTCTTCTGCCCACTGAATGATTACAACTAGAATATGTGAAACTGCAGTAACAAACACTGTCCTCTCCTCAATCTGTGTGTGTTCTTATAGAAACCTTCACTTCTGGCTGCCCTGCGTGGGACAAATGTGTGAAGAACCCTGTTAGGTCATTTTGGACCAGAGCTTCTGAAGGAGTAAGAGTCCAACAAGAAATCACTGGTTTTGACAATAAATACAACAGTCGTCTGTCAAATGTTGAATCTTTCTTGGGCTTTTCTCACTGTGGTGGACCTGCAGTCCAAAAGTAATCTATACATGTCTTTACCATCACGTCTTCATGTAGTTTGCAGATCATGCCTGTGGAGAAGTCACAGTAATGTTGGATGGATCACTGGAAGACCCATTTGATCCCAACAGGTCAGCTTCCAGGCCTTTGGATGTCTTAATATTCGCTTTACATCTTAGATATATTACAAAAAATGAATTCTTCTCTCACAAACTTGAATACTTCCTCTTCTAAATGCTGGTCTTTTATTTCTGCTGCAGTGTATTCGCAACAATTGAGATAAAGAGACTCAAAGCCCCTAAAGTGAAGAAACTGAATGTGATTCTGGTCTCTGGAGAGAAGTATGTGTTGTTTTATCATCATGTTTTTGCCACATTTTGTCTGTAACAGTCATTTTCTGAGCATGTTTTGCACGTGTTTCCCTGTGTTCCTCTGATTTAGGTCCAACTGTAACAGTCCCAATTTAAAGACAGACTTGAGGAATGCACTGGATCCAAAAGTTAATTATATTTGCAAGGAAGTAAAAAAGTGAGTGAGAATTCCTAAATGTACTGTGTGTTTCTGTGACACAGTGGATTAACTTCTTATTTTGTCTCTTGTTGCAGATCTGACATCACGCAGTGCTCCCCGGTTCAAAATATGGGCTGTGCAGCCTGTTTCTAGAAGACGGTTGGTTATAAATTGACACTCTAGTGCAGATTCAAAACACTGGAGAGTCGTCTCACTCCACTTCCCCTCCCAATGGCGAACTCTGTAGAAGAGGACGTTGAAGAGGGTAATTATAAGGGAGCAAAAACATAACGATACCATAATTTGTCAGGTGATTATACACCAATAACCTGCATGTATGAAGTTTTGTTTTTTTACAATGTAACAATGCACTTTCGTATCTTTTACTGAATAAAAAGTTTGGGTGTGATGAAGTGTCGTTTACTGTATCAGTGCTGCTATCCACAATAACCACGTTCAACTTTTATAATATTTGATGAAGGCTACAATGACCTTGGAACGGCTCTGATGATCTTGCTTTTTATTTGGCTGTAAAATTTTAAATATGTTTTAAATCAAAAGTTTAAAAATATGTTTGAGCTGTGAAATGTGATGATTATTGATCGTGCAATGATTGTTGGCGTGCAAGATAACACATCACGCAGCTGTTTGACTGTTCTGAAATGCATGTGGTCAAATATTGAGTGTGCTTGTGCAATAAACCATCTGAGCAAAAGTGAAAGTATTGTTTGGTTTGTCTGGTCTAAGCAAGAGAACATGAAGTGATAGCTGACGTAAATAAATTCATCTTTGTGGTAATTTGAGGAGCTGTGAGGCTCTTCACTCAAACCACGCGGCCACACAAACTCCTACTTGACATTTAGGACATGCATGCTCATCCAGTTATCTTAGCTGTGTTTCCATTTTTGCTTTTTTGATTCACGGGAATCTTCTCTAGAAGGTACGTAGGTAAATGCACAAAACACTAAACTGCTCAACACACAAAAAGCATTCTTTAATAAAGTCACACCTGCTTTTATGTTTTTAGGTGCATGTAACAAAATGTCTTATCTCTTATGCATGTATGATCTGAAGACGTGTATGAATGTGTGCGTCTGAACCTTTCAGTGACACTGATGTGGCCGGAAGAAGGAGGCTCTTGACGAGCCTACTTAATGCTCAGTCCCCCTTTTGAGCTCCACTTCACTTCGCAGAGGATCAGTCCCAGCCAGGTGAAACAGCTGAGCTTCTCAACTTCTGCAAAGCATTTGGACGAAGAGAACTGCTCTCCAACCATGAAACTGAAAGTGATCATAGGCGTAGTTGCTGCTCTTGCTGCTGTTACATTGGGAGTGCAGCAGAATCAACCACAGGGGTTCAGAGCAACATTCATGAAAAGATGTGAGGAGTTCAAGGAAAGAAACAAGTAAGTTTTTCTGTCAGTAACCTGTTGGTTTCATTAAGTGGGAAATGGGAGGGATGTCAAAGTGCACCTTTAGACCTACAGCTAAACATTTCAGATCATATATTCTTTCATTTATTTTTCAGACCCTGCTGTAAACAAATCCTGGATGTCTTTGAACAAGCCTACGTAGGGAAGGACGACTGTAGTGTTCCTGTATCAGCCTATGACCCCTTGATGACAGCGGTCCCCTTCATCCATCCATGCGGCAAAGTAAACATCATGCACGTCATCAAATAAGAGCAGACTTCTGTCATAATGTAGAACAGTAATACATTTAACAGTGTGATGTTTCTGGTTAGACAATGCTCTGGAGCAAAACAGCAAAAGTGGTCCACGAGTACACAAAGAAGAACAAGGATTGTTTCACCCTGGAAAACACTCTGCTGGGATATTCCCTGGATGGACGGACGTGGTGTGGAAAGAAAGGCAGCAATGGTAAGACAGATGCCGGACACTTTGAGTTCAGTTTCATTAAATTTAGTTTAGTATAAAAAATAAAGCAGAAAAAGACAAACAGGACCCCATCCATCCATTTCCTGTAACTGTTTATGCTCATTTGGGTAACTGGGAGGCTGGAGCCTGACAAACAGCATCTTCTTCTGCCCACTGAATGATTACAACGACAATATGTGAAACTGCAGTAACAAACACTGTCCTCTCCTCAATCTGTGTGTGTTCTTATAGAAACCTTCACTTCTGGCTGCCCTGCGTGGGACAAATGTGTGAAGAACCCTGTTAGGTCATTTTGGACCAGAGCTTCTGAAGGAGTAAGAGTCCAACAAGAAATCACTGGTTTGAGCAATAAATACAACAGTCGTCTGTCAAATGTCGAATCTTTCTTGGGCTTTTCTCACTGTGGTGGACCTGCAGTCCAAAAGTAATCTATACATGTCTTTACCATCACGTCTTCATGTAGTTTGCAGATTATGCCTGTGATGAAGTCACAGTAATGCTGAATGGATCACTGGATAAACCATTCGACCCCACCAGGTCAGCTTCCAGGCCTTTGGATGTCTTAATATTCACTTTACATCTTAAATATGATTAAAGAAAGTTAATGTTTCTCTCACAACCTTGAACGCTGCCTCTTCTAAATGCTGGTCTTTTATTTCTGCTGCAGTACATTCGCAAGGATTGAGATAAAGAGACTCAAAGCCCCTAAAGTGACGAGTCTGAATGTGATTCTGGTCTCTGGAGAGAAGTATGTGTTGTTTTATCATCATGTTTTTGCCACATTTTGTCAATAACAGTCATTTTCTGAGCATGTTTTGCACATTTCCCCATGTTCCTCTGATTTAGGTCCAACTGTAACAGTCCGAATTTTAAAGACTTAAAGAATGCACTGGATCCAAAAGTTAAATATTTTTGCAAGGAAGTAAAGAAGTAAGTACAGCACATGTGTAAGTAAAAGAGATCATCCTCACTATAAAAACCAACCAACCAAATTTTGGTTCTGGTGATTTCTTAATCAATGATATGAATGTCAGGATGGATGATCTGACAGAGCGTGTGACTTTGACACTGTGTCCTGCCATCAGTGAACACTGGCAAACTTTTCCTGAGCTTGACCAAAGTCTCTTTCTAACTCTAACTAAGCAGTTTTAGTTGCTTAAATTAAAAGTGCGAAACCTCTATCGTTCCTAGATGTACTGTGTGTTTCTGTGACACAGGAGATTAACTTCTTATTTTGTCTCTTGTTGCAGATCTCAGATCGAGGAGTGCTCCCCCGCTCAAAATATGGGCTGTGCAGCCTGTTTTTAGAGGACGGTTGACTAAAATGTCAGATTACAACGTCAAACATGACGCAGAAAGCAGCTATTAAAATATCTGTCCTTTTGTACCCAGCACCTTTGCTTGAGTTTGACCTGAAATATCTTTCTTCTTGCTTGGCTGCAATTTTTTCAATATGTTTTAAAAGAACAATATGGAACTTTACCTGTAACAGCGACCTCTAGTTGTTTAAAATTGACACTGCAGAGCAGATTCAAAACACTGGAGAATCGTCTCACTCCATTTGCCCTCCCAATGGTGGATTCTGTAGAAGAGGACGTTGAAGAGGTTAATAATAAGGGAGCAAAAACATAACAATACTATAATTTGTCAGGTGATTATACACCAATAACCTGTATGTATGATGTATCTTTTATTTTTGGCGCCTCGTAAATCTTACACCCTGGACCCTTAAATAAAATTCTTTGCCATCATGCCTGTGGAGAAGTCTCAGTAATGCTGGATGGATTACTGGAAAACCCATTCGATGTTTGTTCTCTTTAAAGAATTTATCCTGATATTCTTTGTCTGGTCTGTGAAATGTAATTCTTCGGGTGTGTGTGTTTTGACATTTTTTATCTCTGCAGGAGGAATGCAGGTTTTCACCACTTCCTCTATTTACACATTGACCTGAGCTTTATCTTACCCGACTTTAGCATCAAAGTCATTCTAGAGAAGTGAAAAGCAGAACATGTAAGGAGTAGGAACTCACATACACATGACATGGCATGATGTGACATAGCACAAGACATCTGAAACACAGAATAAAACTTAATTTTTGTAACATTTCCCCCCTTTGTACTTTTAAAAAGATCTGCCTGTAAGAGTTTTTTGGGGTTATTTGAACTGGTTGTACTCCTTTTGATGAGTCCTACATCAGCTGATCCCTTGGACCACAATCCTCGGGGTAGCTCTAACTCCTCTTCGGCAACCAGTGCATCAAGCGATTGTGGGGTCTAGGCTAGTTTTCCCACTGAGGTGAACAGGTTTGACCGCCTGTGTGACCCAATTCAAATGGGTGCAATACACGTTCAGTTCACTCCCTCTTCTTTCCACTTGCAGTTTGATCTTATTTCTGAGAGAAACCCATCCAAATCTTCCCACTGTGAATTACTCGGTGGTATGAGACCCCCCCCTGAACAGCTTAGTTTCTGGATACTGATTAAATCCAGGCAAACCTCAGCACTGTGCATTAATTGTCTCTGAACAGGAACTTTGTGGTGAAAAATTTCCTTCACAGTTTCATTTCGGGTTCCTCGAGGCTCACCGTGCAAGCAGTTTCCTTTTTTGTCCCGGTATAGTTCAGTGAGGTTATTTTACAGCTGGGCTCTTTTAAAGAATTTATCATGATATTCTTTGTCTGGTCTTTGAAAGTACACTGTGCAATGTAACTCTGCGGGCGTGTGTTTTGACATTTTTCATCTCTGCAGCAGGAATGCAGGTTTTTACCAATTTCATTAACTTTTTAATTAAACTACTTCTCTGGCCCTAGGCTCTATCATCCACAACTTGGCATGTAACGGTCCTTCGTTCTCTTCCCCTTCTCATTAATAGCTTGCACTAAATCTTCACATTCTTTTACATGTAATCTGCCCACAAAGTCACACTTGTCCTGCCATCTCTTGAGGTCCCACCACTGTCTCCTCTCTCAGCCGGTCCTGGCCTACACAAAAATGAGGTTTAGAGACCCTCGTGGCGGGGTTTTTTAGTCAGTACACCTGCAGGATTCTCCAGTGCCGTTGCTGAACTTTATCTTCGTGACCTTAGCAATGTCCTTCTAGAAAAGCAAAGTCATATTACAGTGAAGTGAAAAGCAGAACATGTGAGGTGTAGGAACTCACGTACACATGACATGACATGACATGACACAAGACATTTGAAACACAGCATAAAACTAGATTTTTATAACAACGTGGACTTAAGGAAGGGATTGGGAAATGATCGTTGGTGCACATTACTGTAACACCTGCTTTTATATTTTTAGGTGCATGTAACAAAATGTTTTATCTCTGAAGGAATGTGTGTATGGTGTCAGACAGGAACATGTAGACTGTGTTTCAGAGTGACACTGATGTGGCCGGAAGAAGGAGGCTCTTGACCAGCCTACTTAATGCTCAGTCCCCCTTTTGAGCTCCACTTCACTTCGCCGAGGATAAGTCCCAGCCAGGTGAAACAGCTGAGCTTCTCAACTTCTGCAAAGCATTTGGACGAAGAGAACTGCTCTCCAAACATGAACCTGAAAGTGATCATAGGCGTAGTTGCTGCTCTTGCTGCTGTAACACTGGGAGTGCAGCAGAATCAACAACAGGGGTTCAGAGCAACATTCATGAAAAGATGTGAGGAGTTCAAGGGAAAGAAGTAAGACTTTGTACTCTGTAAAGTGTTCATGCTGTCTTTACCTGTACACTTTGGAAACTTTGCAGGTTTGGTATAATTAGTTTAATTTTACCTGGTAAGAATCTCTGAACAATACCTGAACCTTCTGCGGGTTTGACAGACTTTGTTTTTCTGTCAGCAACCTGTTGGTTTTATTAAGTGGGAAATGGGAGGGATGTCAAACTGCACCTTTAGACCTACAGCTAAACATTTCAGGTCATATATTCTCTCATTTATTTTTCAGGCCCCCCTGTAAAGAAATATCAAAGCTCTTTGAACAAGCCTACGTAGGGAAGGACGACTGTAGTGTTCCTGTAACAACCTATAACCCCTTGATGAAAGCGGTCCCCTTCACCCATCCATGCGGCAAAGTAAACATCATGCACGTCATCAAATAAGTGCAGACTTCTGTCATAATGTTGAACAGTAATACATTTAACAATGTGATGTTTTTGGGCAGTCAATGTTTTGGAGCAAGACAGCAAAAGTGGTCCACGAGTACACAAAGAAGAACAAGGATTGTTTCGCCATGGAAGACACTCTGCTGGGATATTGCCTGGACGGACAGACATGGTGTGGAAAGAAAGGCAGCAGTGGTAAGACAGACGCCGGACACTTTGAGTTCAGTTTCATTAAATTTGTATGTTTAGTAGATAAAGTAAAACAGAAAAAGACAAACAGGACCCCATCCATCCATTTCCTGTAACTGTTTATGCTCATTTGTGTAGCTGGGAGGCTGGAACCGATCCCAGTATGGCGAGAGGCGCAATACATCCTGGACAAGTCGGCAGTTTCTCACAGAGTACATAGAGACAGACATTTACACTCACATTCACACCTATGGGCAATTGAGAGTCACCAATTAGCCTGTTAAGTGCATGTTTTCGGACTGTGTGAGGAAGCTGGAGAGCCCAGAGAGAAACCACACAGACACAGGGAGAGCATACAAACCCCACACAGAAAGGCCCAATCAGGAACCCCAACCAGCAACAGGACTCTTTCCAACATAATTATAAAGCTGCACGATTTAATACAAAAAACATCCCCTTAAGCACTGAGGCAAAAACACTGCTTTTATATTGGAGGACAAACAGCATCTTCTTCTGCCCACTGAATGATTACAACTAGAATATGTGAAACTGCAGTAACAAACACTGTCCTCTCCTCAATCTGTGTGTGTTCTTATAGAAACCTTCACTTCTGGCTGCCCTAAGTGGGACAAATGTGTGAAGAACCCTGTTAGGTCATTTTGGACCAGAGCTTCTGAAGTAGTAAGTGTCCAACAAGAATTCACTGGTTTGAGCAATAAATACAACAGTCGTCTGTCAAATGTCGTATCTTTCTTGGGCTTTTCTCACTGTGGTGGACCTGCAGTCCAAAAGTAATCTATACATGTCTTTACCATCACGTCTTCATGTAGTTTGCAGATCATGCCTGTGATGAAGTCACAGTAATGTTGGATGGAGCACAGCAAAAAGCATTTGATCCCACCAGGTCAGCATAACACTTATGTTTTTTTTTGTCTTCCTTCAGGCCTTTGGATGTCTTAATATTCGCTTTACATCTTAAATGTGATTTAAAAAATGAATGTTTCTCTCACAAACTTGAACACTGCCTCTTCTAAATGCTGGTCTTTTATTTCTGCTGCAGTGTATTCGCAACGATTGAGATAAAGAGATTCAAATTCCCTAAAGTGAAGAAACTGAATGTGATTCTGGTCTCTGCAAAGGGGTATGTGTTGTTTTATCATCATATTTTGCACAGTTCAATGAATGTAATGTTAAAACAAAAAGATAAAAATGATGTTAAGTTCTCGCACATTGATTGTTTTGGTACAAACACAGAAACTAAAGCTTTCCTCCCCCTGTGTTCCTCAGATTTAACACGAATTGTAAAAGTCCAAATATATCCTGTGCCTTAAGGAAAGCACTGGATCTAAAAGTTAAATATCTTTGCCGGGAAATACCAATGTAAGTACAGCACGTGTGTGTAAGTAAAACAGATCGTCATCACTAGAAAAACCAACAGCATTTGAATTTATTCAGACTCTACGATTTCAGACTTGTTTATTTGTGCTGGTGATTTCTTAATCAGATGTCAGAGGCATCGCACATTTCGTTCTCTAAATGTGCGATGCCTCTGTCGCTCCTAGATGTACTGTGTGTTTCTGTGACACAGGAGATTAACTTCTCATTTTGTCTCTTGTTGCAGATCTCAGATTGAGAAGTGCAACCCCTCGCAAAATAGGGGCTGTGCACCCTGCCTTCTGACGAATAACTAAAATGTCAGATTACAGCGTCAAACATGATGTACCCAGCGGCTTTGTTTGAGTTTGACCTGAAATATCAAAATGATCTTAATACAAAGTAAATTAGTACATTCATAATACAACAGCTCTTGTATTTTTCAACAAAATAAATCAAATATCATGTCCTGCTTTTGGATTATCTTCAACTGATGATCTCTTGTCTTCTTTGGTTACAAGTTTTTCAATATGTTTTAAAGGAACAATATGGAACTTTACATGTAACAGTGACCTCTAGTGGTTATAAATTGACACTGCAGTGCTGATTTTTTCTCACCATTTAGTTTATCATTAAAGTGCACTTGTTTAATTCGCTGCATTTGGGTCTGTTCCTGAGACCCCCTCATTCCCACCATGACACGGCCTGTCGCTCAGGAGGTAGGGGCTCGATCCCCGGGTCCTCCAGTCAGAATGTGTCCTCGGGTAAGATACCGAAGCTCCCGAAAGAGATAAATGTGTGAGCATGGATATCATGGATAATCATGGTTCCCTCCCATGTTACCACTTTCCTTGGGTTGGGTTTCCATATCTGTCCACATAGCCTATAACTTGTGATGTGGTGGCATGCTTATCAAGAGATGTGTAAACAATGGCTGAATTAAATGAATGATTAAATCCAGGCAAACCTCAGCACTGTGCATTAATTGTCTCTGAACAGGAACTTTGTGGTGAAAAATTTCCTTCACAGTTTCATTTCGGGTTCCTCGAGGTTCACCGTGCAAGCAGTTTCCTTTTTTGTCCCGGTATAGTTCAGTGAGGTTATTTTACAGCTGGGCTCTTTAAAGAATTTATCATGATATTCTTTGTCTGGTCTTTGAAAGTACACTGTGCAATGTAACTCTGCGGGCGTGTGTTTCGACATTTTTCATCTCTGCAGCAGGAATGCAGGTTTTTACCAATTTCATTAACTTTTAAATTAAGCTACTTCTCTGTCTGGCCCGAGACTCTATCAGCCACAACTTGGCATGTAACGGTCCTTCGTTCTCTTCTCCTTCTCATTAATAGCTTGCACTAAATCTTCACATTCTTTTACATGTAATCTGCCCACAAAGTCACACTTGTCCTGCCATCTCTTGAGGTATTTAACATAATCAGGATTTAATGTTTCCATACATTTGACATCTCCACTAAACTGTTTTAGAGGTTATTTATTCACATATTTATAATTTATTCTCATTCTCATACAATGAAGTTATTTTATTTCCCTATTTCCCCCTTAACGGCCAACCAGCTTGTATGGAGTTCACCCGAGTTTTCCAAATCATATGGGTCCGTCTCTCTCTTTTTTTTTTTTTTTGTGGTTGGCTCCATCACTGTCTCCTCTCTCAGCCGGTCCTGGCCTACGCCAAAATGAGGTTTAGAGACCCTTGTGGCGGGGTTTTTTAGTCAGTACACCTGCAGGATTCTCCAGTGCCGTTGCTGAACTTTATCCTCCTGAACTTAGCAATGTCATTCCAGAAAAGCAAAGTGAAGTGAGAAGCAGAGCATGTGAGGTGTAGGAACTCACGTACACATGACATAAGACATTTAAAACACAGCATAAAACTTAATTTTTATAACAACGTGGACTTAAGGAAAGGATTGGGAAATCATAGTTGGTGTGCAAAATTACACATTTCTGTAACACCTGCTTTTATATTTTTAGGTGCATGTAACAAAATGTCTTATCTCTGAAGGAATGTGTGTATGGTGCCAGACAGAAACATGTAGACTGTGTTTCAGAGTGACACTGATGTGGCCGGAAGAAGGAGGCTCTTGACCAGCCTACTTAATGCTCATTTCCCCTTTTGAGCTCCACTTCACTTCGCCGAGGATCAGTCCCAGCGAGGTGAAACAGCTGAGCTTCTCAACTTCTGCAAAGCATTTGGACAAAGAGAACTGCTCTCCAAACATGAACCTGAAAGTGATCATAGGCGTAGTTGTTGCTGTTGCTGCTGTAACGATTATTGTTGGAGTTACGCTGGGAGTGGTGCTGAATCGGGGGTTCAAAAAAGAATTCATGAAAAGATGTGACGCGTTCACTGAAGGAAACACGTAAGACTTTGTACTCTGTAAAGTGTTCATGCTGTCTTTACCTGTACACTTTGGAAACTTTGCAGGTTTGGTATAATAAGTTTAGTTTTACCTGGTAAGAATCTCTGAACAATACCTGAACCTTCTGTGGGTTTGACAAACTTTGTTTTTCTGTCAGTAACCTGTTGGTTTTATTAAGTGGGAAATGGGAGGGATGTCAAACTGCACCTTTAGACCTACAGCTAAACATTTCAGGTCATATATTCTTTCATTTATTTTTCAGAGTCTACTGTAAACAAATCCTGGATGTCTTTGAACAAGCCTACGTAGGGACGCCAAGCTGTAATGTCCCTGTATCAGCCTATGACGCCTTGATGACAGCGGTCACCTTCATCCATCCATGCGGCAAAGTAAACATCATGCACTTCATCAAATAAGAGCAGACTTCTGTCATAATGTAGAACAATAATACATTTAACAGTGTGATGTTTTTTATCAGACAATGTTCTGGAGCAAAACCAACGATCTGGCCCACGAGTACACAAAGAAGAACAAGGATTGTTTCACCCTGGAAGAAACTCTGCTGGGACATTCCCTGGATGGACTTACATGGTGTGGAAAGGAAGGCAGCAATGGTAAGACAGACGCCGGACACTTTCAGTTCAGTTTCATTAAATTTAGTTTAGTCCGTTTAGTAGATAAAGTAAAACAGAAAAAGACAAACAGGACTCCATCCATCCATTTCCTGTAACTGTTTATCCTCATTTGGGTAGCTGGGAGGCTGGACGTATGGTGAGAGGTGTGATACATCCTGGACAAGTCGGCAGTTTATTACAGAGTACATAGAGACAGACATTTACACTCACATTCACACTGATGTGTCGGTCGTGAACGTTTTGTTCAATATGAACTCATATTTTATATGACTCAGTGAGTGATCCGTTCATTTTCATGGCCGCTCAGGCTGTGTGATGGTTCATTCATTCAGTTCATTCATATGTCACATGACAGGCTTCTCAGGCTGCATGGTAGGAGCAGCACACATGGCAGTACATTCATATTTGTCACATTTACACTGGCCACTAGAGGGCTACAGTGCTGCACTAATGAATGAACCAAATGACTGATGAGGATTAGTTCAATTACTGTCTGAGGGTAAGAGATCCGAGTGACTTAAAAGACTCAAACTTCCCAACACTAATTCACACCTACGGGCAATTGAGAGTCACCAATTAGCCTGTTAAGTGCATGTTTTCGGACTGTGTGAGGAAGCTGGAGAGCCCAGAGAGAAACCACACAGACACAGGGAGAGCATACAAACTCCACACAGAAAGGCCCAACCAGGAACCCCAACCAGCAACAGGACTCTTTCCAACATAATTATAAAGCTGCACGATTTAATACAAAAGACATCCCCTTAAGCACTGAGGCAAAAACACTGCTTTTATATTGGAGGACAAACAGCATCTTCTTCTGCCCACTGAATGATTACAACTAGAATATGTGAAACTGCAGTAACAAACACTGTCCTCTCCTCAATCTGTGTGTGTTCTTATAGAAACCTTCAGTTCTGGCTGCCCTAAGTGGGGAGACTGTGAGAAGAACCCTGTTAGTTCATTTTGGACCAGCGCTTCTGAAGTAGTAAGTGTCCAACAAGAAATCACTGGTTTGAGCAATAAATACAACAGTCGTCTGTCAAACGTCGTATCTTTCTTGGGCTTTTCTCACTGTGGTGGACCTGCAGTCCAAAAGTAATCTATACATGTCTTTGCCATCACGCCTTCATGTAGTTTGCAGATTATGCCTGTGAGGAAGTCACAGTAATGCTGGATGGATCACTGGATAAACCATTCAATCCCACCAGGTCAGCTTCCAGGCCTTTGGATGTCTTAATATTCGCCTTACATCTTTACATCATGTATTGCTCACAAACTTGAACGCTGCCTCTTCTAAATGCTGGTCTTTTATTTCTGCTGCAGTATATTCGCAGCGATTGAGATAAAGAGACTCAAAGCCCCTAAAGTGACGAGTCTGAATGTGATTCTGGTCTCTGGAGAGAAGTATGTGTTGTTTTATCGTCATGTTTTTGCCACATTTTGTCATTTTCTGAGCATGTTTTGCACAGTACCCCTGTTCAATGAATGTAATGTTAAAACAAAAAGATAAAAATGATGATAAGTTCTCACACATTGATTGTTTTCGTACAAACACAGAAACTGTCCTGTGATTTAGGTCAAACTGTAGCAGTCAGAATTTAAAGGCAGACTTAAGGAAAGCACTGGATCCAAGTGTTGATTATATTTGCAAGGAAGTACAAAAGTAAGTACAGCACATGTGTGTGTTCTTGTTATGATTAAACTTTTCCTGAGCTTGACCATGATCTTTCTTTAACCATAACTAAGCAGCTTTCGTTACTCTAAACTGCAGTAGCCGTAGGAGAAGTAGATCATCTTCCTTTTCTTTTGTCTCTTGCTGCAGATCTCAGATCGAGAAGTGCTCCTCCGTTCAAAATGAGGGCTGTGCAGCCTGTTTGTTGAAGACGACCGACTAAAATGTCAGATTACACTTTCAAACATGACGCAGAAAGCAGCTATTAAAATCTCTATCCATCTGTACCCAGCGTCTTTGACCTGAGATATCAAAATGATCTCACTGCAAATTGTAAATTCTTATTTTATTCCACTTCACTTCACCATGCATTCTCATTTTAACCCAAAATAAATCAAATGTCACGTCCTGCTTTTGGATTATCTGATGACCTCACTTTTTGAAAATATGTTTGAGCTGTGAAATGTGATGATTATTGATCGTGCAATGCTTGTTGGTGTGCAAGATAACACATATGTGTTATATACACACATGAAATGCAGGTGGTCAAATATTGAGTGTGCTTGTGCAATAAACCATCTGAGCAAAAGTGAAAGTCTTGTTTAGTTTGTCTGGTCTAAGCAAGAGAACATGAAGTGATAGCTGATCATGAATAAATTCATCTTTGGTCTAATTTGAGGAGCTGTGAGGCTCTTCGCTCAAATCACACAAACTCCTACTTGACATTTAAGACGTGCCGACAATCTTAGCCGTGTTTCCATTTTTTGCTTTCTCTTTTGATTCACGTGAAACCTCTCTCTCGAAGGTACCGGGGGATGTATGTAAATACACGAAACCACAAAACCGCTGAACAGAATAGAAAGCGCTCTTTAAAAAAAGTCACACCTGCCTTTATATTTTTAGGTGCACGCCACAAAATGTCTTATCTCTCATGTACGTGTGACCTGGAGGCGTTTGTGTACGGTGTCAGACAGCAGCATGTAGAGTGTGTGCGTCTGGACCTTTCAGTGACACTGATGTGGCAGGAAGAAGGAGGCTCTGTCATAACCTACTCTTTCCTTTCTAGTGACTTGTTGCTGTGTCACACGTACCGTAAACAGGCTTGGTCGGTGCTGGGAAGAGACGTCCGGGGTTCTCTCTGTACAGGTGTCGCATGAAGAATGTCCCCACTGTAAAAACCACAACATGGGGTACTGTGACAAGTAAAGTCATAAAAGCAGTCCAAGTTTTAGTCACTGCTGCTGCCACTGACACGACCACTAATCTTGAGACAATAACAAAGTGTTTATGTCATGTAGCAAAGTCTGATCACACTCATATATCTATGAGTGTATCCACGGGCTTTTAATTAAAGTACATTTAAGCAATTTCTAATATTTCCGCTTACCTTCAAGGGCAGTACTGACTCATTATCTAGAATTTACCCTATATTTAACAAGAGGGCTAACCAAAGCTTGTTAAAAACTACGAGTTTATTATTATATCGAGATATTTCAGGAAATATTTTAAGTGACATTAGTTTAAATTCATTCAAAATGTTTCATACGTTTTAAAATCATTTTATTTCCAAGAAATACAGAGATTCCTCCGAGCACCACTACAGGAAATTCAAGTACCACCAGTGGTGCTTGCCCCACGGTTTGAGCTCCGGTGAGCTAAGCTAAGATTTTCCTTCGTGTGTGGGATTTTGTGTCTTTGAGTGGTGTAGCTGCTGCATGAAACCCCCCTCGCCTCACCTCCTCCTTCCGAGCGTGAAGGAGAAACTACCGTGGTTGCAAAAGAGCCGGAGTTTAGTTTGTCCATTCTGGGCTACGGTAGAAAAAAAATCTCATTTTTAGATAACAAACATGAATATTCTTATTTTTAGGTGATCATACTTAAAAAAAAACAAAACAAAAAAAACACAGGTATGCATAATATATTTTAGATCTTGCACCATATTCTGTAAATACGGGCTAAATCCTGGATCTGACAGACCGGACCTTTAAACCGCCCATCCAGGCTGAAACCACAAAGAACTGCCAGAGGAGAAAAGTACACAAAACCTGGACTTGCAAACAAAATTTCTTGAAATCTCCACCAATTAGTGAGCTTGTTAGAGAAGTCACTGTACTTTACAACAGCCCAGCTTGTTAATTACATAAATGCAGTGATTTGCTCATAAACACACAAACACACACACACACAGTGACTGGTGTTATTTTTGACTTTAAAAGAAGAGAGGTCCGGGTGTTATGTGATATCCAAGAATACCAGCCAAAACCTTCCTGACATCTGCTAAACTTGATGGATGTGGAAGCTCCAACTTCAACAAAAAAATCCATCCAAAGAGAGGAAAACAGCAGATTTAGTGTGAAGTGTTTCAGCAGGGAAACCACGCTGGGCACCCACCAGGTGGGTTTAATGTAGTTTTGGAAGGAGATCCCCCAAAAGGAAGAAAGCGGTGGTCTTAAAGTTGAAGACACGGGTTTTTTTTAAATTATTACTAGAGTTTCTATGAGAAAGAATAAACGAGCAGGCTCGGGTCGAGTCCCCTGCACTGAGTACCGGTTACTGGAGGAGGAGCAGCGGCGTGTTTTCCCCTCTCCTCCTTCCCTGAAACGGCTGTGAGTCAACACCTTTGAGAACAGCCCGTACGAAGACTGAGTAAGACTGAGTAAAATGATAAGACTGCGAGATGTGTGATTTTCCCACCGATGCACGTTGCATGTTCTTTTTTATTTGTGGACAGTTTCGTCTTGACATTAATGTTTTAAAAACGTTTCCGGCTTCTGCGGGTTCACACGGCGTGACTGCACACTGTAAGAAATGACAGTGAACCTAGACGACATAAATATATATTAATAATAAATACAAGCTTACATCTCAATTTAGTGGTATTTTATTTTGTAAATCCTGTTTTTACATCAGTTTTACATGATTGATTGATTTCATAGTGCTCTTATTTTGAAAGAGCTCCCATAAAAATAATGACTTTTATACAGATACAAGTCACAATGTATAATTTCTGGTCATTAAAATATATATATTTTAAAATATGGTTCTAAATATAGCTCCCTACTAGTAATAATGGAAGAGCTAAAAATATTTATTATTTTTAGTTATTATTATATATTTAATTCAATTAATGATTTATGCATTTTTATTTATTTAAAAGTTTAATTTATTGGTTAATGTGTGTTCTGGCCCTGCATATATCCCATATTTATGATTTTATATGAAAATTTACACTGTATTATTAAAGGCGAGTGTCATTTATTTATTTATTTATTTTAAATAACGAAACTAAAATTGTCACGAGGAAAATATTTTTTAAAAAAATCATCAGTCAGCAGTGCTGCATTAAAAAACATAAAACATTAAAAACCTCCCACAATAAAACTCCCACTTCGTCTTTGTCACTTCTTGCAGCGTGGACGCAGATTTTTCTCTTACTCATCGCTCTCATCATAAGCACAGCGTTAATTACCGCTCGTTCTGCTGATCAGCCAACTTGTACTTTCCTTTCCTTCAATGAAGCTGCAGCCGCAGGTGTGACCTCACCGGCCCCGCAGAGGGAATCCCGGCGTGTGATTGGTCGACGCTGGTTTTGACACGTCATGCGTGAGTATAACTTAACACGCGAGGCGAGTCACAGCTTCAAACCCTTAGATCAGCACATGTGGAGGACCGCACAGGATACTGACATGGTGAGTGTAACCTGCATATTTATGAAGTTATTTTATTTTGAGCTGAGGTTCCTGTTCAACAACAACAACAACAGGTGTACTCATGTCTGATGAAGGATAAACTCCATCTTCATCATGTCTGCTGTGAAGCTGTGTGGTGTGCAGATATTTGTCAGGCATGCAGCAAGTGATTGTTCTCATTTTTAGTGAATTATTTGATTATTTCTGATTGCTGATTGATGCTGAACCACGATTTAAACGATTAACTGGTGATCAGTCAACTTATTTTCAGGGGGACTTTACGACTGCGTTCAATAGTGAGAGTCAAAACGCAGAGGATGACAGTGAATGTGACATGCAAAGTCGTACACGTAGTCCCATGCTAAAATAACATCATCATATATAATGCATTTTTGACGCTCCCTACATTTTATTGATTTATAGATGATCAATTTAAACTTATTTCACAGTTTTATTCATTATTGTTGTTGTCAGTTTTTGCATCTTTTGTCTTCATTTTGTTTCATTGCTAGTTTCTACACATTTATTTATGGATGTTTATGCTTCCTTTGTATTATTAATGTTGTCTCTAAGGCCAGATTCCTTTTTAAAGCAATACAAACTGAACTTTTTAAAAGAAAATATCAGTCAGCCGAGTGTTTTCCTCATCGATTCATGCCATATGAATGTTAGAAGTAAGATATAATGCGTGCTCCTCTGTGTTTTGGCAGTCCGTACATGAAAACACGATGGACGTACCACCTGTGGAGAGATCACAGGCCGGTGAAGCCGTCACCGCAGACAGAAAACAGACCCACAGGCTGTATCCATCACTGCCGGACAAGGACAGGTGAGGCACACCAGAACTTCCAACGATTCTCTATGATTCACTGACTGTTATTTATTTAAAAAGCTAAATAATGTCTGCGTTAAAATGTTTTCAGATACGATGCGTTCGTGTCGGACCAGTCCTTTGGAGAAAAACCTCACACGGCTGCAGTTCATCATCAGGGGAGTCTCCTTGGAGAGGTACTTAACACTGGAAGATACATATGACAGAACAAAATTCACACCCGTCTGATTCCCTGACCGCAAGAAAATGACTGTGTGCTTTGTGTTACGGGAAACACTCCAAAACAGAAATTCCAAAAGTGTGTAAACGGAAGTCAGTGGATGCTGTTATATAATTGCATAATTGTCCGTGTGCCACATTTTAATAGTTCCTCTTTTTGTTTGCTTCAGTCAGAGTCGCCGGCTGCCAACAGCGACGTCAGAATGAAAGCACAGATACTTATCTTGGAGGAGCAGAGACAAGAGGTGAGTACATTTCAGAAGTGAGATTTGTAATCATCCCAGAACACATGGACATTTCAGTACTTAGATGATCTCTCTCTTTCACTCAGCTTCTTTCTATTAATGAGAGATGGGCAAAAGAGTACCGAACCATGAAGCAGTACTACAAAGAGAAGGTAAGAGGGCGGCAAGTCGGTTTCATTCTTTTACTTAAATGTCATATGAGTGTTTTGTGCCATGTTTCACGTCTTCTTTCTTTGGCGGCTCAGGTCCAAGATCTAAGAGCATTACTGCAGCATCCTAACTTTGAGGAGGACATGTGGGAAGAACGAGAAAAGAACATCAGATTACACAATAACGCCAAGGATGCAGAGAGCACATGGGTAAATGAAGCCATTATTAATGAATCGAGATATTTGTATTCATGGTGTTTTGTCATTAAATGTGTGTAATAATTTGATCCTCGTGTTAAAAATTCTCGCAGACTAAAGATGTTGAGTTACTAAGAGCCGTGAAGGAAACAAAGGAGCTGCGAGAGCAGAACAGCACTCTGACCCGGAGAGGGCAACATCAACGTGAGGAGATCAGACGACTGAACAAGGTGAGTCACGACCGGGCTTTTGTTAATAGTCCGAGGAAACTAAAAAAGTTTCCATCTCAGGGTGGAGTGTGCATTCCCCCCAACAACAGTGACATTGTTGTTGCTTCGATGTGTTCGTGCAGGCTCTAGAGGAGGCACTTCAGACTACTCAGCCTCTTGAAGCGAGCAGCGAAACACTACAGGAGATCTGGAAACATCAGGTGAGCGTTGCTTATCATCATATGCCCATGCTCCCGTGCCTGTATGTTAAATATGAAGCTACAGGCAGGAGACGCTTAGCTTAGCTTAGCATAAAGACTAGAAACAGGGGGAAAACAGCTAGCCTAGATAGTCCACCACAAAACTTCCCACCAAACCACAAATGATAAGTTTTTGGACAGATGAAACAGATATATTTTTTTTATCTTTGGACAGAGCCAGGCTAGCTATTTCCCTCTGTTTTCAGTCTTTGTGCTAAGCTAAGCTATCCAGCTGCTCTTTTATAACGTTGAACGTTGTATCAACTTTTCATCTAACTCTCAGCAGGAAGAAAATAGGTGTATTCTCCCAAATGATTTCTTTAATGTGCTTGCCCAAATTCCCCATTTGAATCCTTATACTTATGTTTATGTGTTTCCCTTCATCGTTTTTTTAGGCCGAAGTCTACAAGGAAGACTTCCTGAAGGAGCGTAAAGACAGGGAGAAGCTTAAAGAGAAGTATCTGGAACTGGAGAAGAAGTTTAGAAAAGTTTACAACGAGCTCCGTGTCCTCAAACCTCAGGTACAACACGCCATCCGAAGTTTACGTGTTCATCTTCGACCATGCTCCCTACAATAAACATCAAGATTTTAACATAATGTCTCTGTTTTTCCAGGTGACCAGGACTCGGCCGCCGCAGCCTGTAGTGGAATGCACCTGCACGATTCGAGCCAAATGTCCCAACTGGGAAGTCCGCCCAGTTCACCAGCACGACGTGCAGCTACAGAGACGTTACACTCTTGACAACAAACTTGTGAAATGAAGTGGCCTCCTCACTCTTTGTGTGATCATGTACATTGCACTTTGTGGAAAGACTCGGATCAGAGTTCATCTTCAGCAGGATGAGACTTCCAGGAAGTGGACTCTGCTCTGTTTCAGTCCTCGGCCAACTGTCTGCTGAAGGTTCAACTTCAGGAAGCGTTCGTCGTGGTTGTAAAGACCACGAAAGGCCATTCCACCAGTCCGGGCTTGTTAGGTGACCTATGTGGAGGAAGGAAACACGCGCACACAAAAAAACACTTTAACAGCCTGTGAAATAAAAACGAGAACCTCTAGTTTAAACACTTCCCGAGAGGAGAAAAGCAGCAAAGAATGAAATACAACACTCGCTATGAAAGCCACTGTGAGCTTGCTCAGTTCCTCCTCTTCTTGTGACACAGGCCCTTGGGGTGAAATCAATCATTGCACAACCTTAACACTATTGACACTGATAATCTTAAAAGTGCAAAATGAATGAGATCTTCCTGCTTCGAGTACCTGTAACCAGCGTGTGCCCAGCACAGAAGAACACGGGCACACCTGCATCTGTCAGAAGGAATTAAAGTTAGTATATAGGAACATTTATTTTTGCAGTATATTTATGAATGTTGAATGTAACTTGTCTGCAATTATACCTGATTCGTGTTAATTTATCATGTAAATAAATCACTGAATGTATGCGTGTGGTGACTCTGGCACAGTTCAGTAAATACAGATACGGTAGGTCCTCAGCTGGACCTTTCAGGAACAGGAAGTCCAGCTTAAAGTCAACTAAACAGACAGAACATTCTCAAACTGATGGTGAGAAGAATTCCTGGTTGTTTTGGTCACTTGAGGCACTCTGACATTAAAACACACGACAAACCTGGATAAGAATGTCACTATAGTCACTAATGCCTTTGACGGACTGGACAAGTTTCTCATTGTCGTTGCTCTCACGCTCGGTCAAGTTGGCTATTCATCTGCAGGAGGGATGTTTGAAATGAAATACCAGCTGTAAGGAAAATCACTTATTGTGTGATTATCACCTGGGCCATAGTCAGTGGGTTACTGGTGTAGTGGACCTCCAGCGGTGACAGTTTTGTGGAACAAACCCTCAGACAAAGGTGACAATACCTGCACAGAAGCACGTGTGCATGTCTGTACTGAAATAATGTGTCATTCCCTTCACACTCACCAACATGGAGTCACTGATGCCACCTGCAGATTGTACTTTGGACTTGGGTCACCATTAAAAGCTGCTATGTTGTCATGAACCCAGTGAAGGCCGGTTATTGGATCCAGTTACCTGGTGCGAGTTTGTCTCCAGTGCTTATTTAAAAACATTAAACAGTTTACAGCAGTCCACTATCACCTGATGTTATTGTGAGCAGCACTGAAAAAAATTAACCTCTAGGGACCTCTAGTGGTTGAGAGGACGAAGTGCAGCAGCTTCACTACCTTATCTGCTCTGGTATCTTGACCCCTCATATCCCCTTAATTATGAAAACCTATAATTACACCCACTACAGACCCACAAATCACTGTAGTGCAGTTATAAACAGATATAAACACACTTGTATGTGTTATTTAATGTGAAATGTTCATAAATATACCAATGTATTACTATGGTTTAGTTGACATCCATTATATTTAAACTTACAAATGATTTGTGCATGTGTATAATCACTAAATAAATGTTTATTATGCACTATAAAAATGTAGTAGGCTGTTTTTCTTTGATTTGATTTCATGTTACAACTCCAATAAAACACGTTTGGATTCATTCTTCTACTTTTAAACAAGCTCTCAAGCTCACGGACGGTAATCCTCAAACGTCACGCGTCTCTCAGTCCGATATGAACCTTAGGAATCCTAAAATACTCGGACGATACTGAACGATGACCACGACTACATTTTGATAAGCAGCCAGCGGTGAGCCGTCATACTGGAAGGCCCCTCCTGAAGCCTGGCCTCCCCCATGGATCCACACCATCGCCCTGACAACACAACAAGCAAACAGTCAGTCAGTCAACGGCAGCTGTTTTAAGTTTTTCACAGCCGTTCACTTCTTTGCAGCTGGTTTTTCTTTTCTTTTCTTTTCTTTTCTCCCCCACTGTTGTCTGCGTAGCTGAATCATTATGCATGTGTGCACGTGGACCAACCGGTAGTTTGTCTCCGCAGACGGTCCCAGTGGGTCTGTACACATTAAGGCAGAGACAGTCCTCTGACATTTCCACCGATGGATACTTAACACGGAAGCTTTTCCAGGCTTCCTCCACAGGTGCTGTATCCTGCAGACACCTTTCCAGAAGAGACAGAGCGATTTAAACAAGCCCTGCTCGAGGCTCGGTGAACGTTTCCCAATTAGCACTGAGCACAATGTACTTCCGAGGCTAATGGGAATGCCATTAGTTTTGCAAGTACAGAAAGCTGAAGTGAAACTGGAAGTTTTGGGTTCTTCTCGGAAGAAAACCACACTCAAAATCCCACCGACGTGTGTCACGATTACAGTAACTGAAAATCCAGGACAGCCTTTCTCAGCAGTGTACCGCCTGGTTCACTCTGTGTCTACAATAAAGCCCTGCTCTTCAGATTCAGGCTGACGCGCTGCTGTCAGGATGAAACAGTCCTGTTCATTCACATTCTGCTAATCCGGACCTGTGAGAACTGATTTGTCGAGGTTATCTTGAATAACAGTGCGCTCTTATTTTGTAGTAAAGCAAAATGAGTAGCCATGATTAGCGTTCATATGACCACTCGGGCACTGATCATGTGATTACAGTTACGCAAGTATGTTGGGACCCTCCCAGCATACAATGGGGCAACAGATTCATTCACAAATCTCGTTTCCTGTGTGTTCATGCGTTGCGTCATGGATGTCATTGAGCTCCACAGTGTTTCCTCTATTTGCACTCTAGTTATTAGCAGTGAATATGGTTTTACCTTCCCAGGGTTCAGCTTTTTGGGGGGTCAGCAAACCGCAAATGTCCCAAAGGTGGATGAGCAAACGGGATGCCTAAATACTCCTCTGCACCATTCGCCGTCCTGTAACGTCCTCGCACAGCTCCAGATCTCTCTAACACACAGAAGCACAGAGACTTTTCTCTCAGCTGCACATTTGCTTCCGACAGAAATAATTTTAACGATCTAAATTCGCTCGTTAGGCGTTCAAAGCGCTTTGGAGATGCTCTTGTTTTGCTCTGTGTTGTGATTATGTCATACGCTCGCCTGCTTGAGCCAAGGAACGCTGCGGGAGAGCAACAATCAAGAACAGGTGGGGGAGAAGGTTCCCCATGGCCGACAGATGCTGCTTGATTCTGAAGTCACATTCACCGGTAGCAGAACTGCAGCACTAATCTCACACGGGTCGCAGAGTGCACCAAAGTATGTATGTGGGTGATACCTTTGGGACGGACATACAAGCAGCCAATGGCCTTAAAGTCGGACCTAGTCGCACCTTTTCCACCCGTGCACACTCTGCCCTTTGAACTTACACACTTCACGCCGTGAAGGAAGATTTTAGAAATCCTTATATGGTATTCCTAGATATTCCCTAGTTACCGTAATGACTCATAAACATGTGCAGGCTTAAATCCTTTAAGACTGTAATGAGGGTTCGAGTAAAACACTCGCAGTTGTTGGAGGCGTATTTCGAAGAAATTTATTGGCACAGTTATAGCAGCAATGTGTTCTTGTTTATTTTTGACAACGATCCCATAAAAGAGTTTGTTTCTACTTGGCAGTAAAAAAAAAAAAATAATACTCTGGCTAATAAATGACTTTTAATTTACAGCAAACAGGTCGACAGAACGATGACACGTTGAGCTCAGTTGAAGTGATTGTCAGCAAGTGCATAAAGTGCACACAACACGAAGAAAGTGTGAAACCGAGAGTTACTTTAAATCACCAGATGTGCTTCAGTCGCTGCTTCGTAGCTACATTCTTAGTGGTTTAGTCTGAAGATACTTGCTGTTTATAAATAGATGTAGTAATGTATGATAATGGTTATGTTTCAGGGCCTTAAGGTGATGACAATAAAATATATTACAATGCTTTTAAATGGTAACACGACTGTACCCAGTGCTCAGTGTTGTAGCATGTTGTTACATTGTGATGTTGTTAATATACTGAAATACTGCACTTCTCTGCCTTTTTACAGATAAATACGTTAAATACATTCTACGGAAGTATTTTTTGTTTCTTCTTCAAAGGACAGCATTAACAGCCACCAAGCGGATTTAAAGAGACAAATTCTGGCCAGTATTGCACACCGGTTTTCAACCAGTCCTGACACATCAGCTGCTGAACTCTGCCAACTCCATAGCAGGAATATTAGAACATCCACTTGTCAGAAGACCAGTCCAAGAACTCCCCCCTCCCGCCCCCCCCCCCCACGTGTCTCAGTAGAAAGCAGGGTTTGTGTGCTCGATGACACAGCGCCGGCAGTGGCGTCGAACAAACCGCAGAGCCTCTGGCGACACCTCGCAGTCCTGCACGTTGAGAAGCTGCAGCTCGCAGCAGTTGGCTGCCAGAGCTTTGAGTCCTCTGCCCGTTACGCTCTCGCAAGCTCTGAGGCTCACTCGCCTCAGGCCTTGGCAGTACATAGCCAGCTGCTCCAGGCCACTGTCCGACACGAGCGGGCACTTGCCCACGTCCAAAGACTTGAGTTTAGGGCAGCTCCTGGCCAAGTGACTCAGGCCGTGGTCTGTCAGCCCCTCGCAACCCCTCGCGTTCAAGTAGCGCAGTCTCGGGCAGTATCGAGCCACGTAGCGCATGCCAACATCAGTTATGCGGGTGCAGTGGGCCACGCTCAGGTAGCGCAGGCAGCCCTCCAGGCGGGCGACTTCACGCAGGCCGAAATCCCCTACCAGGCGGCAGTCACTGAGACTAAGCTCCCTTATTGAAGGGCAGTGGAGAGCCAGGTGGCGCAAGGCTTCATCTGTCAGTCGGGTGCAGCGGCGCAAATACAGGTGCGTCAGGCGGGGGCAGTGGGAGGCGATAGTTCGCAAGCCCTCGTCCTCGAGGGAAAAACAATCGGTCATGTCCAGGAAGTGGATGGAGATCTGCTGGCCGTGCAGAGGGGACAGCTGGAGTGAGGCCTCCTGGGTGAGGCTGATGCATGTCACCTTGGAGCAGCCTGCAGGAAGAGGAAGCAGAGGTTGACAGCTCGAAAGTAATGACTTCTCCAAAGCGCATTGTTTATATTTAAAGGATAAGTCTGCCTTAAAACAATAGTCAAGTGCCCATATGAACAATGATCGGGAGATATGTTCTCTCTGAATACATTCTTTGATTTAAGGTGATTTTAAACCCTTAATTTTTGCTTAAACTCGCAAGAAGCTGCTTGATTTGTCTAATTCAGACAGATGTTATAGCAGATATTTTCATTGAAGATGGATCGTGTGTCTTCGAAGAGATCTTCTGGTGGCCCGTATGAACAGCAGAGGAAGTGAACAAACCTGTGCTTCTGAAGGTCAACTACGAGCAGCCACTTGAGGTCGCCAGAGTAAAACCTGCTCTCTTTGACTACATACGTGCAACTAGAAGCTGTTAGAGCGCCAACAACTCCATAAAAAAAAAAAAAAACACAATTATGGTCAATTTTCAAAAAATCAAAAGCCGATGTCCTCCGCGGTCTTGATTTCATTATTTTGCGCCTTTCAAATAAAAGCCAAACGTTTTCTAAAGGTTATTTTTACAACAAAGGGCCTACTTCCTGGTTCTAATGGTGCAGACATTGCTCTGCCACCGGAGTCCCGTCCAAGTCAATGTTATTTGTGTCACTTCCTTAATGAAAGCAGCAGACCGCTCTCCTTACTCATGTTGAGGTAAGTCCTGCTCTCAGCTAAAGAAAGTCTTTCTTCTCCCACATGGGAGCTTAAGGTTGGCAGAGCCTCTCCTGCTCCTCTAATGATTTTACCAGTTTTAGCAGAAATGACTGAGAGAGACTGAGATGAGGAATTCTTTGAGGTAAAGCCACACATGTGCGTGATGTCGGCTAGCAGACGATCCTTAATAAAACTGAGTCAGACTACCATTAAGGTGGATTTTGATTTACTGTTACGGTGATGACAGTTGTATTTCATTTTACCTGAGAGGTTCAGGTGCTCCAGGTTGGGGCAGCGGGACACCACCTCAAACACCGCATCATTAGAGATGTTATAACAGCCGGCGACCTCCAGGCGACGTAGCTCCGGGCAGCACTGAGCCACGACGTGCAGCCCCCGGTCTGTGAGCCTCTTGCAGCCATTCACAATCACCGTCTCCAGGGTGAGACACACATTCGGGGTGTCCTGGCACAGCCGGTGGGTTAGCACTCTGATGGCACGGTCGGCGTGAAGCAGCTCTCCCGTTAGCCGGACGGTGCCCCACAGCCTCGGGTCCCACGCCAGATTGTACCAACGCCGACATACGCGTGCGCAGCGGCACAGCTGATTGGTGGGTAGATGGGAGAAGATCTGTAGGAGGGTGTGGTCGGGGAGGAGGTCGATGGGGGCGTGGTGGTGGCCTTTGGACTGGCGGGAGCGCGTGTGAGTGCCAGGCTGAGGGTGGACCACGGCGACGGTCTCTGCGGGGGCAGAAGAGGAGGAAGAGGAGTTGGTCTCATGGCCGTTACTGGAGAGGGCAGGTGAGGAGAGAGAGGAGGACTTGGATGGCAGGATAAGACCGGGGCTGGGGGTGCTCAGAGTCCGTGTGCTGGAGTCTAAACCTGAATCAAAGGAGGAAAAGAGTTAGATGTATGGAGATATAAAAAGAGAGAAGAGAGAAAGAAGGACAGAATTAGTCCAAAGACAAGGATGAACTCCGAAGAGGTAAAATTATGTAGGACATCTTGCATCTTGTTTTCACATGTAGAAGTAGATCTGAAATTGTGTTTTAAGCAGTCTCTAATCTAATCTAGACCTTGTTTTGAAGTGTAAGTACAGTATATGCTGAGCAAGATCTGGTCCGATGTGATCTGGACGGAGAAAAAGCAGCAAAATCTGAAAATTTCACCTGACAAAGGGTTTAAAGTGTTAAGGTTTTACTCTGAAGTGTGATAAACTGAATTGGAAGCCATGGTCAGTGCAACCGTCTATTGAAGAGCAGACTGTACGAACTTCTATTAAAGGAAAAATCCGTCTTATATCATCAGTGATATTCACGTTGCTTTCCAGGAATAACCTTGCAATGAAAAATCGTTGCTGGACTTTCCTTAAATGTGACTCATCCACTTTAAATTTCCAACTTTTCCCTGATCACTTTTGACGTGTAAAAAAAAAAAAACATGACCGTTCAACTGCTGCAAGTTACAAGAACAAACTAGCTTAGCATCCTAAAGATGGGCTCCATAGATTAAGTGGTGTACTTTCATAAAGTTGGGGGTCTCACATGAGTCAGATTGAGAAAACAATGGTTAAAAGTGAAGCAGAGGCTGAGATATGCAGACTTTCAGGCAAAGTGAGCACATTTCATCACAGGGGAACTCAATATGCTTTGCATTAAAGAGCATAATGCAACAAATGATATGGGATTATATTAAATAATCTTGGTTCTAGTAGGGTCACATTGCAAAAACACAGGATCCTACACTTCCCACAATGCAACCTACAGCATCCTTTTATTAAATCATCCCCGCCTGGGAAATGCCAATATCTTTCGAACTCCGTGCCCTCGGTTCGTAATGCTGGCTCTCTGTGAAAAAAAAAAAAAAAACTGTAGCCGCCGAGCCCAAGATGAGATAACCCTCAGGTTATTTTCTCAAGACTTTCCCAAGACAAAGCTCCCTCCAGAGCCACAGAAGACATTATACAGCTGTTTTCACAGGCTGATTAGAACTCCACATAAAAGAGCGCTGGGCTGATTTAGCATTTAGCATAACACAGATGAAGCAGAACTAGAGATACTGTCCGCATTGCGATTCAATGAAATTCAGGTGAGTTAGACTACAGTAGCACTGGTAACAGAGTTCTGGTAAGCTCATTTCTCTCTAACTCCTACACACCCAGAACCTTTTTCATTTTAATTTTCTGCAGCCCGAGCCGATGAAGCGGCATCACTTGATGGCAATTTATCAGACTTCTCAGAGGCCCCCTCTGGAGCCACACAGGGCTTCATAGAGTACAATACTTTGTTTGCACATGTGCAGTAGTACGCCCCAAAAACTGTAAACAAACTTTGATGCGTAAAATCGGTGGAGTTCCCCAGTAAACCGATGTTGATGCGTTAGATTGGTGGAATGCTCCTTTAAAACACACCATGTGTTGCGGCTGCGGCGCATTCTGGACACCGGTCTCACTTCCTCTGCTGTGATTAATTTCTTGCTGATGTTTTATTCTGAAGGACCGTTGCTGTTTTCGATCACCAAAAGTCATTTATTCCATCGATATCCACTGTATTTATACTGGAAATGGCTTCACGTCACATTGTATTTGCCGGTTATTTGTGGGAATAAGAAAGAGCCAAGAAAATGGGTCAAAAAGTGCAAGGGTTCATTGAAATGGCGCTATAGCCACACCAGTTTTTATCATCAATGAAGAGGAGTTTCCATGGATCTCGTTATCACGTTTTTCGGATGTTGGGGGAAAAAATGCGTCACGTTTATCTTCCCGGCATTCGGGGCAGCAGTCGCAGGGCCTCCTCGTCAGATGAACTCCGTGGCTTCAAAGCCACCAGCTGAGGAGCTTGGTGCTGGAGCTAACAATGTACAGTTAGCCCTGTGTAAACACTGAGGCCCTCCTGACACATGCGTGCTGATTGCCGCCACGCCTGAAGACGCAGCTGTGAGAAGCACTGGCTGGATCCCATCAATGTGGCGTGAGACGGCGGAGCCGTCGCCCTCGTAAGCCGAGGCGTCGGATCTGATTGCCCGAGTCGACCCATCACGCAGGGACACTGAGTGTTCCTCTCTGATGCTATCTTTGGCTCCTCATCCCCGCTCCAATTCGTCTTGTCCAATCCCGAGGAGTTCAGTCGGATTGATAGTCATCACTAAAAGCATTTCAAGAAGTCACGAGTATGATGTCACCTACAGCTGTCCGCAGGCTTTACGGGTGATATATAAGGTGTTATCATCTTTCAAAATAATGATCATTCTGCCTGTTTGAGACTTCAGTCTAGACTGAATTCATCTCTATTTTCCATTTTTCTCATGTGAGTTGGTTGGACTTCAAGAACCCAGGAACTTTTATGGGAACTTGCCCGTCGTTCCAGAAGGAAATATACTGTATCAGTTGTATGTAGTATTAAACATGCAGTGAACAGAATAACAACAGCACCAACTGGCCCTTTTCCACCACAGGAACCTTTTTAGGACTTCATCGGCCCTTCAACTACAGGTTTTACCGTGGAGCTGTAGTTCCTAAACCCCCAAATGTTTCTGATCTTCTTGTAGTATGAATAGATGTTACTGGATTGTCAAACACAAACCTCAAGTGTGGAGAGTTCATTCAGACTTCAAACAATTGTTCCTAACAATATTAGGCCCAGGAACTATTGAGGTTGAGTTAATAGTGCAGAACATTGCGGACTGGTAGAACAGAAGCTGCAGCTGTATGGAATTAATTCATCCTGTAAGCAAGCCCTTGTTGTCTCTGGGATCAATATGTGGACTTCTTGTAATGTTATTGCATTTAAACAAAGACATGGAGCTGAATTACAAACATATACAAAGACTGAATGTTTGAGTTATCTCGATAATAGTTATCTGATGAGAGTGATTTGTTGTAGGAACCAATCTTAAACCAAACAACCTGCAAAAACTTCAGTCAAGTTTCAGCCACGTTTCCACCCAAAGTCCCAGGAACTACTTTTCGATGAACAAAAAGGTTCCTTCAGCCTGTTGTTGTCTTCAGTCCGCCGATGTATGAAAACGTGACAGCTGGTTTTACACATTTTTGCAAGCAATTATACGAAAACAAACTGCTGCAAATTTTGTCCAAAATGCCACGAGCGCTCAACCAGTATGAAATGCTCAACCCTCATCCCAAACTTTCCTGTTGTTTTGGAAAGTAGTACCCTCAAAGGAGGGTCTTTTTTGGGGGCAAAATAATGTCCCTGGAACTTAATTTAGACCCTGATCCCTGCGGTGTTAACCCACTCAGTGACTCCAAAGGTTCCTAGATCCCTGGGGAAAGATCCTGGTGGAAAAATGGCTTATGTAGTTGATTGATGGCCCATGAACTACTGGAGTGGACTTAAACACAAGCTTTGAGTGTATGAAATTACTTCAGACAGGCCTTGGTTATCACAAGTATCAATATTAGGACTTTGCGTGTGAATTTCTTGTAATGTTAATGAGGTTTAAACAAAGTTTTGGAGCTCGATTCCCGACACGAGAGCAAGATAAAGACAGAAAGAGAGAGAAGTTGGTGAGTGTAGCTAAACTTCACTTAATTTGCTAATTGTTTCAATGTGGTTATGTACAAAACAGTGGAAAAAGTCACTCAGCAGATCTTCAATACTTTGTGGAGGGCCCATGACTCCTCTGGTGTTGTTGTCTTGAGTTGTGCTAAAACTACACCTCAAACAAAGCCGTCACTTTTTAATCCTTTATCGGTCTAATCAGTCATATCTTGGTTTTTCAGATGCAGTGGGAATGCAAACAGGAATGGGCTGAAATGGACATTGGATACTGGATTTTGTTTCCGTGTTGAGTTGGTGGGGCTCCTTATTTCCAGGGTTGTATTGGGACAATATTTATGAAGCTTGTAATGTTTGTTTTTTCTTGAACCTGCCAGAAATCGTTGAGCGTTGTGTTACATTTGAACACATTATACTTCCTTTATGATTCCCATACATTTACCATGATGTGCTTGTATCAACACTGTATTAAACTCCATTTCCCAGTCATGCAGACTGAACCACGATTGAACCACGTTAATGGACGCTTCAGGACCGACAGTCAGCTGGTTCTACACAGCGTATGTCAGCATCCTCATGACAAATGGACCACATCCTGCCTGTCATGTGGATTTGTGTGCAGAGACAGACAGCTGGGCAGTGACACCGTCCTTACGACTGTCCTGCAGATCTGTATTCCAGACCTTGGCTCGGTCCACCTCTGATGACATCCACAGACTCGTCCTCTCGGGAACATGTCCACCGATTCACGGCTACTTTAAAACGTCCTCTCGTGTGCCTTAAAATTCTCACTCGCGTCCAAAATGCGAGCAGAACGACGAGCGCTGCCGCTGCCCACAAAGCGGTGCATGTTAGTCAAACCATTTTCATTTGGCTTACAGGGGATGTTAGGAATTAATGGTTGACCTCAGCTTGGGTTTAATGCATCGCATTCTTGGGTGGTCTGCTTACGATTAGTTAAACTTTAAATGTGTAGGATAATTTCCTTGAGGTCATCGAGCTTATCTTGGCCTGTGTTCTTCAGTTTAATACAAAGGGTTTAATGGTCTGAGGTCATTATAAACACCTCATCTATTTCCAATTTCACACACCTGTCCAAATATGTCGTGACAATGGTGGTGCAGGGGGTTATGTTTATTCTAGTACACTGCAAATATTGCAAGATTCCTGAGTTAATACCTCGTGATGGATTGTGTTGGGTTTATCCAACATGCCTGGAACCACACACTGTGCAACACAAAGCTATATTAAAGAGCTGCATTGATGAGAAGATTAAATATAAGGAATATTAATGATATATTAATATCTGAATCCCACTCGATCCTGAAGAAAAGATCTACACGTCGAGGAGAAGCGGTACGTGCGGTCATGACGCAGGCGCACTGTCCAATTCCAACCTAATGCGACGCATTCTGCACGCAGGAGACAAACTCGCCTGCCACCGGCTAGGGAGCAACTTCCAAAATTGCGTAATTACATGTGTCACCGCTCAGAAGTGCACTCCAACCCTCGGAGAAACACTGTGCTACTAATTAGACCATACGTCCGCCCCCTTCCCTTCTCTCAGACTCACACTTCCACACAGCTGGTGGGGGGGAATTAAATAAAGACAGCTTTACAGTTTCTTAGTGGAGATAGCACCTGGGTCTCTTTAAGGACATCCAGGTGTTATCTATTTTTTCAAGCTGAACACGGCATCTGTTTATCCCATCAACACTGACCAGTGATGCCGTACACACAATAAGCACGGCTTAGGTTGCTGACAATGATCTTACGACCGAAATATTCACTTTTCTTTCACATTCCCCCCTCTGGATGAGTTTTTTTTCCTTTTAGCATCTGAATAACTGCTATGCAAGCCTTTTTTTTTTCTTTCTCATGGATGCTATCCACATTTTCCCATATTCTCAAAGAACGGACACTCTATCCCATCTCTACAGTAAGAATAACACGTTAGTTCAAAGCCAGCCATGCAGACACAGTCTAAATAAAGAGCCGTGGGGTTAAGACATAAAAGGTATGAATGCAAAAAAGTTTGGCCAGGCATAACAAGAAGAAAAAAAAATCAAGATGAAGCATATTACTCTACCCAAATAAGGAACGAGCACTATTTATCAGGCGCAGAAAGCTTATTAACATTCCTGAGAAAGTTGAAATCAACCTCTGTGGTCGTGAAGTGAAGCCAAATGCTGCGGCTCCTCAAACGGCCACTTGAGGCTGGCTGCAGAAGTGAGTCAGTCTCCATAAGTCCCCATATTAAAATGACTTCACAGCTGGTACAAAAAACTGTTTTGGTCTCTATAACTAATTTCCCCGTTCATGACAACTGTACTGAGGGTAAATTTATATACAACTCACCTGTTCAAATTATATTAAGGATCAAAGTTATGCAGGATTAACAGTGTGGACACTTTGACTGACAGGTGGGTGCTGTTACAGGTGGCTTATTTAAGCATCCAGGCATCATTCAGCCAATGATGCACATCTTTTAGGTTAGCCCGGAGGCGGATGAGACAGGTGACGGACATGCCATCCATTTTTTATACTACATTTAACTTTCTTAAACAATGAAACGATAATACTTCCTGTATAACTACTACTACAGTTGTACTGTCTATAAAAAAGTCTAACTTACTAGCAACAACAGTAGTTTGACATAAAAGAAGGACACTTATTGGTACTGTGTTTCCAGAGTGACCCTCGACTTGGGATTGTAAACTACACTTTCCAGTGAACTTCATGCTTAACTTATAAGCCAACAGACCCTTAGACGTGCTATAGATAAAATCATAACAGCCACAGAGCTTGCATGTCAACAGATCCATCTCTGTGGCAACGATGCAAAGTCTATCCATTAATAAGGACCGGCTGATAAGCTATGGAGTTCACTCTGAGAATATACCCGCAGCTCCAAACTCTGGAGCATGAAAGAATAAACTTTCTTGTAACTCTCAAAAGTTTGTGCTGAAATCTGTAGCGGTGGTGTCGTGTTTTATATCTCTGTATCACTGCAAACCTATCATTAACAGAACAAATACCATGCAGCTGTTAAACTGCTCTTGAAGGCAGTGTAAGTGCAGATGGTGGAAGATTCAGTTTGGTTTAGGAAATCAAAGGAGAAACAGTGGAACATCTGGTCTTTACCCTGGACAAAGAACAACGGAACAGTGGTGAAATGAAAGAGAAACTCATGCATTTTGAATGTGCATATAGCCACAGCAAGGCATACTTGGCTGAAATCATTTGCCACTAATACCCAAATCTATGCTGATCCACAGCAGTGCCGCAGCAGGATCCTATTAACATCAACTTAGCCGTACTTCTGAGACACATCTGGATTGTGCTTTGAAACCATAAGCTTAATGTAAATCAATCGAAGTGATCACCGAAGAGACGAGATGAAGAGGTGCAGCTGGATGTCGGGAGTGATGTCCCATTAATGACAAAAACCTGATGAACTTTTGAAGAAGAAAACAGATTTCGGGGAGTTATTCGAAGGCCTCTAAAAGAAAATAGGGGCAAGAGGAAAAGAAGGAGGGAAGATAAATTGGCAAAAGAGTCTGCAGATTTTACCAGAGACAGAGACAAGTGCACAGGCAGGGTCAGTCCAGACTTTGACGCAGTCTGGTCATAAACCAAAGCTATAGGGATTCCTTTCAGGATCTTGCAGCGCTGTGAAGCTCTGCTAAGACCCTGTCTGGAGTTCGCAGGATTATTACTGCTGCATCTGGCAGAACAGACCAATCCATTACCTCAATGCCATTAGTCCTGTGACATGTTCCTGCTCTGTAAGCTCTCGCTGGTGCTCCTCCCTGCCAAGACCGTGACAGGGTGGTGGTGGTGGTGGTGCATGTGAGGGAATCAGATATGCTCATTTTCTACTTATAAGTCAGGAAATCAAATCAAAATCAATCCTAGAGGGGGGGTGGAGTGTAAAAAAAACGAGAATGAGAATCAAAAGCACAATTGATTTATCAGCACTAAACGGTTACGTGGTCCAGGGAAACATCCGACTGAGAGAGACAGAGAGAGGGAGAGAACTCCTGGGATAAAAAACATCTGTCTGTCTTGGGTTTTATTGAATACATGGAAGTTGATATTACCGTACAGTGTGGCGGCTGGGCTATCAGCAAAGCCTTCACTACAGGAAGGTCTTACGTCACTGGACAACCTGAAAGACAATAGGGCCTGCTGGTTCCTTTACAATGTGCACACTTGGACAGGAAACAGGCTCCTTAGCTCCGCACAACCCCCATAACTCCACGACTGCATCTATTCTCACACTCACTCAGTCTCGGGATTCATTTTTTTGAAGCCCGTGAAGCAACAGATTCAGGGCAGCACATGCGCCAGGAACTATAGCAGCACACCAGAAACGCAACTAATTTCCTCATGGGAGTTTTCCGCCTCTTTAAAGCCGCTCCGTCAAGTTCAAAAGACACAAACATCTCCACGCTTCGCCCTCGTCACTTTATAAATCCCCGTCTGAGGAGGACAGCAGACGCTCACATATTTAAAAAGGCGTGATCTCCTGAAAGGCGCGCCGTCAAAAAATGAGCGATTGTGCGTGCGTCCATTCATCACGGCGCACAGTTTTTTGCTTTTTTTCCAGAACGTAGATGACAGTTGAGATCCAAGAGCAATTTGACATGCAAAAAACTGAACTGGCCTTTTGGCAAATGACCGAAAACTCGACATGATGTCATCTTCTTACAGGTTGTTAAATCAGGATGTCAAAGATGGGGGGGCGAGTACGGGAATCATGTGCATGAAATGCCTTTCTGTACAGTTTATCCCTTTTGGCAGCAGCGTGAGAGAAGGGTTAGTGTGCACGGAGTGACAGTCAAGTTAAATGACTGAGGAGTGGGTAACGTTGGCTACACACACACACACACAGTGCCGAGAAGAGCTTGCACATCAGACGGGAATGGAAAAGCGAGCGCTGGCCTAAACGGTTGATTTGGTTGTGATGAGGAGCAAATGTAATGATCTCATGTGGTTGAAGCAACAGAACAAGGGAAGTGCTGGAACTTTTGTGGTTATAAACTCCTGACACAAGAAAAGGAGATCACTTTAACTCCAGAAAGAAGTTATTTTGTCTCAAATGGTAGAAACGCCGTTATTTTTTGAAGAAAAATGCACAAAAACACAATTAGAAATATTTTATTTAATGTGGTTTGTAATGACTTGAAAGGACTAGTTTGAAATTTGAGGAAACACGCCTGCCAGAAGTTAGATGAGCAGACTGATACCGCCCTCGTGTAGCCTATTTGCTTAATACGAAGCTACAAGCAGCAGCTGATTAGCCTACGTTAGCATGAAAACAGCTGGAAGCAGAAATAGCTCGTCTGGATATGCACAAAGTTTGCAAAAACCACAAACCTTGTTTTGAAATTCATGTTTGTGTACGGCTTAAGAGTATTGGTTTCCAGAGGCATGTTTTTCTAGGTTAGCAAGTATAACTGTTAACTCACCAGCGCTAAGCTAACTGGCTGCTGGCTCATATTTACAGTAGCCTGCAGACATGAGAGTGAGATCGAAGAGTGAATAGACATTTCACAAAATGTTGCACTAAATGTTGCAATTCATGCACATTTGTCACATTTGCACAGACAGTTACGGATACAAAACATCACTTCTTTAGCAATACGCTAGCTCTTAGCTCTTGTTACCAAAAACAGCTCTTGATTTAGTTAGTTTAGCTGGTTGGAAACAATTTTATTAGTTTACTGTTAGCTTGTTGTGTCAGCAGCCAATTTCATTAACCCTACGGAGCGGTGTACAGAAAGTTACAGAGGGTACAAACTCTACAAGCTCTCTTTAGCGATCGTTTTTCTTAGTATGACCACAAATTCAAATTAATTTAGTTGCTCTGGTTCTCGCTTTTTGCTTTGGAAACTAGCTTATTAGTTTATTGTTATTATTGTGTCGCCAGCCAGTTTTATTAACCCTCCTCAGTGAGAGTAAAATTTAAAAAAATAGGAATAGTTTGCAGACAATTATGTATTACGGAGAGTAGAAATACATCTTTTGATGGTAACGTTAGCTAAACTAACAGGCTGGTTAGCTTAGAGAGCCTTTTTCCATCTTAAGTCGTTTAACTTAATGTTGCACTGTATAATCCTGAGAACATTTGGGAGACTTGAGAGGCTAAAAGAAGACCTATTAAATTTGTATTCTCAACATTTTCCTTCATAACAAATGTTATTAACCACTAAATTGTCCATGATGGCTATCGAGGACCTGACACGTAGGATGTTCCTGGATCGGGCCGAAGTTGGAACCCGAGTTATGAAAATGGGACGAAGGTTTGACAACCACAATAACTGTTTTCTCCATCTACGAAAGACGGAGTCAAACTTTTGAGCGACCTTTTTCCTTCGCATGAAGGAGCCAGGTGTTGTACGTATGCGACCGCAAATTCAAATTCATTTAGCCGTTCTGGTTGTTTAAAAAACATGCTTCAATTTATCCAACCCGAGACCCCTTCAAGAACACTGTGTAGATTTTCCCCTCATTTTTGTGCCATTGCAGCTTTAGCCACAACTGACACTTCCCTGCTTACGTAATGAAGCAAACCACAGAATGAAAAAGAGGGGAGGGGAAGTCCAATGTGTCAGTTTAGCTGGTTCACAACTGCAGCACTATTGCCACATAAAAGCCCAAAAGACCCAGGTGTATCACAGTAAAAACATCACCCGCGAGCCAAAATCTTACAGGAAGCGAGCGAGCGTTACGGCCAGGTGGCGTGTTTCCCAACTTCTGTCAAACACGCTCCCGTAGTAGAACTGAAAAATGTTGAACCCCGTTGAAGAAAATGGCAAACGCATTCAAAACAACAGAGCCAGCCGCTTCCTCCCTGAGACAGAGAATGAGAAGACGGAGCAGTAATCAGAGAAGAGTTATGAGATGGAGCCCGCTGAACTGCCTTTACTTCGCTTCCCCCTCCTCCTTCTCCTCCTCCTCCTCCGCTAAACTGCTTTCACTTGTTTTCTTTTTTCTTTTTCGCCGCCTTGTTCTGTGCTTTTTCGCTCAGATTTCCTGGCTGTAGGAGCGGCAGAAAGGAAGGGGGTGGAGCGAGGACAGCTGATGGAGAAAATCTGGGGAAAATAGCTTTGGCATTCTTTGCCTCTCTGTGTTCTCTCTTTTTTACATAGACAATTTCCAAGGAGGATTAAAAGTAGAGCGCTGATATTTCTCAATGCAATTGCTAAAGGCTATAATTGCTATTGTTGAAAACGCCTTGAAACAACTGCAGGCTGCTGCTTTGTGTCTTAAGATGGTGCAAATGGGGACAGAGCACAAACTTCTGGAAAATGTGGATTCCTGTGCATGAAATTAGAAGAATCTACAAAAATATTTCCTCTAATCCTCCATAAGATCACCTGCCAAACATTTCCCTTAAAAAAAACAGATGGTCCTCCATCTAAACAAACTTCTCCGCCCGTGTGAGGACTTCCAACACAGCTGGAGAGCGGCACAAGAAATGCAGCGCTGAGCTGCAAGTTGTTTAGCTTTAACAGATATACTGCAAGTGCTTACAAGACCATACTGACGGATGCTGAGACTTACATTTACAACATAAGTGGGGGACAACAACTTAAATCTTCTCCGTGCAATGAAAACGTCCTGACGGCAGCGACGCACACAAACACCTCAATGCAGCCTCTTTGGCGTTTGGCACGACAAAAATCAACAGTGAAACACTATATATCTGCTTGAGTAAACACGAGTAAATGGGTTATAAGCCCGCGAGGTTAGTTTACAGACGGAGTGTGAGGGATTTGTTGCCTTTGGGAGGGTAAAAATATTAACATGCTGGAGACAGGAGCTTTCTGGAGGGGTTGTTTAGACTGCGAGGCTGACCCTCACGCCGCCTTCACAACAGTGACTGAGAGCTGAGCACAATATGATCAATATTAGCAGCGTCTATTTCTATAATCTTATTACATTAGAGCTTGTGACTCCATCATTGTCTCCTCCAGCCAACTAAAACTGTAAGTTTTTACTCTACTAATTGAAAACACGTTGTGTGGGTGTGCACGGCGCGGTGAAATGCAAAATATTATAAGCTAAGTTAACATAAGTTGCATGACAGGAGGGAGTACAAGTACAAGCAGGAAGGTTTCGTGCATATTTTCAGTTTCCCCCGCGGAAACACCTGCGTGAAAACCAAACAATTTCACAAACAACTCCTCACATCTGGCTGAGGTTATCATATCATATCACACCACCCCCAGCCGAGCGTAACCCTGACGTCACTCTCCGTCGACAACCACATAATTCTTGATTTGTAACGTCTTAAGGAGTGTTTATTTTCATTTACAAGTTGAGAACACTCTCCTTCCTCTTAGAGAGTAACTGAGCACCCACTAAAAGCTGCTTAATTGTCTCATCTTGCTGCAGGTGTACTCCAGGACAGCACATTTCTGACCACGCCTAAGACGCAAAACAGGATTTTTGGCCAGAGAGGTCAGTTAGACACTGTTTTTCAGCATGTTAAGATCCTCTGTAAGCTGGATAAATAATATGAAAACTAAAATCCTCCAAATTAGAGGCCAATGCCCACGGATATGAATAATGCATCATCACAAAGTTGTCACATTGATTAAAAACCACAAACAAAATCTCCAGTGCAAAGCAGCAATGCCGTGTCATTGTGCTGGATTTATTGTCAGCTGGAGGCACACCCTGCCTGATTTCACATGCTACTTTGCCAAAATTCCAGAAAACATTTTAACATTTTAATGAAAACATAACATGTCAGACGATGGGGATAAATGCGCCTTCAGTTCCTTCTATGACTCGATTCCTAGACGTTTAAAAAACAATGCACAATGCTCTGAACCCTGACCAATCATTGCTTTCTGGTTTTTCACAACCTGCCTGACGTGCAAAGCTTAATGGGCAAGATTTTATTGCCATGTTAACATTCATGCACTAAAGATGAAGGTCCAGTTTGTGAGGTTTATCTCAAATCTGTTTTCATTAGTGTATATTTACCTGAAAATAAGAATTGTCTACGGAGAGAGCGGGACCTCTTCTGCATTCAGTATTACACCTCCATGTTTCTACGGTAGCCCAGAATGGACAAACCAAACACTGGCTCTAGATAGATTTTCACTATTTTGTGGCCACTTGGGGTATTCAGTTGGTTGCAATCTGCAACCTCACCAGTAGATGTCGCTAAATCTTACACACTGGACCTTTAAAATGTAAGAATTTCTTGTCTACCGCGCCTCATGATAGGGCCATAATTGGTCTGATATTGCTTCATATTAATTACTTGTACCAAGATGTAATGATTTTATGCATAAAACAGAAGAAGGGGCATCTATAACTTTGACTTTTTTGGTTGACGTATGGAGAATTGCACATAAATCATGACATGTTTACAGCGTGACCTTTTACTCCTGTATTTTCTGGTGTGGAAGGACAGAGTAAGATTTTCCCTCTCACTGTTATCACTGTTTCTTTGGTCCTTCAGAAAGGAAGTCAGCATGTTCATTGTTCCCACCATACCCTGTTTCCCAGCTACCTTCCTGGTGCCATTATAAATGGGTGAAGGAGCTGACCCCAAAGCATGGCTGCTTTGACGTGATCAACGCCCCTGTGAGTCTGCGTTACATCAGCGACTAAAGCTTGGCACAGACTCCAGCTGATATAGGAGTATCAAACCAGACTTTAGGAGTTAAAAAAACACAGGGCCAACATCTCAGGGTGTTGTCTGTTGAGCTCCTGCCATGCCTGAGCAACATTTTGAAGGTACCCTGAGTTCAACTGTGCCAAAGTAAACCCTTGAGGCCCAGACAGGGTCACAGTGTAGCCCCTGCTGGGAGATACTCAGTTTCATCCCACAGGAAGGATTTACTGTCCAGGACTGTGCCTCACAGTCTGCAGCTAATAAGCAACTCAACTGGGTCAGGCCACCACAAGCCTGTTTAAATAATAAATGAAAACAGAGACATGTTGCAAAAACTTGCCAAATAACTACTCGGCTCGGTTTGTTTTCAGGAGGAGAATGAGTGTAACTTCCTCATGTTGATTTAGTGGGAATGCACACTGGAGGAGTGAAAGAAGACAGACAACGGACTACTTTCCATCTGTATGCTGATATTAGGGCTGCGCAATAATTCAGTATTATGATTTATTGACTTTAAAGCCACTATGTAAAGAGTTCTGAGATGATTATAGCATCTTTCAGTTTCTTCTGGTGGCATAAATTTTGATTTATAGAAAAATGAAACAGTTCTGGTCAGATTCGGTGCAGTCTCCAGCCATTCAATCTCAGTGTCTCTGGTTTGGATCTAACACACAGGACCTTTTCTTTTCTCTTACCAATCGAAAGTTCATATCATAAGCACTAAAGTCATTCTTTCTCAATACAATACACATAAGGGGGTTGCAGTTGCGACCTTATTTGGTCTGGTATGACTACCAGCTTATGATGGATAATGTTATTTAATTTCAGGTAAATATTTGCTGGCTCTATAACTCTTCTCTAGTTGTTCTTGTTATAACATTTGCCCTGTAAATGTCACTTGTGGCTGATGTTCAGCAGTGGCTTTACATGGAATTGTACAGCTAAGTTTGCCAAATTATAATTTAAAGCACGCTGTAATTAAAAGTTATAAAACAAATTAACTTTTATGCGATGTAATGAATAGCAGCGAAGCTGAGTTAATTGCATTGAACACAAGCTTGGCTGCTTTACTTGTAATTTTGCACAGATTACATATCAACATTGAGAAAGTCCATGTAAAGTAAGAATGAATATGTGTTCTGAGTTTGTCAGACCAACGAAGAAAGTGTTATTAAACACCCAGCCAAAGTTGAATGATTAAAAATATCGACAAGTTTTTGAAATGAGGTGTTTAAATCAGGTAAAAATGAACTCTCAGCTCCAGGGGTGTGGGGGCGTGTCCACTGAATGAGCTGAAGCCACGCCCATTCGTGGGAGCAGTCGAGCAGCCATTTTGAAGCGACTGAAACGTGTCAGATGAGTTCAAAAAATGCCATGACCTTAAAACACTCTTAACGGGATGAATTCATCTCCATCTCTCTGCTCAGGGTGGCCTCAGCGTGTCATCGAGCCGCCCTTTAAGGACCGCCCAAAAAATCCTGAGACTGAAAAACTGGTGAAAAACTGTTTTAACCTCCAATTCCACTTTTCAGTGAGATAGCAAAGTCTTTTCACGTGTTTTCGAGAACTATTTTCCAACATATTTACTGTATTTTGAAAGAAATCTCAGAATTGCCTTCGCGTAGACTTTGATATTGTAATGTCGGTTTCAATTATATTGCACAACTCTATCTGACTGGGAAATCTTTTATTTATTTAGGTATAAATTACTCATGTACGTAACCCTAACCCTAACTCTGAATCTAGGTGGTATGTCAGTCTGGATGAAGAAATGTGGATTTGTTCACCATTCTATCGCAATGATAGAGACAATTACTTTGTTTGTCCCGTTCGCTGGGAACCACACAATATGTTGTTTCGTAAGATAAAAACAGGAACAAAGATTCACGTGGGAAACACTTATGTTAGCCAGTTACTTGGACAAAGCCTGGGAGGTGAGGACAGTCCTTCATTGGGACAAACCTTCGGCTTGTAGGATTGATTTCTTCTGCTTCTGCGTTGAACAATTTACTTGAGATATTCTATTAAAACACATTACCTCAAAGCAGATATGATGACTGTTATGTCCTATAGCAGTCAACCAACTAACTAACTTAGTAACTAACTAACGGCATGAGGATACCGTGTCAGATCAAACCTGAAGACTCCCAGTGTGTGGCGGGGGAAACGGCCCAGACTGCTTCCTGATTAGTTTAGTGGACCACAGGACGAGGTGGGCAATGACTGTGTGATCTGCCACTGTGTGTGAATGTGTGAAGGCGAGTATGCATGCATGTCTATGTGTGTTATGTGTGTGTGTGTCTTTTTAAGGAGGGGGGATTTGCCTGTGGCCGTGGTGGTTCCAGACCATGTAATTACTCCCACTTAGCATGGAGAAAAAAATAACAATTTCAGTCATAACAGAGGAGGGAAATTATGGTCGGGAAGCCACTGGCCTTGCTCTATACTATATATTTCTATCTGCACAGGTTGTTCTCCAAAGCAGACACATTCAGGACAATTATCAATTTCCCAAAAATATTCTGCGTGCGCTTCCAGAAGCTCCCCAACGGACAGATTCAAGTGAGTCAGCATTTCCAGCGAAGTCGAATGAGTAATCTTCCTTGTCCTAATGCACGCTCGCAGGAGCGCAGCAAATCTCAGGCTATATTTAGTGAGGTTAATCAGTGAATTAACCTCCCTTAAACAAACTAATTGACACAGATCTTGCATGAAACCATAAGCACGTCTAATGTCTCGTGAGGAGTTAGCTGGACGCTTTGTTCTCCCTGCTCCTTTTTCTTCTCTCTCTGAGAAACACCTTGAAACCTTCAGCTGACTGACAGCTATAAACACAGGCTGGAGCTGCTATTTGTTTTCTTGTGGGCAGCTCCAAACCACAAGAATACTACATTCATCAAGCCAGAGCAAATTTAAGATTGGTGATGACAATGCATGAGAGGAACGGGGCGAGCGTATCTGTGTATGAGCGTGCAAAACGCTCGGTGAGTCACCGGTCAACCCGGAGAACGACACACAGAGGAACGGAGCGGGGCCGTGATGTATCAGTTTTCATCAAATGTTTTTGATCAGAATCAGTGAGTCAGTGATTACTTCACCGGGTTCTGAGATTCCATATCTCATATAACTCATATTCTTTCCTGCCCGGTGGAACACACTCCCGAATGAGCTGAGTAAATGTAGGATGCTATACGTCGTGATTACATGGCTTTGTTGAATACTCGACTCTGATTGGTCAATTACAGCGTTCTACGGTCTGTTATTTCTGTATAGCAGACCGCTGCTATGAATAACAGACCGTTGCTATGGACACAGGTTTGATCATAGACTCTGAAAGGACCACAGCGGACGCAATAAAATCATTTTTAAATCAATATTATGTAATATTTTAGAAGCTGGATAGTGTACAGAGACTGGCTCATTGTTGCAAAAATAAATCCTTCATGGTGATTACAGTGATTACCAAGACCTGCATCACCACGACAGAGTTTATTTTGCAACAGTGACTGACTCGCCTCACATTATCTCATTCGACTGGTGCTGTAAAGCTAAATTAATCTGCTGTGGAAATGCTTAAAGTTGCAAAAATCAATATTTTTTATACCAACATTAGGTCACGTTACTGTGTGTGATGTGGAGCGAGTCGCTCGTGGTAACAAACCCACAGAGAATCGTCACCAAACTCGGCGGTTTACCTCCTCGCTCTACGTAGCAATTTAGCGTCTTTCAGCCTATTGTTTTGGTTCAAACGGCAGACAGACAAAGTTAGCCACTTGGTGATGAGCACAGTGGAAAATTTAGCAGCTAAAGATATTTCATTGAGGACTTGGCAGATGAAATCAGGTCGTGTTCTGCCAGAGACGGTTCAGAAAGTTCTCTTAGTTTTAGTTGTTATAGATCATCAGTGACCGACAGACAAAGTTAATTTTCTCCTGATTTATCCGTCTGGAAATTGTCATTTCAGCGTAAGAATGTTCAGAAGATATGCAGCTTGGGAGAAATGAGTCCAATATTTACTTAAGTGACTCTGAGGAGCAAAAATCGCTCATAACCTGAGCTCACGCTCACCTCTCCTCATTAGAGTTAATAGGCTCGTGACCTGCTGCTGGCCTCCTCAACAGGAAGCCTCTCTTTTATTACGCGTTTCTGGTGGAGACCAAAAGCAGAGCTAAAAACTGAGTGTGACTATCAGAAACATGACTTGGTTCAGAAGCTTAAATGTAACAGTGATTCTTTCAAAATAAAAGAAACTCTCCTTTGACAGATTGTTAAAAATGTATCAGACCGATCCGCAGTTAAGACATCTGCTGACAGGAGGCTTCAAAAGGCATCTGTCACCTGCAAAGTATTTCTTGAAACAATACAGCGAGCACACAGTTAACATTTCGTAACACTCCTGACAGAGAGGTGAGCTCTCCTACGGCCGGCCTGCCGGGGTTGAAAGATTGCCTGGGCAGGGCGGGAGGCCGGGGAGGCGAGAGGGAGCCAGAGCGCTGCATGGAGAGGAGTAACAACGGCGTCTAAACAGAAGGTGAAGCTCTTTTTTTTTCCAGTGTTTTCACTCCCTACACCTCCAACAAAATCCCTCTCGCCCTCCTCTCTTTCTCTCTCTCGAGCACACGTACCTCCCTCCCTGGCAACGCTTTGAGCCTGATAGGACCAAAGTTTAGATAAGCATTCTTCCACAATGAGAAGCCAGAAGTGTGTTTTTTTCTCCTTCTTCTTCTTCTTCTTCTTCGCTCTCTCTTCTCAAACAAAGCCCTAGAAATGCCTTTGGTTTCTGGGTTCTGATGGGGAGCTCTGAGTTTGTTTTCAGTTTAGGGTTATCCCAGGAACACGCAGGTTTTTCTCCAAAAATAGGCAGTACAGAAAGTGGATGTGGAAGAAGGAGAGAGGGGTGGGAGGAGGAAGAGAAGAAGAAGAAGGAGAAGAAGAAGAAGAAGAAGAAGAAGGGAGGGGAGTTTGGTTAATGAGCACCAGATGCCTTACCTTCGGTGGTAGCCACATTCTTTGGAGCTTTAGTTGGTGTGTGATCTGTGCTCGAACTTATGTCAGAAGAGATGCTTGAGCTCCCTTTACCTGCAGGGGGAATGGGAAGAAAAACAAAAGTGCTGGGACACGGTATGGAAATGACAAACTGCAGTTATGATTTACCGTTTTAACCATTTCGTATGAGCGAAAACACTTTCTGCGCTTTAATCTCGAGGCGTTTCACAGATAAGGCTGAATTGCACTTTGATGATGTATTAAATATGGTAAGGAGGTATGAGGTGTAAGGAAATATAAAGCCCATCGCTCTCTGCTTTCGTGACTTTTATGCTCCTCGATTTTGGACGAATGGTTTGCCTTGGCACGTGCACAAAGTCTCGGGTGGTTTCTTTGAGTAAGTGTCCGTTTTTTTTTTCTGATATTTGGAAGAAGAATAAAGCCTCCTGAAATCCTGTTTAGCCTTTGCTTCCATGGAGGACGAGCGAGGAAACACTCCTGCGCTGAATACAAGCACTCCCTCTCTTTAATGAATGATTACAAGTAAATATATCGTCAGAGACATACTTCTTAGGCCACACAGTCTGTAGAACCGCCACTTGAAAGTGCTTTTTATCACGTCCGTTTGAATTTAGAACTCCTTCTTTACGAGCTGTCCTTGTATTATTAGATTTAGGATTTGGATTTCTGCACAGGCACACAGGAGAGCTCAAGTCATATTCTTTGAATGCGTGCCCCTGCTGCCAGAGCAAGACAGGCTCGACTGCCATGGTGACTGCAGGCTGCCTGCGGAGTAGTTGTTTATGGCATTTCATTCCTCTGTCAGATCATAAATGCAGCTTTGTGGCTTTCCTGAGACTAAGTATGCGCCTTTCACCCAGCACGACAGGCCGAAGAGGTATTCCCAAACAGTCACAGCCACATGCACATCAAGCGCAGCCACCTAAACAGACTAGACAGTTCCCGAAATAAGTTGTGAAATATGAAAGCCGAGAAAAAAAAGTGCAACCTGTGTCTCCAAACTCGGAGACACACTACATGTGAGATCCTTTAAACCAGTGCAGCTCACACGGTATGAGTGTGAATGACATTTTGTGGTGACATCACTGAGCTGGCACATCTGTTACGGCTCTTTGAGTCCGCAGAAATTCATAAGGAACTTACAGAAAGTCAACCTGAGACCACTTTTCTAATATTTGAGCAGAGCCGACAGCGTGAGCCTGGGTAAACGCGTTCAAATGTATTTTAATATTTCGCTGGTTACAGCATCGTTTTCCCTCAGCATGAGGAACTCTGCAGGGCTGTTTGGTTTGACGCATGTGGATCTGTGCAAGGCTGATTGTTTTCTGTCTTGCATGGAAAAACAACTTTCAGAAAAGCTCCTGCTTCCTGTCTTATGCTTATATAATGTGCTGGTGGAGAGTTGCTGCATAGCTGCGACCAGTGTGTAATTAATTGCCGAGTCACACTTGAAAACAGATGTGGACAGACCAATTGCAGAATTCTGCACTTGTAGCTAAGATACCGGTGTTGGTCGTGATCAACATCGTGATAGCACAGATCCAAAGTTATTCTGTCTTTTGTGAAGTGACATTTTCAATAAACGTCAAATAAAATGAATATTAAAGTCCATCCGTAAGTTTTTTATGACATCAAACCAACATTTCATGGTCAAGATTTTTTCAGAAACAGCAATTTAAAGGTGTTTACGATCTGTAATTACCTTACTATAAAGACGTTTTCATTGTTAGCGGCGGAGTCCGCCATTCCCTGCTGTATTTATAGTCCCTATCTACGCTCCAGGATTCAAGAGAAACTGCTTGCTCACTTTTGATTTTAAGAAAATGCCAATATTCTCTAGTTCATGTGCCTCCAATGTTAATATTCTCCTTTTTTCCACTTATAAATTGAATATTTTGGGGTTTTTGACAAAACAAAAGACATCTGAAGGCGTCATCTTGGGCTCTGATGGACTTCTGACATTTTGTATTTTGAATCATCAATATATAAAAATACTCATTAAAAATGATGCAAGTTTGTTTGGTTGTACTGTAAACTGCAGCAAACAGCTGCTCTTCCAGTGTATTGTGAGAATAGTTTAAACCAGTAACCACTGGAGTCAACCGGGATGGAAATCTTCAAGACTGTGACGTCAAGGTCCAATGCTTTTCTGAGTCATCTTTGAGTGCCTCAGAAAATGTGTACTGACCCTAAAAACCCTCATCTGATGATCAAAACCACTGCTCACATTTGAAGTTTCACTTTCTATCTGCAGAATTACATTACTCGCGAGGCAATGTATCAAAGCACTGTTTGTTGCTGTTCTTGCTGTAGGCTTAATCCCAAATGTTTTCATGGATCCCCGAACTCAAACCAGAAACTTGGTAAATCATGAAATGAATGTTTTCAGAGTCAAGCCCGTCAAATCAGTTCTTGTTAGCACACAAACGATCACGGTTTTAATTGGGGGAGGCAAGACATCATCATCATCGTCCTAACATCTGGCGATGTTGCATCAACACAAAGTCTGTTTGCACTCGTACTTGTACTGAGCTCGGAGCCTGTGTTTTATGTCGTACACCAAAGAGGTGCAATCTTGCCAAGTGCTAACCATCATCCTCTATCTTACAGTGAAAGGGAGCATTAAGAATCACCGCAGGTGACTACAATCTGCGTAGCCTACATCACATTAATGTTAACACGCCAGTGGGTATGTTTGAAATTCATCTCAAGGAGGAATCACATCTGTGATACAATCTGCTCGTGTATCTCCACCGGCTGGATTCTGAGGTGGAGCTGGTCCACTTGTTATTTTTAACATCATGAGCTCCAACCTTTTCTCTGCAGTTATTGACTTAGGAAGAGAGCACACTGGAATGTTATTTATACAAACATTTCTGCTCTGCAGACAGAAATGATGTGTTTCGTAAAAAGTTCTGAATAAGTAATGTCGAAGATTAGATGGAAAAGACTGAGGCGGTAATATTGTTGGTACTAACTGAATAAAGTCAGACCATGCCTATAGCGATGAAGTGTTTTGCTGCCAATGGCTCATTAATGCCACGGTGGGAGATTTTTATCAAATTTTGGGGTATGCAAGTCTTCAGATATAGATTCTGGTTATTATAATATTACAAAAAATGTTGTTTTTTTGCTGGATTTAAGCCACACTCTAGTTTTCGAGCACATCTGATAGCAGAGCGAGGTGGTCGGTGAATGTCTCCACATTTATAATGACTTTTCTGCACTGTCCAAGTATTAAATGCTGATGTAAAAATCAGATTCTTATCTTTAAATATATAATAGCAGTATTTTCATCACGATCAAATCAAGTTCAAAATTTGAAACTCTGGTTGTGTTGGCTCCGCCCGACGACAACAATTACCAATCAGCTGCAGGAGAGTCAAAAAAATTGAACTTGCCTGGCTTTGTGAGAAGGTGTGTCCACTGTCAGAGAGCATCTAAGGAGCAGCTGTTGGCTTCTCAGCACACATATCTCACCAACATATCCATTTTGTTGCTTTTCATGATGTCTACTATGTTTTTTTGTTTACACGAGGATCATATGGCGTTGACCAATGTGCACAAAATGGCTGCCAAATCAGCCACCGTGGACAAAAATCTGTGGAATTGGCTCTTATCAAGATAAGAATGATTGAGTACCCACATGCCCAAACGCTCAAGTCCTTTGACCCAGCTCCTCTAAAGCTGCAGGGATACACTCCTGCCATGAATAAGGCTACTTGGTGTTGTCTGATGAACTCTCTGCCCTGCCAAGTCAGCCCTTCTTTGACTCTTTTTGATTTAAACCCATCTACAATATCACCTATAAAAGTCAAGCACATCAGACAACACCTATGCAAGTTGTGGGACGTGCTGCCTGCTATAATTCTGTTAAAATCCCTGAAGTGAAGCTAAATATTGAAGAAAGGTCTAAAAAAGTGGCTGGACTGAAACAGCTCAAGTTTTTTTTTTTTTTTTTTTGGTTCAAACTTCTTTAATAAAAACTTAAATTAAAAAGAAAAAAGTTTAAAATACGACCACCAGATGTCACCCTCTGTTTTATAAGAAGAATATAAACGTTGCACATCTTTAAAAGCAATAAAAATATGTGAATTTGAAGTCAAACGTTGCTTTCAGCTGCACATCTTCCGCACATTCTCACAATTAAGACGATTTTTAAATGGAGACCAACTCCTCCACAAAGAGAGGCAACACTCAAGTGTAAGAAAGCTGAAGAGAGAAGAGGGAGCAGAGCTGCTTTAGAGCAAACTCACTAATGTTCAGAGGGAAAACTCCAAGAGGCAACAAAAAAACCCGCTGCGTTTGGCTTCGGGGCTCGGTTTAAGCTGGGCACCAGAGTAACGGTAACACTGGAGCCTTTGTGGAGACTAGTTTGATTAAAAAAAGACCCTTCAAGGACGAAATTCAAATAAAAGCCCTTTAAAGTCGTAATTACAGCACTTACCCTCGCTTCCATACTGTTTTCCATTGTTCGCACCCATTTTAAAGAATACATAATCTATGCGCAAAACTCGGTTTTTATCAAAAAAGGAGTTAAATTCCAGAGAAAAGGTTCAGTCTTTCCATAAAGATGGGCTAGACAGGCAGAGTTTTGTGTAGGGCCGCTAGCTCCGACTCCAAATAGTTAATCCAGATGTTGAACAGAGGACGCCTCAGCATTACGCAAAAACCTAGAATCCGGACTTGAGCTTTCCAGCGGTGCAGGCTTTCTATATCTGAACATCCACAGAGAGAGAGGGGGAGAGAGAGGGAGAGAGAGAGAGAAACAAACAAAAATCCAGATCCGAGGAGTTTGAAGAAAACTTTTGTGAAGTGCCTCTAAATGGTAAGCAGCTGTTTATCAGGCTGAGTGCGGGCAATCACAGCGGCCAGACAAGTTTGTGAGGACGCGCAGCTCTCGTCCACTGGATCTGGATTTAAAGAGACCGCAGACCAGAGAGGGAGATGTGGATATTTAAAAAAAGATAAGTCAAAGACAGGCCGAGACTGTGACTCAGATACAAAGGAGTCATATTCAACATATGACATCACTTAGTTGCTCCTATAATGCAAAAGATTTGCAAAAGAAGACAGAAAAATATAGTCTATAAGGCAGTAGGATATTTACTCAAGTAGCCTACAGTACTTACAGTACTCTATACTTACAATAATAACTAGTAACTTTGCATATTCAGATTATTATTACAAAATATAAATGAACTAATAAATTATTATTATCAATTAAACAACCCAGCAGTACTTACAATAGTAACCATAGCTCCGCCTCCACCAGCTGCAACATTTGTGAAGCTCACACATTAATGCAATCATGGCAGTGGAGGAAGAAGTGTTCAGATCATTTATTGAAGTAAAAGTATTAATATCACACTTTAAACGTCAAAGTCCTGCACCAAAAATGTTATATAAGTATCTTAAGTATAGTCAGGACAAAGCATTAAAGTAGTGTTAAACGTTTTAAGAGTAAAAGTACTCCAGTCTCCCCTGTGAATTAGATTGAGGAATAATACTCATTTTCACCATCGATCGATTGTTTGGTTTGTAAATTAAATAGATAAATCAGAAAATGGTCAGACGGCACCTTCACAGTGTTTATTTTGTCCAACCAATACTACAAACCTCATAATTAATACAAATATTACTTTGACACATGAGAGTATTTGTACTTGGTGATATTTCTGACATGTCTGAAACAGCTGCTCTGTCCTGCGGTGTGCCCCAGGGTTCTGTACTGGATCCTTTTTTTATTTTTGGCCTTCCATAATTAACCATTTTAAAGCCATGTCCTATCGCTGTTTGCTGACGATATTGAATTATATCTTTTAGGCCTAATGAGTCTGAAAAACCTGGCATGGAGGGCTCACAACTTTTTGCCATTAAACACAATAAAATATGTACTTCGGACAACATATTTCTTCAACTTAAAAAAAATTGGCAACCTTAGACCTCTCTGATGGACAGAAGGGAAGCAGTTATTTTCCATCATATTACTCATTAATATTTAAGCTTAACATCATCACAGGTGTCACTTTTATAGACTCACACTGAACCAATCAGACGGTGAGGACACATAATCTCTTAAATATTCAGAGGATATAGACGCTCTGAAAGAAGAGAATGGTTTAACCACACATGTCGGAATGTTGCTATGAATAGCAGTCGCACAGGTCATTGGATATCTGCAAGTAAAGGCACCGGACAAAACCAGTTGTCTGCTGCTGACAGTTGACTTAATATTCTAGATACATGTGGAAATTCCTTTCTAAATGCACACATGCTGTAGATCTACCGAGGATAACATGCTAAAAGGTCCTAAAGAATGCTGCTAATTTCATATGATGGGATATATTGAGAGTTTCTATTCCACAGAGGGATTTAACTCACACTGCCATTTCTTTATTGTACAATTATGCCGTTTCAAAAAAGTCATGACATGTTTTTTTTAAAACAATCAAGCCCTGCCCGTGATATTTTTTTATGCACCCAGCTGAGCTGTTTCTTATTTTAGTGCGTAGTGTGTGTTGATCTTAACTTTATGCTTACAAGCCATCAAGAATGCATCATGTACTTTAACAGTGTTTGATTGGCTCACATGGTACCAATCAACTTGGGCCCTTGGCTGGCTGAGAGAGGTCAAATGCCAAACCTCAAACCTTTACAGCCGGCAATCTCTGCCACACTGGAATGCATAGTAAGAAACAGCCTTCAGCATGAGATGGATGTGATCATACACAAACTGCATTAACCCAAGAATGATACGTTTCATAACAATTCTGATGTGTGTGAATAAAACAGTTGCTCAACCAAAACATTTATTCAGTTCTGTAATAAAAAAGACACATTTTAAAAGACATCGCGTGTAAAAGTTCATACAGTCTCACATCAGCTCTGACAGTTGGCCGTTACTGGTCATCCAGTGTGGAAACACACCCACAGGAGTGAATGGATAAAGGTTGACAGCAGGACTTGTGTTTATTTCAGGAAGGAGTTCAGATTTGGCTACAGACATGGCATAGGAGGCGGAACCAGAAACACTCAAGTCACCCTCTGGTGCAGATGCACTCTGGGAGAACGTGGTCAAGGCGCTGCTCGAGGGAGGCGAGAGGTGGTCATTTTCGGCCTCTGTGGTGGCCGGACGGAGGGGTGACCGCGGGGCGGCGCTGATCTCCTCTAGCTTGCTGTGTATTGTCCTCAAGGTCACGGGAAGGGACATGCACCTAAGACACAGGATTGGAGATGGTTATCGTATCCTCTGGAGAGAAAGAAGTGGTAGATATGAGTTCATCAAACCTCATCATAACAGTGGAAAGGTGTTCGTCCCAAGTGCGGTCCTCTGTTCCTGCTCCGAACAAAATGCAGTTGATCTGACGAGGATCAGATACGTTCACCAGCACTGTGGCAAAAAGAGCCAATAAGTCACATAAGTTTGTGTTATCATCTTAAACATTTACAGCCGAAGCTGTCAGTTTCTGTCTGATCAGTGATACTTAAACCTCAATAAAAAAAAAAGAAGTGTAGTAAACGCTCACAAACAGCGAGGGAGTCAGTGTCAGGTCGTTGGAAGGTCACAGAAAAGCTGGTGTCAGACTCCGGAAGGACTTCGAAGTGCGCGTCACAGAGCGAACCTGATAGCATAATCCACCAATAAAAGCATCAAATGACCGTCGCAACTTCATGCGCCGTCGTCATGCCCATTTTGTGATGTTCTACCTGTTCTGGCGCGCTCAGACGTCATGCAGCTCGTCAGCAGGGTGTTAATGGCACACTGATGACGCAGCAGCTCCAGCAGAGCCGGGACGTGGGCAGGGTGGGTGAAGGGAATACTGTCCACTAAAGCGGCTCTCTGGGCAGGCACCTCCCATGCAGCTCCGGGGAGAATATAACCGTGCATCACACCACCAGGGAGAGGCTGGACAGAGAAAGTACTGATTCCTATTATGTCATAGAGCTTATTTTAATTAATTAGCTTGAAATGAACCTTGTGTTAAACACACTTACAACTGTGAAAATATCATCTTGCTCATCTATTGTCTCCTCACGGCCGTTTGCACTTGAACGTCTCATCAGAAGCTTAGGTAAGGGTGCCCACTGCAGGTCAACATCTGGTATGGTCACATCTAGGAAATATCACAGGAGGGAGAACAAGAGAGCGTGTGATAGGGCGATGCATGTGGCACCATTACATTTCATCCAGGATTTATAGTGACAAGTTGCCCGACCTGTAATTTGGCTGAGCTTGTTGACAAAGGAGGCCATCAGTGGTACTGCCGGCTGCAGTTTGAGGAGAAAACAGGCCGGCAGCGCCTCATGCTGTACCTCGCTCAGCGGCAGGAACGTGGGATAACTGCCACGGGACACAGTTTGACTAGATTTTACTTAACACCTCTGGCACTGACACTCACATTCACTGTGGGATGTGAAACGAACAGTGTCCCGTTGAGTGAGAGATTAAGTGGCGACACGTTACCCCTGCGGATCCAGCTGCGCGGGCTGCGGGATCACAGATGCCATCTGAAGCTTGTGAGTCACGTCGCTGACGCCGACGGTCACCTGGGCTGCCTGGACAACGGTGTCTGTTATTTCTTCAACAACAAGAGCGTTTCAGGAGAAGCTACAACTCTGGTTTTAACAAGAACGTGCCTCATGCTTCCAAACATTGGTTTAATTGGTCTAGTAGGAAATGATTTTACTTCACCGCCAGACCAAATCTGATTCAGTTTGGCAGCTTTGACGTCTTACGCAAATCTGAGGCCTTTATTCCATCAGTTGGACGGATATAGAACTGGATAGTCAGGGGGCAATCTGGAACGATAAATCAAATATTAACTGAAGAAAAGATGTTTTCAGAAATTAGGTTTTGGCTTCTTGGTGTTATGCACCTTCCTTTCCAGCTATCAGACACCCGATCCTGCCATTGTTAATCATGTCCACTTGGGGGTCAGCGTCCTTTGGCACCCTGAAACAAACAAATAAACAAACAAACAGTTATTTTCATTACTGATTAATCTAACGATATCTTCAGTTGTTTCGTTTAAACTCTGGGATCTTGATCTTCAGTGTGTAAGATTGAAGAGGCTCTCTTTACAGAATATGGCACAAATGGAAGAAAATATGCAGAACTATGTTTTCATTAATGTAACCCCTGAAAGGGTGATACGGGGGGGATGCAAGTCGCTTCTGCTATATACACTAGATGCCACCAGATTCTGCACACTGGACCTTTAAATTGCCATTTTATCCAAAGAAGGGGGTCAAAATCTGATGTATCCGATCTATTTACTGCCTTAAAAAACAAGCAGCAAGTCCTGAGTTGAGGCTGGAAAACCGGATTGTTGCTCGAAGAGATAAAAAAAATAAATAAATAAAAAGATGTTGATTAATTACTTTTTATTGATGAATCAACAAAGCGATTCATTATTGGACTTTTGCGTCACTTACCTCGGCAGATGTGACATTTGCTGCAAGTCTTTCCCGATGAATTGTAGAGATGCAAACAATTTTAATTTGATTTCACTGAAACAAACAAACGAAGACAGAGCCAGTGACTACAAGAAGCCCAAACTTTAAGAAGAGAGATTAAAGTATACTTTACGGGTTCATACTTGTCTCCAGGGACGTTGTACTGGGTGAAGAGGTCTGCCAGCTTTGCTGAGAACTCAGCAAAATGTTTCGACCTGAGCCAAATAAAACAGTACAATCAGCAGCTGAAACTATTTATCTTCTTGGTAATCATTTCAACGGCTCTGTCATCTTCATCTCTACAGTTTAAGAGATAACAGCGCTGCCGGTTGCAAGCGAAACGTCGACGTCTTAAATTTACCATTGCTTACCTCAGCAGCTGAAGAAGGGACTCGCTTGGCTGCAAGACAATTTGATTTTATTATCACGCAGAGTAAAAAGAGGGGAGAGGGACGGGAAGGGTGCAGTCCACTTACAACAGGAGCTCCTCCATGTGGGGCCACTTTTACCTCCTCTGCACCGCCACATGGCAGCAACACCACCTCCAGGTAGAACAAATCTGCTGTCAGGTAGCATGTGGCCTCGGTGATGTGAAAGCCCATTCTAGAGAGAGGGGAACGTGGAAGATAAGTTGTGCCAACAAGAAGGAATTAAGCTTTATAATGAGGAAGCCGTCGGTTAATAATGAGACAGATAAAAAAGGTAGAAGTCAAGGCCTACAGTGTCACAAATGACAGGGGGAAGAAGAACTCTACCCTTGTTGTTTGGCAATCATTTCCAGACGAGACTTCATGGTATTCATCGAGGACACTGAAACAAACAGACTCGTGTTTAAAGTGAAACATGTTCTAAAATACACACAGAATTATCAGCAAATTGTTTGTTTACCATTAAACACTTCCTGGAGCCTTTCCAGTGATCTAACCAGTGGCTCACAGGGTTTGGATTCATCTCTGGATTTGTCCTATCGGGGACAAAGGGAAGAAGAAAAAAAAACCCAACAATGAACCAGTTGTGTGACATCGCTGTGTAAACACTACTTTGTCCTCCTCCCGGCCCATCCCGCAACACACAAGCTGCATGACAACTTCACATTTGTATGCTTTGCACTTTGGGACGAGTATGTTCTTGAAAAAACACAGCGTGTGACTGTAACACTGTCGTACCTGAGTGTGTGAAAATACATTTTTTAAGGCGTCTAGTCCTCTTTGGCATTACTGCTGGCAGGAAATTGTCCAACTTAGCCCCAGCTGCCTTATCCTGTTTGGACCACACATCGCTTCAGACCACCAAGTTCCTTTACCAGACTCCAGAGAGTGACCACTGCCAAGCTCCACTTTGTATTAATCCCAAAGTCTTAGCTACCCTGCTGCTCCACCCATGACAAATCTAAAGAAAACTAACACACCCTCTCAAGGCCTCGGCATACAAGTTGGTATAGCAGAGCAAAACACACTTTAGGAGCACTTTGTAGTCTTTTTTATTGAGTGCAAAAGACATCTGTATCTATAAAGCTCTGCACATTTGGACCCTTAAACCTGCAGACATGATACACCTCTGCAAAGTGGCGCATCGTCCAAAAGAATTGAGCATAAAAAAGTTCCATCGGGGTAGAAGCTGGTGATTGCCTTTCCATACAAGAGAGTGTTAAAGAAAACAATCAAGCAAGTTGAAGTGAATTTAAATCACCATCAATGCACAGACTGCTGACGCGACAACAAAGACTCATGTGTTCCAGGATAGATGATCTCATTCTCAGTGCATCACCACACCAGTTCCTGATCTGCAGCACATCATCATGTTAGGAGAAGCCACCCGGTGACGAGTCCAGTGACTTTTATTTGAGTAATAATCACTTTTATCTGCGTATGAGTCAGACGTTGAAATGAATTTTGGGTGATTTGCACCGTGGTATTTAAAAAAAAGGGGGAAGCCACACTGGATGCAAACAGATGAGCTGGGGATTTGTGTTACCATGCATCTTCGGACGAGCTGAAACGTTTCATTCCAGGTCTTCTCTGCAAATTTGGAGTGCAGGTCAGAGATTATGGACTTTGCCTTCATCGCTAAAGCAAAAACAGGAGAGCAAAAATTAGTTTCGTGCAATTTTATTCAAGATTCAAGAGATTTATTGTCATTTGCATGTAAAAACACGACTTATACTGCAATGAAATTCTTAATTTGACGCCTCCCTTTACACAGTAACATAAGAAAACAAAATACACAGTACAATGAGAAAAATAAGCAAAGCGGTACATATTTGCAGTTATAAAAATCTGTGTGTTCGGATTTAAGCATAAAATATAAACAGTCAGTCAATTATCTACAAAAAAAACAGCTTTAATCTGCATTACCTGGCTCCTCAAAGTCTATTCCCCCTCTCTTGCTGACTTGAGTCTCCTCCTGAGCAAACGTGCCAGCATTTATGCTTAATTAATCAATTACCTGCCATGTTTAACACTGGATTTAATCTGCGTTTTAAGCAAAATACCCAACAAAAAAATAATTTATGAGTCACATTCATAAGTGTAGTTTATATTCGTGGTAAATGAATGTTGAAGTGTGTGTGTGAGGGTTGTCTGGTTCTCCCAGGCGGGCCGGGCGGGCGTTGTCAGACGGAGCCACAGCCCACAGGCAGGACGCGCAGTCAGGCAGTCAGTCTGCTGCTAACAGCTACCAGCCAAGTCTCCGGAGTTAGCCATGAGCTAACAAGCAGCTAGCTAGCTGAGTCTTTTTTTTTTTTTTAATACATGTTTTTGCTGCCATAAAACACAAACGTCGCGTCGAGGTGAACGCTACAGTCACGTACAGGTAAGGCGATGTTAGTCACACCTGGTTTGCTCCTTTTTTTTGTATTTTTTTTAACGCGGCATCATTTTAGTTGTGATTAGCTGCTTGTTAGCGGCCAACCTAGCTTGGCTGGCTAGCTGGCGAACGGGAAGAAGCTGCTGAGTTTGTAAAGGGAGGCTCGACCGAACATCTGTTGCTGGGTTATCCGACATTTTATATAATTAATCAAGCCGCTACCTCTTTTAAATATATGTAATTGATTAATTTAATCTGCCCGTCGTGTTTAATAACCGACGTTAGCAGACGTTAAAACATGTTTGGTGGGGTTAGTTAGCTCGTTAGCCTCCTCGCCTGTGACTGCACTAGCTGCAGTTTTACCTGACATGTCACCAGCTAACTTGCTGTTAAGTTAACGTGATTATCGACGTGTGTGTGTGTCTGTGTGTGTGTTTTAATGCTTCTTGTCGAGGGGAAACGGCTACCAGCTAAAAGCTCATGCTATCCTGTCATTATATTATCGTCGTGCCTGTGTTATTAAGGTTTATGATGACACATCTAATTACAGTTACACCTCAGGCTGAGGTCACCGGTTAGACCTTCATATTTGCTGTTTGTTAGTGGTTCAACCTGCCTGACCGTACTCATAACGTCTCATGTAGGTACATTTAATATTTATTTATTTATTTGTTTGTTCGCACAGTTAGAAATGACAAAGATGACACATAATGTAAAGTGCAGGGAGAGGCTTATGTAAAGCCTGCACCTATAGGTGAAATTATAAAGGACGGAGACTAGTAAGCAATGACTGGTAATAGGAAAAACAATATATGACATCAACAACTAGTTATAATGACAATAACAACATGAGCATGATATAAACGTGTGTTTATGATTCGACACCCCCTAAATTTGATAGTAAATTGACGTGAATAAGAGTGAGCCTGTGAATTCGATTTTCATGAAATAAAAACACACATCTGAGAGATCCTGGTATCATGAGCAGTAAGTATTTAATGGATGCAGCTCCTTCCTATGTGGTTAAGGTAAAAGGACGTTTCCTTCAGCGCTAAATCGTAATATCGACTTCAAGTGCACAGTCCCCTTTTGTTAATTTGTGTAATGACCTATTGGCTTCGTTCCCATCTTTATCTCCCATCCTGAGAGGTTTGTGCGGGGCTACGATAGGAAACAGCATTAACACACACACACGCACGCCTGAAGACATCATGGTATTCCCATAGTCTTCTTGGACTGTCTCGTGTGGGAAAGTGACTGACCACTAAATCTCTTTGGCATGTGTCAGATTTTTATCCACTCCTCCTGTCAAAAGTTTAGGAAAATACGCCGCCAGATGTTAACCCAGAAGTTATATTTCTCTGCTCAATGCTTTCCACAGGTTCGCTCCCTCTCGGCTTCGTTGGTATTTGCCTACTGTTTGCTGTCGTGTTGTTCTCTGCTTACACGTTTGTCATCGATCACTGCCTCAGGCGGTATTTCCCCCACAAGGTCGGAAACTTATTTGAAAGTGAAAGTTGGCTGCAAAATGACGAGAGTGCGTTCACAAAGGTCGCTCTAGATTTCGCTGTGATCTGTACAAGTGACCTTTCGGGTCAGATATCTGAAGGGAAGAAATTCTAAATAATGAAGTACACGAGAGGGGAAACGCCGTCGTTTCCAGTAAATCTCTTTCTGCGACCTGTCTGAAGAAAAACTTAGAATAAAGGAGCAGTGTTCACAACAACTTAATGATGGGAAGCGTAATCTTTCTGCGGTCTAATAGCTGCAGGGAGCAGTGATAAAGAAAAATACTGATTATTAAGCAGTTTCTAATGCACCATCTAGTGCCAGTGGTCATTATCACATTTTATATAGCTATAATCTTAACAAGGTAGATGGAATAATCCTCTGCACTGAATTTGTAGTGCAATTTCTCCTTGTTTTATTTAACAGACACGAATCCAGCCTCGGAAATGATGATGAAACGTCTTAGGATTTCTTCTTCTCTGTTTTTTTCTCTCCTCAGGATTTATCATTCAGCCCTTTCGTCGCAGCTGGAATCCTCAGACTGATTTTTTACGGTCTTCATTTCACAATCCCTCGCCTTCACCTTGAATTTCCTTCCCCCCCTTTTTTTTTTATTTTTTTATTTTGGCACGCACAGAGCCATGGCAGCTGCTAAGCCAAAAGGGCAGAACTCTCTAGCCCTTCACAAAGTGATTATGGTGGGGAGTGGAGGAGTGGGGAAGTCAGCCCTCACTCTCCAGTTCATGTATGATGAGGTGAGTCCAGTCAGATTTGTTTGTGGTTGGAAACACACTCTCCATGTTGGCGCATCGGACGACTGAGTTTTATTTCTGTCCCCTCGCAGTTTGTCGAAGACTACGAGCCCACCAAAGCGGACAGCTACAGGAAGAAAGTGGTGCTGGACGGAGAGGAGGTGCAGATCGACATCCTCGACACAGCCGGGCAAGAGGACTACGCAGCCATACGGGACAACTACTTCCGCAGTGGCGAGGGTTTCCTCTGTGTCTTCTCAATCACAGAACTGGAATCATTCGCAGCGACAGTCGACTTCAGGTCCAGTAGCAATTCAATAAGACATTAGAGTTTAATGACGGTGACTATTGGGCGTTTTCCTTCTGCTAAAATGCATAAAATCTACGCCTCGTTCACTTTCTATTAGGGCTGCAAATGCTAATACTACGTGACATTTCCTGTCTTACAGAGAGCAGATTCTGCGAGTGAAGGAGGACGAGAACGTGCCCTTCCTCCTGGTCGGCAACAAGTCGGACCTGGACGACCGACGGCAGGTCAGCGCGGACGAGGCGAAGGCCCGCGCCGAGCAGTGGGGCGTGTGCTACGTGGAGACTTCCGCCAAAACCCGTGCCAATGTTGACAAGGTACTCGACATGCTTGAGATAGGCCAGTCAAGTCCACATGGCAGATAGCGAGCAAACAGAGATACCTGACTCTCGCTTCTTTGTGTGTCTGTTTTCTCACAGGTGTTCTTTGACTTAATGAGAGAGATCCGGGCAAGAAAAATGGAGGACAGCAAAGAGAAGAACGGGAAGAAGAAAAGCAAAAGTTTGGCCAAGAGAATTAGAGAGAGATGCTGTATTTTATAGTGGTAAGAGAGAGCAGGACCGCTGCTTATGTACATATACATTTCTCAGACTTTTGCATTTATTTTGTGCCCATACCTGACCATGACTTTCTGTTCCTGGCTAACAGGACATCTGACCGTGCGTCAGGGAGTAGTAAGGTGGCACTCCATACACCATTTATAGCTCTAACTTTTTATGTGCTGACACTCCAAAATAATTTATGTACTCTCTCTCTCTTACTCTGACCACATTTACAGAGTGTAATAAATGGATGGTGTTTTTAATTTAGGCCTAAGCTTGACAAAGAGGCTGAGCCCTGAAATGTTACGAAAACCTTTCATTGTAAAGTTTGATGTGTATAATATTATTCAGACAACTGTGCAGTTTCAAAAACGTAAAAGAAAAAACACACGAAGGTGTCGGAGCCAAGGTTTAACCTGGGGGAGGATGTAACTGGAGCGTGGGAGGGGGAAATGAAAGTCAAGTGTCAACCCAGAATTCATCAAGTGCCACCGAAGAGGAAATGTACATTGCACTGGTGAACCTACGAAGCATTTTAGCCGAAAGATTGTCACGTGAACGAAGCCACAGCCGAGAAATTCGATGCCATTCCTATTTGTCAATTTTCCTACGCGATTTATGGTTTTTACCTGTGAAGTCAAGCTTTTCTTTTCTCGTCCTCCTCTGTCACATCAACCAGTGTAAGATAAGCGCACTAATGTTTCTCCCCTCTCCCCCCTTCTTCTTCTTCTTCTTCTTCGCGTCACTTTGTTGAGTCTTCTCAAATGCACAAATGACATTGATCATTACTCTTAAATCTGTGAGGGATTTTACAACACTTGAACTTTTGTCAGATCTAACATTTCAGAAGTTTTTACCTCGCTCGGCTAATGACTTTCATTGCCTGTTTTTTTTTTTATTATTTGATTTGATTTGTTTTGCGATAAAGGAATCCCTGGTGCTCTGATAAAAGGCGATTCCATAACACTACATCCTTTACATGCTCTCTTGAACGCATCTTCAAGTTGATGACATAAATAGCTTCCAGTCATGTAAAGATTTATTTTGCCAATTTGACTTTTCCTGGCTCAGACTTTTAATCACAAACCTTGTGTTTCCCTCACATTTTTTAGAAACTTACATGTATTTAAGTGGGGTTAAATTAATGGAGGGATTTTGAGGCATAATATGAATGCAGGCTTGATCGAAGTGAGGTGGTACCTCAATCCAAAAAGGTCGCTCTCAGTCACCAAAGAAAAACGCTAGCTAGTACAAACAAGTGCCCACTTATTGACAGAAGTGACAACTCGCCATAGTGAGCATCAAAACTGACGGGGGCAAAGATTGAAGGCGGAAGTGCAGAGGTTACGAGGGATTAAGTAATTCATGTACAGTGCATCACTGTTGCCTCTCTGTCCATTGCGAATGTGAATAATCCCCTCCCCTCCTGTTTGCCTGTAATCTTGGGCTGCCAACGATGTGCAAAGTTTAGAGGTCGCCGACTTTCTGCTTTGTTTACCTTTCGCGTAAGGCTACCTGGTGTTTGTACAGTTTGAGTAACACTGAACTGGAATCCCTGATACGTTTATTTGATTGTGAAGCAGTGTAAAGAATTGGCAAAATGACGAACGCTATACATGATTATAGACCAAAACACACTGTGAAATCTGCCCCTCCATTCTCTTAATTTCCCTTCATGACTGAGCCTCTTTTTATTTTATTTTTTTAACCACGACACTTCTAACTTATTTAAAATAACTTAATTTATTCAGTTTTTATTTCTGAAGTCTGACCACCAGTTTAAAGGCGCATTCAGGCAGGATCCGGCACTGCGGCGAAAATGCAGGTTTTTCCACTCGTTTGAGTGACGGTGGCGCATTTTGGCTGCGATGGTGTGGGCTGCAGGGTGGAAAGAAGTTGACCCAGAAACTTTTGGGGAAAAAAAAACGCATCCCGAACTAATGCTTCTGCCAATCAGACACTCCGATCAGGAAAACACTCCACATTCAGCCTGAAAACTGAGACTATACCTGTTCTGTTCTGGCTTTGTTTATTTCATGTGCCAAACTTCTAAATCAGTGACTGGCTCGCAGTTTATGCTGTGAAAGAGCGACACAAAGAAGTTTCCTTTCAGTTTCCTTTCCTCACTCTCAGTGAATGAGAGTGAGGGAGCGCCGGCATCGATAAAATGATAAAAATCGATAAAGCCGATTAATCAGCCAAAGGAAAAAGTTATTTCCTGATTGTTTCACAGCAGTTACATTCAGCACAAATAGACAGAGCCCTCCTCACCCCTACACACCGCCGAACAACCCTGCAACGATTCCCCACAGTGCCCGATCCTCTCTGAATGCGCCAAGTCAGGAACAGAAGAGTAAATGTGTGCTGACAGACGAGAAAACGCTCAGCATTTACATTAAAGGATTTCTTCAACCAATCGGGTGCCCAACACTGGAGTCTATGCAAAAATGTTGTAATTGCAAAGAGAAAGAGAAACTTGGAACCGATCCAAAACGTCATCAGGTCTGAACTACTTTTAATAAGACTGAGTGCAGCAGAAGCATTTAAGCTTGAATGCTGCTTAGAGATCTGACCACAGGTCAGAAAAAACCCAACGTCATTCAACGATTGGGAAGCGTTTAATAGCGTTTTATATTTCAAAAAGCTTTCTCATTGATTCCCTGAGTTAATAACACAAACACTAAAGAATCCCCGGCTTGAATCACAGGCTTTGTTTGTCGTACGAAAAGGCGGCAACGCGAGAGGGAGGTCTGTGGTGTTTCTTAACTTGAAAAGCACACAGTGAGAGAGTTGGAGAGTTTTAAAGACGGGAGTGAGAGATAATAACGTGAGGCGGACTTGAACCCAAATCGTCACGATGCCGCGGCGTCAGAACATTTGGAGAGCAGGGTTTGGGTTCGTATGTTCTAAGGGCTAACCTCCAGTACACCGCACCATGATTGAAAACACCCCTGAAAGTCAAAGTGACGGGCGCAGAGACCGACGTGTAGTGTAGGAATCACAGTCTGTTATGGCGTTACCTTCCTTAGCTTATAGCCATTACATTAACTACGTGTGTCTTCATAGTTGAGGATTGCTGAAGCTTCGATACTTAAAACAAACCACCATAGTGCTTGCTTACTCTTAACATTGGCTTAACACAGTCTGATTCTTGTTTCTGAAGCATCTTCATAATTATTCTACTTCTTTTCTTCGTCTTCATGTATACTTTAATAGACTTTATGGCCCAGATATTTTCAGCAGGATTTAAGGGGTGATACTAAAACAAGATGTTTGTGTGAACGCTATGAGAAAACTGTCCTACTGGGTATTCAGATAACTTGTTTTGCCTTTTTATATAAACGCCCTTGGATTGAAAAAAAAAAAAAACTAGATATCTATGTCTTTGATTGGATGGTTGTATGTATGCCATCAATTAAATGTTTCCTTCATGTTTACTTATTTTCAAACATAACCACTAATGTAGCCTATCTGTTTGTGAATGCAAGAGGTGAAGCTTACATTTCATTTCATTTTTGTGAGTTATTTGGAAATGGCAAATAAAGTGGATATTACTAATAATATTTTCCAAATGTATCGAGGTTTTCTTTGTGTGAAGATTCATGTCTTGGGTTCTTACTCTCTGATTGTGAAAAGTGAAAGTTTCCTCTTTAGGTTTGAATGTTTTTCTGATTTTACAAGATAAGAAAGACTTTAATGATCCCACGCCGGGGAAATTCACTCGACTCAACAGCAGAAATGATTCATAAATAAGAAATCTGTAGAGAAGTTGAAGAGTCTAACAGCTGCTTGAATGGAGGACCTGTGGCAGAGCGCCTTCTTACGTGGTGGGAGCAACAGTCTGTTGCTGAAGGTTGCTGGTTACGCGTTCCAACAGTCTAACGCAGGAGGTGAGAGGAGTTGTTCATGATGGATGTCGTCATATAAACATGAAACAGAGACATTTTATGAACCTTTATTGGATAGTAGCAGCTGAAGAGTGACAGGAAAGCGAGAGCGTTGGGCTGGGCCTCTGCACATGGGGTGAACGCTCCACCGAGCAAGCCAACCGGCGCTCTTGAAACTGAGAATTTAAAGACTTTTGTACCTTTTTCCAGGCGGTTTGTAATTAATCATCTTACGACTTTGCCTCACATTTGTCACTAAACTGCTCTCGTGAAGTGTGTGTGCAAACACACACGGCTTATCTCTGCTTACACAATCACACTGATTCTTTGTGCTGCATGTATGGCCTTCCACGTGGTTACACGCCAATGTCATGGAGGAGGAAGAGGAAGTATTGATTAACCATAGTACAGACGTGACGTGTTTTATAACGGTGGAAATGTATTTTTAACTCAACTGAAATCAGTTTATAACTTCAATATAAAACATATTTATGGGTGTTTTATATGGTATCTTATATTTTTGCACATTCTATATTCATATTCATAGTATATTATTTACAGCATGTACACCGTTCACACAAAGTTAGGGATATCCAGCTTTCTGTGGTGCCCTACTTTCATGATATGATATCACTGTAGCCTGAACATAAGTGTTACCAAAAGTTGAATATACCAAACTTTTTGTGAACGGTGTATGTCTTGTATAGTGAAGTATTTATATATATACTATATTATATATATTTTATTTATATATATTTATATTTATACATGTGAACATGCTGTATATTGCAGTTATGTACGTATGCACGCCATATAGATTTATTATTATTATTATTATATACGGTTATCTATCTATCTATCTATCTATCTATCTATCTATCTATCTATCTATCTATCTATCTATCATGTTTATGATGAACTAAATTAATATCTTAAAAGATTTAACACGTGCTTCAAAATTAAGACACATTTTTTCATGAACCCTGGTTGATTTTTAATGTAACTTTTATTTAGTGTTATATATTTCTAATACATATATATATATATATATATATATATATATATATATATATATATATATATATATATATATATATATATATATATATATATATATATATATATATAGTTATATATTTCTAATATATATAGTTATATATTTTGAAGGTAGGGGTTTCCCTTCGGCGGTGACGTAACCGCTGAGCTGGATTACGCATACGGGTATCATTGGTTCACACCGGACGCACAGGGCCTGTAGTTTGAAAGCTGTGTGTGTCTGCTGGGCCCCTAAAAAAAAAAGCCGAGTAGCTAGCCAGCAGCCACATCGCGAACAAAGTTACAATATTTTGAAATAAATTGAAGGAATAGTTGAGGCGTTTTCTCGCCCACAGAAAGGCGCTTTGGCTACTTTTTTGGGACCATGCGGTAGAGGAGCAGCGAAGCCGGGAAGGATACGCGGGGAGGCGGCAGACGTTGTTTTTTGGGGAAACAGCATTTTGTTTTATTGTAGCTTGACTTGAGTTGCATTGAACTCCACGCAAGGAGAAAAGAAAGCTAATGTGGCTAACGCGCTAGCTGGCTGGCTAACAGGCTAGCAGGCTAGCGGCGTGCTATCCCCCACTTCCTTGTTGCACATTGGAGAGTGTGATGGAGGGCGACAAGAAGTTTCCGAGAGGGAGACGGAGTTTTAACACTTTAACACTATCCGGTTAATGGATTTACATGCCCGCGACAGCTGCCACATTTCGGGGGAGAGAGGTGGACTTTAAATGTAGCGGCGCTTTTTTTGGGGCCTGGTGCTTCGACCATGAACTGGAGCTTGGACGCGGTTAGCTATCGGAGGCTAGCTGGCTAAAACCGACTACCAGTCGGCCCCTGGAGTACAATGGTTGAGTACCGACTAGCTCTATAACTAAACGTGACATTGCGGATTTAATGTAAATGAATCTGTAGGCACTGGGTGTCATGAATTACTCACTTTTTCCGGCACCTAAAACGAGCTAGCTTCGTGATGCTAACGTTAAGCTGAGCATGATTTAGCTGAGCTAGCTGGCTCGTGAATTCGCTGTTAGCTAGCCCCAATGTTTTGTTCCACGGCACAGCAAGCAGGAACATAGCTTAGGTTTATATAAGTATATATAGTAATAAAGGTGATTCTCGACGTTTGGGCTGTAGGGTTTGTTTTGTTAGATAAATGCCTAACTCGGAGGTGCTTCGCGAGGGTCGGGGACGGAGCCCCTCCGCACAGAGGAATGCTAACAGGCAGGACAGGCGTAGTAAGCCGGGGAGCGGTGCTGCTCAGCGGGAGAGGCACCGTGAGAAGAGGCGCTCGTCGGTTTCCAAGAGGAAGAAACGCAGGCAGGCCAAGGATAGAGACTTGTGGCATGCCGGTACAACAGGGGGCCCTGACAGTGATCGAAAAAGCACTTTTGAAAAAGAGGCTGAACTTCGGACATTGGTAGAGTACGATGACGTGAGCTCCCAGTCAGAGAGGTTTTCTGGGAGCCCCTCTCCTAAACTTGACCCCCACGCTGACAGCAGGCTCTCAGTGGACCGACTCAGCGACGCTGACTTCGGTGACTACAACGGACCAGCATCCCCGGAGAGAAGTCACCCAAGAGACCGGGAGGGAGTGTGCATCAGCAAGGAGGAACAAACAAGAGGACCATCCGAGAGGAGCAAGCAAGAGAAGGAGCCAGGCAGGAAAAAGGACCGTCAGAGCCGTGAGAGAGACTCCTCAAAAGCCAGGAGCGGAGGTAGCCTGAGTGGCTCTAAAAATCACAGAGACACTACAAGGAGCAACGACAAGAACGGTAAGAGGACGTCCACGTCTCAGTCCTCGCAATCTGCAGACAAGCGGGATTCGAAAAGACACAGAAGTAAAACAAGATCCGAGAAAGAGCCTCCGTCTGCGTACAGAGACGCTCCGCAGTCTTACAGAGATGACCGCGAAGACCTCAGGGCATACAGGAGAAGTCCTGGTTTCAAAGCAGAAAGTCCCTATGGGACATCATATTCATATAGCTACCAGTCTCCTGGTGGTTATAACCAGCTAATATCTAGAAGAAGTCCGACATATGGGAGCAAAAGACCCTCTCCCAGTTCCACGTATTACAGTCGGGATGCAGACGTGTACGGGGCGTACGGTATGCCGAAGTCACCCAGTTCGTACTCCAGCAACAAAAGGAAGAGATCCCCGACGAGCCCGGCGAACTGGCGCAGGTCCCCGAGTTACGGCCGACACAGCCCGTACGAACAAGGAGAGTTTGTGTCGAGTCCTTACGGGAACCGCAGGAGGTCAAGGAGTCCTTACAGGAAGTCCCTGAGCCCAAGTCCAGATGTCAGGTGAGTTCTTAGGAACCAGCTAACTTCTGTTTGTAGATTTTTACAGTTTGAGAGGACAAAGTTGTAACCTTTCTTTTTATTTATTGATGTCCTCTTTCATTATTTGCTGGCGTCTTTCCAAAAGCATGTGACCAGACTGCATGTGACATTGTGCAATTTGAAGGATGCATGTAGTAACTTCTCCCGATGTGGAACAGCATTCTTCAAATTTAGAGATGTCTTGCGTTACAGGAGTAATTAAAGCCGTGCATGAAGTTTGGGTTGCTGACAGAAAACTCTAAAAAGGTCTCTGTGTCATTTTTCTTTCCAGGCGATCTGCTCGGTCACGTAGCAGAAGTCCATATTCATCCTCAAGGCATTCGCGTTCTCGCAGCCGTCACCGCCACTCGCGCTCCCGCAGTCGCCCCTCCAGCCTCTCCCCGAGCACGCTCACCTTCAAAACCAGCCTCGCTGCTGAACTCAGCAAGCAGAAAAAGGCGAAAGCCGCAGAAGCAGCTGCCAAGGCCAAGAACTCCAGCAACACATCTACTCCAACCAAGGGCTCCTCAGCTGCTCCCCAGCCCAGCCCCAAGTCCAATCACTCAACCAGGAAGGGCCGCCCTCCCTCTCCACCACAACCAGAGAAAGGTCCGAGAACCCCAACGTCGAGCCAGCCTCAATCCCCGTCTGACAAGTCCTCCAAGAGGACTACTGAGCATCAAACTAGCAGAGAGAGAGATGCAAAGGGGAAAGATGACTTCATACATCGAGATAAAAGGAAAGCACCAGCATCTGGACAGAGCAAGGACAAGGAACGAACCACTGGTCCACTCATCTCAACCCTACAGTTATCATCATCCCTACAGTTACCCCAAACAGTTCTTGAGCACATGGACAAAGGAGAAAGGTAACTTACCCAGAATCTGTGTGCACCTTTTTATAATTAACTGTCAGTACTTGCTCACACTCTGCGTCTTTTTTTCCTTCATCAGCTTGAAGGACGGCTCACTCTCAGGGAAGAAAAAGTCAGAGAGAAAGGCACGCCAGCTTCTTACTGACTTGCCTCTTCCGCCTGAACTTCCTGGTGGCATGCCTTCCCCGCACAGCCCGCCCGAGGACAAAAAATCCCAAACGCTTCGCAGAAGACCCAAGTATGTCGCTGCGCATTTAGCGCTACGTCATCTTTTCTTCTGCTGTCGTTTGCTGTGTATTCACTGAAATATGTTCATGTAACTCCCAGAATCTGTGGCCCAAGATACGGCGAGATCAAGGAAACTGAGATCGACTGGGGCAAACGCTGCGTGGACAAGTTTGAGATCATTGGGATCACAGGAGAGGGCACCTACGGCCAGGTGTACAAAGCTAAAGACAAAGACACTGGTGAGTGACTCCTGACTCCTTATCAGTCAAGAAAAGTGTAAAGTTCTCCTGGGAACTCGGGAACCGAGTAATAATCTTTGAAGCTTTCTTTCTTCTCTCTCAGCTGAAATGGTGGCTTTGAAAAAGGTTCGACTGGACAATGAAAAAGAGGGCTTCCCGATCACAGCCATCAGAGAGATTAAGATTTTGCGACAACTCAACCACAAGAGCATCATAAACATGAAGGAGATCGTCACTGACAAGGAAGATGCTCTGGATTTCAAGAATGATAAAGGTACGTTATGTTTTTACACCAGCGATTCAGCCACACAGCGTCAGTTTGTTTTATGACGACTTTTATCCTCTCTCCCTCAGGTGCTTTCTATCTTGTATTTGAATACATGGACCACGACCTGATGGGTTTGCTCGAGTCCGGCCTGGTCCACTTCAACGAGAGCCACATAAAGTCTTTCATGCGACAGTTGTTGGAAGGCCTGGATTACTGCCACAAGAAGAACTTCCTGCACAGAGACATCAAGTGTTCGAACATTCTGCTCAATAACAAGTGAGTCACTCAGGGTGAACAGTTTGTGTGTTTTATTACAGCCGCACAGATTTCCCCGACTTCATCTGATTTATTTTTTCTGTCCCCCTCGTCATCAGAGGACAAATAAAGCTCGCAGACTTCGGTCTCGCTCGGCTGTATAACTCCGAAGAGAGGTGAGTCCTGTTGTTCTTTTCAGATATACACCACACTTGTTTATCTCCATCCGTGTGAGATAATGCTATCAAACGTACCCTTTTGTTCTTACTTTCAGTCGTCCGTACACCAATAAAGTGATTACACTATGGTACCGTCCCCCAGAGTTACTTCTGGGAGAAGAGAGGTACACGCCAGCTATTGATGTGTGGAGCTGCGGGTAAGAGTTAATTTACTGTGTGTTACTTGATTATCTACCCCGTCGGTATCAATCTTTGTTAGTTTAATGATGAGTCGTGTTTTGTTTTGTCCGTCACAGATGCATTCTTGGAGAACTGTTCACGAAGAAACCGATTTTTCAAGCTAATCAGGAGCTTGCCCAGTTAGAGCTTATCAGGTAAGTCTAAGGTTAAATCAGTCAGAAATGTCTAAAATATTGATTTAGTTCTGAATCCGGCGCCCAGAACACAAGATAACATCCTCAAATGTCCAAAGATATTCAGCGAACTGTCAGAGGATGAAGGAGATGGGAAAGTATTCACATTAGTGAAGCTGAAATTGGAGAAACTTTCTTTAAAACAAAAAAAGACCCAATAACTCACAATAGTCGACAACTAATTGATTAATCGTTGCAGCAGGAGTTCTCATCACATACTCCCACACGGTGAGCTGTCGCCTGAGGGAGGCGTTTCCGCCGTCTAACACAGGAAGACAAAGCATTACTAATTCTTTCCACGATCGACCAATCGACTACGATGCTGCGCAGCTCTCACATGTTTTTGTCTCGATTGCCTTTGTCAGAGGAAATGTGAGGGTGGTGATTAATACAGCGGATGCAGGCCGCCTCTGCTGTGCCTGAAAGTTCGTACGGCTAATACGGCGTACAGAAACGAGCGTGTCACTTTACCGTCCTCACTTAATTTATTCGCTTACAATATTAGTGGCAGTGCGTGAGGAGGAGCGAAGGAAAACGTCATCACGTGTATTTAAAGAAAACAAGCTGGGCCAGTTCTCGGGGTGTTGTCAGAAGTCATACGGGTTGTGTAGGGAATCACAGTTGCCTGATATTGTTGCTGTTCTGCTTAAACAAATGAATTTCTCTCTTTTAGTCGAATATGTGGCAGCCCGTGCCCTGCTGTCTGGCCAGATGTAATAAAACTCCCCTTCTTCAACACCATGAAACCAAAGAAGCAGTACAGGCGACGGTTACGGGAGGAGTTTGCTTTGTAAGTCTGATAAGATGTCTCATTGAATTAAAGTGTTTGGACCTTCTTGCGGTGCACTTTACTGAAATCTTTTGTTTCTGTTGTCCAGCATCCCTCCGTCCGCCCTGGATCTGTTCGACCACATGTTAAACTTGGACCCCAGCAAACGCTGTACAGCCGAGCAAGCGCTGGGCAGCGAGTTCCTCAAAGACGTGGACCCAGACAAGATGCCCCCACCGGAGTACGTCCTGCTTGGTGTTGCATCAACATGGATTTACAGCGTGCTTAATGTTTTCCCACCGTATTTAACCGTCTCTCTCTGCAGTCTACCACTGTGGCAGGACTGTCACGAGCTGTGGAGTAAGAAACGTCGGCGGCAGAAGCAGATACCGGAGGAGCTGGCGGCCCCCAAGGCGCCGCGGAAAGAGCTGGGCCTTGACGACAGCCGCAGCAACACTCCCCAGGGCTTCCCCGCTCCTGGAGGCATCAAAGCTCAGAACGCAGCTGCTTCAGCACTGCTGGGTGAGTTTAACTACTGTTTGTATTTGTACTCTGTTATTATTAGCTTGTCAGTCACTGGTAATGAACCTTGAACTAGATTTTCTTTGAAGAGCGCCGTAATGCATCCAAAACAAGAACTGTGCGTCCTCGATAAGCTGGGAACATGCAGGAAAAACACTCACATTTCTAACAGCTCTGTGTCAGCTTTTAGAGGTCGTTGAAGCTTGTTGGCGTCTTTGATCCAGAATGTAACTCATTCTTTCCTGTGTCTCTGAAGGTCATAAATCTTGAGACACGCTGAAGCACCATTCACTCTCTTGAACCTTGTTCTAGTGATGAATCATCTCGTGTCCTGTGGACCTGTAGTCTGGCTTTCATTTTCACATTCGCTTCATATGAAATGCCATGAATGAGCATTCAAACGGTCTTTTAAAGACTGTTCTGTGAGGAAATATTTTAAACTGAAGCTTCAGAAAAAGCTGTCTTGAGTTTAGGGTGTCACCTCATGTTGTTTTTCTGTCTTCCTACAGACCCAAAGGGTCCAAACTCTCAGTTAACCCAGGAGCAGCTGGCGGTCCTCCTCAACTTCCTCGGCCAGCCCAAGAGCGCAGTCAACACGGCCCAGTTTGTCCAGTCCATGAGCACAAAGGTCAATCAGGAAACATTACAGCAGCTCTCCAAAGCCCTCGCTCCCACTGACCCAGCAGAGCCTCCTCCTCCTCCTCCTCTTCCTCTTCCTGCGCCTACAACCGCCAAGCCTCCGCAGCCCGCTGCTCCCGCAGGAGTGCCCCGCACACCTCCGATGCCCAAGCCTCCCTCGCCGCCCATGTCTGCTCCATCGGGCATTCCAGAAGGAGAGGCCGCCGCTGCGACGCAGACCGCCATGACGATGCTGCTGGCTCAGCTCCTCCAGGCCCAGCAGGGTCAGAGGCAGGAGACGAGCGACGGCGGGGAAGGAGCGGAGAGCACCAACCCTGCAGGAGGAGCACCAGGGGGGCAGCTTCTACCTCCAGAGGTCAAACAACCTCCAGAGCCCAGCCCAGTGTCTCCAGGTAACCGTTAGTAACCATTTGTCAGTGAATTATTGGCATCAAATAACAGTTTATACATGATTTTATAATAATATCATTTTCTTTCTTTCAGTGTCTGAAGTAGGTGGAGTGTCCATCCTGCCCCCAGACCAGAGACCACCTGAGCCCCCAGAGCCACCTCCACATGCTGACCTGGACTACCGCCAGCCACCACCTGAACCCAAGACTGGCCACGCTCCCCCTATTGCGTCTGCAGGTGGAGGCGATGGAGGGAGACCCCCAGAGCCAGACTACCCACCTCTCCCCACTGCAGAGGGGCCCGGTTACGGCGGAGACTACAGCCACCCACCTCCTCCGCCGTTCACCCCGGCAGGGTTCGGGGACGGCTACATGGGTCACATGTTAGGCGGAGGCCTGCCACCTCACGCCCTGAGAGAAGTGTTCAGCGGACCAGGCCAGGCTGCCGGCTCGTCGTCTGCAGTGGGCGTCCTGGCCCCGGCCCACCCGGACCCCTTCCCTCCAGGCCCCGGAGCCACCGGACCCAGCAGCATGGTGTTCACTGGAGACAAGGACCACCGTTTTAAGTACAATCACAGCCCCTTACCTGTGGAGGGACAGCCTAACCCCAGCGCCATCCACCTGTACAACCACGCCATGGCTAGAAAGGATGGTGTACCTCCTCCCCCACCCATCCCGGCACCAGGACAACCCTGGGGCTCCCCTTCCCAAGTCGGGGCTCCACCACTACCCCTCGGTTTTGTCCCACACGTGAACTCGACAGCAACAATCAGAGGACGCGGCCTGCCTTTCTGAACAGACTGGAAATGTGAACTTGAAAAGTTTTGACAATGGACAAAAGGCCGGAGGACTCAGTTTGGAGCCTGAAGCCTCTCAGGCCAGACCAGACCAGACGGATCTGGAGATGCACACTCAGTTTGTAATAACTTAAATCTGTGTAAGGCATTGTATTCCTCCTCGGTCTGGAATGTGGAGTATGTCGCAGAAGGACAGCTGAATAACACCGGAGGAGCTTTTCTTGCTCATACCATTTTCATATTTTTTTGTAATCTATTCTGCTGTCTTTTAAATTAAACTTTTACCTTTTTTGTGTGTACATTTATCAGGCCGGGTGAATTTTAAAACCTCTACCTTAGCCTTTCTGTAATTGCTCCAGGGCAAACTAGTATTAATGTTTTGCACTACTGACTGAAGTAGGCGGAAACTCTTTTAGCAATGAAAGGAAATGGATGATGTGCTTTATCTGCACAATTAGGAATATGACCAGTAATGTAGTGTCTGTTTTTTTTTTTTTTTTTTTCTTCTTCAATGGCCATGATTATGTTGAAACAACGATGGCTCGGTTGATTGGGTTGATGGGTTAGGTATCAGCACAGGGAGCTATTTGAGGTAAAAAAGGACTGTTAGTTCCAGAGAGACTGGTAGCACTTGGACGACTGCAGCAGATCACGCAGAGAGGCTGTTTTCACTTTAAATTCCACATGCCTTTTTGCCAGTAGGTCATGAGCGAAAACAACAAAAAAAAAAAAATCACATAACCCGAGTTCAAAAAGGAAACAATGTCTTTTTTTTTTTTTTTGTACTAAAATGATTTTGTCCCCCTCCCTCCTCCTTTGGCAAATGTTTATTAAAGAAATGCCAACAACACACGAGCGTCTGTTCAATCACTGCGACTTCGCGGATCGCGCCACTGGATGGCAGTGTCACGTCAGACATCAGCACACACTCATTTCACACACTGCAGTGATGATGGATATGCCGCCTGTGATGCAGGTTGGCATCGGGCGCGGCGACTGTAGGCGAGTCTCACTCAGGAGCGATGGACCGCAGCTGATTTCACCCGCGCCAAAAACCCCACACTTAGAAGCTCCTCGAGCGAGTCAGTCATAATGCGAACGGGCATATTTCAGCTGTATTCACATGAAACTTATATATACTGCCGTGTCTCACTTGATAAAGAGTCTGTGCTAACGTGGCGAAGACTTAATTCAAGATGCAATTTATAATACATTCAATTAAATGATCTCATTTTCAATGCAACAGTTGCTCTCTGTAGAAACTCACAGCAGACTTTTAGAAACACTAAATTCTTGACACAGCCACAAGTTAGTTAACAGGTTTGGCAGTTGGCAGCTGTTCAAGTTCACATTGTTGCAGAGGCTGACTTGAAGAACGAGTAATGAGTACTCTAAAGAAGCCTTAATGGAAAAAAAAAAAAAGATTATTAAGCATAAAAAAGTGCAGCAACTGTAATTTAAAAAAAGATCCGGCTCCCCAAAGAACCTTAAACAGCAGAAAAGGGGTTCCTAAGGATAAAAAAGTTCTCCAGAGAGCTCAAGTCTGTCTCATAATGGACATCGACACATTAAAAAAAAAATCAGGTCATTATATCAAAGTAAAAAATAAAATCAAAGATGTAAATCATCTTCACAGCAGCACCTGGGCTCTGTTTTACCTGAATGGACTCGTGTTTGCTATTTCATGTCAAAATGGGTGCCGTGGCACAGAGTGCAAGAACTTATTCTGAAAAACATCCAAATGTTTCCAAGCTGACCTTGAATGCTGTAACACAGAGCAGCAGATTTATAACACAGCCGATGCACAAACCGTGCCGGAGCCACAAACGGCGTCCATTGAAATTCTACATGCAGCTGAACAAAGACACACATCTGTCCTTTGTTTTAGCCGTCACATCCACATCTGAATTTACCCCACGTCACATCGCCGGTGATGAAAAAGTGATTATCTCAGAGGGGATCCGTTCTGCAAAGCTAATTCAGAACGCTGGATGGCAGCTAGTCTGTGATTAATATGGCGTGGATGATGGATTGCTGGAAATTTACGGTAGCTTCAGTGAGACTGGCGGCATCGTATTTTTTTTGTGTGCGAGTGAAACAACAGCGAGTACAATTCGACAAGAAGATGAGAAGAGGAAAGACAGGACAGGCGCTGCAGAGCTTTTTAACCACCTCTCCACATTTTGGTAAATCTTTAGTTCAATGAAGCTAAAATGGAGGTTTACACATAAAATCCGATTCTTCTCAATCCTGTCACACTGAAGGAAATCAAAATCTACTTTATACTTCTACTGCACTGTAGAAGAGGGAAATATTCTCCCTTTACTGCATCACTCAGGTTATTAAAACGAAATATCATCAGCAAACAGAATATTATGGATTTCCAACAGGACATACGTCATTACAATGAGCTCCATTTTAAACCTGCAACATGGTAAATTTTGTTTATACTTGTACTTTGTACTTTTACTTGAATACCTCACGTCATGTCACGATATTTCTCTTTTCTGACGTGTATTGTGTGTCATCTTACACGCTACTTTAGTTACTCCGGCTGTGTCGCTACTTTTACTTAAATAACAGATCTGAGTCCGTCCTCCAGCGCCGTGCAGCAGACTGTAGATCTCACTTGGCTCGTCGAGAGAAACAGGTCCAAACACAGCTAACCTCAGGCCTTTAGCAGTTTTACCACACACTCACTGTGCACAGGTGAGCTCATTACACAGTCACATGACTTCCTGTCAGGGAACAAAGCAAAAAGATATTTCTATGAATCCCAACCGATAATATCCAACACAGAAACAATATTTAAAGTCTTAAACCCTCGTCCCTCCTCAAGTACGTTGCTGGCAAACATCATCATTGGTAGGCTAAATACAAGGCTAATATTAGCTTATCTAACATTAGCAGCTTAGAATGAACACTGGACCAGGAGAACAGTGTAAAGTTAGCAAAACTTAATACGCTATATTGTTCATTATTTGTTTGATCTGTCCAAAAAGAGTAAAAACTTTCCCTGTTTCCAGTTTATCTACCAAGCTAAGCTAACCAGCTGCTGCCTCTAGCTTCATATTCACCCCAAAGGAAAATATTTGACACAATTATCCCTTTAACTGAAGTCACATGTTGTTGTTTTTTACCAGCCAAACAAGTGGAAATATTCTATTTATGCATTAATTTGGACACATTTCCCCACAAACGTCCAAGAAGAAACAGCAGTGTTTAATTTGATGTGTTGGTTTAAATGGGCTAATGTTTGTCTGGGCAGGGGAATGTGTCTGAAATAATGCATAAAGAGAATATTTCCAATTATTTGAATTGGAGGAAAACACCATCTGGAATGGGTCTGAGGTCAACAGGAATGTTCCCGCTTTGTGTTTTTTTTTTTTCTGTTTCTCTCCTTCGTAGGAAATGTCAGTCAGAAATAACGAATGCGGACGGGATGAATATTTTCACGGTAAATGTGGTTTGCGGCGAGGGGCGCACAACAACCACGCTGACAGGAAAATTGGCAAAAAGGGAACAAAAGCTAAACAAAAAGCGCCTCATCACATAATTGGTCACAGCGTGGTCCCTCTTTTCTGCTGTATGACAGTGTTTACCCAGTCCTGGTAGTTCCTCTCTCACACACACACACACGCATTTGTCTTACTCTACATGTGAAGGCTTTAAATTGTCTAACTAAACCTCGAGCCTCTGAAGAAAACGTGAGCATCAGCAAAATGCCGCACACACTTAACCCTCACACACGGCAGGTCTTAACACACACACACACGCACACACACACTCTCTAATAATTGTACTTCCCACTTGAGGCACAGTGTGGCACTAAAGGACTGGAAAGAAGACGAGGAGCATCTCAATCCATCAACTGGATTTCATAAAACTTGCAAAACTGAAAATTATGACCAAGATATACCTTTCATCCTTGAACCAACGCCTATAAATATTGACACATGGCCCATTAATAGCGATGTCTGACAAGCAGAGCTGACTGAATTCGCTCCTGCTCCATGCCTTCAATGGATGAGGGAGCTGGCGGAAGAGCTGGAGAAAAAAAAAAAAACTTATTTAGCTGCTGGCTCTTGTTGAAAGTGGAATGCGGCCAATTTCATTACGATCCGCAAGCTTATCATATTTGGATAAACAGAAATTTTACCTGGACTCGAGCTTGTTAACTCGTTACTATTCCAAGGAGGCTGGAGGACAGGAGGAGGCGTTACAGTTGACAGTGGAATGGGGAAAGAAAATAATTAGGAGTTAAGGATGATTTATTGAAGAATTAATGTGCTGACTTTGAATTAACCTTTGAGATTTTGCATTTACTGAACCGTAATGTGACCCACGGTGCATCGCTGTGCCTTGGGCCATGCTACTCCTTGAAGAGGTGAGTCAGCTGAACTAATGGCTGTTTAATGGCCGGTCCACAGACCTTGTTTTCTTTTTTTTTAATGTGTGTGTGTGTTTTAAAGAGGGTGAAATGGAAATGCACACAGCTGACATTTTTAGATAATGTTTTGTGTATTTTTCCCCTCTGAGTGGTTTCCTCCCGGGGCTGCGTTCAAAGTAGTTAATTAAAATGTTAGCGGCAGCGAAACAATAGTTTTCGCAGTCATCCACGTGCGTGCACAGCGAAACTTTCCACGGTGTCACTGATTCACACACATTACTTAAGCTCAGGTAGAACACCAGCCATTAGAGTCAGTACATCACAGGAGTGTTAATCTCTCTTAATGAGCGGCTTCTCTTTAAAGACTCCGCATTAACGGTGTCATTTCAGAGATGGCGATTCACCCGATATTCGCCCAGCGAGGGAGAGCAAAGCCTTTCGGTGCCGATCAATCGTGATGGAGTGTTAAAGGGCAGCTCTTCCACCCCCGCTGCTGTGTGTCAGGCCTGTGCGTTCAGCATCAAGGTGACACTCCTGCACAGAGGTCTGGCTGCACTGACCTTTACCGTGCTCCGTCACACGTGGTGACAGGTGTGACCTCCGGTTAGTGAAATCATCACAGAAAGATCATGTGTTTTCATCTCTTCATTTTCTTCTTTTTATTGCACTAGTTATTAACCAGTAGTATTTGCACAAAAACATACGCATTCATATAATTAGAGCCAAAAGGATTAGTTCATTGGCTAATTAACAAATGATTATCAGACTAATAAAGTTGTTTTTCATGCCAAAACACTCACCTATATGTGAGGAAGAGCTGATGTGAAGCGTGTGAAGAGTGTGGTGGCACGGACTGCCGCCATGTTGGCAGTCCTGCTCCTGTCGCCTCCAGGCTAATCCAGAAGATTGTCGGTGGACCTGTATAGCAGGCTGAATGAAGCCTGATTGCTCAAACAAGTAACCTGTAATGGCACCCACCTGTCAATCAAAGTGGCCACGCGGTTATTTCTGCATATCTTTAAGCCTTAATATAATGTGAACAGGTGAGTTGTATATAAATTCACCCTCAGTACAGTTGTCATGAACGGGGAAATTAGCTGCAGAGACCAAAACTGTTTTTTGTACCAGGCTGTAAACATGTTTATTTCTGCTGTGAAGTTTTTAACATGGGGACTTATGGAGACTGTCTCATGTCTGGAGACAGCCTCAAGTGGACGTTTGAGGAACTGCAGTTTTTGTCACTTCCGCGTTGGTGCGTTGACTGCTCGTTGGACAAATAAGCATTGTCTGGTGACACTGCTGCTACTAGTGACACTTTCACAATCATGTAAGAAAATAAGCAGCAGATTAATCTGCAATGAAAATAATAAATACATCATTGTTATTTTCTGCTTTGAGTGCTTTTATATTTGATACTGTATTCAACGTTGTACTTGCAAGGCTAACATGTAGGCTAATATGTAGTTGAGTATATCTGCAGTGTGATATTCATACTTTTACTTCAGTATAGGATCTGAATACTTCTTCCACTACTTTAATAGTGCTTGTTCTTCATGAGGACAATCAGCTTAATTACACACACACACACACACACACAGATGTATTTGCCCCCCCATATGCACGTGTTCATTTCTTGCACTGTTAGACGCGACCTCACCTTCTTGCTGACATCCCCATTAACTCCAAGCGTGGCCACAAAGGGCGCTCCAATCATTTACAGCAGATATGACCCATAAATGTCACGTTCAACTCCACCTCACACCTTACCTTTGACATGTAAGGTCAGACTCTGGTAAGTCATTACGAAAGTGAATCTGGCCCTGCCAATCTGCGCCAGCCAACTTGACCCCCCGGACTTGTTTTAGAAGGGCACGTCAGAGCTGAACTTTTTAGAAAGCATTCATTCAGAAAGTCCCACTGCATGAAACTTTAACATTTTGTTTCTGTCTGTACACAAAGAAATACTTCTGATCAACACAAAGGACCCTGAGCAGCCTGTGTTTACTGCTTATGAAGGCTGTCGCCTTTCAAAAGAAACAAATGGGGAGACAGTTTGAGAAATTATTCATAGTAATTTAAATGCAGCATACATAGCTGAATCCTAATATGTATATATATATATATATATATATATATATATATATATATATATATATATATATATATATATATATATATATATATATATATATATATATATATATATATTGTGGAATGAATGATTTGTTGATTTTTATTGAGGTTTTTCTGGCAATTACACCCATTGAATCGAATGGGCCTATTTAAAGGTACACAAAACTACAGGACGCACCACATACTTAAAGTGATCACATAAAAAATGCTTGTTTAGGTTCAGAAAAACACCAAGGTTTGTGTTCAAAAGATGATGATATCAACCCAGGAAGTTTTCAAGTGGGTTCGTCATTGTCCATTGAAATGTCCAAGAGTCTCTTGAGTCTACAGCCTTAAGGACGACATCTTATCTGCTTATCTAAATGAACTCAACTTTAGAGTGGTCTTAAAGTGCACCAACAAACTCCATTTGTATGCCATTTGTACCACAACAATATCTAAAGTAAGCTAACATTAGCCAAAATAAGCAACTGCTCATACCAGACTGTAGCAGCTAAACCGCATTGAATTGAGCAAGGGTATGTTGTATTGATATTTGTAAGAGGAAGACTGTTTTTTATTTAATCTTTCAATAGATAGATATTTTAGTTTCGATTATTTCTTGTGTCAGTGGTTCAAATTTATAATATTATGGGACAGCGCTGCTCATCCAACTCAAGGAAAGAGATTTTGAGTTTTCATTGACAACTCTAACCATCATTTTTGTCATTGTACTTTTGGTAAAAAGTTGTTTTACATATTCTGTATGGCTTTTATTCCTCTCTGCTCCTACAGTCCAGTCCCACTCTTCTCTTCTAAACTAAATAATTGAACTGTATTTATATAGTTATAGTAGTTGTCCATGAACTGCAGCGGTGTCTGTGGATTCATTTATAACGTTGTGATGACATGTTTTAAAAGGATTATAGAAAATGTAAATGCTTTGCTTTACGCCGTGTGAAATATAATATCTCCAAGGTGAAACGAAGCTAGATGATCTGTGACAAAGGGTACAACTGTTTTTATAAAGCAACTTCCCACACATTACGGCTGTCCAAGCCGTGGCAAAAAACAATCTGCAGAGCCATTAACGTAAATTGTGTAAGCAAACACAACTGCTTTTCCATAAATGTGGAGAGAAACATGAAATCAAGCGTGAAATGTGAGTTGCAAACCAGAGAATTATTGTGGCTCAAATTGAAATGACGTGGGGGGGTGGGGGATGGATACAAAACAGGCAACCACTTTGATGTGCGTAAAGGTCGATAAGTCAATAAGACATCTTGTTTATGATTCATTGCTTGCTCTGTAGATTAAGCCTTGCCCAAATACTGCACAGTCTGTGCTCAGCACTTCTGTTTGGCGTACTGTAAAACCTTGACACTGCACTGGAAGACGTAGCAGATATTTATACAATGTACAGTGTGCAGTACATCTTGTTCTGCAGCTTGTTTTTCCACCGGCTCCTGCGAAACATACTGTTCCCATGTTGAGTTTTAAGTGTTATTTCAAAGTAAATATGCCGCAGATGAACCACTGACATCTTCCTGAGCAAACAACCTGTCAGAGAAAAACACAGCGCCTCACTGCCCAGGACGCGTATTTACCTGGAGGGAAAACTCACCCCACACACTCTTGAACCCGTCAGGATGGAGAAATGAAACAGTTTGGAGCAGGTTGTTTCTGAAAAAATATGAAACACAACAACGATTATATGATTGACACTGTTTAGGGAATATTCAAACATGCTGTAGGGAGGAACTGGCTGATGTTTTTTTATACGTTCAACCAACAGGTAAATCAAAAGCAATGTGGTAAATTATAACTCTGATGCAACAGTAACATTTAATGTGATGTAGGAGGAATATTTATATTTATAGAGACGGTAGGAGATTTACCTGCATCCACAGTTCTGAGAAAGTACTGTTTATTTTGTTTCCATGCATTACATGTGTATTTCTGGATGAAATTGTATATGTATGGTAATTTTCATTGTGAATATAATATAGTAGCTTGAATTCTATGCATATTTGAGCAGTTTTGAAGTGTGTATATTTGTATTTTTATTGTACTTTTTCCTAAAGGTGTTCTGTTTTCTATAAGAATACTGCATGTGGAGCTGCTGGGCTGTGATTGAAATCTTCAACACTGCAGCAACACTCGCAGAATACGTTTACGTCATAGACTGTAGAAAACATGGACGTCTAAATCTGTGACGTTGCCCGCTTGACGCCTGGCTGCCGCCTGTTACGTGGCCACGCTGTCAATTCTGCATTCCATAATGCAATCCATTCTTGTCTTTTGTTAGACCGGCTGCCTGGTAAACACCCACGTTTCAAGCTGCATTGCTTCAGCTGTCACACGGGATTTCCGTTCACATTTGGTAGTCCAAAGTGAGTGTTTTAACACACTGTGTAGAATCCCCTATGACTGGTAAATTGACTTTGACGTGCGCTCCTGTGGAGGTGCGCGATTCCCAGATTTCCCAGCGGAAACGAGTCCATCACTCATCCTTTTTCTCCCAAGAGGCCAGGGCGAATCTTAAATACAGATTCGTTATCCAATTAAGCCGCACACCTGCAGTTGTCGGAGCAGATGTATTTATTTTCTTCAAGAGTTAATTAATTGGTGGGAAGATTTCATTTTCCTCAGATTTCTCAAAGACTGGATATTTGATGCTAAAAAAAAAGAATCCACATTCGCACGCTTGGTCCGATAAATCCTCAGACAGAAAACAATATCTAAAAAGGAGTGTTTGGATTCCATTAGTGAAGCGGCTGCTCCAACCTCATTATGTTTGCTTGTGAATCATGCAGCAGTAATAGCTTATGAGTTTAGGTTGCAGGTAAATGACTGCCCTTAGGTTGGTCTTTGAATGTGGAGGCCCCATCTGAGGCAAAATAATTAGAGGAAGGAGAATATATAAAAAGGTGTCCTTGTTATTTTTAATCATTCCATTGAAGTCACAGGATATTATGTATTTCTTGGTAGAGTAAAGTTTCTTTTCAGTGCAACCTTTTCTCCCCGGGAGACCTTATTTAACCTGACTCGGTATTTGATTAGTTAACTACTTCAGGCATGTTGCCAATTTAACTGAAGTTCTGGTGCATGGTGGCAGTCTGTTGAACTGATGGACGTTCTCTTTTGAATCACAAATATCCTCCTCCGTCTTTAAAACTGTCAAAAATTATTGGTACCGTGGTGAGCGCTGTCTGCCCTTATTACTCAACTTTGCTGTTTCTTTCTTTCATCCAACAAAACAAGTCCTCATTTGCATCCTTCGTCACACATTTGCTTCAAAAAGTTATTGAGATTTAACTTACCGACTGACTTTCCATCTAAAGATGAAAACACGAAGCTGTTTGATTTCTTTCAGACAAGGAATAACTGAATATATACTGTACGCTCCATCCACACCAAAGGCCAAACTATAGACAGTACAGAGTCTTTAGCAGACCTGAGGAAGGCTGAATGAGTCACCTGTATAAGCACCCAACTGTCAGTCACAGCGCCCACGCTTTAAATTATTCATAACTGTCAGCCTTAATATAATGTGAACAGGTGAGTTGTATATAAATTCACCCTCAGTACAGTTGTCATGAACGGGGAAATTAGCTACAGAGACCAAAATTGTTTTTTGTACCAGGCTGTAAACATGTTTATTTCTGCTGTGAAGTCATTTGAACATGGGGACTTATGGAGAATGACATGTTCTGTAGCCAGCCTCTAGTGGACGTTTGAGGAACTGCAGTTTTTGGCTTCACTTCACAGTCACAGAGCTTGCCTGTGAATTGTTATATTCAAGCATTGGATTTCGCTGCATGGGGCTTAATGGTCAAAAATGAAACAAAACACACAAACACATGAACGAGATGCAGAGAAAGTGGCTAAATACCACATTTTTGCAGCTAGTACATCCAGTAGTATAAGAGTTAAGGGTTATATTAGCTGGTCATGATCAGATAGATAGTGCTGCTTAGTTAGTTGTCACTCTAAGAGTTATTTTGTAACACCGAAAGTTTCAAACAAACTTTTGAATGTACAAAAAAATAAAGCTTCTGTATTTCTTATAAGCAGCCAAACACAGGATGAAATAATGAAATATTCCCTCTCTTTCAATCTTTCCGTTTCACCCTTGTACAGATAATAGCTTTACACTGCAATTAAAAACAAATGTTTCCAAACCAATGTTTCTTTATTTCCACATTTAAAAAAAAAATGGTTCAAGTACTACAATTAAGTTGTTCTGTATTGATGCTGAGACTTTTGTGGCAGTGCGTCTCGGGCATCAACTCAAATACTCTTGATTCTTATTTACACCGCCGGGAGATTTGCTGCCAGCCGCTGTAAGATTCACCGGCTTCAGGCGGAGATGACGATATTTCTACAAAACAAGGGGAAAGTTTTGCTCTATATATTATGTTCATGTAAAGTTCAGAGCAAATTTATAAATACAAAGAATAAACAGAATACCTGCAAAGGTAAATGCTGCTATAATCCAGATTTAGCTTTTAATGGGATTTTACATAAGTCACTGTACGCCTCAAGCATTGGTAGGATTACTATAACGAGCACTAGTGAACCCGTAGCCCTGCCTATGAGTCATTTATGACCCTGTGTGGTTTTCTGCTGTAATAGCACTTTGTGTGGAGTGCTGAGATGAGGACAAACTGTATATTTAGTGTTCGGCCCAGTCTCTTGCTGTGTGATTAATGAGCAAGCAGACAGACAACCAGGGTGCATTCTAATCACCCACAAGGACAAAGAGTGATGGAGAGAGACAGAGGGTGTGGAAAAAAACCCTCCTTACTAATGGCTCCAACAGCCTGTAATCTACAGGAAATTTAACTGAATCTGTAAAGGAGAGAGAGAGAGAGAGAGAAAATCCACCCTAATGATCACAAACACAACATTCCCTTAAAATGAGCCGGACAATTCGGGCTTGTTTTCTTTAAATAAACAGACAGGCAAGCAAGAAGGAGCCTGCTGTGGCCTATGAAATCATTATGAGATGATGTCTTGACCTGTTCTGTTCCAGCACAAATCAGTTCATGTCCCACATTTCACAAAACATTCTGTTTATTTATTCACCTTACAGTGATCTCCAGGTGGCTGAGGGTGAAAAATAAACTAAAAGATCCGCTTACTAGCTTTTACCAGAGTTTTCCACTGCATGTCACATCCCTCATTTGCAAACAGAGCTTGTTGTTCTGTCACAAACGACCACTGAAGACAATGAGATGAGTTTTAAAGCTTCAATGTGGACCACGATTGAAATGTTAGTAACCTAACAGATGCACCTTCTTAAGATAGAAAGTTATAATAATACAGATGACTTCCTTGCATTTTCATTCATTAAATTCAATCAAATTTTATTCATATACTGTCTCATTCCTGTATGAAGCAGGTCTAGACTCTTATATTATTTATAGAGACTTTCTAAGAGGCAGAACCTCGAGCAGAAAGCAGCTCATGCTGAGCGGCCATCTGCCGCGACTGGCAACCATCATTTCTATATATACCCCATATATATATATATATATAGCCAATTGAGATCACTGCAACTTGCTATAAACAATATTAACGTATGAAGTTGATATGGCTAACGTGAACTAGCAAACATCGATTTTCTTTTTTCTCCATTTTGGTCTCCACCAGTTCCTGATAGATACTCCAATATGTTCGCCAGATGTTTGGTGCTGTGCAGTTGGTAGCAGCATTATTAGTAGCAGGGAGGAATGAGGGTGAGAGCAGGCAACAAAACTGAAGTTATGAGCTGAAAGATGCTAAAAGCTCCCTAGAGCTAAGGAGAACTGCAGATATATCCCTCGTAGTACCTTTTTATTGTTTCCACTGTTAAAATATGGATGGATGCAACTTTAAACTTTATTTTTCCACACATTGACTATTTTATGCGAGCAGTATTCCTTCGGGATGAATACTTTCCAATCTTCCTTCATCTCGTCTTATTTTTTATCCATTTATCCTTAATTCTGCTCATATTTACATCCTGCCACTACAGTATCTTCAAGACTGTTTTGCCGTAATAGTCAGGGCTCATTCACTCTCAGTGACTTCAACACGCCACGGTAAACAACAAGAGCTGCCATCAATCACATTTTGCAAAGCTGCTTCAGAGAGCCAATATCATATACGTTTGAACATTTTTGGAAAAAGTCGGTTTCAAATTAATGTGCACGTTTGGGAGCACAGCGAGAGCCAAAGGCATCTTACTTCCAGTTTCTGCCTCCCTGATTTCCAGCATTTTTTATTTTTTATTTCTCTCTGGCTCCGAGATAAATATTCAACTATCAGTCACAACCCAGTGAAGCCAACCGGCAAATCAAAAGCAAGATGCTTCCATTAGCCATAATCTGCAGGATGAATGTAAAAGAAAGCACGATGGCATAAAAATCAAGACAAAATTGGCGTCCTCTTACGTGCTGTGAGGAAGTGTTATATAAAAACATTTACTTCGAAGGACAATTTAGACGATGGAAACGCTGGATGCTGGAAAACAGGCAACTGGAATGACAGAGACAAAGTGAGAGAAATGAGTTAAAGTTACACAACAAATGTGTTGGTAAGCCAAATGCTCCGAGTTTTACCTCTTAATATTTCAAATTCACATCTTTAGATATGTTTCTATTATGTAGTGCATTGGTCACCATCTGTGTTTAAAATCAGCCAAATTAAGAAGAATTTATTGGCAAATAGACGGGGGTAAATATTCAGCTTTTAATATATTAGAAATAATAACTCCCCGTCTCTCTGATTATCTCCCTATTAAAAACCATCTAAACACCGTCGAGCTTTCTGGAGCAAACGGGAGTGATGGGTGAGATACGGAAGCTGGGAACACACAATGAAAATCGGGTGTCCATGTGTGGGATGTATTGCCAAAAGTCACCATAGATTTAGGTGATGTATCTGCTGTCACTTTGTGCATTAACGCCATGACCTTTTCTTCCTATTTCAGAAGCAATGTGGCCCAAGCTGGTAAGAAAGATGGATACGTAGAGGATGAAATCTGTCACGAGGAAAGAAATTGAGCAGGCCGTCTCTGCACCGTGGCGGCGGCGGTGGCACATATAAACCACCGCAAATAACTCTGAGATGTGAAACAACCACACGCTCTCACACAAAACTGTAATATACTGAAGTTGCACAAGAAAATGGACCCGAAGTGATCCAGAGGAGGAGGAACGGGAAAAAAAAGAACATTAAGAAATGAGCGAGGACAGAAAGAAAGAAGACGAGCTTGACGGCGGACGAGAAATCGACTTCTTTCGTCGTTTGTGTTCTTTTGTCTGAGCTGTTACATAATAGATCAGGGCAAAATGTGGATTGATTGCGCTGTCATTGCAAGCGTTATCCTCTTTTGAATGAATTTAATATTTGATTCGGTTTGTTATTAATGCTCCCAATTCTTTGGCTCCGCCGTCACTGTCAATTCATCTTGTACTGTCCTCACTGAAATGAAAGCATTATTTAAAAACACACTGTGCACGCAGTTATTCAGCTTCGTAATTTAGTCTTCATGTTTTTTTATTTTGGATTATCCTTCTGTCTTTTGAAATTGATTCAACTTTGATGTACAGTGGTGAAAAGTAACTATATTTACTCAAATCCTGTGAGTTTGAGACTTTTACTAAACGACAGCCATACTAGTTCTTTTTCAGTGGATTCGATATGACGCATCGCTAAACAATAAACCGGTTCCCAACTTTTTGGACCCCATAAACATGTGAAATGTATCAAGCTTGGTTCAGATTATAAAAAATTTATGCCAATCTGTTCAATAGCTGTGTAAGTATTTCAGATATTCATGGTGCTTAGATGATGAATCTTTATCCTCTGATTTTTGCTGTAACACCACGACGACGTGCACGTTTGTGGTTTCCAGAGAAATGTTATGTTACATAGATTACCACAGACTTTGGCTCAGACATTCCCCCTCCCCTCAGAATTATTCATGATAACTTTGATCCTCTGATTTTTCATCAAATGCAAGTTTGTCCAATACTTTGCCTTTGTTATGATCTAGTCGGAAAAAAAAAATTGAACCCAAATGCAGATGGGAAAGTAGAATAAACAGAAAATAACTTTAATATTTTACAAGACAGGCAGGATAATACAAAACAAACAAAGGGAAGGCAGCTGAAGAGCCAAGGTAAGGTTTTTTTTTTTTTTAGAAGCACAAGAAAATGGACTTGAAGTTGTCCAGAAAACAGGAAGAAAAAAGAACATCAAGAAATGAATTAGGAACACTGAGACCGAACAGCGCCGAAATACAGATGAAACACAGATGACCTGAAAAGTGAAAGCCGGAAACAACATGGACAAAATCCAAGAGATCTGTGTGTAATTTATCTTTTCTCTCACCGATGTAAACCGGCTGTGCAAATACAGTTACCTGTAAGTCAAACAGTGAGGGTGAAATCAACATTCTTAGAGAAACAATGCCACCAACATGGTTTCTCTAAATCCAGAGGAGGCCCTGAGTATTTCCTCGGCGAACACTCTCCTCTGTGCCGTGAGCTCGCCCTGTTCTGTACCTGTCCTCAATAACTGCAGGAGGCCGTGCTGCATTATTCTCTTTCTCCCCCCATCAAAGCGCTCCAATCGCAGGTATTTACTGCCCTCAGCAGCAGACACAGAGCCTCACCATGACGCAGAGCAGCTGAGTAATAGCCACCACGGCCAGCAAAAGCATTCACGGAAGAATGCGGCGAGCTCGTGTCAGTTAAACAATAAAATAAATCATTTGCATTCACAAACACGTGAGTTTGAACTTAAGCGGCTTCACTGGAAAAGAATCTGACTGGTCCAGTTTCTTGTTCGTGGCTCTGATGCTGCACTGACTGACAGATGTTTAACCCCGGAAAATCCGAGCCCGGATGAAAGACTCCACACAAAAACACCAAGAGATAAATCCTATAGCAGTAACTCTGTGGATTTAGAAAAACATCCTGTTGATGCACATCAGAGCTATGGAATCTTTACTGTGTGATGAATAATGAATGCGTTTTGATCATTTCATGTTGAGGGCTGCTTGCCAAGAGGGCCGAGCTGAACTATTTCATCACAGCAGCTTTTTTCTTTTTTTTTCTTCTGGTGGATCTACAACGAGCTGGAAGGACTTGGATATGTAAAGCCCCAAGGACTTGGATGTGTTAGAGTTGCAAGCGCATGCTGCGCTAGACTCTTGGCACCTGAATTCTTCTACATGAGCATATGTACGTTGGAACGGATGCGTAGCTCCAGCCTGCTGAGAGGTGAACTGCATGCTGGGATGGCTGAGGGGCTGAAGGAGGGAGAGAGAGAGAGAGAGAGAGAGAGAGACAGTCTGCCTGCTCTTGTAGCCATGGCAGCAGCAGCGGCGGCGGCGATGAAGGTAAGAGGTAAAGCGGGTGCTGTCTCTTCCGATGACCTCCATTTGCCGCGGTGCAAAGCGCGGGTGCCAGCCGCCGTCATGGCATCCGGTGGGAAACTTCCCCCAGTCAGCTAACAGCCGGAGGGGAGGAACCGTTCAACAACACGGGCTGCGGCGAGGGGCTGAGGAGTAGCTGTGAACCATCCACCCAAACACACTGCATCAGGCTGCTTAAACAAGATATGACACATGCCTCATTCCCTTATGCCAGCCCATGACAAGTGATCAGGCAATCTCATAACTCATGCAGCACTGTAGTAGCTGATGCACACATTTAAATATATCTCCATATACAGTAGCTTCATTATTTCAGCATTTAATCCCGGGGATGGCTTTCCTTTGTCACCGTCTACCTTACCTTACACAAACACATTTGTAAACCACTCCTATCAGTCGGCGTGTTAGGCTCCAGAAATAAACCCAGACGATGTTACCAAAAGTATTTGGGAATGCATGAGCTGTGACCTGGAATTTCAAATGTGATCTTATAAACTGCAATTCATATTTGATGGGGTAATAGAACATGAATTTTTCACTCGGCAGAGAGAGCGAAGGAGCGAGCGAGCGAGAGGGAGGGAGGGTGGAAGGAGATCCGTGCGGTTTGTATTCATTTCACTCTGCATTTCACATTCGGATTTCAAGGCTCTGTAGCGTGCAGGCACACACAGGTGCAAGCACAGAAACCAACCTCACACACAAATACGCTCAGAGCTGTTGTCTATGTTGCCAATAGCTGTGTACAAAGCTTCTCCCTCCATGGAAAGGACTGTTTAAGGGTTGCAGATAGGTAAAGGTAAAGATACAGGTGGTGCTAGCAGCTGGTTAACTTAGCTTAGCACAAAGACTGGAAGCAGATTTCAAGTGTTTGCCATTTCACAGGAGTTATGGGCTGGACTATTTCGTGGTTGGGAGCATCGACAGTATAAAATATGGATGGTGTGTCCGTGATGTAAAAATGGGCAAAACATGGACATTTTAACATGGGGACTTATGGAGACTGACTCGTTCTGGAGCCAGCCTCAAGTGGCCGCATGAGGAACTGCAGTTTTTAATTCACTTCACAGCCACAGAGGTTGACCTTTGATTGCGACCAGAGATTTCCTGGTTTAGCCTAGAAATAGCTGCAGAGCCAGGCTAGCTGTTTCCCCATGTTTTCAGTCTTCATGCTAAGCTAAGCTACAGTAATTTTCTCCTGGCTGCAGCTTATACAGATGTGAAGGTTGAACTTATCTCCAAGTAAGTGAACGAGCATAATCATTCACATAATACAATACAGAAACTACATGAATCCTATTCTAAACACGCCCTCCCGTACGTCCTGCTTTACTCCTTCACGTGGTGGTGATGCATCTTTAACAGGTGCAGGTTACTGAGGACAGAGCATTTGTTTTCAGATACAGGTCCATGAAGAGACAACAACCAAAGATTGTCTTTCTGCGAGGGAGCTGAAGTGGTTTCATAAAAAGAAATATTTATTCCCTGGCTGCTTATCACCCAGCAAATGTCGAGAAGTATTAATATGTAACATCCTGCAGGGCTCTCCAGGACACTTGCCATAGCTCCAAAGAGGGAGAGAGTCTGGTGTTATCGTGGCTTGGCAGTGTGACTTGGTGATTGTATCGGCCATGCTGACTGGATTCCATTAGGCAATGCCCACATCTATGTCTACTGAACATATTGGCTCACACTGCGGGGGGAACGCAACGTGATAGGCCCGCAGTCATGACACATGAGCTATCATCCACCATCCAGGAAGGCGTATCAGCACATACACATTAGTTTACTGCAGACCTGATGCTGCGCTGCTAAGATTATAGGAAGCCTTTCTCTCTCCTATAAATCATACTTTAGCTAGAAAAAAAAAAAAAAAACAGCGTTTAGGATGATGGGAATATTCTTCAGAGGCTTTTCCCTTTTTACAACCTGACTACTTCCCCAAGTGCCCAGATTTCTCAACACTAATAGGATGAGCCATTTTTTTTCTTTGGCTTTGTACACACGGAGCTGCTGATTTAAGCAGGAGATTTGCATTGCAAAGACAGTAATAGAAAAATTCCAAAAAAACAGAGCGAGGGTATAATGAGACAGCAGATAAAGGATAAGTAATGAGAGGCAGTTCTCTGTTAAATGCAGCGGTCCTCGGAGGTCATAGATATGAGTCTGATGACGCCGCTAAGCTGTGCATCTGCATCGCGCCGTTGTTTTAATGAGCCACAGACTCGCAAAGTCATTAACGATTGAATGAAAATCAATGCATCTACATTAAGTCTAGTTATCTACTAAGATATGGACAGCTCAGAGCTGTGACATGGGAAATGAATATGAAGGGAAGATGTTTTATGACGATCAATCAAACTTATCAAACTTTAAAAATGAAAAACGCAACCAAAACAACTTTCATATATGTCTGTTAAATATGAAGATAGTGACCATCAGCTTAACCCAACATAAAGAGGCTCTGTTTACCAAATCCGTCCAGAAAACTACAAATTAATCGGTTATTTATAATTTATTTGTACTAAAAGTGAAGGGTACAAAACAAGAAGTTCTGGTCGGGGACATTGCTACTTCTATGCCACTAGTCTAGCATGTGACCACTTGTAAAACATCTACCATCAACCATGAACCAACCGCGCGCGATGTCACCCGCTGGTTTGCATTTCGAAGCCTTGAGGTTTGGCACCATCTTGGTTGTTTGGAACCGGAAGTGGTGGAGCTGTGGAGGGAACACATGTTTATCCTGATCGGTGTTCGAGATCATGAGCTCATTATGAAACTGTTCACCAAGATACTAAATCAAGTTGGAAGTAGCTTGATTTTCTCATAAGATCTTTTATTTCTCATTCTTGCAACCAGTTGAGTCGCCCCTGCTGCCCCCCCCCCCCCCCCCCTCCCCCCCTCTCTCTCTTCCTCGCCTCTCTCTCTTAAAGTCTGCTTTGTTGCGAATGTGGGTGTTCATTCATTTTCTTCTGTGGCAGCTTACAGGCTCAGGCTTGAGTTCACAGTTCTCCCATAGCTCAGACAAACACGTCGTGTGGCCTGTTCGGATTATCTACAGAGGGAACAAGCTTTGGAGACACTGCCAAACAAAATCCTAATTACGTTGAATGCGCTGGTGCGCTCTTCGACCAACACGGCGTCTCAAAATGTTCCTACATGAACAACTGGGCTCAGTGAAGTGTTGTGACATCGGATATGAATCTTTTGTTTTTTTCCCCCAGAGATAAAACTTTTTAGCGTTTCATTAAAAAGTGTGAAAACTGCATACATGAGAAAATTATATATGATACGATAATCTTTGATTCAGTCTCTCTTCACTTTGTTTGTTGTTCAATAAATGCAGCATGCTAATGTGCAAAGAACATAAAAGCCACGTGGAAGTGTTGGCACCTCGAGAATCCGAAGAAAAACCTCACACAGTCTGGAGAGCAGGTTGTAGCTTTTACAAATTCAGGACTTTAATTGCCCAGTGAACTGCTCGACTGTTTGAAGCTTCACCAGCTTAAATATTTAATACAGGAAAATGAAAATGTGGAGAAGTGTAGTAACACAGTGAAAGTATAGAGACAGATGAACTTTGGCATTTAAAAGAACCCAAACATATATTTAACATGTATTTAATTTAAATCTGAAACGATCTTAAAATATAAAATTATAGCTGTTTAATACTGATGTGTTTCAGGCGTAGTTTTCTGCTTTATTTTGTAATTCTTGCCTCTGTTTCTTTACTTCCTGCCTTTGTGTTTCCCACCATTTTTGATTATTGGTTCCTCCCTGATTAGTTTCAGTTTTCACTTGTGTATTTAGTTTCTGTTTCTTGGTTTCATTTGTCAGGTGGTCTGAGTATGTTAGTATGTTATATTAGTTACCTTGACTCCACTTCCCGAACAGTATATAATTAGTTGTGGACAAAAGGGTCTGAAAATCAGTTTGAGAGTTATTTCAATGTTTGACATTATGAAAGAAAAAAAAGAAAATATGCTACACAGCATTCTTAACTTGACCTGCCTTAATTAACTCATTCATTTATTCATGAAGTAAATGTCACTTTCAATACACAAAGTACAAGTTAAACATACCCCGTGGAGTTTTATTAGTATGAGGTGTCATTCACCCAGACGGCAACCTCCATGGCTGGGAAGTGGAGCCAATGCACACGAGCCAGGTGAGTGCTGTTACACTCGGCCCGCCTCCGGTCCACCAACCATGTCTTCGCCCATTTCGCCAAAGATGGTGGCAGCCAGAGCAACCACACTGAGCTTCACTGTACTGTAAAAGGCAGCATTGTGCTAATAAAAGAGGAGGTGCTATGAACAATACACTGCACATGTAAAACAAACCAAAAAAAGACCCTTTGAAAACATTATATTGGTTTGAAAAAGCATTCTTGGTTTCTCAGGCTGTGTAGAGAGAAAGTCTTTACGTGCAGTGATTAAGTAGTTTAAATGTTGCCTTCAGAGCTGAATACATAAAAAGTGTACTTCATGGCTGCTCTCTGGCTCTCTGCGTGGGCCTTCAGTACCCAGGTGTTCTCACATGCTTCTGCTCTTTTCTTATCTCTCATTAGGATGGTCTCACTCGCGTCCTCAGACAGCCAGGCAGCCAAGCACATCAGCCACTGGCAGGTCTGGGAGCAAGGTAACCTGATAGTCTGATATTGTCAAAGTATTTTCTTCAAGAACGGAGTGGGGCCGGTGTCGGACACGCCATCCAGCAGCCGGCTGCACATTTGCTCGACATGCCTGCATTTTCTTCCCCCTCCATGTTGTGTTTGACTCGTCGGCTGTCAGTAAACAGTGTCTGACATCAGTCGGTGGTTTATGAAGATGCTGAGACAAGAGTGACTTTCTTCTCCTTTCGCCTCTCTAGAACCAAAGACAAATGCAAAGGTAAGGGAATGATTAAACAACAGGCCTTTATGCAATGTACTGTCGGCCGCGATCGTTAGCATGCCTCGCTGCCTGCAGCAGTGACTAATCATTACTTCCAAATCCAAGGAGCGTTTCATTAGTTTGTGTGGTGACAGGTTGTAATAAAAACAACACCCAACAACACAAATATACAAGTGCATGTATTTTTGATTATTTAAGTGCACTTCAGCTAATGATACTTTTACTTAAAGGACCAGTGTGTAGGCGTGTGGTGGTTTAGTGATTGCAACCATGTCGCCTCACCCTCTGTCCTTGCACGATAAAGATAAAAAAAATAATCTAGAGCCAGTGTTTAGTTTAGTCATTTTGAGCTGATGTACAAACATGGCGCACTCCATGGCGGAGGACCATAGACTGTGGAGAACATGGACGCTGTCGCCCATAGACTTCTGAGGAGCTGGCTCCGGTACCTCCGGGCTGAACGAAGCCTCATGGAGGCTCAAACAAGACCCACACTTTTAATTATTCATAAGCATAAGTCGTGACTCTTGCTCATCTAAAAATGGGTGTACCAGCCTGCTGGTACATTTTAATATGGGGGCTTATGGAGACTCACTTGCTCTGTAACCTACCTCATGTGGCTGTTTGAGGAACTGCAGTTTTTGGCTCTTCTATGTTGGCTTTACTTCAGAGGTTACTGTAAATAAAATAATAATAATAATAAAAAGACTGATTTTCAGATGATTATATACTAATGAAAAGATAATACCAAACACATTGGACCTGTACATAAGAGTTGCAGGACTAGTATAAGAAGAGAAGCCAAGGTGTGCTATAAAATAAATACATATATGGTCACTCTGGAGGTTCCAGGGGGAAAAAAAAATGCATTAAAGGCACGCTATAGTTGGTAAACCCATAACAATGGTCAACACAATTTCAAAGCTGAAAGCGCCACAGTGCTGAAATACATTTTACAAAGTGTGTGCAGAGTTCTATTAATTCTTAAAGCCTCATAGGATGTGCCGACGTGGCTGTGAGCAAGAGCAAATAAAAAAAAAAAAAAAAAAAAATCAATAATACATAAATGTGACTCGCCATTGACTGACTGGTGAAGTTTCCCTTTCAGAAGTTGCTTGTTTTGTACATGGCTGAAGGGAGAAACTGTCCAGTCATCCAGGAAATAAGAGAGCAGCCATGTGATTTAGAGAGGAGAGTCTCTGTCAGGCATCCAGTCCACCTGAGACTCAGATCATTCTTGGTGTTCAGCAGCCCGTTGATGGATAGACACACTTCTTTTATTGCTTTTTCTGCCCTTTGATCATCCCATTGTGGACATACTTTTTCATGTTTTATCTGCGCTGCAACATTATTTGCTATATATTATATTGTATACGAAAGAGACCTGTGATTTCAGAAGGTAACTTCAAGGAGAGTTTGGTCTTTTTCCCCCGCCGTGTGTGTGTGTGTGTGTGTGTGTGTAAGAGAGATCATGCCTGTGGTTGATTAAACCTCTGCAACTCAAACCACACCATGGCCTTGGTGTTTATTGGCAGGCACTTCAGAAAGATGCACTCACAGGTGCAGTACACACACATACACACCATACTAACACCCACAATTCTATTGAGCTTTGCTTGGTAATGAGCATCTAACAGTAATTTAGGGCCATACCTCTGACACCCATATTGATCCGGGTGGACAGGGCATGAAGAACATCCACAAATCAACGCAGAAGTGCTAAATTACCTCTTTCGTCAGATAAATCAGCATCGTAGAATGGCCATAAGTCCACGTCTTCTGCACGCGTCTCAGCAATTTTCTATTTTATGTCATGTTTTAATGTCGTGCCTCAGACTGATGTCTTCCCCGTGCTTCCCGACAGCGGCTGCGACACACATTTATTCGTCTTCCATCCAGTTGGGTGGGTGGTTTTTGTACCATTTGGATTCTTTACACCAACAAGATCTTTGGGTATATTCCAGAAATAATTCACCCTCTCTCTCATCTTCGTAGTGTGCTCTGATTGGACCACTTTGTGTCCATCAAATCTGGCAACACTGACCAACATAGGCGAGGCAAGAGAGGAGTACTAGCATGGATGTGACGCAGAAGTGCCAGCCGCGATAGCTGGCTGTTGCATTATTGACCCCGCGTCAATCCGCACAGAGCAGCTCGAGCTTGCCCAGAAGTCAAACACAGAAGTGGCTTTTCAAAATAAAAACCTCCGACTGTAAAGACAGACAGACAAAGTGGAAACAGTTTAACTACGCAGCATATTGGAAGAACGTTTAGAAGCGCACAAACCAGGGAACAATTACCAAATCTGAGCAAGTAAACAAAGTCTGGTGGGCAAGCTGCTCCGCTTCTGAAGCACTCCTGATGGGCTTGAAGTCGCTTGGAGAACGGCACAAGACAGTCATGTCTGTGCTGTGACGCTCTGCCAGTTGAGCTATTAGGGAGCCCTGCAAAACCTTCCTCAGGCCTCAAGGATACAAATTTTGATTATTTAAAGGGGACGACTGCCTCCATTTTGCGTGAGCTGCTGCAGCCACACTGTCTCTCGTGGCTGAATGCAGTGTTCAGATTTCGATTTCGTCACTAGCGGGCTCAGAAACGTAATGCAGAACCACTTCCTGAGCTCTCCAGCAGAGGCCAACACCCAGTCTCCACCCACCACGCCCTACAGGTGATAAACAAGTGTTTTGAAGAACGGGGCCCCCAGCCTCAGAGGACCTAAGACGGACAAGGATTAAATTTATTTTTATTTCACAACTTGGGGCAGTAGTCGTCCTCATGGTGCGTTATAGGTGTGACATTTCTCCGTGAATTACTACGTCAAACCTTTTGCCTCCCGTGTCCCCGTTGTGTGAAGCATCACGGCTAATTAGTAAACACAGTTATACAGCGTGGGCTTCCATCAGGTTACATGGATTCTGTGCATACACATTTTGCAAACGCGTTCCTTCCCGCTACCATCTGGAGCTGCCAGCGTTCGACGCTGCTTTGTGCAGATTTACAGTTAGTCATGAGCGGCGAGCGGAGAAGCTGTCAACAGAATTATCAGAAAAGGTGACTGCAGGTGAAGTGAAAAAAATAATCTGAGCGAGAGGTTTCATGCCAATATGCTAATAAGCTTGAATGGACTGCTGTTTTTTTTTTTTTTTAGTGCCTTAGTTACTCTGCCCTGATGATTGCTGAGGCAGCCTGCCAAGGTGCAGGAAGACTGAGGAAATGTTTTAACAGAGACATAACGACGGCTGAACTCACCTCTGAGAACGCTACCCATATTTCCACTGCAGGATGCGGCGACATAAAAATATGAAATATAGCAAAGAAGAACATTATTCTTGTTAGTCAAAATATTAAAGTTACTCACTGTGTCCGAATCCAAACGGACCCGAACTTTTGTGTGAATAAACAGTAGCCGCTCAGTGTGTATTACAACACTTTTAGAGAGAGGTAACCGTGGTAACCTGTGCAAATGAAACCTGATACTTATGGACGTCATTCCAAAATTGTCTTGGTCGCTGTTGCTGCTGTCTGGTTGCAGTCTCTGGTGCTTGCATGTAATCAAAGTAATATTCACTTTATGTACTGCTGTACATGCTAAAGGTGCAGATTAAAATATCTAACACTCTCTTTTAACGTATTGAGCAGCAGTATGAGATTTCAATGCAGGAGAGCCTGTCATTTTAAAATAATTTCCATGTATTCAGTTTAAACTGGAAATACACAGTGATATCTTTTTTACAATATTATGGAAGTTGTAAGGTTGTGTTTGAAGGAGCTCTTGACCCACTAAACAGTGAGACGTACCCGGCTCTCACTGCCAGAAATGGATGCTATTTTCCAAAGAACTCGCCGAAGACTCAGCACAGGACCGACCGGGTCGTGGTGACTTCCACATAAATTCAAAGTTCTTCTCTCATAAGCTGCTAAAGAAACTACCTCCTACCACGTTTCTGCCGTCTGTTACACTTCCTGTTTTTGAGATGGAGCCGTTTGTTGATCAAGTCGGAAAAAAAGAAAATCTAATTTGAGTTCTCGGTGAACTGCAGCAGCTATTTTCCCGTTATATAAAAAAGGTGTCCATGATGTTTAATGGGTTTTTCATTAGCTGTTGTCTTGGCAACAGCTACTCCTGCTGAGATCCATATTGACATAAAATAAATAGTCAACTATATTAGCATTTATACTTCATAAAGTAAATAAGGTTACAACAGAGCATCCAACAATAAAGATACATTAACACAATTAAAACACTTTATTTCTGGATGTTGTACTAAATGTTTGCTGCTGATAAACGCACTGAGACGTGGAGCCAAAGGCAGGAAGAGCAATGTAAACAAAGCAGGTACCTCTGCACCTTTAAACACACCTTTAAATGTTGATGAAGACAGAACGTCAGAGCTGCCCTGTTATCTAAAACTGACACATTCCCTCCAGCTAATCAGCCCCGATACAAAGAGGACACAATCGTCTCCTATCAGGACGCGTAATTAATTTGCCGCATTGTGGCGGCGACATAAACACGCCGTTTACAACTCCGCGCTCCTTCTTGTAACGCGCCGACTGTAAATTCTCTGACACATTACCGCATCTGGTGGCATAAAATCTTCCAACACAGAGCTTCTCTCTTTCTCTGCAGGAGTTCTCTCTTCACCTGGAGCAAAGCTCATTTCACTGGAAAATTGGCTGTACCACTCAGCCCCCCCCCCCGCCTCCCCCATTCTCTCCGCCTGCCTCTCTAAATTCAGCCGTTATTGTAGTGCCTTAAGCGCTAATCCAATTAGCTATAGGAAGCAAATGGAGCTATCTCTCATTTTAGCTTGTCACCTGCGCAGGGGGCACAGGGAGGGGAAAGCAATGAGTTTTATGGGGAGTGTGACTTGGGGGAATAGATGATACCTGGCATACAAATTTTTCAAGCCTGCTTTTTTGCATTAAAGTGAACCATCAACAGAAAATGACTTGGCAGTTTTATTAGAGCGGGAACAATAGTAAAAAGTCAGAATCACAAACATTTCCTCGTGGCTCGAACACTTCGGGTGATCGAACCTCAAACAGTTCACGGTCAGACTCCCGTCCCTCCTCTCTCTGATCTCTTATAAACGTGTCTCCAACTACAAAACACTTGCCCAAGTTGCTCTGGGCAGTCTGATGCAGCCGCCAGATTTATCTGAGCGTTTCACTTAATGCCAGATGGTGTCGGAAACAGTGCCCGAAAACAGTGTCTGAAAACTGTGTGGGTGGTGGATTCAGGATTGACCTGCAGAGATTTTTTTTTTTTTTTTAAAAAAGCTGAACTTTCCAGTGTGGGGGCACAATGAAAGACTATTTTAGGTCACTCAGGCGGTGGTATCTGTTTGGGACTTCGGACCGCATCATCAAGGCAACCTTGATTTGAATTAGACACATCTTGTGTGTCATCTACTTGAAATAAACTGATGATATCTAGAGATTTGAATGTAGTAAGCTCATCTATTTGGTAGGACAGACACAGATATAATAGCGTCTTATATTTTGGACAGCTCCAGTGCAGTTTGCAACTAATGAATAGTACAAGTCAGAGTTCACTAATCTTGTCAGAAAGCAACATGCATATGAATTCACACCAGAATCCATCCTGCCAGGCTTCCAGCAAGGCGCTGTGTGTCTGACCCGCAGTTGTTTTGACCAACCAGTGTCCTGTAAGGAGCTTCTTGGAAGCTGAGGACGTGGTTTAATGCTCTGCATGAAGCGGCTATTCATTCAGAAACACCCATCGCGGCTCCAGAAGAGGTTAGCGTCGATGTTTCCTGCATCACTAATCAGAATTAGTGAGAATTTCCTCATTGAAGGAAGAGACGTCTCTTCGTCCCACTGGCTTTGGCAAGAGTTTCATTTACCGGCTGACTCAGGCTGATGTGATTGATTGAAGTTCGCTGTGATAGACAGATGGTTCATCCAATCAGCTGCCAAGTTTTTTAGTTTTTTTTTTTTTTAAGTGCTTGGCCTTTTTCAGTGTCCAAGGACGACTTCCCAGACGGTTTGTCAGGTTAACGTGCACGTTTAATGAGCAATCCACTGAATCAGAGCTGATCTGGTTAAAATCTGCTCAAAACCACTTTCCATTTTTGCAAATGCATAATAATTACTGCCAAAAGTTCAAACCGTACCATGATATCGCCGTGACATTTTCAAACTGCAGACAATACACCTTGAAACTTGAAAATGAAAACACAAATGAGGCTTCGCACCGGAGCTAGGAAAACAAATCAGCTGATACCAACTGAAGACAAAAATGTAGAAAGAAAAGGCTCCGTCTAACTTATTATATCATCCTATGAGTCATCGATCAGAATCAGTGGTTAGGCCATGTGTTTTTTTTTTTAACACCACTCCAGAGGACATCAGTAAACAGTTTTATAAAGAAGTCATGACAGCTTTGGTCAGAAACTTTCTAAAAGTGACTTTTCCCCCCTTGCAGCATGTAAAAACACCTTAAGTCTGCATGACCTAAGAATAGAAAGAGCACCGCCGTGGATGTGAAAACATCCGTATTTCTTTGCAAAAACTGCTTCACGTTCCCTCTCTGTTCTGTCTGGTGAGACATTCGTGGCTTTGTCCTGCTCCGACTGACGCCCAATCCTCACACAGCACTGGCAGACCTTGCCTGTGGTGCCGCCCGCCCCCTTTGACACCCCGGTGCCGTGTCATGACGACAGTTCTGCCTCTTGCCCTCTGTGAGCTTTTGTAACCGCATATAGCTGGTGGTGGACTGGAACATGATGTAATGGACACACAGAAAGCAAAGACCTTGCGGTGATTCAGTTTCCACTTTAACACTTGTGCTCGGCTCTGAAATGCTGCGGAGAGGTCGGGAGAGGCTTTTGACTCTCTGAGAGCACTTTTTAAAGTATGTGATTCTCAAGCAGCGTGCTACATTAATGCGATGAAAGCTTCCATTCGCTCGACTGTCTCGTTATGAAGAAAAGAACATTCAAAACTGGAACCACCTGTTTGATAATGCATGACAAACTAATGCTCAGCCCTCCCCAGGCTGAGCATTAATGGGAACGGCACGAATAAAACGCTGGAGACAAAAAGACAAATTGTCATAAGTGACTTATCAAAAGCTGTCAGCTATCAAACCTCTATCAGGGTCTGCTTTCACAGGAGGCAGCAGATGTTACTGCCGAGTCCCTTCATCGGAAAGGATGCAATTTATTTGCAGATCACAGTTCGACTGTAGAGCAGTGTCAGACTTCAAAACCAATGCTTTCTCTTCAAAAGGAGCTTTTGAATGCTTCCTGTTTGATCCGGTGACATTTCTCTGTTGTGTCAAGGAGAGAATGGGGGACCCCACCAACTGTATGCAGGACAAACGCCAATCTCCCTGCTACCGATGTCTTTGGAGAGAAAGGAGATGAAACAGAGCAGACTAATTGAGACAAAGTCCACCCCCCGCCTGTGTGAGCTGCCAGTCTCTTGGCTGAAGACACTTACTGTAGGTAATTACAGTGCTGGCGAGGGCAGCAGTCTCTCAAGCTAATGTGCAATCACAGGTTGGAACCTGACATTAAAGCGAATCTTGCCATATTTGGTTCACGTAAGCATCCTTGTAAATACAACTGCTGTGATCATTGTGGTCCCGCTGCCTCCCTGCAATCACTCATTTGAGCTCCTACTGCTTTGTGACCACACATTTAATACGGACACGGCAAAACAATGCATATTTTTCCCCGATCAGAAACGCCTGATGCAAGTGACAGTCTTTGTAATCTTGGACCGGGATACCGGACACACACAGAAATAGCTCTCAGTGTTTGACATCTGTCTCCGAGTGTATGAATCCTGCAGCAGAAGCTGTACTGTCCACATCAGCTGGGCACTAAATTATTCATAATGAATTCAATGGTGGTATGACAGTGATTCCAACAGTGAGTTCCCCCCCTTTTTTTAATATAATGACACATGGAGGATTTGCCTGTTTATTTAGCAGCCACACACCAAACACTCAGAGCTGTGATCAACGCAGTGGCCTTACAGGACCAACAACATAAAAATGTTTATGAGGTTTTGTATGCAGTGGTGCACAGCTCAGTGGAGGGATATAGATCCCCTGAGCTCCCTAAACCGTCACCGATGCTCTGTAGAGCATATTATTCCAGGATTTTCACTGATGCATGTAAAGTGAGCTCACTAACAGTATATAGTACAGAGCAGATCTATGGCGTCGAACAAAGCCCGTGTTGGTCTGAATGTCTACAATGGCTTTCATCCAACTAGAGCTCCTAACGTCACAGAAAAGATGAACACAAGCACTAGAAGTTCTCAATTCCCACCATGAGCGAGCACTTGGCGACGGTGCCAGCGAAAAACTTCCTTTAAGAGGCAGAAACCTTGAGCAGAACCGGGCACATGGTGGGCGGCCATCTGCCACAACTGATCGTTACCGTTATGTCCAACAGGATTTAAAATATGAGCGGAGCTGTATCAATCAAGCGCTTCATGCCGTTTGTGTGTGCAGCAGGCTCAGGCAGAGTAAGTCTCTAACACGCGTGTACTCAATTCACCCAGAGAAGAACCACATGAAAACCAAGAATGGGGCAGCATCTTAGAGCATCATTTTCTGTTAATACATCTGTGAGTTTACAAAGATTTAAAACACCTAAAAAGTGTAGAACTGAAAGTCAACAGCATAGACAATACTATGGGACCTAGAATTCAGCCTTGAGGACCTAGAATTCAGCCTTGAGGTACACCATGTTAAAGCTTTTTTACGTCTACAGTAGCGTAGAGTAAAATCACATTATCAAATGACCTTAAAAAAAAGTTAATGGAATATGAGCACTCTCATGAGAATAAAAGAAAACGAAAAGTAAGAGCAAAGAAACTAGATGTTTAACAGAAAGATTTTCACTTTGCACGGCAAGAGGTAAAGTGGCTAATAGGAACCATAATCTGACAACCTGCAGGCTAAAACTTTGTTTTCAGGCTGGAGATTGGACGGAGAATGATCTCTTCCAATCAATGGATATTTCAAAGCCTGAAAACATAAAATATAAATCCTAATTAGAAAGGGACATCAGAAAAGACTTCAAAGACAACTACAAGGTCTTCAGCCTGCAGCCAAAAACAATGCCCAAAATCAGAACAAATGCACTTTGTTCATAGTTAAGTTAAAAAACTTTGAAGAATAACGGTCTGAACTCCATCACAGACACAGCTGGGTGATTGTGAATGTAGATTAGGTTACAGACAGTTGCCCCCTACAAGTTTTGCTACTGGGAAAATGGCCTTCAGATAAATGAATTGCCTCAATAAGCAGCAAATCAGAAATCAAGCAAATTCTGCATCATGCTTTGACGACATCGATTGGTGTCACTTCTCCAATCTGAATTAGTGTTACATTTATTACGGTGCATGGAACTGGGACACAGTGCAGGTACCGTACACATGCGAGCCACTAAATCTAACTCAGCAGAGAGGTTATGCCTTCTGGGAGGCGAACACCGAAGGAGTGCAGAGAAATGTTTAAATAGGCCAAACAGCAGGTGCACCAAATCATCAATAATGAGCCTCAATTACCAGAATGCCACTCCAGCTAGGAGGGCAGGACCCAGAGTCCCTGACACGACCCACCGCATTTTCATCCCTTCCTCGCTGGCACAAATTTATCGAGGTTTTTCTTCTTCGTCTTCTTTTTTTCAAGCGTTTAACTTATGTTTGGAAGGTTTATTACTTGAATTAGTTTATTAGTTTTTACTTTCCACCCTATGAACCGTGCACCGAGCGGTGAATTCTGCGTGTGGTGAGCTATATGTGAGTCTTATCTGGGATGTTTTCATGCTGCAAGCTTGTGAATTAGAGCCAGTCTGTCTGCACTGTTATGATGAGGAGAATCAAATGCCCACAAGCTAGCGATGGCACATTGTATCAGCGTCTCGTGTTAGGTGATCATTTTGCTTTACATGAGTAATTACCACGTTCAACATGACTAATTTAATTGAACATAAATTAGTATGGTCCTCCTCAGGCATCAAACTCCATCTAGTCTCACTCACATTTCGAGCTCAGCTGAAGTCGCCAGTGTTTAAACCAGATAGCTTGGTAGATGTATAGATCCTCTCTCACGTTTAGGTTGGGGGTTGTTTCAAATCCGAGCTGTTCTGGTTCTTAAATAGATTTCTTTTTTGTCATTGCAGTAAAAGCACAGGTGGAACTAATAATATTAATGATGTCTCAGCCTTGGAATTTCTATTACTACCTTATAATCCACTATGGCACTAAACTAATAGGCAAATCAGATAAAAAAGTCCACACGACTGAGTTCTGGGCTGCAGTTTCCATCTCTTTGACCTTTGTTTAATGGATGTAGTAACTTTTAAGACTCTTGGGTGCCTTTTATTTTTTAAAACCAACCACCAAAAACTTTTCTGCCATGAAAGAAATATATTACGACCTGAGAATCATCAGTCAATATTGACCTTTTATGAGGTAGAAAGATTGAATTTCAGCTAAACTATTGAGGAAATATACCCGTCCAGACTGGAAAGGAACGGCTAACAATCCATCCATCCATCCTCTGTAACCTCTTGTCCTCAGGGTCAGGGTGGGCTGGAGCCTATCCCAGCTGACTTCTGGGTGTAGGCGGGGTCTGCGAAAACAATCCCACAATGCAAAGCATCTCATTTCATACATACAGTTGCAGACACGCAGCACTACGAAGGTTGAAATTGTGATCATTGTCAATTACAGACCTCTCAAGATTTCAAGAAAGCTTGACAAGGTGACACTGAATACAGACTGAGCAAATAATTCATGATATAGCACATGCCAGCATGCGGGTAGACGGACATCTGATCTGTGTGGAGCCATGGAGGCTGTGACGTTCTTCAAAACCTGGTTAACATTTAGGTCGGTTTGGTCGTTCATACTAATGCTATCTGACGTGTACGGAGCTGGAGGCTATCCAAGCTGACATTGGGCGAGAGGCGGGGTACGCCCCGGACAAGTCGCCAGTTCATCATCACAGAGAGACAAACTATGAAGTCCCAGACACGGGAGGAACATGCAAACTCAACACAGAAACCAGGAACCTTCTTACTGTGAGGCCGCCTGGTACAACTACCCCTTGTTGGATGTGGAAGTTTCCTTTTTCCAGGTATACTGTCATGTCAAAGCGCAGGTGTAATTAATAAGGCCTCCGTTCCAGGGCTGAGCCTTCGTTAAGGTTACTGGTTACACTCGTGCTCCTCCTGCCACGACGGGTCAAAACGTCTCCCGTGAAAAGGTCTATTTGTGGAGCCTCGGAGGATTCAGTAAGCAAAGAAGCAGAAAGGCCAAACTCTGATCTAAATTTGAGAGCAGAGCTACTTATCCAGGCTGAACACTTCATTTATGACGCGATCACATGCTGCATTCGGGAGGGGTGGCATCCAGATTGACTCGGTAGGGTAAACTAGCAGCGCCTTGCATTTCACGGCACACTGTGGTGGTTTGCTCTGTTAGATATGAGTCCTCACTAATTATTCATCCATGAAAATACAAACAGAAAGAAGAAGGTGTGGGTTGAAAGAGGTGGAATGTTGCAACTTTGTCCAAATGGCAGCAAAGCTGTTTTTTATTATTTTTTTCTCTGGATAAAGCAACAGAGTTATCAAACTGCTTCTTACTGCTGCTGCCATGGTGACAAGAAGGTATGGAAAAGGTGAATCGGAGGCAAGCGATAACGCCCGGAAATAGATGCTACCGCTTCACCCCTGTTAAAAAACAAAGATTACAGGAAGGACTACAACCCGAGTTGTCACTTGTAATTCGGAAGAACACATTCATCTGTTTGCTTCCTCTATATTTAGCCAGCTGTCCTGTTCAAAGCGCTCACTTTGCATGTTGTACCTTGCGTCTCCAAAATGTCAGCTCTTCGAAAACAACCTGTTTTTTCTGGTATGTTCACCAAATTGCCGTTTGGAGTTTATCCAGAGTCTCTTTTTCTACTTTATTTGACAGCTGGACAGGAAATTCAGGGGAGAGAGATAAGCAGTAAGGACGTTAGCCTTGAGAGCATGCTCTACCAGGTGCGCTACCTGGGTGCCCTCGAGTTTATCTAAAGGTTTGACAGGTTTCTAAGATACGCCATCTACTCCAAGAGAATGAAACAATGCCTTCTTTCCCAGGTTTACATTAAGAAAACTTGACTGCCCTTTTTTTCCTGCAGCTTGGATCTGACTGAGATTTGCACCTCAGTGATTATATAACAATATTCAATGACAGACGTGTATTTCAAACTTTTTTAATAAACCGGCATGATGCAATATAAGCAGATACTCCTCGGCGCTGATGCAAATATTACATTATGCAGAGAATAAGTTGCTATTTTTTTTAACGCATATATATTCAGAAAGCTGCAAAATCAAAAGGCTTCCCAGGTATCGCAGCTTTAAGACTTTTACCTGAAGGTGTCGTTCTTAGCGTGTCCTTTGCTGTTTTCTAATAATATGCATAAGAGTGAAACTGACTTGTGAATCCTCCCATCAGTTTTTTTTTTTGATTTAACATTAAAGTCTTCTGTAGGATGGAGATTGCATCAAGATTAGCTCTAAAACAGTGACAGTTTAATTAACTTTGCTACCCACGAGAAACAAGGCAAGTTAAACACTGATGATACAATCACACATGAATTCGCCGTAGAGGGCGGATTGTTATTTGAAATATTCCGACAAAAAAAAAGCCTGACAGTCTAATCACCACGCCGTTTCCAGTCGAGTCATTGTGTTTGTGAAGAGCGGTCGAACAACAAAGGCGTTACTTCAACATGTAAGCTCTCTGCTCTCACTCACGGTCCTCCCTGCACTGCTATCGACTATTGTTGTCGTTAATTTTAACATTCACATATGAGCACCCATAATCAGGCTTGTCAGTGCCAGAAGAAGAAGAGGAAATGTAGCTGCATGCATAAAGAGCATAAACAGCACTCATATTCTTTCCTCTTCACTAAGTTTTCCTTCCTGAAATATTTTTATTTATTCTTTGCTTGAACTTACGACAAAATGCGGCATTAAACCTCGAGGAGGAGAGCGCGGATTTGATTTGTTTCACAAAGTAAAAGGCTTCAGTAAAGTGTGCCGCCGGAGGAAAAATACATATTCTTTAATGACTGCTGAAAGAATGTGTTTGAATGTGTGTGTGTGTGTGTCCCAGCTGGAGAGCACAGCACATGCTGCACAGTGTTAGGTGTGATGCGCGTGGATCTGAATCTAGCCCGAGACCATTGTCACATGCCATCTGGATCTTTTTCTTATGTGTTCCAGTAATCCCCCCCCCCCAACACACACTAAAAAATATCTGTCCTCCTCAACCTTTTCGTGATATTTAGCCACGCAGATCGTCCTGGTTTAATCGGTGCAGGTTTTGATGAGAAGAAGTCGGTGCTGACTGTTGGTACGACACGAGTGAAGTCGTGTCACTGAGGACAACAAGTCTGGGAACTGGTCACAGGACTGTGTGAACGCACCTACTGTAACTACTCACAAAAACCAAGTGTAAGTATGGAAGCATGCAAACTGAGACCCGAAAAGATCCAGTTAGGTGCCAAACAACAAAACGTGTCTTCATTCACCGCGTGCCACCAGAAAAGCTTCAGTGCACCTTGGTGTGTTTTGTATAAATCGCTACTGAAGAGGTGGAACAGCGTTCCCCCAAAAGATGTGGTGGCGAACGCTAATCAGAGAAATCTGAGGCTGATATTTTAAAATCTCTTTTTTGGTAAATTAATGAACTGGAAAAAAAAAAATCAAAGGCACGAGATGACCTCTGATTTTTCTTTTTGTAGCGTTAATTGCCTGTTACCGCGTGTCTGCGGCAATGACGGTAAAAATGAAAAAGAACGGAAGTTAATTTCATTTCTGGGAGTGACTCGTACATTAGCAGCAGATGCAGAAGCACGAAGTCAAGGCTAAACGGAAGAAAAACATGGATTTCTTTTGGTTAGCGTTCCCTCAGACGCACGCATCAATTATTTTTTTTATAAAACACGAGAATGAAGAGTTGATTGGTGTCTAATTTAAGGCGCCGTCTTTAAGCTGCACTACTGTACACATGCTGCATAATGACGGAGGAAGGAAGCGCCGCGATGAAATCCATCCACTCTCGCTTCTCTTCCATCTCATCTGAACACTTACTCATTACTGCATATTTATTTTCCCTCTCAGCCAGTACACTTACATCCCTTCAGAGAGCCAATAGACGGCCATGTCCTTCAGTCAGCTGTAATACATTCGGATACAGAGTGAAAGGTTTAAAATCAGTTTTTTATTCCCAAGGCTTGAAAAGGAGTTTAACTCAATGACTGAGTAAATGCAGAATGTTTTATTTGTGTCACATATTGACGCACCGCTCCGCAGACCATTGATCTGATGCATTGAGAGCGCATTAACAAACAGGACAAGTACATTAACCACGGCTCTCAACCTTGGCCTAGAGAAACCAGGCCTTTGTCTACGCAGCGTTTTCTCCCGTGAATGGCAATTAAATATCTTCAGAGGCTCTTGACACGACCTCGAAGAGCCCCGCGTTGAATGAAACTAAAAGGTGTGTCGAGGGGGGCGCAAACATGGCTGCGGAAGATGGCAAAGGCCACCTGTCCTCGTGGCCGCCGTGCCCTCTGATTTGTTCCGCCGTGTTAACGGGCTGCGTCTGGCTCTTCGGAGATCAGAGGCGCCGCGGCTCCTGTCTCTGCGAGGACACTGTAAGAGCACAGCACCCGGCAGACTAATCCAATTAAGTGTGTTTGTTCAGGTTGGGATGCGCCGGAGCCAAAATAGCGACGAAGGTTGTGCCGTCGCTCTGCAGCAGCAGCAGGAGGAGGAGGAGGAGGAGGTGGAGGAGGAGGTGTGGGAGCCTGATTAGACTGATGCGTCCTCGGTCCACGCACGGCCAGCCAAAATCGAGCTTATGAGCATATTTACAGTGAGCGCACAAGGCAACCAGCAGCTCAATTATTCAGCACGCGGAAGAGACGTAATGACTTTCTCCTGTTATTAATGACCCACGCCTAAGCTTATTTATGAACGGATACTTGTGTGTATTAGGCAGAAGATGGAGGAGCATGAGATTGAAGATGTTTAACTTCATAGTGATTCAGGCTTAATTAAAAAGTTTTGTGAAGTACACACAAATAGATTGCCTCTTTGCACTTCCTCCTATTTTCATTTCAAATCTAAAATTATTACAGTTATTTATGAAATCTTTTACTTTCACTGGAGTTTTCTATCAAGCTGACTTTTGATCAGTGGATATCAAACGTCAGCTTCTGCACGAGCTTGTCCATCGACAGGCGTTTATTCTGGCGCAGTTTGTTTTTACGGTAAAGAAAAGTGTCAGCTGTGGTTGCCAGAATTTTATACATAATATATGATACATAGAACTAATATTACAGTAAGACAATATTAATACTACTGATTTTATCCATTTATTCCTCATTTTTCAAGTTTCTTCTACACTGTTTTGTCATATAATTTACATGAAAATAACGATAAATCATATAAAATAAAGGTTTCACCATGAAATATTACAGTGCTTTACTGTACAATTAACATGCTTTAACATGAAATAGCACTTTATTCTGTATGCATTATGAATAAATAAAGGTTTTCTATGAAATATGACTGTTTTACCATAGCTGCTATTGTCCAAGAGGAGATTAACCCATAAATCTGCATATCTTTGGACCGCGTGGGGATGCCAGAGTACCTGGAGAGAATCCAAGCAGACACGGAGAGAACATGCAAACTTAAACCTTCTTAGTTTTATGAAAATTTCCATGTAAAACCGCGACCTTCCTTTGAGTAACAAGAGCTAAAATCCTTCTCAATTATATAAAACCAGGGCGTCCTTGTGTTGAATCGGGGGGATGTTGAAAGGTACCATGTTTAAAAGTGCATTAATGAATAGAGTGGGGTGATGAAAGCAAAGTTTCCCACAAGGCCCCAAATCCCTGCATGACTCAAAAATTATTATTCCACCTCAAAAACTCGCCATGTTGCATTTAAATAACTCGCATTAGTAGCCGGTTATGATTCCTGATGGGTGAATAAACATTTTCTTCTTTTTAATTTCAGGTGAAGGCATTCTAATGAAGTTCAGTCGATGGTCCTCGCTGGACCTGCAGAGCTGGTTGGGATTCATATCGTCTCTATTAGGTGGCCTCTAGACATCCCAGTGGAAATGTTAATTATGGACTCACATGGCTGCAGATATTGCAGCAAACAAATCCAAACACACACACACACACACACGCTGAGGCTTGCTTTCGAGAAGCGATCTGCTGAGTCGGAGGATATGGTTCTGTAAGTTGAGTGCAGTGAATAAGCCTCAATCAATAAATCAATAATTACTGAGCTGTGTCCTAAACTGGATACACTGCTGAGAGTCTGAAGGATGGGCCGCTAATTTGTCTGCTTGTTAAACATGAGGGGAGATTTGTGCTGCTGTATGCCGAGAGTGTTGATTCCACTTCACGATCCAGTTTGTGGTGCTGCTGAACTGTTTTGCATTAAACAGAGAGGGCTGTTTCTACAATTTAACCTTCCCTTATTAAAGAGGTATCATGGGAAACGTAGGCTCCTGCATCTTTAGAGCTTGACATACACTAGAGATTAAAATCAGGATATCTCTGTGTCTACGGCTTCGCTTTTGACCTTTCCTTTTTAAACCAAGTCTGTCTGCCTTGTGGAAATAAAATATTAACCCGCTGGGGTATAAACCTATAATCTACTTGTGCATACGTTAGATTAGATAACCTTATTCAATCTCAGAGGGGAAACTAGTTCACTTGCCTGTGCAGAGTAACGCTGCACATATGAATGTCAGACTAACGCATATTTCAAGAAAATATTAGCATAGCCACGATAACAACCAGAAAAAAATACGAAAACATCACACTCGAGCCAAAAGACCATCCAAATTCATTGGAGCATCTGGGCATCCATAACCGGTCACGCTTCACACTTCTTAGACTACTAAAGAGGAGAAGAGGGGATGACCTTGAAATTAAAGTTCGAACTCTCATGAATCTTAAATTGACTGTCAAACCAGTTTTAAAATAAAATCCCAGCTCCTATCGTTGGCAGGAAGTCTTCCCCCATCTGAAATACAGCAGCATAAAACAAAGCGCTGGTCACAAAACTCTGAGAGGAAATATTTAAAAGCTTCCTACTGACCTCAAGTGACCTCTTTTCTTTCTCTCCATCTTATCACAGCAAAAGCAGACAGTCCACACGGCGTCTGTTCCTGGTCGCACATCTGCAGCACGAACCAGCATCAGCACCGGAACATTTGGCGTCATCTTCCACCAAATGTTATTATGTTGTTTCATTATTGCCACTCTGAGCTCCACACACCTGTCCTCTCTCTATGTAACACTCCAGGCGACCACTGTTTTACTTATTTTGGTGAAACTGGGTCGCGTTTGAACGAGGAGTGAAGTACTTGATGCAGACTGTAGCTGCTGTTAGCTAACATTAGTTAGCCGGGGGAGAGCTGCCGTTCGGATTTGGAACCATCGGGAGGCGTACGTGAAGGCTTGGGACCAAGACAAGAGTAAATCTCGGACTGGTTTTTAGTTTATTTAGAGTTAAACATGTTAATACTCTTCATAAACCTACAGGTGACGTCACAACACTATGTCCATTGAAACAGAGGTGCTGTGTAGTTACAGCATCTTAAAATAAAACCATCCTGGTGATAAGTAGCTCATTTATCTCAGTGTCTCCAAGTTGGATTCGTGTTGGGTTTAAGGACGTCCACTGCTGCCCAACAACGTCTTTTTTCACCCTTTGTGCATAGCTTTCATACATTAATTCGTCCCATCCTCTCAGGTGCTGTCCTACACGTCACGCGGTGCACTCAGTCATATACAAATTGGAGCGGGTACACAGCTTGATGTGTGATTACCAGCACACACGGGAGATTGCAGCAATCAAACATCTTGAGGAGACTCACTGCAGCTGAGCCACCAGGTAACCATTTTGGTCTATGCATCTGCCGGCCCGGTGAATAGCGAACACTCAATCCTGCTCCAATAATGTGTGCTCCGTGTAGCTAACCTCGCCGGGGTGAAGCATCAAACCCCGCAAAGTCAATTTCTCTCTGCTTATTAAATCACCCACGGCACAATCAGCAGCAGGGTGTTGGAAAATAAACATCCTGCTGATGGTGTGTGATAGAAGGTGTTAGCAGGCTCCTGGGGAAGGGATTTTCTGACTGCAGAGACACATGTCGAGTGTTTGCTGCGACGGGGGGAGAAACCTCTCTGTGCAAAGTGTGTTTTTAAAAAGTATTCAGGAAGGTTCCTGTTGTTTTGTCAGGCCAGAAAATGGGAGCATAACATCTTTATTTATTTCCCCATGAAAAAATCTCACGATGAGATTAGCTTTCATTTACAAAAGATATAACTTTAGAAACCAGACTTCATCAAAATATTCAACTAATTAGGACAATATATGAGAAATCAATGGTTCCTGTAAATGTTTATAATAAAGTTCTGTGATTTCTTATAACATTTGAAGCATAAAACAAATAATATTTTGTTGCCGGTTCCATTATGGATCCTTCTTTGAGCCGGAAACTCAATTAAGATGCGATTTTCACATCAATTTTCTCCCAGAATGCCTCCTCGAGAAAAACGCCACAGGCAACTAATCTCAGCGTAATAGCAATATATCTATTTTCATGATTAATATGCATCAGAAAAATCACATATTTTCATTTTCCCAGTTACCAGAGATCACGTTTTGATTGGTCGGACGTAGGAGAGGTTTCGTACAGGCAATCAAGCTGAAGGCTTAATTTCCTTTTCTTGTTAATTTATACGAGGAGACAATCCGAACGGCAAAACTCCCAGACATATTAAAAAGAAGTGATTGGACATCCGCGCTGACTTAATGGAGGCTGCCACTGGAATAACGTGATGACAAATGTATGTTACAGCGAGTGCATTCTTTAAGTGAAAAATCAGTGTTGGTTTCAACAACTTGTATGTACAAATAACTCTAATCTGCCCTGGTCGTTAAATAACAGATAAAAGTTGCAACTCATTTCTTTATAGACTTGGATAACATCAGGATTATTGTCCAATGAGAATAACTCTGCAAACAGCAAGGATTATCTCATTAATTACACTGCAAATGAAATGTAATATTTACTTTGGAGCTGCTTGATTAAAAATGTGTAAATGAGAGACGAGTGAGGGATTATCTTCATACATAAATGTTTGAGATGCTCACAAGATTTGTTGAATCTTCATGATGTTGTACACACGTGATGAGCAGGGGCATAAATATAGATTGTGCAGTCATACTGGATGACCTAGACAGAAGATGTTCATACGACTATAAAGTCTATGAATAAATAAATTCCTTATTCTTTTGCATTCTGCGGGGTAATATCTGTGTTTATGTTGTCCAACGTGACAACGCGATGTGACGCCACTGATAATGAGCAGTAAATCTTTAGCTTATTTTAGTTCTTAGTTCTTGTACAAAAACATGCAACTTAACTTTAAAACTGCTCAACTTTGATTTGTAGAGTTTCCTTACGGACAGATAACTTTACTTGTTGCTCAAGTAACCAGGTACGGACACGGCACGGGAGTTTAATCGCTGCCGTAGTCCCGTCAGCTGAATCAGCTGGTTGCACAGCTAACTGAGAGAATTATCTAACAGCACCACATCAGTTAGCAGCTAAGTAAGTTACTTTAGCAACAAGTAAAGCTGTCCGTCCATCAGGAAAGTCCATAAATTGGTGCTGTGGTCAATCTGAGAGGCTTTCCGCTGGTCTTGGGATGGAGCCTCTTACTTAATAACACAAGATAATATCTTTTAAGTGCATTTGCACTTTCCAAAAGCAAATCTGAAATCTGTATTTACGGTCCCTGGTAGCATGGGGTCCTGGGAAGACGCCACCAGCCGTGGTCATTTCGGCTTCAAACCATCATCACTGCTAGCTTCTTGTTGGAGCAGCAAATAGAGACGAACCTGCCGTGTTAAATTGCTTCATATTATAATTGAATGTAACTGAAGATACCAGGGGTGTTTTAGATATGTGTAATTAAATAAGGACCAAACAGAAATCCATGCTCAGAAATCTCAGTAGATAAAGAGAGAGAGCTCAGTGACAGACTCCGCTGAAGCTACAGGCCGTGAATAAAATGTATGAATAGTTTCAGGGTAGACTCATTGTTAAATAGCAATTGCTTGAAACTGGACAATAATTAATAACGGCTTCTTATAAAGGGATTGATGTCGCGGTTACCTCCAGTCAAATGATTTAAAGGGTTACCCATAAAACCAATAATTAGATTAGGATTTTACAACTTTTGCTAATGGCCTAATAGTGTGCAACTTCAAATGAAGGAGCTGCTGTTCAAGGACAAAACCTGCGACCCTGGAGGGTCCTTGAATTTAAAATGTAAATGGTTAACCTTTCTTCTCCTCTTACTGTAATACGTTGGCTGTGAGCCAGATCATGCTCCGCTGATTTGTTGTGCTGTGACCTACTCCACTTTCCCCTGCTTCAAAACCTCATCATGGACCGCGCCTTCCTGTGTTTACAGTAAAGCGCTTCTCTTGATGGGTTCAGCACACAGCAGTGAATCTCTTGGACGGACAAAGCCACTGGCACAGATTGAAGAGAGTGAAGTGGAGCCAGCGAAGCAGCAGGCGGTGGCTAAGCCTCGCTGCTGAGTGAACGAAAATTGTGTCGTTTAGCTACGGTTCATGCGAACGGGGAAAGACACAAACAGAATGACACGTTCGGAATCAGACGCTCGGCGTATCATATCACAGCAGAGTGGCTTACGCTGTTTTTAATTTGCACTCCGTTACACCGTTAAAGACGGGTTTGCTTTCATTCCCTCGCATCAGCGTCAAGCGAAATGCAAAATGAGAACTGAGATGTCACAGTAACACATCTAACTCTAGATTAACTACCTGTTTTTTATTGGATTTTATAGTTTAATATTTGCCATATCATGCAATTATTTAACTATCCATCTCGAGGGGTATCAGTGTCGGCCTGTCGTTAGGATGTTCCACCACATATTTCAACATCTACCGGACGGATTGACACCGAATTTTCATATTTATGACTCCCTCAAGATGAATTTTAATAAACTTGGTCTTCCTCATCAGGTCAAACTTTTGATTTGTCCAACATCTGATTTATGAGCGAATACCTGCAGAACTAATAAGAGTACCTGTGATTTTTGCCAATTAGCAAACATCTGCATGCTGAACTAAGATTGTGGGGATGATGCATGTTATATTATCAGCTTGTTAGTGTTATTATTGTATGAATAATGACATCTTGACAGCCACTAGTGACTGACTTCTTATTTCTGTTATATGCACCGTTTTCATAGCATATTACATGAACTGCACATTATGTACAAAACCAACTACAATCCACTTACAAGGTCCAAAATATTTGAATCTATACTTTATAATGCAGTTGGCTATTATTAACGTCTGCCTAATTAATTTCATTTCTTGAAATGTAGTTTTTAATCAGTTTTCTGATCTCTAAGTCTGTCTCTATATAAATGTACCCGCCGCGGATCAACAAAAGTCTTATCTTATCGACAGTGTTTACGCTGCAACACACATTTCAGAATAATCAAGACGTTTTAAAGTCCAAAGTTTATTATTTGTGCATCCTTTAAGGATTAAATCAGATTCATAAAGGGAGCTTTGCAATAAAAGAATTGAGCATTTTCTATATTTTACTCTGGCAGATGTACCCGGGGGCTGCAACATATTCACAAATTTACCACAAAAGTGACGCCAAACCCTATAAATATTTGAAAACTCATTTTATGAGTGTGAATTTAGAGATCTCCTGTGCTTTTGAATACTTCAGAGGGTCCTGAGGATATTGTGCGGTGTGGATTCAGTGTTTTTCAGTGCGAAATAGCAAAGGTTCCTCTTCTCCTGCAGCACAGATGGGAACAGCATGGCTGACCTCACCCCGTATTCACCCAAGTTCATTTTTCCAAGTGTTAATTATGCAGGGAAAGGTTTGCTGAGCACACAAGCTTGTTCACAGCAAGGCTATGGCTTCTCCCTGATAAGGTTACACATATTAACACTTGGGAGGTGCCCAGTACAACCACAGTCTTCTGCTTAATGCCTACTGGAGCAGCTCAGGGCCAAGTGTCCTGCCTAAGGGCACTTTAACTGTAACTCACTCAACCTCACTGACCAGATTCTCCCAAATGGTCAGCAGACTGGTCGGATTTGACCTTGTGCCCTCGCGACCATAAGCCCAGATCTCTTTAGGCTACAGCTGTCCTTAATGTGCAGCATTATTTTTTTCTTTAAGTGCTGGAAGATACGTTATTATCAAGACGGCCTCCTTCAGCCTCCTCCCACTCCTCGCCATGTTATCCTTTGCGGACCAAAAAGACATCACACATGATCAAGTGCTCATTAAACGCTAACAAGCTCAGCCAGAGGGCAAAAGAGGAATTCACACATTGCATTCCTCCTCTCCTTTGCTATTTCAATGTAATGTATGCAAGATATGGCCCCATTACAAACATTCATCTGTCACATGAGGAGTATTCTCAGACGGCACTGCTGTGGTAAAGGAATTTCAAACTTGCATATATTTGAAGACAAAACTGTAAACTGCATATAAATGATGCTCAACAAGTAAAAAAAAAAAAAAAAGACCTTAACGTGTAACTAAAATCCAACAAGAAGAATCTTTGCAGCATTTTTCAAATGAGGTTTGGTATTTCTCCATCCACATTCCTCCACCCGCCTTGGGTTATTTCTGAGGTAGCTTGTTTCTGCACTTGAGCCACTTGCTGTGGCTGAAGTTGCGTGTCTCAGGGAGACATTACAGGAGGAAAGTCTTTGAAGACTAACTCATAACTGAAGAGCAGGACTGCTAATGCTAGCCTAATCTCTGGTAGTAGAAGCCAGAGCCGTAGGGAAATTAGGGGTGTTAAGTTTTAGAGATACTTAACTCTTTCCAATGCTGGTGTTGCTCTTCAACACAACAAGAGTCTGAAGCCTGATTGTAACGGTTGCTACAGTAAGTTATGATAGGAAATTAGCAAGGGAGGGGTTTAGAAAACTGTCACCAAGACCATTCAAAATGCACAAAAAAAACCCACTGGAAATAAGAAAAAGCAAGCTAAAAAAGAAAAAAGAACGGGCTAGAAAATCCCATCAAGTGTTTTTTGACTGCCGTCTATTCAGCAGAGGCTATTCCTTCCCCTGGTTTGACGTTTTCAGTGGATCTGTAGCTTTCTTTAGTGTCTAAACTGAGTCACATGGACTTGGTCGACACTCTTGACTGAGACAGGGAAGAAAGAGAGGTCAGAAAGCTAAATGGTCCAGCCTCTATTATTGGTCCAGTAATGGAATATAATTGGAGAATAAATGGAGCAAGTCTGTGGGAGATGGAGGGAAGGAGAGAGACAGGTTAGTGAAGTCAGGTAATGCTGCTGTTAGAAAGACAACTGTCATAAAAGAAGTGAAGTGACAGAAATAACAAAAAAAGCTATTTGCGATTGTGAATACAGAAATATTTTGTACATTTTGGAGGAATATCAGCGAGTAGTGTCCTTGCTATGTTTTACAGATTATTCCCAACATCGTATTGCCTGCTTAATACAAAACATGAAAGAGTAAAAGCCTTCTGTAGAGCAACCAGCAGCCATTAAACCCACAGCTCCCAGCTGAGATTTTAGCCTGAGAAAGTGTGCACAGTCTTCTATCCAGACGCTGTAGTTAGGCTCATATAAAGCGATTCCTGACACCAAATTCATATCACAGCTTCAAACTGCAATTTGTATTTCATTAGTCAGATGCTGTGTAGCAGCTGAACAGCTTTTCATCTGACAATGTACAATTCACACTTTGCCCTTGAGACTATTTGAAAAATCACTTCTATTTCTGCGCCACAGGAACACTACGCGCGAGAGAAAGATCCTGTGATCTCAAGATATTTTCTTTTTGAGTAAACATGGATCCAGGTAAGATGTTCGACTTGATATGAGGGGTTCTTAGTAACTGGCAAGGTGTTTGTAGTCCCATGAGTCGACGAGCAGATAACATGAATATTTTCAGAGAAATGTTTTTGAACAAATTATTATTGTGGAGCGTGACGAAGTTCCAAACTTTGGCAGAAATATTCGCTATAAAGCCACAATCGTCGCAATAAAACAGGACTACTGAGTCTTGAATTCGCAGTCACAGTGTTCAAGGGCAAACATTTGCAATGTTGAAATATTTAATTAAAATATCAGTCTCGTGGTGGATCACCATAATCAGTAGGATTTATCCAGTCCATCAATAAGTTCTTCATAGTGGACCTCATCCTCTCAGTCACAGCAAATTTTGCCATTAAAGCTTGAGATACGTTGTCATGGACCAAAGAGTTCATCAAGATAATTATTTCTTTGTCTACACAAGGTCAAATTTCTCAGACAAAGACCAGGGATCTCCCTCTGAGGACCATGAATGTACCAAATTGTCTTTTAGCAGGCTAAATGTCTTGACTGACACTCTAAATTAATGTTGTTTTGTTTTGAATTTCTGAAGCGCGACTGAAATATTAAACGTTAAATTTACGGTCTGCAGTGGATGGATACATTTAGGGCACCCTCGGTCCGCTGTAGCAGCAGAGTGACATCTCTGTCACCGCTGCTGCTTTGCTTTGCAAGCAAATAATGATTCACAGCTCTTTCAATTAGCTCAGAGGTTTTAATATAGTAGCCAGGGAACAGCACATTGCCTCAGCCATAAATCAAATGGAATTACAAACTCGAAGACGCGCCAAGACTGAACATAGAAACGCTTCCCACTTCTAAATATGCATCAACATATTCCATCCATTCATTCACATACCACCATTTCCACATCCATCAGTGCATGGCTTGATAAAGATTAGTCACAATGAGTGCGTTGAGTCAGCTAATGCTCAGCTAAATCATTAATTTGCTCCAATTAAAGAGGCGAAAACCTATTTCTGGCTCGCACACTCAGTCTTTGAAACAGCTGCGTTATTAGTTGTTGATTAAGTTTGTTTGTGAGCCTCTGTTCATTTGCATTTTTGAAGCTCCTTACAATTTTCCATCCAAAAGGCAGGCGGCAGATGGCTGCTATTCAGTGTTTATCAAGCAACACTAACTTTTATGTCTTTCACTCCGGTCTGCAGAGACTCATTATCAGCGCTAGTTAAGACGCCATAGTAAAACGCAGTTCAGAGGTTGAACGCGTGGCAGCAGAGATGAGCAAATAAACACGAATCCAAGAGAAACATGGAAAATGGAGTTGGAGGGAACACACTGTAAGGTTAATCCTAATATAGGACACCCAACTGCTCTCGCCGTTCGCTGAGGAGGACCCCCACGATCACGCGTAAATAGACAATCCTCAAATTGTATTTGTACATCCATCAGTTAAGCTTATTTTCTTTCATAGCCAGGCTTTATCAGTGAGGGGTGTCAGTGCCCGAGGCACAAGCCTACTGAAAACCATCAGAATAATTCAATCAGATTGCCCAGAGATCTCATTACAGGTCTGGAGTGGGACGCTAAGCATTAGACTTTCAGTGTTGCCAGCAGAGGTTCTCTGAAGGCGGCGGGTCAGCTGATTGACAGACCGAGGGTTCTTTCAGGGTGAGTTCATAGTTAAATTGCCTTCTGCTCCCAATTCTCTGTATCAGTCCTCTGTCTCTCAACTCACACGTTCTCCGGTATCCACTTTGAAGTCCGTCATGTCAGAGGTAGAGCGGAGCAGCCAGCGCACGTAACAATACAGTCTGTCATAAAAGAATCTAATTTTATTAGTTTCTTCTTCTGGGTTTAAAATAAGTTCTTCAATATTATACATGTGCCTCAAATACTAAACTCACCTTTTAATGCAACTAATTCTGTGTAGCTTTAATGAATTACAGTCTGGTCCTATCTATATATTGGTTTTAATTTGCAACATGACTAGCGGCTAGTCAGTCCACTACTTTGGTTGAGGCTAAAATATCTCAGTAACTGTTGGATGAATTGCCATGAAATTTGGTGCAGATATTCATGATGCACGAATGATGAATCCTAATGATGTTGGTGATCCCCCGACTTTTCCTCCACCACCAGCATGCAGTTGATGTCCCGACAATGATTGCACTGATTGGCATGAAATTTGGTTCTGAAACTCCCCAGAGGATGAAACATAGTTACTTTGGTGATTCATTTCCTTCCTGGTTTGGAGTTAAATGTCATAATTTTTGAACGGATTGCCATGAAATTTGATTCAAACCTTCGCTTTCGTCTTTGGATGAGTTGTAGTACCTTTGGTGATCCATGAACTTTTCATGTGGAGCCATCATCAGGCCAACACTGTGTCTTCTGACCTGCAAAACTCATGACATTCCTTTTGGTGCTAATTAAGTAATGTTAGAGTGACAACACGGCAAACTAAGACGATGAACGTGATCTTCTAAACATCAGCATGTTCGGTTCGGTTCACCTGGTGTTGGTTTCTCATCTGCGTGTACAATTGACACACTCGCATATCCTTCATATTTGGGTAAAGGCAGCTTTCTCTGAGGGAGATATCTGAAATAAAACAAAACAAAAAAACAGGGGCATTACCAGATACTGTTAGTTATATGGATTACTTTTACGTAATTTGGGTGAACTGACCCGTCTAGATTGGGACAATATAGAAATAAACAAAAAGAAGTTATTAACAACTTGTGGTAACCTTTAATTCTGAACTTGGGATTGACTTGACATCAGTTATTTTATTCATTACTGAGCAATCATGGCATGACATGTGATATCGCCTAGCCGTCTCTATCGATTCTTCTATATGCTACCCTTTTAAACAAGGGCGAATGTGTGAGCAATTTCATTCACCTTCAACATCAGTCGCTCCATTTTCGACTGCTTTGGATTTGGTTTCAGTCAGTGAAACTTCAGAGGCACAAATCCAGTGTTTGATCATATGCAGCCAGGGGCCGTTACTTTGGTGATAATGGGATTGGATCATGGGATTGGTCACATTCCTACAGAATAGAGTTCATTCAAGGCTCGGTAGCTGTAATATCTGAGGATTCATCGCTTACCTATGATGCTGAAATCGATTAGCCGTTGTGAAGCCGTGTTTCAAAAGTTCCATCGGAGGATTTAAACATTTTCACGCCGTTATCAGTCGTTCACGAGCAAACCGGAGACTGTAATTGCTTTCCAAATTGCCTCTTTGAGCAGTGGCTGACCCAATTAGTTTTGGGATTGTGTTTGTTACAGTATCACTGTCTAACTGTTGAGACTCATCTGTATGAATATTTCAGACTCGCATTGGCAGTCAATTACATCTGTATTTGTAACGTGTCAGCCAGCATGATTAGTTAATTATGTTTGCACTCTCCAACGATGGCACTGCCAAGTGTCTCTCAGCTGATTCTCCGTCTCTCAAGTTATACGCCTCTCAAGCACACACACCTTTGGATTGTTCCAATGTTTAAAACAGGGAAAGTCGATAATAAAAAATGAAATCTTACTCACGTTAACTGGTGAACTGTGGCTTAAGGAACGGCATGTTTACAAAGAGATGGATGCTGATGAGTAAAACACAATAAAAGCACTTCTGTCTTTCAGTAAACATAATATCCACATAATAAGACATCGTGGAGTGTGGCAGCAGTTTTCAGGCACTGGTGTGCTGGTATCATAATGCATAATGGTACCAGTATAGCATTAGTTTGTTTATTTCCCTTCTAAAATAAAATGTACTCAGGAAAATATTCAGAATTGGACGTATAGCGCATGGGATGTTTGATATTTTGGAAAATCTGGAAACATTTTATCATCAGCCCAGTAAATATGAAGCTATGGCGAGCACCTGCTAGCTTAGCTTAGCATAGAAACTGTAAACAGGGGGAAACAGCTAGCCTGCTATCACCTCTAAAGCTCACTAATTAACACCTTATATCTCGTTTGCTTACGCTGAGTGTTGAAGGTTATGTGCAGGAAATACGTCTTCTGGTTGCTTGGCAACTGTTAGAAATTAACAGAGCAATATATATATATATAGTGTTAATTAGTAAGCTTTAGAGGTGCTGGTAAGCAGATGTTTTTACCTCTGAACAGAGCCAGGCTAGCTGTTTGCCACTGTGTATATATATATATATATATATATATATATATATATATATATATGTGTGTGTGTATATATATATTCATTTATTTATTTATCTTTATTTATCTTTATGCTGAGCAAAGCTAAGCAGCTTCTGGAGTTAGCCTCATCTTTATTCATGATACAGACAGCTCAAGACGTCAATCAGTGATTAAAAGTATATTTCACCAGAAATGTAATACACAGCTTGCGAAACTTAGTGGAAATAAAACAGTTTTAATCTATTTTAGATTTATTTCCAGTAGCAGGATTTAATATAACGACCATGTCGTGATATAATAAACCAACAAACACAACTGTGACTGAAATATTGATCACAGTGACACAAATTCTTCAATGGAGTGCTAATGCTGATGTGTCCGATCAAAGAAAAAGCATAATTACACTCATGAAGATCTGTCTGAAGATTGAGTATCTAATCCATATTAGTTATTGGTCATAACAGAGCCTTTAAGCCTGGAAGCCTGGAAGTTACATCAGTATGTAAAATGACCATCGTGAGCCATGTTCATCAGTCGCTCAGTGTGCAGACAGTCATGTACCAATTAGGTTAACAGTGTAGTCTGATGAAAAGACAGAGCCATCCACAAACTCTCCAGGGTTCATTTCAGTTCTTCACATAAATGCAAATAATCAACCACGGAGGGAGAGGCACAGATTATAGACAAAAAAAATGTCTATGAATAAAATAAACGAGTGTGGTAAAGATGTATAATCTGCAAAAAATAACGTGAATCAATTTACTGAACTCCATTTCAGTGCTGCAGTGTTGACATGTTCCTCAGTGACGATGAGTACTGGCACTGCTGCGCTCCATAGCCAAATGGACTTTAATCCGCAGCTGAAAATAGTCCCCCCAAAACACTGCTGTTTCAGTAATCGACAAAGTAGAGTTGAAAATTAAGAGATCGTTGACGCCACAGAGCGGCGTAACCATTTCCCTAAATGGATATGTGACATTTTTGAAATTGATATTTAATTTCAGCTCACACTTTTTTGGGGGGGGGGGCAGATGAGGCCTCAGACCATCAGGACGACAGTGGGAGCAGCTGATCCCTGCGGAACCGGCTCCGAGCTGACCCAGATGAGGACGCTCCACTGTAATCAGGCCCCGGAGGTAATCGAGGCAGGACATTATCTGCTTCGCTGCTTCTCTGCAGCATCTGGACGTCACTGCCACCTGCTCAGGACGGCCTCACACCTCTCCTCTGCCACTTTTGTTTCCCCCTTTCTTTCACATTGTTTGTTTTCCTTCTTGCGCTGATTTGCTAAACATTACATTTAGCCGTGTCAGATGTGTTCTCAAAAATCATGGATCAATTTCGTTTGGTTATTTTTAGGCAATCGTTCTTGATTTATCCCACGAAGCAGAAGCCGTTTCTCGGATTATGAACAGATAGACTTTACAAGATCTTTTTGGTCTGACATTGTTGAGGTGATTTATCAGTGTCATTGCAGATTTAGTGATTTATTAAAGACTATTGTGAGAATGCGAGCAGGAAATTACAAAGAAAATATGTTCAACTTCAATAATTATTTGCCATTTAAGCAACAAAAACATGAAAACAGACATATGCCTTAATTTTTTAAGACCTCTTAGTGGTTTATATGCACGAAAAAAGACTATGAATAATAACTGTTGAGAGGAATATTGTAAAAATACTTTTTCTTAAGCCAAGATTTTGGAAGAACATAGCTTGGGTAGAAAATGTGCCCATTGCATATGAGGAAACTCTAATGAAAGGCTCTTCAACGCTTGTCAAGAAGATAATGTAATGTATGAAATATTAGAGTCTAGAGTATCTGTTCTTGACAATTTCACCATCACTGAGCACCATAACCTGACGGTGTCCTGACCTGTCACAGTCAGTTCAACAAAACTATTCTTAGTTTTTACTTTTCTCTCGGGTTGTTTCGCCAATTACACGTTCTGCCAAAGCATATTTTTAACAGCAAGCTTAGCAAATCAGTCTTTTGAGGCGGGACAGTGACAGCGAAGTTAGAGGCTGTTGCTAATTAGCGTCATCGGTCATGACAGTGGAGTAATCGATGCTTTCTCCTCAAATCAGCCCTTGTTTGTCTGATGCTAATTTTAGTTCACTGTAACTAATCTGTTTGCGAAGATAATTGCCTGAAGATATTACTGAGCCGTGAACAGTTCTTTCAGGAATTGCAGTTGTGTTGAGTTTGTGTTTGTTCACCATCTTAGTTTAGCACTAAACACAAGTCGAGCTGAGATTCATGGGATTGTCATCTCTATCAGTTTCCCTTTCTGTGTTTTCGCCTCTGTAATCAAGTCCATAGAGACTGCTGAGTGTGGTTATATTGCCTGCATGCCCAGCTCCAGTTCTGGCACGACACCAGTTCTGCTCCCCTTTAGCGTTTGTCCATGCCCCGGGCCTGAAAACCTCCTTTTCCCAACATGCCTGGTTACAAACACTAACAATCCTCCAGCCCTGTGAGCTCAGAGTGTGTGCAGCCTGGCTAAGAAGGTTTGCAGCAGTTTACTGTCCATCATGAGACTCTTCCTCAACTCACAGTTAGACAGAGCAGCCGGAGGACATCAGAGGGAAAACCAGAAAACATTTTCTCCATAAAATATGATCCAGTTTTACCAAAATAAGTGAAATAGTTGGTGGTGTGTGACTTAGAGTTTTGAAAGTGTTACGTATCTCTTTGCAGAAACAGGCATACGGGGGGGAGTGTGAATGACAGAGACAGGATTCACCTTATTACAAGGCGGTGTAGCATCAAAATGATTTTAAATTTGTTATTTTATGGTAGAAATGTGACACAATGTTGCTTTAAAAATTTGACCTGACCTGTATTAAAGTTGTTGGCAATCCATCAAGGAAATGTTGAGATAGGATAAGTGAAAACCTGCTGGTAGCATTAGAGGAAAAGTCACAGGAACGTCAAACTCAATTCTCTGGGAACGTGAATATCTGTTTCAATGTCAGTCTGGACCAAAGTCACTGGTTGACCTTCCAGAGCTGAGTGTCCTCAACAGCAGCTGCAACCCTCCTGAAGGCTCGACTTTAAACTAACCATTTTGGGGGAAAGGGTTGTGACACCAACGCTGTCACTCGTTGACTATATTTATCCATCTCTGAAAAACACAAGAACGTCAAGTAACGTCAGAGATTTCTGAAAAATAAGACGTTTCAGAGAAAGCCCAGCGATGACGTTTAGCAGCGGTGTCGGTATTGCTTCGGCGGCACACCGTGTGCACTCCCAGCCTGTCGGCTTCATCTCGGCACAAGTGGCAGACACAGCGTCAGCATGCACACAAGCGCACAGACAGGGAGCAGTCACTGTCAGCCCCTCGAAATCTGTCAAAACAACAACCATCTTCAAAACAAGTCAGTCATACTTACGAATAACTTCGGGAAGAATAAACAGCCCTGATTGTTATTTCCTGAAATATTTATAGCCGGGTGCAGCTCGAGCAGTGAGTTCTCGCAGTGGTTCCTGACAGATCCTTACTATTTCCACATCTGTCAACACTACAGAGTGTCAAAGAGACTGCTCCTGTCATCCGCATCAATGCCAGCCTGCTCTCCCATGGGACCCAGTGCAAGCCTTTCACGCTAATAAAGATTTTCCGAGGGCAAATATGATAAACTGAGGAGTGTAGGTACAGTACGCTGGAAATGCTTGTGCACACCGAGCGAGACAAATCATCCCCCAAAATGACATTCAGACTGATCTTCTAGGGGATGCTGCAGTAATACACTGTGAAATTGATTCCATGAAGTGAATCATGATCTAATCTCGTCTGCGAAAACAAGGTGGCTTGTCCCACGGATAAAACATCTAGACAGAGACAAACCACAAAGAGTGCCATCTTGTTTCTGCAACTATTACAAAGCTCTTGTTAAGATATCACAGAAAGCGGCTCGTGAGGAGAAACGTGATGTTTTTTTTTAAACGACTAAAGTTCGACAGGGTTGTTTTTGCATTACTAAAACCTCCTTTTGAAAGTGAAATGAGTTGTGATTCCCTTTTGAGTGATTTGTCACACACAAACCTCTGAATAAAAGCTTCAATCATTAAAAACATGTGCCTCTGCAAGGAGCTGGTGATAATGACAACACGCTGTTCATTTTTTGAATAGCGGGCTGAATCACCGAGTGACTAAAGCTCACATCATGAATGTGTAATCAGATTGGTCAGTGACATGCCCGTGGAGTATTTTCTCCTGCCGAGCTTGTGATCACACAAGTGTCTCACTCGCCGCCATCAAATGCACTCATAGATGTGAAAGAAAGAAGACCACTGAGACATTTTGAGGGGCGTTTGAGAATCCAAATATATATATATATAAAATGCGTCGAAGGGTTTTGATAGTTTGTGGAACTTCATATCAGCGCCGGGGAAACATTCATCACTATTACATGAGACCCCGCTGACCCGGCTGTCAGGGAGCGGCGACGTTTGACTGATCTCTGCTGCTTGTGTTTATTCCGGAGCTTTCTTTATTTGTCATGTTGAGACCGGGGTGAAAGGGGTAGGTGTCGGTGGGGTTGAGTCAGTTCGATGTATCCACAAGCGTATACCTGCTGCCTGATGAAATTCAGGTTCAAGTTCAAATTCTTTGTTGTTGTTGTTGGCTGTCGGTGTCTTTAGCAGTGCCACGTTCGCCGTCTTAGTTTAGCTTGCTAACATTTGATTATTACCAAACACTAAGTTGAGCTGATGTTTATAGGCTTGTCATCTCTGTCAGCGTCCTCTTCTGCCTTTTCAAGTCTGTTATTATGTCGACAAAGGCTGCTGAGCCCGGTTTTATGGCCTGCGCAGCTCAGGTTCTGGCACGACACCAGTTCAATTCACCCATGCACCAGGCCTGAAAACCAGATTTACAACCTGGGTGGTAACACAGCTGTAACACGAGGGTCCAAGTGACTGTCTTATTTGGTTTGGTAGGGTTACAACATGTTGCGTAGCTGCCTGAGGGGATCTATGCAGACCTGGCTATCAGCTCTGGTCATGTGTTGCATTCATCACAGCAGAAAAAATGTGTTTTCTGAGGTGAGATGCAGGGTGTGAAGTTTGAAGTGAAGAAAAAGCAGCACTCTTTCCGACTGCAGATGTTTTGTTAATTGATGTCCAATAAGGCTGCGGGCAGTGTTGGGGTTCAGTCAGGGTTTGTTTGAGTTTTACAACAGTTTGAATCAGGTCTAATTTTCCTCGGGTCTCTTCTGAACATGTCTGACTGCCCTCAGGTCTCTTTTTAAAGAAAGATTAATGAATTCCCTTCACGTTTGTTCTGGGATTAATACGTCGAGCATGAACACGAGCAGTCAAATGATCAGACGTGTTGTAAACAAGACCTCCGCTTTTATAACTGAGGCAAACCTTTTCACAGTCCCTGCAGTGAAATACTGCAAAGTGACTTCCCGCCTCATCTTTGACATACTCACTTGTGGCACCGCTGTCATGTTTTGAAAATGTAGCAAAGCAGTAAACAAGCTTATTTATTTCTGTGTTACACGCGGCTCCAAGAGCCATTTTCAGGAAAACAGAAAGAGACATACAACTGGCAACAAAGATGAAGACAGATAAACATAAAAATTGATGTACAGGTGCATAATTATATATATTTTGTGAGTATCTTGTGTAATTGCATGTTGTGTTGGTGAGTAAACATGTTGTAGGAGCAGCCATAGTGAGATTTCGACCAGAAATTCGTGACACTGCCAGAATTTTGAACGCATACCTGCAACATTCATCACGTCTTTCCCCAAGTGACTCCACAAACTAGCAGGCCGATCAACCATTCATTGGTATTCAACATGAGCTACTTAGAGTGTCTGTCCAGTGATCAGCAGGGAAGCTTCGCTTTGTCCCCGCATCACTCACATGAGCACAACATCTTGGAGAACAAAGCAGCTCACTCTTTCTATTATTTGTTGCAGTCTAAAATTAGAAGGCTGAATCGGGAAGTTGGGGAATTTTAGAGTGTGTGGATTTGTTTCCTCAGAGAGAGATGAAGACGTGTCACATGCCGGATAACAACTTTTCAACAACAACCGGAAGATTGTGCTTCTTTGAAACGCTCAAACTGAGAGTTTGAATATATTTTTATGTACGGCTCGCCTGATAAATGCTCTCTCTCTCTCTTTGGTCTCAAGAAGCATATTTGATCTGCTGCTGATGTGTTTTAACTTCAGGCTTTAGGACAATTTACTGCTCAGTCCCACCACAATCCCAGACAATGATTGTGATTCAAACAGAAGCGTTAGCGTCCTACAAGCGTCTCCATGCTCCGAAAAGAAGCTTCTGCTTTTTCGACGAACGGTGCGAACCTGCATCACTCAGCACGGAGCAGATTGCAGACTTTGGATCATAAAAACCACGCAGCCAACTCATCTTCTACCCGTGGTAGAAAAACAGAATTCATAACAGTTATTAAACTATTATAGAGCAAACATCTAAAGTCTGATATGAAGTTTGATTCCCAATGGCACTGCCTAAACTCACAACTTTATCTTTCATTTGGGGAACTGATTTGATAGAAGTTTGTACAACAAATTCCCAGATACCTGATAAGTTTTAAGATTTGTCATTGCAAAATATACAAGGCTGCTAAAAAAACCTAATTTCCCTTTAAAATAATGTAACAAAGCTCTCTGTGAATTCACAGTTTTGCCAGTGGATGTCAGATCAGTGACAGCCTGTTCCTCAAGTTTAAATTAAAATGGACTGAAGTCTTAATCCTACATCAGTATATCGGCGATGGCTCTCTGACAACAATGGCTCATTTCAAGACAGTATTAGACATTGAGGATTCACATAATTGGCAGTAAAAAGCCCTTCAGACAAACCCCATTCTTCAGATATGGGTTTAATTGTCCAGAATGTGATTGCTAAGTGAGAGATCCCCCTCACTTATCAAATTAACAGCTCTGAAAAGTGGGACAGTGGAGTACTTAGTGCTTATTAAAGTGGAATGGGTCATGCCAAAGGTAAGCTGTTTATCTCTCGAAGGAGAGCGAGGCGCAAAGGAGGAACGCCTCATGGAGAGAACGGAAGAAATAGAAAGAGTTTTTCCTCCACAATCCAGTCTCTCATTAAGATACGATTGGAGAAATGAGGCTGCCGTTATAATACAAAATAAGAGTTTGATGGCAAAATAATTTGAAATTTCTACGTGCAGAGGAGAAACAGGAACAGGTTTTAGTGATAAACACGGACACACACAGGGAGCCATGTAATTGGATGGACCCACAAGTATTTCTTGCATAAACGGTGCACACTTCCTCATGTTTTATTCATGAGAGTAAAAGGTAGTGTATGGCCACACATGAGCTATCACATTTCTCAGCGCTCATTTATAGCACTCCTGTGTGAGTCTGGCTGAGACCAGATAACAGTGAAACTGGCTGGAGGGCAGACACAACACCCCAAAGAGTAATACAGGCCGTCATAACACCCAGCAAGAAACATGGTAATGCAGGTAAACTCAAAACTCTTATCAAAATGCCATACACCTTTCAACGCAGTGAGTGAGCGGTGTGGACCGGCTGCCAGCTGGCCCGATAACGCCGGAGACATCTCAGGTCCAAGTGTGCCGGTTTCAGCTATACTGACGGAAAAGAAATGAAGATATTTGTGGCGTTTAGTGCATTGATTTACAATAAAAATCTATCATGATAGGAACCTGAGGTTGTTATTCTGAGAAATATTCCCCCATTGGCTCATGCTCTTGTAGTTTAAATGAGTGATCGTACCCCAGGGCGCAGCTTATGCCTCCAAACAGCTATCCAACCTGCACATACAGAGACGTCACGCTAAAAATGCAAAATATGATCTTTACCTAAAGTTCATACCTTGATTTTCTTTTTAACATTGTTAAAAGTACATCAATTCTAAACTATATTAGCAATTAGTAAATATTGCATGAAATAGCAGAGGTACACTGTCACGATGTCCTCCAGAAACAGGAAGAATGATCGCTGAATTTCTTCATAATCACATTAAACACACTGTACGGATGTTTTGTAGATAGCAGGTATTTAATATTTATTTCCTTTAATGACATACTTTAGGTACAAACTAATAATTTTTTGTCATTTCAACCACAAAACTTTGCTTGCCGCTTCACTTCAGAAAGTCTGTAAATACAGCACGTCCATGCAGGCAACCAGGTGCTGCTTAGCTATTTAGATTAAGCAATGCATCCAGGAGGCTCTTCATTGTTATGAATATACTGCAGACTGGGAATTGGTAGAGTTGTTTGTGTCTCATTTGGTTTACACTGCAAACTATTGCAGTGATAGTTTAAGAAGGTCTTATCATATCACACAAGTAAAGATGTGTCAAAAAACGTGTCCTGATCCGTTTACTAGCTCTTTGTAAGCTTTTGACCTCCTCAATGGGAAGAGATGCCTCAGTTGTCTTTGAAAACATGGCAAATATGGAAAGATTTGAGAGTTTTGGTTTTAAAATATGCAATTTTATGGTTTTGACTCAGTCTCGAAACTCTCCAGCACCAAACAGCAGACAAAGCTAGCGACTGGCTCGTGAACAGAGTGGTAAACGGCCAGATATTTCCCTCAGGAGTTGTTGAAGACCAAAAGCCTAAACAAAAACTTGATGAGGAGGGCAAGTTTTTCCAATTGAATGCCAAAAGTGTTTCCTTTCTGCTGGACGTTTAATTCAGAAACTGTTTGGTTGGTTTAAAGGTGATAATACGTCATTGTTGTGTTTGTTTCAGCCTTTTAGTTAAGGCTGGTTAAAGGTTTTGTTCCAATGTGAAGAATGAACTTTCTCTCTGAAACAAGTTTCATGGTTTAAATTAGCATCAAAACGATACATTTAATAGTAACAGCGAAGGGTTAATACAGCTGTTTATTTTGCCTTTAGGTCACAGTACAGGGACACTTCATTTGACCTGCAGAGTGTCTTTTATATCAACCAGAGGGACGCTAATGGTGACCAGGGGGCATTAAGTTGTCCACATGCCTCCATGGTGTGACATCAGTTTGAAAATTAAGTTTCTAAAAATGGGACACTTTGGCAATAAGGGCACAGGCGGTCAGGTTTTTGCTTGACAGTGCAATTTCCATATTTTCACACTCAGAGACTTTTTGCAGACCCCTGAAGGTAATCACAGATCAAAATGCTCTGGCATTAGCACAGACAACACTTCCTGTTTGACCAGCTTACAGAGCGGACGCCTCCAATTTGACCTTGAGAACCAACTTGCAAATATGTTCAAATCACATTCCCCTGTAATACATTTGCATTCTCTCACCCTTGCATGCTTCTGACAATGATTCAAGGCGGCCACTAATCTCTTTCTAATATTAGTGCCCATATGTTAAGAGAGATAACTGTCTGACAGGGTGGTCATTTGGAATTTATAACACTGCAGGGCAAATTTCGCCCAGTGGGTTGTCCTAGAGTCATCTATCTTAGAGGAATTCTGCCTCTGAAGTTGTTGCAGACCCCTCAGTGTCACGACTCTAATGGATGCCAGGATTTGGTTTCCTCTTGCCCAGTCTGATTTGGACACAAAGCATCAGCGCTGCGGCGGGGAGTAGAAATCAGACAGACTCTCCATGTAGTGATGCACGAAGAACCAAACCAACCAATCTCTCCCTCGCCTTCATCTGTTTTTCTTCTTCCACACAAACGATGGGATAAAATGAGACATTTCTCCTGTTTTGACAGTGGCTGTCCTTTATTTGATGACAAACCAAACTTTAAACTCTCCAAGGTCACTCAAGGCAGGTAACTCAGGTGAATCTATAACTCTGTGAAACAGATTTTGTTTTTCTTGAACTGTTTGTGGAACTTAAGTGAATATTATTTTGTTTACCAGAGGAGAAAATAAGAAGTAGATTTTGTGACTTTCCAGGAGGAACTGCTTTTTCTTTATTGTTTCTGTGATGAGTACAATGAATACACTTAATGAATACATACTGCTGTTGTTGTTGGCCTGTTTTGTTTTTGGCGATGTATTCTTCAGAGTGTTTGCTTTATTATGCTCTGTGCAGTTAAGTAACTTCAACCCTAGCCCTTCCATTACTATTAGACAAAGAAGAGGACCCAGGGGTGGAGCAGATTGGGTTAAAATGGACTTTAGTTCAAACTATGGTCAATAAACAGGTTATCTGTCAAGACTAAGGCAATAAGCAGGTCAAAACGTTTGAGATTTAGTTACAATAAGAATCGGTGTTTTCTGAGGTCAGTCACTGATGAGACAGTGCAGAAAATGATGTAGCATTAAAAGCATACGCACCTCAACATCACAGCTTTTAATTCATGATGATTTTTCTGCTGCTCTGCATGGATAAGAGTTCACAGGCTACAGATATAAGTAAGATAAAAGGCCGGGCTGATGCGATAATCTAAGCAGCTGCTCACAGGTAAAGAAAAATCTGTTTGCAGAGTGAACAGGGAAATAAACCCAGCAGCACCTCACCATTTTTATTTCTCCTTCCCTCCTTTCAGGGGCACATAAGGACATCTGGTTTGTTAGTTGTCCCTCAGAGCTTTGTCGAACTAACAGTACAGGGACTGAGCGAGTCGGCCGTGTATGGAAGAAGACGCAACGAGACTTTATTGTGTCGCGCTTCTTTTCACCATTAAAGTTCCAGCAAGCACATTAAAAGCAGCCCACAGCTCACTTTCATAGTGAATGATATTTGGAAGTTTGGATTTGATGCTTCTTCCTTAGATCCTGTCTGACATCGAGCTGGTGCTGGGGTCTAAAAGGAGGACACATCAGGAGGGGAAGAGGATGGAGGAGGATGAATTATGTTCATGGTGCAAAGGAGGAGGGAACACTGTCATACTTATGATTAGATATTATTGTTGTTATTATATTTATATATATATTCTTCTCACAAGTTTGCCATTACTTCATGTGGTCATATTATTCTCTCTATCTTAATTTTGTGTTCTCCATAACTGTGAATTTTTTACTTTAGGTAGAGGCTTTAAATTAGCCCATCTGGGTTTTTCTGTCTCTCCCTGCGCTGTATGTTATTCATCATTTTTATGTTTTTCCCCTTAAACTGTGCAAAAATAAAATTAATCTAAACTAAAAGGCAAAAAAACAGACTGACAAGCGAGACTTCTTTGGAGCGTCTTAAGACGTCACAGATGCTGTATTGATTATCACAGTACGACGGATAAAATCACCAACTGTCATTTCATACACTCGTTTCCTCATGTCTGTTGCATCTCGACTATTATTAGGATATCGTGTGGTCTTATCATGGCAAACAAAGGCCAGTAAGCTCTTAGTTACTGGAAATTATGTGTTAAATGAAAGAACAAACCTTCTGTGTTTTTGTAGATTTGGAGATTATCCGCACATAATTAGATTTGGGGAACAATGTGCTTTGTGTTTGTGAAGCTGTTCCAAGAAAAAGAGCGACAGCACTCACTCACGCGATCTAACTTTCACGACACATAAAAATCATTCCTCAGTCAAACAGGTAAGAGTAAGTGTCCTGTCTCTCATTGTGAAGCTACTGTCAGTGATTAATAGCAGGCAGGTTGTTAGAGGTGCCGTGCGGCAATTCAAATATAAATTAGCTATTTATTTAAGTTTGAATAACATGGAGGTCAAAAATCAATCAGTCAAAATTGTCACAAAACGCCTCAACCATCTGTCTGCGCTTGCTGCCGTCTGGCTGCATAAACACTCGAGTTGTGGAATTAAAGGACTTACACGAGGGAAATGAGGAAGACTGTCTGTATTATCGTCGCTTAATTCAAACGGACGGTCGCCTCCTGAAGAAGTCCGTCCACCAATTTAAAATCCTCTGGCAAAGTTCACCTCCAGCGGCTCTTTAATCACTTCCCCTCTGTCTTATTTTAGTGCGGACCTAATCTCAGCTGCCATCGTGCTCTAGCTTAAGAAGCAGGAAAATGCATTGCAGCAAACATGAATTTAATGCCGTTGTCCTGCGGCTCACTGTCAGCATTAAATGACACAGATCTCAACAGCTTGTCCCCACTGTTTTGACCCCTCCCTTCATCTGAACATTTACAGTGAAGGGGGCTAAGAAGTGGGATGCAGAGTGGATAGGGAAGATGTGACAGATTTAAACCTCAGCCAGATTTACACCCAGTATGTTGACTCTATCGGCAGGCAGAGTGTTTATGCAAAACCCGGGATTACATTCAGTGACAACACTTTTAGCCGCACTAGCAGTGTGGCTCCGGAGACGGCAATGAATGGTTCAGACTGAAATATTTCAACAACAGTCGAATGGACTGACATGAAATATTTTACAGATATTCAAAGAAGCCCCCTTCCACTGAATTTGGTGAGACCCTCACGTAGAAGTCTGGAAATTCAGACACAGACATGCAAATGTGGAGAGACGGTGGAGGGATGGGAAGCCAAGTAACGGCACCATGGAAGAAGTCGGGGCTTCGGTGCCTTGCTCGGGGGTACCTTGGCAGTGCCTAGATGATGATGAACTGGAAACTCTCTGGTTATCTGTGCTGGACTTGCACCGACAACCCTCCAACTCCCAAGCCACCCCAAAGCACTGCTGCCTCAGTACAACACCACATAGCATATATCCCCTATGTAGCATATAGCACTGCTACAGACGCTCTGTTTGATGTTCTTTGATAACGTTGGCACACTTCCTCTATCGACATTCAACGCTGGCATTGGAGGTCATTTTTGCTCTGCAGAATAATTCAAGTCAAGGCTGAGCTGAATACGTTATAGTGAAATGGGAGCTGTCCAGTCTGATGCAACGTTCTCATTAAAATGCATTTTCCTAATCAGGATGAAATATACAGGTTTTTATGTTTATACCGGGGTCTGAATGTTCTCTCTCCATACACAGGCTTGGCTTCTTGAAGCAGGTGTGTGTCACACTGATGAATGTTACAAATTTAGATTGTCTGGTCTCTTGTGATAACTAAAGTGGCTCACCTTAAAAAAAAGTTACCTAATTCATGTCACTTCATATAAAAAAGAGTTTGCAAGTTTACTCTGTTAAGACACCAGACAGGCCCTGAGGGCAATCAGCCAGGGGCAAATGAGGGCGTGTCTCCACGTCTGCAGTTCCAATTGAGCTGGCATCGCTTTCCAATCGAAAGACTTTCAAGACAGCATCCGAATATCCATGAGACAGCAGAGCTGCCCATAAAAATCAAACCGGGGCGAGGAATCAAATTCAAGTCTTGGCCTAAGCTTTTCTCTCATTAGGTTGAATAGCATCATTTGCTGATGGAGAGCGTGCTGTCAGAATCGTATTCAAGGCTACTATATTTTACACTATGTGCACTTGGAGCATGTCTGAGATGAGAAGACAATAATAAGAAAAGAGAAAGGATGAATGAGAACTGTAACATGTGGACAAGGCTTGTTTAGTAATAATGGATCTCACGAGTCATGTGCTGCTAACCTCTTCTCTCAAGTCAGTTAATTAACCAGGGATGCTTTAACGAAGGAACCAAGGGAGAGAAAACACAGCACGGTGAAGTTCAGAGCAGCCAGTACAGAAACTGGAGGAGAAAAACTATTCCTCAAGGTCACGTAGACCATTTAACATGCACATTAGAATATGAATAAGAAAACACACTCTACAACTAACCACGACGTACACAGCTGAATATATAAAGACTTTTCCTGTAGACGTTTCCGACGAGATACATTTATTTTAGTGAAGACTTTTGTGGCTGTGAGGACAATCTGTGTGTCAAACGCTTCAGATTCCTGTATACATCACCAGACAATTTAAATTTTATTTTTGTTTGTACCCTTATGGAGCTCATGCCAGCTGATCCCGGCTCCACAGTGAGTGGTGTCCTTGTGTTACACCAGAACGGGTGCATGCTCTGGTCAGCTTACTGCCCTATTTCTGTTGCCACTCAGGTGTGACTGGACAGAAATGAATATGAGAGGTCCCTTTAGTCGTGACCCTGACGCACTGTGTGACACAGCACCAGCGGGAAGAGACTGGTGATGCATTTATGGTGAAAAAGTTACAAACCCCGGCCAGGATTAAAACTGGTTTGTTGTATTATTACTGCACCTCTGTGATAAAACACGAGAAACTATTAAGTGGAGCATTTTGAGGGCACCACAACCTTCCTCTGTCGCCAGTAGGTCAAGGTTTTTACTAATCCATGGAAAGATCTGACTCCACCATGAGGTTGGCATTTGTGTATTTGGGTTAACTGTTTGAACTTTGTATAAATTGTCATGAAAGACTTTGACTGAACTGATCCTGACTTGTCAACTGGTCTGTGGTTGTCATTGGCATGGAACTGGCATGTGGAAGAAGTTTTTCTTTGGCTTTCTGGCAGAATAGCTTTCCAACTTTATTTTTTCCTCGTCCTAACCAGGTAGATTTTCTGCCTAGACCTAACCACGTAATAAGACTTTCTGGCAGAAATCCCTGAGGGCAAATATCTCCATGCACAAGGAGCTGCCATTTGTCTTCATATTTCTGCTGCTGCTGAATGTAATGCTGTAGCAAATGTTTTGCACATTTACAAACATATTTGCACATATTGTATTGCAGTATCCTACTGCTAATCCTAAACCAAATACTTATGCCTGAATACTGTATGTTCATGCAAATATTGTAAAAAGAGACGTGTGAAGAAGCCATTGATGCTCCAATTTTTGATCTTGAATGCCGCTCCTGGAAAATGTTTTTCTTTTTTTCCAGGTAACAGCAATGTTCTAGAAAATACGCTTTATTGAAAGAGTCACAACACGTCTTCATTTCTGTCTCTCACAGAAGATTAGTCTGCACTGACTGCTGCAGTTGTCATTGAAGATAGGTGCAGCAGGATGGAGGAGAAGCTTTGATGACGGCCAGAGTCCACAATAGGATACGGTTATACAACCCCCACAGTCCCTCATTCAGTCTATACTCTCAACCTCAGTGTCCAAGGATCTTCAGCTGCTTTCACACAAAGGGGCTGAATATTTAATCCACCAGCGTCACTCGCCATTCAGAGGCAGTTTCATAACTCCATTGTGTGTTGCTTTCAAAGATCCTAAAGAAATCCATCACAGCCGTCCCTGGAACATGTAGGACTCAGTAATAATGTTTCAGAGGGGACGGAGAAGAGCCAACAGAATCTACTTTTTTTAAAGTTATAGATGTGTACCATCAGTAGAGACCTAAGGAAACTTTCATTTCACCTTTACGCAGTGGCGTTCAGTGATTGGCACCCGGAGCCCTGCTGTTTTTCATCCTGGTCAGATAATCAGGGATTCTACGCGTGCTATGCAATAGGAACGCCATTAACACGCTTATAGGAAACAGCAGGATATATACAAATTATGGCTTTTGTCCTTTACTGACCATTTTTTCTTGAGGATATCATTGACAAACAAGGTGTCAAGAGAATTCTAAGGATTTAAATGAATGAATATATCGAAATAAATGTCGCCTAATTAGGTGAAATTAAACTGTAGCTAAGGACATTGAAGCTTAGAAAAAGATTATATGCATACAGTGATTTTTTTTTTTTATTATGTCCTCTCCAATGAAAGCTGAAATGTTTGGGAGGTTTTTGAACTTCACATCCGAATTGATGTGTTAGCTATCTTTTTAAAATTTCATCGTTTTTTGGGTAAATGAAAGAGAATGAGTTCTTCAAACCATCAAACGTCTCCACAGACAGGGGACGGCACGTCTGTATTAGTGTTTTATAGTCTCCTAACATTTGCAGTTACTCAGACATAAATAGAAGGACATGTCCTTCTGTTGGGACCGCTCATCCCTTCGGGGAGCAGCCAGGTAAGAGCATAGAACATGACAGCCAATCACATGATGACAGGCCTAAACATAAATCTCTTGAAGCCCTTCACTAACTTATATTTATATCTGCTGCTGACCTATAAAGCCAGTGGCTCTGTCTCTCAGGAGACATTCAACTTAACCAGAATGTTGCTTGATGTTTTATACAGTATATTGAATATTTTACATGAAACACTTACTTTAGAAAAAATGACTATTTGTCCCACTTTCCCCCCAACTTGGCCAACTAATATCAATAAAGTTCATCAACAATCTGCAGTGCAGTTGTGCTGAAATTTGATCTGGAGATGCTGGACAACTATATTGTACAAAGTCTGGTGGTATTCTACATTTTCTTAAAAAATCTCAGCATTGATCGTACTAACAATGACAAATATTTCACTCAAAGCCACAAAACTCAACTTCATGTTGGTTCCAGAGGAAAAGTCAGGAGATTACTGAAATTACGTGAATGTTTGACACACCGTAACTGCTTATCCTTATCAAGGTCACGGGGGGCTGATGCTGATCCCCGCTGACATTGGGTACACTCGCACACCCTGGAGAAGCTGCCAGTCCATCACAGGGCTGACACATGGAGACAAACAAGCATTCACCCTCACATTCATAACCTACGGGCAATTTAGAGCCAGCAATTAACCCTATGTCCCTTTGGAGTGTGGGATGAAGCCGATGCGGACACGTGAAGCACATGCAAGAACATGCGAACTCCCGAATTCGAGCCAGGAACCAACATTGGTCGAAGGAACCAGTGGGTTTGGTGCTGAGGAAGTTATAAAATACTGAAAGATAGTCATGCGTTAATTCACCTTTTGGATTTTTTAAATTTCTAAAAGTAATACGTGAACTGTACTTTGTCAAGTAGAAGCAATTTATCACACCTCATCACGTTTAATTTCACAGAAACACCAGGTTGATAAAAAAAAAAGCACATGTCAGAAACGGTGAATCAGTCGACAAGTTTAATTGGTTTATTTGACAGCACCGAGGCCGCGTTTACAGCCATTTGTTCACCAAGTACGGAGGCACATATTTTGCGGAAAGCCATGAGATTTAACTGTGCAGGGGCTCCGTTCGATTTAAGAACCACAAGTTGCTGCGAATTCTTGTTCACAGCAGGAAAATGGAAGTAAGCCGGGTATACTCGCTGTTACCTACTTCACACTTCTGTTTTAAGTGCTCACTCAATGGGCTGAGTTTGGGGTGGGAGACACTTTTAGCAGAATGAAATGAGTATAAGCCAAGCTAGAAACTCGGTGACACGAGAAGGTGCACCGCTTTGGTCTCCAAGCTTTGATTTTCGCTCCGTAGAGACATTTTATAGATGTACACTTCCAGCCTGTAATCTTCAGCAGGCACGGTGAGGAGAGGGTGATGTATCATCTGTTCTTCAAACTATACTCATTACTGTCAGGCTCCCTTTGACTTCCTTTTAATATAAAACCAGAGCTGTGTGCTTTTTTCATTTTTCATCACTGTTGTGTATACTTTTGCCTCATCAAGTCTATGATTTTTCTCGAGTCCTTCAAATTATATGCCTCGTGGCGTGGAAACTCAAAAGTTCGGCTTATGCCATTGCTGTTCTTTAAATTGCAGAAATTAGCATGAACACAAGTCCTAAGAAACCGATTACTCCACACGACTGACACTTTAAAGTAATATATTTTTGAGTTGCAACGCTGTTGCATGAGGTCAAACTGTGGCAAGTACTCGACTGATGAAAACCGTTGCCTTTTTAAACTTACACTGTCATAAAAAATCACTTTGTGGGGCCTCAATCGCTGGGCTCATTTTATACCTGCTGAACTGATGAATCCACACAAATGACTGCCAACACACACATACGCTAGTTATAGATCCTCGGGGAATCTCTATCTCATGACGGGGTTGAGTAATTTAGAGCTGTAATATCGACAAAAGTGCATTAACATCTTTAACGTTTGGGTATGTGATCTTTACTTAAATCCGACATTAATCCATCTGTTTGCTTGCTGCTTATCCAGAGCAGGGCTGCGGTGCAAATGGGGAAACCGGGCATGCTCGCTGCAATTATCTAGCTCCTCGTTGAATTTCCAAAGGTGTTTCCAGGCCGGGTGAGAAATATTCTGTCCTGCATCTGCCCTGGGGTTTCCTACCAGGCGGGACTCGGGGGATTCCTTACACAATGCAAAGCAGCATTTTGAGTCAAAGGTCTTCCTGGGTCACTGAGCTCCTTACACATTTATGAGTGAGTAAACCTGCCGTATGGAAAATATAACTCATTTTGTGCTCGTATACTCTCCAAATTGCTTCACCTGCTGCTAAAACCTTGACCAAACACTGGCTTTTGTGCTTTGTGCTTGACTGCAGCCATCATATCCGACCCTGTGGTCCTTTTTACATGATTCATGATGCATACATGAACAACTGTCCAATGAGGCCAGCAGTGCTTTAATATCCTGTCAATGTGTACAAAGAAAAAAGGGAGCTAACTGAACATGTGGTGTGTAACATCTTTAAAGGAAAAGGATGTATTGGTTTTGAAAATATTAATATCATTCTCCTGTGTGCACAGCAAATATAACACTACAGCCAAACTGGCACAGCTGGGAAACACAAAAACACATAGCATGTTAATGACTTCTAGATCTAACATTTATCTTCGGTGCATTCAGATTACAAATGAAATTAAAAATATAGAATTAACACCTCACGGCACAAGAAACGGAAGATAGCACAATGAGTCTGTGACCTTTAAATGGCTTGCAGAAGTGAATCTAGATCCCAGCGTTCCCAGAGAAAACCCGGTAAGACTGTTTTAGCCCTTTTCCCAATCCACACAGCACATATACTATGGACAGGATTAACAAACTCCCATGGCCCTTATTTTATCTCTTAAAGTCGACTGGTCTATTCTTCCGTGACCAGGACAAAATCTACATTTTTTGCTCTTGATTCTGAGGCTTTGCCACCAGGCTGACTCTCCTTTCAGGAAACCTTGACAAAGGATTTGCCAGAGAGAGAGAGCAGTGGTAATCCTTTAACAATTCTAATGGATAGCTCAAGAGATACGAATAATATTCAAGTGAAATGATGGAATTAATTCTATTGCTACTTGTCACATGCTAGTGTGAAATTATATATCGTTGATACACGTGTTTTTTGCAGGTCCAGTGTAGGAGTGTGGCTGGATTTCACCTGCACAGGTTGACAGTCTGATAGAAACCGTGTGCACACGGCAGGTTTGATTCTTTTACAGTCCAAAGACGATCTGTGCTTTATTTTTTCATCATTTGCCTCCTTTAAAAAAAGTTACAGTAGACTTACATCATCAGCAGTCAACGCTCCTGACATTCTAGATTATGATAGTAACTTTTCTCGCAACGTGCTGCATCTCTGCCACCCCATTCAAAAAATCAGATGATGAAGCTACCTTAGCCAACAATCAGATCACTGCTCTGTGAATCCTGAGCTGTCTCACACTTCAGCCTTCCGCACGTAAGCAAAGTAGCCGCGAGAAAAGGTCCGGACTGTCATGGAGAAAAGTTCTTCTCTGACAAAAAGCTCCTCAGCAGACTGAGAGAATCGCTGAATCCACACAGTAAAATGAAACATTATTGTAGCTGCCGGTGTAGACAAAGAACCTACCGTTTGTGTGACTGGAGTTTGGAGACAGTCGCAGTATCACAAGCAGCAACTGATTCTTTGAAAAAAGCTGTCAGCTAAACTTCTATTTTCTCTCTTTGTGTTTCACTTCTTTTTCTCCCCAAGGCACAACTGATGCAATGTCGGGGAAAATTTGCTTTACGGCAACGGGCAATATTTATTTTGAAAACAGTTGCTGAAGCTCCATTCGTGTGTTTTTGTGTGTTTGTGTGTGGCTGTGCGACTAAAGGAACTTTTGTTTTAATAGGAATGTGTTTGCATAGGCCGGTCGTTAAATACAGTTATTTCAGTTGGATGGAAATTAATTTAATTTTAATTGCATTATTTTGTGGGAGTCGTTGACTGCAGGACGGCCTCGGGCAGTTTTCCAGATTCTGTCAGCGCAGGATGAATAATTTACTGTAATGTTTTGTTTTAATCAAAACACACACACACAGATCTGGGAGCAAATCTGCACAACTGGAGACTGAAAGCGTAAAGTATATTTGACTTAGTTGCCATGTTCAGATCATTCCTCATCATGATTGGCCTCCCTGTTGGTTAATGTTACGGCACACGTGGAGTGAAATCGCCTGATTGGCAGCCTTTAGAAACAGGATAGATAGTTACATCAATGACCTCCTCGCACGTCGCTGCGTTCAGCCGAGCTCTCGCTGTTCCTCGCCGCAGTGCTAAAGCCTATACTGTGATGCTGCGTTTAGTTCTCATGCCCCCAAACTCAGACACTGATCTGAGGGTGTGAACTCTTTGAAAGGAAAAACTTCCTGTCTGTCTCATGTTATAATATTAATTCTCGTTATGCACTGTAATGTGTTTTGCAGTCACTAACTTCACTGTTAGAGGCCACACTACCTACTTTAATGCAGGTTTGAATATTAGACTTTGTCTTAACCTCATAACCTTAATGTTCACTTCACGGGTGAGTATTTTTCTGGACTAAAGTCCCCGTATCAATGAAATATTTCCTCTTTACTGACTTGTTTTTATGTACACGTGTACGTATCCTTTGTATTCTGTCTCACTCGGCGCTGTAGTAAGTGGATGATGACGGTGCCTGACGCTGAAATGCTTTAAGAAAAAAACTAAACAGAGCAGCAGCAGTGACAAAGCCTCGATGATGTACAGCAGGACATCAGTGACATTTTATACTGCTGACGGGATTTTCTCGCCTCCTGTTCCCTAATGCGACGCCCTGAAGATGACAGCACATGTGATTCATGAGAGGCACTAACCTCTGCCCCATCACCCCCCACCCGATACCCCTCCCGGGTGTTAAAGCCATGTTCTCCCCTTTTTTGCTTTAAGCAGGCGATCCTTCCCCCTCCCCCCTCCTGTAATATTCACTGGCCTTTAGGTTTCCATGGTAACAGTCGGAGGAGCTAATACGAGGCCAGAGTCATTGATTTGAATTGCTGAAGATTAATATAGACATAGCATAAAGTCCACGGGGGGGGGGGGGGGCTGATATGAAGTAGCTGAGATGATAGAGGTGGAGCCGACTTAACTTCCTCGCTGTCACCGAGGTGACAAATATTGGCCTATAATTCAATAAATTACTGAACAGCATCTGTTCAATAATGGATACTATAAAATCAGACTTGATGCGAGGAGTTAAGGGGGGAGTAATTGATGAGTTCTTCTGTACACGAGGGGATACACTAAACTGTATACACTACCGATGCTAGTACTGAGTACAGCAGGCGGAAGGAACCAAGTAGTCAGTCCACAGAGGGGTGCTTGTGTTTACCAGACACTTACACAGTAAGATCACTCTGAAAATATTTAAATGTTAATTTATATAAATATCCAGCAATTTTGGGATCATAAAATCAGGGAGGTAAAACTAAAATAAGCTTCATTACATCATCTTGACAAATTTGGGTTTGTTCATCAGTTTTACCTACCTAGTTAAACCTAACCCTAACATCAGATGTAGAATAAATGTGTGAAAATCACCAGCGACGCTCAGCCCTGTCCTGAGACGAGAAAAGGGTTAATTACATGCACAAAAGTTTGCTTTGCCGGCATTTCTTTCAAATTGTAGCAAGTCGGTTACTACCGGTGTGTTTATGGAAGCTGGTTACGACACATTGAGCTTTGGTTAGGAAAATAAAACACTTAAAGGTCCAGTGTGTAAGATTTAAAGTGCTCTGTTTACAGAATATGACAGAAATGGAAACATGTTGTCTTTGTAAAAGCACCTTTGCATCTCTCCACCTTCGATTGAGCCTTGACCGTGTTTCTCCTTCACATTAGGAAGGAGATGCTGGATTCTGCTAAATCCTAACGCCTCCCTACGATGTGGACATTATTCTTCGGGTGCAGGGCTGGAAAATATGTTTTTAAATCTGCGGCTGTATGAGTGGACCCATAAAGATGAACAACAAAACTCTTTCTGTGAATCACAATCAGTGCTTCCAGAACGCTTTCTGATTACATGAATTATGCTGCCGAGGACCTTCCTCAAAGAGCTCGATCCCAAAAACTTGAGTTTTAAAACAGTAAAGACAAAATCATCGCTGAAAATCTCCTGCAGCTTTCCACCCAACAGTCCCGAGCCACATGAAGTGAATGTTATAGTGATTTAGCCCACAGTCACAGTCTGATCGTGCCTACGAGGCAGCCGGCCTCGTCTTCAAAGGAAATCGCAGCTGAAGTTTAGGTAATTAGAACGAGGAGCTATCTAAAGCAGGCATCATCATACAGTACGGGCTGTTGAAAGCCTGCGTTGTCTCATCTCCTCTCTCCTCTCTCCTCTCGGTAACGCATATCAAAGGGAATTTCAAGGGTGATTAAAAGTTAAACTGCATCCTTAAAGGCGGATGCCAGCACTTCTCAGCTTCACGTGTTTCCGCCTTTGTGCGCAGGACGCGCTATCGCTTCCACTTTGCTGAGAGAAGACGCATGAACTGCACGCGTGCTGTGCGACGTCCACGCGTGGTTCGATTGGTAATGCGTGGCTGAATGTTTTGAAGGTACCCAGGATGGGTCTGTTCTTTTAAATGATTTGTTTGAAATCCACAAAGGCTGTCTCCTGTGGCCTGTCAGTGGGGTATCTTCTCTTTATTTGTAGGCGTGATAACAGAATAGTCTTGGTTTACAAGTTTCTTTACTTTACCGCTGGTATTTCCTTCTCATTTGCACACCACCAAAACAATTTGCCCCTCAATTTCAGTGCTGGGCAGCGCTCTCACAAATACTTCTGTTTCCATCAGTAAAGTGCACTCAATACCACATTCTGGAGATAATTTCCCCAAGGATGTGATTCTCTTCTCCCTCTTACTCTTGCTCACACACACTCTACATGCATGCATGCATGCTTATGTGCTTTATTTATCTTTGTGCTGAGCAAACACCCTGCTGTGTCTCACTTGTTTCTTGTGTCATGATGATGAAAGGCACCTGCTGTTCTCAGCAGAAACCCCTCTCCACCCTATGTTACTGACATCCTGCCTGCATTATTCACGAGTCGAGCGGTAATTCAGTCACTTCTCGGAGAGGCTCAACTTCGGTGACACTGGCTGAAGGGAAATGCAGGACAGCTGAGTGGATCCGTGCCCTCATACAACCCTTCGCGGAAGAGAAAATGGGGCAATAATGTGGATGACTTTCCAGTCACTTTATGTTCACCTTGTAGAATGCAACATTTATTCTCCCTGCGCTGTCTGAGACAGCCCCGTTTCATACTGTATGAACTGCTTTTCCAATAATTTCATTAGGTGCCTCTAACTTAATTACTCTGTTGTGATGCGGTGCAGAAACTCAATGCGAGATTCATTGCGAGCTGTTTATTTTGTTTCTGTTCCAGTCTGTTGTGGAGGCGCTTATGAATATCTGCGACAGCGTGGCTCGAGCAGCATTTAATCAGCATTTAATGAATGTCTTTGTATGTAGGCAGTAATGGGATGTTTCATTGTTGGTCATATGTTGTGACTGTATCTATTAACTGTTGTAAAGGCTCATGTTCATACGATATCCTCCAACAGTTTCAATGTTTTGAAGAAACGCTAAATCTGCAGCTCCTCAAACAGCCACTCGAAGCAAAACTGTAATATCCTTCTGCACCAATCAGGAGTGAGCGATATTTAAATCCAAGTCTATTGACAGTTGTCAATTGGGCCAGTTTGACCATACCTAAGGATGGTTCCTGGTTCACCTCATATGTTTTGCTTTTAGCAGTATATTTTGTTGAAGATACTCTTGATCTCTATTAAAATTTCTGCCGTTTTTCGGCCTCCCTGAAGACTGTAACCGTTACACCTCTGTAAAATTGGAGGTTGTGGCTTTCACCTCTCCGATAGCAAGACGTCATCTCCTTCTCTACTGGAAGTTGAGCTAACGCTCCCTCCAGTCCTCGGTCGCTCGCTGATGTCGTGTCCTTCTTAGAGTTAGAAAAAATTGGGGCGGCGTTTAGCTCAGCTGGTAGAGCCGCCGCCCGATGTGCGAGGCTCAGTCCTCGCTGTTACACAAAAAAACAAGTCCATCTCAAAAAAATATGCTCACTGTGCAGCGCTATTAATAATTACTATAAATTATTGTTGATGTGTTAAGTGGTCCATAGATTCACGCACGCTTCAGGGCACTTATAGTTCATACGTGCTGCACTGATGTGGACGCAGAAAGAGCTCTTTTGGATGTGCGTTAATGCCTTGGCCTCAATTAAATGAGAGAAACACATTACCTGCAGCCCTGAGTGGCTGCACTGTGTTAATACTATACTATTATTTAGGTCAGAGCATGTCAGTTTAACTTCAAGGGCGGGATTTTAATTTGAAAGACTCCACAGATAGTTCGCATTTAATGATTTACTAGTGTTTTATTTGTTTCCCGGGCTTTTATTGTTGCATCATTAACAGTTTTCTCTTCACTGTTTTACTGCTGGGAGTCTTTGCAGTGTGCTGCACTCTGGAAAATCAACAGCAGACTCACAAACCAAGTGATTTTATTGCGATGGTGGCTTCTTTCACTATATTTTTTTTATTTACTTTATATGTTTTTTACATGAACACACCACATGCTGCATATAAGTTAGATTAATATGTAACTGGGGCACAGTGGCTTCTCCTCAACCTGTTTTCCATGTTTGTTTGATTGATAGCTAATGCAGAGTTCCACTTCCTGTTATAAAATCTGTTCAAATGGAAAAAAATTTGATTTGCTGTCACAATAAATTCAGTTTCAGTTTAAACTGACTCTTTCCAAAGCTCTGCACTCGTGTTGCAATGGACTGTGGACTGAAACAGACTCTTTTTTTTTTTACTCACACTGAACGTTGAGTGACAGATTGATGCAGCGAAGAAATACTTTAAAGCTAATGTTCCTCTTTGACATTTAAATAAGGTGTCAAGGACTGAAGAGAGGTTCATCCGTCCTTCTGTCATGAGGGAGTCAAGAGTCTTCCCGGGCTAATAATAAACATCTCTCTTCCACCTGTTCCAGTAAAACGCTGGATTTGTGCATCACTGATGTCCACTTTAACAACAAGCTCATATGATGCCGTATGTCCTTCAAATCAAGAGCCCGGCAGAGCTTCATTTTTTACTAGTTGACGTGCGTCTTACGGTACATGAAAAGCAATTCTTTGATTTGTACTCATGCTGTACGTCCACGTTACCGCTTCTCGACACAACGGCGGCGGTGATGCATTCAGCCTAATGTGTTTTTCTGTTGTGTCTGATGAGATTCTCAGCGGGCTACAGAAGGACTCTCCCACCACCTCTGCACCTACCTTCACTCACTGCGACACTCGTTCCTCACAAAAAGAAAGAAAGAAAAACTCCTTTTCATTTAAATGTATGCAGAAATGGCTTAAAGCCATGCACCAGCAGACACAGTTTGCCACCGGTGAAAATGCAGGTGTGGAGATGAGAGAGCAGCTAATGTGCAATTCTGTCTTCTGATGCTTGGAGACAAAATCAGACTTTACCGTCAACACAGTCGCTGAAAATGTTTTTCTATCTGTCTGTCTGTCTGTCTGTCTATCTATCTGATTAGCATATTTGATAGAAAAGTATTCACTCAGTGTGAAGGAGACAGTTTGTGTCCTTGATTAAAGCCCTATATCTGTCAAACACGCCTCCTGTGGCTGTAAAAAGTTAGTTCTGTCCTTCAGACTGACTCCAGTGGATTTAAACAGTGACTAGCAGCAACAACATGAGGAAAACTAACATAAGGAAACTAAGAAACCCCGCTTCTCCTCACTATATATGCATAGAGGTTGTCAGCGTTTGGTTTAAATAATCCCAAATTCGTCCAGACCAAAAAAAAAAAAAGCTAAATGCTATAATACAAATAAAGAAGAGAAGGGGAGCGCTCAGGTTCATTAGCTTCATTACTAGCTGGGATTCGACTCCGCGATCTGTGCACTGCATAGTAAACCACAAGAAAGCGCTGTCAGAATGAGCATCGAACACACGGTTATATTTGAAACGGCGTGATAACCGTTTCGCCACAGATATTTAACGTCGTATCACTGATTTGGTTTGCGAGCCAGCACTAGGCAGCCGGAAGGCGTCTTCTCCGTGCAAAGAGAGTCGAGTCGCTGAATAGTTTCGCCGCTGTTCACTTCTCCACACTCTTCATCAGTGCTCACAAATTCCCTCGTGAGAAGAGGTCTGCAAGCAGCATGGCTGTCATTACTGCGCGGCGAAAGCACGTGCTTCAAACGCTGCCTGAGCTCGGCGGCTGGAGCGTGCCGCGCGCGGCCGTGCTAGCAGCGCACACGTTCGTCGCGACAAAGAAGTGGAAAATAACCAGAATTATCTTCGAACACTTAAGTGCTAAGTTTCCGAGCAGATTCGCCGGTGAAATTCCTAATGACAAGTCAGAGCAGGTGGTGGAGGAGTGTCTGTGACATTTTTGTGACATTAAGTTAAAGCTGAAATCTGTAATTATGTTGGGTTTTTTTTTTTTTTTTCATTAAAAAGTCACAATTATGTCAATTTGCAGCGAGCGCGCTGAAGCGGCGAAAGATTTACGGTGGCTGGAGACGCTCTCGCTGCTGCTGAGCTCAGGTTTGTCAGGTCTCACCTCTGTGGTTGACATTATCTCTGCTGTCTAACCTCATCACTTCAGCGCGGACCAAATATTACTGCTCACATCACCTCGCCAGTCACTTAAAATAATGATTTATTAAAGATTCAGTTCAATTTAACACGCAATGAAAACTAATTTGCAATAAAAAGACATTATATTGACACATTAATTGTTAATTATTACCATATATGCATCTTTATCCATGATAATACATCATACTACATCGTCAGCAACTAGTTAATAACTGGTTATCGAATTAATTTGTTGGACTGTGGCTAAGTTTACGTCACATGAAGACAGACCTGGCTCATAACTTTGGCTAAAGAGCTGGCTGGAATGAAATAACACTGTAGTCAATATAAGCTACAGTTTTATTAATAAATTCAGCTTCAAAAGGTTACACAGTCTTACTTTACAATCAGGCTGAGGGGAAATGTCACCGATGTGAAAGGAAAATACTCATAGGTAGTTTCAGGACACAAAGTTCATGATAGTATTAAACCTCGCTGTGCGTGGGCTCTTTCCAAACTCTGCTTTTCCCCACATATCAGGCAATGCAGTGGAAGTGATCTCAGTTCCCTGCACACATTTATCCTGTCTCAACCTACTTTAAGGCTGCTGTCAATTCATTCCTGGACCAAATCAGTATGTTGCAACACAAAGTCTACTATCACTCAGCTGACTAGTTACCCGACAGTGCTGCAAAGACTTTTTCCCCCTCTTCTTTCTCAGCTCCTCTCGGGGGTAGAGTCAAAAGGCCAGAAGTAGTTCAGTGAGATTGTATTAAAAGTGGAACTTTCACAATGGTCTCATCTGTATGTGGCCGTGTATCATTTGTTCACACCTTTTGCAATTGAATCGCGCCGCTAAAGTGACTCTCCGTGGTGCCTTGTTGCGGTAGCCCTTTCCCATCTGACTTGCAGAGAATGAGCAACGTTATTGCCTGGCCTAGTTCCTCTGGAGGCATGCTAATGGAACTATTTGGCAGCCTGCCTCTGGAGGCAGGAGGGATGGACTTGTTTCACTTGATGTCAGTGTGGGGATCTGGAGGAGAGAAGAGAATTACAGGTTGGCATTGCTTCAATTGGCAGGATGGGAGCAAAAGAAAAGACACCATGCGATGTTTGGAGCACTAGACGGAGAGCCGAGCGCAGATTATTTTGGGGATTGCTTCAGTTCGATTATTTGTAGTGGCTTAAGGTTATATCACCATGCAGGACCTGTTAAGTCCATTCCCCTTGACCAAAAAGACATAAACGGCTCAATTTAGACGCAGTTCCACCATCTGTTACAGGTGAGCCAAGAGTGTGCACTCTCACGTTTTTCATCCCAACATGGAAACACAGCTGATTTGTACAGTAATTAAAACATTGAGCACTAATGGCTCACACATATGGTGCTGGCTTGTTGTTAGTGCCACTTGGTGTCTTCTCTGGAGCAAACAGCTGTGGGTGCTGATTACCAGGAACGGCCTTGAAACGCCTTGCCAGACCTTCTTCCTTCCTTTCTTTTTTTTCCCCCAGCGTGGCTGTCACCTTATTGCTCGCTTGTCACTCTGTGGCCCCGTGGAATCTCGCTGAGAGTGTTTTGGCTTCTTTCCTCGGCGGCTTCTTTTCCTTCCTGCCTTAATTTCAATAATGTCAAATGCACAGAATTTGCATTGCCCTCCAGGTTATGATGTCCTAAATGAGCCAAGACTAATGCCCGTTCAGAAGACTATTGCTGGACACAAGGGTATTATGTTGGCTCGGTGGTGAGACTTGCATGACTATGACTGACTGTGACAGTCATGACGGGAATATTAATACATTACCTGTCTGTCTTTCCTACAGCAATGGCACTGCCTGAATTGGGCTGCATATATTTTCATTTAAATTACACCTTCTGGAAGTGAGTTTCTGAGTACTTATTCTCAATGGTGCAAGCTTGTAACGACATTATAATCTCTGAGAATACTGATAGTGCTCCAATAGCTCTCCTCTTTGGCATATCCCAAGGCTGCAAGTCTGAGACTGGCGTGAGCTGAGCGCTCATGCTTGGCAGTCCTAGACGCCTGCAGCTCCACCATCTATCAGCTCGGCTTAGGCGGTTTCCACCGCTCAGGCTGACACGTACTGCCATGACGGAAAATTCAGGGACATATAACTCTTGTACATGTTAAGTTTTATTACCCAACAGGAAGCGCTCCGCTGAAATGGCCTGATGTTCTTCGAAGAAAAGCGACACGGCGGACGCAGCAATATCTTTTTGGTACACTTGTGAATACAATCGGAGTCTTCGTGATTCCGGTCCCCGTTTGAGAGAATTTGCGCGAACATATCGCATCATCAAAACAGAAATTTCCGTCTAATGGTTTGACAATCAATCCCAACTCTGACTGTCAATGTGCTGCGGAGTAAAATAAAAATGCCAAGTTCATTACTAACAGCTGCCACAGCCTGAAGAAAACTAAGCCTTGATATCAGAGGGAGCCGAGATAAGAGAGGAGGATTAGTAGCCTGTCGACATGCTGGTGAGAAATCAGACGGCCCAGTGAAGCTGTCTGTGGCATCAAAGGTCGTCCTTATTAAAGATTATTATGAAAGGGCTCGAAGATACTGTCAGATGAGTGGATTACTGTGAAAATATAGTCCAAAAATGGCAACAGGAGGCGGGAAGGTCAGGGTGACTACCTGATCAACCAGGGGGGAGAGGGTTTCATCTCGGGTGCACACAATGCCTCTGTCAAAGGTGCCCCAAAGGTGCTCCTAAGTATATTTGTCACTGATGATTAGGAATCACCGAGATATATAGCAGGGTTTATGAATGCCAATACCGACTGCTTAAGGTGCTTCATCACTGTTTACTTAGAATCCAATTTATCATCGACCTGCAATAGGAAAGTCAGCAAAATTGTCCACTTACACAGAAAGTGCTGCATCAGAGAAAGTTTAATGGCTGAACTAATGCCAGCAGCGAGAAAATGGCTCTATCATCGCGCATTGATCAAGATGGACTAAATACAGAGAAGCACGCTGTAGCATGAGTAACATTACTCCAATCGAAGGCTACTTCAGCAACAGAGGCACAAACTGCGAGGGGTATATTATCCCTTTGTGAGTTATAAAATGGCCATTTGCTGGATTTCTATTAAAAAAAAAAAAACATAAAATAAAATCTTGAGGCGAAAGCCGGCTTATCTGATTCTTTCAGTTGGAAGATTTGCTGCAGGTGAACGGAAAAGGAGAAGAACAAAGTTAATGCGTTAGCCGTTTGAGCGGACCGTTGATTCAAATCAAAAACCAAACAGTATTTTTCACTATTCCTCCTGAGGATTCTTCCAAGATGCAAAAAAAGAGGACTGGAGGAGGATTGCACGGCGGCTGTGTGGAGATTATCTGGGCTGTAGGAGGTGATAGAGGATGTTTTCACCCCCCCCTCTTCTTCCTCTATGGTGCTGTGCTGCGGCTACAAATTGGAGCCTCTGTAATGGGATGCAGAACAGTGACAAATGGCTTCTTTTACAGTATATAGGCTCATCCCTCCGACTTTGCTCCTGCCCTTGACATTTACTGCTGGAGACTGATGTTCACCACAGTTTGACTTATAATGGCAGGGTGTTAAAACACTTAGGCCATTTCTTTTTCTCTGGACGTCGAGCCAAACAACTTGATCAGGAGTGTTACGCTGTTGACATTCTGCAATTGGGTCGCGTCTTCCTCACTCTGTGTGTGTGCAGATAACTCCCTGGTTCTGGTTTACCACCACTACCCGGCTGCCTGTCTGTGTCACAGCCTCTCCTCAACCACTTCACACACCTCATTAATTGTACCGAACATCCGTCTGTGATTGTAATCAATTGATTTGAATCAAACGCGTTATTTACACCTGCTGTTACGTTCTGTATCTGGATTTGTTATCCGGATCTGATCGCTGTTTGCTCTGCATTTACATCTGACATTAATAAGGTCGTTATCTTGATTCTGTCTCCATTGCGATCATATCTCCATCTGGAAATTAAGGAGGCGGAGCCGGCAGATCTGTCAACAACATACAGACAACCAACATGGCACCTCGCAGGTGAATTGCACAGACTGTCTGTAGCTTTTTGTGTCAGGCAGCATCAGATAGAAGATGAGTTTGGTGACATTTCCACATGCTGCGTGCTTTATTTCCAAACTATAAAACTCCAGATAGACGTTGTTTAATTCATGCAATCATGGTCTCTTTAAGGTAGAAGGAAAAGATTGTTAAACAGTCCATCAAGATGACATATGAAGAAATACCGCTGCAAATGGATTTTCACATTTGCTCCGTTTATCTGCATCTGATTGAGAGAACTGATGACTTTTTATATTGTAACCATTGATATGACTGCGTTTTACTTGGAGTGTGACTTGCATAGTGATTATTTTACATCAAACCAATAATATCATCTTTTCAGTACTTGTTGGCGGACCTGACTTCCAGTATATTGTTATTATAGAGTATTAGGTGTTATTCTGTTTTTATGTGACTCCTGTATATACTCCTATAACCTGTACCAGGTTCAAACTAAACCTGTACTCTATGACTGAAACTGCCATGTACACGTGCAGTATTTAAACAGGTTATCTTAACTGCATTGAGGTCTTAATTGGAGTAAATTAAACATGATTAATGAAGCCAATTTTCTGATTAATTGGGAGTTCAGCTCTTCTGGTTTGGTTTCTTCCGGTGTTTTGATTATGTCCACAAACCGGTTGCTATTTGTGGCTGCCAAAAAAAACTGTAATTTTGAATAAAGCCTAACAAGATTAGTCCAGAAAATTTTTTTTTTAGGGGGTGGTCCACCACCTGACAGTATACATAGATTTTGTATAAAAAATACAAGTTTATCACCCCAGAAATGGTACAATGATTGATGAAGAAACAAACAAACAATATATAATATACATACAAACCATAACTGTCCTCTTGAATTCTCATTTTCTTCTATCTTGCATGCCACCACATATCCTCCTCCAAACTACCTTGATTATCAGGCAGCTGATATGAGCTTACTGCAGGTCGAGGTTCCCGTGAACCATATGAATCATTTAATCAAGCCATTTCATTAATTGGGGGTACGGCTAGCATTTACACTGTAATATAGTAATTTCCTGCTAGAGTAGCAGATAATTTGGTCTCCAACTTGCTCCATAACCACAAGGAGAATAAGCACATTTGGACTGTCTGTGGAGCACTTCACAGTATTTGCACATTATTCAGCTGTTCAAATATCCACTGAATGATTTTTGTGATACTCTGGGGAAGGCCCAGCGGTCCGGTGTCCATGTATTCTGTACATAAAAGAGCAGTTTCATGTAATTGTCTCTTTCCTCGGGCCAGGTTGGCTTTTGGCTGATGGGCTGTAGAGTCCTTGTGGCGATGCTGACGGCGGTTTCCACACTTCATAGGGTGGAGCTGCTTTGACAGGTGATTTTGTCACATGGGCGTTTATTGACAGTAATATGTATCAAAATTCCTTAATTTACATCATAAGGTTTGATTTTAACGAAACAACAAGCTGGTATAAGCTGGTCCCTGTGATTAACAACAGGTCGCTAACAAGTGCAACCATCGCAGCTGATGACTCACCATTATTTACAGCCCGCAGGGACATTTTCATTGATCTAGTTTATGAGATATATACTCTCCAGTTACTGTTGATAATCAGAAGCACATATCTCCTAAATATGAACACTACCTGGCTTTACGAGGCGGCAGTCTTCTTTCATTCGCTCTGTCCAAACCTTGACACGCACAGTGGATTATGGGATACTGAGCCCTACACGAGATAACACCAGTTGTGTCCCTGACATTTGGTCAAAAGAAAGCTTTGTTTCCTTGCGGTATTTGAAGGAGCCTTTGGAAAGGAGCAGGTCTTGTCAGCGTAAGATTTATTTGGTCTATAAAGATTTTGGTGGATTCAGTCCCTGAATAGAGAAACGTCCCTGAGCTTCCATCTCGGTGGCACCCATCAACTACGAGTTTGCTGAAACTACGACGTGCTGTTTATGTGCCATTTGATTCGTTTTTGACTGTAAATGAAATTCAAGAAAGGGCCTCATTCATAATCTGGTCAATACAGAAAGAGATAATTATGCCAAAGAACAAATGTTTAGTTAATTGTTTCCTGAAAGCTTGGCACTTAATAATATGGAAGTGCCTGGAAAGCAAACAAACATGGACGCCTCACGTCAGGCAATCTTTCAAAGTAATTAAAACCAAAATTAATGGATACAGGAGACTGTCCTCCCGAGAAGAATGACAGCGTTGGCTGTTTCAGCAACAATATATATTAATACTCAAGTGACAAAGCCTCCTGGCAGCCATGACAGTTAAAACAGAAGGAAACGATGAAGATGGGGTGGGTGGATCAACAAAATGTCGACGGAGTCGTTGTTTCCCGCTTCCAATCGTGACTCATCGTTTTTTGTTTTTAAAGCACGACTGTTCCCTATCCATTTTATTATTGTAACCATGACAACAGAGGTTATAACCCGACCAGCCACCAGATTGCTCGGTCCCAAACATTACAGCCAAACTTTGTGATCACCCTGGTACTAATCTTCCTTTTCCCCTGACTCAGGACTTTTCCCTGCCATATCTGCCACATCCAGCCCAGTCTCGTAATCCTCTCCACTGCCTGGATTTTTACCACCTCCGGCCCCGCGCCTCTCTGGACATCCACCTTTTTTAATAAACCGTGATTCTGGTCTCCTGGTTTGTGTTTGCGTGTCGGGTCTGCAACAGTTCATTATAACAAGGCCAGATTTTCCCTTCAGTGTAAACACACCCGCTGGTTTGTCGGTGGCTGGTGGAGGTGAATGCCTGTTCTTGCCCTGAGTGAGAGCTGATCCCCGTTTGTGTTACAGCAAAACCTATGAACCTCTCCTTAATTTCATTTTGTGGGGGGTTTTCTCTTACTCTTTTCTTGCAGTGCTGTTTTGTCGAGATTTATCTCTATGTATTTTATTACTGTGCTACCTATTAACAGTTTTTTTTAATAATAGCAGCAAAGGTGTGTTTAATTCCCATCTGTCCACACTAATGCTTTTTTCTGTGTTCTAGGTCAGAGCTTGATCCTCCCCCCTGACTCCCAGTCTTTACTTTACACAGTCTTCTTTATGCATTTTTGGCTGAATCTCCTCCTGGCATTGTTTCTTGTCTTTATTTTTTACCATAACAGTTCCCATACTTTTCCATTTGTAATAAATATAGTTGTTCTCGACCTTGCAAACATTGTCTCTGCTGTCTCCTTTGTGTTGTGCGGCTTTAAAACAACTATCAAGGTTGGTTAAAACCTCATCCCCGCGTTACATTTTTCATCAGTGGCTTGTAACGACGCTGGAAGTCTCAAACAAACGATGTCGCCCTGCCGAAGGGAGCATCAGATCAGAAAATGCTTCGTGGACAAACAGCATATTTTGTAAGTTTAATTTGGAGGGCTTGCTGTGATATAGTGTGCGGAGAAATTTCACTACTCTTGCATTATCTATTTGCCCCGTATCCCTGAAGAACATCGGCAACTGAGAGCTTGTATGAAGCAAATAGAGCGTGAAAAATTGTGCTTTGCCAACGTTTCGGGTTCAAAATTTCTCCTTTTAATTGTCTCTATTTCTGAGAAACTATTAGACTGAACAAAGCAAAAAGAAAAGTCGGACTGTTGGACAGCGAGCTATAGCTAACAGGCCTAGAAAGTACCACACTTCTAGCTGGATGTGAATGTTGGTTGTCAGTTGTACCCTCTCTTTTGTTCCTAACCTCCATCTTCAGTTCATGCTTGAGATTCATTAAGTTTTGTTCCCACACTGGAATCAGCAGGCGACATCTGTGCTTGCTCTCCTCTCTCTTCATCTCCATATCTCATATCTGTTTCTGCGTCTTCCCTTCGTTCGGAGGAATTTATTCCCATGGTGGCTTCAAATGCGCTGACTTCAGCATCCGATCTGAGAACAACTCTTGTGATCATGCAGGATTCTTGCTTGTCAGAGTCGCCTACTGTTTCAGTACCCCTTTCTTTCTACCCCCCTCTTATTTTTAACACATCTCCTTTCTTCTCTCCCTCAGCATCATATCCTTTCATACCAAAAGCCGCTTGCCTGCAGTCTGTTCTGTCTGACTCTTCTGTTTTTTTGCCTTATTATTACTTCTGAGCTTTATAACTTCAGCTTTATAACTTTTCATGACGGTCCAGCCTTGTGAAAAATGATCCAGCTCGAATTTTCTCTCAGGCCATATAGAATATATGTACAAGTCATTCTACGGCGTATTAGTGATTTCTCATATTCTCCTAGTGTTTCATTGCAGCTGTACGTACAGACAAATAAATGATTGTTCTGTTGAGTTAATCAATTGACTAATATTCGCATTTCCAGTAACTTCCGAGCTACAGAAAAAAGTTATGGGTCATAAACCGGAGTAAGAATTCATACAGAAGTCTAATTCAGATATTAAAAGCATCATAAACAAACCCTCGGAGGATAACGTGGAAGACATCAGGCCGTGTAACCCAGATCTATTCGGGCATCACAGCGGCTAAGTGGTTCGACTGTCACCTCGAATCAGGAAAGACCAGTGCTTGTCGCCACGGTGCTTTTTGTGCCGGGATCACATATTCTCCTTGTCGCCCTCGTTCCTCACAGACTCTGCGAACATGCGATTCGGGGCAGCTGGGCATCTGACGTGATTTATATTTAAGAACGGGGCAGCTTCTCTGGAACATGAAGTACAGAGACACGATTTAGCTTCAGTACACCTGAAGACTAAACGGTGCACGATGAAACCGCTTCCATTTAACTGTGCTTTCAGCAGCCTTCGCACAGCCTCGTTAAATACTCGTCCTCTTAACTCTCAGTGTTTGAAATCTGGATTCCTAGATGTGGAAATTGTTAGAAGGAATGATAGAAGAGGATCTTTGTGTAGAGGATCGGGGATAGTTATGCATAATGCTAATTTGCACAAGAGAAAAGTGAAATGTTAATACAAAGATCTCTCAAATTTCTTTTATTTAGCTGTAATATCCACTCGTTTAATACACTGCAGTCACCTAACATAGCAACTGGAGCATTATTATACTTTTTAAGTTTATGTTTAGGTACTTAAAGAGTTTAAAGGTTGAGGAAAAGATTACTTCATCTCGTGATCTTGCCTGAAAGCACAAGACTTAACCTTTCCTTCATTGAAATTTACCCTAAACCACAATCTCTTCCTCTATCGATACCACTGGGTTTGATGTGGAGAATTATCCAATGGACAGTTCAGTCAGTGGAGAGAGAGTGCAAAGGTGTTCAAGATGTCGTTCCTGAAAGGTTCATTAAAGCTTCATCAAGGAGAAAGAAGGATTTATCAATACACTTGTCATGAAATGATGCCGCCTCATTCCTGAAGAAGCTGTCCTCGCTGACTGGTCTGCATGCCCTCAGAATAGTGTCACAGATAATTGGTTGTTGGTCTACAAACAAGGGAATATGTTTACCCTCCTGTGCTCTGACGCTGTTGTCCGACTCTGTAGAGACTGGTGTGTTATGGACCTATCTGCTCTGTCCAAAATCCTTCACAGGCTCTTTGCCACGGAAACACAAGTTGGCCTCAGGATGCATGATGTCAAGGTCCTGCGATGTGTACACCAACCATCCACCCTGACCGCCTCTTTTCTAGGAGGCTGGGCTGCTTCATTTTGGGACAAATTCTGTGGTTGAGAATCACTGAAATTCTTTGGGCCACTCCATGTATGAATGACTCACTGGCAGCAAACCTCGAATCTGAATTTACTTCACTGAATCATCATTGCCACAGAACAATTCGGCAGCTTTTAGCAGCAGAGCGCCTCGCTGGTGAAGTGCTTTAGTCACCTCAGCTGTGAGTCACAGCACGTTAGTTCCTGTTTAAAGAGCGAAAGCCACAGAAACAATCAGAATCTGATCACTCCGTCGTAGATGATCAGCAGATGAGCTTTTAACCTTTGGCGCAGAGGTTGTAGAGGCTCGTTTTGTGCTGGAGTGAATGTGACGGCTCGGATTAGCAGCAGGCTGAATGTACGACGGATCTGAAGAGATGTTTCCAGTTTCTACTGCACCTACTCAAGGACATTTGTACAGTGATGGGACCACTTAGTTCTAGTCTGTGTAGCTGGTTCATTCAAGTTGGCTCCACTGTTCTACACCGGCGTTGACCTTCTGTGTCGTTTACAGTTTATTTTTACATTTCTGGTTTAGATTTTCTTGTCTTGTCTTTCAAATAATATTTGACAATCTCATTTTCAGAGTTTAACCGCAGAGGAGGTTAGAAACAGTGCGGGAAATGCTGTCTGACATGCAGTGTCATTTTGAGTTTGTTTGTTTTGGTGATTGAGTGCTATCACAGACAATCCTAAAATGCATTCTGTCTCAGTTTGGGGATTTTCTAAAACTTACTGAAAATCGGCTCCTTGCTCCAGGCAAAAATCATACAAACCTGCTCTGCTCTCAGCATCAATAGAAGAAACTCAGACCAACACCAGATAAGGTTAAACACCTGCTTAGCCAATACACCAACATATACCTGCATGTAATCCGAGATAAAGACAATACTGACAGTCAATAAGATTTGCAGTGAATCCCCGTTTTCATTGTCAGTATCTCAGTTTTTCATTGATGATAGGGAAGCATTAATGATTGCTTCTGTATTTCTTTGCATATAAATATGATGATTATAAAACTTTCTGTCAACTCAAGTGCTAAGCTGCTTGTAGCCTTATCCCCCAGATGGAGCACTGCTCTTGCAATGCCGTATATGCTCTGAGAAATCAATAAGATTTTGAGTTTTATTACTCGACTCTGTACAAACTGAACCTCCAGCAGAGAAAAGTTGCATAGGAATGCTTTCTAAATAGCCTTGAGCTTCGAACATTACCCAAAGGCAGCCACAGAAGTAATTCCAAGTTCAAGGTTGTGATTTAAATAAAGATTTTCAGTGACTCTTTGGAAAACTTTGGACCTTTCCCTTCTATATATGTCCTGTCCTCTAAAGAAATAATATTGCAGTTATTCCTAATTTCGCTCTGAATTTGGCACACCAGCTAATGTCTTCACTCCGGAGCTCAAACCCCGTCCTCCCTCAGGTTGTTTCCTGCGACCAGACCGAGTTCATGGGAGGCCACCGCTCATTTTCAAATATCTGTAGGCTGTGGAACATTATCAATACCGCAGACCTCTTCCTACCCTCCAGGAGTTGTCATCTGCTTGGAAGCGGGCTGAATTTTTGGCTCAATAAAAGCTCAATTTTAGTGTCTTCCCGTTTATTCTGTTTTTGTATATACTGTACAGCAGCGGCTGCGAAAAGAGAATATATAAGTGCTAGAATGAGCGGTGAAATGGTCTGATGTGACTCAGCTGACTTTGGTTGTGCGTTTTTCTCCTCATGATGTCTGTTTACATCGTAAGGCATCCATTAAAGGCATCAGTTGCTATGTCATGTTGCTATGTTAGTTCCTGTTGGAGTGTTTCACCTTATGTACCTCTTCACTTGGGTGGCGGATCAAAAGAGTAAGTAGGTCTCAGCCGGGCTGTGTTACTTTATATAATAATCAGTATAAAACACGTCCAGCGTCACCGTGGAGGCTTTGCTGTTGAATGAATCACGGCAAAGAGCCTACTTAGCTTCTTAGCTGCCTTCTTTAATGAATAGCAGCTGCTGCACCCACATCTCCTCAGTCTCATGGTTCAAATGCTCATTTTTCCAGAGAAATAGAGCTCAATAATCCTTCTACTGAGAGAATATAGACTCCTACTGTAAATGTAGATTTATTTAAAAACATGCCCAGTAAACTGAACTCAAGGAAACTCTTCCTTACAAAAGGTTTTGATAGCAGGACATTCCTTTTAATAACAGGTCTCTCTATGCTCGTTCCTTTTAATATATTCAATATGAAGTCATCTAACTTACATGGAGTAATGGGCTCTCATTATCCACCAACTGTGAAACAGTTACAGCTCGAGAAATCGAGTAAATGTTATTTGAATTTTTATGGTTTAATCCAAGTGAAGTGTGTGACGATATTTATTGGGATTAGCGGCAGAGAAAGTCTTTGATGATTAGATCACGTCGGGTGGTGATGGCAGCGGTGGATTAAAACCAGCAGGTGGAGGTTCAAATGAAGGTGATGACGAGGTCTGCAACCAAGGCCTGATTGACCGGTGGGCTGAGAGATCAATGGTCAGTTTATATGAGTTTAATTAACTATAATCCATTTGGAACTCAAGACTGTCTAGACTCTGGCAGCAGGGGGAAGCGAAGGTTTAAGAAAGAGTAGAAAGAAATCGAGGGGTAAAGGTGAAATCTATTGAGCTTAATTTTCCTTTAGCTGGATTTACCTTTGTTTGACTCTTAGCTTCTTATTTTAACCTTTGTCTTTTTCATTTGCCTTTACCTCGTCAAGTTTTCTGACCTTTTAAAACGCAGTAATTTGAAAAGTATTATTTGTGGTGGTGTTGCAAGTTTGTTGAAAGTGTAGCAAATGACCATACAGCCTCATTGTGGCACACAAGGTCCGTGTTGTGCTGTGTGTGTTCTACAAGCTATGCATGAACATAATGATAAGTGTAAAAGGCAATCTGCAGACAACGAACTGCTCAGTCTCTTAACCTCTTACCCTCAATTAGAACCTGCACACATCTAAATTGATTATTTGGGTTTTGGGTGAAGTTGTGTTACCAGTGTGCTTGTGTCATTAACACATATCGCAGATATTGTATTTAATTTTTAACAGATCAAAATCATTTTATGAGCATATGCATCTGTATAATTCAGGAAGTATCAAGCTGAACCACAGTAAAGTATAATAGTGTGTCTTAAAACACAGCTTGTGGTTAATTAACTAAATCAATAATATGCAGTCTGTTCTGTGGTTGTTTGTGAGATGTAATGAACAATTTTGATTAATTCCAAGACTTATCTCTCGGTCCTTACCCATTTAATTCAAATATCATGCTGCAGACTGAAGTACATTCACAGTAATTGAATGTATTTCATGGCACGGGGCTCGAGCCAAAGTAATGTCATCCTCCTCCGCCCACAACTGGCACAGTGACTGTATTCACAGTTTTTAAACATAAACTCCCTCCTCGGTCTGGACGTGTTCCAGAAGAAGTGTATGAATGCGCGGAGGGGAGATTTTTGTGGATGCACAGGATGTTTCAGTTTTTCTGCCCAAATGAGCTTGTTTTACATACCAGCCTTCAGTTCTGCTCTTGTAATGTGCACTCATCGCTCCGTGAGTGCTCGCTCTCAGTCACCTTCACCATCACTTTCTATTTAGTCTCTACGTTTTTATTAACAGGGAGCAGACTGCGATGTTAGCCCTGCTTTGTCTTCTGTCTCCTGCTGTTACTCTGCGCTATACTGTGTGTTTGCACAAGTCAGAGTGCATGCACAGTGGTTGAGTCCTCAACTCAACCATTCGTACATAATTACGGGATGTGCGGTCGCTTGAATTTTGGGTTCAGTCAAGAAACTAATTGGGCTGTTAGCCGACAATCCATTTTCAGGATTTTAGGAATTGTCTTTGTGAAAAACTCAAGTGGTTTACCTTCAACATGGTGCTCCGCTGCTACACAACCCATTTTCAGCCCTAGTGATACTCTAATTTTATGGGTTAGAGACCCAGTGTGACATTTTGAGAGCATGTAGTTTCCTTGAATTGATGTACAGTGTTCTGTAATTATACACGATGTTAGGGCAGAGAAGGACACAGGGAGGGACCATTTATAGAAATTAAAAATGACGGCTTATTAGGTAGACAGAGACGTAGATTTATGTTTAATTGGAGTGGCAGAGTTGGTAGGATTTTTCAGAAATCTGTGATTTATTGGCTGAAAATTCGGCAAACGTTAGACGAGCTTTATGTTAAAGTCAAAAACGTAATATTTCATTTATTCAAACTCCAATTCCTGATACTATTTTTATGTGTAATTTGTGTTCTTTCATCAATTTGTTTATGTTTTCCCTAAATATAGCTGTAGCGCTTTTCATTGTTCGAGTCTGCCATTCAAGATTAAAATTGCCAGCACAGAAAAGAAAAGATGAATGCAGTCCAGCGCTGCTGTTTTGATTTCTCATCTGTAGCAGAGCGAACAGTAAACAATGAGGCTGATATCAATGTGTCAAAGCTGTATTAACTGCAAACTGCAGCAGTCACAGTCCGTGAGTGGCCAATTATTGACTGATTTCTTTATCAAAAATAACACCGGCTGCATTGTAAACAGGTAGACCAGCTGCTCTTCTGTTGTATTTCAAATTCTGGGACCTGTAGTGTTAACCTGTGTTAAATGTTACGACAGGACCGGTAACCAGGACTGAAATCTTGAAGAATGAATTTAGCGGCATCTAGCCGTGTAATTGCAACCCCGTCTCCATCACCCCTCTTCTTCCTGGAGTTAAGGAGGAACTATGGTGGATGTGAAAGGTAGAAAAGTCTGTGGAAAAGGACGTGTTGCAGATAAAAAACTCACTGTAAAGTTAAAAAAAACCTAATGAGTCTTCAGGTGATTTATACACCGTTGGTGGGTGCTGTTACAGGTTGTAATCGGCCTGTCTCAGCTCCACTGACAATCTTTGCCCATTTTCAGGTTAGCCGTGAGGCATCAGAGGCAACACGGGCAAGATGGCGCCCACCACACTTGGCTCTTCAGAAACGACGTCCACGTTTTATACCGTCCGTGGTCATAGACGACTATCTGTCAGTGCAAAAACGCATTACGTCAAAGTTTACATTCATGGCATTTCTTTGATGGCGACCATGTGACGGCGGCTCCAGATCAGCGACTGCACTAGACGTCCGTGGTGGTAAAATGATTTTGAACGAACAGAACATCAACCACAGGACGGCTGAGGAGTGGTTAAGGTTAAAGTGGAATCATGCTGTTCGTTAAATGTTAAAAATGTCAACACTGGTTTATTCATGAGGCTGACTCATAGAGCAGCTGCAGAAATCTCTTCATTTGCCCAAACTGCTCCTTTAGCTGGGATTTTTTTTTTATAACCTCACTTAAGGACGATTTGTCCGCCTGCTGTTTCACCTGTAGGCTCCCATCTTTGCATCTTGTTTTTCGTTTGCAACTCGCCAGCCTTGAATAAGAAACACAGATTACAAGCTGCTGATTAATGAAACAATGGCGAACATTTCTTACACTGTGTGAGATAGTTGCAGCTGCATTGTGCTCTTTTTTTTTTTTTCGCCAATAAACCACAAAGACACGTTCAAAGCACAAAGGGCTGTCTGGGGGTTGGGGGTAGCGGTGGAGGGGGTTGCAACTGTATTTCCTCCCCACAGGCCGTTCAATACAATGTGTAATGGAAGATCAGAGTCTGTGGCCTACTGGGGGATTACTGCAACCTCTGGCTGAACCACACACAAACAAATGAGCTTTAGGAATTCAGTGCAGCTGAAATCTCATTTATAAAAGACAAAATCCATGTTGCGCTCGCCCCTGCCATCGATGACACGTGTATAATTATGCCCTTTTTATCGTTTCAAATCATGAATGTGACAAAGATAGAGATTTGAGAGATTCAGGGGCTTTAAGCGCTGCTGCAGCTTTGAAAACTGAAACCCACTGAGGCTTATCTGTGCGCTAACAAAGCATTGCCATTGTAGCATTTTAACACATTGGCTGCTGTATCTCAGAATTGACTCAAAGTTCATTAGAAAAGTTGCACGGGTGAATTCTTGTAGTTATTGTCCCGTTTTCTTTCACCAAAAGTACTAAGTATCGGTATTTTTCACACAAGTTGAAGAAAATTGTCTCTTTAATTGATTTTTATTAACTTCTATTATCTTCTCCTCAGGTTCACTGGGTGCCATTAACCTCTGATTGAATGCTAACACACACCAACGACCTCAAGAGAGCAGGAGGGTCTCAAAAGGATTGAATTAATGATGGGCTTTCTTTGGGGATTAAGTTTACCTTTAACTTTTAACTGAAATCTCACTGGTTCTTCTCGTCTGTCCGGTCCTGCTGCGTTAGCTCTTAAATATCGTGCTCCTCCAATGAAGGACGACCCATACGCTCAGATCAATCCAAACTTTTCTGTCTATTGTTTACCATTGGTTGGTTCCTACCAGATCAGGGCCGTCCCTCTCTACCTTCTCCTGAAGACTTCCAGCTCTCCAGAGAGGACCTCCTCTCCAACACCACCACCCACCGGATATGCCAAATCTATGTGAGTAGTACTTATTGCTGCACTAGCATGTCCATGTTGAACTGCAACTTGAGAATCAGCTAAATTACTCAATGTAATGTGAAACTCTACAACAGTAAAGAGACATTAGCCTTTTTAAAGGGATTATTAAGCATCGGGAAGTCAGTCTGGGATATCTAAACACAAACAGCACAAATAAATTCTCAGGGTGTATATCCACAAATTGCAAGGAAAAGTTTGTTTACCAAGGAAATCATTTAGAGGAGAATATTGTTTCGTCTCAACACAGTTTGAAGGACTGCATGATTTATGTAAAGCAGCAATCACCATGCATTGGAGAGTGCCAAACTCCTCAACCCAGCGTGGATGTGACCTTTCATGCTAATTCAGAGCTATTCATTATGGGCGGGAAAAAAAAGAAAAGAAAAAAAAAAAGCATCTAAACAAGACGGGCTGTGATTTCCATATGCAGCACTTAACCATTTATCATTTAATTGTGATCGGAGGATTCCTCGTTGGAAATTAATAGAGGCTCTTAGGAAGCCCGGCAAAGTCAAGAGAATCCTTTGCATAATCAAATATGCTAATTAGAAGAAAAGTGGAATTAATCCGCAGCCGTAGACCGAGCCACAGATTAGTGCAGGAGAACAATAGGCTGCGGGATGCCAGAGTGTGCCATTGTACGGTTCATGCTTATTGACAGAAGCCATTTTCATTCTTTATGCAAATGTTTCAAGAGACGTTACACACAGATGCAGACCTGTGTTTGAATTATGTTCCTTTTTATTGGGAGTTACATCAAAAAGGAAAACGCAGCTGTATTCATCAGACGTGGCTGATTCTGAAGAATGAGGCATTTTGGCTCCTGAAGTCTAAGAATCAAACATTTTATTCTCCGCTATGAGGTGTCCTAACCTGTTAGCAGCTAATCCAGACGGAGACATGCGGTGCATTAGAGGAGTAGATTGTTTGGGCAAAAGAGAGCAAATGTTCTCTTCAGAAAAGCTGAGGCTGGTGAAGCCCTGCAGCGACAGATGATTTGGGTCTTTCATTACTGACACTTTGGCAGGAATAAATCAGACTTTGATGGCTCGCACAGCTCGTCAGCTACTCGGTGTTAAGCCTCGGAAAAACAAGCTGCATTTATGTACGGTCTAACTAATTTAATAAAACATTTAAATTGTTTATATATTATAGAGTGTCGCATTAATCATTTTTCCAGCATTATACCTCCATGTGTTGCACAACCACTATTTGTATAATGATGTAAGTGGATTGGGCTGACCTGATTATGTCATGCAGCTGAGTTAAAAAAAGAAATCGATTTTATACTGTATTTATTTTATTGTTTTAGCTACACGAAGTGCTTGCCAGTGCTGATTCGCAGAAAAAAGCAAATGGCCCATCTGTAAATGTCATCATGAGACTCGGGCTATTGATTTATCGGCATGATTTTTTGCATACACCTGTGGCAGAACTGGTTCCAGGCGCTCGGTGGTTCGTTCCATTTAAAAAGGTGCAAACTGACTTGAAGCTGTATTATTTTACTCGCCCTGTGATTTATGAGTGCTCTCTTGAAGAGATCTCGATCTCAACGTTTGGCTATATCTTTTGATTTTGAATTTTATGCTCAATACTCCAAACTGTAACATTTAAGAACACTATATTGTGGTACATTATCAGCATAGTTTGCAGGTGAGATTTGTAGCTGAGCTCAGGCAGGCTGTGTTGTGTTGTGTGGAGGAATGATGACCAGCACAGCTGCATCTATTTCTCTGCCGCTGTTAGAAAAAGATAAGACACGGCTAACTACTGTCGCTTGTGTGCACGATCTAACCACGTCGTACCGGAAGAGGCATTAAATTCCATCGTTACACTCTGTAGTAGCATTTCAAACAGGTGAATTAGACGGTGACGTGAATTTGCCTGTGATGAGTGGGCGTCCACAAACCACTAAACCTAGATCAGATTAACGGGAAAGGAAATCGCACACAAGTAACTATAGAAACCTTTATAAATAACCTTCTACTCTTGATAAATACGGAGCCAAGGCACCAGATTATAGAAAGTAAAACCTGTGTATCCACTCCTGCACCCGCTCATCTAAGAATGTAACTGTAAGAAGCAAACAAGAAGCACACACACACACACACACACTTATACACGCCAATTTGAATTCAGAGAGGTCAAATTAATAGTCATCAAGACTGCCACAGGACACTCCTTTTTTCTTCTCCAAAATCTGTTTTCTATTCATGCCCACAGTGTTGGAGCGATGATTTCTTATCAACATGCACAAGTTCCTCGACCTTTGAATGCAGAAAATAACCCAAATACCCAAAGAGAATAATGATGATTAACTGCAGGCATTTCTGTAATTAATGAAAATTACCAGAGAATCCATAATTAGTGTGGAAGAACGAGAAAAAGTCATTGCCAACTCTTGATATGTGATTAGAAGGAGAAATGAGAAGGAGGCACTTATCTGTAGGAAAATGAACTTTTTGAGAAAATGTATCCCAGCCATCAAATCAGGGCCTGAGAAGCCTTTTTAGATACACAATGTTTATGTCATTCCACAGAGAAATATGAATGTAATAAGTCCAGTTTCATATACTTAAACACATCAGCATATGGATTAATGCTCCAGCTAGACTATATGGTTAATACAGTATGAGAGCTACATCAAACCCATGGAGACATTTTTACAGCTAAAAACTGAAGCTAGTCATAAAAAATCATCTCACACACAGAGGCAGGGGTCAACGGGGTTTGTGAGAGCCCTTGACGACAGAAAAACAGACTTTGCATGTTTCCACTTCTTCAAGTGATGCAATGACTTGATTGTGTTCGGCTCCCCCTTTTTTTTTTACCTTTGTCTCCTTGTCGTTTCGGATCTGTTTCCACTCCACGGGCGTCTGAGGAGATCCCAACCAATCAGGGAGACGACGACAGCTAAAATCAGGCCGGGGTGAAGAGGCTGAGACCAGCAGAACTTTGATTGATTTCATATTGTTACCTCTCAAAATGAACGCTCGGTCGCGGGGACTAACTGTCAGGAATGCAAGGTAAGGAGAGGAGCAGGGAGGCCTCGAAGAATGATTTTCAATAAGGGGAAGACGGATGAATACAGTGAATGACAAACGGCTGCCGGATGCATTTGTTTTGAATCCTTTCTGTGAAATTAAATCCTCAACTGATTATGAGAGAATGGTATTACATGGATGAGGAGGCAGGAATAGAAATATGAAACAATTCCAAACGTAGAGGAGCGCGAGTGTTTTCTCTTACCCGTTGGAAATAACGCTCCATGCTGATGCCACTACCGTGTGCAGAATTGGCTCTCGCTGATAGAAATCATCCAAGAAATGGCTTTCATGATTGCTGCTAATGTTTGCATTCAGCTGTTTGTTGGAATATAATCTCCGCCGCACATTTATGCATTTCTTCAGCTGAGATTAAACTTCCTGCGAGATATCGCACACCTGCATTTGGGAGGCTCGTAAATGTTTGTGTTCGTTTGACTCACGGAAAAAAAAAAAATACACGAATTTCGGTGTTTAAAACGTCGTGTAATTGCTTTCTTATCGCTTAAATCTGGTGTTGTTTTGACAAAGCTCCCGATAGACTTGCAATTCTCAGACGGTGCTCTTGCTCTTCTTGTGTGTGGCGACGCTGGCAGCATCTCCGAGCTCCAAATCCTGGCCAGGAGGCCAGTGTGTACATAGATGGCATTCACTGTTAATCTGATTAGGGCGAGGAGATAGGGATGCCTGAACTATATGTCATCTGAGAACAGCATCGCCGCTATTGATTAACTGAGCAAACATCAGATGGAGACACCAAACATTTACACAGAAATGCACACACACACACACACACACGACCAGCTATTGTGGGCTACAGCAGGTGGTGGTCAGATAGACTCCCATACAGTAAATGGTTCATTTTCGCGGGGCATATTTCCTGCCAAACCGGCGCAGTCTGTCCACTCCATCGACAGGCTGCTGGTGATAATACATTGGAACCGAGACAGATTTCTCTCATCAAACGACCAACTCATTCATAATGGAGCGAGAATTAGAACCCTAAGCGACTGTAACGAGCAATGATTGTGAGGGCGAGTGTTTCAAATCCAAACCAGACCTTCAGCCCGTCAGCCGACTGATAATATCCAATCAAAACTTGATCAATACTTTCCAGATTTTCGGAGGCTTCCTGCCATCATGCCGCATTGATCGTGTCAACTTGGTTTCTCATTAAAAGCGCATCCCTTTGCAGGGAAGGAGCATCCATCTGTCATGACGACAGGAGCCATGTGTGTTTGGACAAAGTTGTTGTGTGTGTAAACAATGTAATGCCTATTTGTCCGTGTGAGCGGCGAGAGAGCGGCGACTGGGATTACAGAAGAGAGCAGACAAATAGGAAGTAATCTGTCAGGCGGAGGGCGGAGAGAGGGGGGACTAATTCCTGCCCGGGGGCCAAATGTCCTGACTGTGTATGCTTTATGTGTGTAACAATTAGGATTCACATCCCCTTGTAATTACCAAATGTTGTTGACTTCCAGACAGTACATGGCTTCAAAGCTGTTCCACGCGATTAGCATCAGAGCGGCTGGGACTGAACGATTTCTTGCAATACAAACATTTTTAGCTAAGCTAGTAGTTTGGATAAGGATAGCACCCGACAGTTGGTCCATCAGTTTGGTTCAAACCGAAATACTGCTATGAACAGCAATGCGATTTTACAGACTTTCATGGCCCCCAGAGGATGAGCCCTGCTGATTTTATTGATCTGCTGACATTCCCTGTAAGCCCACATTAAGGTTGACATTTGACAGGGTTATTAGTGAAATGCCCCAACAACCTTTGGGTAAATGACTTTGAAATTTTAGACTTTCTTATTCCCCTGAGGATGAATCGTGAAGAGTTTGGTGATCCTGTCTCTCACATTTATGATTTTAATTTAAACATCTTGACAACTACTTGGTGGATTTCTATTGATTTCTGTCCAGCGTGTATTATTTAGTGATATCTAGTAGTGAGGTTGTAGATTGCAACCGACCTGATCCTGATGACTTTTCAGTTAGCACATTTTCAATCAAATATCTCAACTTATTTGTTAATTTGTCCAATACTACTTTGTATTTAAAGCAAATGTTAGCATGTCAACTAAGACGGTGAACGCAGTAGACATTATACACGCTAAACATTAGCATCTAGCTCCAAGCAGCGTATTATAGCCTCACAAAGCTGCTGGAGTGGCTGCAGTCTCCAATCATCACTTTAATTGGAGTTAAGTATTAGACCCTAATTCATTTACATCTTCCGTCTCAGCTTTGCCCTACATTTGTAACATCTTCATCTTCAAGGTTTGTTTATGCACGCTGTTAAAATTCAGCGGTTGTGGTGCTCGGGCAAGGTGGGGAATTGCAACTGAAGTGCTAACTAGAAGTGTTGGAGGCTGCCTGTGGGAATATGGTCAGGGCTATGGCAGTGCAAAGAGAAACTCGGGAATAAAAGATAAAGGTTAGAGTGCAAGGAGAATGAGGCTCTCCGGATTCTGCGGGGAATACTGATCTCATGTGAACATTTAAAACCATTACGGAGAGGGCAAATACTGAAGTGTATTTTAAAGCTTACTCCTCGGCTGTGTAGATAACACAGACGCTTATTCACTTCCTTGCAGCTTCTCCAAGCACAGGTACACGGACACTATTTCTTGTAAGCCCATATTTTGCTGATTTTTATCACAAAAAATGAGGATATCAAATAAAGTTTTAATGATTTCTGCATTTTTGAGTCAGCTAAGATGAATGTACTGTAGATAAAGAAGTGGTGGAAAGAGCCAGGGCTGAATGGAAGAGTGACTATCAGATAGAGATTCACTTTCTCCTCTGAGGGAGGGGAAGTGGCCATTAGTCAGGGAAGTAATCTAATCAATGTTGTTGTGCACAACAGCGCAGACAGCCGCGACGCATCACTAAGCGCTATTATTCTTAGTCATGTTCACATTGAGGGGAAAAAACATTGTCTCCCTACTGCCCAAATCTCCTTCCCCCTATAGGTCCGGCAGAGAGAGAGGCTGGTTACATGCCACGCTACAGACAGGAGGAGAGAAGGAGGAAGGAGACATGTCTTCACCAGAGAAGCTGCACCGACTCTTAAAATCATAGCATTTCAAACAGCAATACAACTGCAGCAGGTAGCAGTGTATCATCAGCATCCAAACCTGCACAAATCGTGCTCAACCTTCATTTTCCCGCCACGCTGGTTCATGTTCCCGTTGCATGTGTCGATAATCTCTGACCAGGCTGCAGGAGAGATGGGGGAGAGATGAAAGAGGAGGAGAGCGGCGCGCAGGGCTTTTGACGGCCGACTGCCACGAGTTCAGCCGGGGTCAGACGAGACTGCACCGCACCTCACTTCATAAACTTCTGAGGCTACAAAGCCGGCGGGAGCGTGAGGATTAGACGCTGAAGTCTAGCGATGAAGGTTCATCGTTATTCCTATATTTAATGGCATGCATTGTTAGTTATTACAGTCCTGTTTTACATCTTTCTTCCTTCATTTTCTGTTTCTGTCGGAGTTATATTAATGGGAGAAAGAAACAGAAGAAAGTTTAACATTTAAAATGTTTAACTGTAGCGCATTATGTTTAAAACTGCACAATACCAAAATACTGTGCACATAATTATTAATGAAGATATTGTTTTTGCTTTAGTCTGACAGGGTTAAGAAGCAAAACACTACAGTATGCGCCAGATATTAATATTTAATACATTCTGTCTGCATAACAGATCTTTAAAACTGCTGCAAATGATTTATGGTTTTAATACATTTGTTCTAAATATTAAATAATCTGAGTGTTTCACCTAAAAACTGCTGAATGCTTTGATAGATGCTTCTCATCACCTGCTGACACAAGCCCGGCTTTTATTGCAGTTCAAACCCTCACGAGGTTAAGTGATTTTTTGATAGACAATTCATTTGGAATATAAATTCCTTTGAGCTCTGCAATATCACTGAAAGCACATTTATGGCAACAGTAAATCATCTGGGGGCTCTATCATAAAAGCATATTCCCCCATTGATTCGGAGCCCATTGAGGCTGGACCGTTAATGGTACACCAGTTTCTTGTCCTTCGTTGTGCGAGCCCGTTCTGATGAGAAGGTCAACCTCAGCATCCCGAGCGGCGACGTGACATGTGAGTGACAGCGGCTTGTACACATGCAGGGAATTCAAAATCGGGTTAATTCAATTGAACCTTTTTAAAAGGTACGGGGATGTGATTGAAAAGTACCTTTAAAAGGAATTTGACATTTTTCAGGAAGTTACATGAAAAAAAAATCAATACCACTCTCATATCTGTCCAATAAATATGAAGCCGCAGCGCAGGAGACGGTTAGCTTAGCTTAGTGCAAAGACTGCAAGCAGGGGGAAACGGCTAGCTTGTTGTTTCCTGTGTTCCCTGTCGAGCTGCTGGCTCTAGCTTCAAATTATTTAACTTTTATTGAAAGTATTTGAACTTCTTCCCTCACTGGCTGATTTAAATTACTTTGTCAAAAACGCCTGCAAGGTGTCGTTCGCCTCGTCCAGCGTCACACTGATCAGGTCTTTAAAATAGCATACTCAATTATCACTGACCCCAGCATGTCCTCTATGATTACTTAAAGCTGCGGCCCACAGGAATGTCTTTTAGACATGCTGTGAAAAACAAAGTTTCAAGGAGCCATTAGACTGATGGATGCATCTGCACTTTTGACATATTCTAATCCACCATCTATCATTTATACTTCTGTTTGCATGCTTGCTTGCCTCTTCAAAGATGAATATATTTGATTTAATGTTAAGCGTACAGATGCCCAGTGGTCTTAATCGACTTGTCTTTCTTTGGCAAGAAACCAAATGAGCGCTTTCCTCAAAACTATTCTTTGAAACTGATTTCAGGCTCCTCTACTTCAAACCTTAGAGCACTAAAAGCTAATGGTATCGGTATCCTGTCAGTTCGAGACAGAAAGAGTTGTTAAAATGAAATGTGTTTGCTTGTTAGAGTTGCTGCTTTCCAGTTTTAACCACCAGGAAACGCGGCGAGGTCGGCGGCGTACTGCAAATGAAACCAAATGCTGCTGGAAAGGTCAAAGATCAAAGATTCACATGCTGGATGAAGACCAAACAACAGCTACTCCATTTAGCCACTAAATCTTGGACCAAACAGGGAAGCGATTCTGACTTTTCACTCGGAGAAAGCATCTGACTCATGTTGCGAGAGCGCGGCGGTGCTGGTGTCTTGAATTTTTTAACACAGCGGCTTTTGAAACCAAAATAAAACCGACCTGGGAAAAAATAAAATAAAAGACCACAACAACAAATCAAACATGGAACATACAGGATAGAGGTTTCTCTTTCCACCCTTTCAGTAGACTGACTGATGCTGGCTGAATTACAGTGACAATGTCATGAGGTTACTTTTAAGGCTAAAGATTAGATTTAATACAAGCCTGCACTCATGTCCTGTTGAGCCTTTTCAGTCCCTTTCTGTGGGCTACAGCCGATTGATACAACATCATACTGAGATGCAAAGAGGGACAGAACCACAAACAACGCCCAATACAAGAGCTGCTATTCTTAGACTGCAAAATAAACTTGAAAGCTCCCTGGAAAGGAATTGTGATAGAGGTTAATGCCCCTCATGGCGCTCAGTGACGCAGCACGCTTGTTCACAACGATGTCATTGACAGAACTGATCAAATCATTTTCTTGACTAATGGCCGCTTCCCCGCCTCCAAGGAGAAAGTAAATCTGCGGTTGATGCATGTGCCGTTCCCGTCACCAGGGACGTAACTTTGATGCGATTAATTTATTCAAACAAAACGACTGTCTGGGACGACGATCACTAATATCCAGCTGATAACCTGTGCAATGAAAGCAAGCATCGGAAAAGATCATCTAAAACCTATGGCTCTTAAATACAGGGTTCAGGTTATCTTTGGTCTTCAAATGCGTGTCATAAAGCACCTGTTGGCATTGCCATGTGTAACAGATTTAATTAAAACATTTGTTTCCTTGTTCTTTTCTAAAAAGCCAAGATACAAAGGCTTGATTAATTTCTCTGTGGGGAAGAGAAATTCATTCATTTCTCTCACAAAGTGACTTGAGTTTCTGAATGTAGTGAGTGAACATCTTAAGTGGATCATGCAAATCAATTGCTGCCTTATCACATTTAAAGCTGGAGCATGGCTGGCTCTCAGCACTGGTAGGCCACTTGAGAATTCTTGAACAACCGCTGTACCATTCACCCAGGAATAGAAGTGGTAATTATTCTTCCACTGTCTCTGGAGAACCTCTGAGTCACTGCTACATGTTCAAATTGTTCCGATGAAGTTGCATTTATAGTGACGTCAAGTGGGAAGCGGCAAAGAGCAGTATTAAAAATGTTTCATATCCTGCTGAGATAACGTGGAGTGACTTTTCTACAAATATGTCACAATGATTTATTCACATGTTGACTGAATGGAGTTGTTAGCTGCAATCACATGGAAGCAATAGAGGGCAATATTTGTGTCTGATAATCAGACATCTTATGCTGATGTAAGCCATTTTCTGTGGCCTAGGTTTGAGTAAGAGCAGTTAACTTAAGCCTGCAATAAGACAGACAACTCGAGCTGCGCTGCATATACACCGGTGACGTACTTCCCACTCTGAAATCATCCAATCCAAACGCACCAAATGTCCCATCTCTCCCTCTCTGTTGCTGCCTGCATCAGCTCTGACTCTCACTGTATCCTGCTGCTACAATAAAGCATTCAAATCCCGAGCTGTCTGATTAAACTGATTTCTGATATGGATATTGTGTTTGTGTCCAGTGTTCACCTTTCTTTTGGCTCTGCTTTGGTCTCTACCAATTTAGTGATGGAGATATCAGGTTCAGCTGTGATATGCTGTGCTATGTTTCCCACCTAGTCGCTAACTTTGTCCATCGGCTGTTTGGTGTTGAGCAAATCGTGTTTTTAAAGCCGTTTCTGAAACTAAACGGTAAATTTGTGGGATGAAAATCCAAAACAGTGAGCTAAAAGATGCTAAAATGCTCTGTTCCTCGAAGTCGGTTCAATACTATGAGGAACTCCTTTCACATACAGATAGTCAAAAGATTCGCTATTAATATGAAGGTATTAATTTAGTCACATCTTTGTAATAAGGAGTTCTAATTAATTTAAGTTAAATCAACTTGCATAACAATAATTCTCATTCATGGCCATTGTTCTGTTATTATTCTCCTATATATATATATCCTTGGCTCATGAAGATAACACCCTGATTCTTAATTCTGCCTACGAGGCTGGGATTGACTCTGTTACTTTTCCAACTGGGGGAATTTCCAACTGGGAAACTGGGGAATAAGTGAGCAAACGCCAGGCGATAAATCATAAGATATAGACAACGATTCAAAGGTCAGGCGCCGAAGTATTCATTCACGACTCCATGGTATCTTTCTCCATACGGGACCTGATTATGATTTATGAGATTTGATTTTCTGCTACTGCATAACACACCTCAATCGTTTGAAAGTCTTCAGGCTTATCTATGAAAAACCAACATGTGTGCTTTGTTCTGCTGCAGCCCCTTCTGAGTTAACGCCAGCATAGAAAACAAGCCTGAAGCTCACATCGCTCTCCCAAAACGTTGTAGTATACATCAATATAAATATTGTATGATCTGTGTTGTTTGGCCTGAAGATAATCTGTCGGTAGCTAATAGTACTGTTGAGAAATTTCTGACACCGGCCTTACCATTGATTTTTGTCAACACATTCATTGTTCAGAAGGTTGAGGCCTTGCTTTGACCGCCCCCCGAACTGGATCTTCCTCACATTCCTCTTGCAGAGTACACTAATTAGAGGTCACAGCAGCTGAAAGTATTTATAGCACCGGTCTCTATTCTTGTAACTATTATTCCGCTTATTTCCCAGTCACAGCAGGAGACGTTTTCACATCCAAGATCCTCGTTTGTCTTGGTCTTAGAGTCAACACAAGAAGACATAAAAAGACATCTTTTCTTTTTTAAACAGTCGTCTCTGTCACTTTTGATAAAGTCTGACAGCTGTTAGAAAGTTGGTGGCTGTGTAAAACATGGACTTTTTGATCTGGTTTACTAGATCTCTGAGTGCATGCTGAGCCTATACTTTGGGGTGATAAGAAAGTAAGGAACACTAGATTAAATGGACTCAGGGTTCAGCCTGAGGGTGCAGCAGTGCTCATTGGTCACTGTCATCCACTAAGTCTTCTTTTTCCTTCTCGCCTTTTGTTTAGTGCTCTTGCCCTCTGTGGTCTCTCTGGCACAGAGAATAATTCTGAAACCGCGTGATGAATGTGATGCCCCACGATCCTCTATGATGTTTCTCTTCAAATCCTTTTTTTTTTTCATGCTCTGTGATTAGCGGACGTTTAGAAAACAGAAAACCACCAAACTGCTTCACAAAATAACGAGCGAGGTTAGACTCCTTGTGTGGCATTTCATCACAGAATAAAGGAGCCGATATTGGCAAAGAACTAAAAAGCTCCTCAGAAGCAACAAAAGGTTTGAAAATGGAGACATGAAAAAGAAAAAAGTGAACACGACCATCAGCAGTCAATCTAGAGACCTGACCGGGGAGAAGGATGTTTTCAGTCAAAATAAGCATATGTAAGTACATATCTACAGATACACACATGCATGTAAACAAGCATAGAAAATAGAAAATAAGAGGGCTGACTTTCATGGTCCACTAAATAGCACAGAAGTGCCCTGAATATAATTACCATGCAGGATCTGTATTAGAAATGACAAGTGAGAGAGACTTTTTCATTAAGACCCTCAGAATCTCAGGTTCTCATATTTAAAAAATCTATTTACAAGCTTAATTAAGAGCTCTCTGATAACATCACCACGGCTACAGAACGTGCTTACATAATCTGTTGGATGGGAACACTGAGGCTGCATGTGTTCTTTACAGCGCAGGTCTAAGAGACGGTAAATGTTTCGACTCTACTGCGACCTCTGAATGTACTCGATTACTTTGAATTTTCACTAGACCTCCATATGTTACAGTTTTTCTGTTTTTTCAGTGTCCTTCCATGTTCAACCTTGACTCCAAAAAAAATAATTTGGCACATCAAATGAAAATTGCAAATTAAATTTAATTTGGGTTTTTTTTCTTTAATCAACGTAATGTTTTGGAACATACCTGAAAACATTCACTGACGATATTGTATTTGATTGGTTTTCCCTACGATATCTGTTCATAGCAACTAAAGCATAATTAACATTTTTTATGCTTTCATTTCAAATTTCAAAGCACTTTAATAACGTCAAATTGTTTTGTTCAGAATTTTACCAAACGACAGATCTTCCCTGATTTAACCAGCTCAAAGACACGCAGGTTAAGATAACTGGTGGATCTAAATCACCAATCGATGTGAGTGTGAGTGTGAATGGTTGTTTGTCTCCGTGTGTCAGCCCTGTGACTGACCGGCGGTCGTCCAGGGATAAACTTAAAACATGTAGGATCTGTACCCCAAACATCCAATCTGACCACCTCACTACAACTTTGTTAAACACTTCTTGAACTGAAAAAAACAAAACATAATAATGTTATTAATGTCATTTTGATGACATAGATTTGCTTTAAGTTCTGGCTGTGCTGTGACTTATGAATGCACTTGTTCTCTTCCACATAATATACAGTTGTGGCAAGGTTATTTGGAGTCAGCATGGATTTCCAATATTTCCAGCGTCCCCCTACAATACAGTAGCACATTGGATCGAATTAATACATATGTAAGATAAACAATGAACAGAGGAAGCATAAGAACGTGTCTGTTTATCTCTGTCAGCCCTCTTATGCACTCGCAACTTGCCCAGGGTATTTTCCTGACTTCTGCCCAGTACATACTGGGACAAACTCCAGCCTCACAGCACCGTGGAAAGGATTAGAGAAAATAAATGGCCTCCTGTGTGTGTGTGTGTGTGTGTGTGTGTGTGTGCGGGCCTGTGTGTGGAGGTCTGACAGATCAAAGAGTCGCATCAAATTCATCAAGTTGCTTTTCTGTCAGGCTCTAAACAGTCCGCTCTCAGCATCCCACTGTGTTATTAGAAGCAGCCGCAAAGACAGAGAGGGCGGAAATAGGAAAGCCCCATAACTCAAATTGCCACCCGGAGAATGCATCTCAAACCGAACGTGATCAGATAGAGGGAGGACATTACCATTTCTATTACAGCTATTTTGCCGCCAGCGCAGCGGCCCATCGTCCGTCTCCGTGGAAATTTCTTCCCCCTCCACCAGTAAAATAAGGCCGTTTTGTCATTGATTTGAAGGAAGAAAAAAAAAACTTGGAGTGCATTTATAATTCATAGAAAATATGTGATTTTCAAGAACTTGTTTGCATGCATGTTTGTGCCTGTGTCTCTGTGTGTGTGTTTGTGTGTCTCTGTGTTGCCAATAATAGCATTTGAGTCAGTGAGAGAGGCAGTGGAGGAGCCAACAGTGAATGGGAGGTCCACCTCAGTCTTATGCTCCATTAGCAGTCAGTGTGTAATAGCGCGGTTGGACATGTGTTCGGTGGAGATAACAGAGAAGTGGTTGAGACTGTGACAGAGGGAGACAGCCCTAACAGACTGGCCCTGATGTTCCAGCACCAATGACATGTCTGCCTCATTCGCTTCCACTCTCTCGCTCTCCCTTTGAGAGTCAGCCCCGTTCAAATACCTGAAGGCATGACAGAGCCACGGAGAAAGATGGAGAGCGAGTCGATGAAGCTCTCTGGGCTGGGAATTATCTGGTTATATTGCAATTATTAGGCCGGGCTCTGACTAATTGATTTAACAACTCTATGCAGATCTTTACCTCATTCAACCCAGAGAAGCTTCTGGGACTACTGGATTATGCAGACTGCACTTGAGAGGCCTCACTGTTGCTTTATTCACATTGAATCTCATTCATATTGGATTTCTGTTGTGCCATTGCTTTTGACAGCATGCCCACATGGATACACTTAAACACATTGTGAGCTTAAATATTTATAGAGCGGGTATTAAATTTGGAAAATCGCAAAATGAAAAAAAAAAAGGTTTGTTGAAGGGATAAAAACAAACAATGTTTGCAATTAAGATGATTTTCTATGAGCACAACAGAGTCTCCGTAAGATGTTTTTAGTGCAGTATTCGATTTGACATTCCTAACAGTCCTCGTGGAAACAAACCACCCCCTATGCTGGCATTTAAAATAAAATTGCTGAGTAATCCGTGCATCTGAATTTTAGGTCATCAGAGGGGCAACATGAACTGGCACAGCAGGTATTCAGCAGAAAAGACCATCTGTTTTTAGAACTTGTCTTTTCCCGAGAAGCTCCATGATATGTTAGAGTCTAATGACTGCCTGTAATGTAAAACAGTTGTTAGGGCCGTTGATCCCATCGAGATTCAAACCTGGTCCGCACCAATTTGCACCTTTCATCTCATTGTTTGGTGGGTCCATATGGCTGAGCCTCAGTGGCTCTTAACGTGGGCAGCTCTAAGCTCAGGAGCACCCATTACTCATCTTGCCAAGATATTGCAAAGAGCCAAAGTCAACATGTAGCAGGGGGAGATCTGATCATCTCCAAGCCAAACATATAGATATTTTTTTCATTAGTTGGTGAGCCAAAGCTGAGATTAAAAGTGGGCAGGACTCGTTTCCATGTTGCTCTGTGTCTGTGAAATGACACTAACATTATTGGTTTACAAAATAGTGATTTCTTCGATGTTTTGTGTTCACTCTCTGGGGAGCTGTCATATTTTTAAGTTTACAGTTGAGAAAATAACATCTCAGAAAGAAGGCAAGCAAAAATCACAGACTGGATTACATCCAAAATCCTGACAGACCGAGGACCCAGACAAAATATAAACTGTACAAGCATAAATTTACATTATAAGAAGTTCTCACTGTGAGAATCCATTCATTTAGCTGAGTGCACAGCAGCTTGTTGGTCAGCGAAATATTGGCCAACGTCCATCAACAGCCAGTAAAATTTCTGAGCATCTGTCTTTTTCCATCAATATGACTCCATTTCACATCAAACTACTGGAAAGTTAATGTTTTAAAACTACTATAAAAGGCAAAATGATGGACATTGCCACTATAAAATGTTCAGTTTTCAGCAAATTACACGCAGTAGTGAATGCTGTAATTAAATCCATTACATTTAAGCACAGTGCCCTTAGTCATTGGCTCGGTACAAAGGAATAACTATAGATGCACCTACTTTAACATTACAGTAATAATAGGTCTTTTGTCACTGGTGATCATCTATACTGATTTTCTCTAAGGGAAGATTAGCCTGCAAAATTACGCTCATTAATGGCAAATTATCCATTCAAAGTAGAGTGGCCTTCTTGGATTTGATTCTATTTTCTTTGACCTTCACTCACGCTTATTTTTCTCTTCCTTCTTTCTTGTGGTTGTCTGTCAGACTGGTGAACATGTTTTCCAGGATTTTTGGCAGGCGGCGGGCCTTGTTTTTGTTGAAGGACTTTCAGATCTCAGATGTCATCCTTAAATCCACTGCTCTCTGCTGTTTCTGCAACACGATGACTAACAGAAAGGAAACCGTACAAGGTGTATTGTGATGAATTACTCATGTCAAGCAAGGTAGTTAGTCTCTCCAAGTCGAGAGCCAAAGTCCCACTCACAATCGGGTTAGATTCTTTCCCTATTTGCCACCAAATATTTCAACATCTACAGTACAAATTGGCACAAAATTTGGTACAGATATCCGTGGTGCCTGGGCAGTGCATCGATGATTCCAAGACTTCTCCTCCACTGCCCACATGGTGTTGACAATTTAGCTTTTTATTGAAATGCCCTGACAGTTATCGGATGGATTTCTTTGGATTTTAGTGACCAAATATCTTCAAAACTAACTAAATTTCCATCAGATCCAGCTGTACATGATGTGTAATGCTAATTCGTATGCGCTAGTATGTCAACATGCCAACATCATCACTGTATTAATTTGACTGACTGTCTAAAATTACCTTTGAGACGCTGGATACAACAAAATAATCATTGTACACTTTAACTTTCGTTCGGCGTTGGCTCACTTTGATAAGTCAGAGCTCACATCTACTTCATCGTTTTGCATGAACAAAGGGAAGTTCTAGGCTAAAGGCTCTATGATGTTCTCACAGTATTTGATCTTTCAGTATTTTGGCAGGAAATAAGCTAAAAGTATGCTGTTTTGTTGCCCCGAGCATTGCCTTGCAGTGTACCCCATTATTCATCTATTTCCTTTTCAGAAGCTATTACATGAAAGTTAACCTTGAACATTGAAAAGCTGCCAAGGTTGATCTAGAAGCCATTTTTTTGTCTGCTTTTTTTTGTTTCAGTGATGCTCCTGCTTCAGATATTTTCTGGGAAATTGACTCATGACTAGCTATTCTCATATTAACTTTAAGGACAATGACCTCATCTTCTTTTTCCATCTGAGCCTTACAGTACTTTAGCACACTTGAAGTTTACCTGAACTTCTGATTACCATTCCCTTTCTCTTCCTCTTTGTGCTCTCCACTGCAAACACATGCAGCCAGCACATTGCACAATAACAATGCAGATGTTTTTTACAATGATGGAATACCCAAGCAGGTCCAAAGTGAAGACTCACCAGAGTGGTTGAGATAGATTGTCTTTTCTGTTTTGGACCTACAAAGCAACGAAACGATTGATTAACACAGTACAAGTGAGCTGTGTTATCTAAAGATACAAACAAACAAAAATGCTTTTTCTTCAGCATGGTTCTTAAATGAGGGCAAACAGAAGAGATCTCTGTTTGCTAGAGGACATTGTAATTAATTAAACTTACATTTACCGCACATGAATTTGCATGTATATTACCACGCCGCAGTCCTCGAAGGAAGTGACTTACAGTCCAGGGAGCCCATATGCCTGTTCCGCAGTTGAATAATTGTTACACACTTAATATACATTATGTAATACAACAAATGAATATGTTTGGGTGCCTGGGAGATACTTTTAAGGACCAGCTCTCTAACATTTGATTCAAACTGCAGCAGTGAGTACTGCAGTCTGTCACAGTTCAGGAGTCGGGTCCAGGTTAGATTCATTAACGGGGGCAGAAACAATTTATTCCAAAAGGATATGGGTCAAGAATACACGTCAGGAAAATTGTAGTTATGCGGCTGACAGAGCCTGACGGTTAATTGGTTATATTTTGGTTACAATTGGCTTCAAGGTGGACACTTCCACAATTAACGCCCAAGCAAACGAGTCAAGTGTTCACTTATAATACTACCCATCTAAAGACATATTGGTTTAATATAGCTGTGACAGCTGATGTGGTGCTGCGGGTTAACTGCTCACATTTAATACAACATAAGCTACATGGTGACACAAATCAAAGGCCTTTAAACTCTCTTATGTGTACCAACACTTCAAATTGAATTAGCCATCTCAAAAGAATATTTCTGTAGCAGTGGTCTCAGTTTCATTGTGTGGGATTTTTTGTTTTCAGTTTATTATTGCACAAACTTTTCTTCTTTCAAGTACATTTCCAGCAGATGGTTGATTATAAAAAGTTTGAGTTGAATGTAGGACTTGACAGTAAGAAGAGTATAAAAGTCTTTTAGCCGAAGGACACGTCAGCTTTTTCTCATGTGTCATGCCGTGTCTCGGTACATAGAAAACTCAGGCTTCAATTATGACGAAAACTATTTTTTAGAGTCACGATTTTACAAGTAAAGATTACAGTGGCTCTTTGACTGAAGCTGAAACGCTGCATCGGTGAGCATAACAACCTTCTGTCAGACACACAGATTAGCTCATAATTCTCCTCATGGACATGGGAACTTTAAACAAAGCTCGGCTGCTATCATTGTGTAGGTCCAAATATCTCAGTGTTGATATTATAAACCCTTTCATTCACTGAAAAATGACCTCTATTAAAATCAGTTTTTAAATAAATTTAAACTCTTTTCATTCTTTTTTCTTTGACTTATTTTAAATGATCAAATTATTAACTTTGACTCTTCAGCTTCTGCTTTGACAGATAGTAACGTTAGCTGGAGAGCTTAAAGATATAAAGATATCAAACAGAAAACTGTATTGCTGTGTAATTTGACCACACCGTCAACCAGATACGGGGTGAGAGGTGGTGACCTTTGACAGCAAATGCGCGGTGACGTCACCCGGAAGGTGAATTATTGACGGAACTGAGACCGTGACGCGCTCAGCGTAGTAAACAAGTGATTTGTAAGAACACTTACCTGTTGGCGAATGGCGAAGGCTGGCTGGCCGTCGGAGGACCTCACGTAAGCGTAGCGTCGCTGCCACCGGCTGACGTTGCGTTGTGGGGCCGGTGTAGTTGGGACGATGGCGACGGGCCGGAGTTGTCTCCGGAGGCGGCGAAGTTCGTGTTCACGGTACGGTGAGTGAATGAATGAAAGTTACTCGTAGGCGGGTGATAGCGTGCTTTTCCGGGTGTGCTCGAGGTGGCGTGGCGTGTTTCCGAGTCGCGCGCGGAAGGGCGCCGCGGGGTTAGGAGGGTGTTTAAAGGAGTGTCGGAAGTGGCGCGGATGAGGTGTGGTCCGCCTCCTGAAACTCCGCTTTAAGCTCCAAATAAAATATTGTAAGAGAGACAGACAGGGTGATGTAGACCCCGACAGAGGACTTACTTTAGTTAATTTACCTCAGATGGGCAGCATTGATGCAAAAGTACAAACTGTACTATCCATGTAGATTTATATATATCCATATATACTATATGTTATATAAATGTATCTGCTACATAGTTTAAAGATTGCATTTTTCTCTCTGATCTAAAGGGTGACAAATTAATCAAGGACGGATTGGACCGTGAAGCTTCTAAAAGAAATGCAGGTGTTGTTGAACAAGCTTTAGTTAAAATCACCTTTTGGTCCACACAAAAATAAACTGTTGTCTTAATGTGAAGAAAGAAAGAGAAAGAGTCTGAATGCATGAGGTGCTTTGGCCTGTTTTTCTTCATTCTTCTTGCCCGTGCATTAATGGGACTCGATGAGGCGTTTGCCACTGGCTTTGCCAAACACACTCGGTTGTTGTGGGCATCGATTGTACACTTGCGGTAATTGTAAATGCTCTAAAAATGTGCCAGCTTCATCCGCCTTGCCTGGAAATTAGAAGCAAAGTGTACAAATGTTACAGCATTGGTTTGTTTTTGTGTCTTTGTTTTTAATATCATTTTCAATCCGAGGAAACCATTCCTCCCATGGCAAACAAAAACAGCTTTTCACTTTGTAATTCAAAGTGTCTGCCACTGTGCATGCTCCACACATCTCTCCCACTAACTGGGATGTCCAATCTGATGTGTCGAGACAAGGCAAAACAGAGAGGAGAGTGGGCGCATGTTAGAGCGAAGAGGCGAAGATAATGGGCTTTTAACTGGCTGAGAAATTAGACCCTGAAGTTTGTGACTCAGTTTTAACACTGACTGATCATCTGACCAGAAAGAAGAAAAATTTTCAGTCCTTCATGAACTTGTCTTTACTTCATCTCATGGAAAAAGCTCTTGCATCGCTGCAACTAGATGTCACTGCAGCTGAAGTTCCCGGTGGTAGCCATGTTGGCTTCATAGCAGAAGGAGAGAGACCGATGGCAACTGAGGAAGCTGCTGGAGCTGAAGCTGTCGTGGTGGTGTTATATATGGCAGTCATGTGTTGGTCCTAATGGTCCGCCCAGTCCAATTCAGCGAAGAAGAAGAAGCCCTAGAGACAACACAAGCCTGCCGAAATGAGTTCACTAGGTCATGTAGTACACAGTGAACATCGTGTTTAGAAGAGACACATTTTCCAATATAGGTTAGAAAAAAATAAACACTATCACCATTCATCCATTTTTTTTTTAATCACATTATCCACACAAGAACTTTTAAATGGCTCGCAAGATGTTCGAGCTTAGTAAAATGGTGCACCGTTTTATCCACTTTTGAACACAAACCAGCTCGCGGAGCGTTAAGATGCTGGATGCACGTCCTCACAACTGGCATAAATCGTCACGCGTATCTACCATCCAGATGGAAGGATTTAGACGTTTGGGAAAGGAATGAAACAAAATAAAGGGGAAGACAGTCTTGTCAGTCTTGGAGGACGGCGGTAGGATGTGATTTCTGGACCGAGAGCGCGCTAGCACAGATGTGAGTGACGAACAGGTGTATGGAAGATAGGACGCAAACATGGAATTATTTCGCTGATGAATAGGAATGGGTCATTTTCATCCAGATGTAAGCTGTCAGATGGTTTTTCTTTCCTTGCACATGGGGAGACTGATAATGCGGGGTTTGGATGAACGTCTTGATGTCTAATTAAACCCTAACAGGGCGAGGCCAGCTCCATCATCACCAAAGACTCCTCGCTTCTCTTGCAATCTTCTTTCTACCCAACTAGCAGCACATTATGTGGTGTAGCTGTTTCCAACAGGACTACAGTGTGCATGCGTATTAGCATGCAGCCTGGCTCTCTGCAGTCACTCGTGCAGTCTCATCAGCTTGTCAAACAAAATTACAGGTGCCGAATACACGGTCACTTCACACTGCCCTCCTCGGTCTCCGACCGCTTCCTCTTTGTATAGCCGTGCTCCTTTATTGGAGATTCAGCCAATCAATGTAATTGCGGGTGATTGTTTGACTCAATCCAGCACCTCCTTACAATCACTGCTACGATCAATGGCCACTGCCCCTGCTGTCACGCTAAAGGATTGTTCAGGCACGTTACAGGAAGAGGAATTATTTTATGTGGAGATTTATCTGGTTATTTCTGAAGAGTTGAGTATTTTTATACCTGTGACAGAGTGCTTTTGTTAGGTATTATGAATTCAGCACATTATTTAACAGGGCATACATAAAGACGTTGATTAATATTGGAAATCAAACCTCTTCTTCCTCCTCATGCTGTTTTGTACATGTATAATACGCACTGGACACAGAGAATGAAGCCTTTGTCGTATGGAAATTTTTCATGAAATACCACGTTTGTCTCTGCGGTTTTATGGCTTTTTAATGATTCCCCGCATCATGTGCTTTACATTGGTAGGAATAAGACTGCTCAGCATTACGTCGAAATCTTTGCGAGATACGTGTAGCTTTTCCATGATGAGCTCTGTAATAACTCAGGGAAGTTAATCACTGGTGGTTGTGCTATTCATGGGCCAGCGATAATGATCAATGAAGCTGTGAACTTGGATTTCACAAAGTGGCTAAATATTTCCAATTTGAGGCCTTCGGCTCAGCGTCAGATGTGTCTTTGTGAGGCGACGTACAGTAACAACAACTTTGTATCTGCTACACTGATCACATGTGATTCATTTGACGCCGTATTTGCAAATCCTCATTAGATTCTCTAATAAAGATGAACTTTGATGACACAGACAGCTACGCGGGACACTTTTCGAATTCTCCTCCAGCTTGCTGACAGGCTGCTAATCCTCCCCTCTCATATCAGCTTCTTCTGAAATCACGGCTTAGTTTTCATCAGGCCGGGGCCGGTTGATGGTAATGAGCTTGGCATTATCAGAGCCATACTGATACGGGTTGTAGTCCATAACACTGAGGAACTTTTCCCCCAAATATCCATCACATAGGTAAGATATTTATTCAGGGAGCTCACATCTGTTTTTTGGATGTCCAAACTGCTAATGGCTTGGGTGACCAACGATAAAAGCATCTATTAATCTAAGGCGAGATAAATAATTGCAGCTATTTTTGGAGCATATTGAAATGTCATGACGTAATACGGCCGGTTGTGCCTGTGCATGGCTCCCCGCTGTGCCTTCCCTCGTCCGAATGCTGCTCTTAGATAATGAAACTCAACATGTACTTTATAAGTGCGATTTGTCTCTGCATTTCCAAGCCTGGGCCGAGTGTGTCAGCCCGCGCCTCTGCCACGGTGCTGAGCAGTAGCGACGGCCTAAGCTGTGCTGATAGATGGCTTGGCTGCAGGCTGCCAGGCGCCGGTGCTCGCCTCAGCTCCCACCGACGCAGCGCGACCCTTTAGCCCAGGGGTATGGCTTAGAATGCAGCTATTAGAGCAGTCCGGAAGATTTCACGAGCTCATTATAGTCAAGTGTACACAGAGGCAGCACCACGTATGTGCACACACAAACACAGTGGCTACTTGGGATGCAGGTCCATGAGCGGCGAGGGGAAGATTCACCGGAGCCTCACAAAAAAAAAAAAGTGATAAAACCATGAGATTGGGTGCGGTCACCGCGGCGCGTTCGGAAACATTTGCAGAAAATTGATCACACGTTTGCACAAAAATAAGACAATGAGACAATTTTACAATTCCGGCACGGCTGCATCGTTATAGAGAAAGTAGATCTGCAGCAGATTTACTCCTCAGGCAGGATGAGATTTTTAGGACTATAACAGGTGCACTGTCAGATTCAGTGCCCCTTAATTATGTTTGCTTGCGTAAGTAGAGCTTGTAATTTTGTTTGCTTCCTCCGGTGTCACTCACAGCTTCTTCTGCATTCACTTAAGTTATGTGGAGAAATAGATTTTGTCAGCGCTGAGAAGACAGACAGTCTTTATGTTTCATAGTTTATTATGCAGGTCAGACATTTTTTACTATATTAATAATTACCACAGTATAATAAACACGTAGGTGGCATTTGCTCTGCACAAACACATACAATGGCTCATCTGCATATGTATGACTGTCACCGGAGAGCTGAGCGTGGAGAGTTGGCCGGGAAGCGCAGAGCCACACAGCAATTAAGGGTTTAGTATCTCGTTCAAGGAGACTTTGAGAAAAGTTGACGCTCACTGGGGAACTGGAGACCACCTTTAACACAAAGCCTGTCCCAGTTATGACCATTACTGCAGTTATGTGATACTGTATAGTGTTGAATACCAATTTTAAGCATATTATTTTCATATATTATAACTTCATTTACAATTCATTCACATTCCTGGAATATTATGCCACAGCAGAATGAGGAAATATTGACTGGACATACCTGCGCTTTGTTTCTGCTCCTGGGGAAAAACAAAGCTTGAATAACACTTTATATATGTAGGAAACTCAGAGGCATTTTTCCTCTTTACATCCAGACAACAATCAACAAATCAAGAAGGATACTTGTCGCAGCCGTAAGACATCATCAAGCATTTTATTCAGCCCAAATGAAATGATTGACCCACCTGCACAGCTCGCAGACATGATGACGTGTTATCTGGTTAGAAAATTTAGCTGTCACTTGCTAGTTTCTTCATCGTTGCTTATCCTAGCTTTAAAACAGAAGACAGACAAAGATAGTGACCATGGTCATCGTAGTCCAAAGTAATGCTAATGTTGGCACTCGTTTGTTCTAATGCCTCCAACCAGCTACAAAAACTGATTGACTTGAAGCACAAAATAGGTCACGCTTCCCAAACTGCATTTTTTTGAAGACTCCACCGGGCACGACTGCGTCGCGTTCCAGGTGTGCCGCAGGTGCCAGAGCTGATCGCAGCGAGCGTTGTGATCCCTCGAGAAGCGCGGCGGCGCATTTCAGAAGCATCCCAGAAGCGCCTCACTGCTCTGCAAAAAATACATAGTTGGTCTATTTTTGAAGGACGCCGCGAGCAGCTGCGTCAAGCAGCAGAGAGCAGATCGAGCCGCCGCGATGTCAGACACAGAAACGGCACAGACAATCTGCTCTAATAATCCAACTACGTAGCATATTTATTCATGTTGGGATATGAAGGCACGTGGCGTTGCAGCCGTGACTTAACGGAGCCGTGCTATTCCAGACGTAAGCCCTGTGCTTTGGCTGACAACCTTTTGCGACCCATCACGCATTTAGCTTAAGGTTCGGCTTGTATTCTGCTTTTATTAAATTCTAAATCTAATAAATAGCCTACATACTTTCTGTGATTAAATTGCTTCTTTGTGTTTCTGGACTGCAGCTGCAGAATTTGTCAAAGTACAGGATTGTTGGCGACTCCTTTTGAAGGTCTAAGTCCAAACCTGTTGCGGTCAGTAAATGCAAAACTGGCTTCTTGTAGAGACAAATCACAGGGGGGAGTTGATGCATTGTGGGGAAACAGGTGAAGTAAGGAATCTGCGGTAAAGTTGCTTACAACTTCAAATGTGTGTTGATTATTCTCCGGCTGCTCTCCAAACTGTCACTCAGCTCTTTGTTGACTTACCCGGCCGTAATGAGAAACACTCAGCCATGGCCACCCCGTGAGTCCAGTTAGCGTTTTGATTTATTGAAATCCACTGTTGGCCTTTGCTGAGTCACCAGCTCTGCGGTGAAAGCCAGACTGATACTTCACAGTTCCTGTCCCTGCTTTCACTCTACTTAGTATCATCACACTGTCAGACATTTTTCTTTGCCTCGTCTGTAGCGAAGAGGGAAGTCATTTATCCAGCAAAGCCACAATTGACAGCGGACACTCGAGTTGGGCGGCTGATGCATAAAGCTCGGACATTGCTACGCTGACAGATTTTTCTGGCTTTGGGTAGCATGCACAGAAGCAACATCAGCTAACTATATATTTATGTATTCTGTTAATTACTATATGCGAAAATCCACTGATATAAAGTGAGTGTAAATGCTTAATGTCGCTAATAATAATCCTTTCTCATAATAAAGCAGTTGGTCATTGGTCCAGCTGGCTGTGGTCACATCACACAGCATTATTTCAGCATTGAGTCAGTCTCAGCCTTTATTTTTACACGTTGTGGAAATGGAAATGGAATCTAACTAAAAATACATCCGGAGCGCAGACGACAGGCAGTGTAACGAGACCTGCAGAGTGACCCTGTCTCCTGTGAATGAATTTCAGCAGAGGATAATAAAGAAACACATAAATATATGTAGTTTTCTAGACATAACCATAAATATGTTGTATGGGCTTTAGTTGCCATGCAGATATTACAGGGAAAATAAATGGAACACAATAACTGGGAACATTTGGCCACTGTCTTGTGATTAATGTGATTATTGTGTAGATATTTCGACACAAACATAATGTAAGAGGCGATATATATTCCCCTAAAGGCATTCACTCGTAAACTGTATTTATAGGAACGTACAGAAAATGATTTTTAATGTTTTACTGTTGTCCCAAAAGTCTAAGTTAAGGTAAATGATTAAAGTGAGACTCTTTCCATCACTATTCAAAATTAGACATCAGCTGGGGATAATGTCGTATTGCACAGGATATGCAAATGACTGCATATGTTGTTGTTGCTCTTTTTTTATTTTATGAAGTAATTATTCATTTCGGTGGAAGATTATGCTGTATTTTCAGTTATTTTCATCATTATTGTGTGTTTTTCTCTGGTATTAGACATTTATCTGACAATATAATGGTACAAAATAAATAAAATTCTAAAATAAGCAAAACAGAGCAATCTGTAATTTTGTCTTTATTATGACAGCAGCCTGAGAAGCCTGCTGCGATTCCTGACACACTTCAATCACCAAAATGTCCTTGACTGACATTTCTGATAAGTCTGTCACATAGCATGGGTGCTCCTGGTGGCCACAGTCACACTTTAAGATGTTTAAAGTATTTTCAATCGTTGAAAACAGCCTACCTGCTCAAACATTACTTACCTTTCTGCTTAATTTCATTAATTTCATGTTGGGCTTCTCCTAAACGCTCCCAAACACTTGTTTAGACTTTCATTTGTGGGGTGTTACAAGTCTTAATAGCTGCAGTGTTGAGATTGATGCTTCTATTATGTTCTGGCTGGAAGAATAAAAACACGATTATTTCCATAGCTTATCTTTTCTTGTCTGTTATGATTACATTTTCACCACAGTGCAAGTCCTGGCAAAGACTTATACGTTTAGAAGCCTTATCACAGCTTCCTTTCAGCCCTGCTAAGCCTTTGTAGAAAAATCTCTCTCTGCACTTGGCTCTTACTCGCTCCGTCTTCCTTTAGCCGGCAACTCTGGAACATTGATGATAATCGCAGGAACCTTAGACACAGACATGCCAGCACCATCGCAATCTGTGGACATCCTGTTTTTTTCTTTCTTTCTTGTGTCGACCACATAAGCATCCCTCCGCCGTGCTGTTGTGCTTATACAAGTTGTCAAGTTGTTATTAATCGCTTTTAGACAAGATACTTCAAAGTCCTCATTTGTTAACCTTCATTTGTCATAGACTCCCCAAGCTGATCCCAGGCAATTACTCATTGTTGAGGATGGGAAGATGAGCAGCTCATAATCAAGCAGCTGAGAGTTAAGAAACTCTTTGTGATTGATAGCGAGTTGTCATTAATGGCAAAATAATAAAGGCGCAGCGTGCCACGGGGATGCCTGACAGGCAATGGAATTGAGAAAAGATGAATTAATTACACATCTTCTCATCGGATCAGTCTATAGACCCCGTTGCCTCTACTCAGTCATATTAAGTGTTTCTTTTCTGTCCTTGAAAAAGTTTCCTTTTCAAGTTCTACCGCCTGCGGTGAACCGGGCCTTGGAGAGCATGTATTTTGACACACATTCAGATGTTATGTTTGCCTTCTTTTATCTTACTTAAATTGACTCCGTAAGCACGAGAACAAAGCCGAAATAAACCGAAATGACGAATAAATTAGAGCTTTCTTTGAGGTTTTGTGAAATTTGGCCAGTGGGTTTGATCCGTATGTTTAAGTTTAATCATGATAAAAAAAAAAGTTAAAAAGTCAAAAATAGTATCCAGCACGCTAAAGCAAACACCCCTCTGAACACACACGGCTTTGTTTGTCTTTCAATATGACAATGAAAGAACAATATGAGGGATTTCTTTTCCCTAAAACAAATCCACTGCTACACATGAAGCCAAAGAATTGTCTTTAATTCCTCATAATCACTCCTCAAACGTGTTTTTTTTTGGGGGGGTGGGGCACCAACAAAGAAAGACGTCAACATTTGTGCCCGTGCTGCATTCACTGTCGGTGTTGTGATTCTCTCAGGAGGAGCTATCGGAGGAAACGCTTCATTAAAATCTGAGCGCACGCTGAAACATAAAAGAGATATCACCTTATGTTCTTCCTTATGATCGGTGAGCACCAAACTGGTTTCCCTGGAGGCGTGCTATACACGGATGTCAAAACATGTAGAGTCAGGCTGTGAATTTTGCCAAATGAAGTTTGACAGTACAGTAATAATATTGGGCAGCAGATTCTTTCTTTTCTTACAAATTATGATCTGTTTATACAATGTGTGCATGCATTATGTATAGAAATCTGTGTGTATATGAGGTGCTGAAACAATATGTCTGTGCATCTTGGTGGCAGAAGGATTCCACTGCTGTTATTGTTCCTGCGGTTGTCTTTCTTTTTTTTCTGCAGGTTTGTTTATGGATTTTGTTTTTCCTGATCCAAAATATTTATTTATATCTTTTGTTACTACATTGGCACAAAATATTTTGTTGAATCTGCTGTCTTTTTGGAGGGACTAAAAGAGAGCAAATTAGAGCTTTTGGACCAAGTTATATATAAAGGCTTTCTAAATGTTAAATTAACTAAATTCTGGTGTCTGAATTATTAAATGTGTAGCGTAACAAAGCATTAATACATTTGAGAATTATGTTTCATTTTTCACTGAGAGACATCGTGAATCCGCTCTTCTACCAGAGACCCACCAATGAGCAGCAAGCCTAGAATTTCCCTCCAAAAAAGACTCACCGTAAATGACAGCGGGTGTACATGGAGTTCAGCATGTGCCTTTCATCGTTGCATGACAAACAACTGAGGCACAGCTGGGGGTGAAGCAAATAGTAATGTGTATGCCAGGAGGAAGTGCACTGAGGAATACAAACTAGGATGAGAGCAAAGACTTGTGGAAGGAAAGAGGTCGAAAGGAAGTCTGTTTCAATCACGTCGCCAAAGGTCAACTGTTGTGATGACAGATTATTAAACATGCAATGAGAGAGCACATTATTAATAATCTGTACATCTTTACAATGAACAGTCATGAATATTAATTGAAATAAAGAACACATCGTATGGCTTCATTGGGAATGCATCCCCTCACCCTGAATATTTTTATTTATATATTAAATATATATTCTGGCTTTGATGATTTCTATACCATGATACTGTGACATGAGATGTAGGTCGACAAAAAGTACCATAATGTTGTGGAGTCACGTTGAAACAAGTGTGTGATGGACAGAGTTTGGAAATCATAAGATGTTATTGTTGTATTTTAGATCACATGCATGACAATTTATTAATGCATCTGTGATGCAATGTCTTTTTTACTTTTCTCCTCTTTTCCACGTCTGTCTTCTCCTGATGAAAGCATTGTGCTGATTTGCATCAACAGTTTTGTCAGCCATTGGTGAATAAAATTCACCAAAATTATCTTGACAAGAGGTAATTCTGCATTTTTTTTAGCACTTAATATCAACTGCAATTGTTAGACAGGCTGCTCATTCTCTGATCTGATTTCACCGACTTCAGGTGATATGTATTGTATACAACAAATATCCACATTTTCCTTTCAGCAGTTTTAAGAATGACATGGACCGACTGACCCCACTGGTGTTCCACAGGGCTCAATGCTCGGTCCACTCTTGTTTTCTCCAAGCACGCCTCTGTGCTCCATTTATCACTTCAGGGTCACGTTTCACCGTTATGCTGATGACACACTGTTGTATCTCCCTTTTCTTATTCTAATGACTATGAAGTGAGACATAATTGGCACAATTTAAAACTTCCTTAAAAAAGAATTGATAGTGAAAAACTAAGTACTAATACATGTTTGTATTTAGTTGTTTTCTCTTTGACCCACTTATTTTCACGCGCAGTGCAATCTAGCATTGCAGTGCCATAATGTTGGGACCTGTGAGAAACATATATTAAAAAGAATAATGATCAAATTGGATACAGCAGAGGCTCAGATGTTTTTTTTCCCCTCTGAAATGCTGAATCCTACACTTCCTATAATCACCTTCCCTGCCCGAGATTAATGCGCAGTGCGTATATATGTGTATATATAGTTTAATGTTAACCCAAATTAACAAATCTTGCAAAAATCAGTGGAATCCTTGCCGTGTTTCTAGTCTATGTTAATACTATAGTTTGTAAGCAGAAGATATCTGAGCCTATAGAGGGCAATACCAGCAATCTGTAGCAGGACACAGATTTTTCCAAGCAGTGTGATGATAGCAGAGTCATTATCTAAAAACTTTATTCATCTGTTTATTTTGAAACATGACAATTTTCTACTGAAGACCTCAAACAAAACTAATTAACAAAAGCATCCCCACAGCGCAGCAGCATGATGACATACTGTACAAGCCTCGACTGTCACATTCATCAGTTGCCTTTATCTCTCCTCCAGAAGCTGTAATTAAGGAAAGCTTTGTATGTTTGTCTTACAGCCATGTCAGCTACAATGAGCCATAATGTACATGTTAGCATAAATCACTATAGATGTAAATATTTTGATGAAGTCAGTCACGGTGTTGTGAATGGAAATGTACAGCTGACGGATGATTATCTTCTTTTATGGGTGACGTTTGACAAGCATGGCACCGTGAAACATGTCAGCTGGTCTGAATCTACATTTCACATTAGTTAAGGCAGTACATGTTCCTGTACCTCATACTGCTGGTTTATAAGAGCATTTCAAAACCTATTCCATAGGGTAAAAATATATCTTCTTCAACCTGTCAGCCAGGCTTCGTTTTCATTTCTTTTTCTCTTTCTGTTGCGGTTCAAAACTCTTCTTTCCCTTTTGTTTCTGTGTGTGGCCTCTGGTTTCCCTCACACCTGCCACATTACCTCACCACCTGTTCCTCATCCACCAATCACCGCTGCAGTTCAAAAGACCGTGCTCTAACTGTGCTTCGGCCTGCTGTTGTGCTACAGTAGAAACTCTGCCCAGCTCTTCTCTCCTTCCACCCCAGGAAGAACCTCTCTGCCTCTCACCTGCCACGTCCAGCTCTGTCACGGCGTCACCCCTTCACCCAGGAAATCCGACACCACCCTAGAACTAGCCATGTTTACTGCATGGAAAATAAAGAGTACAGCAAAGCATCTTACTAAATACAAAAGGAGTGTTTACATAAATTAGTGGAGAAAGTGCATAAAAGTTTGTATTTACATGTGTACATGTCTATTATGTCGCTATGGTTACAGTACAGTCATCAAGGTGAGTGATGTAAGTCTATAATTGTTCAGTTTGTTTTCATACAAGTATCGCAGCGTTACTAGCTCTTGCAGCTCACTTTTTAAGGCTGACATATGAAGGTTTTCAGTCCGTAACCTTGTAGCTTGGTGCCCCAGTAGGTTCTCTGAGGCGAGCTGATCCTGGGATAAATAAATCATCAGCGCTCCCTTCTGATATGATGTTGCACAGGAGCGGGTTTCCTAACGCGTAACATGTAAACGAGGTTCCAAATTTGGCCTCCCCTCCCCCACGCCCCTCCCTCATCTTCTTTCATTATCAGATTTTATTTTAAAAACAAATGCGGATGAAATCGGACACCAAGTAGCTTGAGAATTAAGCCTAAAATGTTAATTAGATGCAGGCTAAGCCTCTTGTGTGAGGCATATAGTTTGAAAGCATAATTAATATGCATGTAGTTAGCGTATAAGCTACAAATCCCTGTTGAGTAAGTGTGGTGTTCTTGTCACAGCCGGGCTGTTTATGCATAGAAACAAGTAGGAAAAACAGCCACAGTCAGCATCTGCCTCTTCGTTCTAGTGCTTTATAATACGAAACTCAAATTATGAGCAGCTAGTTATCAGTAAACAGAGTGAGAGTAGGGGAGAAATTGTCTCTCAGAAGATTTGAGATCATTGTTTCCTAACGCAGCCAATCAGCGCAAAGACTGGCGAAAGCATCGTTAGTTTTCTCTGTTGAAATCTTCATCACATTTTGTGTGGAAAAGTACTTGAATTTATCCCAAAATGAAAATAAGGCTTGTCTCAAAAAGCCCGTAGAAGTGGAAAATTATTCATCTTGAAAAAGTTTCCGGGCCTTAAAAGTTACAGAAGATGATTACAAGTGCAGGTAATTTAAGATTTTCTTGCAGTTTTCATTACAAACCCGATCATTAATTAAAAGTTACACGCTTGAATGAAATTTGGTTAAAAATGAGTTTTGTTTAATTTTAACTTGTTTCTGTTTCCTAACTGTGTTAATGAAAGAGCCTGAGGTAACACTGGTATAATAATTACATTTACAATGAGTAATTGCATGAATAATTCATTGTTGAGGGTTATTTGATTGCTGTAGAGAAAACGCTCCTACAAAGAGCAAAATAAAGAAACGTGTCCTTGAAGAAGTTTTCAATCATCGTGTAGCAGTGCTGAGGTGGACGCCGTGAACGTTGAGTCTTGAATATGTCAAATAAAGTACAATATGTGAATAAGATGTGGAGGAGGTGAGGTTTTCTTCAGGACGTGTAGACCTACCATGACAACACCCATTGGTCTGTGGACTGGACAACTGTTTTGTAGCATCATGGACATTGCCATCTTGGTTTCAAAGCCAGATGGGACTGTATCTGGATGGGAGTGTGGAGCCGGTGGGTGACTACCTGGCTGCACTCGGTTTTGACGTATTACAGCTAAACAGCACGCTGAAATGTTTATGAAAACGCTTGAAGCGAGAAATGGGCAGCGCGGTCGCAGAGCTTTGATTCATATTTGATCAGCGCTGCCTCGTTTGACAGTTTGATCTGAGTTTCATGAGCGCGGTGCGTCGTGCTGGACGGACTCACTGAGAATGACTTGTCAGTCACAAGCTAGCCATACAATAAACCACACACTGCTTTATTGTCTATTTTACTCTAAATGGTACCATAATTTACAAAATGAAAGAAGACTTGAAACAAGTGATTGAGACCATAAAATCATAAGGAAACTTTTTGCTGAGGTAATAAATCAATGGGGGGGAATAGGGTAATTTCCCTGTAAGACTTCATATATTTGGTCTAATTTTGTCCATTAAAACAACTTTCTAAGTTATTTTCTTTTGCCATCCTGTCATCAATTTTCAAATAATCCAAGCAATTAGCGCTTTGAGGAAGAAACGTTTCAACAGGTTACATCTAAAACTCCCCTTGTCCTTTGAATCAGAGGCTTTTTTCAAGCTTGCAATTACCATTTCCTCCTCTTCTGTTATATCGAACCATCAGACCAAAACCAGCACACAGGATATTTTAAGTACTCTACAGTATTCACCCTATCCATTTTTGCCACTTTTACAGGGCCTGTGGTGTTGCAAGATAGTATCCTGAAAGTCTACAGGTTGTAAATTTTAAATCACGCCAGCACAACCTGATTCTGCTTACCCAAGTGGCCTTGCAGCAAAACCACAGCACTGTGGGCAGTTCATTTTAAAGCCAAGAAGCGTGTGGCACACAGCTGAGGCTGGAAGCTAGACAGCTAGCTGTGAGCCTCATGTGCCAAAGGCACCAGAAAAAGCCATTCACTACCACAGCAGGGTTCAATGGGAAGGAACAATAGCAGGCAAGCATCCCTTCGACTCTCCCTTGCCCTCTGCTTTCAGGAGAATGTGTTTAAGGAAGACCTGCATGGCTGCCAGAGTAGTACCGGTCTGCTCTCGCTATCAGCTCCTGCAGAATCTGATTATGAAGGATGCCCATGGCTTCTGCCTCGCATGCTGGGTGCTCTCCTTCCAGAGGCACCTGTGCCTACTAAGTGAAACCAAAAATGCTCCAGTTTGGCTGAAGCGAGAGAGCGTGTAGCCTTGCTTTGGGGACGAGCCTGGACACACATGCACGCATTTATTCTCACCTCTTTTCTTATGAGTGCACCATTTAAGTGCCTGTTAGGATCTTTACCTCAGATGATTAAGCCATACCAAAACTAACCTTTGCTTCACCCTCCGGCACAATCCTAAGATGTACTGACAGAGTCCAACATGTATAACAGGTCTGCATAATTGATAACTTACCCTTACATTTCACCTTCACCTTAATGAGTCTAAAGGATGATCTCATTATCACTCTCTACCTGGGGGCTTGTTTTGCTGATAGACATACAACAGAAATGAGCAATACAGATCAAATCCATAACTCTCTTTGTGCGTCACATGTAGGTGGAAAAAAAATCCAGATCAGAAATATAAGACAGAATATTCCGATTTTATTTAATACCTGAATGATATGCCTCACTTTTCATACAAATCTGCAGTTTTATGAGCGAAATGTGGCAGACTACAGAAGGAAATGCATTTGTGATGATGCATTTATCATTTCACACCAATCTTTTGATAAGGCTCCGGCTCCACTGGATTTGATTGACTTCCTGGAGATGTGTAGCAGATACGTATTAATCTGCGACATTAAATGGAGCTAAACTTTTATTCAAAGGTTTGAAGATTAAAACGACAAAATCGGGAATGAGTTGGGGGCACAAAAGCAAACATTAAATGCCCGTGTCTGGTGTATTGTGCGGTCTATACTGAGCAAGATACTTAAAATGGATTCTTCAAAAATAGAACTGACTTCAGTGAAGTGCCACTCAGCTATGAAATTAAGAGTAATCAGTCTAATGAAGCAGTTTTGTTTCCAAATTTAGATTATGACTACAGTATATACCACTGTGCTCTGCCTTGTCCTTAAGTTATAGCCTTCATTCATTCATATTAAAGCTCTACCAACTGAATACCTCTCACCTCACCCTCTCCAAGCATGCAGGAGAACCTACGGTGGCCGTGAAACTTCGAACGGCCCTATCTAGAGCCCGAGTTTGGTTTGTCTGCTGCAGAAAAATGGCGCTGTAACAACACACACCACCTTAAGACACATGCAGCTTGTAATAAAACATAATACACCATAACTTGCGTGACAGGTGACCTGTGGCTGTGCGTTTCCCAGTGAAATGGTGGACAGGCATTTATATTTGCCTTTAACTCCGACTGCAGGGGCACAATTCCTAACTGCTGAGTTAATTTTTCATTTTCAGCAACACACAGGCATCAGTGGTAGCACATCAGAGGTGACAAAGACTTATGCAGAGGTCTTTAATACATCAAAATCAAAGACATCCCAGGTGTTTTTTCACACTCTCGCATGCAGGCATAGAATTGGGAAACATACAGGGCTGGAATACAAATCACGCTCTGTACATTTCATAAATGGCCTTGGAAACTCCTGAGGACAAATTGACAATTTCATGTGATTTTTTTTTTTTTTTCCCAGCACATCCACTGCTGACAAATAATGACGCTAGCCATTACATAATCTCACTCTGTGCAGTGTGTTCAGTTGTACCTAGCAGCTCCTTTGCTATTATGGGCACTCAGAAAACAGCAAGGGAGAGGAGGCAGTGACCATTCCCATTAATATATACTGTATATGTCCACCGTACTCTCTCATCTAAAAGCTGAATCCATTACAGTCATCAGTTTGGAGTAAATGCTGTATATTTAATATAAATGCTGTGTGTCTTTTCCAGATTACAGATATGAGATTTATGACTAAATAAGCTACAAATACAAGTTAAAGCTTCAAGAAAAACATACCGAGTTCATATTTATTTTGTATTTTAAGAGTCAAAAGACGCTGAACTCTGACAACATAACCCATCACCCACAAAACAAAGAATATTAAACAGCCAAAAGCCAAATCTCATGTTCGTGTTGGACACCGATGCTCATGGAGAGAAGATGAACAAAAATTAGTTTGAAGACTTGAAGAGATGACAGCGTTCTGGGGAAACTGGCATATGTGCCACATAAAGATATTTTTTTTAAATACCATTAAAAGCCACTTAACTGATTTAGTTTTAGCCGCACGCAATTTAGTCCCAGCAGTTGCAGTTGGACCAATTTCATGCTCCTGTGACTGAACAAAGTACTTAAACGGTTCAACATCTGCGAGTTTGCGCCGAGATGTCCATTATCAGGGATCCAAAAGCAGCCCCGTCCCCACCTGTATCCTCAGCCGCACTTATGCTCCAATGGCAGCGCACAGAAGAACAGCAGCGCTGCGTGCAAACAAATTAATTGTCTTGTACTCGTGTTAATTAATTATCAAAAGGGCACAATCAGCCTCTCTCGGTCCGACAGTGCTCCTGGCCGTGTAGTGGCCAAGAGAGTCCCGCTACTTTGTGGTGAAAAGGTCATCTGCCTCGGTCTCTGTGGGCGCCGGTGGCAGTCACACACACCGAAATGGAAACATCCCCGTGTGATGTGACAAATAATCTGACCGCTGTTAACAAGGTAAGTACATCAGTCGAGTGTGCGTCTGCTCAGAGGGACATTTCTTCATCTTCTTCTCTCCTCTGCGTCCTCCTCTTTTTGTCTTTCATTTGGGAGAGGGTCACTGCACTGTTTACCCCCCCTTTCAAAGCCAATTATTTTTTTTCATCAGGATGTAACGATGTGAGCTATTTTCCTCCAGCTCCTTGTCACTGACTGAACGCAATTAATTCAATGCAGAGGCCAACATTTTCTTCAAGACTCCTCTTTCTCGAAACTTAATTGGAAGAGTAAATGCTTTGCGAGACGCCACTGCGGCGCCCTGTCAGTAAATTGGTGAACTCGGGTTTCCTGTCCGGGCGTGCGTCTGTCTCGCCGGCTGTTTGACTGTCTGTGTGTGTCCGAACCTTTGACCTGACAATTCATACTTTTGTTTACCTCTCTTGACAAGACATCAGAAATGAGTATTACTTGGAGGGGAAGAAAAGCACAGTGAGTGAATACAGAACGGCTGTAATTGGGTCTTATTTCAGAGCCAGACAACACAGAGCAAAGCGCCTCGGTTTGCATGAGAATTACAGCAACTGTTGACTGTTATTTTGATGAGGACGACTTTGACTGTTCAACTCCTTGCAAGCAGGCAAACAGACAAACAACCAAATGCGGTCCGCGGGGGCACAGGTAAGAAATCCAGGCCTCTCACAAGGAATATTAATCTTTGCCTGGGATGACTGTGGCCTCCTTTGCATCATGACAACCAGGGTGACACGATGATGAGTCCTTAAATATATAGAGATTAAAACAAGGAAAATTCTAATGCTAACAGGTAATAACACTCACAGTTACCACCTTGGTTAATATTAGGATAGATTTGAGGAACTGAACTGACATAAATCATCTCAGATGCTTTCAGTAGAAACAATCTGGGAGAACAATGGAAACTAATTTATCTTGCTCATTAAGAGCACACCGCCGATTTAGCATTAGCACTCCGGAAACATTGTCCGGCTCACAATAGACACTTCTTAGAAAAGGAGCAAAATCGATGCAGCAGGATCAACAATACTCCACGCATTCTTCTTCCTTGTCAAAACTTGATCACGTCCACGTCACCCACAATGCAGCTGAGATTTTGGCGTGCTATGCTAGCAGCTGCTAATGTAGCCGACATGGGGATTCAGGGGTCGGTTCACTCCTTTCCAGCTTCACCCTGAAGATTCCCTGCAGTCTAATTAAGAGTAATTCCATCTCACAGATATCAGACCAAACTGTACTTAAGTATGTTTGCTTTGGGTAAATTCACAGAGTCGTGGCAGGTGTATTAATAAAGCTGAAAACAGACAGAAGCGTGACTGTCTGAATGTCAGCTTCAATGTATCTTGCTCTTGCATTGTTTAATGTCAGATCTTGAACTGACAATACGCCCTCTGAGATTTTTTACTAATCAGTGTGATATAATTTTACCACAGCCAAGTCCCACGTAAAAAGGCTTCACTCTGTTTACCTGACTCGAGGTAAAGAGTAGGGCTCGTGAGTTAGGCGCTTACTTTTCGTATCTCCAGAAGCTGATCTCAGTTTGTGACACTGGTTCCTGAATGAAAGTCAAGAAGACACTTTATCTCCTTTAAACCCTGCGCTGGTTCTAACATCTGCTTTATTACTGTGCAGATCCCCTTTCAGTCTATGGATAAAGCTTTATACGTATAGAAGCATACTGCTGAGCCGCAGTACAAAATAAATAAACCACGGTATCTTATAATAAGAGCATCCTCTTGTTATAATGAGATGCTTTTTTCACGACACTATAAGCACTAGATCTCATAAGCCGGAGCTGAAGGTTAGACAGAGGAACAAAGACGAGCGGAACATGGCGTCCCATAAAGAATAGTGCAGCTCTCGAATTTCACTTTGCTTCCCTCTCTAATAGACTTGACAAAGTCCTTTGTAGTATCCGCATACTGATGACAGTCCCATTAAATATTATATTCCTCAGTGAGAGCACAATCCCATTGTGTCTTTGCTCTGAAAGGGAGAAAGAGTCGACTGGTTCATTAGTGTTTTGTGCTGTTGCATTTTAACCTGATAGTTCGCGCTGTAAAAATGCAGCTCGTGCTGATAATCGCCTCACTGTTTGTCTTGGTTGTTATAGGTTCATGAAGACGAGTGTGGGTTACTGCTGATATATGAATATTACACACACAGCAGCTTAAAATGATCATCATGAAGATTTTAGTGCAGATTTGTGACGGTTTTGGTAGACAGAAGATTGTGCGGCCAAACAAACTCACATCGCTTCAATAAAGAAGGCAGCGAATGTCATGAACAACCGAGAGTTGATTTCATATTGATATTTAAAACTGATCCACCACAAAACAAAGTTGAAAATGCTCTTGTCTTGTTTTGTAGTTGTATTTATGTTCTGTGTTCGATTTGAGCTGGTGATGGAAACTTTGGTTTGACCCACGTCCTATTTTCTTAGACGGAGGGGCAGAGTTAATGATCTGTCCTGCAGCCAGCCACTGGGGGGCAATCAAGATGTTTTGTTGTCCGTCTTCATATACAGTCAGTCAATGCTCTGACACACTGTGAAGAGAGTCTACGCTAACTAGCGCGGCTGATCAATGAGATTAATTAAAGACGGTAAATAGCTGGATTATATGCAAGAATTGTTTCCTGTGGAGAAAGGCGAGCTCTGCCACTAACAATTAAAACTATAATAACATTCAGTAATTAGTATCAAAGATGTGGATTGATTTCATTAAAAATACTCAACGTATACTTACTCTGAACCTTCTACAGTAAGTCATGAAACCTCAGCTGTTAAGCCGAGGCTGGTGTGTTTTTGTTTATATATCTGCAGGACCTCTAAGAGTCGAACACGAGGATTCTCTGCAGGGTGACTGCTGTTCATGTCAGTAAGCCCTGCCTCGTGTCCCAACAGACTGCTGTGGGTCAGTCAGCCCGGACAGAGTGCAGCCGCTGACGGGAACAAAGGGAGGAATGAAAATGAAGGTGCCACATAAACACGTGGGAGATCCATTCGACGGAGTGCGAAACCTAAAATGCGGTGGTCGACAGTTTTTTTTTTTCTTTCTAACTGACCCGGCCCACACGAGCACATTTCCAACCTTTTAAAATATGCATGACGGTGAGAAGACAAAAGCGCTCTCCTGCGATGATTTTACTAAACCCGTATTCAGATATTAGCAAACGCAGGCAATTCAAAAAGGCTTTCAAGTGTATTTTCATTTTGAATGATTCGATATAATCCTTCCACCTCAAGCTCTAGATTTGTAAATGTAACCCATTTATTGTAATGAGCATTAAATCCCCTTACAGTTATGTCTGCACACTCCATTTATTTTTGATTAAAATATCCTGCATGATTTCTGCACACTCCTTGACAAAATGGTAATTAAAGAATACAAGTCTTTTCATTGCTTTAATAAAGGAAATTAATTCAGTCCATAGTGTGTTTTGTATTGCCACAGGATCCCGTACACTACTGCCACTCTTTACACTGGGCCCCAAATGATGACTACATAGAAAAGTTCATCCAATTTAACTCAAAATATCACTCAAAGCAGAGAAAAGAGTGTTTCATGTTATTTATATTCTTCTTAAAATGATTATATTCGTTCATAAATGGCTTTTTGTAATCAGACCTTAGTGTGACGGGTGAAAATATTCTAATAAAAATGAGTTCATGTTTTCCACATTGCTGCATGTTGCATCCTGATCCCAGCCAATAAATAATACACTAACACATATTGATTAATGCACCCTGAGAGGAAATACTTTGGATGTGAGGAAAGGCCCAAAAGCCCACATGTTTTGAGCTCTGCCTCTGATTGGCTCTTTATGGCCGAAGGCAATGAGTGGTCCTGGTGCTGTTCTAATGGGGATTACATACCTGAGTTATGAATTATGATTCTCTGCAGCTTCATTCTTTATTTAATTTGCAAAACTAGCAAATAGCACCGTGAATCACGCTAGTGCAGAAGTGGAAAATGTGTGCTGTGTCTTTGGCAAAGCAGGCGCTGCTTATCTTTTTACAAAGAGCCCTGACGTGTCAAAAGGTTGATATGATTGATATTTCTTATTTCAGATATTCATAAAGGGCATTCCTTTAACCTTGTAAGTCTCTTTCTGATACACCGGCATGGCTGATAAACAGCACAGACCTGAAACCTGAGTGTGTATCTCAGCAAACATGACAGCGTCTCCCGTGTTTATGGTCACATATGTATAAATCATGTCAGGTGAGACATCATTTTTTTATTCATCTGTGTATCTCCAACAGCATCCATTAAAAGTTATGCGGCATTAAACTGGAAGAAAGGTGGATTTTAAGCCCGATGACTGCTTGTCAATAACGACGTTATTACAGAGTGTGATATTGGATTAAAAGAAATTATGCTGGCTGTGATTTAATTGCATAATTTTTTTCCATCACCTCTCCTCTACCCACGCGTTGGCGCCTATCTCTAATTATTTACTATCCAAGTCTTAAGATAGACCTCTGCAGCCTTCTGAATCGCCTCATCGACAGCGAGTTAGGTCACGAACACCTCCAGGCGTCGATAATTACGATCTGACACGTCCTGCATGGCAACACGCTGACCGTCAAGTTTACTTCGCAGCCACAAAGACCAATGTGCTATGACACTGTTGACATGTGACACCAAATGAGATCGAATAAAAAGACGACGCGCTGCAGTTTGTTGCCAAAGCGGATTAACGGGCTCTGACGGCTCAATGAAAGCAGAGGTAAACACTCTTGGTGATAAGGTGCTAGAATTTGCTTCAAGGAAAGTTTGATCACTCTTCTTAGACGTCCAATGTATTTCTTAGAAACTGTAAAGCATTTTATATTGAGCCTCCCAAAGGCTTGGATGTGATCTGAAAAGTAAATTAAATTAGACAGTGCTTAAGGTGGAGACGGTGCAGTAACCGTAGTTATGATGAATGAATGGTGACAGTTGTCTCCAGCGCTGTGTGTTACATGAACTTGTACAGAATTTTGTCTGACAACTGCAGTCAGACGCTAATGCATCAATAACACATTATTACTTTCCTGTCTGGTGCAATCTGCAATAACCTACATTTCTCAGGTGTATTTATTTACCAAATGAGTGAGATGGAGAGAGAGAGAGAGAGAGCGGGGGAGTGTGTGGGGGGTTTGCAGGAAGTCATGTATGTGTTATGAATCCAAAATGCCATTAAAGAGCGCCACGGCGTACGTGGATAAATAAGTGCATGCAGTTAAAAGAGCCCAAAAGAGACTTCTGCTGGCCGAGCCGCTAAGTTCCAGTTCAGCCTACCTTCAATCAGGATAAAATCATTTCATTTTTGTGTCTGACTTTCCAAATGCATCAAATTCTGAGTCGTTTTGTGAAGGTCGTGATGCTCCAAACAATGCACCCAGTGTTGTACATCCACTTCTTTTACACTGTAAGCTTTTTGGGTCAGTGTGCGTCACATGATGGCCGCCACTGCTGTCAATGGTTTAGCCCGCTATGTCAAATTGGCTTCAAAGCCCGGGCGTTCCTCCTTGAGGCTGAGCCGTTTGTTCTAAATGTGCAAAGTTTCATCACAGTGGACAGGACTGGACATCACATCACTGCTGTTTGCTCTAGATAACGCTTCCCTCAGTTTCACCAACATGGCAGACGGCTTTATGATTTCAAACATGTGATACATGTTCTACACTTCCTCCGTTTTAGGGGCTGCGTGACGTTAAGAAGATGAAGCTATTGTTGGTTCAGAGCTAGTTGGTACTAACGATGTCTTGTCTAATATCATACATACTTGCTATATAGTTCATTTGAACTGTGTTTGCCAAGTATATATAATATATAATATATATCAGAATATCCTATACAGAACACTCAAAATATTGCATTATCAAAGGCGGCACTGTCCTTTGTTTCCAAGAACATTTTTGTTGCTATTTGATACTTTATAGTCCTCCATATAAAATGAATAAATGAAGAATCTGGACACAGTTTATTCATGTTTAATTCCTTCTGTTGTTCAGCACTGGGCTGGACAGGTCCAGGAGGGGGTTAAGAAAACGTCTGCGTCTGAAACCATTCACTGTTAAGTTCCACTTCACGTAGTAGTGCGAATTGTCATGCCAGGTATAGCAGACTATTCTATAATGCAGTGCATAAAGTGTAGAGATTAAACTGTATATTAAACGACTGCAACACTAAAGAAATGACCCCAGTGGTGTATTTTTATCCATCTGACACATTATAGTCCCCTACACAGAATTCCTCTGTGTGGTGAGTAGTGCTGTTGTCAGTTTGTTCTAAATCGTGCCACACTCTCTAATTGGGGGTTGTTGAGAATATGTTCTTTGTTTGTTTGTTCTAAATATTTTTTTTACCGCCTCAGTTTCACACAGATAGATAGAAGAGAAACTGGTTCATCTCCCTCCCTTTCTGCAGTAAGGTCAAGGCTTGGTGATGTTAAGAGTGTCATACTGTTGGGTGTGCAGTAGATTTCACTTTCAGAACCATATGCAGGACTGCGTAATATTAAAAGCATAGCTGTGTCTCTATTCTACACTACTTATTAATTATGTACTATAAAAACTGTCTCAGTATCAACATAATTAACCGTTTTATTCTAACAGGAAATAATCCGATATGTAATGACAATCAAACTGTGACGGCAAGACTTGAGAATGTCACCGCTAATTGTCACTAATAGAGACAGAAATGTTGTTTTCAAAGACTTCATAGTTAATTTGTTGCTTTCTGAGTTGTTCATAAAACTGTTTCACCATCATCCACAATTTGTTGAGATGTTTTCCGTCTGTGAGCATCGCCTCCAAACACAACGTGGATAAGAAAACACACACGGTGTGTAGAGTTGCGCTACGATACACCGATACACTGACCAGGGCAGTATAAAGGAATGGCAGAGTGATGTTGTGTATCACATTGTTGGTCGGTGTTGGGTTGTCCTACTGTTGAGATGGACAACAAAGTAACCAAGTTACATAGAGGAAGACGTCCGTGTGCGTTTGCTTGACCCACAGCCTGGAACTAAGTATGTAAATGGGGTGGCTAAAATATTAGAAACACATAATGCAGTCCACCATAACCTCAATAATAAACATAATAGTTAAATTGATACCTCTCTAACAGTGTCGACAAAACTGACACATTAAAACTTTGTTAAAATAGTTTGTATGATGATCTGAAGTTCAATGCACTTCATGCGACGAGAGAGCAAAGACGATTTCTTATGTACCAGGTCTGTAATCTGTGAGAACATCATGGGCGACCGACCGTTCTCCCTGGAGGAATACACCTCAGTGTGATGCTCACCAGCTGAACATAGTTGTGGACACGGTGGCGCCTTTAGCTATCAACACATGTTGTATAGGTACAAGTGAAATACAAGCTAACAGTGTGGCAGAGCTGCTGCATTGAATCACACTGGACTGTAGCTAATGAATGTTTTCAACAGTAAATATAATTAAGACGTGCGCAGTGTAATTGAAGTGCGGATCAGATCAGAATACTTGATCTGGAGTGTCACTTCAACCTGCACAGGATTAATATGCAACTGGGACACAGCTATGGAGACTGTACTTTCAGCACCATGGACAGGGTCCGTCCACAGCCCGGCTCTGTCCGTGGTGCTGAAAGACGCCGCAGCACGCTGAGTGCCGTGCTGTTGCTTGTTTGTCATCTTCGTCACATTTCTGAGCCATGACGCGGCTGTTTGTTCGTCCTGGACGTGCACACACTTCCAGCTCCATCACCGCGGACCGTGATGCAGTTTTTTTTTTTAATGTGTCGTCTTATACGAGCTCCACGCACATACGTTCATGACCACCCCCACTGTAATAACCTGCACGCCTCTCCCACCCCCCCTCTCATACGAGAACAGAAGCATGCGGTGTATGAAAGCTTGCATGCGTCTCACTGAATGAAATGAATGCCTCCGCGGCTTTGACACAAACCCAGTGAGCTCTGCATCTTTAAAACAGAAAAAAAAAAAGAAAATCAACAACAACAACACGGGAAAACACACAAGCAGCTCAGTCATAACTGTGGGATGATAAGGACTACCTCTTTTTACTTTTGGAGAGAGCCAAGCCGTTAGGAGAGCATTCAGCATCAGCTGTTCAACACTGGTCTCTCATTGCTGGAAGTCGGGGCTGAATCAGTCACATGACAGAACTGGAGGCAGAGATCTAGAGAAAAGGCACAGCATTTCGGCTTGCACCGCCATACTGTATTTTGAGCCATATCACATTTTTATTGCAACATTTTACTCCCGCTCGGTGAGTACCTTTCCAATGGCTTTTTTGTAAGCATTTTTTGTCTTTTTAATTGCCCCCCTTTTTTTATTTTTCCTCCTTTTGCTGGTGTTTGAATTTGAGCATTGACATGGTGGTTTTGAGCGTTTTTCACATCCAGGCTTCAAGTTTTTAGCATGCAGTTATTCTGATCGAGAGTGCCGAGAGAAACGGGGTGAACGGGGTGCGAGATCGGTCTCTGAGAAAGCCTTTACTTGCTTGCAGTTTTGTTTCGAGGGTCGAAACCAAGCAGCTTTTGTCGGTATCTGAGATTTTTCAAACATTTATTGGTGGTTTTGAAACATTTTTATTTTTCCTGTTTTCTGTCGACTTTTGCTGTTGCTATGCTTTGGTTTGCATTTTGCAGTGTTGTTTGTTGCCTTCGAGTTTTGTGATTTTGCTGTCTCGGTGGATCTCACCGATCAGAAAAAAGAAAAGAAAAACCCCTTTGCTTTTACTTTGTTTCCTCTTTTCTTTATGAAAAAAACGGAGTCATTTTTAAAGCCTGGTGACGTTTTAACGTGATACTTTTCTTGCAGCTGAGCTCACAGGTTTGTTGTTTTTGTGTTTCTCTCTTTTTTCGATTTCATTATACTTTTGCTGGTGGCAGTGTCAAGTATTTTTGGATGTTGTCATTTTTTTTTGACTAGATGATGCTGGGTGGACGAGGGGAGTTTTGATTCTTGGGGGAGTTCAATGCGTTTTTGTTTTCTGTTTCAACGAGGATGAACAGACATTTTCCCTTTTGCAGGTATATATATAATAACATGAGTGGATAAGTGACACGTTTCTGTATTTACAATAAAGAATGAGGTGACAGAAATATGCACCTGTGGCTGACGTGTTATTTCGCCAGGCTGGCTAAATTGCTCATTAGAGAAGGCATTCTTTATCAATGTTATCTGAAGGTTACCTGATCTGATCGATAATGCTTCATTAAAAGAAGAAAAAAAAAAACACGAGTGACGTGATCAACAGTTCAAGAAGAAGGATTTGGAAATCACACGCAGGTCGTTTTGATCACAATGTTTCCTTTGTGTTTCAACAATCTTCACGTCGCCGCAGCTGAGGAATAAATGTAAGTAGCTGCATTCAGGTCCCTCGGAAGGATGCACTGTAACGACTGTAACGATCTCCCACTGATAAACTAGCAAAACTCCATCCATGCATCGACTTGGAGGGGCAGAGAGAACAATTTCCTTTGCTGCAGCAGGCGGTTTTCCTCAAACTGCAGTAGGCTGTGCTTCCAAGTTGGGTGAAATAATTAGGATAAGCACTATCTCATGGGCAAAGTGGCGCTCTTAAGTGCCCTCCTTATTGCTGGACTAACTCAAATCGGCTTTGGTAGGCCTGGATTCATAAATACTTTTTGGATTTGTCACATCTGATTTTGCAGGAAATGAATAGAGTTAAAATAGGACTTAGGGGGTATTAATCCTCCGAAAGGAAGCAGGTTTAACTTCAGATTATTGGCGTGCTGCAGGAGATGCAAACATGAGTAAATACATGTCAGGTAGCCTTAGAAGAGAGAGCATGGCTTGTAACCAGGTACTAGAATAATTCATGACAGTGTTTTTGTAGGCTACAGTACTGCTGTATCTGTGTGTAGACGCCGTGCATGATGCCTCCTCTGCTCAGCAGAAACCCTCAATTTGACTTTTTTCTGGCCTGTTCCCAAACCGGCGTCTGGCTTTAAGAGTTCAGCTTGTGCATCACATCTCTCCATTTTGATCCATATGTACCCACTTTAACAGAACACAGTACAATATTGTAAGCCTATAAAATATATGAGAGTGGAGCATTAAGTCTGAGTGTAGACCGTTAAGTCCCAGTGTCATTAAACAAGCAGAATGCAGAACCAGGCAGGTAAACTTACATTTTTAATACAGCAAACTCTCATTAAGATGATACATCTCGTTTTGTATTGACAAGCTGCCATCATGTATCGATTGCTCAGAGCCTCAGGGAGATTTTAATGTTTTTTTTTTTCTTTAATTGTGAGACTCTTTAGGAACAGTAGTCCAATCAGGAAGACATCCCTCAGTGTCTTTACATTCAGTGGTTGAATCACAGACCCCCTTAGAGACCGAGCTGTCGTCAAAGAGGTTCAAATGTGTGAATTTACCATCCAATCCGGCAATTATCGAGAGGAAGGGTGCATCAATTCAATCCACTGCTGCAATGCATCATCAGGTTACATATTTTGCACCTGATTAAATCTGATTCTGATGAATCTAAAACGCTGCTAAACACGTTGAAGTCTAACACTCCATCTCATCATTTCCAGCCCCTTTATTAGCCTCAAACTACAGAATCTCATTGTGTTGATGTTTTCAGCAACTTCCTCAAAGCAACACACTTTCCCCTCCGTTCATCTCTGCAGAATGGAGCCCAGACGTTAAATTCAATCATGAGCGGGGCTTTTATAACACATCTGTAGCTGTGTGAGCACTAATCCGTTTGTAACGTTTCACTAAAAGCTCCTTCAATAACATACCTTCAATTTCAATACATTCCCATCGATTCAGACATTTCAGATCTCCCCTTTACGAGCCTCACATCGCAGCATCGCAGCCCAGCGACATTTCTTCACGCTTCTAGTCGACAGAGGTGTTTCTGCCACGCCGCCAGAGCATGAGCTCCTGGACATCTCTCCTGCTAAGCATTATGATAGCTTCTATTACGTCCTGCGGTGTTGTGTCTCCCCTCCAGGCAGGTTTCCTGTTATCTAGGCCAAGCCAGACCTGCACAGGAGACTCGCAGAGAAAAAAAAATATGATAGCTCATGAATGGATATACCTCTGATACCATGAATAAAACATCATGCAAGAGCAACTTGTACACACCAAGCATGTGCTTAACTATGGGATGTGCGTCTGCATGCATGCCTGTTGTCGGGGTGAACGTGAGTCTTACTGAAACAACACTTTCAGCTTGACTGAGTTGGACGGATGGAAACATGAGTAACATGCTGTGCACCGCATCTTACACACACATGTTGTGTAGCTGTTATGGGATGTGCAGTGACACATGTTTCGAACACTGTAACCCACAAAGATAAATGTTACACGCACAGATAGCTCTGCTCGGCTCGTTTAGTCTAATTTTAGTCCACACGTGCTGCATCCTTTACTACCACAGTGTCAGCTATTGGCAGCGGTGGAGTGTTCAGATCCTTCACTTACACAATACTCTGTTACAAATGAAAGTCCTGCATTGAAATGTTACTTCAGTAAGTCCTGTACTTAAAGTAATAAAAGTAACAGTACCTAATGCTGACAAATGCTCTCTGCGACTGTTACAGTATTATATAAGCATATAAAAGCAGGATATTGCTGCAGCTTATTTTATTATTTTTATGTTTAAGGCTTCGACTAATGATTTTTTTTCACGATTAATTCATCTGCTGATGATTTTCTCCATTAACTGATCGGCTGATTGATTGTTTGGTTTGCGAAAATCATGAAAATATTGAGAAATGATGGAAACCTGGAGTCCAAAGTGACGCTTTCATAATGTCTGTTCTGCCCAACCATCAGTCCAAAGAAAGTAAAGTAAATGTACTTTGTTCCGTTCCACCACAGACTATTTTGTAGTTTGAATTAGAGACAGGAAAGAACTTTAAAATCACTGATAATCAGTTCCAATCGACACGTTTGTCTTTTTCAGTCACTGTAAGATGTTTGAAAAGATTCTGAAGCAGCAGCGGAGCTTTAGTTCGGGTTCGTTTGCCTTCCCGATCCGTAAATACACACGTGTGTGGTTGAAGGTTTCATTGTAATTATGATGATCTAACATCAACCTATAAAGTGTGTTTACACTGTTAAGCCCACACATTTCTTTAATCCATTACTCATATACGGCATAACTCATGTCTGAGGGAGATGGATTAGATTCAGAAGTGTGGGGTCAAAGAAAGAAAGAAAGAAAGAAAGAAAGAAAGAAAGAAAGAAAGAAAGAAAGAAAGAAAGAAAGAAAGAAAGAAAGAAAGAAAGAAAGAAAGAAACTAAATCCTAATTTCTGTATTTGTCTACATTTACATCAAAGTAGATCCATAATAATGGTATAACTAAAACAAATAACTGAATAAATTCTTTGTTAATTATTAATGTACTCCAGTTTATGTATTAAGTATTTAAAATTTAGCTTCTTTTAATGACACTGTAGATAAAGAAAGCTGTATTTGTTTAAAGAGCACCGTCCTTATTCATTATGAATAAAAACATCAATTAAAATGGTAGATTTTCCTCTTTTTTAACATAAAAAAGCATACAGGTGAGATGAAAGTACTTTTTTTCAGTCGAAGCAACCTCCAGCAGGAAGAAAGGCAGTGTTCATGTAGCCTGAGAGACAAAATCCAGGGCAAAAAGGTTCCTAATTGACTCCTAAAGCACATTAACTGGAGGCGACCTTCATGAGCATATCCACGTTTTCATCAGCTCAGAGCTTCTTTCATCTGGAGTTTGGCAGCTGGGCATTTAACTACATCTCCATGACCCGCAGTATCGAATTCAAACCGGCATTCACGTCATGTTTTACTCCGTCCATGAGGCATTCTCTGCCTGCTCCCCCCTTTAACAGATAAACAGCTTACCTTTGGCATCGCTCATTCTGCTGAAACGAGCGTTAAGTACTTTACCGTCCTTTTCTGAGCTGTTAATTTGATAAGTGAGGGGATCTCACACTTCATATTCTGGGCAATTAAATCCATATCTGACGAATAGGGTCAGACTGAATGACTTCCCAGTGTCTATTATGGGAAGCATTTGAGTTATAGAGCGTCACATAAATGAGCCGTCTGCACCGACGTGATGAGACCTGATTGTATTTTTAGAATTTCACATGAAAGCAAAGTTAGAAAAACTGTTTTTTTAATTAATTAAGTAAATCAATATATATATGTTTAAAATTAGAAAACAAATCACAGAGTTAGAGCTGATGTGTGTGCATGAGCAGTTTGAAAATGGCCAAAAGAGCCACAGTCACTGCCGTGTTGTTCCTTATCGAGAGCTAACAAGTTCACAGAGGAATGACTTTTTCTATTTTTAGAAGGAAATAAGGTTCAAGCGGCCTGATAAGCAGCAGAACATCAACCCACAAAGAGGGAATTTACACTGTTTTCCTTCTCTGGTGTGCTGATATCGATTCAGCCAGCCTGAGAGCTTCCAGGCCACATCTGTCTCAGGTCGAGTCAACGCATTCAATACAAAGTTTTCTAATCATACTGTTCATCAAATTACATCCAGACGCATCAAAACATTCAGAATTAGTTTTCAGATTACATATAGAGGCAGCACGGCGGCTCCTGATGCATGCAAGCATTGTTTTTCTTCTCAAATAGAAATCAGAATCCTCGTCCTGACGTGTCCCCAACCTCCTCTGTTATTAAACTGTGATTTTAGAAATGGTGAGTCTCATTGTTTGTACACATATTTGTTTCAACACTCTTAATTTCTTTTGGCATATTAATACATGTTTTTCTGTCCACCCATCTGTTGGAACATCGTCGTTCAAGTGTCACCCCTCAGGCAGCAGGACGACCAAATATTTTGCCAGTTTTTTCTGCTCGGGTTTGATTTTTTTTCTGAAGATAATGGAAAGTCTCAGCTCTGGTACATAATGAATTATGGAGATATGGCTGAAATGTTTTGGCAGAATACAACAATGTTGTAACACTGTGAATATAAAATTCACATTCAGACAAATTATTAGTTGATAAACAGGAGAATGAATGAAAGCTGAAGCTTTTTTTGACCTTCGAATTCAGATTGAATAGTGAGATTTTTCTTTCTTTTCTGGCTTGTGTAAGCTTTTTATTTGAATCCCAGCGATAAGAAAACACCGTCATAATTACTCGATACCTGGTACCATCAGATTAGTTGATGAAAATGCTTTTAAGGTCTCCAGAAAATAGAAATACATGTTAACATCTACTTCAACAGCACTAATAATGGCGGTGTTGAAGTCGTCTCTTCCTTATAGCAGACATTCTGTGTTAAATGGTTGAAGCCGCATGGAAAGGCAAGTTGATTGACTGTTTAGAAGAGAATAGAACTTTTTGTCTCCCGCCAGGGTGAAAAATTGTCTTTGACTTAGCGCAACATAAAAAAGCAGAGAGTGGAAACAGAGCGGCATTATAAAGATAATTAATACAAAAGATCAAACATAAACATAACTTAGAGTCTTACAGGTCAATTTGTGGAGTTTAAAATTCGGATTGCTCTCTGAATAAAAGACTGTTCCTCGTTGCTGAAGGCATTATTAATTTAACATTAAGATGCAAAAGTGAGTGCAACTGGCAATTTAGCAATGACCCGGGCATGAATATAATAAGTGTAGAAACATCTTGCATGGGAAATATCTAATTAGGGAGATCATTTTTGTTTGCTACCAGATAACTAGCAGAGCATCCCTCATGGCAGTCAGGCTAGAAGAGCCTTAGTGTGCTTATTTTATTGGTTATATCAGCGAGAAGAGAAAGGTTCGGATAAACAGGAACAGCGATTTGATCCATATTTCCCAGGCACATATCTGATATGTCTAAGTGGCTGTGTGATGCTCGCCGAGTACGGGAGAGAAAAGTAAACAAACAAACCTGAAATAAAAAGAGGCAGAGGAGCGGCGTGAGGCCTTCCAGAGCAGGTGGCGGAGCCCTCCAGATGCTGCAGAGAAGCAGCGAAGCAGATAATGTCCTGCCTAGATTACCTCAGGGACCCCGATTACAGTGGAGCGTCCTCATCTGGGTCAGCTCCAAGCTGGTTCTGCAGGGATCAGCTGTTCTCACTGTCATCCTGCTGGCCTCAGCTGTCTCTCACCTGCTCGGGACCAGTTGTGGATGCAATGAAACGCTAAAAACCACAGTCTCTACAGACATGATATACTATACTGCACCCGACACATAGTAGCAGCCATATTTGCAAGTTTATTGACAATGTGGGTATTGTTTTGACTACATCTGCATAAAGACTTTGTAAGCATGGGAGGATTACTGGGCCAGTGCCTCTGTATAAAGTGACTGCTAATACTTATTGTTGGAAAGTCAATAATCAAAAGCCTAGAAAGAGGCACAGCACTGACTACAAAGAGCAAACTGACTACAGAGAGATGCAAAACGTCCAAAAAGAGACATAAACTAACTACAAAACAACCACAAATAGACAGACTGACAGCAAAGAGACACAGAATGACTGCAACGATACACAAGCTGACCTCAAACAGACACTAGCTAAGTACAAAGAGACAAACGACCACAATTAGACAGCAAAGAGACACAAACTAACTACAAAGAGGCACAAAACAACCGCAAATACACAGACCAACAGCAAAGAGACACAAAATTACAGCAGAGTGGCAAAGAAAGGCCAAAAAACAGCCCAAACTACAAATAGATGCTGAAAAAAAGATTTTAAAAAGACACGCAACAACTACAAAGAGGCAGAAATCGACCACTCGCGCTGCATGTGATGTACTTCGTGTCTCTCTCAGTCTGGGAGTCTTTCTCTTATCTAAGAGGGCTATGAGTGCTTGTACATGTCTGTGCCCAGCGGTCCATTGCCTCATAACCCGTCCATATTCACAAAGCAGTTTAAAACAGGAGTCTGAGGTTTAAAAACTTTAAAAGTTTATTATCCAGAAACACAGTCACATCTGCACGCAAATTAATGTTTAACATCCCAGGCAGCCTGCAATAATTTCAGACAAAAAGCTGCCAGAGGGCAGAGAAAAGTAAAATATTTGATGTTGTCTTACTGTCTGGACACAGCGCTTGTTACTCCTACTATTACAGACAGCTGGGATTTCAATGTCAGTTTGTCTTTTTCTGCGTGCCAGACACCCAAACCTTAATTTACTTACAGAATTCAAACCTTTAAGTGTTTTAAGGGGATTTTTTACACTAAACTTGTGCCTAGTGATTAGAGTTAATAAACCTACAGTCGCAACACAATCATACATAATTAAAAATCATACACATCATACTTAATTAGAAATAAATGTTAAGCAAATATCTAAAAAAAGGAGACTTGTTTACATGACCGTACAGTCTTGTTGCTATGAGTTAATAGTTGGTATTAAATATACAGACACAGACATATAATTGTGACTCCTCTATAGCCTGCAGTATTAAATCTACTTTATACAAAGAAGGCAAAGAGTCAGATATATATGTGAAATGTGCCAACAGGGCTGCAAATCCATATCATAAACATGAAAATATGTGTTGTGCATTAAGTAATAGGGAGAAGGATTATGGGTAGAATAGATATTTCAAGGATAGGTGCCCTGAAATAGAGAAGAAGAAAAAAAAGAGAGAGATATTTCAACATAGACGCATCCTGACTCACATACTCACGAGGATCATGACCTCAATTTTCAGTGTCTGCCACTACGAAAGCACAGGTGCACTCAAGGAGAGACGGCTAGCTAGCTAGCTAGCTATTGAGTTTGTGTACCCCTGAGGGCAAAAACATGTCCACCGAGCAAACCTTTTATGTTCCTCTCAACAAACGGTTCACTCAGGGGGAGCGAGGGACTGCTGGTGATGGTGAAAATGTATTCCACTCCACATTCAAACTTTGATTGAGGCTGACAGCGAATCCTCCGCTGATGACAGGATATGAGCAATTCATTCTGAGAGGTTCTCATATTCAAATGTTGTACGCCTTTGTCGAGCTGCTTGCAGACATTTGTCATGTTATTTCTTTATTCAGCCCTTTGGTTTATCACACAAAGTAAGCCCAACCCGTGTGTGTGATTATCCCAATTGTGCGTTTTTACGTGTGCGTGCACACATCCCCGCAATTATGCATCTCAAACAGGATTGCATGCTCGTCGGGTGGATTGAGATTAAGAATGGCAAATGTCTGTCTGATTACACTAAAGAGTTCCCCTGAGCTAAATCTGAGTAGAAAAAACACAAAAACATCTGTCTTGCTCAAACGTAGTCCTGGCCATCAGTGTTTATGGGTAAAAATAGAACTTCCATCATTTAATTCCCCACTTAGCCGCAAAAAGCAATCTTCTCTTGAAACATTAATAGCTTGTTGACATCAGTGAGCCGCAGTCTATCAGGAGGTGTGTGTAAATAAGGCTTCATTCTTCATATTGATTTTTTCCTCCAGGTTTTGACATCAGAGGAAATCAAGGAGCGCATTGCTGTGTGTTCTCACAGATACTGGCAGCTGTTAGAGGCTTTTCCTTCGCTTTCTATCCACTTTCTCTAATAAACATCACGAGCAGACCATCATCACCGTGCAGATACACTCATTGGAAAAAAAAAAGATTCATTACATTCTGTAGCACCTGCATCTCTCAAGTAGTCCGGTCTAGCATTATTAGAGGATATTGATCGTACTTACTCATGGATTCCCCGGCCTTTTAATACTTATGTGTTTCTCTGTATTATGTGTATTACTTATTCTGATGTCAGTGTCACAGTACGCTGCAGCCTCCTAACATAGCATCTTAAACAAACCTAGAAAAGTTTCCAATTTGTGTCACACAACCCGTTAAACCGAAGAAATGTCCACTTGTCACCCATCATCGCTGTCCCATGAGTTATGACAGGGCGCCCTGTTAAATTCGAATCAAATTCAGAGGCTATAAGAGGTCAAATTATCCAATAAATCTCAAAGAAAGAGAGCAAAGATTAGAAGAATGTATCCAGTGAATGTGTAATCTGGTTGTCTTGGTTTCCTGTCAGTCATCTCACAACCTTTGAGGTTCTCTTGTAGCCAATTTGAAGGGTCCCAACCCCCGAGTCTGGAACAATACATGACAAATATGTATTGATCCGCAGGGGAGGACAAACCCCATCTATTTACCAAATAAGTTGATTAAAAGCTTATTCATTTAAATATAATAACATGGAAAAGCAGCCTCGAGGTTTTCCATTTCTGTTAATAAATGAATCAAAGTAAATGCCTACACAGTGATGTGTTATTTGGCCTTGTCCGTGTGTTTTGTGGCATCACATAGACAGCAGTTGGGGTCCTACAAAAGGCTGGACTGTGGTACTCTAACGTCATTTGCAAAATATTAATCTGTGTGTTACCAACCGATATATTTTCTTAAGTTTTCTTGGCAGGCGCGGTGACTTAATGCTAAGCTAAGCTAACCCGATGCTGGATACAGCTTTATGTTTTAAGGACAGACGAGTGTGAGTATCAATGTTCTCATCTAACTCTCTGCAAGAAAGTAAACAAGTGTGTTTTCAAAAATGATGAGCGATTCTCTTCAGAGGTTTAGTTGATCCCAGTAGAAGAGGAAAGGCGCTTAACTCACTAATTAAGCTCAAAACTTTTCTTTTTCTTCAGCTTTTCAAACAATTTTAACACGTGTGTTTTTCTAATTAAACAATATTCTCACTGTATCAGCTGAAAGTTGAATCTCAGGGTTACGGTCACCTCACTAGTCCAGATTTGTGACCAGAACTGTTGTTTTGCATCATTTCATTTCATTTCTTTTGGGTTTTTTCCAAAAGTCTTTCAGGGCCATGGGGAACTAACTGCAAGGAAAATCAATTTCTGTCAGTTTCTGACAAGTCGGTGGTTGACAGTGAATATATTTGTCAGGGGTAGATGTAAAGTCGCAGGAGCTCGATAGCTCTGTAATTCAGGTAGAGCCACAGTTTCTGTACGGCTGCGACATTCGTGCGAGTTGAATGAATTGGGACATCTGCTGAGGTCTCTTCTTATTTTACAATACTCCAAAAGACACCTGTCAGTGACGTCATCGGGGAATACAAACATAATTAAGTAATCAAGCAGACACATTACATATGTAAATGACATTAATTGCAGACATGGGTTTGAAATATTCATTCAAATTAGTCACGTCGTTTAGGCGGAGATCTCTTCCCAGCGAGCGTAATCATTGAACTAATTAGGTCAGTCAATGCAAGTTGAAACAATTTGAAAAGCAATTTCAGTTTCCAATTAATTCCTGACAAAGAGAATGAAAGTAATATAGGATGCAGATGTGTGAGGCAATACTAAGAAGAGAAAAATACCTCTTCTGAAAATCAACATGCCGGCTGGCAGAAACATGCCGAAAGAATTTTTACCTTAAAACTTGAACCTTGACTGTTATTATTCTTCAGGATTCAGGGGTCAGAATGGGTGTTTTTCAAGCTGACAGTCTGTATGGATTTTGGAAGTATCTCAGAGTGCTGCAGTGCTGTATCGTGAATAGTGTCACACAAACAGCCAAACACTCTTTCACCTTCCCGATACAAAACAAACCACTTAGGAGAGTTCATAACCAGCCGGAGAGTGCACGCCTTGTTCAGAAACACATAAAACAAATGATGCTCTCTGATAACACTCCAGTTCAACACCTGGAACCGGGGCACAGTTTGATATTATGATCTAAATCAGCACTATAATAACGTAAAATAAAAGCTACCATACCAACAGAAGAGTAACATTATTTGGATGAGGACAGATTTCTAAATAATTTCCCAACCCACGCTTTGACTTGTCACTCAATACAAACATCACACGACTTCTAAATGTCTGTAAATCTGGTTAGAAATAGAAAAAAGGGGCCGAGCAGCTGATGGGAGCTGTTAGTAGCCAAAGGAACGTTCAGATTTTCATGACGCAGATTTTCTAAACAAAGACGTGTGCATAGTTTTAGTCCAGATTTCACCAGATTTGCTGTTCGGTGCACGATCGTGTTTCCCAAGCAGGTTGTGCGGCTTAAAGTGAGTAAGGGAGGGAGTGACTCCGAAGAAATGATGGCCAAGAAAGCACTTCAGATTTTATTGAAGGTTTGACGGTTTTTAGACAGCAACGGCGGAGATATGACAGTAAACAAGAGAGAGACATGCTGTGGCAGGGATGTTACATTCATGCCAATAAAGCTTATTTTGAATTTGATGCGAACTAAAGGTCTCAGTCTCACTCAAACCAGGGACGGTGTGGTTAACACCTGTGCCTCACACTCCAAGTCAAACCAAATCCCATTTTCTTATGTCTGAAGATGCAACAAACCGACCCTACGTTAATCTGGGCCTCAGAAAAATATAGATATTAGAGATAAATATAAATATGTTCTATTTCCTCTATTCATTTCCATTTGGACCATTGACTGAAATTCAGTTCAGCCTGGCCGTTTAGGACTCGAATGCAATGTGATTTGATGCACAGCTAAAATTTCATATTTTTATGTGGACTATAAAACAACTTTGAACACAGAACCTCCCACTTCTGTTATACATCCGAATGCAGATGTTTTTGTGACACAAACAGATGTGCACACGTGCAAATTGGACACATTTCTTTGGTAGCAGAGTTGTAGTGCGCTGGTTGTATAATGATGATGAGACATGCCCTCAGTGCTCTTCTGCTCTTCTTCTGTCCTTTGTTCCTTCACCTTTTTCCCCACACATCTCCTTCATTCACAGTTTCCTCCTCCCCACAGCGCTGCCCATCTCTCCATCCTCAAAGATCCCACCAGAAGCCTCCAGAAAGACAGATGCTTTGTCCATTCGTTCAGTAATTACATTCCACTGCCTGGTCTTTTCAGGCTGATTATTTAGCTGTCCGTCTCTCTCTCTTTATCTATTGGCAAGCCACTTCTCCCGTGTTAGCTCTGATTCAGGCGCTCAGGACAGCGGCACAGATAAGACTCACATCCAGTAACATCATCCTGACCGCGTTAAACAATGAAAAGAGTTGAAAGCGATTGACCTGCCAGATTCAGGTTTATTTCAGCTCCCATTCAAGGAGGAAAAAAACAATCATCACTTCATCACGAATGACTAAGAAATCCAAAGTGTTTAACTGCATTGGACATGAATTTACTACACCAGTGCAATATGGGAGGAATCTAAGCAGGGACATATGGAGGACGCTTGTTGGTGAGCTGAAGCAGTTTATCATTTTCCGTAGCCCGTACAATCACAGCTGAGTATATTTACTGTGAAAACATAAAGTTTGTTCTTAGAAAACTGGGAACAAATCCCTTTGGGCTTTCTTTCTTGTCTTTTATGTCACCGCAGCACCAGCTGTTATTACAGATGTGCAGTTCAGCAGCTGATTTCACTTCATTTCTGCGCAGGCACACAAGAAACTGTCTATAGTCTCTTCTGTCGCCGGCTGTCTCACTCTTGGCTTCAGCTGTCTCATCTGATGTTCCTCTCCTTTTCCGTCGAGAACCCGGTCTTACCGCTCTTTGATTTTGACACGCGCGTTTGCCAACGTCAGCCTTCAAGTGAGATTGTTAGCATCCAGTGGCACAAAGACGAGCGGTGAGGTGCTACAGGAGGTGTTGAAGAGGCTGAAAGATTCTTGAGATGCTATTAAAGGAAGGTGTAGCGACAGGAGCTAATGGCAGGGAGGGAGAGCTGAAGGGGAAGCTGCTGTGATTCACAAATTGCCCAGATCGATGTTTAAAGAACACACGGTGTAATTAGTGGGAGTCTATTGTGTCTCTAAAATCTCTTTTGACTCTTTTATGCATATTCTTCCAAAGTATGCATGGGCGTTAAACATCCAATTGCCCAGGCAATAACTACCAAACACCTTCACTACATCAGACAGCCAGTGCATTAACCTGTCTTGTTACTTACTGCTGTGGTAATAATGAGAAACTCGTGTGGGCACACCACACCAGCACGGAGAAGAACACAGCAAATGCACAGTGGGAAAAGGGGAATAGGATAGGCAAACATACCCTATATCCGTGTCTCTCTCTCTATATGCATAGATATATGGTACAGATATATGTATGGACAGTCAGGTTCAACGTGCTGCCAAAGTTTTATTGCTTTCCTCACGTCTCTGCTGGCGCTTGATAAGTTCTGGCTCACGTGTGTACCCATGCAGTCACTTGGTGTGAAGTATGAGTGCATGAGTGGGAGGAAGAGGAGAAGGTCACTTTAATAATATTTGTACTGACTAAAGCCTTTTACTGCAAAAAAAAAAAAAAAATGCTGTAAACTCAACGACATTGACTTGAGTTGTTTTAATCAATTTCAGCACAGAGGCACTATAGGACATCTCCACGCTGGCAGCCGATGGAAGGCCGTTGCTTATGTTTTGGATAAGTGTGACCATGAGCGGTGGTGGGTCTGAGTGTGTGTTGCAGAGAAAGTCGTGATAATTCACGGTGACAGTTATAAACACTTCTGTAGCTTGTAAGGCAGCCTACATTGGATCACCACTGGGCACCATACCGGGCCTTTCATCACATTTTCTCCTTAAAACGGGCGTCCAAGAGGGAACTTCATGGTGTTTTCCCCACTGAAAAGGCACCATATGGCACTTGATCACATTTATACACCTAAAAGGGGCTTTTTGTCCACCTAAAGGGCATCGTCGAGGGCACTTTGTCACGTTTTATCTCCAGCAGGCCACTTGTGTTTGCAGCATAAGCGTCTGAGGATTGGTGCAAGCTACTGTTATCCCTAAACTCCGCCGGGCACGGCTGAAACGTTCTCGGGCCGCGCCTTGGCTTGCATAGCTGATTGCGGCTATTCCAGACGATGATTGTGATTCCATCAGAAGCGCCGCAGGGTGGCTATTCTATTTTCGAGGGACGCTGTGACCGACCGCGTCAAGCAGCACAGAGCTGATTAAGCTGGCCCGGAAGTCGGACACAGAAACGGCATGGAGGAGCTGGTCAGATTTTCAAAATAAAACACCCTGTGCAGACAAAGGGGAAAAGATTTATCTTTGTAGCATACTTTCTCATGATAGAAACACATAAGCCGATGAAAATCTGAGCAAATTAAGAAAGTCTGGTGGGTAAAACACGTGGCTCCTGGTGGAGAATGGACAAAAACTCAAAAATATCACAGCCATGCCTGGTCAAATCCAGGGCTAACAGCAGCTCTTAGAGTCTTCATGCAAAAGTATATATTTATACAGAACAGTATGCATTCAGACATATAATGTATGTCTAATGAATAGCATCTAATTGGCTGTAATAATTCAAGTAACCTTTTGACAGTTTCCTGTCAAAAGGTTTATGATAAAGAAGAGTTAAAAGGCAAATTTCTGTACATAATTTCAGGACTTGATAGGAACAGAAGAAAAAAAAAGCTCCTTGAAAAAGAAAAGGTTGAAAAGGGTCTTTCTGATTTTCTTTTGTGACCAGTTTCATTATGGTGTGGTTGTAAAAAAAAAAGAAAATCAGCTGAACAGCCCTCAAACATAAGGGTGTTAGGTCTGGAGAGCACTGCGAAGGAATAATTCAGATCAACTGGAGGGTCATTATGCTTTCTGAGTGGTGGAGTGGATACTAAATAGACAGTTATTTCACCCAGGGCAGTGTTATATCGCCAAGAGCAGGTCCGAAAATGTGCCAGAGGGGTCGCTGGGATTGGCTATGCCTTCCAGATATTCAGAGTTTTAAAAAGTCTCAGCCTCAAACATCAAAATTGAATAAACTTTATGCTGACATTATGCCACAGCATTTTTTATTCATGCTTTGTCCACCAAAGTGATTGTATCATTTTGTTGCTGTTTATTCGTGTCCTGTAGACAGCTAGTTTTTCTCCAGAGAACAAGGTCTCGAGTCTCTTGGTCGATTTAAGAATGTAGGAGGTGATGGGAAGTCTGCCGCTAACTCGACCTGTGCATACCGCGGTTCTCCTGTTAATAATGTGTTCATCCTGGTCTGGCCTCTTTTCAATTGGATTGCTCTTACAAAACTTATTTGGTAACATCCAGAGCTGTAGGAAAGATTTTAAAGGTACCGACGACCCGATATCAAAGCTAAAGTTTCTTTAATCATTTAGATTTTTTATTTTGTGATTCTTTATGTAAATTTTACATCCCACTCTTGCAGGAATACAAATACTCAAACCTTTATTTATTATTTTGTTGGCCTAAGGGTGCTCTAGTCTAGAAATAATGAATCATGTTACAGAGTCCAATGTTTTTAATTGCAAAAATCAAATTCTGTCCCATGCTGATAGAGTAGAGAGCAGAATTTCAGTTAGTGCACATTAAGCTGGGCACAAAGTGTAGCTCGCGAGCCTCTGAGACACTTTCTGCAGGGTAGACTTCTTGACAGCCACAAACTGATCCAGACTGAGCTGCAGCAGCACGCCAGCTGCAAATAACAACCCATCAAACTAGCTGCTATATGTCAGGATTAACATTGTAATAAAGATGTCTCATTAAGAGAGGACGATGGTGAATTAAACTTTACAATTATTGCTTCCTTCCTTAAAGTATTGGATTTTATAAGCAGGACATGCGTGCCAATAAAGTTTAAAATATCCCTTCAGTGATGCTGAGGACATTATAGGATCCTGTTGCAGTATATAATGTAATTAGGAGTTACGTAGTCAGTGTCTTGCTCTGACTCATGGTGGGAAAATAAGTGCTTAAAGTTTCCCACGTAACGTATGTGTGTGCATCCCTTGTTGAGTCTCTAACCAGGCCTGCACTCCACATGCGTGCTCAACACGAAAAAAGTCTTATAACTTCTTTAAAATGTCTGATTTTTAAGAAACAGACACGTCAAGCATCCGTTCTATACGTGCTGATGCATATTTTACAGAGATTCTGCAGCCCACATTTGTAACTCAAGAAACACCTCGTTTCCCCAACAAATTCTCTGAACGAGGTAAAAATGCAAAACATTTCCAAGCGGCGCTGAATCATGCTGTCTCATACGGGGAATCAACACATTAAAAGTAACAGAAGTACTCCATGTGAACTCTCAAGATGGTTTTACATGGCCTTGTTGTGCTTTCAAGCCCTCTGCCAGTGTCATAGTAATGTGCCAGGATGTGTCATCGTCTTATCCAGGCACCACACTTTGCAGAGGACTCTGTTCAGGCCTCCTTGTTTCTGCAGGACCGGTGGAGTGCTGCATACCCATACACCATCAGGAGAATGTTTATTTTTAGACAGCCTGACGCTGATTGTGTTTTGAGCGATTTAATAAGTGCTGAGAAATGTGGAGAAACTTTGCCGGGTTTGAGACATCACCCCGGAAAGGTCAGCAGAAATTAGCGGGATGGGGAAGAAACTTAACCTTTCCCTGGGTTGACTGACAGAAAGACAGAAGTGGCTTGATTGCAGCCATTGTGTACGCTTGTGTTTGATGATAATTACACATCCTGTTGTTCGCCGGGCTCCATAAATATTTCATAAGCTCCTATCATGGATTTAGAAAGACTAAAAGATTTCTACTATCCTATAGCGGGAAATAACTAAAATATTCGTTGGACAGTGAGACTGATCTCTGGACAGGTAGCTAGCTAGCTGTTTCCCCTGCTTCCAGTCTTTATGCTAAGCTAAGCTACCCGACTAACTTAAGAACATTTCTGTAACTTACAGACCACAGAAAATTTCACTTTCTTGTATTTGAACATCTCAATCAGACTTTGACTACAGAGGCTCCCCGTACAACAGGAAAACCTGAAGCTTCTGAATTGACACTGAACAAATCTAAAATAAAAAATAAGCAAAAGTGAGAAGTTTTGGTTCTTGCACTGTGTTATGCAATGAAACTATTTTTTTTATTACGACAATAAACCTCGAAACTCCATCTGCAGCTTCTCATTTGCACATATTGCTCCTGCTCAAAGCAGTTAACACTCTGATCGCAGATGTTTTGGCATCCACAAAACTGTTAACACACCAAACCAAGTCAGAGGAAGTGGAAGCGGAGTTACACAATCAAATAAATAAAAAAAAACACTTTCCTTTAGTTATGTAATCAAGTTGTGAAAAATTAAATCAATATCGCAGCCACTGAAGAAACGATGAAAGTCGACGGCTGTGTGTGATTTGACTTTCTAAACTCGGTGCCTTCATCTCTGAGCGTCAACGCCGTGTTCCCAAAACGTCCGCTGTGTTACCGTGACATTACCATTCAGTGTATGTGAACACAGGATCATTGTGGTGCTTCCCTGATACACTGAACGCAGGATGGGTGCAGCGGCATCAGTTTCTGCCTGCTCTGTATTGTTCAAAGAGAATTCTTTACGCCAGCGACTGGAGATTTGTGTCTACTATATACACTGCATAGTAAACATGACCCAGCGGCACAAACCGGCAAACTTCAGCACTCGTATTGATTACAGACAGAGGGATGAAGGAATGTAGCATCTGGAGACGCAGTTGGGTTCTGATGAACGTATACCCCCTTTGGACACTCGCTGCAGCTGAACATTAAGATTCACTCTTTTCCTGATGCATTGTAGAGCGCGCAGCGGTGGCGTCTTTTTCAAAACATCCCTAGGAAGTCTTTATTTTAGTGCTATGCATTTTGAATTGCAAACCATTAACACTGCTGATAAAACAGCTCAAATGGTCACGCCGACGGATGAGCTGGGACGGTGCCAAATTAACAGAGGCACAGAGACGGGTTACGGAGCAGAGAGGACTGTCTGGGGCAAAGCCATCCATATGCTGGATACATAATCACAAGTATTAGCTTAAATGTTTGCAATGTTACAAAGTTAATTGTTTTTCAACCCTATCATGTCCTTGCAAGGGTAATAAAATAGTTTTATCTGCATTAAATTGGGGAAAAAGTATCAAAAATAAAGATTTCTTCATTATTTTCAGTCAAAAAACTCTATACATCCCAAACAAATGACCTGATCACATTTTATAGATGTTTCTGAGTCTATACGAGAACCCGGACAGTCAAGTTTACTATGAATACTCCAATAAGCAATATTTAAGACTAGTTTTATAATAGTTATGTAACTAAACTTGATGTTTGCTTATCGTACTACCATTGAACTACACCTTTGTGTGTTCCTGTTAGTAAAGGCTACATTATGCTTGAGTGTGCTGTGAATGAAATGAATAATGAATGTATTTATGAGCCCACTAGTATCCTATTTATGAGTCATCGTCTGTTTAAACATACAAAGGACACAGGATGTTTACATGGAGCGTATAGCAGAGCCGTTATCGATTCCCACGTTCATCTTTTGCAGCGTTCGCAGATGAACACATTTTGATTTGGATCTGCTTGAGAGAAGGAGGGAACCTTGACACCGAGGTGTTTAGAAAACCCACACACAGCCCATGCGGTACCTCAGAGACTCTCCCCCCAGCCTGCACACACTGGATATAATCCAAACTTTCAATTATGAGACACCATTAACAGTAGACTCAGAAGCTAAAAAAACGAGAACAGAAGCACATACAGCGAGAGCTGAAAGCGTACAGTTAACTGCCTGGGCCACAAGCAAGGTTCAAAGGGAAAAAACAGACCCAAAAATATATCTAAATATCAAACAAAAGTGAAACCACATCTCCCCAAGCCTCCCTAATTGGCTTTTTTTGTTGCAATGTATAAGGTAAGTAGGGGGATGAGGTGATTTTCAAACCAGGCAATAAACAAGGACAGCAAAGGCTGCATAACTTAAGTCCAGCAAAACAACTTTGTCTATACTCTGAATATTTCACCGCAGACTGAAGAGAAATCTATAAGATCCAGACTCAGTGGACCTGTTTAAAGGATAAGAAACAGACTTTTATGCATTACAATGAAAACACTTTTAGAAAAAAGGGAAGACAAAGTGAGGCCATATACTGTACTGTATGTCAGGCTGGAGGCTGAATGGGCCCTGTAACAATAGTCGGCTGCTTACAACTCTGTTACAACTCTAACAACTGCCATAAAATCGATACCTTGGCATTTTTCCAACTCACCTACTGGCCTAGTCCGAGGAACAGGGACATGACTTGGAAATGTGACATGTAGAAGGCGACGAATGTGAAGCCGTGTCCTTCCACCGTGGCCTTATCCAGCAGCAGCAGACGTGGGCCATGAATACAAAGGATGTCCCACCTGACGTCAAACGCAGCCATTTAGAAGAGCAGTGAAATGCGATGCGCTGCTCCTGTTTGTTCTGATATCTTGAGATGAGTCTACGCGAGCTTACCGGACTACAAGCCTGCCTGCAGTGATGAATAACTGGCTGTTTGACAGGTTCCTCCAAATCTACGTACGACCGGAGCAATAAAACTCACTGGGAATGTGTCATTTGAAAAAGCTCGCATATCTGTGAGCTTTGGAGATGTTTGTCTGTGCTTGTTTGAGTATTTCCAGTGAACGCATAACACGTCCTCCACCAGCAATTCAGTCAGAAACTCTCCAGGTCTTTGTATGAAATCGGTTATAGAGCATTGAACAGAGTCAGATATAATGAAAATGAGTCTTTATGTCGTCTCCAGTTGTGGAGAAATAATAGATAGCAATGAAATTTTAATTTGTCCAATACTTTATCACCTAATACCTGCAGTGCAGCCTCAGCCGAGCCTCGTGTCAGTTCTAATTAGCAAATGTTAGCATGCTAATATGTGAAGATGGTTAATATTATTCATGCTAGACATCAGCATGTTAGCACTGTCACTGGGTAGACCTCTAAGGTGTGTTCAGGCAGCAGGCAGAGCAGATTTTAGCTCATTTAAGCGACTGTTTTGTGCAGCCAGTGTTTATTCACCCCAAACAGCCTTAGCGGTAAGCTAGTTAGTGTTTAGTTCTGTTTTTCTTAACCTACACTGACACATCTGCGCTGCCACAGGTGGATTTATCGCAGCTTATGTGCCTCTACAGTTTGCCTCCGTGTGGCAAATGCTGCAGTTCCTCAAACGGCCACTTGAGGCTGGCTACAGAACATGTCGGTCTCCATAAGTCCCCATGTTAAAATGACTTCACGGCAGAAATAAACATGTTTACAGACTGGTACAGGCTGGGGGTGAATTTCTATACAACCCACCGCACTCCAAGCTTTACTCCAGAAACCTATAGATGATACGACGTCCATATTTACACCGTCTGTGGTCTGATGGTGGCTCACTCCGACTGAATGCATAAAACATCTAGAACACGTCCATTTGATGGAATAGCGCCTCCATAAAACACAATGAGTCTTGGCTTTAAATACTCCGCTTTGTGTAAACATCATACAGCTCCAACGAGGAGCTGGAACAAGCAGATACAGAATATATACGACACTGTCAGACGGTGTGGAATACGCAGATTCATCAACCTTAAAGCCGCTTAAGGGGAAACAGTTTGCAGACATTACACCACTTCATCAGTGTCACTGTGACATTATTTGGATACAGAATGATTGGCTCCATCACCATTAGGCTGTTAATTGTGGCTGTATTAAGCCAGTGGAATGACTGCGGTCCCAAAGGTCATCGCTGGTAATCTGTGTTACGGCGTTGCTCTTTAGGGGGCGCTCTGCTAATTTGGCATGCTTTCCTCTACACAAGATTATACCTGTCAACAGCAGAGCGAGCAAACTGAACTATTAACGGGAAAAAGAAAAACACTGTCTTTGTTATTTTATTCATGTTGGTCTGAAAGTGACATTCAGTATTTTTCCATCATATTCTCTTTCATCTCCCGTCTATTACTCCCAAATACACTTTCATCAATAAGCTCCCGGGTGAGTCATTAGTAGGAGAAAGTCATTACATGTCTTATGTGCGCTGAATAATGGAGGTGGCGGTAGTCGTCTTTGTCATTAAAGAAAGTTCACAACCAAGATGCACCATTACCGGCTGGATTCAGCAGGACACTCCAGGTTCTCTGTGAAAACACGTCCCTCGTCGGCTGTTTCGTAACCAGATCAGAACATTTAAACGGATTGAAGTAATCATATTAGCAGTGAGGTTTGCAGACTTCGTCACCAATTTACGCTCATATCCAATTTTCTTTTTGGACGACTGTCCACATCTTCTAGAAGAGGACACACATACCAACAACAATACACACCTGTTTCTGTTTTTGCTTTCAAGTTTTAACTAAACCAAAAGCGCTTCCCTCAAGAGTCAATCCTGTTCTCTGCTTTTCTGTTGTTGAACTGACAAAAACTTGCCGCTATCTCAGGTAAGCAGAAATGAGATTTCCTCACAGTCGCTGTTGACAAAGTCCGCCGCGCTGTACTGTGAATGCATGTAGCATATCAGACTTTGACAAAGTGCAGTCCGCGCTTCTTTTTCTTCCCTTTTTCCTCGGTGCTCATTAGAAAGCATCATATTTTTGTCACAGGAGAAAGGAAAATATCTCGGTTTCAGTTTGTGTGCGCTGTCACCGTCTTTTCAAATAACCGCCGCGCCGCTGTCATGAGTGATAGACTTGAAAATGTATGTCATGTAGCCAAGGACTTCAGATGACTAACTTGGAAGACAACCAGAACACTTCATATGCCAGTGAGCAATGCGTAATGCGCTGCAGTCCTAAACTATTACTTACTATTTATACTATTTTTCTTTGTCTGGGTGGAGGCGTGGGTTTGAAAAGTAGGACAAAGAAACTGGGTAAAAACTGGATAAATATCAGGTATAATACGGCTTCTACGGAGTCTGTGCAATGAACAAAACATCATCCCATTTTTTTGGATGATTTATAGCATTTTTTATATGATTTCTACTCAATTTATTCCTTATAAAATAAGAAATTCTTCAGCCTGCTTCTTTGTTGGTAGATGGTTGAATGGTTGAATCTGTTACTCTGCCGTTAAAGAAGGCCATGTGTACACAACATGTAACCTCTGACCTCTAAGTAATGCATATTTTCTGTCTCAGGGTTCTTCAAGTTCTCCGAGTCTTCGGTATGTTTGAGCTGTTAAAGGTTTTCCAAGAACACGAGGGTCAAACTAACCTTAATAGAAACGTTGACACGACAAAACAATGTAACTCCACTTGGTTATTATGAGTTTCTAAGCTCGAGGACTGTGTGTTCCTTTGCAGGTAACACTACAACACGAGCTAAACAAACCATTTGAAAGCCTACAGGATTATTTGAAAAATGGATTACCACAGAGCTGAAAACATGGCTGTTTTTTTTTGGTGGATGCTTTGGAGGCGCTTTGTTTTTCGCAGGACTGCATCAATGGGCTCTTTTTTTTTTTTGCCGGCAAACTTTAAATAATAGGACTTTTCACCGGGGGAGCACGTTTTGTGTGCCGCACTGTATGTTGTTTGCACACCATATGAGACAAAGCAAAAAAAAAATCGCTGCAGTCAGACGGAGCTGAAGCTATAATGTAGAGGCTGGAGGAGGAGGAGGAGGTGCAGTGCAGCAGGTATCAGTAGTGATTTAGCCTGAGTAGGAGCAGAGGTGATGGAGAGAAAAACATCAGGCCTGTCTATGCAGTGCGTCCGAGCTCCTCTGAGAGATGCGCGGCAGTAAACACTAAGCCGCCTGCAGCTGTGTCATACATATTATTGGGTTAGCTATGAAAGGAACCCGGGCTTAATCCTCTTCAACTCTGCAAGGCAAAGCAGGGAATCAGCGCTCAGCGATTATCACATGACAGTCTTTATAGTTTTATTAAAGCAAATCCATAACTTTGCAACCAGGCACGTGATAAGCGGGAATTTGAGTTTTAGGTGATTCATTTCGCGGTGATTACAGGATTGTAAAATGCTGCGTCAAGCGGCAAACAAGAGAATCCACAAGGGAAGCTTATTATTGTGTAATTCTTGTTATTACTTCACCAGCACGGCAAATTAACAGGATTCACTCTTCCATGAAAAAGCTGTTTATCTATGTTTTTTAACCTCCCTGAGGGCGGCGTGGCAAGGCACAGACGCCCCCGTCTGTCATCGACTCCCTCACCATTCTTTGATCATTTTGTGACCTCCCCTGCGCTCCTCCTCCTCCTCCTTCCTCCTCCTCACGGCGCCACGGTTTTATTCACATGACGATTCATCCGGCACTCTATCAGCATTAATAATGCAATCTGACAGATATTGTATGAGGCTGAGTATGAGGTGTCACTCACTGCAACAAACAAGTGAGGAAATGGATGATGTGATAAGGCGGGAGACGGAGACAGAGAGTGGAGGATCAAAGGTTTAGCAGTTCACTTCACCTTAAGTTATTTTAGTGTTTGACAGATATAGGGCCAGTAATCCTTGTGGATAAGATTTCATGTGTCACCATTTTTCACCAGTACGCAAACCTTTTTTTTAAAAAATTATTATTTACAGATATTTTTTTTAAGTAATCTTTATTCAGAATGTGGGACGTGAAGATGGATCTCACTTTGGGAATGAGAAACAGTTCCAGCTGACTTAGCACAGCTGAAATACGGCCTCGATTATCTTCCCATTTAAAGGTGCGACGTTCACCCTCATGAGAACGTATGCCGTCGACTGCCGCTGATTGAGCGCTTGGCTTCGTGCGCTGCTCGTCCACAGCTCATGGTTTAAAGCTCACGTGTCATCCAACATGGACTTAAGGGGAAATGAAGGTTTCCAGTCATTGAAATCATTTTTCATCCTTTGTTATTGTCTCAAACAGATCTGATTCTTTGCTCTGATATAAATAAATCCTCAGATATGATGTTTAAAAGCTTTTTCTTAGTAACTTCTGATTCTTATTCTTGTGACAGCGATCATTCAGAGAGAGTAGGTGTCATTTTTTTCCCCATGATTGATGTCTTACTTTGAAAAGAAACCCTTCAAATGCATACGGCGGTGCCGCTTTCTGAACCTCACCTCTGAGCTGATATTTATTTTTATATATTGTTTGTTTTGTCTCAGGCAGGAGATGCTTCTCGGGCTTCTGTAGTGCTATGCATAAAGCCATATGGTGCGTTTTATTAAGAGGAGAAGAAGTGTCGAGGGCAGCAGACAGGCTCCATAAGCCTTTTCTGCTACACAAAAGACGGCGCGCGCTGTCAAACTGTCAAAACTTATACTTCAAGGATTGTGATCGGTCCACCGTGTGAGGTTCTCCATCGCTTACATGTCTGCTGTGTTTGTGTACAAGCTCGCGTGTTCTGTGCGAGTGAGCGCATGAACAAGAGTGTGCATTTTTGACACCTACGTATGCATGTTTGTGCGTTTCACAAATGCATCCACGTTTGAGCGTTTATGCGTGTCTGCCGGCTTCTCTCTTTTCTTTTTTGACAAACCTTCAACTCTGATCCATTTTACTGAAGTCTGCAGCTCTTATACTGCGCGTCAGTAAACCTGATAAATGGAAATATGCCAGGGCAAGGAGAAAAAAGGAAGTGCTACACTTCATGAGACACAATGACGGCTTCATTGCCCAGGGAGGCCCTTGAGGGTTCCCTTGGGCTGCAACTAGCAAACGCTTTCAAAATCTGCAACTGTGCCCAGCAATTACTGGTCGGAGTTAAGAGAGCTGAGGCTCGTTGAGAATAGGTCGAATTAGCAGCAATTACAACCTGCTGCAGTTGTGTTTGCACTGCAGCTATTAGGAAAGAGTAAGCGAGGTATCAGCCCCTCGCAGATCTTATTGTCTCTCACTGCAGCTCTTCATTCTAAATTATTCAGACGTCTAGCGAACTCTTTAGAGGTTGTCAGCAAATATTAAGACTGTTTTAATAGTGCTTTACTTTAGACTAAAAACACTGTGCAATTAAAAGGGAATGAAAAGGGGGTGTGATGAAACGTCTATTTACAGACAGAAAGGGTGCCGGCTATTTTAAATGACGCCGCGTGCAGACAGACAATTAAATAAAGCCATTGAACAATCAGTTTTCTTCCTCTATGTTCCTCTACAGAACCTTCGTAATACTTGCTTTGGATTAAAATTCCCAGCAGGCATCGGTGAGAGTATGAGATGTGTCATATTCTCGTTAGTAGCAGTGTTGAGCTTCTTCGGGGACTCGCGGGTTATTGAGATTCAGCCCTTAAATACACGACGTGCTAAGTCTCCTTTGATTTTTGGGGGGAGCCATGCCCTTCACTACAAGAGGCTACTTTGATATGTACATTTTAAATAAAGAGAAATCAATTGAATTGAACAGCTGGCGAACTTTGCGTTTGTCTCGACTTCATTCGTGCACGCAAGAAAGTCAGTTCCCCGCGTAGATGTGTATTTCTCAGATCTACGAAACTAAAGAGGCTGTTAAGCAAGTGCATGGATTATTCTGGCGTTATGGAGAGCTAAAAATAAGCATGCACACCATCCAGTGTGTTTTTGTGAACATGTAGTCTGTATGTTTCTGCACTGGTTCATATTTATGCCCTCTGTCTGTCTGACTGTGTTTGGAAGTGATGAATGGAGCGAGAGGAAGGCATCCGTAATGAAAGTTGCATTAACCTTTAAGGCCAGAGGAAAACAACATTAATGTCTCAGTTTCTGAGTGCACATTTCTCAGATGTGGAGCCATTTCCACCAGAGCTCGCCACTCAGAGGGCCGCGTGATGCATTCAATGTATAAAATATTCTTTATGTTAAACCCTCTTTGAATCTATTCAAGAACAGTATTTTTCAGCAACAGCCATTTGCCATATTTAGAGCATGTTTTTACAGGAAATGGACTGGAGTGCTGTCTTGTTAAATGGATTACACACATGCACAGAGTAGGTTTCATAAGACATTCACAGGAAAACTACACATGCAGGTACTGGATGTGATGCAGGAGTGATTCACAAAATGCAGAACACGATGGGCCCCATGCTGAGCGACGCAAACAGACTTATCATTTATTGATTTAGCTTTTTTTTTTTTATTTTACAGATAACACTAGTCTTCGTTTACCATGTTCAAATGTCATATAGTCATATAATATAATATAATATTCTGCCCCCGATGTTCATCGTGGCTTGTGAGGTTTTTAGGAGGTTTGACAACTTCCTGTTCGCCCAAATTGACCGTGACTGAACACACCTTTACGGTACTTCCATCAACCTGTAACTCAGCATCTACTTACCACTCTTCATTACCACAGTCAGTCTCAGAGAAGATTTTATTAGCTGCACTGCTCTTCCACAGCAGGGACAAAACACACGGCCATTAAAAGTCCTAATAACAACTAAAGTCATTTGGCGGTGAGTTATTTCAGCCTCTTTTGGTCAAAGGATGCATCCAATGACAATTAGTCTGTGGATATTGACTGGGCATGTGCAGAGAAAGAAACAGTTGAAATTCCATAACTTATTAAGTCTGAATGAAGTATTTCTCAAGGCGTAACATTCAAGGCCATTCGTCTGAAGATCATTTCTTGAGATTGGGCAGCAAAGAGGTAAGATAGATCCACTGTAAGCTCCACGATGACTGGAATGAACCTCCAGGATCGCCAATAATTCTCCAATTTACCTTAATGTGTGGCTTCAACCTCTAATGACGTATTCATTTGACTGGTGGCAGTTGTAATTACAAAATGTCTTCAGCCAGGGGCTTTGTATTCCACACAGGCGAGGGACAGACTTTGTCTCAATTAGCTTTCGGTTTTATCTCCTCTTCCTTTCTCTGCACCTCACACCTCAGCGGTGCTGACAAGGATGTTTGTACCTGCTATACACGGCGGCACTATCGGTTCAATCCTTGGCATGACTTTGAAGATTAGTCACCGAACCATGAAGAAGCTTTTGAAGTGTTGGGGATTCTTTGAAGTTTTGCGGCTTGAGTTTTTTTTTTTTTCCGTTCTTGTCAATGTGTTGCACAAAGTTTCTGCTACCTTTGAACATTTAGCCTCGCAATAAGAAGAGGGAGTAGTCACAGGCATAAACATAACATGATGGAGATTTGTATCATCAAAGTCCGTCTCTGGGGTGTTTCAAACCGATGTCTTCGGCATATGTATCCTACAGGTCCCTTCACGGAGAATTCTCAGTGCTGTTTTCTGTGATTAGCGTCTTCATCTTCAGCAACAGAACTGTGCAGATACTTCGCCCTGTTATATTAACTTATGTCCACATATCAGTTTTTAAAGTCTGTGTAAAGGCAATTCTGAGATTTCTTTAAAAACACATTAAAAATGGAAAATAGTTGCCGAAAACACGTGAAAAGACTTTGAACTATATCTCAATGAAATCAGTTTTTCACCAGTTTTCAGTCTCAGGATTTTGTGGGCGGTCCTTAAAGGGCGGCTCGATGACACGCTGAGGCCGCCCTGAGCAGAGAGATGGAGATGAATTCATCTCAGAGTGTTTCAGAGTTAGTCACGTCATTTTCTGAACTCATCTGACACGTTTCAGTTGCTTCAAAATGTCTGCTTGACTGCTCCCATGAGTGGACGTGGCTTCAGCAATTCCAACCCACTTAATTTTGACACCTAATTTCATAAACTTGTTGATATTTTTAATCATTTAAATTTATCTTTGTTCTGACAGACTCAGAACACATTTCTTCTGACTTGACATGGACTTTAAGGTTGCCCTGTTTGACCACCAAATGCTTTGATAAACTTACCCTTGGCTCTAAACAGCAGTTTTTTTTTCCTGTCATGTGGAAAGCGATGAATCGGTAAAATAAACTTCCCATCCATTTTGCACTTGGCAGACGAAATGATTATGAATAAAAATGAAATCGACATCGGAGACAGAAAAGCAGGGAAACCTGCATATTGAAGCCTGATGGCCACATAAAAGAGAGCAACAGCCAAAATTTTCTTGGCCAACTCTGCGTGTGTAGGCAGAGTTTCCCTGGCTGCTCACCTCAATATGAAATTAATGAATTTCCGGTGACTTGATTGATTGCGTTGCTTGCGGTGTGAATGTGTGGTCGGGCCAGCTGCACTTCACAGCAGACGGGGAGCAGGACTTTGCCTCACCGTGCGTGCAAGCCACAGCGTCCTGCTACAACACCAGCAGAACTATGTACACAGACCGGAGGAGTGTGATGGGCAAGCACCTTCTCATGAAACGGTTTCGGCGCCAGGCGGGGTGCTACAGGCAAGGGCAGCTGCTGCTGGACGAGGTCTCTGCTGACACGTAGGTCGTGGCAAGGCTACAGATGGCCAACCAGCCCCTCTGTGCAACACCACCAGAGAAGAGGCAATGCCAAATATATCTTCACTGAAACCTCTTGGAATTTGACTTTAAAACAACGTATTTAACTATATTCATATGCATAAGCTCACAAGATGAGCAAAGTGCATATATTTTTCTTAAGAGGTCTTATTTTGATGATATTATACAGATAATATCCCTGCATAGTAATTCCGTAAATGAAACCTGGGAATTTTGAGGTCATTTAAATTCAACTGAGCTGTTGCCAAGTCTTTGAAGCCAAAAAATTGCCTGTCATCCTTTTACAATACAGGCTATTGAACACAGCACAGCTCACAGGGGTGCCCATAAATAAGAAATATCCTTCTGCAAGCTGTTAATTGTGGGGAGCCGAGAACAAGATTAAATGAAATGTCCCCTACTTTGACAAACATGCTGCCGCTCGGCTGCATGACCCCGGTAGATACTGACGCCCGGGCTCAGGCGGTTTGTGTTTTCTGCACTCTTTTTAAAGTGTAGATTAATGCTCCTAATAAAGAGTTGGGACTTTGTTTTACCTCTCCTGCAGAGTAGATGTTAACAAATGCTAATTTGCCCCCATTAAAAATTTGTCCCAGCTGCAGCTGCAACTCGGAGCGCTAATGATGACACATCCAAATTTAATTAGAAGAGCAGAACGGTCAACGGCCAGATACATTAGACCTTCCAAATCAAAGCAAAGCGCGACAATATTTTAGCATGTTTAAACACTTTGGCTGCACTTATGTAACTTTAAATCTATTTTCTGTGGGAGGATTTGTAATGTAGTCATAGCGCTGATCATTATTGGTTATAATGTCATTGCACCAGTTAGGATTCATTTACAGAATAGCCATGTTAGTGTTAAACCTGTCTGACTGTTAACTTTTAATTAAATGCTTGTGTGGTGTTTCCAAAGTATATTCAGTGGACATAACACAGTCCTCCCTAACCAATCCTTTCAATATTCCTTCATTTTAATCAACATGATGTTGTCAACGATGGATCGCACGTCCACTTGTATGTGAAAGAGTCCTTCCTGTAGTAAAGAATCATCCCTCCGCAGCTCCCCTCAGCTCTACAGAGCTTTATGGCAACTTCCAGTTCATTGTTAAGGCTTTTCCGACCTGCAACTTTGCTGTTTTGGCAGCAGGCAGCTGTTTTCAAAGCTCTGAAGACACACTGTATACTATACATGCAGTAGTCTACAATTGCTGGCTGGTCCATGACAGGTCTATGACAGGCCCTCCCTTATCTGAATGGAATATATCTGTCTGGCTCGGGGCTGCAGGCGGAAATTCTGAGTGGCTGCCCAGCACCAAACAGCAGACAGCAGGTAGTTAGTGCTTGTTTGGAATAAAAAAATATATATTGCACATTTAAAATGGACAAACACAGACCACTGGAGCTGGTATACAGCTGGTATTATTCAATTACTGCAGTTGCTAGTTACTTCAATATTTGTAGTGATACGTCTTCTAGTATCAAGTAAAGACTGTATCTTATCTGCATATAAATATGTAGTAGGCTGACACAGAAGCTAAACATAATATTATCTGTCTTTGGGAGTAGTCGGGGGTAGAGCTGGAGCAGGAATATAACTCTAGTATACTTAATACTTTAGTTTTGCTTTAAAATGGGGTGTTGGAGTGAAGAAAATTGAGTCTGAGAGCGAATGCAGTTATCATGGAAACCCGCAGAGGTGGAAAGTACATTGTGCACTCGTACTTTTCCATTTCTATTTTGTGATTCTTCATTTACACTCCACCACGTCTTAGAGATAATGATTTGCATTCAAAACATATTATAAGAGCATAAAAGATGGCACATTGCCATAGTAACCGGCGGTATATGAAGCAGTTATATCCAGTACCTCTTGACCTTGAGTATGTTCATTTGATGTTTTGCCACTTGTGTTAAACTGGAGGAATGCAACACTTTTCTACCAATGCCCAGGTGTCTTTATATTGATTCTATCCTAAAGAGACATACCTGATGTGCTCATAAACACCCTGATGGTGTTTCTCAGAAATAGATGCCGTTAGTCTGCCTGGCCATTTTGAGAAAATGGGAATATTTCACCGCACTGTGGAGCTTTTAAATATTTTTCTGAGCTATGTTCCATAGTGGAGAGGAAGCCTTCAAAACAATCATGCAGAGTGGGTTTTATGTCATAAAACACCCCGGTGCTATCCCTACCAATCAAATTGGATTAAAAGCAGACAGAGATTGATCTGTTCCACACTCAACAGCTCGCTGTGTTTGACCAGATTACTCTCAACTCTGTGCAGCTGTATATGACCGCGGAAAGAAATGAAATCTTGTCAGAGCTGTTGAAGTGTACCCCTCGTCCATCGCAAACAGCCGACTCCCCCCGGATGATAACAAATTCTAGTCGTATAACATCCCGTGTCTGGCATGCTACAGAACACAGGACTCTCTCATTTTCCCCATTTCCCCACTGCAGGTGAACCAGGGCCAACTGAGAAATGGCTCTATTTGCATCTTAGCTAATTGTATCATTGCCCTGGGCTCTTTAGCAGTTAATGAATTTTCTGCGACAGAGTTCGGAGAAGAATGAAAAAAAGGTTGGAGCTGCAAAGCATATAGCCACTATTTATATTATAAATGAGGTTTGCTGCAGGTAAGAGGAAAAGGCCCTGCTGAGAGCGGCTGGGGTATTGAAGGCAGATTAAATGTATGCGGGACATACAGTTTGATACAGTCTTTCTCCCAAGATGAAAAATATACAGTAAGGCACCAAAATAAAAACAGATTCTCAAGTATATAGAAAACACAGAGTATTTGGTAAGTGTACTTTTCTGTTTTTTAAAGGTATATGCTGCTGTTATTAAAAGGTAAAGCGTCACTGACTTCAGGTTTCACACAAGAACAGCAGGCTCATGGGTGTGTCGATGTGTTTGATCCAGCCATCCATCCATCCATCCATCCAACCATCCATCCATCCATCCAACCATCCATCCATCCAGCCATCCATCCATCCATCCATCCAACCATCCATCCATCCATCCATCCATCCAACCATCCATCGATCCATCCATCCATCCATCCATCCATCCATGCATCCATCCATCCAATCATCCATCCATCCAACCAACCATCCATCCATCCATCCATCCAACCATCCATCCATCCATCCATCCATCCATCCAATCATCCATCCATCCATCCATCCATCCAACCATCCATCCATGCATCCATCCGTCCAATCATCCATCCATCCAACCAACCATCCATCCATCCATCCATCCATCCATCCATCCAACCATCCATCCATCCATCCATCCATCCATCCATCCATCCAACCAACCAACCAACCAACCAACCAACCATCCATCCATCCATCCATCCATCCATCCATCCATCCAACCAACCAACCATCCATCCATCCATCCATCCATCCATCCATCAACCCAACCAACCATCCATCCAACCAACCAACCATCCATCCATCTATCCATCCATCCATCCATCCAACCAACCAACCATCCATCCATCCATCCATCCATCCATCCATCCATCCATCCAACCAACCAACCATCCATCCATCCATCCATCCATCCATCCATCAACCCAACCAACCATCCATCCATCCATCTATCCATCCATCTATCCATCCATCCATCCATCCAACCAACCAACCAACCAACCATCCATCCATCCATCCATCCAACCAACCAACCATCCATTCATCCATCCATCCATCCATCCATCAACCCAACCAACCATCCATCCAACCAACCAACCATCCATCCATCCATCCATCCATCCATCCCAACCTTGGCGCTCTTCATACCACGTCACCTCCTTTGGTCTAGAGGTCTAACCTAACAATAAACATAAAATCCTAAAATATGTCAGTTTTTCTGCTGAGCACGGGCTGCATCATCAATTGTCATTTCAAAACGGTACAAGAGGCGATGAAGATACAAATCAAACAATAAAGACAAGGAATACTAAAAGCTATCAGTTGCTGACAGTGTTGTGTCTGGTGTTCTCCCTCCCCACCTGCTGGCTTCATCCTCCCTGAATGAAAATACTCCACACAAACAACTACAGAAGATGATTATCAAAGATGTTTGAAACAGTCTGAGCTCCATGATTGAAGTTCGGAGACAAAGCACACACACCCCTGGATGTCCTCACACCGTGATAGGTTATTCAGAAAAAAGAATCCTTCAGTTATGACTTGTGATCGTCATAAATAGCGATGTTGTGTAAATGTCCCATTTGCAGTTATTCATTTATGCTTTTACAGCACTTCAAGCACTCTTGGCGGGCAAAATTAGAGTTGTACCTCTTCCTTTTATAGAGCCTCTTTGCTGTAGCTGTCTACTTACTGAGTTGAATTCCAGCCCAACACTTGTACGCTTTGACTCATGAAGCCAAAGGGCAGCAACTGATTGGAAATGTGGGGGAAATTAAGTTTATCTCTCTCTCTCTCTCTCTCTCTCTCTCTCTCTCTCGAAGACTAAACACATTTTAAGGGGCAGGTGGAGATGTGGATTGTCCTGTATGGCATTTAATTGCTTTAAGGCCATTATCCTGTTCATATTAAATTCACACAACATTTCGTTTGCCTTCAAGTCAGGCAGAATGTTGTGACTGCTTGTCTTTGTGGGGGAGAATAGGTTCGCCCTCTGACCACACTTCAGGAAAATGGAAAAAATGATGTCTGGTTGCAGTACAGAAGCGCTCTGCAGCGTACAATACGAACGCCAGCATTGATTTACAAATGCAGGGAATTTATTTCTCGGTTGTTGCCATCGCTTTCACAGGCAGAGAGACACATTTTAAGACAAGATATAAATGGAAGGAATCCATGAAGCAATTATTCCACCTCTGCAGTACATGGCAGCAACAGCATTGAAAAAGGTGTATCGGGCTACCTTCCTCTGTTCTGTTTCACTGAGCAGCTTCTCCAGCCTTTCCTCAGCCCGTCAAGCTGCCTTGGCAACAATCAGAGCAGAGTGGCTGAGGCATGGCGAAGAGAAATGTACAGTGCTGGAGTGGTAGGAAATTACAAAAGGAATCAATTCAATGAGTTCCCTCCCTTCATGAAAAAATGTCTATAAATCAGGCTAGTGGCCAGACTCAAACAACAACCTTTTAAGAGCCTGTCCGCCGAGGCACAATGCATTTAAGAGCAAGGTACAACTCAGTGGTATGGCTACCTTTTGTATTAAATCCTCTTTTTTTTTCCACTCAACCACTTTCCCAACACAGCAGCGCTGTCAACCACACGACCTTGGTCCTTTTTTCCCCTGCTGCCCTCATCCTTATCTGTTCATCATTGGCATGAGATTGCAACACGTTTTCATAGCGTATTAGAGGCAAAAGCATGCCAGGATTTTCTGTAACGCCAGAAGAGCAGTGTTTCATTCCAAAACGAGACATCCGCCTTTTGAAAAATGTGACACCTTTTTCTGACACGACTGTGCTGGCATGAAAGTGAAAATGAAGACTTATCTGTCTTCGGCTCTTTACTGACAAAAAGGCAGTACTGTAGAAGCTGTAATCATTTTTAAAGAGCGTGCTTTGAACACCGGGTCATCTTTTTTTTCCCCTCTAAAAGCAGTTTGTCGACTGCATTTCTGAGATGAAGCTCTTCTTCTTTTTTTTTGATAACAAATGTCAAGTCCTCTGAACAATTATTTTTTGCCAATTACACTCCCGGTGCCTATCACTTCCTGTGTTGTTTTTCCATGTTTCTCCCCATGACGCTATCGCCTCATAGGATGAGAGGCTTAATGGAGGTTGTAAATAAACTAAACGGCAAGGTCAGCAGGAAAACCACTGATGGAATAAATTAGTGTCCTGCGCTAAAGAAAACAACAAAGACAACATGAAATATATAACAGTACGGCGCGGTAAAAGGGCTCCGTGACCGTTACCCACTCCTGATTTATCTGATGAGAAAGGCAATCGAACGCTTCTCCACTGATTTGTCATGTTCTCCGTGACCTGTCCACGCACATCAATATGGTCCAGGTGTCAGATTGTGGGTTTAAACTACCGTTAGCCGGTCATTGCGGAGCCTGTTTGTGTTAGCACATGCGTGTGTACGGCGTGCCTGCGCCACATTAATTTTCAGTGTCTGCTGCTGATAAATGTCAAGGCCATTTGAGAGATGGCGAGCAGCAGTTTATTCACACACCCACCCACACGCACACAGATGCAGCACCGTAAACAGCGAGCCCATAGGAGCCGTGAATCGTCACGCACCCGTAGTGGCTGTTGCATAGTCACTGCAAAGCCAATATTACACTGTAGGTGATGTAATGCTAAAAACATGTGCTGCCAAGTGAAATAATATGTGTTCACGCATGAACGAGCAGCTGGATGTCTAGCATGATCTGAGTCTCAGGTGTAATGGATGCCTGACAGAGAATCTCGCCTCTGTAAATCACATGGCTGCTCTCGCATTTCCTGGATGACCGGATGCTTTCCTCCTTCATCTACTGTAGGTACAGAACAACCGACCTTACGGTGGAATTTAAGCATCACAGCAGTGTGTGAATTACATCCCCTCGCTGTACTTTCCACATAATCACCAGCCACGCTATAATTAGCTGAACGAACCCATTATAGCACTCCTCAGAAAAGCTGCATCATGTTATTTGTGAGGACGCTGGCCTGCTCCACGGACTGCCGATGACAAAACATATGTGCGTGTGTGTATCTGCACAATATTCCAGCGACATCAGTGTTACCTTGGTTACTAATCCTATTTACCCAGGATTGGATCCATTATTCAGGTTTTTTCGTCTCAGAGCTGAATAGTTGTTATCACCGTGTGTCAGGGACAGACACTCAGAGGAGGCAAATATTGAATATTCATTGTTTTCGTCATAATATTTCACAGTATTTAACGTGCTAAAGTGTAATCCATCTTGGAATATAAACTGTAATGAAAACCTGGATTGTATACAGCTCAAAATGTAACGATGTGTGTGGAATAAAAACAAGAAAATCAACAGGAAAAGCAAAGAGAAATATGTGGGATCTTATGCATGTATATAATCAAAAAGAGAACTTGAATTGTTCAATGGTGCATCCTTTCTTTGGGAGATATGAGTTCCCTGATCATGCAGCCAGTCATCTTTCAGAAAAACTAACATTCGGGTTATGAAAAGGTCACTTAGAAATAATTGCAGGGGAGGCCTACAAAAGCGGAGGCTAATGTACGCTGATAATTTGACAGCACGAAAAAAGTCTGAATAAAACTGTAACATGAATTACAGCCTACGCATTCTGTGATCAGTGAGACGGCACACAAAGCATTAGGGATGCAACAATATGGGTATTGAGATAGCAAAGCTTTCCCACTGACAGCTACTGTATTTGGTTTCTCACAAAGCGGCAGAAACTGCTGTGACATTCACATATTGTTGCTCCCTCTTATTTTCCTCTCACTCAGCCATCCAGCGGTAGCATTTCAACCGTGCAAATAATGTGGCTTAGGTAAGCAGTTGACTGGCCAGTGACCTTGTACATGATTTAAATAAGGTAAACCTTCATCGTCAAAAGCCTTCATCAATAAAACAAAAGTGTCTATTTGCATTCACTGATGTGGATTTCAAGAGCTAATTCAAACATGAACCTTGTGTTTTATAGAGCCCTGTTCAATATTAAATTAATAAATGTAATGGAAATGTAGCTGAATAAGCCAAAATGCAAAGTAATTAATATAAAATGTTACTGTATTAGTCTTGTTTCTTTTTTAAACTGCAGTTTAAAGTCTGTTTATATTTAATAATGGTACTTTTCCTAGGAATATTTTCCCTTAATGTCACATTTTGTGTCTTAATGTCACCTTTTTTTCAGCCAAGCACACGCCCGCAGTCTCTCAGCAACTAACTAGCAACTCTCATTTGCTAAAGAAACCACAGAGTCGTGTGATTTCTCTGAGAAACAACTTTAAAATCAGAGCAGGGCTGAGGTAACTCAGTATATAAGCTAGTTACCCAGCTTAGCTAGTTAGCTGCTACCTTGCTACTTACCCCTCCAGCTAACGGGCTTAGGTAACTTGTGGAGCCTTGCTAAGGTAATAAAAATATTAAAATAGAGGTTAGTTTTGTTTTAGCACTGAATAATATGTTAAATCTTGTAGTTGTTGCTTTTTGCTCATGCTACCGACCTCCCCAGCTAATCAGCTAACTAGCCTGAAGTGAGTTTATTCAAAGTGAAGAGCTAATAGCAATAGTTAGCTGGTTTATTCAAAGTTTTAGAGATTCTAGACATGTTTTAAAAAGACACATGACTTTGAGGAAAACATAGTGTGTCTCTCTGGTTTCTTTAGCCAATGAGCAGTTTATTGAGCTGGTAGTTGGTGGGCCTGTGGGAGGAAGAGGACGTGTAGAGAAATGTGAAAATGAGAATGATTTCATAATAATGAACATTTTAAAACTAGACATTTTACTATAGGATTATTTATTGATTGATTTAATATTTCAGACTTTGGGGTTGCACAGTGTTTAGCAGGATCAACAGCTGGAGTTGGCCTCTCCATAACCTCTAAAGCCATGTCCTCCCCTCCCCCCCTTATGTCTGTGTCCCAGGAGGGCAACTGGAGGAGAATGACTGGTAAAACCCAGACCAGCAACGTGACCAACAAGAATGACCCACGCTCCCTCAACTCCAGAGTCTTTATCGGCAACCTCAACACAGCCATCGTCAAGAAGACCGACATAGAAGTCATCTTCGCCAAGTACGGCAAGATAGTGGGTTGCTCCGTGCACAAGGGTTACGCCTTCGTACAGTATTTGAACGAGAGGAACGCCCGAGCAGCTGTGGCGGGAGAAAACGCCCGTATCATCGCTGGACAGCCTCTCGGTGAGTCTTCTGCATTGCCGGCGCCGTCACGAAAGGTCCATTGAGATACAGTCTATGTGGTACTTTGCAAAAACTTTCCCCTTAAAATACAGAATGTTTTGTTCAAGCTAGTTCTTTGCTAGAGGAATGGGTAGTCTCTCTTGGGAAAACGAAATGCCTGAGGCATCTTTCAGACTTTTGGTTTAGAACTTCCCTCGGCTCCTAAATGTTGAAGTGTCTGTGTTTGTTGTCACGCTGTTTTTGGAGAAAATCCCTGCTCAATCCGTTAACTGAGCCACTGGTGAATGTAAGCACGGTTTCATTTTAACATTTATCAGGCAGCAACTTGCAAAAAAAAAAAAAAAAAAAAACTGTGTCAAAGTTCTTGAGATGCACTACTTTGAGCCGAGCAGAATATGTTAAGTGGCATGGGATGTAGCTGCAATATGCTGCGCAAGCATTGATTTTCTACTGTGCATGCACTTTGCAGTGGATTGTTTCTTGTGGAAGTTGACTGTGAAATGCTTTTCTATTCACATTTGTTTTGCTCAATCAGTATTTGTTTTCTCTGTGAAGAAGGGATCGTCTCGAGCTTTATCTTCTTAAATCAAATCTTTGTTAAGCTGAGCTCGGGATGGATTGCAAAGATGCATCAGAGCTCATTCCTAGACACTTTAAAACACACTTTTACAATGATAACGCTTCATACAGGCAGGAGATCTTTCTGATCAAAGACTTTGCAATGTGTTTCAACTAGGGAACAAGGGGCCCAGAGTGTAAAGAGTCCAAATATCACTGCGTGTTAGTATGCAAGACAGTTAAAAATATCAGCATGAGATGATCAAAGAGGGGAGTGTGTGATGGAAGCTAAGCGCACAACAGGAAAGGATTACTATGTGAGTTTTCAATCTGTGAGATGATATTTGGAATTTAGGCCCCGACCACGATGATACACCAAACTCACCCAGCAAAGCTTCACGGGTGGCGATAATAACTTCCCAAAGGGGAGCGTAGACACCTACAAGGGAGAAGCTTGGGTTGAGTTGGAGGTGGAGTGCAACATGTTTGTTGTGAACCACTGCTCACAGAATCCAGAGAGTAGAGAGTGAAAAGATCACAGCATTTTTAAAAACATTAGTAGGAGTTGATCACACAGATAGAAGAGCAGGAATGGATTATTATGTGAATGTAAAATATGTGCTCGTTTGAGATTTGGCATCTGCTCTGACCTGGTCACTCCCCACAAGAAAACACAGAGCTCTACACAGCAGTGATTAGGGAGTGATGATAATAGCCTTCCCTTCAAGGCCTGTAGTTTTGGTATAAAGATAGTGTGTACATGGACATGTCAGCAGGTTATGTTTTTTAACTCTTGTCCTCCAGGCTCGAAGGCGATATTTCTAACTGCTCATACGCTCTTCCACTCCATTATATAGTGTCCTCGGGGTGGTTATGGTTGGTAGTGAAGGAAAGAAAGTAATACACAAGATAATGAGCACAACTGAGATAGACGATTCCAGTTCAAGGGCATTACCCAGTGAAAATAATATTCTCCAGACGGATAGCTCCCGTGTTAATGAACATTACTAACATAATATATGTGCAGAGCAGAAATGGAGTAGTCAAAGAAGGGAAATGCAGAAATGCAGAACAGGTTATCTGTCAGTTTTTGTGTGTGAAGGATTTGGTGGCACCTAGAGGTGAAGTTGCACATTGCAGCCAAATGAATCATGCCTCCTTCCAAGCATGTAAGAGGAACTTCACATTGAAAGCAAAAGGCCATTACTAGATCAGAGTTTGGTTTGTCTGTTCTGGGCTACTGTAGAAAAATGGTGGTTCAACATGACAGACTCTGTGGAAGAGGACCCGCTCTCACTGTAATGAATGTTGTATTCCATTCCTACCAATAAATACTCCTAAATCTTGCACACTGGACCTTTAATGCCACACTTGTATGTACCATGTTCACTATAAAATCTCTGACAATATAGCAACAATAGTTAATGAAACATTTTGTGCACCTCCATCTATTGTTCCAAGATGGTAAGGACAAACAATCGACAGCACGTAATGATGAGCTGTCTTTGCCTGATTAATGATGTCTAATGTGTTTTTGCTCTTTAATTCTTTCATTAGTTTGATATTTGGCATTATGGATGTGGCAATCAGCGAGCAAGTAGAAAAACAAACAGTTATTAAAACCTTGTTGCAACCAGGACTATTACCAGTACCATCACTGAGCACTCTACCATACCCATAATAATAGTGTTTGAGATTTATTTGTTACTTCCCGGCAAATTATTTGGCTCTCTTTCACGTTTGATTGCTTGTTTTTGGTTGAGAAAGCAAACATAATCGAAAGTATTTTCATTACTCCAGAGTTCAATCCGAAGTGACCTTGCAGCGAGGCAATCCTGCCCTCGCTGTTATCACTCCGTCTACAAGTCATGTGGCGGGTGTATCACTGCAAGATACGCCCTTAATTGACAATTAAGGACACCCTCAGTTACATTCTCCCAAGCTGATTTTTCATATTAACATGGCGGAGAAATGAATCAGCCACATAATGATTTGGACTTGGAGGAATGACCTCAGTAAAAAGGGTCTATCTTCCTGTTTGAAAACATTTTATTAAAGTGTAATTATCTGCGAGGTGATTGCGTCTCAATCTCAGAGATCAGATTTCTGCGTTTCTGCTGGAGAATTCAGATCTGTTGGCGTGTGAGCCATCGCTGGCGATGTTTTCTGAGATCATCCTCGGCCCACATAAAAAGAAGCAGAACGTGTTGTTGTGGAGGTTTTCTGCTGGCCACTGAAAAAGAAATCAGTGGAATAATCACATCATCCTGCAACTGCACAGGTCCGCTTCGGCTGCTCAGGACTCACTGGTGATGACTAATCTGTGCACTCAATGATACACGAGTGTCAAAGGTCGTAGCCTGCCGCCGCCACAGAAGATGAGACTGTCACTCCGTGTGTGCGTATGGATGAACAACAGCTGATGAAAGAATGCAAAAATTCTATAATAACACAGCTGGCAGCACCTTCCTCCCACTGTCGCTGGGTGAAAAAGTGAATGCTCCATTACCCTATCAAATATGAATAGGAGTTTATGAGCTCACATCTAGGATTGTGAGCACAGTAATCATTACTAAATAGCAGTGGATGCGATGCTATTCTGAATAGCTTAAGTGCAGTGTCTCTACGCAATTCAGAGTTCCGAGCATGAAGATATTTCTCTAAAGGCACTCCACATGAACACAGATTTTGAAGTCTTGCAGAGCAGACATGAAGAATCTTACCTCTGTTGTCTCTTTCTCCATTCAAATCTAGACCGTGCCCCCAGTGAATACTATAAAATATATAAATCAGCAGTTAATATACGAGAAATTGACACACTTAAGAAACCTAAAAGAGAAAGAATGTTCCTGGAGATGGATCATGGATTTTCACCATTTTGTAGCTCTGAGTAGCTCTTCCATTTGCCATGTGAATGGCATTGTGGGATAATAATGTCAATTAACACCAGAACCAAATCCTTGGTTTGCTTTCATGTCTCTATTCATGGTCCTAAAACATTTAAATCCAAGTCGTTCCAACTTAATAGTGTACTGTGGCGATCTGCCATAACTATTGATTTTTTTCTCTAATTAAAAGAGAGAAAAAATAAATAAATAAATGTTTAATTCACCCCCCCAGTGAGACCTCCCTTGTTCTGCCAATGGGATTCTCCAGAGAAATCCGCAATGCTTTGTACCGTACCACTGCAGAAGAGGCAGCCTCCATCTCGCAGTTCTTAGTAGCATACTTCGCCTCTCCGTAACCTATCGGTGACCTATCCGTGACCTCATGTCAGCAGGCAAAAAACACTCTCCAAACTACCCCAGTCCTTGCCATGTAATGCGTCCATGAAGACAACTGCCTGGTATCTCCGACAGCGTAGAAGATGTTGAGTTTTGTTTGTTTTGAGAGATTCGTTATTGATTTGTTTGGGAAGAGGATTTTCTCGTGTGGGGAAAACTGAACTGAACAAAACTGAAACTTTGCCAGAGATATTTTATTGATTTGGTTGGGAAGTGGCTTTACACACAATGTACTGAACTTTATTTTAGTTTCTATTTTTTGGTAATTGTTGAAGTGTGGTACATTTTGTTGAGCTCTGGACTCCTTACTTTATGAAAAACCTTGGCACACGAAATGGAATTACGTGGACGTGCCTCTAGTGGTCATTTTACTGAAAATACACTGATTTATATTGAGCTTCCATGTGCTTGCTGTATTGCTCTGATTATGGCCTAGATTAATTGTTTGCAGTGTATTTGGTGATTCAGATTCAAGAGAAGTGGGTTCATGACATGAGTGTATACAGGTTTGTGTATCCATGTGGGGAACTGACCTATTAGAACTCAAACATTTTTCATTGTCAGACAAAACTCTAAAAAAAATATATAAGGCCATCCACTTCAGAAAATGGATCCCAGATGGGACTCACTTTCTCGCTCTTGTGGCCTCCACTGAATGAAAAAAAGTTTAACTCAAACCTTGGAAGGAGTACAACATTCAATCCAAGAACTAGAAATAATGGTGCAGGACTTGAAAGCTGAATATTCAGATAATCAGAAGTTGAGTCAAACTCCGATGAGCAGTTAATGATGAATAGGAACACAGATACCAGAACTTTCCTGGGAAAACATACAGATTGCCATAGAGGTCAGCTCACAATCAAATGGCGCTCGTATCAAACTTTATCTGCTACTGCAATGCAGACTGCCCATTTGGTTGACTCAACAGATCTTGTGGCAAAGCAAATCAGCACTTTCAATCTACCATGCAAACCAGCCTGATAGTCTGCCAATGTCTTCACCAGTTGACGCCTTGGATGCAAGAGGGAGATTTATGGCGAAAAGCCCAGCGAAGTTGCAGTTTCCATGATGGAGGACTGTGGTGATCCCCTTATGTACTTGGAACAGTGTCATGACTATATTGCCTCAAATCCACTTACGGATGATAAGCTTCTTGCCAGTCCACCGAATGTCCTTAATGGAACAGCGAGAGATGGGTGGGATGTGATGAGACTGGAAATGCGTACCAGGAAGGAATTTGAATGCAAATTCTTGTCATCCCTCCTATCAGACAAGTACACAGATGAAGAAAAAGGACGCAGGTTCAGGGTGACCGTGACTGCATACATGATTTTGCTTGCAGATACAGATCATTTTGTCTGTGCTGCAAGCCAAATATTACAGAAATCAAGGTGATCCAACAAAAACATCCGACCACAGTTGACTTGTCGGTTAAGAAGCAGCAGGGTCACTGGAGTAGGTGAACTGGGTGGAACAGCAACTGGAAAAGGATCGGGATAACAATTACAGCTACAGCAGCAGTAGTATGTTACTGCCATAAACCAGTCGCACTTTGCTGTCACACCCAATGACAAGAAGGCGACACCCTAGCCAAGCATTAGTAACAACTCAACAGCACAACAGCTCTTTTGTGTCAATTGATTATGACCATTGGTCTGGAGAAAGGGAGCACCATGGTTGATACTAGCTCATCATGTGCTTTCTGAATGAAGAGTCATGCTACCCAGCAAGAAGGTGCAGATCCGAATCCCTTATCAGGAAATCCCGCTACCCGTCAGTGGAGGAAGATGGCAGTAACATTGCTGGGCCACATGCACCTTACTTGTGGTGGCCCTGTTGTTGAAGCCCTGGCTTGCCTTGTTGTCTTGGGTCATAGGTCTGCTCATTGGAAAATAATCAATACTGGTTTAACTCCAATATGGAAGATAAATATTGCACCTCTGCTTGTTGTTTTCCATCAGCCCCCGAGGATCAATCAAATCTACCCAGGCCAGGTCAATGCAGAGCTACACAGCTACACAGAGATGCACCAGGGAAGAGTTGTCTCTTTCGTAAGGAGAACAGTGATATATGCATCACAATGTTGGGCTGCACAGAGGTGCTGACCCATAAAATGTTTGTCACCCAGGAGGTACCCATAAAACAAAGACCCTACCGGCAATCCCCAGCAAAGATTAAGTTTGTCTAAGCATGTATAGGTAATAACTGTGAGTAGCTCTTGACTTTTCTATGTGGGATGAATTGTGAGATAAAAGTGTCAGTCAACACCTAAAAAAATCAAGGAAATCTAATAGACACAGTTTCTTTTTATTTGGCTCCTGTCTTGTCATTCTTCATGGTGCTGAAACATTAACATTCTGGCTGTGTTCCATTTAATGCCACAAGGTATACTAATATGCATATAGTGCACTTTCTTGGGCGTCAGTACAATAACACTCTTTCTAAATACGCTTTACTAGAAATTACACCAGACACGCAGACGTAAATCAGACAGTTATGGAGCAAAAATGTACCTAGACTTAATATGTTTTGTTTTCTGAGTTCTTGTGTGGAGTTTCCAGTTATTCTGGTTGGACTCTAATGTACTACTACTGATAATAAAGGAGTAAGTTGATTTATCTTCAAAGCTAACCGTGTCAGTAGAAATGCCAGTGGCTGTGCTTCATTTAGCCATGACTGGGCACGGCCTGTTACGTAGTGAAGCTAAAAAGCTAGCTGTGAAAAATACATGTGTTAATTATAGTCCAGATGTGCCACTGTTTCACAGTGCACCCAGTGAAGCACAATCTGTACGTACAATCAAAATCCCAGGAAGAGGCCTAATTAGCCACCCCCAAACTGGCTTAAATGTCACTACAGTCGCAATAAAATAACTCAACAATCTCGAGTGTGTGGTCAGCTGCTCTGTTGTGGCAGAAGGCGCGTTAAGAACAAATATCTCTGCGGCTGGCTTGTGTTGTGTGTTCCCTTCCCTCCGGCTAAAAGATGACTGGGGGAATTCCTCGCGACACAGTGACATGATGATTGCTGGCATCCATGAACCTCAAATGCTGCATCTTTATGTCCTCGCTCTTCGGTGGACTCAGTGGGCTGCCACAGAGACAAAGTGTGACAGATTTTTTGCCCTCAGCTGTCCCAGCATGCACTAAGACTGAACATGCGACTGCTGCGTCTCCAAAAGCTGCGTCTATACAATGCGCTGACAGTATACGAGCCATATGCTATCTGAACATTCGGTATGTTTTTCGTAGCCAGCTAAAATCAAACTTGGAAGCTGAAAGAGATTTCTGTTTTGAGAGTTATGACTGTTAAGACTCCTTTGATGGATTTGCACCAAATGCTTTGTCATGCACATCACTCTTACCCTTTATGTGTTTAGATGAGCATCTCTTTTCTTGTTTTTCTCATCTGCAGAGGTGGTTGTTTCAACTCTGCCCTGACGTGGCACTGTGTGCTCGTGTGTGTCTGGCCGTAGGCAGCAGATGTGATTGACAGGTGGGGATTGAAGCACACTGACGGAAAAGGACAATGAAAAAATAACATCCTACATTTTTCACAGAGAGGCCATGTATGAAGATACAAGCTGCTTTGCAACCTGGGAGCAGAGGAGAGAAAGAGAGAGGTTAATAGCAGAGAGAGGGCGAACTAACAACATCTCTGGAGAGTCCGTCTGGTATCGAGCACGACTGATAATCTCCCCTCTGTTGACTTCTGTTTTGAGTATAGCCTGACCCTCCCAGAAGAGATCTACGTTCCCTTCCACCTGGAAGTTTCATGGTGAAGGTCCATCCCATTGCAATATTAATGACCACAGTGAAGGATACTGTGTGATGGATCACCAATCATACTGCCTCCAAATGGCAGTGGCAAGAGTTAGGCACATAAATAATAAAGTGATTTAGATGCAAAATCCATCCTAAGCGGATTACAAAGGCAGTGGCACTGCAATCAATCGTCATTTTGGGCCAACATGATGCATAGCAAGGAACACAGGACACAAGCTGATCTATACCAGGAAGAAGAGGAAACTAAGCAGGGACAGGTAGAGGGAGAGTGTGCAGGGAGTCCTGCTTAAAGTCTGGCCACAGTATTTGTGTTGTCGGCATACTGAAGTTGACTTTTGTTGATAATCTCCAACTGTACGAGATGTGGTAAAACTTTTGTCTTCGATCCGAAATGGTGGCAAACAGCATGTCGGGTGTGTTGTCCTACTGTTTACTTGTGTGGTGTAGCGCTATATATCCTGCACTGGCTGTCTGCCATGCGTAGACTGTATCTTTGATTGTTTTTGTTGAGTATATTGTTTTCCGTATACGTTCGATTTTCTAACCACACTGAAAACCAATTTCCCTTTGGGATAATTAAATTAATCAATCAATCAAAGCCGACCCATCGAAATACGACAAGTAATAACGCAGAATACACTGGCAAGAGAGTATAATGCTGACGCTAAGAATATATATTGACCTCAAATCAACTTTGCTATCCGGTATCTTGTGCCCTCTTTTGCTGACAGGAAGCAAATTTCACAATCTCCCCCATCGTTTTCTCCATCTCAATTTTCCAATTTTTCTCCCGTTTACACCGTACCGTGCTACGATTCACTCGGCAGTCCTCACATCACCTGGCAGGTCTCAGATCTGATACCACGCACTCTGACGCAGATTGCAACCGAGACTTCATTAAACCCATCTCACTCATTGCACTTACAGGTTCCCTGAATCAATAGTTCAACATTTCACAAAACACACTTGTTCGCTTTATTGCAGAGAGTTACATAAGGGGGGTCGATATCACTGTCGTTCCTGTCCGTTAAATGTGAAGCCACAGCCAGAGCCTGCTTAGCTTAGCTTAGCACAAAGACTGCAAACGGGGAAACTGTCCGAAGACAATAAAATCCTCCGACCAGCACCTCTAAAGCTCACTAATTAACACATTATATCTTGTTTGTATAACTTGTGGTTTTTATGGGGTGTTATGAGCTGGATATTTTGTGCTGAAATTATGCTGGGAGCCTTGTATAGATCTTCTGTTCTAACTCTTGGCAAGAAAGTGATTGACCATTTCCCGAAATGTCAAACTATTAAAGCGCGAGTCAGGAGTCGGTGTTGTAAATTATAACTCAAAGAGAGAACGATGTGGCTTCACACTTCCTCACAAAAACATGCAATTCCCTAAATGCTCTGCATATCACAGGCTTAACATTATAAGTGAATATCCGAGGGGGATTTTCTCTTTAATGTCTAGCCAAACCGATCCTCCTGCATCTTCTCCACCTGGCTGCTGTAATTCTCTCCATCATTCACCATTAGTATTCACAGGCTCGCTTTCACTTTGGAAATTTGCATAGATAATTCCAGCTATGTCTACAATAACTGCACAGCTCAGTAACTTTATTTTGAGAGCCAGGTTCAGAGGCATGAACAGTCATGAGTGAGAGGCCTTATGGGTATTACAGTATGCAACTAGATGCATCCTTCCTGATCTACTGGACTGAGCTTTGCCAGCGCGAATCCCATAAGGCCCCCTCTGTGTCTTTCATGTCCCAGTGTTTGCTTCTGAGGCTGTGAGCGTATTCACTGTGCCTGAGCATGCGTGTGTGCTTGTATGTGGGGTCTGTGTGTGTGTTTGCAGATGGGGAAATGTTAGAGAACTCACTCGGAAAAAGGATTTTTAACCGTGTAACCCACGGTAATATCATATCATGCAAACATACACGATCTCCTTCCCTCTCGCTCTCTCATTTCCTCTTTCTTCCTTTTCCATATCTCTCCTTGTCCTTGTGGGTGATTAGAATGCACCCTGGTTGTTCGTCTCTTCCCTCATTAATCACGCTCCGAGAGACTCGGCCGGACGTTGAATGCACAGTTGGCCTGACCCAGCACTCGACAAAAGCATCCATAACAGCAGGTACAGAGCAGCGCGCAGGCTCGCTCTCGTACAATACCTTCGACAGTATAGCCAGGCCGAGGATTTATCCAAGCTGTGATGTATTCCGAATATAAGAGTGTGTTTCTTTTGTGGAAACAATACAGAAGAAATTTAAAGATTTTCATTGTGCACTTAATAGGCTTTAATAAAGCCACCCAGGAAGCCAGGAACGCGCATTTCCCAGCTGCCAGGATCTTTTTCTGTATCCCCTCTCTCCCTCCTTCTCCTCTCTCCCTCTCTTATGCATTCTGACAAATGCTTTAGTGGGGCATGAGCCACAGTGTGGACAAAGTGAGATGGATTACCGTGTGGATTTTGGCAGGGGAAACTGCGGCTAATTCTCTGATTAGAAACCTGGGTTCAGGAGGTAGAGAAACACTGAGCTGTGAATCAGAGTCAGAGCACAGGGCTCAGTGAGCTCCGTAAAGCCGTCGGGGAAGGGGCGGGCTGTTTCCATTTGCTTATAGAATTCATAAAACAAGCTTATTTTAGTTTTATCTGCATGTTTTGTCTGCAGGTGCCGTGCTACAGTTATGCTCGCGCATGCAATCGAGTTGCGAAATAATGATTTCTCACAAACTTTGCCACACAGCAACATGCTGGTCGATATTGCATATTATTATTCAAAAATCACTCTCTCTAGCGGTGCAGGACGGCGCGCTGCAATTTGGATTCTCACGCGAACGTCAGAGTGTCAAAGTGCCCTTGAGCAAAACAAAGAAATCTGCTTCTTCAGCACAAGCAACATGCGCAAAATGAAAAATGTAATATCTGACTCCGTAGCCGTCGGATATTCCGGTGGGTCGCACAATGAAAGAAAAGTCCAAAACACAAGATGTCGCCTCCAAATCTATTGACAGACTCTCTAATACAAACGTTAGTTATTGTCTGTGGCTGTTATATGTGTATACATCAATATTTGTGCCGACAAAACATCGGAAAACAGTTTTTTCAATTAATTATTACTTATTATTAAAGATAATAATTAAACGATATATGGATGCCGCTTTTTTTTGCAATGCATTAAAGTCATGAAACTGCACTGACTTTAATTTAATTTGTCTTGTTCAATTAAAATGGTGTTACTTCGGAAGTTCTTTCTTGTACATCTGCTAGCATAAATAAACTAAAAACAGCAGCCAAAAATGGAAAATCTTATGTAATCGCACTCAGATGAAAGGCGGCTAATTAGAAACACAATCAAAGTCGGCTTGATGCAAACAAGACTGTTATTGTTTTTGAAAGCAGAGCCACAGTCTCACATCACCAAATAAAGATTGACAACAGAATTATAGACGATGCATTTTTAAAATGGGTAACGCGAATGTACTCGGAGTCTAATGTTCTCTTTGGGGTGCTCGAGATCCCAGCCCCTCTTTACCAGCTGTGATTGGTGTTTACATTACTTAATACACAGCACTGCGGCTCCTTCATCTCAAACAAGTCCAAAAGTTTTATTACATCAGATGTCTGACAGGCACTTTGGCCTCTCGGGGTCTATAATTAACCCCAAATATAAGTAATGTCTCTGTATGTGAATGACTTTTTTACAAAAAATGAATTTAAATGTATTCATGCATCGCCAATATAGTTTATAAAGCCTGAAATGTTTTCATATTTTGTATGAAAGCAATGTTTTATGGTAGTTTGTGTATTTTGTGACCTTCAGTAAAGGTTCAAGCCCAGAAAATGACGTGACTAACTTTGAAACACTCTGAGCTGAGATGAATTCATCTCTGTCTCTCTGCTTAGGGTGGCCCCAGCGTGTCATCGAGCCGCCCTTTAAGGACCGCCCACAAAATCCTGAGACTGAAAACTGGTGAAAAACTGTTTTAACCTCCAAGTCCAGCATTTCAGTGATATAGCAAAGTCTTTTCACGTGTTTTCAGCAAACATATTTGCTGTATTTTGAAAGGAATACAGACTTAAATGTGGGGTCTGTAAGCAAAACACACAAATAACCTTCTCCTCCATTGGCCATGACAGGATCTGAAATATAAAGTGATGCCGCCATGAGTCAGTAGGTAGAGGACACATCCATCTTCATTCCTGTCTTCATATCTCCCATCTGACCAACCAGCCACCTCAGTGTCTCAGGTATTTCTTTTTCCCTTTACCTCACCGAGAATCCCAGAGGCTTCTTTTATATAAGTTAGCAAATAAACTGATGGAGGCCCGCTCTGAGATGAACAGTGGGGACTGCGAGGTTTCAAACTAACAGGATTAGCTTGAAGCCTAACAAGCATCTTGGCTAAGACGTGTTCATTAATATTACATCCATGGTGAAAGAGAGAGAGAGAGAGAGGCAGCGAGGGGAAGTGGCTCTGGACCACTGAAGAAGAACGGAGTCGGATAATTGTTCCCCACGCATAATCACAGATGCCTGTTTACTACGGGGAGCTTAGGTTCACATTTAGGGCATGCTGATGTAAACAGATGGGCTTGAATGAATGGATCGCTGGTTGAAAACTAGACGGCCTTAATGCAAAAAGTAAAACTTTACACTAAATTTGCATGTTGGCAGACTGCCTGTTACGATTAGACAACATATTTGGAATAAGCACATTAACTAAAGAGGCTTGTCTTCACTCTGACTTTATCTATAACAGCCCCGGCGACGTGTATCAAGAGTAATGAGCCTTTTGTGCAGGATTAGTGTTCTTACAGATGCTCTGTTTACGCACGCCGACAGATAATACTACAGTAAGAAAACTGCGATGTTGTGCCAGGTGTGCGGCCTCGCTGTGACCACTGCAGTGCGACCTTTACACGATAGACAGACCTTCATAACAGACCTGACACAGATGTAAAATCTGCCCTTTAACACTCAATAATAATTGATCCAGTCAGTCATGTCCGTCTCTTAATTGTTTGATACGCACCTCGGGCTGGACGGCAAACGGCAAATCCGGCCGATAAAAAGGTGACGCATCGTGTGAGTAATGGTTTGTGACTCGTGATTGCGCATGCAGCGATAATTACTGCGACCCCGTAGGGTTTTCTGCGGCCCCGAGCTCGCAGGCCTCTGCGGTGTCACCCCCGCTGACCCCCCCCCCCCGCTTAGCGCGCGAATTAAGAATCGCTGTGACAGATTCACTGAGGAGCTCTGCCCCGTGAATGAAGATGGACAGTGCAAAGAAAATAACATTAAAAACAACCCATAACCTCACCCGGAGCGACCTCTCGCTCTCTCATGTGTTTATTTCTCCTCTCACATTTTCCTCATTTGACTTTTCTGTTTTGCTCTCCCTCCGTCTCCTTGCTCTCGCCACTTTGCCCTCCTCGTTCCTTCATCCTCTTACTCACAAGGCCTCCCTGCCAATTATACCGCAAAAGCTGAGGGCCTGTGAATCATTGCGTCCAGTTAGTTAGTGCGCAATACTGGAGGACGGGGCCCAGCCTTGGGCTCCACCGTCCGGTAAAGGTCACGCCGAGCGTGATGGCGGTTAACAACCTCAAGTTTATTGCAGTCAACACTTTGCATTAGCTGCCGCCACGAGTAACCTCTCTGACACCATCCAGACACAGTTTACAGTCAGGCCATAACCATCCCAAGGTACTCAGAGCACTGTTTAGAGCACTGGTGCATGGTAAAACTGCCCACTTGGCCTTCTTGGACCTTAAGTCGGTGCTATTTTAAGGAGCGAGGGAGCAGTTAGGAGGATTATTTTGCCACTGAGAGGGCACAAAAAAAAATCCACATGCAAACATATGTCTAATTGAATATGCTGTGATTAAACGAAACATCTGGTGCGTAGCTCGGATATTTTTGCAGCCCGCACTCTGACTTAGCTCAAAGTTTAAAGCAATTTTCTCAAACTCAGCTTCTCCTTCTTTATCTGTGTCTCCTGCTTTGTGTCTGGTATGGATTTAATTAGGGAAATCAGTGAAGGATAATGATTTCTACCTGGGTTGACCTCTTTGTAAGAAGTGTCTCGAAGATTTTGCATATTCAGTGAAGATTTGATTAAAACGCCGTAATTCACTTTGGGCGAGGAGTTCGGCTGCCCGAGTCAAAGAGAGACTCGGTGCGCGCTGTACCGAGCTGACGGGATGACCAAACGTCTTTTGCAGCTGTTGAGGGAGAGGAAGCGCAGCACACAGCTGTCCGCTCTGCGTCTCCGAGGGGAAAAACGTGAGCGTCATGCACAGAGGGAGGGGTCGTCTTCAATGGACAGCTGCTGGTTTGAAGTGCGTTCCTGACCTTCACAGCTCCTTGTGGCTTTTTCACGCGTCCTTGATGGAGACGTAAGAAGTGGTAAATAAGTTCCAAAACTAACGGTTAAATAAAAGGAGGAACATTTGTTGGTCAAACCGAGATACAGAATGTCCAGACAAGATGACTTAAAGACAAGAATCTCGCGTACTAGCATACTCCTGCATAATGTAAAATCAGTGCCAAGGTCTTAGTTTTCAAAGCGAGGTATGAAAAAATGCCAAAGTGGGCCTTTGCAGCTGATGAGTTCTGGGATTTGAAGTGCTTGAGCTGTAAAGTGTGTCACTGTTTTCTCCGTAGCCTACCTGTGTGACAGAATTATTAACGAGCTGTGTCTGTATTTATGCACCTCGTCTAACAGGGGGAAGATGGGCCGCCTTCATTGCTTTGAGTTGCGCGAGCCGTCCTGTCAGATGAAATTTGAGCCTCGGCCGAGACGAGCGCTTGTTACGACAAAAGGGGAAATTCATTCAGGTGTTCATTTGGTTTGAAATGATGGGTCAGGACGCCGTCGGTGCTCGCTCCTCATACATGGAGTAAATGGAGATCATGGAATCAGGATGAGTGTGTGTGTGTGTTTCACTCTGCGGTCACTGAGCACCACACTGTGGTGCATGGAAGTTATTACCGCTGTCATCACCAGCACAGTGTCCAGTGTGCCTCACACATTTACATAACAATTACTGTGCTCAGCTTTGAACTTTTCATTGAATTAATTGGTTTCAGCTCCTTAATGCGCTCATGAATCACCGCGGACGGTAGGTAGGTGGAAGCAGAGGGGCATAATCGCCAACACGTGTGCAAATAATAGTACATTACTGGTGATAATGTACAGTACAGTCACTTAAAGAGGTTTACTTACTACATGTGTAGTCATCTGCAGCAGCTGATGATATTTAGCGCACATGAAGCTTGTTTTTCTGTGGCTCGAGGGTTCGAGACGTGACCAAACCCCAAATCGCTCCCGATGCTGCACCATCGGTGTGTGAATGTTTATAAATGGTTAGCTCCCAAAAACTGATGAGCAGCCAGCGCCATCAGTGTGTGATTGGGTGGATGAGATGTGTAGTGTAAAAGAAAACTGGAAAGGCGCTATAGTACAGTCCATTTATCATTTAAGAGAGAGGTTTTAATGAAGTATCTCTCATATTCCATCATTTTATTGTACTTTACTGATACATTGTTATGTGTATTCTGTGACATCTCTGTGAAAGACTGTCCAAGGCCTTGAAGGATGCGAGATGAAAGACAAAAAAACACATTCCCGCTCAGCTCACCGCTAATCGAGTCAGTACAGTCAGGAGTTTTTAACTGCTGTGAACGGACATGACTGAGCCAGTTTCCTGACTTCAGAACTGTTCTTCGCTCACGCTGCTGACGCCTTCGCATTCGTCAGTATCCTGTGGCATTCTGCTGGGTTCACATTTGTCACAGTCAGCAGCATTTTCTGCACATGGAGGCGCCCTGAAATCGCACACACTGGACCTTTAACTGCTGTTTTTTTTTCTGTAGTCATTTCTACTTTGCAAATGTCTGTGTACTTTGAAAACCAATAAGCAGAGGAACAATAACTTCTGAGATTTTAATCTCAGCTGGAGACTTATGCAGGTATTTTTAATATAATCTCTGTGCGGCGGGCATCTTAAAAGAAAGTGTTTGTACAACAGTGACCCCTTCAGGAGACAAGGGGCTGCAGGCTGTTGCAGAGCTGACCTGTGTGCCCCCCATGATATAGAAATATGAATTGATTATTATTATATTAATCATCTGTTGGTGGTGTTTTAGTGGGTTGATGTGTTATTGATATGAAAATGAACTGTATTTGGTTGCTTTTCTGTCTCACACACACACAGAGGTGGTATCAGTATCATTTGTGGTGGTAACAGGTCTGCGATGGCACTATAAAGTAAAGAAACATGGCAATAAGAAGTTAAATTTCAGATTAGCAGTGAGAGCAGAAGGCTAACGTTCACATCTACCAGCCCTGACAGCCATTTGTCATCCCGGGTGCATTAATCGGACCGCTCTTTTCAGTGTCACTTTCTAACTCATGGCATAGAAATCACAGTCTTGTTAATCTCAGGTGCAGCAGATAGAATCAAATATGAAGTCACACCCTTCATCGCCTTTGTTCCCCCTCTTTGGTTAAAATCTTTCTACAGTACGCGCAGCAGCACAGTCGTTTGTGGCTCCATTACATCCCAGAGACACTATTGTTCACGTATCAGGTTTTCTAACCCCCCGCCACACTGTGTGGTTTGTATTATCTCTGCCGACTCGGTGAACTGCCGTGGCACTGATAGCGTCTGAGCTGAATTAGATTTGGCAGCCTTTAATGCCTGTATGAATAGCAATTGCGACTAGTTCAACATTTGAATACTTCTTAATGTGATTCTTTGCACTCTGCTGACCCTGACAGATGGAGAGAGAGAGAGGAGGGAGAGCGGGAAGCAGGAGGAGAGACGGAGTCTGTGAGATAGACGAGGTGGGAGGGAAAATAAGGGTGCAGAAGTAAGCAGAAGGGAGGGATGATGCAGATTAGGGCCTAAATAAAAACTAAATGAGGTCTTACTTGAGAGGACGTAGGCTGGGTAATACATGTAATGCATGTTTAGCGTTAGAGGATGGGTGAACACAGCTCGGCCTTCAGAAAATAATCCCTCAATTTAGTTTAAAATGGAGTGTTTACATGTGTGTTTGTTTACTTGCTGAGGATTTCAGGGGCACGGTCGAGTTTTTTTTCCTCCATGAATAGGAACAGCTTTGCTTCAGTTGATGCTATTGAAGCGTTTCAAGAACTTGATACACATATGTGACCAAAATTAGATATTTATTAACATCAAACACATAATGTCGATACAGATGTTAGGACCAGAGTTACTGGGAGGATTTTGGAGATACTGATAACTTATTTTATCTTCAGCTTGGGTGTGAAAGGTTTCTCTCTTTGTGTATTTGTTTGTTTGGTTGTTTTCTGTCTGCATTTCATTCCAAAGGTTGCTGGGATGGTCTGTAAAACTAAGATTTTACAGTTTTAGTTAAGTAGTTTGAAGGAGAACTGTTCTACAGATGTGGCTAAATCCAGCTGTAGAAATGACTTGTTCCTGTTCCTGTGTACAAACACAAAAATATCTTTTTAAACTACAAATCAGAGCAGCGGGTGACACGTTTCGTTTATTCTGAGTTAGCCCACTGACACTGATTACTTAAAGACACACCATTAGAGGGAGGTTCATTTAAACGTAGGGTTTAATCAGCCGGACAAACACGCGCACCCATGCATGTAAAATCACGGGGGAAGCTTTCCTCTGTTTCATTATTCAGCGTCTATAGGAGTTATCTATACGACAGCATCCCTGCAGTCTGCCTCTCTGATGTTCAGCAGTGTAGGAATGACATGTGAGTCCTATTTTTAGTGCAGATATCGACTCTCCCTTTAAATGTCTCAGTCGGACGCAGTCATTGATGTCGTGCTGTTTGTTCTCCACTAGAGTGTGCAATTTTTCTTCCCAGGTTTGGGTTGCAATCAGCACTTGGAGCAGAGGGATGTGAAAACCTGTTGAGAGATTTCCTGCTGTGTTTTTTCTTCGGTAACTGGTAGCAGCGTGTGTGCAGGACTCGATGCCTCTTTTCTCCTTAACGTTATTTTTTTTTAAGCACTCTCACTTTCTCCCCGGGGATTGCTGTTCCTCCTCCCCAGTATAAGGCTCCCCTCTGAGCACAGTGCTCCTTTGAGTAACTGAGGGTAATCTGCATGCATAAACTCGGAGGCGGGAAGTGAGAAATTCATCAGATATATACGAAAACACCGCTAACAAGACAATAACGTGGCACCAGTTTGTAAAAGGGTGCACAAGAGATTGTCAGGGCAGAGTTCTCACCGCGGATGCAGAGAATTTAAATGAAGAGCATGTGCAGTTCTTTATAGAAAAGAAATCCTTGGAGCCTGAGAGCGTTTGCTTTATCTCCCCCATGTTTTTTAATTTTCTGACACTCTGACACTGGTCTGTCGAATTGGATTGAATCCAGACAAATGAGTCATTCAGGCTTTGTAAGCGTAGTAATGGCATAAAAAGAGATGACTCGCTGTCACAGACTGCTAAACAGTTGGAGCGGCTGACACACACACACACACACACGCTCACAATACGTTTGCAATTACTCAGTGCCAAAAGCGGTGCCTGTCTAATGAGCTAAGAGAGGCAGTAAGTCATAGGCCAATGAGATGTGATGGCTTGAGCAGATTTATATCCATCATGTAGAAAATCTTCCCTGTGGGCATCTGCAGCATCCCTCTATCTCAGCTATAAATGAGGGTCATTTGTTAAAGGCGAGTGTGTTTCAAATGCCAGCGGAGAATGCTGAGCACTTTAGATGAGGCTGATGTATGTACGTCTTCTAGGAAGCTCTTCAGTGGAAGCAGGTTATATATAACTCTCGAGGAAATCGCCACATCCAAGGTAACACCAGTTGGTAGTTCAGGAGCTGGGTTGTTATATGAAATCAGACTCAGTGGGTTTAACTAGCCCTGTCAATGGAAATAACAGTGCTGCAGTTTGTTACTAACAGTTTAAAACTGGGATCCAAACTAAGAGTTTAAAAAGTTTAAATTTATTTTTGGGGGCCATCCGCAGAAAGTAACACCAAGCTTTAAAACAGCATCGCCATATCAGCTTCACATCTGCAGATTTAAGTCCAATATTCACTTTTTTTACTCGTTTATTGGTCTCAGCCAACCTTCCTGAGGGAAACATGTAGCTCTAAATGCTCCACAATGTTTAGCAGCTGAATTGTAGAAAGTTTTCGGCTGTCTGATAGAGCTGAAAATAACTCTACGAGAGCAGTGAGCGGAAAACCAAGACAGTGAGCTGAAAGGAGCTAAAAAGGCTTGCTAGAAGAGAAGGAAACTGCAGAATCCGGTCACAGTTCTCTGTGGGTTCATCACAATGAGTGACCGCTTTCATATTTGATGCATGATTGATTTAAAACTATAGATTATAGAAGCCTCATGTAAGTCAAAGACGGTTTGTTCAGGCCAATGTATCAAAAATCCTCTGTAATTTGAGATATCTACTATAAAACTAAGGAACTGTATCTTTTCTCCGACACAAGGACAAACATAATGAATATTCTGAGAAAAGAAGCACTGTAATTTACTAACCACATCTTAAAAATGTGGTACTTCAAATAAAATGAAATCTGTCTGTGCTTAGAGAGTCATTCAGTCTGACGCTTATTAAAACCGCCTTGAGTCAGGTGGGTGTGTTAGACACAGCTGGCCTTGTGTAAAGTAAGTCTTTAACTTCTCAATATTTAGAGAGCAAAGCCACAAAATGAAAAAATATCCACATTTTATGCCGTGTTGGCATCCTTTATATCGCATCCTTGAGGCTGTTTGTTGTATTAATTCATCATGGACAGCAGATGTCCCTGCTGTCCTGCTGGTTGCTGATGTGGATGACGTTCATGCCTTCTTTGTTGTTGCCCTCGTGAAGAAATACAGTTTGAAATAAAAACCAGTGCAGCAACACCGTTCTTACAGCAGATGACTCTGACCTATAGCCCGGCCGGTAATCACATCCGCTCTATTGATTTATTTGATTTTCACAAAATTCACTTTGAGAGATTTCGTCTTTTATAAGTTTCAAAGTAAAAGCGTGAAGAAGACCATTTGTCATTCTGGAGCATGCGAGAGCAGCAGCAGTTTCAGAGGAGAGCGATATTGATTGAATTCCTGCTACTTCCATGCAGCTGGCTTTCAGAGCTGTTTGTTTCCAACGCACAATTCATCTCGGGTCCAAAAAAAAAGGTGTTGTTATTCAACCCACACGACAATAATGTAATATAGTGGAATGAATCGCACAAAATCAACATCCAGGCCGCTTCCTTATCCTTGTCTCCTTAGCAACACAATCCCCTTTGCAAGTAAGATGAGATGCACCTTTTCTCAAGTGTGCCCAGAGGTTGTGGAGGGAGTGGAATATTATTTTTCTGCCAATTTCACTGTGTGCTCATATGGAGTAAGATAATAAGCAGATAGAGTATTACAGCGGAGAGTGGTTCGCTGCCGGATATTCATACTCTTCTTTTCTTAATACAAAAAGGATCTCTGTTTTTGTAGTGTGAACAAGGAAGAAGCAGCGTCACCTCGAAGGTCACACACAGCACCTGCTTTCAGGGTTTGGTCCTCTTTCAAAGGCTGGGCTGGAATGTGGAGCATTTCTGAAGAATAGTCAGTAGCTCCGATACATAGTGCACCCACGTTTTGCATTTTTATCCACGGTAATAATAAGGACGGCAGTGTCACTCAGTCTGCCCGTGACTTTGGTCCAGACGGAATATGTGAATGGATGGACTGACGGGAATGTTTTCCTCTTCTTGACATGAAAGTTAGACTTTGCATTCGGCTCAAAGTGCCACATCAAGAGTCTCGAGCACGGATGCAGACATTTCCCATCCGCAGTCTTGTTTTGACATACCTATCTCGAGTGACATAAATGAGCTAGCAGGTTGAAACTCGCTTTGAAATATTTTAAATCTTAGACCTGCATGGTGTTTTGGAGGGGAAAACAATGCACCGTACAGTGTTTCCACAGTATCTTGTCATTGAAATATTGAATTCCCAGCCCAAAGAAACGATACTCTTGGGTAAAACTGATTTGCAACTCTACATCCAGCCTACATATTGCAATATTAACCTCTAAATTAGTGTATTTCTTTACTGCATCCTTCTTAAATACATCATGAGATGAGCTCTTTAAGACATTTTTATTTATATAACCCAGAATCACAAATCACAGTTCGCCTCAAAGGGTTTTTTAATCTGCACAGCATCTAACCCTCTTAGAAACTTGATTCGAATAAGGGAAAAAATTCTCCACATAAAAGTTTTAACGGAGGAAAAAAGGGAAGAAACCTCAGCAGAAGAGAGATTCCTCACCCAGGAGTTACAGACATGCAATAGATGGATCGAACAGAAGAGATCCTGCATATTGTGATGACAAAAACACCTGTCCGTAGATTGTAAAACATGAAGGAAGAGCATGGATCTAGCAGGACGTTGAGCAGCTTCAGGTGTTGTCCTGAGCCATATGACCATCTCTCATCTATGGACACCTGGAAGGTGAACAGGCTAGAGCAGGACAGACAGACAAACACACAGACAGAAGGAGAGAGGGACACGATGCATGCAAACTAGAGAAAGAGAGAGAGAGAGAGGGGAGAAGAGGAGAGGCTGAGTCTCCTGGGGGACGATGATCCAGATCCAAATGTCTGGAGGAGGCACTGACAGCCAGGAGGGAGAGAGGATCCCAGACGGCCGATGTCCAGCAGAGAGAAGCAAGAAAAAAGAGGAGATGGAAGAGAAAACCAGAGAGAGAGAGACAGCTTGTCCTGTGGGACGCAGAGATAAAGACAAGAGAAATTAAAATAATTACAGTTTGTATGAACATAAGCACTAAAAAGTGAGCTAACAGCGTCTACATAACTCACAGTAATCTCTTTCTTTCCACTGAAACTGCGCCGACTCTGCGTTTCACCTCTGCGCTTCTACTGCTGGATCTCAATGTGACTTTTCATCTTTTGACAATATCATCCTCAAACATCCTCAAACCACCTGCGCATCTCTCGCCGGTTCTTACCTCTCTGAAAAGAACACAGCGTGTTACCAATAATAATATTATATCAGGGTTTTCGGAGTACCTCTGGGCTCTGCTCTCCTATTTGCTTGTGTATATTTCACTTTCTGAGCACATTACACACAGTAACAGAATACATTTCCACTGCTATGCTGATGATATTGCTCTACATGTGCCTATAAAGGCTGATTATTATGCTCAAATTATTAATTAAGCGTGTTTATCTGCAGTGAAATCCTGAATATCATGTAATATTTAAGAGATATTAGTATTAACTCTACACAATTGCCTGATTCTTTCAAGTTTAACAGACAAAAATCTTCTCCCCACGGCTGATGCAGACACCTTCATTTACATTAGTTTCTCCCAGACTCGATTACTGCGACGTTCTGCCGTCTGCTCTGCCACGTTCTAGCACGAAAAGTCTTCAAATGCTTCAAAAAGCCGCAGCTAGACTCTTAACTAAAACTAGGACATTTGATCATGCATTCTGGCTTCACTTCATTGGCTCCCTTTTCATGTCAGGTCGGACTTTAAGGTGCTTCTGATGACTTGTAAAATCGTAAATGGTCCCTTCATGTCTGTCTGATCTCATTAGTGCTCTCTCAGACAGTTCCTGTCAGTCCCCAGAGTTAAAAAGAAATCAGCAGGCTGCAGGGCCTTTTCCTGTCGTGTCTATTACCTCCGGAGTAACCTCCCTATTGATATCAGTCAGTCAGACTCAGTTGAGGCCTTTAAATCGAAGCAGTGTGGACACTATAAAGAATGGACGTTGTATCTGTGACGTCACCACAGGTTTCTGAAAGATGTGATGAACGAGGAAAGAGGTTTCAATCAATTAGTGCTCACTAGGATAATAATTAACACTGAAGTTCCTTGACTCGTTCTTCTCATTACCTTCCACCAAATTCAGCCCGATTCCCAAAGAAAGAGATGAAACGTTGGATCATGATGCTCAGCCCTTTCCACAGGGGCCCAGGGTTTGAATCCAGCCTGTGATCCTTTGCTGCATGTCATGCCGCCTTCTCTCGCTTTGGTTGCTACTATACAATGAAGGTTCATAATAAACAGCAGCTTTGTCCAGGGGGGTCGCCAAAATCAAACAAAATTATTAACAAAAAAGATTATAGCTGCTTTAAGTCAGCAGGAAACCGATAATGCAACCAAAAATATAAATATAATAAAAACCTTGTAGGTGATATAATGTATTTTTATTATCAGTCATTTATTTTTTGCTTCATTTATCCATGGATGATGCTGTAAATGTTGATTGTGGCTATAAAAACTATAGATAAATGACATTAAAATGTATTAATCAGAGGAACATTTTAGTGAATCCAAACAGATTTTACCAAAGTCAGTTCAAGCGAGGGGCGACTGGATGCAAATGAGCATTAAAAAGGACTCTAGTGTTGTTTTTTTAAAGCCACACCTCCTTCTTTTCCTCATCTTTGGACGTCTTCGTCCTAAATGTATCGATCTGTGACTTTAACCCCGCCGCCGTGCGTGTGGATGAGCTGCGCCGCGCTCCGGCGCACCCCTCTCCAGCCGCCGCGGATGGTCTGCTCCGCTCTTAAGCAGCGCCTCCGTGTGAGGGGATAATTCATCTCCAGTCACAAAGTATCGCAGCGTTGAAGCCTCGAGTCTCGCCGCCTTTGTGTCGCTCTTGTGAAGCCGAAAACGGATCCGAAAGAGCGCAAAACTGGACCCGTACACCATGACCATGTACAAGGGGAAGCGTCGCAACAACCGATGTAAGTTTGCGCAGGCGGAGAAAAGCGGCGAGGACGCCCGTGTTTACGCCGGTACAAGTTGCAAAATACCGGAGACGTGATTCATGCGTGCTCACCGAGATGCATCCGGATCCGCAGGCCTGTCTAAGTTGTGGTCATTTGCATGCAATCTGCAGGATAAAGTTAAATATGAAACCACCTCTGTGTGTATATTAAATATACATATATTTGTATTATTATTATTTTTAACTTGATAGGAAGTCACCTGCTGCACGTCTGTCTGATTATTGTTTGCATCAATCTATTTATTTGGGGGGGGGGGGGGGGGGGGGGGGGGTGTCTATGCACCTGCTCTGTTATTTGCGGAAGTTAGCACACATTATCATAAAATGTGTCGACTCACCACGGCTTACGAGGGCGGCTATTAATAATGAAAACTCATCTATCATATTGCAGCAAGAAGTCTGATTTCCAAACTGTGGAAAGCGTTTCTGTGTGGAACCGGTCCTGCTTGCTGCTGCTGCACACATAGACTCCTATGGTGAGGAAGGGACGTGTTTGTGCTGATGGTACAGGACAAAGTCTTTGTTTTCATGCAGACGTGTCATGCAAGCTTCCTAATTGTGTGGATTTATGACCATTTGGGGGGTTGTGAGCAACCACAGGGAGGTCTTTGCCTTGTTTTCTCACACTCTGTTCACACTCGAGGAAAAGAACCAGCAGACTGGTTGATGATGTGAAATATTTCTTCGATGCAGCCCTCGCTGTGTAATCAGGGTGATATTATACAGCCTGGAGAATCTAATCTATCTAATGCAAGCCTGTTAGAGCTGCACGGGCCAGTGCGTGCTCTGATATTTAAAGCACATGGATGTTGTGGTTCACTAATTACCCGGTGGTTAAGTTGTTGTTGGCGCACACACACACACACACACACACACACACACACACACACACCTTCCCCCCGGCCGGTAGGCTTTCCATCTGCAGAGTGTGATACAGGTTTGTTGGATTAGAAAGTGCAAATATGCAAAAAAAAAATGGGTTTACATTGTTCACCGCATGAGCTACAAATAGATTGCACTGCATAACTTTCTGGATGTGCAGGTTTGTGTATAGAAAGGTGGGAGGAAGCCCAAATCTGGACAGCTTGCACAGAAGAGTCAGTGTCAAGAGGCAGAAAGCTGCTGGAGCTCCTTCGCCGGGGAGCAGCGAGACAGTGGGAGCAGAGAAAAAACAATGAATCTGCGTGTGGGTTCAAACTGGTGAAGATGTTGAGCTTCTATTAGGAGGTTGTGACTTCAAGAGGCTACACGTGAATCTTCCAGTGTTTTATTAACACGTTTATGTGCACTGATGTGCGTCTACGGTGAGAAAACTCCAGTTATCAGTGTTGTGCACTGATAGGTTCTGTTAAGTCAGCAACTAGCTTATGTTAAGCCGCTTGGTTGGCTCCTCATGATGCGTTCAGATGCAGCAAACTCAGGACATTTAAGGACGTGACCTCTTGAACTCATTAACATCAACCTCGTCAGGCATTCCTGCAACAACGGGAGCTCCCCAAACTGCAAATCCGAAAAGGCTCAGTGTCAGCACCGCCGGCTGGATGATGGAGAAGTAGTGTGGCAGCTATATAACGCAGCAACGCCAGAACAACGGATGCATGGGTGACAAATAAAGATGTATAAAGATTTCTGTAGGTGTTAGTTAGTTTGAGGCGGCGCCAGCTGCTCTTATTTTGAAATGCTGCTGCACAGACGTGAAAAATCTTTTTTTTACGGTTTGTTCATTAGAAAGTAACAATCTGGTGAAGAGATCTGACTGTGCTTTGTGAGATCCATCACTTGTTCAGTAACGCCCCGCCGGTGAAATTTATCTCTGCGCTTTGTTCTTCATCAAGAGGTGGCGAACTCCTGCGAGCTTGTTTACACTGTTGCCTTTTGTGATTAATTTAATTTGGAAAAGAGAGAGAGGGAGAGAGAGAGAGAGAGAGAGCGCGAAAAGCTCTCGGCGTCTTTTCTTGTGAGTATTTTGAGTTGAGGTCCATAAATATTTAAGATTTTGCAGCTCAGGAATCTTTGGAGATCAAATGGGGTTCCAGCCCTCTGCACCACCGGGGATTTGTTTTCTATGAGTGTGTGTGTGTGTGTGTGTACAGTACAGTATGTCGTTCTTCAGGCGAAAGCAGACTTTGGAGCTTTGATACCTGCTAATGAAAACTGATCATACAAAGAAACTTCCCGTGGGTTCCCATGTCTGCGCCTGTTTCTGCGCTGATTGAAGGCTGCGGCCGGCGCATGACAAATGAACGCGTCTTCGCCGTGCCGCAGATGCTAGTTTGTGTGCCGCCGGCGAGGGGCGGGCGGAGAGAAGGGCAAGAGGCAGACTGTTACATCTTCTCCATGTCCTCCATGTTTCTCAAGCCATGTGTCAAGGGCAGTTGTGTGTGTGTGCGTGTGTGTTTTCAGCTTCATTCTGCCCCAAATGTTCAGTTTGAGTGTCCGTGGGAAGGAATACAAATCATGCGCAACACAATCCATATCTGCTGCTGCCCTGCCACTCTTGAATAAACCACAAGCAATTACCAAATATAATCCCCTCCAAATACTTTAATTGCTACGTAAGATGCAGTTGCTGCAGTTTCAGAAATTTACCAGCTGTGCCTCCACATTTTTTTTTTATCTGTCAGAAAGGACCTAATGAGAGTCCTCTATCGATGATGAAATAATGTGACAGAGTTGTCACAAGGTGTCGCTCCCCCAGAGTCCTCGTCTCTCCCACCATCACCATCACCACCAGCTCAGCTCAGCTCGCGTTTAGTAGAGCAAAGGCTGTTTGGACCGTCGCCAGGAGAAAGCGCCAATCAGTGTGAAATAAAGACGAGCATTCAGCGACACACGTACGAGGGGGGGAAACCGCAGACGCTCACAAGTTAAACGACGCCTTGTTATCCACGTCACTGCGTGCAATAAGGGGAGAAGAAATGTTGCAAAGTGGCATTTGTTTTATTATTATTGTGAAAGGAGCAGAATATTTCGAGCAACATGCTTTGAATGTGGTGCATTAATATTGGATCTAATGTTGCACGGTTGACAGATGTGACTGCAGCAGTGTACCAGTCTGAAGGAGGGTGAAATTAATGTCTGTCAAGTGTCGTGGCAAGCACATTGAAATAATTAGACAACTTGTAACGTCTCACTCTGTCTCTCTGTCTCTCTCATCACGCCGTTCGTCTGCAGACCTACGCAGGGCACGTGTAACCCGGTATCTGAAAAATGACTTCACATTGTCATGCATGTAGGCCAGCAGTACGCCTGTGAAATTTCCCTCAATCAGTAATTCTCTTCATCTTCTGCTTTAAATGAAATATAAATGTATAAGTGGGATTTAAACTCAGAGATTTCTGTTGTAGGTTCAAAGCTAAAGAGCCTTAAAGGCGGCCTATTTTTAGCGGAGAGGAAAGTCGATATCAATAACCTCATTTTCAACGGTTGTCATGTTTGTTTCTCAGAGGAAACACTTGTTCTCGCGTTTGGAACCGCTCCGCGTTTGTTTCCACGGCTCGCTCCCCGCCGCCGAGCTTCCTCGCCGCGCCATGTTCGTCCATCCAGCCGAATCGTCTTTTTTTTTCATTAAGTGCATCATTGTTGACTCGTGTCGAGACAGCTCGCTGGGTTTTGCAGGTCACACAGAGAGCGGCGCGATCTCAAACCGATGCCATGCCTTTATCTGTTCTGCCTGTGCCTGAAGGGGCCGAGGATTATGAGCTGATCCCCACAGACTTTGGTCCACACAGCCTCGGAGAGGCAGCGAGGCAGGGCAGCAGACTGAAAGTCACACTAGAGTGTTTGCAGAGGGAGAGATGTGCCAGTTTTCTAATGGGATGTTCACCGAGATGTTGTAGTCATACATAATAAAATGGTTGTTTGGTGAACTCTAATACTAGTCATTGCTGTGAAGCCATGGGAGAGGACAATTTAATTATAATTCCTATAACACAGACATACAACTGAAACAGACAATCTGCAACTATTTAGGTCATTGATTATTAATTAGTATTTTTTGAAACCAAAATGCTCTACCAAGTTCATTGGTCATTGGTCTTCATTAGTTTTATAATACTGTACTAAGTATCTTTGGTTTGGTTGAACAAAACAAGCGATTTGAAGATGTCAGGCCTTGGAGTTATTTCCCAATTATGGGCCAAATGAATAGAGTTAATAAATGATTGTTAGTTGAAGCAGATGTGGCTTGAATGGCACAGAAATAGAATTTCTTACTTTTTATCTTGGAAACGATAAGTCTGAAGTCTGATAACCAATTAATTATCAAGTCATTTCCCAAGAAATATTAGCTGGTTCTGAGTTTGTCAAATACAACAATTTTATACTTATTCTCTGTTTTATGTCATTGTAAACTGAACGTCATTGCTGAGTTTTGCACTGATGGACGAGCAAAATATTTGAAGATTTGACCTTGGGTTTCGGGGAACTTGCGATTGCCATTTTCCACACTTTGCAGTCTTTTTATATGTCAAATGATTCATAATTCTTTTACAGACAAATCAATGAGGAACATAATACTCTGCAGTGTGCAGTCTAGCCAACTATGTTTTTTTAGTAACCAATGCAAATTTCATATTCAGCAAATAATGAAATGTTCCCATTCACACATTACTGAGTGCAGAAAATGAACTTCACGTCACTGTGCCTTTCATAACACAGTAATCATACACATTAGAGTACAGCATAATATAGGTCTGCAATTGTTGTGGCTCTCTCTCAGACACACTCAACTCAAACAAGCATCGAATCCTCACAAGCTGGAACCAGCAAACGTCCATTATGCTGCATTATGGAAGCAATTAATCTATTACTAAGATAATTGCTGATCAAAAAACACAATAAAATAAGTTTTCTGCACATTAAAATCAAAGTATCTCATCACACTGATGCCAGAATCACAGAAAACCCCGATACTGCCAGACAGCAGTTCATGCTGGCCAAACATCTGTAGATATCAAAGCTATGTATTGCCTTCCCGTATCATCATGTCCACAAAGAACAGGATGTGTAAACTTAACATTTTGAATTCAAACAGAAAAATGTAGAGCCCCCCTCACCTCACCTTGAACAGCACTGTTTGATGTCTGATCTTCAAAGGTACCAAGAGCAGCACCTTTGGTATGCAGATAGGCCCCTGTTTCCTCCCCATTCCTTTTCCATGTAATTAAACAACAGCCGTCCACAACGTTAACCTGCTGCGACTCTGCGGCAGTTTTTTTTTTCCTGTCCAAGCGTTGAGAGGAAATGGGTAAACCCTTATTTCAATCTGAAGGGACCACAGCGCCTTGTGACCTTGATTGGGGGTCTTGCCAGGCAAGAGCAGGGCTGATGTCTGAGAGCGGAGCAAATGAAATGTGAGGTCTGATTCAGCTTCGAGCAGGAACGCTCAAGAAATCAGAACTTGTCGGGGGTATCTCGAGGATCCTGCGAATGCCGTGCTTGATTGTAATTCACTCTGAGATTTTTGGGGGAAATCTGTCAATTTAAGTTGTCGGACTATACCCGCAATACGCCCTTTATCAGTCCTTGGAAATATATCAGAGGAGCAGAGATGAAAAGGCATATCTGGAGTTTTATGATGCCCGCACCAGCCGGGGCCTCGCCTGCAGGTCATGATGTACAGCCTTTGGTATTAGATGCGGCAATTCCTTCATCTTAGACCTCCTACGTTCCTCACAGACCTGCCCAGCCTCACAATTCACAGAGGGGCTTGGGCAGACGAATCTCTCACATCCCTACCTGTCTTTTCTGCACATCCGTCACCTGCTTGATTCAGCCCCTTCACCACGTTCTTTGCTTACGTCTCTCCTGCTGAGGAACAATTTGCATGATTAGTTACTTTGTTCAATTAATTAAGACATTGGGGAGACTGGCGCCGGAGTTTCTCGTTCCGTGAGGAGATGATCGGCAGCTCCCTCGGCGTCCCGCTCTCTTATCCTTTCTCTTTCTGCGTCTCTGCCTTTAATGTTTATCTCATCAAAGAGACAGTCGGCGGTTTGCGAGGAGAGGAGAATGAAATGAAATAACGCGCAAAGGGAAAAAGTGACAAATGTGTTGTAGAGCCATCAGCTCTGGTCTGTAGGGAATTTTTCTGTTTTTTTTTTTGTTTTTTTTGGAAAAGAAAAGAACACATTTCTCATTCCTTCAAGGTCCTTGCTGATACGTCTGAAAGCGAGTTTGTTGCAGTCAATCACCTGGTCGCTGTGCTGCACATTTGTGATAGGACTCAAACGGCGACACCAAAGCTTTTAAGGTAATCGGGAGGAACAAGACCTTCTGTACCTTGATGGCGACAAGGTGTTCTAGGTTAGCAAGACTGCCCCGTAAATGAAATCTCCCTTTAAGTGAAATTTCTGTTCCTAAATGTTCTTATGATGAAATGTAAAAACACTTGTAGTGACACTGTAGGTTTACATCATGCAAGCTGTTTTATAACAGCAGTTATTTCAACTTTGCTTCTGAGAAATCTCGTGTTTACCATCGGTTTGGCCTGGTGGAGAGCTCAAAACGCTACAATACCCATAAACGTTGGCCACTGCTATGCTAAGCCAATCAGAGGTGCTGGTGACATTTTCACGCAGCTTTTGGGATCACAAGATTGTGCCTTTGTTGCCAATTTATCCCCCTTTAACGCGTAATCTGACATAATCCTGCACACCCGAAACATCTTCCTCAAAAAGAGAGGACCTCAAACATCTCGTATCTTGATATCGTATCTACCAGAACCGCCAGTGCATGGCATGTTTGTCAGGACCTTTGTGTCCTCAACCACACGAACCCTGCCCGTTTATTTTCAGTCTTCCAGGAAGGCCGGTTAAGGTGATAAATGGCTCACATCAATTGTTGTTTTGTCAATTATGGAGTCTGCGCTGCTGCACAGCAGGTGTCCACACAGGTCATTTGCAGCAGCAGAAACCAACAAAATCAGCTGTGTTTTGGTTTCTGGGTTTTTCTTTGTAACTGCTGAAGAAAATCTGCTGTGAAAAGCAAAAGGAGTCTGACATGCAAATTACTGCTTTTGGTGTGTCTTCAGGCACAGTTGGTGGATTTCCAAACAAGGCGATCAGTCACTTTAAGTACGTTTGGGTCTACGGAGCACGCACCACATTTGCGCTCTGGATGTAAATGGTTATCGAGCTCGTTTTTATTCACGATTAACGCGGCTCCAATGTTAGTTTGTCTTGATTACGTCTGACTACATCGACGGACGTGGCTCGCCATATGTTAAGACAATGCGTCATTATTCCAGTAGTGCAGAGTTATGGCTGACGTGAACGGTTTCCAGCAGAAGAAATTGATTTTCAGGAATCTGACCCTTTCTGTTCGTCTTCCAACACTCTGCCCAAACTAATCCAGGAAAGGGTTTTTGTCTCACGTGGCACAATCTATCCAAGTCTCCATCTCTCTCTGACCTCGTGGTGACCCCCCTTCCACCCGTTGTCTTTTAGCTTTCCTCCAAAGCCTCGGGCTATTAGCTGGTTTTCCCCTCCTCTGTTTGAGAGAGAGAGACGGAGAGACAACAGTTTGATTTGTTGCGGCTTCAGCAGGACCAGCAGGTTTTCTTCCTGCTCCAGTAAGTTCATTCATATTCCTTCCAGGAATAACAAGGTGTCCTCCTGTTCCATGCATCCTCACCAAGGCTCACCTTCTCCTTATGTTTTTGAGTCCTGTTGATTTTCACAGAAGTACTTTTCTCATCCCAGTTGTTCCCCCGCAGTATGTTACCATATGGCTCAGTTTATGGCCTTGATTCATTCAAAGCATCGCCTTCTATTGCTCCACCGTTATTCATCCCTTGCTAATGAAAAGAACGGGGCGGAGGGGGGGTGGGGTTGCAAATACGACCTGCAAAGCTTTCATTCGTCGATTAGAAAAGGCCCCACAGGTGATGCTCGGCACCGAAATGGCTCATAATGAGGTACCTCAGCGCGCGCGGGAAGATGTATGGGAGGTGGAAGAGAGTGACGGATGGCGAGGTGAGGTTAGATATCGCCTTGTGTGAGTGCATAGGGGAAGGGGAGGTGATGGAGAAAGATGGGGTGAGGCCGAGGGCAGGAGAAGGAAGGATGAGTAAGAGTACTCTGAGGGGAGACGGCGATGTATGGCAACAAATGAGACCAATAAAACACATGAGCAGGTTCCTTCGGGGAGTCACGGATCTGTGTTTTCTTGACAGAGGAACACAGGTCTGTCCTCATTCATTACTTATGCTCTGTGCCTCTTGTCTTTCCACTGCAATTTACCGCCAGAACCTTCACCCCACCTGATTCCTCAGCCAACAGCAGCGTTACCTTAAATATTAATATATAGCTGGATTGTGTTTGCTTCTGTATCTGCACACAGGCAGACACTGTCAGGTTCAAACATATCTATTAATAATTTCAGGGCTGCAAATTTGAAATTGCATCATGTGTATGTTCTTTCAGCTGCAAGGTCGAGCCCTTTTTGTTTTACTTGCTGCTCAGACAGAGCGCTGTAACAAACCCTCATTCGGCACCGCAGACAGGTCGCAGCCCTCGTCCCAGCGTGACCGAGCTGCAAGCAAACAAGCCGAATGGAGAAAGAGGAGAATAACTAACAAACACTAAATGAAGGAGTGTAAAGTTTTGGTCCCTGACCCAGCGTACAGATCATTCATACCAAACCTACTCCTTAGTGCTGCAGATACAGTGTTTTGCTAAAAGCTGCATGTGAGATGATCCTTAACAGCATGTCTCGCAATTAATTCCTCTTTTCACGCAGACAGAAGTGAGGGCAGCGCCACTGTTAGTGGGGGGTGGCAAAAAGTGCTTTTGTACCAAAAGCTGCATGGAGCCTTCGACTTGAAAGAGTTTGTACAAACCAACAAAACAGATAAAAGTACTCAGCATTTCTGTAAACTGAGGAAAAACATGTTTGATCTATGAATTTATTTCAAATCAGAGCTGAAACAATGACTGCCAACAGTCTTAAGGAGCTGGTGGATTTAATAGTAATGGAAATAATCTTTAGTTGCACTCATGATGGACTGATTTGGATTCATTTGTGAGCAGCTGTTCTTTGAGATGGCCTGAAAAATTGTCGGAAAACGTCCATCCCGAAGGCCGAGTTGTTGTTTGGTCGTACAAACTGTCACAAAGAGATTTCAGTTCATAAAGACAAAGAAAAGTGAAGAAAGTATGAAAAATTCTCATATTTCTGAAGCTGGTAGCACCGTACGTTTAAAACAACCTGATGAGTTTCAGATTCATCTTCAGTTGATCGAATAGTTGATTTTTTTGGCTCTAAACCTTCCCCATGCAGAAAGTGTGTTATCGACCGCTCCAGTGAACTCAACTCTTGAACCAGACAGTCTCCTGCCAGTCTCAATCAAAGTGGGCTGGAGCTCTCTTATTGCCGATGCAACACTCGCCCAAGCTTTAACTTGAATGCCTGGAGAGAATAGCGTGTGTGAAACACGAAGTAACACCGTGGTCAAAGAAAAGATGGAGGTTTTCAGGTTGCCAATTATCATTTAGTCGGGTTGCTGCGGGTTAATTAAAGGTCAGGTTCAAGTAAACCTTCAGATTAATGAGCAAAATCATAATCTCCTAAATCAGCTTCATGGTCTGCAGACACACACACACACCCATACGCACCGGTTCGCTCATTTGATCGTGCAGCTCGGTGTAGAAAGTCTGTTTTAGCATGTCTAAGTAGGTAGCATACACACAGAGCGGGGTTTAATCCTGTTTTCTCGTGAGAGCAGCCACTGTAAGAAGGAGGCAAGAGTTTGCTGGAAGCTTATTTTCACCTGAATGCAACTCCCCCTCCCAGGGATTGGGGCGCTTCCACTCATTTGGTGTGTTTGGAGGCAAAGGAGAGGGTGGTGGTGGTGGCGGCAGGGCAGAGGCATAAATTATTTAAGCAAATGTGTATCGCCGGAGGGAACGAAGCGTTAGTGAGAACATGGCCGCGTGCAAGAAAAACAACAATTTGTCAGAAAGTGGCTTTTTAAGTGATGCACGTACCCATGAGGCTCGTATCCACGGTGAGTTCACGGCGCAGACGAGGGTTTCGGTCTCTCAAGGGCACCTTGTTGATTGGCAGATTGTTCTCGGCCTTAAACTTTTATCCTGCTATTTGTGAAGCAGTCTGTCTTGAGTTCTTTGCTGCTTCTGTGTGTGCAGATGGTTGCAGAGGGTTGTGAGACTATATTTTAAAAAAGCAGATGATGGGATCCCGCTGCTTTTCGTCCGACTATGCACAAAAGTTCTCCTTTCATGCTTTTTGCCTCAACTGATCCATATTCTTCAGAATCCTCTGTGTCATTTCATTCATCTTTTTGTGAGAACAGCGCTCGTTCAGCTCGTACCCGACCTCAGATAAACGTGTTATTCTCTGCTTAGCTCCGTGGATGCAGGCTTGTGTCTGCGTTCATAAAGTTTCTGGACCGGTTTCATCACCTTTTTTGAGTGTTTTTATTGTGACCCGCTGGCTGGCTGGCTGGCTCGTCTCCCAGAAGCCACTCAGACTGTTCCCAAAATGCGAGGACATTGCAACACCCTTGGCAATGCACAGATAGCTATTTGAAAAAATTCGCATCGCTGACTGTACGGTCACAAAAGTGTACACCTGATGGTGTTTGCACAAAGGACGAACAGTCGGCCATAAATCAAAGCTAACCCTAACATCCTCCTCCATGCTTGTTCTTTTTCATTGTTTTTATGTTTTCAAGGATTTTTTTCTGGAAAAAACAAAAAGAATTTCGTCTTGAAATCTTTCCAGTGCGAGGTAGCAAGGTCTGCGGTCTTGCCTTGGAAAATTGGCTCTTACAATGCGCCTCAGCGTGAGTGAATGTGCACTACAGCACTGCTGCCTCGTGTGCCTCTTATGTCAATGTTGCATGAAAAGTTCAGTTTGACAATGGAAGCGGCGCAGAGGTCACAGACGGTTCATATTTTACTCTCTATTAGGAAGTGGTGATTGAGATGGAAGGGTGGATATTTAATGGTGCGTGTCATATGTATATCATAGCTCTTGAATTGGTTCAGACACTCAAACTCAACTTCCACTTACCACCTTTTGTAGTGTGGCCTTCATCAACACACACAGGCAGTATAGGCAAATGGTAAGGGCCCCGTCCATCCAGGGGGATTTTCACTTTTTTTATACTAAAACTCATCAGTACTATTATTTCTTGATATGAAAAGATAAGTTTCATATCACATATTCATAATATGTGATATTATACGGCTGTTTAATGCTTCTTATTTGATTTGCATTTCAGAAATACACGTACAGAAGTATTTTTGTACAATACATGTATAATAAAGACATTAAGGATGCTCACAGGAGTTTTCCATCCATCCATTTTCTTTCTGTTACCCGGGTTCGGGTCGCAGTGGCAGCAGTTTTAGCAGAGCTTTCCAAACCTCCTTCCCCACAGCAACACGAGTCCTGAGGTGGTCCCGAGGTGTTCCCAGGTTAGATGGGCTATGTAGTCCCTCCAGCAGGTTCTGGGTCTGGCACGGCATCTCCTCTCAGTCAGACGTGCCCAAAACATGCTCAAAAGGAAGGCGCCCGGGGGTGCATCTTAATCAGACGCTCGAAACACCTCAGCGGGCTCCTGTTCGACATGAAGTTCCCTCCCTCTGAATGTCCGAGCTCCTCACTTTGCCTCTGAGGCTCTTCTAGACTAACAGTGTCTGCTCTCAGCTGCAGTATACCCAGTCATAACCCATTAATTGTTCATTTGCTGCGCATTAATCCAAAGTGCTCTCGCTAAATGTTGATTTATGACTGACAGGTGATTTGTTGTGTGTGTTTTCCGCAGACATAAACATGGCAGGCGAGCCCAAGCCATACAGGCCTAAAGCGGGCTCCAAGCGGCCGCTCTCAGCTGTTTACAGGTAAGACTTCACTCATCACATCGAGTTTGGTAGACTCTGTTTCACACTGGCCGCTCGCGCTGATGTAAATACGGAGTAATCTCATGAATAAGAGGATTCCTGCTGTTGTTGTGTTTGAAAGTTGAATTTCTAATTGAGTTTTTAATGTTCTCCACGTTCATCAGCCTTGACTGGAGTTTGTTAGGCCCGTAAAGCTCAAAGGAGATGCTGTTGTATAAGCTTCATTAAGCGTGACCCTGATTTCCTGCCACGCACGCGTCTCCTGGTCACAAACAGATCAAAGCTGTGCTTGTTTACTGCAGTCTAATGTGACAGAGGGCCAGACCAGCTTCTTCTCTGTTCACCGGGACACTTTCTTTGTCTATTCTGACAGTTTATCCATTAGCAAAGCTAATTTATCCCTTTCTGAATTGTCGGTTTGTTGCATTGCATTTCATCTCGCTAATTTATTAGTTTGTGCATTGTGTTATTATAAACCCTCATTTGCATTTTCTAGCTGCAGCTGAAAAACAGTCAGGATGTAATATGGTAATCATGGAGCAGGAGCAGGAGAGGCGAAAAAACACACTACACTACTCTAAATTGAAATATTAATACATTAATCCTAATTAAAATTCTTCGCTCCTTCACTTCTTTTTCCTGAATTCTAAATCACTTGCCATCCTGAGCGTGTACTTAGCATTGATTTTCCTCTCCGGGGTCCAAGAAGAGATTTTTCTTCCATTCTCCGACTGTATTTCCCCCATAAAACTTTGTTTTCCCGTATTGATCTGTGGTCTTTGCATGGCAGCGTGACTTAGTCCTTCTGCTTAACCTGCAGTGAGCTTTAGGCGTAAAACCAGAGCGCGCCCACCTGAGTTTGACGGGCTTAGTTTTGACAGATTCAAAATGGCTCCTCCTAAATACAATCAAACCGTGCCTCTCTTTATCTCTGTCTCCATGTCTCTCTCCTCCCCCTCCTGTCTCTCTTTCTGTCTCTCTCATAGTGGTTATGAATTCGATTACGAGTACTACAGGGACGACTTCTACAGCAGGTATGTATCACTTACATCATGTGATCAAATTTGTCGTAATTCTCACTCTGCAGGTACAGTACAGTATGAATAGTCTCATAAACAATAGGTCGACTTGGTTGAACACACTGTACTCGCTGCAAAAAATGGAAATCAAGTTATTTTGTTGTAAATACGATAATTAAAATGTAAGAAAAGACTCATTTTACTCCAACATCAGCCTGTTTGGTTGCTTAGCTTCAAACTGTATGTTTCCACGGGACTAACCGACGTATTGGCAAACATAACGTTGTCTCGGGCGACTCTGGCTGGAGATGCCGATGTGTAAATCCCATTAAATGCAGAACATTGCCAGCGTTACTTCTTAATAGCTTTTGAACCGGCTTCCAAACAGTGGGTGTGCTTGTACAGCTAGTTAATGATGTGCTCCTTGGCCTGCTTACTATCGATTTTAATACTCAAGTTAGCCACTTAGCCGGACATGCTGCAGCAGTAGTAAGGTGGTGAAATCCAAAGCTTGTTATTCCCAGTTATGTGCCGATCTATGATTGGGCAATCAGGGTTTAGAAGAAGTGTTTAGCGAACAATCAATAGGACTTCCCTCCAGATTCTTCCTCGTTAAAAGTTTCCCCTTGTCAGATGTAATTCAGCGAGCTTCCTCCAGCGAGGCACCTTCAGGTAGTCGACTTGTCAGAATGGCTGAGCAGATCAAGCGTGCAGCTCGTACGCGCTGATGAAGGGAACACTTGTTTTCTCTCTCATTTATCCGCCAGTGATCAGAGCGCTTATCTGCGGAGACATTTTCGAAATGTCAGACTTGTTGAGCGCCGTGACAGACGTCTGCTGTCATGGAGAACAGTCAAAGCTGACACCTTCGTTTGACATTTAGCACCCTCTTCTCTTCATCCTCTTCACTCCTGAAAAGATCTGTGCAGGGATTATTCACATGCGTGTAATAGCCTTGATAGTCGCGCAGAAAGAGGGACGTCTGTCTGCTTTTTTGTTTTCTTGAGAAAATCTAGAAATGCAATACTGTGAGCAGGCAACAGGCTGTGGAAAGAGGCGAGGAGAAAAAACCTTTTAGCTTCAGTGGATGGACACTTTCTGAGTGCTACAGGTCGCTCTTGTGAAAGGCGGCGACTTATAGAAAATATGTAAGAAGTGAAGTGTAATATTCTTTCTCCTCTCAAGGCTTTTTGACTACCACGGCAGAGTGGCCCCCCCACCCAGAGCCGTGATCCCCCTCAAACGCTCCAGAGTGCTCGCTCCTTCCTCCCGCCGCGGGAAGACCTCCTTCCCCATCAAAACATCCTCTTCTTCCTCCTCTTCATCCTCCAGACCTCCCACATCCTCCTCCTCCGGGCTCAAACGTACGTACGATGAGGTGCTTTTTTTTTTTTTCCTCGCCTTGTGTTTACACGGCGCTTGTCGGATTCTGCTTTAATTTTATTTTTATTTTCTAAAAGAACGACGCCTAATTACGCTAACAGCCTTCTGTCCTTTTCAAAATGGCAAAAAAAAAAAAAAACGAAGGCTTAATGCAAATCTGAAAAAAAAAAAAAAAAAGCCACGGCTCCGAGAGAAAGAGCGGTGGCATGATTCAGCCACTATAAAAAGCTATTTAATTCACTCCGGCAGCTCAGAACAAGCCACACTGCAATGTAGAGCAAAACACTAAATCGCAAACACAAGTATAATCCGAGCTTTGCGAGCAGCACCCATTCAGCAAACAGTGCTATTGCTGTCAGCCGGGATCCATCTGGATCTCATTTGGACCTCTGATTAACTGCTGTTGCATTATAACGTCCTAAATGTAATTAATGTGAGATTGGGGCCATCTCTGCGGAGCTGTGGTCAGCTGTGTTTTCCTAAAACGTAAGTCTCTATCCGCGGCCTGTGTAATTGGCTACCGTGTTTGTTTCATTGTCGCCCGTCTAGGCCAGTGTTATCAGCGCGAGCAGCTTGGTGAGGTCTGTCAGGAGGACCCGGGTGCAGTTGGTATTATAGAAAAGAAGAAGAAGAAAGGGGGGGTAAAAAGAAAGCCCATCTCCCATCCTCTTTTTGGACAGAGTCAATGAATTCTCTCCCCTGTCTAAGCAGTGCTGCTGTATGTTTGGGAGACTAATTTGCCCCTGCCAGTACTGTGAAAAATCACTGTTTGTATTGACTTTGGCCTAGATAGATTGGACAGCAAAATAAGGTTAGCTTGTCCAAACAACGGGGTGGTTTAGTGTGTGGGCAGTTCTGAACCACTTGGGCTGTACAAGCAATAACTCACCTGAGAAAGAAAGAGAGAGAGAGAGAGAGAGAGAGGGAGAAAACAGCCAAAGATCTCGAGGATGGATATATTTGTGTTTTCCGCATTAAACCGTTCTCTGACCTCGATGCCGGCTGTCAGTTTATGAAGACGGGATTTGGCTTTTTGCCTATTCTGACTATTAAAGAAGAATCACTGAAGGATGGACGCTTTGAGTTGTGTTTTTATTTTCCAAAAGTCACAGGCTGTTCTTGAATCTTTTCCAATAAACTCATGATTATGTTCCCTGCAGAAAGTTTACTTTCTGGAGTCAGAACTGGTCCTGAGTGATATTAAACCAGAGCTGCAACGAGCTGCAACAGTCGATTAGATGATCGGATGATCTGAATCAATTTCAGTGGCTCAAATGTGACTTCTTTCTGATTTTCGCACTCTTCTTTGACACTAAAATGAATATGACTGGGCTTTGGACTATTGCTGAAATTGCTGAAACGATATAATCAAACAAATAATCAGCATATGAAAATGGTTGTTCGTGTCAGAGGCACAAAAGCAGTGAAAATCAGGAAGCAGTGAGTCCTAGTTAATCACCTGTATCCTGATCTGTACTTAGAATCTGCGGGGCTTAAACCGGCATGGGTGGGGCTAAATGTAAATTCTGATTATTAAAGCCTGAAATCGATTTAAGTTCACAGAAACTGGTATATTTATTCTAACTATTTAGAGAATAGCATCAGAAAGCTGAAAGCTTCAGAGCAACGTCCTCTAATCAGATGGTGGGTGGTGGCCCCCGCCATCGGACTGATGTTGTCAGCTTGCATGCCGACCTTTGCAGTCAGTGTATGAACATGTGAGTGAGATATGTCATGTAAAAACGCCACCAGTGTTTAAAAGTCCATTTACGTTACAGAAAACTGATATTTACAGATTTCACGCTGATGATTCTTCTCGGTACATTAGTGCATCCTTCAGGGTTCGCTTTCTTCACACCTCTTCTGTTCTCCTGTCAGAAGATAAGCACGTTCAGTCACAGTGATATCAGGATCTTAAAATATTTCACACTGATGGAATGATGAGGTGTTGTGCTTCCAGATTATGTAAAGTCGCCGTCCTGAACTGAGTAATAAACACTTTTACTTGGCCGCACTCTGCTGCTTCCTGTTAACCGCTTTGAAGAAGTATTCAGATACTGATGTCTAAGCATCAATGCTTTAAAAAATCATCTTTCTCCCATTTTGTCTTGAAAATCTGACTCAGAATCCTGCTAAAGTCCCATCTGGTAACTTTTCAACAACTATTTAGTCTGATTCACATCACTTCATGGGCCAGAAATCCTCACTATCCCCAAGATAACATTTTCCAGTTTGTCATGAGGTCCTAAAATTAGCTCCATTAGTCATTCCTCTGGATCTTTCCTAATGCTTATTAAATAACAATGGCTCTTTTTTCTCTCTCTCTTTAACCCGAGTTATTTAAAGCGCTGATGAAGACGATGTTGGATCAGGGTGTGTGTGTTTTCCCTCTGCGGCTTATGAGACTGAAAAAAAGGGGGCTGTAGGCGCCGATAAATTAGAAACTGTTCCACACTTTCTTATCATCAAAGCTGCCCAGAGCGTGCGCAGATAACGCAGGCAGCGAGTGTTTATGTGTGTGTGCACGTGGACGCAGGTGATACCGAGAAGGAGATAGACACTTCAGTGTGTCCCACCATCCAGATATTATTGTAAATCCTCCGTTCTCTCTGTTTCCGCGCCTGCGGAAAGGTCGATTTTCTGCTTCTCCGGAGCTTCAGGCTTGATTGCTGCTTTAGAAAACAACACAAGGCTCGTTCTTGTGATTTCCACGCGCGTGCTACCTATGTATTTCCTTCAGCGTGGCATCATATACCCCTCTGCACGCATTAATCTTCCCGCTCTGCTTTCAAACACCGCGCGGCGCACTTTGGATCTCACCTGAGCCGCGTGTTTTGTTTATCAGCTTGAATTCCAGTGAAAGATTAAAATGTTGGAGGGGGGGGACTACTTCAGCGTGAGCTAATGTGTGAGAATTTTTTATCACGCCTTGACATCTACTCTTACCATTTATGTTTTATGCATGTTTTTTTTCACGCTCATACATACATAACGGCGCACGCCACATCACAGCGCGGAGCCCCGCGTACGTCCGTGGGTGTAAATATACACCAAATAAGCTAAACCAAAGAGCAAGCGTGCCGACGCGATAGGAGACAAGGAGCGTTTTGATTCCGTGCGTGTCTCCTGCCTTCTGATTTTCCGGCTGAAGCGTTAGAGGAGCTCGTGGGTTTGTTTACCGAGCGCTCATCCGTCCTCTCTGCAGCCCTGACAGAATCTGATAGGTGTCAAAGAGAATTTTATGTTTTCCCCTCAACTTCTGGTGTCTGTTTTTTTTCTCCTCCCTCTCATGAAGATGACACATTTCAGCTGCCGAGGGTTGAGGAACGAGATTATCTCATTACTTTATGGTCTAAATTCTTTAATCTGCTCCGTTCAAGCTGCTAAGAAGTACCCCCTCATTTCAGCAAAGCGTGAGACGGGCCAGATTGAATTAATGGCGTCGTCCTTCAGATGAATATATATATATATATATATATATATATATATATATATATATATATATATATATATATATATATATTTTTACATTCAGCAGATGTTATTTGCACATGACACATCAGAGGTAAGACTCAAATTTCGACATGATACGGTTACACTTCATTTACCCAGAGCTCAGACGTGTATTGTAAGGCCCAAAGCGGCGCAGGGACGGGAGAGCAATTATTCATAAGGCAGTAAACAGAAGCTGTGGGAGGGCAAACCGTGGCCCCCGTTTCTCATGCCGTACAGTCAGCGAGGCAATGAGCAGGCAGAGACGCACCGATGTTTGGTTTAGTGGACGGACTGACAGAGGTTTTCTGTTATGTTACAACACACGCCACTGGTTATTCACATTTCGGCTGGAAAAATAACCTTCAGCGAGGTTTGTACAAACACGTTTATTTTTTTTTAAATAGTGAATGAGCTGCTTTCCCTCTGCAAATTCAATGATTTTTTTTTTCATGTGTTGCATTTAAATTTGCTGCTTGGATTTATTTGCGCTCTCTCTATTGAGGCAGTTTGATCCGGCGCTTCATTTTATTTATTTATTTAGATTTTCGTAGCGCGAACTAATATAATTTGGTCCTTCGGAGGCCATATTGTGAGGCAGATGTTATTTGTGTTGAGCTCATGCTGCATCATATCCAGAGAATCTGTCATGCAGACTGATGAAAACTATATAGGGAGATAATGACAACGTAAATATACTGACTGGCTGAAAAGCTGGAGACCTGATTTGATTTCGTGAATTATAACTTTAATAGACAAGGTTTTTACCTAATATACACTCAGCCGAGGAGTTCCTAAATTGTAAACAGTCGCAGTGCTTTATATAATCCAATGCCAACTGGAAGATAGCAGGCAGTTTGGCATTATTGAGCAAAACTTGAGCAGCCCCGCACAGCATGGTGGGCGTAAGGCATGCACTAATCTTCAAATTGAAAGCAGCAGGTCCACAGATTGAGCTGGGTAGCTGTGCAGTTAGCCAGATTGCGATGTTCTTCCCCGAGGAAAGTTTGATAATATGATACCCAAACCCAAAAAACTAAGAGCGTTAACAGACATCAGCGCGCAGTCCATTAAAATGAGAGTACAAATGAAACAAGGGCGTACTAACCAACCTGAAGTGGCTATAAATGAGTTTGTGTTTCTGTGCCTCAGCAGTGAAGACGGACCAGCTTCAGACTATCAAACGGGAGCTGACTCAGATCAAGATGAAGATCGACTCATTGCTGGGGCGCCTGGAGAAGATCGAGAAGCAGCAGAGAGCCGACTCTGGTGAGAAGCAGACGGTGGAGTTGGGAGGGGAGGGGAAGGGACGGCGACCACTGAGGGAGGGGAAATTAAGAGCACACACGAGCCATAAGTCTTCATGACATTGTGGGAGATAAGAGCGGTGGAGCTCTCCGTCATAACAGCAGACAGGTGTCAACGCAATGCTGACTCAGTTTATATGAGAGGTCTTTATAGATGCCCTACACTACAGGAAAGTCTCGCAGTGCAGCTCGCTGTGAAAGTCACTCAGACTTTGTCATGTTCTGCACACCAGGTATGTTTTTGTCAGCCATTTTCTTCTGTTAACTCCACGAGAGCTGAACGCCGAATATATTCCAACAAGTCGCGGTCGTGCTCCAGGCGAACCTTTCTTTGAAGTGACAGTCAAAGCTAGACTGCGTGCTAGAGCTAACATAAAAACCCAGGGGTAAGAAGGAGAAGGCTGTTCTTTATACTACCACTGGCAGCTAGTGGCACGCCAAAATATTTGGAAGACGTGCATTCAGAAATGTAACAATGGATGAAATGTAATCAGTAAGAGTTTTATAATGGCAGCTGTGAGCCGTTTCATGGATGCTTTTAAAGCCCAGCTGTAAAGACATTTTGCAGAGGGCAGCGAGGTACAGTAGTCCTATGTGTGAATAACAGTCTCCAGGTTGTTGCAGAGATGTCGTATAATCTTTCAAACGTTTTAAGATGCAGAAAACAGGATTGAACCAAAGATTTAATGTGTTTATCTCGGCTGCAAAGACACCAAGTCTATTATGCGTTATGCATTGTTGAACCACGTTATTATGCATCTAGAAAAGAAGTATAAAATGAAATTTTAAGTACAACAAATATTTCTTTAATAAAATGAATTTGTTTGCCAGATTTACTTAACAAATTGATAAGTCTAATTTGTTTTTTTAATCAAAAACTAAAAATCCTGAGCCACAATAATGACGTAATTTATTAACTTATTAACTATATGTTCAGACAGAACGTGAAACTAATTAAGACGCTGTGCAAAGTCAATAGAAAGACGAGAATTCGCCAGCGGCTGTGCAAACAATAGTGAAACAGTCTCTGTACACAGGTTTATTAAACTAAGAGAGACTAGAGGATGTCAGTGTGTGTTGCTGTCTTACAGCTAATGTACAGTTGGCACTTTCATCGTGCAATCCCAGAAAACGCAGCCTCACTTAGCATAGCTGCTCACATTAGCAGCTGCAGTCCTCCAACAGTGTCAACACTTCATTCAATCTTAGTTGGGTGAAGTGGAAAGCTAAATATAGAGACGCTTCGTGTCGCGGTTACGCTTGTAAAGCTCGAGTCAAATGCAAGAATTTGGCAGCTGGTGTACACAGGCGTGCTGGTTAAAATGGGAGTTTGTCTGTTGCGTTGGTTACACGACTTTAAAGTTAGCCTAAAATATGTTTGGTCACTTGTTGAGGTCAAAGCACTCGTTTGCGGTTGAGCGAATGGAGCATCCTCGCAGCCTCTGGGGGATCGCGACAGAAAAAGGCAGCTGAGAAAACTTTTCTGCTGTTCTGTGAAGCAGAGAAAACGTCGACTTTGATCGCACTGAACTGAATCTCTGTGCCCTCCTTTCTCTCTCTCCCTCAGAAGCTCAGAGAAAGTACGAGGACAACTGCGACTCCCTGCATGAGGAGTCTGTGTCAGAGACGGCGGAAAACTCCGGGGAGGAGGCCGGCGAGGGGGCGCTGGACGTGGAGGCAGGAGAGATGACCGATGGAGGCGAGGACGACTACGATGAGGAGGGCAGCCACCATCTGGTGAGAGAAACGGCTGACAGGGCTGACAAGGAGGGGAGAGAGCCAGGCACTTTGGGAGATCTCAAGTGGGCAGACAGTCTTCGCTTTCTGAAAGTTAATTTTCCAGAATTATTCATGGCCACAGATCTGAGAGACCAGGGCTTCACATGAGTGAATGGTGAGGGCGCCTGGACTGACAGTTTTTCCCTGTCGACCTCGACTCAAACAGTGGAAGCCAGGCTCTTCACAGGCCCACACACACACACACACACACACACACACACACTATAATTAAAGTTAAAGGCCCTTTAAGACTGGGCCTGCATGGACCAATGTGGATCTGACCGTGAAGCTGTGGACGTAGAACAGTACGAAAAGGTTTTCCCTGTCAAGGTCGCTGAAGAAGTAGAAAAGAAGAATGTCGAAGATTCAATTAAATTTTGTGTTTAATCTAAAAAAAGTCTATTACAAATACAAAGATCCAACATCCAAGGTGACGGCTACAGATGGTTTGATTTGTCCGAGCGACCTTCTAACACTCAAAGACGTTCCATTCAAATGATTTCACACAACACGCAGGAATTCACCAATATTTAAGAATACCTTTCCTTTTTTTGACTTCAGGCTTCAAATTCAGGTTAGACTTTTCAGGGCATGACTTGGACACATTTTTGTGAACATTTTGGAGTTTTGCACGATCAGATTCTTTCATATTTTAGTGCAAGTAATGTCTGTCCTTAAAGCGCTTTTGGTGGAAACATGGCTCGGCGAATCATTCCTGACCCCTCAGATTTATCTTGGACCCTGCAGGGTGTCCGGATCCCCAGGTTGGAAACCATCAACTTTATAGTCAATTATAGAAACTGAATAATTGTTGATATATTTCTGGATCTTCATTTAAAAAAGAAAAGCGAACAATTAAAGATAATTAGTCACAGCTGATAAATATATATATATATACTGATTGATTCAAAGTTAGTAATGCATTAGTAATCATAATTCTGTGAAGTAACGCTCAAGACGATGCTCGTTTTGTCTAATCAACAAAATCTAAAGATATTCAGTTTACAGACACGATAGACAAAGAAAAGCGGGGAAAGTTCGAACTTCATCAAAACATCTGATTATTTTTCCGTTGACTAATACAGCAGTCATAAAAACTGAAATTTCCACCCTCGCTTTTGGCAACAACATATTGCCGGATGGATTTTGGTTTGACTGTGTTTGAATGCAGCCTGACGCTCACTGAAGAAATGCGTTTAGCTAATGAAGCCATCTCGTTCATCGATGACCTCTAAACACACAGAATGGTGGGAAAAAGGTTTTAAATGGATAAATAGGCTGAAAGACGATGAGTCAGAACTTTAAAAACAAAAACACGTCTGATGGAGGCACAAATATGTTTTTTTTTTTTTTTTTAATTAAAATGAAAGTTTGTCTTTCAGCATTGAAAGAAAAATGTCTAATTACTTTGTTCTCACACTGCGTTCAATGAAATAATGTTTTATCTTAATGCTACTTACCTGAAACACCCACAGTGCTCCCTTTTAATTATGTCACATCATCCATGCAGCCACGTATCCTCAGGTTTCATGTAGCACAGCCTTCCTCCATTATGCTATATTTATTATCCATTAACCAAGTGAGCATGCTATCCTCGATGAAAGCTTTGGTGCCCTCTCTAATAGAAGACATTATTTTTCCGAGACGCGGCGTACGGGATTTATTTGTTTCTTGAAGGTCACATTGATCACAGATGGCGATAATGTACCACAAAGAGTGTTGTGCAGTTTGGCAGGACTGCTGCTGTTGTTGAGCGTACATCAGCAATGACCTTTAGAAGAGATTAAATACAAACCTATGCGCTCACTTTAAAATGCTACATTATACATTTTTTAACTTCCTCTCTCTCTTTTTTTCCAGATAGAGAACCACGTATCGGATATCGACAACTGAGTTCAGGTAAGAGTTTTGGCTTCACGGCAGCTGCGAGGTTGTTCTGCAGGCCCGCTAAAGGTCCTGCAGGCGTCTTCATTAAAGGCCTTACATCCGGCCCTCGTTGAGAGCCGTAACCGCTGAACTGTGTCCTGAGCATCTCTAAACATTCGTTAATCATCTCCTAAGTCATAAGCTCCATGACATTTGGAAGACCAGCTCCAGTGAAGGGCAGCTAATGCCGAATGCAGCGGAGAGAGCAATAATGGCATTCCAATGGGCCATAAACAGCATTCATCTAATTGAATTGTGTGGAAGGGGGTATGAACGGCGAGGGCCCAAGGTAAAGAGTTCCCTGCCTCTCGCCTCTCAGGGTGTGGGTAATGATGCAGCCACATCATCAGTTGGCCCGGCGCTGGCTGGCTCCTCATAGCGGGGGTGCTTAGCTGTGTTTATGAGTCGCAGACTGTTGATGAAACATTGAGTTAATCTCTGTTATGGTGCTCTTTTTGCCTCTGGGCGAGCAAAGGAAATCCGAAATGTAGCTCTGCACTTTGGAGACTGTAAAGCAATTAATCCTGGCACCTGGTTGTGACTCAGTTTTAGTCCTCTGACAAAAATGTGTGTTCGTTTTACTCAGCAAACACTAAGTACATTTTAGTTTGGCTTAGTTTTTTTAGTGTATGGCATTTAAGCTTTTTCCGGGCTGTCACCATCTTTAATGTGTACAAATACCATCGTTACAGTTGCTGTGCTAGTCTGTCACGAGGTTTTCCTGTTTACACCACACTGAAATAGTTCACACCTCAACGTGACAGTTTAAAAGTATATTTGCAGCTACCTGCTGTGTGATTATTCACAAGCTGGATTCACTTGTTTGTTGATTAATACACTGTTCAACCAATGTGCGATTTTTAAGGCCAGTGCTGATTTTTATGCTCCGATGTGATTAGATATGACAAGGCTGCTTTCTTAAACAAGTAAATCTTCTCACGTTTATTAAGTTAAATATTAGTTTAACATGTTAAATACGTCTACATTGTAAACCAGTTCTAGTTTGCTGAGAGCTGCAATGCTACTGTCAAGTCTGTTCATTAACTATGAAGCTGGAGCCAGAAGTTAATTAGCTTAGCTTAGCATAAAGATTGTAAACCAGGGGAATAGCTAGCCAAAAATCTGCTTCCCACCAATAAAACTTAAAAATGAACTACACGCTTTAACTAGTTTTTCGCATTGAACTCTCAGACAGAAGCCCAATAACCGTATCTCTGGTTTAGCCAACTGAAAGTATACACATCCGCAGCTATTGGTAATGTTACGTTAGCATTAGCTTATCTTTTTCCAAATGTTAGCGTGCTGGCCTGCGTATTTCGTTGTCCAGGCTGTTTAGTTTAGTTTACTTCTTGTTCAACTGAGATTGCGGATGCATTTATTCCAGAAATTTGTACTTGCTCACCACCAAAGAACCAATAACGTTAGCTAACGTTTACGATCAGAAACATGTTGCAGTAATAAAATTATTGGCGAGTTTTAGGATGTTTTACCACTCTGGTCTCAATAATTTGTTTCAGAGTTTCTCTCTGAGGCTAAAAGGTCACCAACAAATATTTTTTGTCACAGTTTTAACGCTACTATTCATTTATAAATATATTTTAACTTAAGTACTACCAAAAATCTTCAAAGCTAGCTCTACACGGTCCAGATGTCTGGTGTCCCAGTTCTATCGACCTCTTTAAAAAAACAAATGTTACACTTCAGTTTTTCTATTTCCATATATATATATATATATTCCTTATATCTGCCTTTTTTAAAATTCTTTCAATGCATTCACAGAATCTCCTCACATACATTTAAAAACCTGAAAATCCCACTCGAGGTCGAGGAGAATATATGAATGTTTTGCTTGCAGGCCTACCAAGAAAAGAACATCACTGTGAGGAGAACCTCAATAAGTCACGTCCAGAAGGATTAAGGGAGGCAGCGCCGGCTAGCCGCAAATATTTCTGTGCTCCCCATGATATTTCTGAGGCCATTCAAAACAGACAAGCTTTAAAAACTCGGGCTAATCCTCATCAGATTTACAGCATTATATAAATAGCCACCATGTCTGAGGAGTCGACATCGTCCTGTAATGTGTTTTCTCCTTTCATCACTTCAGGACGAGGCGGCAGACACCCCCGGTCGGCGGCATTAGAATTCATCATCACCTTCAAGAGACAGAAAAAGGATCTCTGAGGGATCAAGACACCCATTCTGGACTGTAAGTTGTGTTCAAGAGATGCCGAATCACATTTAGATGCCCAACTGTGCAGCACAAAGCGAATGTGATGTGCTCTCTAAAGAAAATGTATTCAAGACCCATTTTAATGCACTGGCCTCCATTCGCCTCATGGATATTCTGTGCGATTTATATTTCATTGCAAGAGGCTGACAGTATAATGTGCTAATCCTATGCCTGGTTTAAAAAAATAAAACAAGAAGGCGAGGAAATAAAGGCTTTCATTCTGATTTATAAAAATGAACTACATGGAAAGAAGAGAACATGACATTGTTGATCAATTGTTGCTGCTTTTATGAAATGTGTTAGCGCTGTAATTTCAAACTGTTTTTCAATGAATTTCTTTTGATGCTCAAAAAAAAAAAAAAAATCTGAAAAATAAACGACCGTCAGAGCGATCCAGCGACCGCAGTATGACACCCAGAAAATGAATGAAACATCGGTGCCGTCTGGTTCGGATTTGACTCATACATAAGCCAATAGCTGTGAGCATAACTTTATCCTGCTTTATCCATTTATCACACAAATGCCCTGTGGGGCTGTTCCATCATATATTCCAACACTTGCCAAGATTTAGAAGCAGAAAGAGCTTTCTGTGGTAGAGAGCCAACACTGGCACAGGCCGCCTGCCAGGGAGCAGTGCCCCGACGTCTCAATGCGCTGCTCCCTGCTCAGCCCTGTGCATCCCAACATGGACTGCTGCTGTTTGGGAGCCAACGCCCATTCTCCGTTTTCCTCTGCCATCTCCCTCCGCACTGATTCTGTCTCATGTAGGCAAGCGAGGTGAGGATTTCTTTTTTTGGGGAGGGGAAGCTGTTTTATTTTAAATTATACGTTCAGAGGCTTTGATATTATCTAAGTATGTGATCAGCGAGTCAGCCTCCGAGTAAATTTGGAATAATCTGACATGACACGGGCTAACGCTGCCTTAAAACAACCCAAATAAGTGGTGAGACTTTACAAACCAGCATCCTGTTACTGTTTTTAATAAAACTCTGGTAAAAGCTGAAGCTGAATTTGCAAGCAGTGGATGATTATGGTCCGTTCACGAGTTTTGACAGTTCAGATTTGCTGCTAACGTGCAAATATTTCAACTCTAAATAACCTGATTACAAATGAAGGGACTTCATGTTTACTGTTAATCATTCACATCGTGTTCGAGTCCGAGTTGACTTCCTCCAAACGATGACAAAGGCACGTTTGTTGTCTCGGGCTTTCGGTTTCTCAGAAGGAGCTCGGCGTCTGCGAACTATAGCTGACCCGCACCAGCTGATTGGACGGCAGCATCAGCTGCTGATAATGTAATGTGCATCAACCAATAAGATCAGTCCTTCAAAAGCTTTTAGGGCACTATTCAACCGAGTTCAATAGGGATGATGTTCTGTTGGAGCCTAATTGATGTTTCTGGAGCTCCTACATTTACATTACATTTAGTAATTCAGCTGATGCTTTTATCTGAATCAAGGTACAGCGCGACAAGGACATGTTAGTGCAGCGGTGAGTACTGTGACAGCTGTATTCAGCATGCCCAAGTGTTGGTAGTGCTCGGGGAGGAGGTTTTTGAAGGTAGAGGATCTGGTAAGACATTCGACCAACGTGGCAGAGCCAGGCATCCTTCATTCAACGGTCAGGACGGTCAACGCAAGCTTGTTTAAGGAGGTTCAGGTAGCTGGGTGCAGAACCGACGACTGAGCAGTGAGGTAACGTGACCTTTTGGGTTGATTGAACACCAGATACAGCGCCGTGCTCTGGATCACCTGCCACATATTAACCTCTATATGTCAGGAAATGGTGTAGACACTGCAGGCGCTAATGGGCTAACAACAAGCTTCAACAAATATGTAAATTACAGCTTCTCATCTTATTATGCCGTCATTAAGTGTTACCGCTGTCGCCGTCTCCCCTCCTCTGCTGCTCATACACCATCACTGTGCAGTCATATATAAACACTGAGAAGTCGATCCCACCCCGTCTCTTAAACCGGCCGGACGCCGGACAGCTTCAGTGTCGAATGTTTAGTCCGATTGAACGTGCCGTAACTCCTCCTGAGGGCGTTTCTTTTTTAACTAGTGAAAGCATGACAGCAAACAGGCCTTATTGTCATTGAAGTAATGGACTCAGTGCTGTTAGGTGTCCCTCTTCAGCCTTCACGAGATCTGCCCGAGACTTCGAGCCTCCTTGTGTAATCAAGGTAAAAGATTCGACACTCGAAGCATTAAAAATGACATTTTAAAAAATTCAGCAGCGACATGTTACCTTTCATAACCACTGTCGTAATTACTCTGGGGAGATCCACACATGCCTCTGTTGACATTTTTCACCATTTTATTATAAGACTTTGGGTAGAAAATGGCTCCCATGAAATCTGTGGATTAACAACCTGAATAATGTTTTATAGACTGTAAATGACATTTTATTCACCTCGTTTATTATTTTGTTAGCACCAAACTGGGTAAATAAAACCAAACCACGCAGAGTAAGTGGGAAAACATTGTTTTGTGATTTATTTACTTATCATTGACCTTTTAAAACGGAGAATTCATCACTTTGCACAGACGTCACGAACACGATAACCCTGGCAGAAAAAATCCATAAAATAAAAAAAGCCTGTCCTGCAGCTCATTTCAAAATAAGTGTCTGGTTAATGATGATACTGTGTAATATTTAGTACTATTTTTGTATCCAGGAAAAAAAAAACAAACTTAAGGGAAATGGCTCTGCTACATGTTTATCTTTTTTGCTGGTAGCCTGTTATTTAATGAACAGTATGGTGACGTGTCAAATATTTTGCAAAAATACTAACTTAAAAAAAAGAAAAAAAACCTCATCGCTGTTGTAATTTTTTTTTTTTTTTTTACAGTTTGCACTGTAAATATTCGTTTATCATGTTTTAATTTCAAAGATGAAAAGTTTCAAATAACGCTGAAATGATATACTGACAGTTTGTTGGGGTCGTCGCAGGTTTTAACGAGAATCGTAGGGCTTGTAGAGATGTGTAACAACTGTTGTATAGAAATGTACATTTTTTTGTAAAGATATTTTTATCAAAAGGCATGTTTACTGTAACTTTGTATTTTCAGTTCATGTAAAAAAAAACAAAAAAATGGTATATTCCAACTGTTGTAAGGCTAGAAAACTCACCGTCATTGTAGATAACTTTGTGTTCTTCAATAAAATGTTTGTGTCATATGTAACTGTTTCAACGATCAACACTTTATTTTACAAATAAATACCAGCTGACGGACAAAGAAACCTTTTGGCTTTCTTGCTGCACATCAATTAAGACGTGATAATTACTTACAGATGTTCTGCAGACGTGTGTAAATATTTAGTGCATCGTTAAGGCGCCCCACTTAAAAACCCATTCTGTCCCCATCCATTGCCGTGCATCTTCCCTCAACGCGGACTGCTCATTTAATCATGATTTATATGGTTGATTATGCAGCCCGCGTGCCACGGTTTCCATCAGGATGACAGTTTAACAAGTTGCACAGCTTCACTGTTTGAATACGTGTCAAATTAACGTCAGTCAACGGGAAACTGGACACCATCAAGGCAGCTTGTCACCTTGTGTTTGGCTAATGGTGCCAGTCTCGCTTGCTGCCAGTTGATATCACCGTGTACCTACTACAATCTGACCATGTGGCAACATGCTCACCTGTGGCCGGTCATTTTACACCTGAGTAACGACGGTAGACGATTGGAAGAATGCACCAACCCAATCAAAACTTTCATTTCTGGAGTTTCGAACAAGTTTAGTTCATTCTCCTTGTAAAATTTGGCACAAATACTCAATAATCATCAGCCTGGCATGGCTAAACCGATGCATACATTATACTGATTTTAATTCATGTGTGTTGTCCATGATATTTAAAAGTAAAGAATTAAAATTCACTAAAAATACCCAGAGCTTTGGAATAATTTCACATATTTCCTGATGTCCACGTGGAAACTCGCCCTCCTCAGCAAAGGTAAGGAAAATGAGGTGAGAGCTGTATTGATCCATGTGGAGAAATATTGTTTTTGATCGCCGCCTTCACAAGAAGGTCAAAGTTTAGGATCTGCTCCAGCATGGAGGTGTTTCTCGAGCTGATGAGTAATCACTGTCATGCTCAAGGACACTTACGCAGGGACACATGGGGCTTGTACTCGTGTCCTCTGGCCGTGCAATACTCTCCAAACTCATTACAACTGCCCTCAGTTAGATTAACAAACAGGCCGGTTCTTGGGAACACACAACGTGATTTAAAGTCTGATTATGACCTTGTTCCGACCATGTTCGTGTGGGGGGGGCTGCACGAAAGTGAGCAAACTACCAACGTTGTCCTGTCTCAGATCTGTGAAGGTTTCAGCATGGGGCGAACGTTTCAGTACATCTACTTATATCTTTTAACGGTTGGATAGTCTGCATGGACAGCCGCCTGTGGCTGAAATTGATCTTCAAGCCGTGTTATGAGTCTACTTCCTCTGATCCCAAGGGCACGGCTATAATATCAATATGAGCCAATTAAGGCTTAGTTTATGTTGCATGCCCATTGTTTGTACTTCACATAGTTACAGGGTTTTCCTTTCTCTCAGCTGTGATTAGATCAGTTAGTTTAATAGTTTTGTGTCTTTATACGAGAGCTGTGTTAGCTGTTTACGTTGCAAAATGTGTGAAACCAATGAAACGGTGTTGACACGTTCGCGGGAGACAACTCCCGCGGTGCTAAGAAGGTGACGGCGAAAATCAAGTTTCATTAAAGCGCGGCTTTAGCAAATCGAGACAAAATGTAATACAAAGAAGAGTCTGCGTTTTGCAGAGGGTCCGAAACAGCTGCTGCAATAAAAGCGAGAAATATCATAAGACGCGGAGCAAATCCTGCAATAAACCAGACGGTTAAACCAGTCTGAGCTCTGCAGGGGCTGTGTGCAAGTGGGTTATTAGAGATGTCCTCCTCGTTAGACTACAGCGTTAATGCCCTTGAAGAGGTTTCAGGATGTCACTTCCACTCAGTAAAGGTTAGCTGCGCAGCAACAGATGGCCGATTTAAAGCCCCCCATTTATCCACAGTAAAAGGTAATGCAGTAAGGTTAATGAGGGCCAACTTGAACGCCACACACAATTAGCCCGCTGTAGTCCACAACACAAGTGGCTGGCACGATCGCGCACAGCTGTTTCCGTTTAACCCATATACGTGGAAATGTTTCACCCCGGCTTAATGCACTGGAGTTTATTCATTTATACAGAAATGAGTGAAGCTTGTGAAGTGAAGGGGGGAGAAAAAGTTCAGCCATGATAGGGATGAAAATGACTACATGATTTAATTTCTCTGGAGCCGTTAAGCTGCTGCAATATTGAATTTTCTTTTTTTTTTTTTTTTTACTTTCCCAGCTGCAGAATTAAAAACTAGATTAAAATTTTTGATGGTGCTGCTGCGGACCAGTCGGTCATCTCTGGAAATGTGTGTGAGTGTATTTTTAATTTAAACAAATGTATTTCTCACTCTGGCTCACGACTATCAAGTCGCATTCGTGTTTACAGCGGCTGACAGATTGAATTCAGTCATTTCTGCTTGTCTCTGTCTCCATGTGGGAAATGAATCTGTGCATATAGATTTGCATCTTTGAATTATCTCTATGGCGACCACGCCGTGATGGAAAATAAACATCTTCATATTTAGAAGCAGCATTTAGGTGCTCTGTCGTAACTGCGTATTTTGATTGTATCTATGTATTCTCAGTTAAAGTTGTAGTAATATATATACAGTATAAACACCCGTAATACTGCACTCGGTTTCAAGAGTTGGAGGGCATTTTCTTTATTGCAAATATTCATTTCCCAAGCTCGCTGCACAAATCTTAATTAACATTTATATTATATTAGCTCAGGGGTGCATAATGAGCATATTTCCCTCGTCTGATTTGAAAAAAAAATATTTAAATGAATCTGCATGCGTTGCCAATGATCTGAGCGTCGAGCTGCAGAAGCAGAATGACGATTTTCATCTGTGCAGAGGCTTTAACGAAATCAGCGGATTTGATGACGGCAGTGAAGGATGAGGCGTCACGGAGACGTTAAATTCACGCGGAGGCTAGCAGGCTAACGTAAGCCGTTAGCGCCTGATGGTGGATTATATGACTTTTTTGGATACACAGCCGATTTTAGTTGATTTATCAGTGTCAAATTAATATTTTTGGGGTGATGGCAGAGTCATATTTTTGTTTTTTCACTACTACATTACATGAACAGACATTTCCTGTACGTACATGACGGAGGAATCAAATCATTCGAATGCTACAGTACATTCCACAGATTGTTTTATTGCCGGTGCAATTTTATGTCTACTGGATGATATTACGTTGATTTAGAGGGCGGGAAAGAACAATCACTCCTCCTGTCCCCGAGCTGCGAAAGTCATCAGGGTTCTTTAGATGACATCCATCACCGGCTAATTTAAGATTGAAAACATGTCACGGTGATGTATAGCGAAGGTAGAGTGGAGAGCAGGTCGCGTAGTAAAAGGTTAATCCAGTTAAATCTGAATCCGAAACAGAAAGCCGTGCGCTGTGTGTGGCTCGGATTTGCAGCTTCAGCAGAATTGAAATGTCACGACGAGGACTGGGAATCAAAAAGACAAGATGAAGAGCTGGAAGTTTATTGATTCTTGTGCAGAAAGAGGAGGAGCAACACTTAAAAAACTTCAAGAAGTTAGAAGCAAGATGTCACATTAGGTGTAGATTTCACTTGGTAGAAAATACAAAATGGACTGAACAAAATTAGATTACTTTGATACGGTTTTAGCGCTGTATATAGAAGGCAAAAAACCCCTTGTATCATAGCGTTAATATATTTCACCGAAGCTTCTAATTGTTTTTGGTGTAATCAAGTGAAGTTTTCTTGTAAATAAATAAAAGTTATGTTTATATTCACTGCTTCTCACTAAAATATATGACAAAACTTTATTTAAAACTATGTATTTTACATCCATTTTTCCTCTCTAGCAGTCTTCTTCTTCTTCGTTGGCTTTACTGGCCTTTTTATTTTTTACCCTCACCGAACCAGCAGCAGGAAGTGAACTGTACGGCACATTAGTCCACACAGTAGCAAAACTCCTCCAGGTACCTTGAGGTTCTTTGTTGCTAACATGGTGTTAATGTAAGACTCTCCTCCACGTTTCCTTTACATACTTTTATCTGTGATTCAAGCAAAGACTTCCTCTTTAAGATGCTCTTCTATATGTCACCTTGACAGTCTGTGACTTGTACCTTTGATGTCTCCGGTAAGATTAAGCTGTTTGGCATTGAGTGGCGTTCGATGCTTTTCAGGAATTCAAACTGAAGACTAAAGAACGAACGTCACAATGAATCATTAGCTTAGAGTCGATGCGGTTTGCAGAGCAGCTGCAGCTGGAAATGAACCAAAACAATCAGCTGAAAGGTGCTAAAAGGGAAACTGCAGAGTCTTGTGATAATTGTTTGTGGGTTTACCTTTATTGATGCTGGGGTGCAACTCACCAAAAAGCAATTACTGTCATCCTGGTTTATATTTTTGGCATCGTGTATATATTTGAGATTGTATCTTTATTAATATTTGCTCTCTTTCAACTGCTGAACATCATTTCCTCTCTGTATAAACAGTTCTACCTCACAAAGTCCTTGTTATTAAAATAAAACATTAATTAGTGCAGCTTTTAATAAGAATGAAAACGTAGCATTAGTTCTTGTATCTGTGTTTACAGTACTGCATAATATAGTGGAACTGTTATTAAAATATGCAGAGTGTAAAATTAAAGGCATGACATCAAAAACTAAAAAAGGGAGAGACTCAAATAAAGTGGCAAACAGCCAGTACGGAAAGTGGAGAGAGGATGAAACACATCTCCCCATGCGGTGGAAGATCTAACTGCTGGAAACAAGAAGGGAGTAATCCTCATTACCTATGCAGCTGTGTGGGCTGAGTTATCCCTTCAGTTCTGCACTAATTGCTCTGAATCAATAAAAGTGGATAATCCAAAGGAAAAGTTCTCAGTCACATTCAGGGCATCATGACCTTGGGAGCCCCTTCGCTACGAGAGACGAGTCGCATTTATCTGTGTTTTACGCTTTGCAGAGGAGCGCATTAGGAATCATCGACTTGAGAGGGAGGGAGAGAGGGTGAGACAGGCAGGCAGACAGATGGAGATAAAGGGAGAGGATACATTTTGAGTGATCTCTTTTGAAGCAGTGTGCTTTTGCTACTTGCCTCAAGGTGTCACTTCATAATTGAATCCCTTCCTTTGTGCCGCGGTGAGGCCAAGGTGGCTCGGGGACTGCCCGAGGACGACAACGTGAACACCTCCCGGGCCCCACAGGCCACTGTTTCCCCCTGCTGATAACACTGTATACCATCCCCTTCCTGATAACTCTCCATGGAGACAGACTCCTAATGGAAAAAAAGAAGTTATTATGCATCTCAATGGGGAAATGATAACATAGTACAGAGAATTGTCACATTATAATTATGAGCTGAGTGGGTAGAAATGGAACCCTTCAGGTTTCGTGACTGAATCCGCTCCTGCCTCAATTACGTTCTCGAGAGGCCAATGTCCATTCATGCATGGCCACAAATTATCGTCATCATAGTCCCAAATGTCCTATCTATCATTTACATTGTGACAAAATAAGGTGAGGTAGGTAACGTGGTGCTGCGAAATCAGCACTTCATGATGTGTTTATAGAAAGAGGATATTTTATGTAAGTAAAATAATATCGCAAGTTTTAGCAGCAAAATCTGAAGAATCAAAAGTATTCATTATGCAGGAAAATATTCATGTGACTGATGTATCAATACATATTTTCAGGCTTTTACTCTTGTACCTTGGCTTACCTAGTTTTAAGCAGCAACCTCCGTGACTGTGCAAAACTGCAGTTCCTCAAACGTCAAACACCTGAGGCTGGCTGCAGAAGTGAGTCAGTCCCCATAAGTCCCCATGTTCAAATGACTTCACAGCAGAAATAAACATGTTTACAGCCTGGTACAAAAAACAGTTTTGGTCTATATAGCTAATTTCCCCCTTCATGACAACTGTGCTGAGGGTGAATCTATATACAACTCATATACATATATATACAACTCACCTGTTCATAACAGTGTGGTTGCTTTGATTGACAGGTTACAGGCGGCATAAAAGCCCACCTCAGCTCTACCGATGAGCTACATCTTTGACGATATTTAGAATAGCCAGTTGCCGCCGGTGTCCTGCATCCGCTGGCACTCTAAGCTCCACAGCAGCTCTTCCCAACCCAGACGTTAAGGTCCCTTCCCAAAGGTCACAAGATCAATCTGACGATTGTGAATGATTAACAGGTTCTAAAAGGTGAAAAAAAATAGCTCTAGGAGCCTTTCCCCTCACAACCTTTTTGGTGTCAGGGTTGGGGAACTCTGTCCAGCTTTCTCAGTCTCACATTTTTATGAGATATTGGATGTTTTATCACTCTCGATGTCCTCATTGTGGACTGGAGGGGGCTCTACCCAGATGTAACTTTCCCAAATCAACAACCTGACATTTACACCCACTTCATGTAGTGACTGGGCAGAGGTTTGAACTTCTCTCCCAAGACTTTTATTCTTTAGAAATCTGAGGCCAAAAAGTAGCTGTCAGAAATTTTTTTTATAAAATTAGTAAAAAGTCTAATATTTCCCACTGAAATGTTACCGTGCTGTACCCACCACGTTGCACCATCATGTTTTTCACTCTGTATGAGGAAATGAGTACATAAGGAATCTATCATATGTGAGCAATCGTCTGGCTTTTTCCCAGCATATTATATATCATATATACCAAAACTACAGATCACAAAGAAGTAATTTTACAGTCTTACCCTCACTGCCAAGGTTAGCCATATGCAGCCAATGAATGATTCACTTCTTTACTGTACTGGTCGTGAATGTTCATCATACTTTTCCCGACTTCTCTGGGCTGAGAAGAAGAGAATAAAATGAATTTTCCTTGATCCATTCTAGCCTCATTCCAAGGCCAAATTGGCTATTGATCTTCGTCTCTTTGTCTATTAAGGGAGAGTCTTGCATGCCAAAATCAGTCACCGCCGTGACGGCTGCCCATATCTCAATGCTGATTGATTCTGTGCAAGCTGTGGCCGACCGGGCCAAACCAAGGTTGATGGGAGAGGGGATGAGGATGATTGTCCGAGGTTGCTGTCAGCCTGGCAGTCGATGCACATGATCAGTGGAGCAGGAATCCACACAGACCGATCCTTTTGCCTCGTTTCTTTGGCTCGACGTTACCCACACCCTCTGTGTTTCTGCCATCAGTTGAAAAGGAAATGGCTACAGAGAGGAAGGTTATTCCATTCATCCGTTCGGACGGACTTGATGCAATCAATACTGGCAGAGTGGAATGATGGAGCAGTGGCTAAGGCAGTGCAAAGACTTAGACTGTGGTATTGTATAAGAAAGCAAAAGAATGGAAAATCCTCCTACTGTGACCTAGTGAGAGAACAACAGTCGCTTTGATTGCTCTTTTCTATGAAAGAGTTTTCAACTGTGCCTCGTGGCCTTCACTGAGAGAAGATTGATTTTCAGAAATCCCTGTGAACTTGAAGGTATTTTTCCCCGCTCATATCCAATTATCAGAGTTTGGACACGTGATAGACGTATGAATAGTTTTCACAACTTTATACTCGACACATGGATTTTTTAAAAGTAGTCCAGGTCATGTAATCTAAGGTGAGGCCACGGTTGTCCTTCAGCACTCCTGCGCAAGTTACAACAACGAAAATCTGATTTTATCCAGATATTTGTTGGTATTTCATTAATTTAACAGATGGAATTAGTTCATGTGACTTTAATTTCTTTTCACCATTAAAATGTTTGAATCCTGTCTGGTTAATATTATGTATAAGTGCCTGACAAGTTGGACTGTGAGTTATCTGTACCTTTATTTTTCCATTTTATACTCTTCTATGCTTCAGTACATTTCATGAGGAAATATTGCACTTTTTATCCCACTTCATTTACTTGACATCTATAGTTATAGTTCTTTTAATATGACCATCTTGTTACATTAATGTTTCATAAACAATTCTCCAGTTATATAATGTATCACTAACAGGGTGAGGTCATCTGCATAATGATTTACTTTTGATACTAAGAACATTTATTTAGTGGATAATGCTTAAACCTGCATTAACTGATTGGAGTTTCTGTCCATGTGATTCTGTTTAATGCTCCACTATGTCCACCTGCTAGACTGTGCCTGTCTGCTCATTTGTTTCCATTGTTAATATATAAAAAAGCTGTCTGGGAAATGCTCTCAAAACACTCAGCAGCCAAGGTGGAAAGAAAATTTATTTTTTGCCACCTTGAGATTTGTATTTCTTCAATTACTGGCTACTATAGTATCCAATAAAGTCCTGCTCTGTGGTATTGCATAATGAAATAACAATCACCAAAAATACTCTCAGAGATGGCGCTGCTTTGGAAAAACAGCAATAAAATGTTCCGGGTTTGTAGCATGTCGAAGAAAGAACTTATGTCATTCAGTGATTGCGTGCCTGTCGAAGCAAATGGGCTGTTTCTGAAATGTCAAATGAAACGGGTGCAACCTTTTCAAAAGGTTAAGCATAACAAGGGAAGCCCTACTGTACAAACCCCGCCGCCTGGCAATCAGTGTGGCCCCAACACAAGATTAACCTCCCTGCAAACCGACAGAAAGATAATAAAGACATCAGGATGGAAGCGATCATAAATTCAGTCAGATGAGTCTTCATCTCAACGACAATATTAACGCCAGCTCCAAAGTATCAATAAATCATGAGTTACACTGAAGGTGGCTGCTGAATTTAAATTTTATCTCCATGCATAATTTGATTTTCCCAAACAGCTGCTCGGGGTAATGTGGAGGACTTTATGGGAAGGTGAGCTCTGCAGGATCCAACGAGGGAGGAATGAGCCAAGAGAGAGTCTGCAGAACGATGAGAGTGGCTCCAAACTGGGCAGAATTAATGACTTTTTTAATTAAAGGATGCGGTGTGATCGATTCCGAGGCTGTCTGTGTGTGAAGCGGCTGTTGTTTTAAATGAGGTGGGATTAAACTGGAGTCGTTGGAATTACGGCATACTGCAGGTCAAATACTCACATTACCGCTTCCCGTTTCAAAGCAAACACACCTGCGATCGCTTTGCGGCGTCTCGCGCTGTAATGAGGTTTGTTGTGCTGCCATGTTCGCAAAACACCTCGGCGAAAAATCAATTAACAGGTTTGCTTCTGGAATGACATTAACGCATACTGTTATCCTTTAATAACTACTTTAAAGCTGCAAAGAAATATTTTTATATTCCCATTGGGTCAACGACGAACTGGTGGAGTCTGGGAGAGAAAAGGTCCTGTTTCAGCTGCAATTGGTTTTAATTGTATCGCTCTGTGTGGGATCAACAAAATATGAATTATGCTTTGAAGGTGAGGAGTATCACACTTTGGGTCAGATTAACCTATTTAACAGTTTGAGGAGCTAGCCATTGAATTAAGACAGTTTGTTTCACCTGGAGTTAGAAACAGTCTTGTCAGTCTATGAATCGCTGGTTATAAAGACAAAAAAAAAAATGGATTTCAATCCACCAGTTTACCATAAAAATCTAGTTTTCTCAACGAAAACAATCAAAAATGTTGTTATATTAATCAGAATTCATTAGTAAAATAGTTTTTGTTGATGAGTGAATGCAGCTGATTATTGTTTCACTGCCTCCTCCATGTTTTGATGACACTTCCTTCAATACTTCAGGCGTGTTTTCTCTCTGTTAATGAATCCAGCTATTCAAAATACATTTCAGAACTAACTCATTGTTTTTCAAATAAGTCATTGTGTCGGGGCGGGGGGGAATGACTTCTAAATGTGCTGTTCATGATGACATTACGCCGCATTCAACTTTGTTCCAAATCCAATCTGGAGACTCCACACATCAATACGTTGCGTGAGAAGACGCAACGCCGCAAATCACATTGCATACAAATATGTCGGCGAGATCGTTAATAGCATTGCGAAGATGTGGCGAACTGAAAATGGAACACAGATGGGTTTTCGCACAGTTCATTACTTAGATTGCCTTCTGAGAAGTGAAATTGTGAGAGTACAGTGTGTGCAATGGTGAGTCATGTACTGTACGGGCAACAACAACTGTCTGCCGCAGCTCTGAAGACCACGGACACACCGCTGTGAAGCAGAAAGACAGCCCTGCTGCCTGTAGCGTAGCATCAATGGATGTTCTTTCTCTTATTGTTGCCCGCTGAACATTTTTCACTGTTAAATAATGAATCATGTGCTCTGCGGAGCTGATAGATTCTGTGTCACATGTCCTGTTGAACCTAACGTTTTAATTGGATTGCTGATCGATACTTACAGCCCGCTGGAGAACGTCACTCGGAGGGTCTAAATGAAAAAGGCATTATTAATTCAATATCAAGTATTTCAGTTACAATGCTGGACTGAAAGCACTTGTGAAAAATAGCACTTATTTAATTGCATAGCTCCATTATATTGTCCAGTAAGTGTATTTCCAGCAATGATTTCAAAGAAAAGGTGCCAAAAAGTCAGATTTGGAAAGGAAAAGAGAGGTTTAAAAATGTGAAACATTTGTGGAAAGATGAATATTTATCTCATAAAAAAATTTTCACAACCCTTCTGAATGACAGCATTTCTATTCATCACAAAAGCTGCGAGCGAAAGACTCTAATTGAAAGAGAGTCGTAGCTAAGGATGAATAGCAGAGTAGGTCGAGCTGCACAGTAAACACTTCACTGTAGGTACACACTCCTTATTTATATTCAAAAAGTTCAGCTTCAAATGTGTGCTTGTATTCACATTTGTTTCCTCCTTTTCGGTCCAATGAAGCTCCCTGAAAAAGGGGGGATGATGCTGAGAGTGAGAAGCTGTGGTTAATAAGACATTAAACGGAAAAACTGCTCTCAGTCCCACAGTTTTCACTCTTCATACTTTTTAATATACATCAAAATGCTCCCATGAGCCTCCCTGTTCTCTGTATGTAAAGATGTAACCCACAGGAGCAGCTTTGGAGCGTTCACTTTAACTGACAGAAGACTGAATCCGTCTTTTTACTTCCTCCTTTTTAACTTAAAGATTCTGCCTTAATTGAAACATTTTGTCGCCTATTATAAATCATGACGTTCGGCTGTTCCTGCTGCCAGTCCGTCACTTTACTTCACATCTGTAGCAGCTTGAATAGAGACTTTTAGTTCCTCTTATAATTACTGTACATACGAACAGCGGAGCTTTTAGCATCTCAAAGCCAGAAGCTGCCGGTCAACAAAAAAATGCGTGGACACAGTCCTGACTCCGTGACCGCTCAGTGCCGCATGAAATGACCCGGATCTTAATCACACACATGCTCATAGACCAAGATCACTGGAAACTTCCAACCAGTTTAGCCCTCCACTTACTTAAATGGGGAAATCCTCTGGGTTTTAAAAATAAGTCTGCGTTTGCTAACATAGAAAGGGTCCAGCGTGTCAGATTTTGTGAGTATGACTGTTTTTATTAGTTATTAATCCTGAAAATTGAGCCGCTGTAGTTTCTCCTTCATGCTTGGAAGGAGAGGACGAGGTGAGGGGGCTGCAGTCAGTAAATACACTAGATGCCACCAAATCCTACAGACTGGTCCTTTCAACAAAACATATTTAGAGTCCCATGTTCACGAGGGGGATGCAGATGAAAGATATATTTGACATATGGATTGAATTGTTTTAATACAGTCTGTGTGTCTCTGTGTGTTATTTCTCTTTCTGCTGATCCCCAGTATTGATCTGAAACTTCCTCCTGTCCTTGTCGACTCTCAGCTGCACCGCCCATTTCGTCTCTGATGTCTACCTGTGTGCATCTTCACTTTCCTCCATTTTAGTCATCTCAGCGCACAGCGGCGCTCCACAAATCCATTTCTTCACAACACCTCTGGGCTCGTCACCTCCCCGGGGTGAGGTGAGCCCTGCTGTCATCATCTTCTCTCTGCTTGTCTGCAGGTTGAAAACTCCCCCCCCTCTTATCTGCAGGGTCTGAAGAGGCCTAAACAGCAGTCAGGAAAAATGGTGGAGGATTTTAAATCTGGCTCATCGAGGCGAACATCTCCAGCATCAATCACTGTACAAGCGTCTGACTCCAGCAGCACACGTGTTTGTCGTCATTTTAGTTATTACTGCCAAAGCGTTTAAAGACAGAAAATGTATTTTGGTGACAGCAGCCAAGCAGTCATTTACCAGGTATCGCCTGTCAATCAAATGCTCTGTGCAATATTATGCAATCTTTCCTGAGTTTTGCCTGTAAATGAAAGCTGAGTTTCTGTTCGTGCTCCACTTCTATTTATTCCGTACAGACGATGCTGCTACTTCGGGTAACATGAAACATTTTCCGTGCACCAGAGGAAAGATTCACCCAACAGAAGCATGAAATATTTAATGGGACAGACAGGAAAGGACTTATTTGTCATTTTTTTTGGAGAAATGACCAACTACAGGAATTTTTGGAGCTCATTAAAGCAAAAGTACAGTCTCCAATCTAAGAAGCACCTTCTTTAAAATGTCGTTACCTGTTCCAAACATATCTTTCAAGATATTTGAACATGCCCAAAAATGCAACATGATGTCAACTTCAAAATGTACAACCCTTCTACCAGAACCACCTCCCCTCCAGGCTACAGTCCTGCAGCTCTTTGTATCATCTCCCCATTCAGCTTCTCACTCACTCTTCCCTGCGGCAACCTCCACACTGCTCCTGAAGAGCCTCAGCTCCTCCACCTCCAGGATCCCTGACCATCCTCTGACCTGTTCACCCCGATCGGGGACAGCACAGTCTCCTCTCCATCCTCTGAGCCTTCCTCTCATCAACAAGCACTTCACGTCCATCCTTTTCTTTCCTGAATCACAGACCTCGCTCCATTATTCTCTGGAAATGTTGATGCCTTGTTACAGAAATGTATGAATAACGTTTCCATTTGTCCTTGTGCTTTTTGTACGACTCCTCCATCATCTCTAATGCTTGTTATTTTGGCACGATACTAAAAATGCAGATGTGAAGAGGTCAGCTTTCACTTTAACAACTCACTGTGGAAAAAGAACAAAAGAATCATAAAATGATCGCAATTAAACAAAAACATAAAATGAAAGTGAGAGTTTACTGACATTTCCAGTTTTACAGAGAAATGCTGTAATTTTACAGATTTTCCTTGTAATATTACGATCAAACGGTTTGGTTGTTAATTTACAGATTTCTATATAACATTTTCAAAAACAAAAAACACAGAAAACAACCAATTTAAAAAATAAAAAAAACAAAACAGAAAACTAACTGTAAATAAATATTCCATGTACTTTAAAAAATGTTTAAAGCGCTGTATCTAGTTAGAGTTGATTTCAAGACAGACTGTGCAGAAAATACAAGCATGTATGCTGTACCTGTACTCAACACCATCACATTCACAAACCTGTTGACCTTTGTACCCTCCCTGTAGACGATACTTATCCTCTGCCTGCTGCTGAGAGGTTCCACCTACTAGGACTCGTTTGTACTCGAGGGAACGTCCATAGAAGCTGTTTGGAAAACAGGAACATCACAAAGTTTCTTGTCTACAGGATTTTCTTACAATTCTTGGAATTCAACACAGTGTCCGCCAGAGCATTGTTGTCTGGCAGTCCAACACCAAGACAAACTCTCGACATCAAACCTCGGCCAAACAATAAACAGTCCACATGGTGATGATGAAATCTGAGATGAACATTTCTGGGATGGGAACTCGGACTAAGTTTATAGCACAAGTGCCAAAACACACAGCGCAGACTAAATTTGAATTTCAAATGATGAAACAGATGAAAGTTATGAGAGGCATTCACAGATACTGTGAACATAAAGTCCTCATACGATTCCAGCTGTGGACCTTTGCTACACATCATCATCTTCTCCTACAGACCCGCAGCTCTTTGTATCATCTCCCCGTTCAGCTTCTCACTCACTCTTCCCTGCGGCAACCTCCACACCGCTCCTGAAGAGCCTCAGCTCCTCCAGGATCCCTGACCATCCTCTGACCTGTTCTCCTATCCATCCCCTGAGCCGTCCTCTCATCACCCTCTCCATTCTTGTACAATTTTGTCACATTATAAAATCATCAAATCTCACTGAATTTCTGATTTGCTTCTCTGCATCAGTCTTCCTACAGATACATCTTACATATTAAAAATGTGGCATATTTCCACTTTTGCACGCAGACAGACAATAAATATAGAACCAGGACCATCAGGCAGGAGGCACGACAGCCTTCAGACAACAGGATGATTTCTATACTGCTGTAAACAGTGTATTTGCATTGTGGCATTGCTTCTCCGAACAGATTTTCTCTCTTTGTCTGCCTGTGTGTTTGTTTGTGTGCTCATATGAGTGTGAAAAACAAAGAGACAGCGAGACAGAGGCAGGCAGAAATAAGTGTGCCGTGTTTTTTCCAAAAGCCCTGTTTTTAGACGGTGACATCTGACGGAGGAGGAGGGGATGAACAGATGTACTTTGTTCACGCGTCTGACAGGTGTACCAGAAAGCTCTCTCCTCTCTCCACTTTACTGACAAGCAAGCAGGCGCTCCTTTCCCGATCTCCTCTGAGCCGTACACCGCTCTCCTCCCTCTCCCTGTCCCTCAGCCGCTAGCCGGCCCACAGTACCTGCAGGTGGGACCTCACCGGCGACTCTAGCAACGTGCTCAGGATCCTATTAAAAAAGCAACTCTGTGTGCTGTGTTCTCTGAAGTGTAAAGCCTATTTCATTCCCTACGAGCCAAACAGCTTGCAGTCGCTTGACGCTCTGGTGGTTTGTTGCAGATGGAAAATAGAGCTGCAGAGGCTCGGGTTTGTTTGTTTTGGCATTTGGTTGTGATCCAGATACAGTTTTTGGGGCGTGGAGCTGACGGGGTTCTTGACTCGGCTGAGAATTTGAGGCTTGTACCTATAATCTGTGGGTGGTCAGTCCGAAGTTTCGCCATGTCAAAATCGTAAATTTGAGATTGTGAGAAGTTCTAAATCGGACTTCAAAAAGCTTTTTGTGTGTCGCTGTGAGCCGAGTTTTGGTCATGACGGAGATATCTATACCTTTGAATTTAAATTTACAGCAAAGGTCTAAAAGGAAGTGTTACATGTTTATAATTTCACAGAAAGGACAATGTTTTATGCAACATCAGCATGAGTCCTGAGGCAACAAACGATTATTCAGATTTCAGTAATGAATTCATTGTTTTGTAAAAGTCAAAAGCCCAAGGTTCATTCATCTTACACCGATACAGAGAAGCAGAAAATCTCACATCGGAGAATCTGCAGCCTGCAAATATTTGACATTTTTGACTTTGTGCCGTGTACACTGTCTGCATGTGATGACTGCCAAGTCTCAGAGTCAAAGGTGGAAGTGGTGTGAGGTTGTGATGACTGCACCCTCATCCTAACCTTTACCCAGCAGTTTCAGCCGCTTAAATGCAGCCAGCCGTGAGCAGTGCCGTCATTGTGAGAATTCAGACCATTTTAATCACGGCTGGCACTTAAATCCTTTAATGAACTCAGCAAAGACGTCTTTTAATCACCCAAATATAGAAACTTTGAAATGAATCACAACTATTCCAAAAAGGTCTTTGCAAAGACCCCAGAGCCCAGAAACAAACTTAATTTGATAATTCAATTAACTTTTTTAGATATGTAATAAATATATTAATAAGAGTCATCATTCATTACCCGGTCACAGATATAAACAATGACAGTGTTGGTCGGAGATCTGGGAATGGATCGGATCCTCATCTTGTACCACACATCTGTATCCGTAAACGTGGCACACAACAAGTGAGGATCTGTTCTCTTCTCTCCTGATTTTCAGATTTAACGTGTAGAAACTTCCAGTGCTAGCTAGCCTTATCACATCAAGCCCGCAATGTTATTGTGTTGCCACAGACGCTGGTTTTATCGGAGGTTTTCGGGGAGGACAGACTCTCGATCAAAAACAACGAAGGCACGGCAAAAACTTCAACGCTGAAGATTGAAGCAGAATATCGTCTGCAGATGTGAGAGCGTGAGGAGAATTCTTTTTTTGGGGGGTGACGGTGATGACAAAGTAAGACATTACTGAACTGAGCTCCGGTCTGAAGAGAAAACTTTAATCATAATTTGAATCTTGGCTGTCGAACTCGTTGGCAAAATGCCTTAAAAGACATTAAAGGGAGATTCAACTGACTCATTTTTAATGGGAACAGTTGCCTGTCAATGACAAGTCAATGATAAAATGCATTTCAGTATCGAGAATTTTACGAGCAAATATATATTAACAGATTTATCTGATATGTAGCCTACGCCGCACACCGGGGCATTAGAGATGTTTAATAGCCATGTCAAGATAACTTTTCACATTTTACCGTGGCTAATAATTTCATCTGAAAGCCATCCTGACCTTTCATTAATTCACTGGCTTTTTCTTTCAGTGTCTTTGCATTGAAGAGTTTGCCGTGTTCTCCTTTGACAGATCAAATAAAACCAAGCTGCCAGAAAAGCATTAATCATCTAGAGGCACATTTCAATCTGATAGCGTACGTCCTTGACACCTACATTCATTCTTTTATTTTTATTTTAAACAGCTGAACAGGGAGAAGTTAAGAGAAGAGTCTGCCATCGTCGAGGCTTTTGTGAAACGCTTATGTCTGGGGTTGTGACGATGGTGCTATCCGTAAAATGGCTGTGAAAAGCAGATCTGCGTAGACAAACACTCGCTGTGTGTGTGTGTGTGTGTGTGTGCGTCTCGCTTGCACCAGACAAACACAACGATTCTTATTTCTGTCACAGGGAGGAGTGCAGGTGCTGTAACCTTTTGCTGCTAGTCCTGTCAGAGTGAAAAACCCAGCTGTGCGGTGGGAATGACATACTGCAAATAGGCCTTCAGCTTCTTATTGGCATTCAGTGTGCCTAACACTCGTCTCTGAGCCCCCATCACACACACACACACACACACACACAGATCCACTTCCTCGCTTGTCACCATGCATATTGATAAGCCCTTCCAGAGCACCATCTTGTGGACATTTCCAACTTTGGTGCTTGTCTAAAATGTCACTTTTGATTACATTCAATTAAGCAACTGACTTATCAGGTTCAATCAAAAGTGCAAAGGAGTTTGTTTTTTTTTTTTTTTGCCCTCCTTTCTCTCTCTCTTTAATTCTTCAATTATGAGTCTAATTTATGAAAATCAATTCTCTAGCATCATTAGCATCGTCTGTCTCTGTATGCTTGGCATTTGTCTTGGTGAGACACACTGAGTCAGGTCTATTTATAATCGTCTAACTTACAGCTCTTAAAGTTTGAAGTCGGCTCAAAGGAATAAGTTTTAGAACAGCGAGCGTTTGGCGTAATAAACAGCAACAAAAAACGACAGACACAACCCTCATCCGGCAGCTCACCCACAGTTCCAGCTGCCCCCCACCAGCTCATGTAGATTACATTGGAAAATTCGGTGTGTTAGTGCGCTGGCATGATATCTGCCTCCCCAGGGGGTGTAGTGGTGCAACCCCACTGCCTGTGTTGTGGTGCAGCCATCTGGATCACAGTGGGGAGCACCTGACACCTTAACACTGCATCTGCTACACTCCTCCTCGCCAAGCGCTTCCAACCAAAAAGCTTTTTTTCCCTCTGTATAAGAAATGAACGTTTCTGCCTCAGAGGTGTTGATCTAATGCATTTCAGACCAAATCTGTCATATTTGTTGTCTGATTTCCCTTTTTATGGACACTAAACACAGTTTTTCTGCACACGACAAAAGCATAAAGGGATCATTTGAATGTGAGATAAATCCAGAGACTCAGCTTTACGTAGCGTTTTAGGGGCTTTCAGCTCCTTGTTTTAGTTTCATAGCCTGCAACTTTAATTTTTTGGTTCGCCCTCATCAGCGCTGATTTCAGGCACGCCGTTTTCAGCTGAATCTGCCCAGCATCAAATTGTAGGCAAGCAATGAGTTGGTGAACCAGATGTTTCCCTCAGGAACTGGCGGGGACCGAAAAGAGTGAACACAAGAACGACAAGCGACTGTTTGCTAACATTTGTCGTATCAGGATTTAGTGGCATCAGCCCTCGCCTCGCCCTCGTCTTACAAGTGTGTAGGAGAAACTACACTTTCTAGATATGAAGGACTCATTCTGAGGTAACAAAAACACAATAATACTTATATTTAAGATGATTATACACTAAGAAAAAGATATATATTATATTAAATTTCTGCCTCTCACACACTGGACCTTCAAAATGTGATGTTGGTGTTCTTAAAGCTTCTTTCTGCTGCCCCCAAGTGGTCAAAGAAATTCTTATTGTACGTTCAAGATGAAGAGATCTTCATTCAAGTCATCTCCAACATGAAAACCTCATTCTTCGCTTATTCATGTCATCACAGGCACGCATCGGTTTGTTTACCAGCCTCATTTGTGCTTTCACCTTGCTCAGATTTATTGACCAACTAACTCAGTCAGAGGTCGCCACGGAGACAAGCAATCAGCCAGGCACTGGTACCCGTGACCTCTGATGTCGAGCTGCTCCAGCAGGATGCAGCAGCAGAATACTGATAATGTCCCGCTACTCACAGGTGGTGCTGAAAAATCTATACTTCATCTTCAGGCGCAGCCATGATAGAAATGATAGTCTGAAGCCTTTAAATAGAGCTGGACGAATAACCTGAAACGATTCAGTCCACAGCACAGATTACAGCCTGTGAATGAGACGAATCGACACCTCCTCTGTGCACGTTTACACGTTTAATGATACATGAAATACTCGTGTTTTATGAAATATTCATGATTTCTATGAGAAGAAACACTCTTCACAGCGATCACCTTTGTGACTTCATTTACACTAAACCAAAGGCATGAAAAGCATGAGGGGGAAAAAAAGGTGTGAGCACCTTGAACTGCCTGGAAAAACAAAAACTCAAAGAGAGTATGAAACCCTGCATGCGTACATCATTCCTTTGATTATGTCCTGTAGATAATGGCCTTTAATCGCATACAGTTTCAAGGTGGTGAAGGACGAGGCAACATTTTAAAACAGTCGCTCAGTTTCTGTTTACATTTGCTCAAATTGAATTTTGTCAGTGTTCTTTGTTTCTATGATACTGAGAGAATATTTTTGTGTTTTTGTAAAAAAGAAACAATTAATCAAGAAAATAAGTTAGTTGCAGCTCTAAGAGGAAGCAGGAAAATTAAAACATCCCATACACGTGAAACAATATCACAACTGACGAGTCTGTCAATTGCAATTTCTTTGCATTGATTATAAAGAATATCTGCAGTCTCATTTTGGCATGAAATGTCAGTAATCTGACTTTCACGTGTCCAACATGGAGACACATGGAGATCACCGTGTTCGTCCTTAAACTTTATGACCGTCCCTCTCTGATGGTTTATCATAGCTGAGAGAAGAGTTGAGCAGCATTGTCCATGTTTACGGATTCCTTCGGTGGCTCCCTGACAACCTGGCGAAAACAAAAATATAACTCTTATTAATCACACCAAGAGAAATAAAGTGTTGGCTGACGAATGCGAGTTTTAAACTCACGCCTCTACCTGTGTTTGTTTCTTCGGCTGAGGAGCAACTGACTTTGAAACGCTCTTAACGTCCCGCTGGACCTCTGTGAAGATCTGATTGAGGTTCTCCACCTTCTCATTTTTCACAGCGTTGATCTGCAAACCCACAAAATGATTCCAGAGTAACTCCAACAAACACTAAATACAAAACACGATAAAAATATATGCAGTAAGAAGAAAACACCTCACATGTTTGAGCGTCGTCGTGACGGGTTTCGTTTTGTTCTTCGGCTTCAGGTGTTTGTTTGCGACTTGAAAGACATTCTTCTGCTTTTTCCCTTTCTGCTTATTCTTCCCCATGTTACCTGTGAAGAAGCAACAATCATCGGAGAGAGATTTCATTTGTTTGCATAATCTTTGTTTTTCCTGTACGCGGCTGTGTTTGCTCTAAAGCAGTTTGATCTCAGATCAGAGTCACGTCTCCCATTGACAAAAGTGCTGCATGAATAAGCATCATTGAAGGAATACTGGAGCTGACCTCCACAAACTAGACGTCTGCACCTTTACCGAAGATTGCACCAGAAATAAAAACAAACCCTGAACACGGTCGAGTTTTTCAAAACCTTGAAACTCAAAAATAAAAAATATTAGCTGCTTTTGAGAGCAGCACCATAAAAACGCACAAGTAGTAACGATAAACTTTAAAGAACAGTCTATACATGTCAAATATAACTTAACCTTCTACAGGCATGTTCATTATATATTATTTAGGACTGTCAGACTCTGCATGGCTGCAAAATGAAGCTTTAAGGACAAACAGCTGCTGTAGATGTGACACAAAATGTCACTTTCTGAATGATTTTGTTGCAGAGAAGAGGAAGAGTGAGACGTTTTAAACTTAAACGTTATAATAACAATAATAAGACGTGTTTAGAAAGAAAATGAGGTTCAGTTTAACGCCTTCATGGACTGAGATGACTCCCACACGCCAGGAGTGTCTTAGTGAGACACACGAGGCTGTTTGTTGTTTCCTCGTCGCCTCTCTCTGTGTTGATAAGTGACTTTATGATTTATTTTTGTTCAGTCTGTCGCCGCTCTGTCAGTAATACACACCTTTCACACACCTGTCCGCGGAGCCGTCGGTTTGTTGTGGTTCCTCGTGCTGCTTCTCACTCGCCCTCGCGGCTGGTTACGTCCTTCCTGTGCGACGGCTCCTCAGCCGTTAGCCACGTTATCAAACTCTTCACACGGTGATTATCGGCGGAAATTAAAGTTATCGAAGAATAAAGAAGAGATTTTCATTTTCGTATTAATTATTTACCCGATTTTCAGTCGACTGTTGAAAGTTATGCACGTAAAATGCCATTATTTTGAAAGCGACTTCGTGTCGCTTCCGGTGCCAACTGTACCAACGGTTATTAATAAATATGAATTCATATTCAATTACATTTTAATAAACAACGATCTTGGAATTACTTACCTATATTTTATGGGGGCAAAACTAAACTATACTCCGAATATTTGATTTTAAAGTGAAGAAACCTGCGCAAGGCTAGCTGAATAACATAAGAATTCCACTTCCGTTTGTTTAAAAAATAAAAGCACATATAAAAGTATAAAAAAGTATTATCATATAATAATTTATTTTTACAATCCTCTCTGGTTCTATCTGATCTGCATAATTACTGAGAGAAAGCTTTACAAACAGGTAGAACTTTTATTTTGAATTAAGGCGGAATTAAAGGACTCTGTGAACACCTGTCTCGCTGACAAACAGCAGGTGGCGCCGCAGTCCTACCACAGCTGTGTTCACTACAGGTGTATCATTTTATGAAGAAAAAAAAACGGACCAGCATTGAACATTGAGCTGTGTGGACCGCTAGGATGTAATCTGATTACACGTTTCCAATACTTTAAATGCAGCTTAGAAACAATTAATATTTAGATTTTTTTTATTTTTTAAAAAGTTAAAGTTGGACGTGCTGCTGCCATCACTGACAGACAGACCATGTCCTGCAGGCCTTCAGTGTTTGCTGTGAGAGGCAGCCGACAGGAAATAATAATTACTCTGATTGTTTTATGAGTTTGAAGTTGATGTCCCATTGTGAAGTACAGAGCTCTGCTGCTGTTGCTGATCCAACAAGTGACAGCTCATATTTCCTAACTTTTTTTTTTTTTTATCTGAGAGTATCTGACACCCGTCTACCTTTTTGTTCAGCATTTTGCGCACTGGCCCTGCTCTTCTAATAGACCTCCATAGCGGTTCTTTCTATTATGTCACAGCTGAAGCCAACTTTCAGTCTGAAGGTGACACTCTGCCGCGCGCTGTCGAGTAATTCCGTTACTTCCTGACACGACAGGCGAATCAAAACCCCGTTAGACGAGAGGTGGAAACGCGCTCGGCACGTTGGATCGGGGAACATTATCCAGCTCGGGCATGTTAATGAAGATATTAGCACCGCGATAGATTAAAAGGAGAGAGGGGGAGGAGGAGGGGGAGGAGGGGGAGTGAGAGAGAGAGAGAGAGAGAGAGAGAGAGAGAGAGAGTCATTGATCCACAGTGTTGCAGCGTTGCGGCGCATCTAAACTCCTCCCGGTCATTGCGCGGACATCATGTGGCCAACAACAGCCTGACACCCGCTCACCAGGGGAACCCTATATAAGCTCCGCAGCTGTCAGGTGGAGGACACTGGCTGCTTTGCGCTGGGGGAACGACTCGCTGTAGGGGATAACGCCTTTAGATACCCACAGATCCAAAATTGTAACAATGTCTTGGGGATACGGAGCAGACAACGGTGAGGCGCTCATTTGCACATAATGAAAATATATAAACACGCTGTTATTACTGAGAGGAGTGTTAATCCCAGTCATACCAGCAGGCAGTGAATGAATGGGAGCGCGGGTCACTGCAGAGATTTTTATTTTTTTAATTCTGCACCTTTTACGCGCCTTTTAAGCACCATCCCCAAAAATGCGCAATTTGTCTGAACGGAAAACATATTTCATTATTTTAATATTCCAATAATCACAGTTTGACTCTCATATCATCATTTTTTAGGACCTGAGAAATGGGTTGCTAACTTCCCCATTGCCGACGGACCCCGCCAGTCTCCCATTGACATCGTACCCGGTGAAGCATCATTCGACGGAGACCTGAAGCCGCTGAACCTGAAGTACGACCCCTCCACCTGCCTCGACATCCTCAACAATGGACATTCCTTCCAAGTGACATTCGCAGACGACTCCGACAGCTCAAGTTAGTGTGACATTAATATTATATGAATACACATTGCCAAGGCTCCACAATCTGATTGAGACCGTTTGTCTGCTGATGTGTCGCCTTAACCTGGAGGAAACACAACATTTGCCTTTATTTCCACTTATTAATGCGATGTTTGTAGATATGATAGAGGAGCTGCGAGGTTATTGGACGTTATTGTTGCAAACAAAGACAATCAGGGTCCCGATGATGGTTTGTAGGACGCAGTAACCTTCAAAATGCGGCACGCCTGCAGCTCCAATAAAACTCAGGCATGTTAATATCAGGTTAATATTTATATGAATGCGTGAGTCATGCGCCCTAGTTTCGCATCCATATAGCGCATACATCCAAAGCTTGGAGGATGCTGAACAAAGACTAAAACTGATTTTTATTTTATTATTTATTTGGTGTTTTGATGATTTTTCACATCATTCTTTTCAAATAGAAGAAAAGTGAATGCGCTATAGGGGCTCTATTCATAAGGTACTAATTGAATTGGTAATGTAACCCCTGGTAAACCTTTCCCACGCCAACTCCTTTCTGCTGCCAGGGAGGTCAAAGGCGCAAAAAAGAAAAAAAAAAACGGGTTAATTCTGCAAACAAACGCGGGTTTGTTTAACTATTAATGCGCCAAACGTGCGTTATAATGAGCCACCGTGACAGAGCTGCATTTTCCACCCACTTGTCATAGAAAATGGAGGTTGCATATTTTCTCTCTGTTTAGTTTGAGTGCATTTAAATTCATGCAGGATTTCAAAGAGAGGCTCCTTTTGTGTTGAGGATTTTGAGGTTTGGTCGTCCTGATGTGACGATAATGAAGAATGTGCTTACATAATCGGCGGTCACGTGGATTATTTCTGTTGGATGCAACAAAAATAACGATGAGTTAGAGGCTCTTACTCTTTTCTTGGTATTTCACTGCGCTTATTTTTCCACCTTGCCCTTCTGAATGCAGGACAATCTGCACGTCTCCATCCATCATGTGTGCACGGTGGAAAAAATTAACGTCACAGCTTCTGTATTTTTATTTTTCCTGTAATCCCTTTAAGTCACACACACACACACACACACACACACCCTCGACTTGCTACAGGACCAGTTCTGTGCTTTTTTGTTATTTGAGGCCGACTACCAAGAAACAAATATCCTGTTTGGAGAGGACAGCGTGTGTGTCAGCATTTCATATCGCCACGAATAGAACAATAAACAGGATTATCTGCCACTGTTTCAATTTCTTTGGGCACTGAAAATAGCTACATCATTGTAAGGAGGTTAACAATACCTGGAGTGAGTGCAACTCTCAATTTGAGCCGAGCTTTCACAACAGGAACTGAGTCTGCCTCCCTGAAATGGGAGAATAGTCTGACACAAGTGTGTAGGTGGTGTGTGTGTGTGTGTGTGTCTCATCCTTGTGTTTTTCCTATTTTCCGCCCAGAAAAATATATTTCACAAACCGTGCACACACTGCAGCACCACCCACGTTCAGAACTGACCGCAGATTTGTGTTTGTTCTGCAGCTCTGACAGACGGGCCCATCTCAGGGATCTACAGGCTCAAGCAGTTTCATTTCCACTGGGGAGCTTCTGACGACAGAGGCTCTGAGCACACTGTGGAAGGGACCAAGTATCCTGCTGAGGTGAGGATGCTCTGAGCCAATAAGGATGGCCGCAACACTCAGACAGTTCCTGACCTATCTGAGGCTGACGTGGAGAAAAAGGCGGATTAGAGTTTTATCTCTATTGTAGGTTTTTACCATTTTTCAAGAGGAGAGCTGCTCTAAACAATGCAGTAATCTCAATGGTGGGATTAAAGCATAAATGAGTGGTGAAAAAACAATCTCTGATTCTCAGATTAGACTTCGGCCTTTTATGTTTTTCATTTCACTAACATCCGCTCAAAAAGTAGCAGTTCTTTGCTCGTTATTTCTCGTTTTTTGCTTGAATTTAACTCAACCTGTTGGGCTGTTTAACCTCAGAGAGACATAAATTTATCTCTTTAAATATAATCTATTCACATTACTTAAAGGTTCAGTGACCATAAATCCGCATTTCTGAAAATAGATCAGAGGAATAAGATCACTTTTCTATTGATATAATTCATTTTTTCAGCTCCATCTGGTGCACTGGAACACCAAATACCCCAGTTTTGGTGAGGCTGCCGCCCAACCTGATGGGCTTGCTGTCGTTGGAGTATTCCTGAAGGTGAGCAGAAACGGTTACACCATTATTATTATTCAATATTACAGTAATCATAGCACAGTCCATGTGTTTGCATAGTTTTGTTTGGTGATAATCAGTCAACATTTTATTGCTTTTCAGTGCGGAGATGACAACGCCAGTCTCCAGAAGATTCTGGATGCCTTTGATGCCATCAAGGCCAAAGTAAGTTTCTATAAAAACTCAATTTTTTGCATTTGATTATTTAAAATAAAGAATTTGACTGAGCTGCTCTTCACTTTCTGTTTGCTCACTGTTTTCAGGGAAAGCAGACCTCCTTCCCTGGCTTCGACCCCGCTACTTTGCTCCCCGGTTGCCTAGACTACTGGACATACCTGGGCTCTCTGACCACACCTCCTCTGCTGGAGAGCGTCACCTGGATTGTCTGCAAAGAGCCAATCAGTGTCAGCTGCGAGCAGGTATGGCTTCTCACAGCACCCATTCAGCGTTAGCAGAAGGATTGGCTGCGTGCCCACACGGTCTAGAATAGCCCTGTCTGCAAATCCTCTCTTATACTGCGATCTAAATCAAGGGCTTAATTGTTCTGATTAACTGGATGGCTGAGAAGAGAAGAAGAAACCACTGTAGTGGGGAGGAAATGCAATACAGCAGCCTATATCACTGTCTTGGTAAATCAAGAGAATGAGGGCAGACAAGAGTTCTCGAGGCCTCACCACAGTGTTTCTGAGTCAGTATGTGGGAAGTCAACAGGAAATGTTTGATGTTCTGCAGATGAAGAGATGTCGCTCCAATGAGTGTGTGATTTAATCCATAAACACAGGAGACATCATACCTGCATTTACTTAAGTATCTATGCCTAAAATTACACCTCTGAAATGAATATTTGACTTCCAACCACTCATTAATCTCAACTAACAGCCCCCACAGAAGAGTTGTCCTTGTGGCTGGAGTCTTTGGGCCATGTGAAAATTAACACTGCCCGGTCAAATGTTTATTTCATAGCAATGAGCACATGTCTCAAGTGTAAACATGTGAGACATGTGGACATAACCTTTAGACTTGGTGTAATACAAGGCTGGGTAAGGAGATAATTACAAAGGCATCATTCATGAATGTTAAAAAAAAATAAAAGTGATGAAGTTATGTCCTGTTCTAATCTAAATGTAAGAAAACACTCACAAGCTGAATAAGCTGTGAATATTATACTGAAGTATCTGAAGCACCCATGAACTAATTCATTAGTCACTGCCTTAAATAGATCATCTGACACAATCTTGGAGTAACAAAAACAAGTTGACCTCAGAGTGAGAGTGAGTGACTAAGTGATAACCCTCCCCATAAAAACATATACTCATAGACAATTATCATCAAAAAGTTTATACTCTAATGTGTAATTTTATTTTGGGAAATTTGCTTTTTCTTGCGGGGAGATCGCTGCTATTCTATTTTCTGTATGCTAAATATGAAGCTGTAAACGGGAGGCGGCTAGCTTAAGCTTAGCATAAAGGCTAGTAACAGTTAACAACCACAATTTGAAGATTTTGTGCAAATTAAACAAACAAGCGTTTTATTTTTTGAACTTTAGAGGTGCTGGTTTTCCTTGGACAGAGCCATGCTAGCTGTTTCTATCTGTTTATGGCTTTCATGCTAAGCTAAGCTAACGAGCTGCTAGCTATAGCTTCCTTTTTAGTGTACCCACATGTGTGGTATCAATCTTCTCATCTAACTTTGGCAAAGAAGCAGATATTAACTGTTCCTCAGTAATAAAAGCTGCTAAACATAAATCTCCCAGTACAGGGCTCGGACTTCAAGTCAGTGATTTACCCCACACATGCTGCAGATGAAGAAACGCAGACCAGTAATGTGTTTGTTGAGTGACAGTCACAGGGGGTCAGCAGTAAAGACTAACACGACCGTCTTCTCCCTTTTCACAGATGGCCAAATTCCGCAGCCTGCTCTTCTCCGCTGAGGGCGAGGCCGAGTGCTGCATGGTGGACAACTACCGCCCTCCTCAGCCGCTCAAGGGTCGCCCTGTCCGCGCTTCCTTCCAGTAATACCCCCTCCCCCCTTTCTCTTACCCCTTTCTGCCCTGTTGCCCTCTCCCTTCCCCCTCCCTTTAGTCAGACACCCGGAGTTACCTCTCTATTGAGCCACAAAGCACACATATCTCTCTCCGTCCAAATTTTTTGAAAAGAAATTAAAATTCCTGTGGCCCATTGCTTTTAATGCTGGGCTGTGAGATGAAGCACTTACAAGATTTTCATCTCTGTTTGTATGTGTGCTACAAGCCAGCAAATATGCCCTGTCATAATTTATTTTATATGAAAAACACTTCACGGTGGCTGTGACACGTTTACTCGGATTTAGCGTCTGGTGACAGTGATTTTTAGAAACACTACACCAGTGTGTGCAGATCTTCTTTGTGTCGGCCGACAAAAACACGACAAAGATGATGAATTATAGCCAAAAATTGTGCTCTGGAGCCGGCAGGAAGCAGAAAGCATGTGCTAGTTGCAATAGACAGGGGGAGGATGAAATATATAACCATCTGTGAGGAGGGCACAGACACACAGGACGCATACACTCCCACTGCCAGTCTGTCTGTAATCTCTGACCGACTGCCAGCCCGGCCTCTGCATCGCAGCAGCTTAATGAAACGCTGCAGCCGCCTCCATCACAACCGACTGACTCGGAAAATCCCCCTCTGGTGCACGCAAACACACACACAGCATCGCACACTCTCAGACGTGATGCCTATAGGCACTGACCTGCTTATTGATTTAAATTCAGCGTGCGGCAACAAAGGGCATGAGGACATGCAACTGCTGCTTAGCTCATGACGACGGCTTATTTCTCTGAATCTGCACGTGTGACACCCCGTGTTGAGTCATTATGTTTTTTTGTCTTTTTGTTTGACAGCATATGCAAAATGAGTCTTAAGTGATGATTCCTGAATTATGTTTTGTAACCAAAAGATGCATTTTTGATGCCCTGATAACAGCAATAGAGAGGAATGATCCTCCTTTACCAAATGAAATAGAAATGTTTGTTTTGAAACCCCATCGTGTCGAGTGCTAAAGCTTAAAAACGCACAATCGCCTTGTGGCCGATGCCATAGTGGCTAAGCACAAAGCCAAGGATGAAATTACTCTGCCAAGAAAGCTAACGTCGAGAAGAATCTGCCAGTAGATTATAGATTATAGCATCAGCCTGGTGTCGGGCCCTGAGTAGGAGAACAACTAGTCGTGAAAACCTTTGGTTCTAGCACTGTATGCATTTGTGAAACAAAGCTGATGTGCTTCCAAGAAGATTGTAGTTAACATAAAGAAAGAAAAAACGCCTTTTGCCAAACACTGTCAGGGCCATCCCGTGAGAATGTGTTGTCATTCTATTTTGGAAGTGGACGTTTTACTAGTTGAATAAATATATTTTATGACTAACAAATATCAAGTGTCGTGTCTGTTTTGCTTCTTTAAACAAACCAAATGCTAACAGTGCATTGTTTATGAGAAGGTGTCAGATCATCTGCACCAGTATCTGTGCTGACTGATATTATCTCAGAGGCTGATATGGAAATGCAGTCAAACTTCCAGGAAGTAGTTTTATATAGAAAGTCACTGATGTTATCTTTCACAAACAAATCATCATTTGTGGACCTTTGCACGGCCTCATACAAATATATCTGCGAGTGTACAAATGTTGACAGTTAGCTTAGCTTAGCTTAGCTTAGCATAAAGGCTGGAAACAGGGGGAAACAGCTAGCCTAGCTCACGTCCTCCTACTAAAACTCACAAATTAACATCTAATATATGTGATTGTTTGATGTGTAAGTGAATCAAATGAAGTTGTTTCGGTGCTGTTTCCGGACTTTATGCTAAGCTATCGTGCTCGTCTCTTGTTCTGCAGACTGGATGCAACTTGTCTAAAGTTTTCACACAGTTATATGGTTCAGATCACATCATATTAAAAATCAATCGCTCGTTACTTCATTAATCCTGTGTGCCAACTCTACTTCGACCATTTTGCTCACTATCTGATTTACAGCGTTCTGTGAGGTTTCATGTGCATTCCAGTTTTCAAAGGATTATATCTCATCTTGGTTATACTGATACTACTTTCAGTGATTTACTGTTTCCAGCTATTCCATCGACTTAACTGTTTCAGACCATTCGTAGTGTTCAAGTCTACGTGTTCGTTATATACTCAAACCACAGCTCTAAGAAAACAAACACTCAGTCACTCATGAAATTTTATACATTAGTAGCTTTATATTTACTGTAAAGGACGGGTAGAAGAACGATATCGATCTTCCTATCTATCAAATCAATAAGTTTATTTAACAAAATATCCAAATACTCGAGTAAAAGCAAAAGTTCAAGTAAAAGTAGCAGCACCAGTGTTGTTCAAAGTCCTGCATTTAATGTTGACTGTTGAGTAACAGCTGTCAAACTGTGTGTTGTACTTAAAATACTCAAAGTACAAGTACTTCAAAATTCTACTTCAGCACATTAGTACTATTTTTTCTACTATTTCAGAAACAGCTGTTGGGATTCTGTAAGTACATGTGAAAATATTTGCTTTAATCCACAGTACTGCAGTACTCTGAGCAGTGGGTGAGGTGTAGCCGCCTGCGTCAGAGCAGAGTTGCTACATAATATTAATGTGTGTATAACTGAGCTTATTTCACACGATCAATAATGGTTAAACTGCAGGCGGAGACTGTGCAGGTGCAAAGATCGACCAGAAAAGCCACGATGTACCATCTCACGGTGGTGTTAATTCCTTTATGAGTCATTACGACTGCCAACGCTGATCAGATGGTAGGCAATAGGTGACGATCTCATATCTTCGTGTGTGGGCCAGCAGACACTGACACTCCAGTGTATGCAAGATTTTAATCATCATGCGAGTGAAGCTTGACTTCTCACCTCTCTTACAAACCCCTCCACAGGAAGATGAGACCGATTTTAATCAACGGAGCTTTTCTACCTCCTCTGCTTGAGGGTGGGTGTTACCTAGTTTTTTCAGCTGGTCTTGAGACTCTGTTGAGGAATGTGTGTGTCTCTGGTGTTCAGTAAAAGTTGGCTTGACCACGCACGGCTCTGAACAGAGCTGGACTCGTCCCCAGTACATCCTCACTGCGCCCTCAGTCATCCCGATGGAGCGTGTGTCCTAGAAAATATCAATAAAAATAAGAGCTATTGACCGTCTGGCTACTCCAGTCAGAATCAATGACAAATTGTGTAATAATAATAATTTAAAAAAAACTATTTGATACAAACCAGAATGGAAAATGTCACCAGTGATCGCTTGCGGCAACATTGGGAAAAGTTTTATAACCAGTCACCCAAAATAGGTCACAGCAGGAGACACGGGGACATGAAACAGTGATGTCTGGATTTGCTCTGTAGTTGAACCGTTGACGCATCAGTCCATTTTGTCGTGTCAGGCCTGTGAAGTATGAGGAGCTCCTGCCTATCGCAAGATACTTTACGTCTGTCAAGGTTTCTGCTCTCTTCAATGTAAGGACACCTGGTTAAGGTTGTCTAGTTGACATCAGACGTTCCCGTCTACACACCTGCAGTTACCTGGGCTGCGTTCAAGTGTAGCAAAATGTTAATTCAACCAAAAACGTCTGTTATATTTGTTGTTATACGCTGTTTGGAACGCTCGAGCCGGTTGCACCCTGTTTCAAGAAAGCATCGAGCAAGAGTGCACGCTGTTTTCAGACCGAACGTCCTCCTGGCCTCCTCCACCTGCATCATCACCATGTTTACCGGCCTACTTCCTTCCTTTGCTGTTTGCCAGATTATAACTTCAGCCACCGCGTGTTTTTCATATTCTTGTTTCAGTCACTCTGATGCAGATCGACTGATTCCAGGCTGTCTACTTGTTTTTTAGGTTTGGGGTTCATATCTGACAGCAGCGCTGACACGGACAACATTTGTGCCTGTGTTAGTCCTCAGTTAACTCAAACAGCTTCTATATATAGCGGGGCTGTTTCTCCTGTATTTGTTAGCTTAAGAAGTATGTTTGTTCTTTTCCTCTAATTCACCCTGAAGCCTACAGTATCCTTTGTTTATCTGTTTACTCAAGACCTGCACTCTGTAGGAGGTTCTTTCCCTTCCTGGTTAACCTTTTGCATGTTTATTGGCCTGTGATGGACTCTGGCCTTCTGGTTTGGATCCTTGCCTCGGTATCAAGCTCTGCCTCGGTTGGGTCCTTCCCCGCTTGTAGCAGCTGTGACAGTCCCTGTGACGGCTGTTTGTATTTTCTTCCAGTATATTCCACTTGTGCTGTTGCAGACTGATTGTTTCCAGTGGCTGACTTGCAGCTTCTGGGTTTTTGCGGTGACATCGACAATCGGCCCTAAACTTGCTTATTTAGGTTCGGTGTTTGTGCCCGTGTTAGTCTGTGGTTAACTTAACTAGCTTCCATAAATAGTAGGGCTGTTTTTCCTGTATTTGTTAGCTTTAGGTTTGTTCTTTTGTTTGTTTGGAGTATTTCTTTTGTATTTTGGCCTCTGGTTATTTTCCTGCATGAGGCAGGCATACAGTCCTGCCCTCCACGTTACGCCCTTACGTTCTGCTTACGTCCTCCTGTCATCCCCCCGCTGGCATCGATCACCTCTATCCTTCCCACTGCCATCTTCAGTCCAGCTTCCTATTTCCACAGTCTTGTTATCTCACCAGTGCTGCCTGTGTGTTGCATCTTTTTTATCCCCCCTTGGTGTTGTGACAGCTGGGTGAGAGGAAAAATCCTGCTGGGCACCATCATGTAACACAGATGTGGCCACGCTTATTTGCATGTTTGGTCTCCCCCCGAACACGTGCTGTCATAAATTGATGAGGATATAACACGAGGTCCTGTCACCGTCTGCTGCAGCGTTCGTCAAGGTCAGAACAAATTCGCATCAATAAAACTGGACATGAAATATGTCAGACATCAGTGTTTAAATAGATTTTATCGAGCACGTAAGGTAATGGCAAACGAATCGGGGTAAATTCTTCATGGTCAGTGAGTAACAACAGATTCGACACACGGCGCGGTCAGCATGTCACACATTTTCCCCCTCCAGGCTTCTGACCAGCGGTGCAGCTTGTTGCGTAATCAAGCGTGGCAGGCGGGTGACATACATTAAGGAGACGGGAACCACGCACACACATCCGTGATCTGACAGAGCGAGGGAGACAGAGGAGGCCATCTAAAAGCATGGCACTGCAGCGCGCGGTCAATACATCTGACGTTGCACTTCTGTGTGATTAACAGCCGGCGTGAAATCTAACCTCTAGTCAAGGACAGCTCAGTCCGCTATCACGGGGCACGGGGTGAATCAGCCTTCTAGAGAAGTCAGGATATTTAGTATAACTATTAAGGCAGTTACGATACAGTCTAATCAGTATAATTCAGAACTTTGAGGACATTAACAGAGAGAGATCGTGTGGAGATAATTACCTTTAAAAATAATCAAAACTATTGTCCGATCCGTGAATTTGTCAGGAAATCGATGAGAGCAAGGTCCCGTCTTTATCGAGGACCATTCTCCAGAACCAGAGGGCGCGGGCCCGTGGCTCAGACGCCATGTGCTTCACGTTCTTGCTTTCTAGTTTTCTGTTCATCTGTTTGCCTGACCTGCACCCTGCAGTCTATTTCTGGCTGCCTGACCTGGCTGTTTGACCTCTTGCCCGCTTTTTGAACTTTGGATTCTGGCCTCCTTTCCAAGGTTCGACTGCGGCCCTCTCCTCCATAAGCCTTTCGTGTCTTCATTTTTGTGAGTTATCTGCATTCGGATCCTTTGCCCAGCTATTTATTTAGCTGGGCAAAGGATCCGAATGCAGATAACTTGCTTGGCTGTTGAGCTCACATACTTTCTTGTATTTTCTTCCACTTTAAGCATTACAAGAGAAAAGGTTTTTAGATCTAATCTGTGATGGTTGACTGATTTCAGGGGTTGCCCTTGTCGACAATGAACCCTAAACCGACTTATTTAGTTTTAGAGTTACCAGTTCAACAACATTCGTGCCTGTGCCAGTCCTTCATTAACTTATGGATACATGTATGTGTTAGCTTAGGGAGTTAGGTTTGTTCTTTGTTAGAAGCAAACTTTTCTCTTCTTATTTTGGCCTCCGGTTTCCCCTGAAGTCGAGCATCTTCTCATGTCGAGCTGTGTTCACTGTGGCAAGTTGCCAGTTCACCTCCTGCCTTGAGCAAGGCACCGAACGCCCAAAATGCTCGGGGCGGCTGATTAGCTGTGTATCAGCCCCGTCTGCATGTGTGTGATAACAACAGAGTGTTCGTCTTCTCCGCATCAGACAATTGGTATCGATGCGGTTTTATGTTCTCACAGTGGAGGCAACAAGTCGACGAGCTCTTGTTCAGGAGTTGAATTTCATTAGCGCTGCCTCACCAAGGATCCACGCGAAGCTGTGATATCACATTAGTGAATATATTGGATGCGGTTGTATTACGTTCGAGTTCAGTGCTGCACACACGGCATCACTACATTCATCTTCATAGGTTTGTATACTGTTTACTGATCGGTCACGTGGTGGTTGATCAATCATTTCTTGCCAATGAGGCCACGTGACAGAACATCTGTGGCTGTTTACGGAGGTTTCAATCCAGCTTTCAACGCACACCAGTTCACTAGTTATCATATTTCTTCCAGTGATTTGTAGGAGTGTGTTTTGCAGTCTACAAAACTGCAAGAAAAAGAGACGTGTGGGAGGATTAAGGTGGAGGATGGAAAAACACTGCTGCTTGTGTAAGTTGGAGTAAGTTAGTGAATTCCTTCAGACATCAGCGTGGATGCATGCTGCTTCCTGCCATTCACTGCTGTTACGTTTGAACATTTTTTACATGATAAAGTAAAAAAGAAGCCGAATGAATTCATTTCATATCTCCGCCTGTACGTACGTCTAGGAGCCGTGAGTTTAAAGATAGCATGCAGGAAGCCCTCCACTTTGCGCTAAGCATTTTTCAAACTGTGAGCAAGAATGGCCTCGCGTAAACATTTCGAAAGCAAATTTCCTCTGTAATTTCCTGCCCACCCGTCTTCATCGCCATAGTGCGTAAACATCCACTTATAAAGAAGAGCGATTCACCGACATATCGGGAAGATCTGAAGTGAACTGTGACTCAATAGTGATTCATTGTGTTCCGCGTCATTGTTTCATTGGGACATAAATCTTTTCAACACGCTCTGGCCTTTAGCCTGGCAAAATGATGCATTAAACAAATGATTTATTTATTCAACATTAATGCAACTATTAACGAACACTGACCAGATTTGTGAGTCTGAGTGCTCGACAGGAGCTGTCTGATTCAATGAATATGTCAAACATGCATCCCATAAATACAAAGTTTTGTTGTTGCAGTTGCAGCCGAGACACTTTGGGACAACAGGATATTTGTCTGAATGATGTTTTCATGTTAATCCATGGGGACGGTCGCACAATAAACACTAAAGATGTTCAAGTGGAAGCACTTTATTTAATTTCTCATGAGAAAAAGCAAATAAACACAGCATCTTGTCCATTAGCTGAAATTCAGATTCAGCCATTAATCATCTCCCTCTTTTACCCAACTTCGTTAAAAATAGCATCTTTGTTTGGTTCCTGCAAATAAACCAGCACAGTGTGAAGCTTCATCTTGAAAATGGAGCGACACAAACACGAGGGGAAACAAGAGTTTGACACTTTTGATCACACATGACTTTCTCAGGAGTATTAATAGATGCAAAGAAAAAACATTACGAGTCTGTTCTGCATTTCTGTACGAGGCCACGAGCACGATTCTGCATTATGCATGACAAGTCCACATGGGCCAAGAGCGGCTCTAACTTAATGAGATCATGGGATAATCTCTGTTAACTGCAGAGTCATGCTACTAGTAAAAGCAAACTTGTCATTACAGGCTGTTCAGACACACGTGGCATTCACTGGACACACTGTGGCCGGTATCCGTTTATATTTTATTATTTATTCATCCCACGTCTCGGCCAGGCTGGAAAATGATGACTGTGCATGTTGCGTGTGGTCTGTTCTGAAGCCCATAATCCACAGGATGCTTACTCATTTTGTTGTCGTCAGTGGGCACTAAATGTTGTTTTTCCATCCAGAAGTCTTTAAAATGTTCTAGTTCTGGCTGAGAGATGCCAGCTAACCACCCACTTTCTTCTTTACCCCTGCCGAAATGTGCAACACACAAGAATCAAGGTCAAATTCATCAGTTTTCTTACGAAATCGATGACTCTGGAAAAAACCCTTACGCAATGCCCAAGAGGGAACTGTCATGTTACGTGCACAACCCTGAAAAACTGAACATGCAAAATGCGTATTTAGAAGTCAAAACCCGACTTTACTGCGGCACAGCAGTGCTTCTCAAACTGTTTTACACTTTGTACCGCCTCAGGAAATCTCCCAGTGCCACATTATGACGACAGCTTAGGCTGGCCCTGTTTAGCTGGAGTTCACACAGGATGCAGCTTCCTCCTCCTACCATCACACGCGACTAACCATCAACTTAATTTAAATTACATTCCTGTGATCTCATAGTTTCATTCAAAACAAAGTGTTAAATGTTTCTAAATGTATTTATTTACTGAAATGAACTTCTTCTGTGTACCAACCAAGGGAACTCAAGCGGTACCAACTCATAGTGTCCATGGTGCATGTACATGTATGCACGGTATACTGTTTGATTCCACCAGGCACAGCCATGACACATTCTGGCCGCAGTCCGCCTGCCAGGAGCTGATCGCGGCCTTTTTTAGACAATGCTTGTCATTCCACCAGAATCTCCCTGCTCTGCTCGGGTCTATTTTTGGCGAAAGCTGCGTTCAGCAGCACAGGCAGACCCAGAAATGACAGAGGTGAGCCGGTCAAATTTCAAAATAAAGTACCATGCGCAGACTGTCAATCATAAAAACAGACGGAAAGGAAACACGGGTACAAAAATCTGAGTAAGTTAGCAAGACCTGGCAGGTAAAACACTCAGAGCCTCATGGAGAAGGGACCAAAACACCATGTAACGCTTTGTGGGTTTGAAAATCAGGAATCACATCCTGTTGCACCTTTCTGGATGAGGGCAATTGGGCAGCTGTAGTTGCACCCATACTCATGGTCGTACCCAACTCCGGCCAATGAGAAACACTGGAGGGGAACTTGTCTCGGGTTGACGTCAGTACTAATTGTGCTGGCCATGGTTTCCACTAGCATCGTGCTAACAGGTTGAACCTGTGCCACTGCATGTCATGACTCGACCGGCATCGGCCCATCATGCCGGATGAATTGACATTAAACATCTACGTTTATGTGTGTTTCCGTTAGGGTAGGGTTGCTTCCATTATGCATCTATTATGACTTTCTAAGACGGCGCTCTAAGCAACAGGATTATCCAGTTTACCGTGACACAATGGTGGCTGTAGCATGAATTCCTTGTTATGTTATGGATTGTCATTGCAAGCGTACAGATCATAACTATAACTCCTGGATCAGAGAGCCCAGGAGCTGAGTTTGAATGCGACATCCTGCAGCTGACGCGGTCCTCGTGAAGGCCTTATGACATAACACGAAGTATCGACCGCGTGCTGTGCTATCTCCTGACAAACACGACAATATTTTTCACTGATAACGGGGAGAACGCGGGGTTGATAGCGGAGGGGTGTGCCGCCTTCGGGGGCCACCCTACACGCCGCATGCACAGCACAGGAATAACCTCATGTAGGTCACCTACACAGAACCTGACCTCCTTCTCTCGCACCACCTCCTCCTCCTGCTCTGCCGGCCATGCTGATAAGAAGAATGAGTCTATTCAGCGAGCTATCAGCCCGGTGGTTTGCTTAGTGCGGCTGTGCCAGACCTGTACCAGTCCCTGCTCTCGTTTCTTTGTCTGTTTGATTGTTCCTTCCTTGACTCTCCTTCTTTCTCTCTTTGTCCCTCACTTTTTCTCACACACACAAGGAGACAAACTTTCTGTGAAGCGATGTTTCGCTTGAATAGACAACAACAGACGGCCATTCACTTTCTCATTCCTTCGTCCCTTTGTGCCTTTTTCTTTTTTCCCCTCTCCGGTCACTCAGCTGAAAGACTCTTCCTCTTCTTCACGTCACCGCTGTTATCCTCCGATTCCCCACTTTCTTTGCCGCTGACCGCACAGTCAAATTAATCCAGCCATAGGCCGGATTTCTGTTCACGCTCCCGTGCTCCGTCAGTGGTATGCTGACTAGCATTACCCATGGGAGTAGAGTTTCCTGTGGAGCCACAGGAGGTCATCTCTCTCACGTTACCACCTCTTAGCTATAACGCCGGTGAAGGTAGAAGAGCGCGGCGACATTTGCTGCTCAGCTGTTCGTCCAAAGAAAGGCGCTGAATGCAAAGACTTTGTGAAAAATTCCTCCATGATGTCACAGCTTTGATTATGTTTTATTACTTCAGGAGGGAGCGGTCAGAGATTTCTTTTTATTTAAGTGGTTGGACCATGACTGCAATCAGAATCCAAAGGCGTGTGTGTGTTTGTTTTGGATTGTGTTTTAGAGACTCGATGTTTGATTTACTCTCCGCTATCAGACGATTACTGTAATCTGTGCTTTAGTCACCATTACCTGTAAATGATTTGACAGGCCTTTATTTAAAGAATGTGACTGTTAAGCACACCAAAATCTGCCAGAGCGCCGACAGAGTGATTTATTTATTTAGCTTTTATTACACTGTAGATGTTATGATGTATAGATGTGTAGATTATATTATGGATAGATGATATTTCATACTGACAGCATATTCCTGATGTGTCACCTAAAGTTCAAGATGAAAACCGGATCTAAGTTTTAGCAAAATGTGATTTTGTCTTCAGTTTCTTATTATTAGCCTTTGCAACACACCTGCATATAATCACTGACTCTGTCCATTAACCTGGATTGTGCTGATAGGATATGAGTCTTTGGTATGCATGAGAAAGCATGAGTCAGACTGCCCAGGCTGGCCTTACAACTGTGCAATTTTTGGTCATTTGATTAGAATATTCTTGATTAACATCCACCAATGAAGCACAAATTCACCTGAAATAAAACGTTGAGGACCCCTGTGTTAAGAAAGCTCGTGCACTGCACCTGATCGGTACAAAAAGACAACACAGCACTTACAAAGAGAGAAAGTGTGTTTTTTCGAGCCAAGTACCCGTCAACAAATAAATGCTGCATTATCTGCGGTGTTTACCCAAGGTGCACGCATTAGCACATGTACACAGCGTACATTTAACTGTTTGATTCCACCCGGCGCAGCCACGACGCAGAAAAGGAGAAGGACGGTTCACTGATGACGATGTAAAGCGATTTTCATTTCTGCTGCTAAACGTGTCTCACTGCAGCGTTTTTCGGGATAGAAAAGTACGTTTGATCCTTTTTTTTCGGACAACAACAACACGTACGCGGTGAATGCGTATTGTAACCGCGTACGTGCCGTGCTGAATGTAAGCGGCCCTCATAGGAATAAGCCAAAACACGTCGACAAAGAAGTCAAATCTTATCTTCAGAGAAAGACTCATGAAAGCAAAATGGCGGCAACAGAAGCTGTGAAAGAATGATGGTGACGCAACAGGTTATGTAATAGATCCAAGATAGCGACTTTATTGATTTACAAACAACATCGGAGACATTTTTCTTATTGGACTTTTACCTGAAAGCGCCTCTGTCCTCAATGACACGTTGGAAATACTGTATATGTCTATGAACAGGTCAACGTCGGGTGAAACAGTGCTCATTGTTCTCCGCAAAGATAAAGAGAAAAAATCAAAGCCTCACACGTATCACACAGCACGGGCACATCTGTCACCGCACCACCACGCCGACAAAACAACACAACAACTGTCGATACGTCGAAAGAATCCCTTTCTTTTGACAGCAGCGTTTGTCTGGCGCCATTTATGTAAGGGAGGAAATGCCTTCAGCGTAGTAACAGCGTACGGACAGATCACGCCTTTGATACGCCAACACAGCCTAAATAGCTTCAATGGGAAGGAAAGGAAATGAGCGCCGCAGCATGGGGCGATGAGGTGATAAAGTGCGACAGCAGTGGCCCTCATCAGCTTTCAAACGGGCTGGAGATGGAAGATATTCTCGGGGTCCCATTCCAAGCGATGTATATCGCACACATGAAGCACATGTAAGTTTATCTAACGTGTTCAAAGTCACATGCCTGCGCAGAATTCAGCCGTGATTAATGATGTGAGCTCCAACATGGAAAGAAGCTCCCATTTCACTGTCTCGGAAAGGTTAGGTTCATAATTAGCTTCAAATACATTCAGGACGTCGGCAGCATAAATATGGACGTCGCATCTGCGATGTCTGGAAACTCATGGACCAGTTCTGACATCCTCGTACTCAATGATGGATACGGCTGTGGATGGATGGTCGGGTGTACAAAGCAGAGGACTTCGACATTAAACACCAAGATTTAAAACCTGCATCTCGTGTGTTGTGGGTTCGGTCTTAGACCTAAACTCCTTTAGTTAAACTTAAACTAAGATCAGTGGCATAATCTTTCCATAATATCCCAAAGGTGCTCGTTGTTCTGATGGAAACTAAATCCAGGAGGCGTCACATTTCCTGCAAGTTATAGGGTATTTTTGATGCTAATTAGGTGTTAATAAAATTTCTGTTTACAAGCCATGGCTGATTCATTTGCGTGTTGAGCAAGAGTGAGACGTCCCAGGTCGTGTTTCCAACCCCAAGGCTCTACAACTGTCCAGTTTTTGGTCATTCGGTTGCAGTTTTCTTGATTAACATCCACCAATGAAGCAGAAATTAACCTGAACTGAAATGTTGAGGACCCCTGTGTTAAAATCTACACTAACAAAGCTGCCGTGTGCATCTGATGGGTACAAAAAAACAAAATGCACAGAGACCGTGAGAGAATACAGAGAGAATACAGAGAATACAGTGATCAATAGAGGCCCACAGCTCATTTTTGCTACTGCAGAGTTAAATATGACAGCATGTATGAAAAATGCAGCAACCACAGCATAATTTCAAACGTAACCTAATAAAGTTTTAAGAGTTTTCATATAAAATTACATTTTAACAGCCTAAGAAGAAGAAGAGAAGTTTCTGTTCTCTGTGGTGAGGACAGTCGTCTGCCAGGGGAAGTGACAAAACAACCTTTTGAAAATGAGCCCTAACTTACGTGAGACTTTGGAGGAGCAGCCAACACGTCGTTAAACGTGGACCTGGTTGCTGAAAGAACATCACATGTGCTTTAACTTTGATATTCACCCAAGCTGATGGGTGAGTAGCCTGCACCTGCACCATCACTGCCACTGCAGCCACTTCTCTACAGCAGTGACTCTCACTCAGACGCACCGGGCGCGTCAGTGCCACACTTGTGGGTGCAGTAGGTTTCACATCATCTGTGTCACAAGTTCAGATAAGGTTTGTGTGAAATGTACTGAAACTTTAGTCTCATTTCCCACAGAGTGCGAGGACGACATCAGCGAGGTGAATTTGACCTGAGAAATGTTGTTTAACGCAGCGCGCCGCTTTATTGCATTTGCAGATGAGCACCGTCCTCGAAGTAAAGGCGATAAATGTGAGGTTGAGTGATGTGGAGAACAGGAAATAAAGGATGAGAAGTGATGCTTCTGTAGATAATGAACAATGAGCTGATAAACTACAAGGGAACGTGAACTTTGGTGTATGTAATTATGTTTACCATAATCCGCTGACAGCTCACTGCTTCTGTGTGGTTACATAATGGTTAATGTTCTACCGGGGTCAGATTTCAGACCTCCAACAGGAAGCTAAAAACTCTCGTCTGAATTTAATATATAGATTTTTTTGGCTTCAGTTTGTTTTCAAAGCGTTCAAAAAAAAAATGCATCAGATAATTCACAGGCGTGGTCGTCCTTTGTCTGCCCCAGACTTCTGGCTCCATATGTTGGTTCTCTGATAACATACAGTCACTCTGATAACGTACAGTACGTTCTTCTTGGGGAGGCTGAGGGCGGGAAAACGACCCTGATCTATAGATGAACTGTTTAAACACGTTGGGAAACACGACAAATGTTTTATTTTATTTCATTAATTTGACATCTAAATGATTATTCTGCCTCTGACACGCGGCCGTTTTGTGTCCGTGAACCACATACATACAAAATAAAGAACAAATTTAACACAGTATATATATTTAGTAACAGTTCTGTAGCGTGACATGTTAGAATTTAAATTTTTTAATTTCAGCATGAATAAAAAGTCTTGAAAGCTCAAACACGGCGACTAAATGGTGAGATCATGTTATGAAATGTTTCCACGGACAAGAACGAGTGCTGAGTCTTAAATATGTCAAATATTTATCATATATTAAATTTTGAGCACACAAACCTACTTTAACAATTTGAATTCAAATCCTCGTATTTCAGTTTGTCATCATTAATATTTCCTCTCTGCTATGCTCAAAATGCTTGCATTGGTTATAACAGTGGCTGAAGATGCTGCAGCGTGTCCGTGCAGCCCGGCAAAAACTGAACACAACTCAAGTGTCATCTACAGTGACTCGCCTCCAGGCCCGGTGGCTGTACGAGAGAACACGAAATGACAGCTTCATTGTAGATGTGACAAAGAGGGAGACCTCGAGGGTCGAGGCTGCGGATGCGTGGGATGGAAGCATGTTCGTGTGTGTGTGTGTGGATGGGAGGAGGCACAGGGAGAGAATCTCCAACGGTGGGGAGCATCAACAGTTCATGTTCCTCCCATTTAAGCAACAAGGTGCACTCTGGGGACTCTCAAGCATGCACGTGTGCACAGTCCTGTGGGAGAAAGCAATAATTCAGCAGGATAGCTGTCATTATCATCAATGCATTGGTATCTACACACACTCACACACAGCAAAGAGCAGGACTTGTTTTCAGGGAGCAGTTTAACGAAGAGTCGGGAGGCAGGACCGAGCAGGTCGCACCGACTTTTCCACTTCATTCCGGAGATCATGTCTTATATTTAAGCTGCAAAAGACAACAAGATTAGACCTGTCTGTCATCACAATGTGGTCACTTGAGTTCATCACATGATCACCGTTAAAGATGGATAAACGAGCCAGGCTGTTTTCCGGGGGGTTGGCAAACTGGAAGGGAGGACTGACCGCGTCACGGCGATCATGTAGCTGTCTGGTCTTGCAAACAGCACATATATTTTGTATCAAATTAAAGAGGAAGTTGTGTTTTTAAAAATGAAAACAGCTTCATGATTCACGAGGGCACCACTGCTGTGTCATAGAAGAAATCTCACTTGCGTAAAAAAACACAGCAGGAGGGGATGTTTAGAAACGGGGTAATCAGAAATTATGTAACTGTGCGCTTCCCCTCGGCTGCGTTTGATGACTTTGTTCTGATCTCTTTGCAGATAATGATGATTGCAGTTAATTATCATGCTGTAACAGACAGAGGCATCAGGATGCTGGCCGGGCTGGGTGTTGCCCTCTATCGCTAAAGTGAGACGCTGTTCCCAAAGCTGCTGCGTAAGCCTGCTGACCTGAATTCAGAGTTTGGATGCTCATTTTTTAACAGACTTTGACAGGCAGGCACGGAGGGCTCATCTGATTTCATAAGCAGTTTTTATTGGGTGTATTTAACATTTCACACTTACCGTGCATGACATTTCTCTGACCTACACATCTAATGTCGCCCCAGCTCAAAAACCAGATACCGACTGTGTCTCAGTGTTGGCAAAGCAAACACAAGTGGCTCCGTCATTTGAAGTAAAAACAGACTAGAGTAATAACCCAGCTGATTGCCATCACACTTCCTCCCCAGTGAGCTCCGGGGCAAGCGTGAGGAGGTCACCGACCGGCCTCCTTCTCCTGCAACCAGACACGATCAGCCTGGTGGATGTCAACACAAACGGATACGATAGACGGGATGAGGGAACAGGCTCGTCCAAAAAAATGACGTGATGTGGATGATGATCGCAGGTTATCTGCTTCCAGGTCGCACGTTGCATGGGGTGGCCGTCAGAGTTTACACCTTCACGAGATGCAGAGATACGAGCATGTAAAGACCAGAGAGCAGAGAAGTGAAGCAGATCATGATCTGGTGTCGGACCTTCAGTATTTTTCTTTTTATTTGTGTCTTCGTCCTCTAAAATCTCTAGAACCGCTCACACGTTTCAATCAGAGGTGAATTTTGTTGCGTGTTTTATAAAAGCGGTCAAGCATTGTCTCAGACAGTCTGTCAATAAAGGTGCGTGGACGCAACGTGCATCCAATAAATAAGGGAAAACTTGTTCTTACCCCCTGCGAGCTCAGTGCTTGTTTCAGAGGCTAATATTTGGAGTCACAACACAACTCTGTTTTCAGCTCCGCTGGGATTACATCAGTCTGTTTCCTTTTTCTCAAACCATCAGCATTTTCCTTAAGATGATTATGAATGAACAAAGGTCTGCATTTATCAATAATTAAGGCAGCTTTAATTGTGATAATTCAGGGATGGTTTGCACCTAAGGCTTACTTATTTTCCTTGGGAATTTAACCTAATCCCTCGCAGCACTACTGAATATTTCTGCAGGAAACAATGAAAAGCATTGTCAAAAAAAAACCCTGTTAGACTGAGGAGTGTCTTATTCTCAGTGGTGGGTGAAGGTCGTTCTTAAGATCTCTCCCCTGTAAGTTGATCTCATTATCTTAATATAGCACACAACAGGTTTAATCCAGATGCCTCTCTTGCAAACTCAAACAGTCGCTGGCTGTAATTCTGTTAGACTGACCGTTAAAAGTCCGAGGCAGACAAGTTTAATAAGATTTCAATTTGCACCTCGGACTTTAAACCTCAGTTTGTTTTTATTCCCTCAAAGACGTCTGACCAAATCTCTCAGCAAACATCCACGGGGTCATAAACCCGTTTGTCCGAAACCTTGTGGTTCTAAAACAGACCCGGTGCTTTAAAAATAGATTTCTAGTATCACCTTTTTATTTAGGTAACTTAACAAACTTACTTATTTTAACCCAAGTTATGATCTTTTCTTGAACCAAACAAAGACCCTAACCACGCTGCATCTGCGTTTTTATTATTGTTACTATGGCAACAAAGGTCACCATACCATCAGGTGTGTACGTCCTTTCCTGCATGTCCAAATCACCAGAGTGTATTTTTGGAAAAACAGCTGCTTTTGTTTTCGAACAGTCAGCGGTCAAGCTGCATCGTGCCACGTTCTGACAGGCCCGAAGAATATTTCTGGTTCTACTGCATCAATTCTGAGGCTTTCTATGAGTCAGGTAATGTCGCTGTTCAATAGCGAGGGCGACGTTAATGTCAGCATATTAAATTATCTTTCATTGGATCAAAGGTTAATGACCAGCGACCACGTTCTTATTGCATTTCGTTCGATCTCTCTCTGCCTCAAAGCGACGGAGGCTTTAATACGTTGTTTCCGATTGCACAAAGAGGATTAGCATCCTGAAGTCCTGCAGGGTTTAACGGGAGCAACAATCAGCCACGACCTGACGCAGCTGGGTTGGACTCGCTGCAGCTGTTTTTACCTCGGATCACCTTTGTCTTCACCTTACCTTTCCACCGCAACGCTTCTTTTGCTACGTTCTGATAATGGTCGCACACAGCAGCTACTACTGAAGCCCATTACACCTGAATAAGTAATTTGCAGTGGTGGTTAGGAGGCACAGTATAAAGCCCTGTGAAGATAAGATACGGTGAAACGTTATCGATCTGTGTCAGCAAATGAGGTCATTGCAGCAGTAAATGTTGGCAGTGAGGAAACTGAGCACACAAAGGAGATGAAATAAGCACCGAAGAGAGGATGAGATCTAAAAATAGGAGAGGAGAGGAGGAGAGAGGGGCAGATTTCTTCACAATATCGCTGTTAAATAATATTTATTTGATTACTCAGTTACATACAACGTGCAAACTGATCTTACCACCCAAAATCGATTATTTGAGTACAAAATCTTTGTTTTTGCAGCACCTATCTATTTCCAGGTCGACCCCTCTCGGGATAAATCCTAAATTTCCATTATTTGTATCCTTTAGATTCATAAGATCGTTCTAAAAGGACCTTCACAGCTCTGGTTATGTAAGTGGCGTCCATTTTATTATAGTGATTGGTTTCAACCGAAGGGATAATCCATCATTTTGTATTATGAATAATATAAAAGGGTTTCCAGGAATCCGATGCCCTGTAGTTATCAGTGTTCTCCCCCCTTTTGTTCATTTGTCCAAACCATAATTCATCAGCAGCCCTTTAAAAAATTCATGTGCCGTATGGTCGCCATTCGGTAACTCTCAGCGCTCTGCATGTTCCAGCCCTCACACTAGACCCCGTTTCAGGCTGTAATGCAGAAAATTACGGTTTATTAGTAAAATACATCACCGAGGAGACACTTTGGGTCCAACAAAAACACATTTTTTATCACAGTAAGAGGCCTCAGGGAGCTGTACATACAATATTTTCATTCTCTCTCGTTACCTGAGGAAAACCATCTGTCCAAAACATTGTTAGTCATGTCTGCATAAAATAAAACAAGTTTGGGATTGAACAGGAAGACAGCACTCTGGCGTCCCCAAAGAACCCCCGCACAAGCACACAGACACACTTTCGTGGCTCTTACGGGACTAAGAATCTTTTCTTGTCAGTGAATCAGGGGGAGACGAGTATCCGGGAACCAGAAATAACGGGTGCGATGTGCCAAGTCCCCCCTCAAACAAAGCATAAGTGGGAGCACAGACACAAGGCCAGCTCCCTATTGTGCCGAGGGCTGAAAGCACAGAAGACACCTGCAGCGACACACACGGTCTTTGTGTTTTGTGAGATGAATAATGATCTCGGCATCTTTTCTTTGTAGCTTTTCATCCCCACCTGCCATCTAATCATCACGGGATGTGGGTGTGAGGCGGCTCTGCACACTGGAAAACATCATTCAGTTCATTTAACTTAAAAGATTTTATTTCTTTTCACTACCACCGCCGCATCTCTCCTTCAGTCCAGGCACTTTTAAATGAACACAGTGAATGGGAGCAGCAACACGTGTCAGTTTCAACAGATCTAACTGTTTTAATGAACTAGATTTCTAAATTCAGGTTTAAGGAACTTCAGTCGATGACTTAATTATTAAAGTTCAGCTCAGATTTTCAAGGCGGGAGTGAAACTGAAATAAAAAGTGGAACCGGCCTAAAACGCCTCACAGTGAAACTGTCGATTCAACAAACTTTTTGAGCTCTTGAGTAACCAAAGCTCCACTTTCCTTCGTCCTTCCCTTTCCAAGTTCAGAACTCACAGACTGATTTTATACATGTAGTTTCCTCACAACAGGAGAAGAACTTTTAGCCGCTCTGGGTTTTTCTTGTTGCTGGTGATGGTTGGCGAGTGTTTAAACAAAAGCTTCCTTGGTAATGGCGTGTGATGAAGCATCTGCTGAGACCTGAAATTCCCTCAGGGATGCAAACAGCGAAGGACATGAATGGAATATCAATGCTCCATGTCTTGACTGTTCTTCTCTTCTGCCAGAATAAAAAGAAGTGCCAAGAATCACGGCTGAAATCCTGTTTGTTATTCTCTCATTCAGATGCATATGAACCCTCTGCGTTTTTCTCTCCCTCTCTGCTCCGGCTCCAGTTTTTCTTTTGAAAGTCCAGTTTTCTGTCCCTCCGGCTCTGCGGCTCATTTTCTGTGAGTGTGTCCTGTGAATAGCAAAGAGCTTTCTTTGCCATCCTTTTTGCAGCTGACCACTTCTTCCCTTTTGACAATGACCAAACTTTGCAGAGGAGACGTGCTCTGCATGGCAACACTGAGGAATGAGACGTATTTGGGTCTATTCATAGTTAGTCATTCTCCGTCTTCTGCATGTAGGATGTTTGAGATGTTACTGACTGTGCAGCTCAGACGTACTGCACACAGTATGCATGTGCGGCGTATGTATGTGACGATTTATTGCCTCTTTACAAGCGGCAGCAGTTGTACATACTTGTCTGGCATACAGTGTGGTGCAGTGTTTAACATAACACCTACTGGTGGATTCACTGCAGTGGACAAATATGGCAAATATCCAGGATTTTGTAAGTGAGGCTGCAGAGAGAACAAGAACAGTGCTGCATTCAGCCTGAGCTTCAAGGTCCTCATAAATCCAGGGCGTTTATGATCAAAAACTGGGGTTGAAATCCAGTTCAAATCATAAAAAAGTGATTACATGAAGCCTTGTGTAATGTAATTTTAATGTAAAAACATTCAATCAAATCTGTGTCTTGGTGGAGTTCGCTGGAATTTGCCTTTTAACACCGACAGTCTCACAGCGGCTCGATCCGCCTGAGAAAGCTACATACAACATGCGTGCACTTAACAAGCTGTCAGCGGACATACACTCACCAGACGCGGCTTCGTGTATTTCCTGTGCACGTCCTGCAAAAGAAAACATCTAAACGTTCTTATCGCTCTCCCTCAGCGCCTCCTGCGATCTTAAGTTTCACTTCATAACGTCTGTGTTATCAGTCATAATAACGAACCCAGTCCTGAATGAATTAAAAGTGATTAAGTAACACAGATTTGGACTGCGGTCAGTTGTGACTGTAACGTGACCCGCTCAGATTACAAAACAGTGTCCCCAATCCAGTTGCTCCTAATGAATCATCTGGATTCGGTTTGTGTATTTTTGGACCCCGTCTGTCTGAGAAAAAGACCGAAGAGGTCAGCGCCGTTTGCTGCTGCATCAGGGAGCTGAACTGTTATTACCCCCCCCCCCTTTAAATGTTTTTTCATGCCGCTCATCCATCACAAGCCTTCAGACCAAACGTGCTCTTTATCATGTGTGTTTTGGGGCCTGTGGGTCTGTTTGTGTGTGTGTGTGTGCACATGTTTGACTGCAAAGTGACCTTTTCCTCTAAAAGGCACAGGCTGTACTTGTTTACGTGTAATGACATAATTATTGTACATTAGTAATTACTTTGCACCGTTTAAGATGTTGCAGGTGAGTAAGCAAACTGAATACGCGAACGTATCGTAAACATGTACAAATATTTGAGTCAAATTCCTGAACAGAACGTGTTGTTCTAATATTAAATAAACCGGAGAGCCGAGCAGCCTTATCGTAAGTAAGATGTGAGGTTGCTGAAGCAGTAGCAGCCAAGATCTGATGTATTTTAAGGTTGTCTAATATTTGATACCCTCGGGTGGAGCTGCTGGTTAATGACACCCACCTCTTACAACCACCCTGACCCCCAGCTGGGCTCAGTTCAGGAAGATAGATTCAACATTTCCAACTTTTCAGATCTTGTACTTGAAGCTATCACCCTTAAAGCTGAACTTATAATAAATGCAACGCTGCTCACTGCTCAACCTCATCTCCAGCCCCGGCGGACAGCTGAACACTAATCTGCTCACCACCAAATGGGAGTTAGCAGCGAGCGAACTGTGAATACAGTGGAGCATTTAGCAGCTGAGCAGATATTTCCAAAAGGAGAGTAAATATTAAATTTGCATCTGCCTGGTGAGCAGAAACACGACTCCAAATCGATGACAATGTTGCTCATTGTCGTTTGGATGTGTCTGCCCACGCGTTCGCTGTATCGACTTACTAAGGTCTAAGGAAATAACACGTCAGCGTGGCATTTCAAGCTTGTTCCTGGTTGACTTTTCTTCCGCGTGTTTGCATGCACGGCAAATGTTGAAGACAACGATTGCAGCTTTAAAGCACAAGTGTGTGGGCTTCATTGGTATCTAGTCAGGTGGTTGCTGATTGCCTCACCTTCCTCTTCCAGAGAAGAGAGAAAGAGAAACGATGGTGGCCACAGAGCACGTGAAAGACACTCGAGGTGATTTCTCAAGGCTGTTTGCTCAAGAAGAAGAGGGCCCACAGCTTCTGTCGACACACAAGGCTCGATCAGATGTAACAAAAACATAGAGTTTCTATTTCCAGGTGATTGTATGCTAATGAAAACATAGTTATGCAAATTATATACGGATACCCACAGATAGCTACAGGCGCAGATTAGGGATGAGCCATGGTTTTTTCAATTAGCATACCAAATATAGCCTCAGTACTTCCAGGCCATGCAAAATCATCTGAACCAAGAGATAATAATTTGTTTAGTTAGATATTCTGGCCAGCATTTAAATGTCCTATTCATTTCCCGTGAATAGGAGCACAAAGTGATGCATTTTATCAAGAATCTTCAGAGTCATTCATCGGAAAACTCGCAGCTGTCACGTCTTTGTGCCTCAAGATCTAAACCGCGATTGTGGAGGCTGCGAGATAAGATGAATTCATAGAAACCCAGAACTGAAGCTTTAATAACTTTCCAGGGAGGCTTAAAAACTGTGTAATAGTCACCCAATTTGACTGTTATCAGCCTATTTTTATGTTGTTCCAACATCTTCCTCTGATGAATTATGACATGTAGAAGTCAAATCATGAGAACAGCAGGTGTGGGAACAAACGACACAGCAAACAAGCGGGATATATACAACACTCAGCTGATATATATGTTTCTTATTTAAAGCATCATAAACCTCATGCTAACCGAGCTCAGGGGTTCCCAAACTTCTCATGTGCAGTCTGATCTGAGAGGGCGCGATAATAAAATCATTACAGGCAATCAATCATTAAATATGTAAGTATCTCTAAGGATCACTACAGTTTATTATTTAATACAGCCTAATCTATTTCCTCCTTTGGAGTTGTTCCAACTTCCAACAAATGGGATAAAAACATTTTTGTATTCTGTCCTAAATAAAAAATAATAAAAATAGATCATATAATATCATAATAATAATATCATCCTTCATTTATTCGTGTATTTATGTATCTATGTATCTTATTAATGCTCCTGGCCACAGAGGGTTGTCGGGAAAGTCTGGCCATAAGTCACAGGTCATAAGTGCAGCAGGGGGATCAGATGATACAGTTGCTCAGCTGCTGAAGGGTGAGTCTGATGGATTACCGTTGATGACTTAGCACTCAGTGCTCGATGAAGTTCATACTTAGCGAATGTTTGCAGGAAGAGGAAGCTCCCATTGGATCAGAGTACTACACAGGGTTACATTTTAACTGCAACTCTTTGGCAATAAAACTAAAGATTGTTGATTAAAAATAAATACAGATCTGTGCTACGGCAGCTGATAAATTATATCTGCTTGTGTAAAATAATATATTAGCTTGATGGTTCAGCGATGTAAGAGTGTGCCGCTCCCATCTAGAGTATTTGGCAAAGGTGATATCTGGGATGACAAGGGTAGAATAAAAGTGTCATGAGGCGAGGACATGTAAAGATAGTACAGGCTCAGTTACTGCTCGGTAAAAGGGTACAAGAAAAAGTTTTTCCCACCGCAGAGAGATCATAAAATAGTGAATGATTAAAGAAGTCATTGAAGAGACAGAAAACAAGCTGTTTACTGCCAGATTGCACAAAATGACCATTAGGACTGCGACACGTTCATCCCAAATCCATCATTTTAGTTAATTCTTGCAGATCTTTACACTAAAATAAGATATTGCATCTAATGCAGCTATAAATGCATTAAAGCAGCCATTAAAACAGGCCAAAGAAGCACATTAACACAGCTCTGAACAGCAGTATTGACTTCTTGAGACAGCTCTATAAATAGCACAGATCGCCTGTTTCCTGGGGCTCTAATGACTGTCTGCACACCCTCAAAGAGCAAAATAACCTGAATCCAGCGCAGTGCCATCTCGCGACCATCTCTGAAGGACAGAGCTGAAGACATGAAAGGCTCTTTGGTTGGTGTTGAGACACTGACGCTGTGACACAGATGCTGCGATGATGAAGATGAAACAGTGAAGATCAAAAGCTGGGTATGAAGTGAGCGAAGTGAGAGGTGGGCTGTCTGCAGACCGCCTCAAGGTGAGACGCTGGAAAGAAACGAAAGACAGATGAGAGATTTTTTATTTATTATGAGCTCTACTTGCTGATTTGAAGTGGAGCGAGTGTTGTCACATATTTATTATGCAACATTTGACATGTTGACATGACAGATGGGAACTGGCCACATCCTGAATTGACCCGCATGCACGAAAGCATGCTGTCATGCAGATGTTAACATGGCTGATATGCAGTGAAAGCAGAGGAGAGACACGTGTAATGGCGTCTACTCGGTCCCTCCACCGACTACCAGCAGCATCGCGTGATGTAAAAGTTGAAATGATCATAGTTGATGTGATTTGTATAAAACCAAGTCTAGGGCTAAGAGACATTATAGAATATATATAATATATCTCATATAAAACCTGTAAGTGAAGCAGATTTGAACCCATAAGGTCGTTGTGTAACATACAACATGTTCTATGATTTAAATCTACGAGGGAGGAAACACTTTCACCTTCACGTGACCTTCCACTCTTTACGATGTGGCGATTTCTCCAGAGAAAAACGAAATCTGGGGTGGAAAAAAAAACCAAAAACGCTCCAGCCCAATTACAAAGTTACTGATGTGGCAGAGCTAAAAGCTGCTGTGTGTGTGTTTCAGTCAGCAGTGCCGCGGCGAGATGAAGGGATCTGTCATCTGGTGTAAAACAAGACCGCTGTTTAACAAAAAAAAGACTGTAATTATGAAAGTATAGATCCGTATCTCGGGGGAAATGGTGCAGCAGTTGAAAAAAGCTATTACAGGTCGAAGATTTGGATCAGTAAAGAGGGACGGTCTGAGCAAATGAATGGCACCGTTTATGTGTTATGCAACCATTCAAAGATGTGAGGGAGGCCAAGAGGGTGAGAAACTAAATACAGAAGCATGGCGAGGCGACGGGCGAGGGGCTGCTGACAGAACCAGACTAAACAGAATATGAGCGGTGGTAAAGGTTTGTCTTTACGGTAAAGGTGATGTGAGGAGATGGAGACACTTGGATATATTTATCATGTCCCACAGCTTCAGATAATTTGAGGTTTTGTAGATGACAGATCGCTGCACGAGCCAGACTGCTGGCCGCCTGCGTGTGTGTGTGTCGGGGAGGCACCGAGGGATGTGACCTTGGAAAGATATTGTTATAATGTAAACAGCAGGGTGGCTCGCTCTGCAGGCTCTGCTGCCGACTTTTTCTTTTTTTAAACACGGTTATTCTCTTAACCACTACGTTCCAAGTGTTTATGAGGATCTTTAATCCCAACTTAGTCAGTCTTTTATATAAAGTCCTCCTCCACTCAGAAAGTAGTTCACTTTGATGTTTTAACTTTCATTGACTGATGCATGTGTGGAGTTTAACAATAGAAAACTGTTCACCATTTAAGGCCTGTACGCCTGGGAGCCAATCACAGCTCAATATTTAACTTGGAGTTGGGTATCTTTCAAAGTATTTGTGTATATCACTGACAGTAAGTATCTGGCAGCGTGGTGGCTGATCTAAAAATCTGTATGACACACCGGGGCTCAAATCTGTAACAGCACCCACCTGTCAATCAAAGCGTCCATGCTAATTCTGCATAACTTTAAGCCTTAATATAATGTGAACAGGTGAGTTGTGTATAAATTCACCCTCAGTACAGTTGTCATGAACGGGGAAATTAGCTACAGAGACCAAAACTGTTTTTTGTACCAGGCTGTAAACATGTTTATTTCTGCTGTGAAGTTTTTAACATGGGGACTTATGGAGACTGAATCCTTTTGTAGCCAGCATCGAGTGGCCTCCCGAGGAACTGCAGTTTTAACAGCCATGGAGGCTGCCTCTTGAAAAACGTTTGAGGGATCTTTAAGTTTTTGAATCCGACCTGTGGCTCTGTCCCGCATGTCCCATCTCTCTCTCCCCACATTCACATTTTGTGTTTTACCCTGTGGCTTTGTTCTGAAGTTAATTTGATGAAAGCCAGTTAAATTTGATTTGAAACATTACTAACGGACGTCGACAAAATGCCATTTGTACGTTAATCACAGCACGTCAGTGCAGCTGTCATTTCTTGGGTGTTGTTGTTTCTTACTTCGTCACCTTTAAGGGAACTCCGTCCACAAACTGCCATCCTATCAACACGAGACGTTCTGTGTCTTCTTCTCCCCTCCCTTGTACAAAAATAAAAATGTGCATCCTCTTACTCTCCATCTGCTAAAGTAAAGTTAATAGTCCCATTATAGCTAATGGATTGTTCTCATGGTTTATTCAGTACATCCTCTTGCTTCTCCATTGTGTTGGGTCTCTGGGAAGCTGCTAATGCGGCGCCGGGGATGACTGAGGTAAACTGTTATGTCTGATGTTTGTTGCCCCTGATGACAAAACAGCAGCCCATCAACAAAGGCAAACATAAGAGGGGACGATGGCAGCACATGGATGGTTACTGTGTCACATTCAAGCTTTTCACTTCAATGATACGACGTGAATGTGAATTTTTATTTGGGTACCGCCTGATCCACAGAAATAAGATGATTCACTGCGAGGCGATCACAAGAAATCCAACTGTCATGCAGTGTGTGAAATAATAATATATGAGGAATTAATCACCAGCCACTTACAAATGCTTCCTGTCCCACTGTCCACCACTTGTTGCTTAAATAAACATGGAAAGGGAAGTGAAAGAGGGGAGGCACGGGGGGGGGGGGTACAATCAGGATAAGTGCACACAAACATGATTTACTCTCCAGGGTGTTTTCTTTTTAGCATGGATGCAATTATGTCCCACACACACCTCTGTGTGTCTTCATTCTTTGTCAAAATGCCACCCCCCCCCCCACACACACACACTCATACACACTCATACACTCCTTTGCTGACTAATTTTGCAGCAAAAATGGGAAGGAAATGTTTGCTTATGCACAATCAGCTGATGGCTGGGAGTCTGTTTCCTGCTCTGATGACCTCCTGGTCAGAGTATAATCCCACTGTATGCTGTAATAATGCCTCTGTGGTATTAATGAATGAACCACATTCATGATGTTTTGGTGGAGCTGTTGGAGAGGCGTGACGGCCGATTAGGTAATTTGTCTTAGTTGCAAATGATTTGCTAGCAGAGTGAGACCTCAGCCAAGGACAAGCTCTGGCCAAATACCAGCCTGTTAATCTGTGTACAGACATAACACAGTAACCCAGAGCTGGTGTTAAAGTGTAACAGGCTCGCTCAGCTGATTCATGTGGTAGATGATCACTGACTGCCACCTGCTGGAAAGAGCCTGAAGTACTGATGAGTGATGGTAGAGGGTTTTCTTATGGAAAGGACATAATCTTATTTATTTAAATCATAATTTACTGTGAACTGGATACAATAAAAGAGGCTATGCACTAATACTGTGCAGTGTTATTAAACGCTTCATGTACTGTGCATGTTTTACTGAAGAGTATTTATAGACTGTAACTTAAGATAGAATCAAAAACATTCAAATAAAAAAATTTAATTAGTTCTGTTTATATTCTGTTCTATACTTTACAGTACTTCATTTTTATTGAAACGTAGCAGAGTTAAGTAGATCACAGAACAAGAGGTAGACAAGAAAAGTACTCATGCATATTAAGAATAAAATATAAAAAGTATAAGAGGTACAGTCTCAGAATAACAATAATTTCTATAGCACCTGTCCACAGAAACAGGCAGAACAAGACAAGACAATAAATAATAAAAAATAAAAATAAGACAATAAATAATAAAAAATAAGACAATGACTAAAATTTAAAAAAGTAAAACAATAATAAAAAATAAATAAAAAAATAAATACATTATACCATGCTGGTGTTAATAAAGATTAAAGGTTAAATCTATTAAAATAAATAAAGTTTAAAAACAAAAACAAAATAAACAAAATATAATATGTACAAAATAAAATATATATATTATTATTATTCCTACTACTATTATAGTAGTAGTACTAGTAGTACTATATAAGCGTCATTTATATTTCCATGAATAAATAAACACGTGTGTTGTGTCTTTACTTGTCTCCGCTCCCCACCTGTCCGGCACTGCCCGCATTAATAATCAAACACCGTCACTACGAGGGGCGGACCCAAACATAAACCTCAACCAATCGGCATCGTCCGTGAGCGACGGCTTCGCAGCCGATTGGCTGAAATCTCCTGCCTATCAAACATTACTACACTCCACTACTTCCTCATCGCCAGTGTGTTTTCTGACCCAGCAGCTTCCCCTCTGGAGAAGTTTGAGAGAAAAGGCGAGATTTATTAGATTTAAGGTTTGTTTCCGGGTGTTTTCAGCTGGCTGTGGCTGAGAAGTGAGATGCAGACTATCAGGTGAGGCCCTCCACACTCATAAAAACACACCAACTGCCTGAATATTGTAGTTTAAGTGGTGAGCTAGCCTAAATACTTCATCACCTGATCCCAGATCTGCTTATTTACAGGATAATTACTTCATTTAATGCTAAAAACAGTGATTTGAAGTCGTCTTTGGCTCTGTGTTTGTTCAGAGGGCGTGTTTGCTCATGCTGAAGTCATTCTTCTGCTGTGACTCAGTGAAGTAACAGGTGATTTCTCAAATTCAGAAATTTCTTCCGGGCTGCTTGGTCCTCTGCTGAGAGGCTGGATGACAAAACTGTGGTCATCACTGGAGCCAACACTGGGATTGGCAAAGAGACCGCCATCGACCTGGCAAAGAGAGGTTTGGATTATACACACACATACAGCATTCAGCCCTTACAGGTTGTTCTACCTGTTGGCCTCGCCCACATTTAAACACCTGTTTCAGTCACAGCACACGCCTACATGAAGAGGACGGACAGATGTCAGCGTGTAATACTTTGTTTGATTCCTGCAAGAGCCAAGACTTCATGAAGTGCAGACTTAAACTGACCAAAGTCAAAGTCTGTGAAGCTTACTGTGTGACTTTAGGGGTGCAGGAGAAACACATCTTGCTTTTATGTCATATAATTATTCATTTTAGTAATCTTGTTAAAAAGTTAGCTCAAATCCCCTTTAAACTGCAGATTATGTGCATATTTTGTCACAAGGTGGCGCTCTTAGCTCATGATGTTAATATAATGACCACAACAACCTCTCTAGCTGTCTCACTTCAATTATGACATAAAAAAAGGTTTAATACACTGAAGAATAAATTATTAAGACACAATAATGATACTGAGTACTCAAAAACCACATCGATTCCTAGCCATCATATTTTCTAATTAACTGTCTGTCACACACTGCATCAATATGAAACCACAAGACACTAAATCTTGTTAAAAAACTGGTTAATAATATAGAAATATTGGGTCAGTTCTCCTTTATAAAATCCAGTATATTTTTCTGTTTCAGGGGCAAAGGTCATCATGGCGTGTCGCGACATGGAGAGAGCGCAGGCCGCCATGAAAGAAGTCATCGAGAGCTCCGGCAACGAGAACGTCGTCTGCATGAAGCTCGACCTGTCGGACAGCAAGTCCATTAGAGAGTTCGCCGAAGCCATCAACAAAGGTTGGACGGTTTGTTCCTTCTTTAGAAAGCTGCACAGGGAGAGGCCTGACCTTTGACGTCACACTGTTCTCCTCTGCAGGAGAGCCCAAACTCAACATCCTCATCAACAACGCCGGGGTGATGGTTTGTCCTTACGGGAAGACGGCAGACGGCTTTGAGATGCAGATCGGTGTCAATCACTTCGGTAAACAAAACTACGTAGCCTCTTTAAAGGTGTGCGAGTGTTTGACTGAAGTTACGCCTCGTTTTCCCAAATTCATTTTCCAATCGGAGTCGACTTTGCCTCTTTATGTCAGCAGCTCTAATCGAGACGAATCCATGTGCAGACTTTGACCAAAGTTCACCTTAAAGGGGGATTTTATTTGAATCCTTTACACTCACCTGTCTGTAAACAACCCTCTATTATACTTCAGTATTTAGCACTATTATCCTTTGCCTGTTAAATATTGATCCGTGTATTAGAACTCGCTCATGCCTGATAAGACAAACACCTGTATGTCAGATAAAGACAGGCAGCTTATCACCAGGTCATGAGAACATTTTTCCAGCCAAGGTCACAAGGTAGCAAAGTTTTACACACTTAATAATGTTGTAGTCACTAAAAATCCATGAACACTGCAAGTCTGTTTCTTTTAACAGCCTTCAATGACAAGGAAGGAGGAAATAGAACAGATAACTGGAGATATTAACAAGGTTTGAAATATTCAGCAGTGAACACAACATTTGTTTGTTACTCGTGTCGTAAGCTTGTGCAATGCGATATCTTCTTTCTGCTTTTTCAGACTCTAAAGTCATTTCCTTGTCCTCCAGGTCACTTCCTGTTGACATATTTGTTGATCGACCTGATTAAGAGGTCGGCACCAGCCAGGATCGTCACCGTGTCGTCCATGGCTCACGCCTGGGGCACCATCAACCTGGAGGACATCAACAGCGAGAAGAGTTACGAGAAGAAGGGAGCGTACTCCCAGAGCAAGCTAGCCAATGTCCTCTTCACCCGCTCGTTGGCTAAGAGACTAGAAGGTGTGCATTACACCTTTATCTCTGTTTTAAGTCAATGAAGCATCCTGACTTAGATTTGAACAGACTGTCACTTGTCTTTCAGGCACGGGTGTGACGACATATTCCCTCCACCCCGGAGTCGTCCAGACAGATTTATGGCGGCATCTGAGCGGCCCTCAACAGTTTGTGATGAGGGCGATCAGTCCCTTCACCAAGAACTCCACCCAGGGAGCTCAGACGTCCATTTACTGCGCGGTGGAGCCGTCACTGGAGAAAGAGAGCGGTGGATACTACAGGTAAGCACGGAGACGGCACGTTACATGTCCTATCAACATCTGAGGCCGTTTATGGAGGTCAAGAAGATAATTTGAAGTGAGCAAGTAAAAGTCTACAAGTTGAGGCCAAAGAGACATTTCCCCCTCTCAGACTGATTTATGTGAATCACCTGAAATATCAAACATGCTTATTTCAATCCTGCTGATCCTCTCGTCACCTCTTTGTGGTCTCCGAGTGCCAATCAAGCCTCTACGTCTTAAGTTGCTCATCTTTCTTTCTATTACAGCGACTGTGCTCCCGCCAGCTGCTCAGCGGCCGGTAAAGACGACGACTTGGCACAGAAGTTGTGGGAGCTGACCTGTCGGCAGCTGTCGATAACGTGGGAATGAAAAATCACCTCGCAGTCTTAATCTCGCTTCACTGCCTGCCAAGAAACAATGTGCACTTATCTTTAACATTCTTCTTAGTTACATATTTAATATACTGTATTTGCTCTGTTTCTAATGCAAAGTCTATATTAAGATAGGGTTTATGATTCTGATGAATTCAGATGTCTAAATATTTTTCTGTATCTGTATTTTCGGACATTAAATCCAGTGTTACACTCTTTTGTTTCTGTCCTGCACATGTTTGATATCTCAGTTTATTAGATTTTCTCTTAGAAAACACATTTTTGGTTCGATGTCTGCAGTCGTTAGCAGAGTTGTTCATCTTAACTGTGAAAAGGTGTCGCTCCAACGTCTCTGAGAAGTGCAAAGAACTGTATCTTACATTGATTTTGCAGAATAAAGAATGTGTTATTGATTTATTATCTTTGTGAGGATTCATTCAGTGCCTTCAGTGGTTTTTGGCACGGACCCTGTGGGAAAAAGTTCTTCCTGCATTCAGATTAGAGAATAAAATACTTGTCTTTCTACTAACATGTAACGTAATGTCCATTTGGCACCAGCTGAGAATCAGTTTAAAGGTTCTGTTACAGTACCTGCAAGTCAAGTTTCTTTTTGATCGAGATAAACTTCTCCTATCATCTAATATAACGACACTTTCGTCCACGTCTTACCTCTGTGACCTCTTTGATAGAGCGTAATAAAGTCAGCCACAGTTGATAGCTTTGCCACCGTGTGATCGCTGAGTGACTGCAGTGGATTAATAAAGGCAATAAAACAAAGATAACCAAATTCTGCTGGCGGGGAAACCACCCAACCAAAAACTCGTCGTAGTATGTGAAGCTGTTTTGAGCACATTACAAGTTCCTTAACGTACATAAACCAGCTCTGTAAGCGGTCTTTGTTTGTCCTGATGATATTTGGTGTAGTTATCGTTGCATAATGTGTCCAAAGGTGACTTTGCATACATTATTTATGGCCATTATTGCATTGTTTGTGAAAAGAAGCAGAGAGTCTTTACAACATCACGTGTTGTAAAATCCTCTGAAGAGGTTTTGTTGTTTCGTCGAGAGTTTGTCTGAATTCACCTTTCGACATCTACTTTGACCTCAACGTATCTAATCGAACACAGCTAATGGAATCCTAATTAAGGCCACACTACCAATACTTAACCTTGTGTGCTTTATATAATGTATTGTAGTACTGATAAGACTGTTGACTCAAAAACAAGCCTGTTGCTCAACATATATTTCATGTGAAATGTGGTAAGTTATTGTGTTTAGATGGCTGTAAAGTTTCACGAATAAACATCTTAAACTCGATTTCCTGGATCGTCTGGTTGATTGTTAGTTAGCGTACGACTGTGATAAGCTCCAGTGAAACAAGACCTAGAGTCACCCTATTGTTTGATGACATATATTGGTCTAATCATTTGCAAGGCGCCATAAATGTGTTCACTGAAGTCCTTCATCTCCATGGCCACGTATACAATCAATCATTAATGTTTTATAAAGAAAAGAAGCTGGCTATAAGAACGAACCCGCGCGTCCAGCGGTGATACTATCACTGAGGGAAAAAGCAAACAGGATGGATGTAAGGATGCACCGGTGCATGACAAAACTGGACTAATTACGCAGTTTTAAAGAATGCAAAACATTTATTTCTGGATGGGATGTTGCTTGGAGAGATGCTGACATGATGCAGTAAAGATTTTTGATTTTTCTTTTCTCAGTGAAGTTCAGACACAATGGAAGAAGCTGAAGACGGTATTGCAGTGGTAGGCATTGGATGCAATTTCCCAGGAGGTAAGCTGTTTGAATTTGGAAACTTATTAGGGCCCGAGCACGCACTGTGTGCGAGGCCCTATTGCATTTCAAATGTTTATTATTTTTTTTATTTTTATTCTTCCTCTTTTCCTTTCTTTTTCTTAATCGAGGAAAATCGCATTTTCGACGGCCTATATGTACTCGAAAAGTTGCCAAAATTTGCCTACCCCCCCAAAGTCGGGTGTAAAATTTCATATTTTGGGGGTCTCACACATGGGCGGACAAAAATGGCTCTACGGCGCCACCTAGGTCTCGGTTTTCGGAGGAGCCCCTGGACACGGTTTGATGTACGCGGACGAAAGTTGGAGGGAGCATGTAACATATCGAGACGCACAAAAAAGTCTCTTAGTGACCCCAGCTACGGCGAAGCGTACGGCGGCCATTTTGTTTCAAAGTTGGCGTTTTCGTGTTTTTTGAGGGGTAGTATTTGAACGAACTCCTCCTAGGGCTTTCATCTGATCTGTTTGAAACTTGGTGTGTGTGTTCTTAAGGCCTCGACCATGAAAACTTATCAAAATCGTGAGCTTCGGATTTACTGCCTCGGAGGGGCGGGGCCAAGAAATTTGGCGTGTCGCCATGAAAATTCGATGTGCTATAACTTTTATATACTTTGTCTGAGCTGTCTGAAACTTCTTAGGGTTATTTAGGTCTATATTCTGCAAAGATTGGCTGCATAATTAATTAGGGGGCGGGGCAAATCGCTCTATAGCGCCCCCTTGAATTTTTCTTTCAGGCAGCCCTGCTACAGTTTTAGACGTAGAGTTATGAAACTCAGCTGAATTGTAAAACATGACAGGACCTACAAAAAAGTCTCTTGGAGCAATGGGCTAAAATTAATAGGAAGCGAGATATTTAATATTAAAAATCACCATTTTTGCTGTTTCGACCTGGTTGAGAAGGGGTCATATTTGAACGAACTCCTCCTAGGGATTTTATCCAATTGACTTCAAACTTGGCAGATGTGTTCATATAGCCTTCCCAAGTAAAAGTTATCAAAATCATGAATTTTGATGAAACGGTGTGGGCGTGGCGCTCCCTCAGATTTTGACCGTTTGTCCCAATTCTGGCTAATGTGTGTGGTCAATTGAACGAAACGCTTTGAAAGCGTGGAAGGCTCGCGCGTTTTCCGACTGCTGCCTTCCGACGCGCCAGCCCGTCGAGTTGCGTGGGAGTGCGAGGGCCCGTTCAACGCTGCTTGCAGCTTTAATTTTTTTTGTGATTCTTAATTTTTTATTTTTTTTTTGACAGATTTGTGGTTTATAGATTTCTTTCTGGCCTTCACAATTTGTGGGAAGTTATAGCAAATTAAAAACAAAAAAAGACAAATATCATTTCAACATTATTCCTCCTCTTAATCATCATCGGGATTCACAAAAATCAATCGCTGGTATTTCTAAAATGGATGTTGTGGATTTTACTTGCTCAAATTAAGTTACTGTGGACAAATTATGTATCTCATTTCATAAAACAAGTTCTACCCTTTTCACCATTTCAATTTCTTTGTCCACAATTCAGCCAAATGTGCAATTAATAAAAAATAAATACAAACATAAATACAAACAGTAGCTGTTTTTGTCCTGATCTACACGCCGCTTTTAAGCATTATATACGGTGTATGTATGCTTCCAAACAGGAGAGGGGCTTGACAATTTCTGGAAGGTTCTCATAGAGGGGAGAAACTGTTCTGTGACAATTCCCAAAGAGAGATTTGACCTGACCAGCTGGTATGACCCTGACGACAACAAAGCGGGTAAATCCCGCACGGCTAAGGCTGCTCTCATTGACGGGTATGATCTTTAAAGTTCCTCATATGTTAGATGGCTCTTCTTACGTATTTTGTAAATATACTGTATGTATATAGATGGTCTTAATAATATAGTGAGACTTGAGTAAGTGTGTCCCTTTCTTTGTTGCTCTTACTTTTATATTGTCATTTTTAAACTTGTTTTTAAGACATTTGAAAATTTTCGGCACATTTTTTTTTCTCCCTGTTTACAGATGAAAAATTTAACTAACTTTTTAACTTTAATTTTTTTTCACCTATTCTTAAGGAAGTAGACACAATGAAGCAATTTTGGTCAAACTTTTCTCACGTGCCTCTCAGGACTTTTGAATTAAATCTTCATAGAAGTGATTTTGATTATTAAAAATAAAGGAAGGGACTTTCCTCGCATAAACAAAAAAAACTTTAAGACTATGCGGTGTGTGGAAACCCCCTTCCTTCATGTTTTAATCATCTCACAGTCTGTGCTTAACCAGCATCCAATCGAATCATGCTGCTCTGCAGAGCTTCTAATTTTCTCATTTTAAACTACAGTCATCACCGGGTTAAGTAATCTCACTTAAGGCAATATGATCTATTCCTGACTCATCTAATTTGATCTGATGATTTTATGTTTTCAGGTTCAATGAATTTGACCACAGGTTTTTCGGCATCAGCGACAGTGAAGTGGAGCAAATGGACCCTCAACAAAAGCAGCTCCTTCAGTGTGTCTACCGGGCTTTGGAGAATGCTGGCGTCCCCATGGAGAAAGCCAGTGGGACCAGGACAGGAGTGTTTTTTGGTAAGTCAGTGATTAGATAACAGAATTATCTAACATGCAATAACATCTAGTTTATGTGCACTTCTCCTACAATTCTTTTATGGTGCTTTTATTACAGGTCTAATGAACAGAGATTATGAGACAAACGCTGCACACGTCCACCCGAGTGTGATCAACCACTGGACTGGCACTGGGCTCGCCATGAGTATTGCTGCAAACAGAGTCTCCTACATCTTCAACTTCACTGGGCCCTCACTGTCCATCGACTGTGCCTGCTCATCATCTCTCGTGGCTCTTCATCTTGCCTGTCAGTCCATTAAACAAGGTCTGTACAGTATAATGACTAATTAAAGTCACTTTTTGGCACCCTGCATAGCTTCAGTGTGTCAACGGTGAAGTGTTGTAAAAGCATTTTGAGTGGTCGGTAGATGAGAAAGGAGCTATATAAATACACTGTTTACTATGAAATGTTTTCTCTTATCAGGCGACTGTGACATGGCTGTTTGTGGAGGAGTCAACTGTATAATAGAGCCAAGAGTGTTTGTTGCTCTCAGCAAGGCCAAGATGATCTCGCCTGACGGGACCAGCAAACCTTTCTCCAACAGAGCAGACGGTTACGGTAGAGGTGAAGGCTGCGGTGTTGTTCTTCTGAAGCCACTTAAAAAGGTCAGAACGCGCAGAGTAATAAACATGCAGCAGTTTCCTTTTCCCTTTTTATTGACATCCGATTATATCAAATATTAGACTGATATCATTGGACTAATATCGGTTAATACCTAATTGACTTCTAATTGATTTCTTTTAAACATTAAACAGTCTGGACAATGACTGTAAATGTAATATTAGTGACTTCCTTGTTCCTGTTAGCTTTTTTCCTCTTACATAACAAGTCCAAAACAATTTTTGACAAATTGGACCAGGACTAAATAGCATAATTATTCAATTCCCATGTCATTGTATACCAATATAACACACTCAACAGTGTCAAAAATATAATACTCTCATTGTTGTTACTTCGCAGGCTATACAAGACCACGACCACATCTGGGGTATCATCAGCAAAACAGCCGTCAACCAAGATGGACACTCAGTCACTCCGATCACCAAACCATCCATGACCCAACAAGAGGAGCTCCTGCGCAGAATCTACTCGAAGTCTGACCTTGCAAATGTCCAGTACATAGAGGCACATGGGACTGGAACCCCAATTGGAGATCCAACAGAGGCAGGAAGCATCTCAAACGTCATTGCTAAAGCCAAACCTCCTGGTTCAGCGACGCTGCGGATTGGCTCTGTGAAGAGCAACATTGGACACACGGAATCTGCTGCTGGAGTAGCCGGACTCATTAAGATTCTCCTAATGATGAAGCATGAGACCATTGTTCCCTCTGTTTGCTACTCCGAAGAGACTGCAAGTGTAGATGCCAAAGCTTTGAACATTAAAGTTCCTATGGAAGCAGAAAAGTGGGAAGCCTCTGGTGCAAGAATTGCAGGGGTGAACAACTTTGGCTTTGGGGGTACAAATGCGCATGCAATTGTCAAACAGCACAAGCAGTCACGCATTGAACAAAGGCATGGCAGGAAACAGGCAAAGTATTTTGTCATGTCTGCAAATTCACAAAAGTCTCTCACTCTGATGATGGAAGACACTGTTAAACATCTAGAAGATAGCAAAGTTGATCTAGATTCTCTGCTGTACACATCAGCTTGTAGGAGGAGCCATCTAAAACATAAATACAGAAAGGCCATTGTGGTTTCATCTGTAGTTGATCTTAAAGAGAAGTTAAGTGCCACTGTAGGCAAAAATATCAGCATGTCCTACTCAGACTCGAGGTTAGTGTTTGTCTTTTGTGGAAATGGCCTCACTTACCATGGCATGTGCAAACAGTTACTAAAACAAGAGCCTGTATTCAGGGATAAGATCAAAGAGGTTGCACAACATTTCCTCAGACTGAGTACGCTGAACATCTTGGACACACTTGAGAGTGAGTTTGAGGGTAGTGACTTCAAAAGCCCACATGTTGTCCAGCCACTCCTCTTTGCTATCCAAGTTGGCATTACCACCCTACTCAGACACTGGGGTGTCAAACCTGATGCTATACTTGGACACTCTGTTGGCGAGGTTGCAGCCGTTCACTGTTCTGGCCTCTTGTCTCTTGAAGATGCAGTGAAAGTCATCTATTTCCGCAGCATTCTCCAGAACAAAGTCACTGGGGGTAAGATGCTTGTGATCAGCAACATGGCTGTATCTGAGGTAACTGCTCGTCTCCCTCGTTACTCTGGTAGAATTTGCCTCGCTGCTTTCAACAGCCCACAGTCCTGCACCCTCTCGGGTGAAGCGGATGCAATTGCAAGCTTCCATCAGGAGCTAAGCACCTCCGCCAACAGTCAGAATCTGTTCCTTCGTGTACTAGATGTCCCTGCCGCTTACCACAGCCACATGATGGACCCAATTCTGCCAGAAGTCGAGGAGACAATTGGCTCCTTGCAGGTGAATGATCTTGACACAGAGTTGTTCTCAACAGTGACAGGCAAAGAAGTGCAGCATGGTGATTTCTGTACAGGGGAATACTGGGCTAGAAACATCCGTGAGCCGGTAGCTTTTGAGCAGGCAGTGAAGTCAGCAACTAAAGGAAAGAAAAATACAGTCTTTGTGGAGATAGGGCCAAGAAGGGCGCTGCAGAGAAACATTATTGAATCTGTGGGTAACAACACCGCTGTTCTTGCATCGGTTCAGCCAGAGAAAGATCATGAAACAATGATGTCTGTTGTTTCTAAGCTGTTCGAACTGGGTGTCTATGTAGATTGGAGCACCTTCTACAGAGGATATGAGACAATGCCTCTGCCTATTCCGAAATACCACTTTGATAGTTCAGAGAGAGATGTTATCATTGGGGCAGCACAGAAAAACACAGGAAGTAACCATCCTGTGCTTTGTCAGACAGGAAGTGACAGCAATGTTTTCAGCTGTGATCTGAAGTCTGACTCTTGTTTTTACCTGAAGGAGCACACACACAACAATATACCCATCATCCCCGGTGCTTTCTATGCTGAGTTGGGTTTAGCTGCATTCATGGCCAGTGCTAAACCAAAAGTACCACTCAGCTCACTACAACTCAGTGTCAGCTTTCACAGTCCATTTGTTTTAATGCAGAATTCACCTGAAATGAAGGTGCAACTTGAGCAAGTACAGAATGAGTCGAGGTTCATGGTACTCTCCCCTTCTGCAATGTATGCATCAGGCACAGTGGTGTCAAAGAAAGAGAGGCTGATTGAGGAGCAGCACATTTCCCTAAGCTCCATCTACAAAAGATGCAAATCTGTTGTGAGCTCTCAGGAGTTCTATGGGTATCTCTCTCAGGGAGGCTTTCAGTATGGAGATGTCTTCCGGAATAAGGGTGATGTGCACTACGGAGAAGATCTCAAGGAGACTTTTTCAGTTGTCACAGTTCCAGAAGAACTGCAGTCTCAGTTGCACGACTACTACATTCATCCTGTTATGCTAGATTTTCTGATGCAACTTCTCCCAGCTACGGTAGAGCACATCTTTGCTGGTAGACCAGGATTTCCTGCCAAAATAGGAAGTTTGACAGTGTTTGAACCCTTGCAAGATGAGATGATTGTCTATCTGAGAGCAATTGATGTGGGTCTTGATCATTTTGAGGTTTGTGGCTGCTTTGCAGACAAAGAAGGAAGGGTGTTGGTTGAGGTTAAACATGTGATAGTCAAGTACCTTGGCAGCCGCTCTCATGTGGTTGAAGAGTATTTCTACCATAATGACTTCAGTGTCATCCCTGTAGGCGACACATCTGCTCCACCTCCTAAGGCCTTGGTCTTCTGTGACCGTATAGGGATCGGCAAAGGCCTTCAACAATATTTGGACTCAAAGTCTAAATATGTTTCCTTCACGTATGCAAAAGATATCCTGAGCCACGGATTTCCGTCTCTCTTGGAAAATCTCAACATAACGGATATTGATAAAAACTTTGATGAGGTCTTATTTTTGTGGGGCAAAGAGAACCTGACTTCACTGTCAGCTGATGTTGTCCTGCAGAACTTGGCAAACTGCTGTGAGATTTTCCGCCAAATAGTCCTTGAGCTAAAGCAAATTTCCTTCCCGAACTCCATCAGAGCAGTCACCTTCTGTTCATCTGACATCACAGTGAACCACATAAGTCCAGGTTTTGCTCTCATTGGTATGACAAGGTCATTTGCTGCAGAGTTACCAGATCTTTTTTTTCAGCTGATTGATATAAGCTCTATCTCTGCTAAGGACATTGCAGCTTTGTCTGAGGTCCTAAGATCGTGTCCTTGCAGCAAGTACCCAGAGTTAGTGATAAAAGATGGACAAATTCTTAAACCTTCCATTATCCGTACTCCAGCTGAAATCACTGACAGTTCAGAGGGTAGTTTTACCTCTACATTGTCTAAGCCATGCATCCTTCAGACAGCTGATGCACATAAGATGACTCAACTGAGTGCCATTCAATTTGAGGAGGAGCCGCAGCCATTAAGTGATACATCAGTTGAAATTCGGCCCACTAAAATATGTGTCCATTCATCTGACTACTTCCCTGTCAGTGCTTCACATCTGAATTTTGGCCAGACATTGTACTGGAACAAACACTCATCACAGCGCCACAAGCTACTGGCTCTTGATTTCAGTGGTACTGTCACAGCAGTAGGAAAAGATGTAAGGAAACTGAAGGTGGGGGATCATGTTGCATCCTGTTATCCTGTGGTAGCAGCCAGCAAGGTTAGAGTTCCAGAGGATGTGTGTTACAGCACCAAGAGGTTCCCATTCCTTCAGAAAACACCCTGCGTTTCCTACTTTGTGCTTGCATGGGAGATCTTGCATCGAGCCTTGCCCAGAACCAAACACAATCTAGGAATCATATCCATGCCGAATTCTGCTCTGATGAAAGTCTTGGCATTCACCTCTTACAAGTCAGGTTGGAATGTGATTGTTGGCACACAGTGCAATGGCTCTTTGGAAGTCAATGTCAAAGTCAATGTCAGTCAAATAGATGCATTTGTCGTCCTGCCCCCATTTGATGAATCTCTGATTGCTAAAGTTTGCAACTTTCCAGGTGCCCAGCATGTTGTCTTGATCTGTGAAACTCAGAGTCAGTGCTTGCTTGCTCAGGATGTGTTCCAAGGTGTGAAGGAAAGTGTTCGTGTGCAGACAATTCAGATGCCGGTCATTTTCCAAAAGGGATCCTTGAGTGCAGAAAGGCCCCACGTTTATAACTGGCTGAAGTCTTTCAGGTTGAGCGCAAAGTTTGGTCTTGAAAACTTTACCTTTCAGAGTGTGAAATCTGAAACCACAGAGAGCCTTATTTTAGAGAAACAACAATCATACTTCACCTCTAAGAAACTGGCTGTTGTGGCTCTGGAAAAAGATGTCAGTAGCACGCTGTCTGACATCCCACTGCTGCCAACAAAAAAACAGCTTTTCCGAAAGGGAGCAGTGTACATAGTGGCAGGTGGTCTTTCTGGTCTGGGCTTTGAAACTGTCAAGTTTATATCACAAAAAGGGGGTGAGTTCATTGTCATACTTTCCAGGAGCAATCCCACACCAGAGATGCAGAAAGAGATACGTAATGTAGAGAAACAGTGTGGAAATCACATTACTACCATGGAGTGTGACATATCTGTGTCTGAGACTGTGCACAAGGTTATCAGTGTCATCGGCCAGAAATTCTCTGGCTGTCCAATCAGAGGAGTGTTTCACAGTGCAGTTGTCTTGCATGATGGGCTCATTGAAACCCTCAACAAGTCTCTTTATGAGAAAGTTTTCAAACCCAAAGTAAACGGTGCACTCAATTTGCACAGTGCAACACAGCACTGTCAGCTGGATTACTTTGTGTGTTACTCCTCCATCTCAGCCTTTCTGGGAAATGCATCACAAACAAATTATGCAGCAGCCAACACATTCCTTGACATGTTCTGTCAGTACCGGCGCAAACTCGGGCTGCCTGGACAGTCTATCAACTGGGGAGCTCTAAACCTTGGTCTCCTCTTGAACAAGGAACATTTCCAGCGGTTTCTGGAGGCAAAGGGGATGATGGTGTTGGATGTGGCTGAGATTCATAAAAGTCTGGAGCAGTGCCTTGTCCTAAATCGACCCCAACAGGCTGTTTGCAGGTTTCATTTCAGAAACATCAGGTTCAACATACTCTCGCAAAATAAAGCCTTGACCTTGCGCCTGTCTGCATTGGTGTATGAGGCTTTTGAAAAATCCAAAGAGTCGGATTCTCAGGATAAAAAAACTGAAACTGTGTCACCAAAAAAGTATGTCATCTCTCTGCTTAGTGAGACCATTGGCATGGATGAAAGTGAGCTGAAAGACGAATCACCACTTTCATCCTTAGGCATTGACTCCATGCAGGCCATGACTCTGCAGAATCTCATCTTTCAGGAGAGAGGTGTGAATGTGCCTCTGGTGAAACTGCTGGATCCCAATGCCACGCTGTCAACAGTAGTAGCTATGCTGAGCGAAGGAGGTGAAGGTGAAGATGTCAGTGATGAGCCAGAACCTCTTCCAGTCGGAGACATCAATGATGTTTCTACAAGACTGTAAAAATGACAAATGGACATACGGAAATGTAAAAAGTCAGATCATGCTAATATTGTGATACTGAAATTGCTTTCACTTCATTAGAAGAACAAGGCAAGCAGCATTCTTGAGTTAATGCCACATGTTCGTGTTGTGTTTTGCCTATTTTGTCTTTTTTTTTCCAAGTGTATGGCTCTGGTTATTGATGATATTTTATTTTTTTTTTGGAGATGTCCAATTTTGAATGTATGTTTTTATCACAGTTTTATTCATTCTGTTTATTGATATGTTCATGAAGAAAACATGAAAACAGTCAGTGTCTTTGATTCATTGCAATACAGCAGCATTCTTGTGTTAATGCCACATGTTCATATTGTATTTTGCCGCATTATGGCTCAGTTTATTGTCTTGGTTCAATAGTTCTACCACACACCGTCACTTTTTATCAGCTTTATTCATTCTGTTTATTGATAAGTTCATGATGAAAATATGAAAACAGTCAACAAACGCAATTATTTTTGAGAAATGCATTCCATTTTATTCTTTTATCAATGTTCAATAAATGTCAAACTTTAAAGCGAGTCGATAATATCTGTCCTTCTCTGCTACAGGGTGTGGTCCACATATTACTAATGCCAACGTACTTTTATCTGCCTGTCTTACATTCGCTCATCTGTCTTAGGTCATGGTCAGTTGTTATCGCTGCTAGCTCATTGATTCTGATGCATTATCATCTTTATGATGATGATGGAAAAAAACATGTGATACAGTATTATGTCCCATAAATGTAGAATTGGGGGCATGTGAGCTTCCTGCTGTTTGAGCCATTAATTTATCACACCATGCAGACAAGGAAATTGCTCTCCATAGAGGACAGAACAAGGAGATACATGCAATTAACATGATAACAGATACAGTAATTTATCATGTTAGAATTTATAGCACTGTTTTTCTGACTATAACTGCAGTTTATTGAACATGATACCAATAATTCTTCCACATTGTCAAAGCAACATATCTAATGTTATTGTATTTAGTTTTTGCTTCTTTGTGACACAATAGAACAACCTTCCAATGTCTTTGCACTTTATTTAAGGTTGATTTATTTACACCAAGATTACAGTGCACTGTACAAAAACTTTGCATTTTCACGCAATCACAAAACCCCCATTACTCATTACAATACTCTCCAAAGTGGCCAGTGTACTGCTGGGGTCCAATATTCTCACCAAAGGTACAGTCACACCTGTCTCTTGGAAAATCTTATTCTGCAGAGTCATGGCTAACATCGAGTCAATACCCAATGCACACAGAGCTGAATCATCATCTAGCTCATCTACGCTGACATTGCTGATGTCACTGACTATTGCTCTCACATTTCCATTTGTAAGAGAAACATGATGAGCCCCAGGTTCACTACTTACATCATCTTTTAGCTGCATTGCCACTAAAGCTGACAGCCGCTCCCTGAGAGATGCATTTTGTGAAAGTACATGAATGTGAAGATTTTTGAAGTTGAACTTGCATATGACTTGTTGTGGTCTGTTCATCAGAAGACATTGTTCGAGAGCCTGGTGAATTTCACACACATCCATTATCATCATCCCTTTTGACTCCAGGAACTTTTGGAAATTGTCTTTCCTCAACAAGAGACCAAGATTCAAAGGACCCCAGTTGATGGACTGTCCAGCAAGTCCAAGGTTTCTCCGGTAATGGCAGAATGTGTCCAAGAAGGAGTTGGCTGCTGCATAGTTACTCTGTGAGGGATTTCCAATGAATGAAGAAATGGAGGAATAGCACACAAAGTAATCTAGTTTGTTGTGAAGTGTTGCATAGTGAAGATTTAAAGCCCCGCTCACTTTGGGCTGCAGCACCTTCCGGAAGAGGGACTGATCAAGTGTTTCAATCAACCCATCGTGTAACACTGCAGCACTGTGAAACACTCCTTTGATTGGACAAGAGGAGAATCTTTGTTCAGTCTTTGAGATCGCATCCACTACCTGCATCGACACAGAAACGTCACATTGCACATTCATGATTGCCACCCCATATCTTCTCTGGAGGAGTTCCATTTCAAACTGCATTTCATCAGTCAGAGCACTTCTGGACAGTGTTACAATACAACCTCCACCATTATGGGCAATGAACTTTACTGTTTCAAGTCCCAAACCAGAGAGCCCTCCAGTTACCATATAAACACAGCTTTGTTTGAAGAGATGTCGAGGCTTTGTAAGCAAAGAGATATCAGACACTAGACAATCAGATTCTCTGTGATGTAGAACAAGTTGTTGCACTGTCCTTGTTGTGAAGTAGGACTCAGCGTCTGCATTGCTCCGTGGCTCTTTTGTGCTTGATAATCGGAAGGTCTCCATTTTCAAAGGTAGAGATGCTGTATCAAAGCCTAATGATATTAGCCAATTAGAGATGTTCCTGTTTTGTACTTGCAGATTGGCTCTCTGGAGAACATCAGCCACCTCAAGTGTATGTACATGCATGTGTTCACTCTTCAATGCAGCAATGTTTGCTGAGAGTGAGGATGGCGTGTGATTGCTACATACAAAAATAAAGTGTTTATCATGACCACCACTGCCAAAAAGCCCCGGCCAAGAGTGTTCAAACGGAGGGAGAAAAACAAAAGCATGACCCTGATCAAAATGTAGAGGTTGTCCTGGCATTGAGGAAACATTCCAGCCTGACCTGTTTGCTGTCAGAGCCAAAACCTTCATTAGAGCAGATGCTGAGCTGGAGGAGACAATGACCAGCTTCCTGTGTTGTGGTTTTATCTTAGACAGCATGCTCTGCAGGATCTCCCATGCAAGTATGAAGTAAGACACACATGGAGTCTTTTTCAGAAATGGGAGTCTCTTCGTACTGTAGCACACGGCTGCAGGAATTATGATCTTTGCAGTGGCAGCAACTGGATAACATGAAGCAATGTGATCTCCCACTTTAAGATTAGAAACATCTTTCCCAACAGCTGTGACAATGCCGTTAAAATCTAAAGAGAGAAGCTTGTGATTCTGTGACGTATGCTTACTCCAATACACCGTCTTGCCGAAATTCAAGTGTGAAGTGGTGACAGGAAAGTAATCCGATGAATGCAGGCATACATTGGTGAGCTGAATCTCAACTGACTTTTCTTGGACTGGATTTATATTTGTGTCACAGGGGATGGCAGACAAGTGATTCATTCTGTATGGATCAGTTGTCTGTACAACAAAGTTGCTCACAAACACTGAGTGAAAATCATCATCACGTAAAGCCTTGTCCCTCAGGGGCGTTTGCGCTATTCTTGATGTTGATGCTTGCCCTTTGTTGATCATGACCTCATGTTGTTTGCAGGTGTTTATTACATGGACCAGCGTTTGAATGTCTTCACTGGTCACAGAAGCAAGGTCAATTAGGTGAAAAGAGAGACCTACCATCTCTGCTGCACAAGCCCTCGTCATACCAGACAGCACAAAACCGGGATTCACATGGTCCAGAGTTGTTTCTGTTGATCTGTAGGTTATGGCGTGGACAGTGCAAGAGCGTTTGCTCTCTTTCAAGGCCAAAACAATCTGTCGAAAAAGCTCACAGCAAGTCACCAAGCGGTCCAGCATCTTCTCCGATGACAAGTGACTAATGTCCTCAACACCCCAAACGAAGACAATATTCTCCAAATCCACATTGGTGTTAAGTGAGCAGGAAACTAATTTTCGAACTTGGTCTGCCGTCCAATGCTCTCTGCTCTCCACAAACGCTGACTCTGGGTGTATGTATGGCCTAAGTCCTTTTGCAATGCCAAGTTTGTCTTCAAAAACTATTGCTTTTATTTGGCAGTTTTGCGAGTCTCTCTTTTCAGGAATTGCAATTATTTCATTGTGGAAGAACAATGACTGAAGAACATCTGAGGAATTGCACAAAAATGAGATCCTCACCCCTTTAAGTTCAACCAGTACCTGACCCTCTGTGGTGGAAAAGCTACCACATACATCGAGGAAGTCCGAAGTCTCTTGAGTGGCTCGTAGGTACATGACCATGTTCTCTTGTAGTGGTCCTGATATGGCTATGCTGCCGATTGCTGAAGGGAATCCCTGTTTGGCTGTTAGCCGTCCGATAGCTACCACAGCAGTCATTTGCAAGAAATAGTCCAGTAACACAGGGTGAATGAAATAGTCATGAAGGTGTTTTAGAAGTTGATCTGGAACTTGAATTGCCGTCACAGCTTCCTTGAATTCATCACCAAAGTGCACATCATCAAGCTGTTTGAACACAGAGCCATACTCAAATCCTGCTTGAGAAAGAACTGAGTAAATCTCTTTTCTCTTCATAACCAATCTGCACCTTTGCAAAATCATGTCAAGACAAAGAGTTGGTTCTTCTAAAAGTGGCTGGCCGTCTGTACACCTGTATGTACCGGAGGCATGTGTTGCAGCAGAAGATTGTATTTTGAATGAAGCCACATTTTCTGCATGCTTCAGTGTCACTTTTAACTGATGGTAGTTTGAGTGTAGTGTTAACAGACTCTCAAAACTTACACTGAGCTGGAGCAGAGAAACAGGTTTCTTTGGCCTTAAACTTGCAATGACTGATGCATAAGCTAGTTCAACATAAAACGCACCTGGTACAATGGGAACACCATTGTTTTTATGCTCCCAAAGATATGGTGTAGTATCTAGTGAGAAGTTGCATGTGTACTCTTTGTTACCCTGATTCATTTGGCATATGAGTGCATAGGGAGAAAAAGCATTTGATTCATCACCTTCCCTCACAGCTTCAAAGTTCAATTCTTTCTTTGTGTTCACAAACTGATAGACTGGAAAAGCTGTGGGCAATGTCTCACAACCCCTGTAGAGCTGATGCCAGTCCACATTAATGCCCAGTTCAAATAGTTTTGCCACAGTGGACAAGATTGTGTCATAATCTCTACCTGGCTGGACGGAGGAAAGAACTATGGCGTTATGTCCCACAGTCTCATGTATGTTCCTTTGGAGAGCCTGACGTGGTCCAATCTCCACAAAGACAACATTTCTCCTTGACTGATTGTCTTTAGTAACAGCACGCAGTGTCTGTTCAAATAAAACCGGGTCTCGGATGTTCCTTGCCCAGTACTTGCCTGTTGTAAAGTCACCATCTGAATAACTGCCTGCAGTCACTGTTGAAAACAGTTTGCACTCCTTGTTGTTGGCATTCAAATGGCCAATACTTTTCTCAATGTCATCTAGTATCGGATCCATCATATGGCTATGATATGCTGCTGGCACATCTAATTCATGGAGAAATATATTTTTCTCTGCAAACACAGTCCTCAGCCTCTGATGGAGGATATCTATAGCTTCTGCATCCCCTGACAGAGTGCAGGATTGAGGGCTGTTGAACGCTGCAACACAGATCTTTCCAGCAAAGTCTGGAAGGACTTTCAATACCTCTTGTACAGCCACATTACTAACCACAAGCATTTTCCCTCGTGACACCTTGCTCTGAAGACTACTGCGGTGGTGCAACACTGTAACGGCATCCTCAAGAGACAAGAGACCAGAACAGTGAGCAGCAGCAACTTCACCAACAGAGTGTCCAAGCATAGCATCGGGTTTGACACCCCAGTGCTTCAGGAGACTGGCAATGCCAACCTGAATCGCAAAAAGAAGAGGCTGGACAACATCTGGCTTACTGAAATCATCCTTATCATACTCACCAGCAAGCCACTGACTGATGCTGATTCTTTTATATCTCTGGAAGAGATTCTCAACTTCTCTGACCTTTTCTCTAAAAACAGGAACCTCTCTTACGAGCTGCTTGCACATACCCCTGTATGCAACTCCATTTCCACAAAACACAAAGATCACACGAATGTCAGACCTTATTGACTCAAACTTTGTTTTCAATGCAGGTGTTAACTGATTTTCTAAATCTGAGAGGGAAGACGTTGGGAAGACCTTCCGATATTTATGTCTAGCATGACTCCTTCTGCATGCTGAAGTGTGTAACAGTGCCTGTAAATCAGCTGTTTGATTGCTGCAAAGCCTCTGGTGGGTGTCATTGATGGATAGAATAAATGATTTCTCAGAGGCTGCAGATATTACAAAGAGTTTTGGACAGCCTGTTGGGATCTGTGTGGGAATGTTGGTCTGATTATATTCTTTTACAATCACGTGTGCATTTGTGCCTCCAAACCCGAAGCTGTTGATCCCAGCTAACCTTTCTAACAACCCATTTGTCTCCCATTTTTCGGCTTTAACAGGAATACTTATACCTAGAGCTTTTACATCTATGCTGGCACTATCTTCTGAGTAAAAAACAGAGGGAACAATGGTTGCATGCTTCATCATTAAGAGTACCTTAATGAGTCCAGCCACTCCAGCAGCAGACTCTGTATGTCCAATGTTGCCCTTCACAGAGCCAATCTGCAGTGTCGCTGAACCGGGAGGTTTGGCTTTAACAATGACGTTCGAGATGCTTCCTGCCTCTGTTGGATCACCAATCAGGGTTCCAGTCCCATGTGCCTCTATGTATTGGACATTTATAAGGTTAGACTCTGAGTAGACTCTTCGCAGGAGCTCCTCTTGTTGTGTCATGGACGGTTTGGTGATAGGAGTGACTGAGTGTCCATCTTGGTTGACGGCTGTTTTGCTGATGATACCCCATACTTTGTTGCAGTCTTTTATGGCCTTTGAATAGAAAGTCACACTGTCAGACACTGTATGTAATGTAATCATGACGTGAAATGACTGTCAAAAAATAAACACAATACTTGCTTACTTCTTTCAGGGGCTTCAAGAGAACAACACCGCAGCCTTCTCCTCTGCCATAGCCATCTGCTCTGCTCGAGAAAGGTTTGCTGAACCCCTGAGGTGAGATCATCTTCGCCTTGCTGAGAGCAACAAACACTCTTGGCTCTATTATACAGCTGACACCTCCACACAGAGCCATCTCACAGTCTCCTGGTTGAAAAAAAAAGTGAAATCAAAGGCGGATGTCTTGATTAACTGGCTTTTAGGAATCATATTTGTAGGGAAAAGAGAACCAAATACCTTGCTTTAAAGCTTGGCAGGCTAAATGCAAAGCCACCAAAGATGAAGAGCAAGCACTGTCAATTGCAAAAGAAGGCCCAGTGAGATTGAAGGTAAAAGAAATTCTGTTGGCAGCCACACTCATGGCTGTCCCAGTGCCATTGTAGTGGGTTATTGTAGTGGAGCTGTTACTTTGGAGCATCTCGTAATCCCTGTTCATTAGACCTGCAACACGATTATAGAAGCAGTGTTACAATTTGTCTATGAAATTGGGGATGAAGTGTGTCATAAAACAATGGTGGTCACCTATGTAGACTCCAGTTCTGCTTCCGCTGATGCTTTCCATGGAGATTCCTGCATCTTCTAATGCCCTGTACGTGCACTGCAGAAGGAGTTTCTGCTGTGGGTCCATGAAATCAGCTTCTGCTTCACTAATGCCAAAAAACTTGTGATCAAACTCATTAAACCTAAAATATAAAAACAGAAGATCAATCATAATTGAAACATCTCTCAAGAGAATCATGGACTGAATCTAAATGACGCTTACCCTTCTATAAGAGCTGCTTTGGTCGTCTGTGTTTTTCCGGGTTTGTTATCATCAGCATCATACCAAAAGTTGGTGTCAAACCTCTCTGCTGGAATATCCACAACGCAGTTCTTTCCCTCCAACAGAATACTCCAGAAACTGTCCAACCCCTCACCTGAAATAAAATACCTAATAATAAATTATCTTAGGACAACTGGAAAAACTCAAACAATGCTTTAGTCATACCTCCAGGGAAGTTGCATCCAATCCCAATAACAGCTATGTCATCCACCGCGTCCTCCATGGTTCCCTTGAGATAACAGTAAAGCTGCTTTGGAGACTTGGTTGCTTTATTCTAAAAGCCAAAGTGAGACTTCAAACTACTCCATAGTGAAGCTTAATGTTCAGCCCGGGTTGCTGTCTTAGTTAGAACTAATGTTTCTGTACCTCCCAGTCTTTATAAACATTGTGCCAGGCATCAATGAGAAGAGACAAGAGGACACAACAATGGTCTGGCTTGTTGGCCTCATCTGGAACTAAATACACTAATTATAGGTCGAGATCACTCAAAGGCAGCAGTAAATAAGCTTTTGTTCCCATACAAGGCATCTGATTATCACTGTCAGGCGTCCTCTGACTGGTCAACTTGATTCCAACCTGTGGAGTAGAGAAAGTAAGGACATACTATACTAAGTGGGGAACTGAGTGGCTAAAGCTGATTTTAATTGATTTGTACATAGAGTATATATGAATTTTACTCTCTTTTGACCGTTTTGGTTTTAAGGACCACAACATCCCTCTGTCATCAACCTTGTTTCCAGCAGTAACAGGTAGCTCTTTTAAGCTAGAAAGCTCTAATAACTTATATATGTGCAGCAGACTGATATTCCACTCGACTTAGCAAAGTGATTATTGGACTCCTCGTTCATCAGGTGGCCAAAAGCACAACCCCAAATGATGGCCATAAATGACATAAATTCATGCAACCTTCAAGTTTCATTTGAGTCGTGCACCGTGCGAGACATTCATAGGTAAGAGTAACCTTTATTTCAGCTTCAAGATGAACAATCAGAAGCACAAAGCCAATCCTTTTACACACTTACAGTTTATATACACATTTCCCCTCATTTATCAATTACAGGTGAGCTTAGAATAGGACGTGGGGGGCCTATAACTAATTTTCAGAAAATAAGAGGACACACCTTTGGGCACTTAAATAAATAACACACAAAATGATAGCATAGGGTAGATACAACTGAGAGACATCATTCAGAGACAAAAACTCAACAATGAACAGCGGTATCACCACCACCTTGCTACAGCTGAATGATACATTGAAGTACTTTAAGGTCCTACGGTGTTCACCAGTCTGTACAAAGTTAAAATGACACATCTGACCTGAATTAAACACAATCGTTGTCAAATTCATTTGTTTTGTGACCAAATATGACTCTGATGTATAAAACTACGACAGAAGCCATTTCTCTTGAGAGTAGAAGTTCTCGTAAAACCCCAAACATCTCTGTTAACTGAAGTCAAACTTGAGGAGAACAAATATTTATTTGAATCCGATTAAACTGTGAAGTGCTTTAAAAATCGCTATGAAACCAAAAGTCATCTCTGCGGGAAATGCTGGACAATTCAAGATCAAATAAAAATGTATATAAAGGGGGTGACAGTGATTTCAGTGTCATCTTCACATTGATAATAAGAGGAATACAAAAAGAAATGCAATACAAGGCCTCCAAAAGGCCTGTGCACCAATTGCACAGCTTCATATATTTATATGTATATACATGATACAAGAGTCTAAAAGATCTACTGAGGTATCTAGTGGTCCAGTGATTTTCCCTCGAGCACCATCTGGATCTCTTTGGCGTCCAGAGTTTCATATCTTAGCAGGGCGTCGGCTAGCGTCTTGTGCTCCTTACTGTAAGTCTTCAGGATTTTTTTAGCACGTTCATACGAGTCCTGGGAGAGAGAGAGAGTGAGTGATTAATCAGAAACAGACACAGAAAGATGTGATCAGTTATCTTTGAATTTTGGATGCGGGAACGCTCACCTTCAGTAAAACTCTGACTTCCTGTTCGATGGCAGCTTGCGTCTCGGGGCTCTGCTTGGTAATGTCACCGTAGGTCATGACACCGAGCTGCAACCAAACACAAATGACATCCTTTGGTTGGACGAACAAGAGACTTCTCATGCATTAGCTACTTATTATGAGCTTCATTGTCTTAGGTGTAATTATATGTTAGAGGTCAGCAGTGTTCCAGTCTCTTTGGAGACATGCTGAAATCAAATGTTATGATGTACGTATCTTTAACTGTACCTTGTCGCTCATGCCGAACCTGGTCACCATCATTTTTGCTATTTTGGTTGCTCCATCGAAGTCGCTGGATGCTCCTAAAACGCACAACAGCAGGAGAAAAGCAACTAAACCATACATTCAGTCAACAGCACCAGACATGCACTATAATATTTTACTTCAAGTACTTTAGAGTGTCTAAGCATCAAGTAAATCAAGCTCACCAGTGGTGATGTATTCATCTCCAAAGATGAGCTCCTCTGCTACTCGACCGCCCATACTGACATCCATCTGAGCCAGCAGCTGAGCTCTCGTCTCGCTCCAGCGGTCATTCTCTGGGAGCAGGGACACCTTGAGGACAAAGAGCAGGGCTGTGATGATCAGCTCCAGTTCAGTTTTAAGTGAAAGTAACACAAACGATGCTGGTGAGGAGATACAATATTAAAAAGAAAGCTCACGTGTCCAAGAGTTGGTCCTCGAGGCATGATGGTGGCCTTATTGATGGGCATTGCATCTTTGGTGAAATAGGCAACGATGGCATGGCCGGACTCGTGGTAGGCGGTGATGGTTTTGTTCTTCTTGTCGATTTCAACACTCCTCCTCTCCGGGCCTGGTGAGAAAAAGGACATTCTCGTTAACATTCTTCCTGTGCCGAGGTAATCCGTCTCATGTGATGTGAGGGATGCAGAGCGGATCGAAACACTGTGTGCAATCACCCATGAGGATCTTGTCCTTAGCGAATTCCAGATCCTTCATTGTGACCATCTCTTTCCCGTCCACGGCTGCCTTCAGGGCTGCCTGGTTGACCAGGTTCTCCAGTTCCGCCCCAGAAAATCCAACCGTGCCCCGGGCAATAATCTCCGCATCCACGGCTGTAACACAATAGAAAAGGCCTTCTTTATAAGAGGCGATCAAAAGACAATGGTGTCCTTTACAGAAACTGCAAACAAACGCATTCTCACAGGCGTACAGCTAACGAGAGCGCATAAGTTGCCCAGTAGAAATTGTTTCTGACATTTTAACAAAAGTATAAATTAAAATAGGAAACACATCCTCCCGCATGAGACACCAAACGTACCAGGGTCCACTTTGATCTTGGAGAGGTACCAGTTGAGAATTTCAGTGCGTCCTTTCACATCTGGACGAGGGACCGTGACCTGCATGTCAAACCTTCCTGGTCTTACCAGAGCGCTGAAAAGTATTAACAGAGTAGCATTAATTCATCTTCACAGTACACGGATTGTTTATTTCTGTTAAATGAATTTATAGCTGTAAAACACAGACAACGTGAAACAACCAGGTATGTTCCTGTATGTTCCTGTAAGTTTTCATCAAATACGATGAGTGTCAAGTCTTTGAATTCACTGTTCAAAGAGCACATTTTGATGCATCTCCCATGATGATCTGTACACATAAACACCCTGCATGACATTACATTGTTACGTCTCAGTTTAGTTCATATTAAACAAGTCGGCTGTTAATTTATTTCCGGGTGTTTGTTGTTGTTATTCGTGTACATGAACTGGTTCAATTCCAAAGGTAATATGGAAACTAGGACAAGGCCACGAGAATAAAACAGCCCAAAGACCTCTGTGAGAGGACAAAGGTTACAGAGCGGGAAGTAAAAATCTGGAACAGGTTTGTATACATTAACTATACGTGCAGACTGTATAGATTGACCTTATTTAACACAGGGTTATTCTGTTTAAAGGAGCACATGAAAGCTTTGGTTAAAAAAAATAAATAAAATGCAAATATGTGTTGGAAATGTAAACATACTTGTCCAAAGCCTCTGCAAAGTTTGTAGCACCAACAACGATAACACCTTCATTTGGTTTAAACCTGTAAAACAGCAAAACGTGAACAGGAAGTTCTTCACAGCAGCAGTTTATTCACATGTTGCACTTAGAAAAGTCAGAAAACCGACCCGTCCATTTCAGCCAGCAGCTGGTTGATTGTCTGTCTGGAATATGGATGCATAGGAGACTCGATCCTCTTTCCACCAACGCTGTCCAGCTCATCGATGAAGATGACGCAGGGAGCGTTCGCTTTTGCCTCTTCTGCAAACCACAAAAATGTCAACATTAGCGTCATTTGGTTACACCCTCAACTAGTTGCTCACAGTTTCTCACATTCAGCAAACTTACTGAAGAGGTTCCTGATTCGGCTCGCACCGACACCCACAAACATCTCGTCGAACTCCGATCCGGACGCGTAGTAGAAAGGCACGTCGGCCTCTCCAGCCACTGCCCGCGCTAACAGAGTCTTTCCTGTGCCTGGTGGACCAATGAGGAGGATCCCTGAGAGGAAAACAGAGGAAACTAATCATGCTAAAATACCAAAAAAGTTGAAGATAAGATCCACTGGAAAATTTGGAAGAAGGAAATAAAACATGTTGAGAAAATATAAACACCTTTAGGCAGTTTTCCGCCGAGCACAGTGAACTTCTGGGGATTCTTGAGAAACTCGACAACATCTTGTAATTCGTTCTTCGCCTCCTCGACTCCTTTGACGTGCTCGAATGTCACATTTTTCATCTGGATGGGGTCGACTGCCGAGTCAAGACCGGATGTGGTGCGGAACCTCACTGTGGAAATCACAAAACAGCCGGTTCAGTCCAGTAACGACGGACAGTCATCTGTATAAAACAGTGTCTCACAATGAGAGACAATATGACTGCTGCTTACAATATGCTTGCTGTAGCAAATACAGAGTTAATAGATATTTAAGTATCACTAATCAGCAGTGTGCAGCAGTCAAACTCTATATGCACACCATGGGAGACAAAGAAGCCACTTTATATACACATTAAAACACATATTTCATCAGTTTAACCTTTCCTCATTTACAGTGTGCATGTAGGGCCGAGTATGATTCACAAGCACAGGAAAGAATAAAAACTGAAACAAACCAGCATCAGAAAAGGAGCCTTTACCCGAGAGAAACGGGGTTCTCGACAAGCCGTAAATACCAAGCAGGAGGAGGACCAGCAGGATCAACCTGGTTCTCCTCAGCGAGTCTGTCAAAAAAAAAACAGAGCAGGTACGAAGGTTAGTAACACTTCGTCCTGTGAATCATGGGATCTCTCTGGGTTTTTAACTCAGCACTGCCACCCAAAGAAAACCTGATGCAACTGTACGCAATGCCGACTACCGCACACATGCCTTGTGTTCTCTGAGTGAAGGCCTGAGACCTCATGAAGCCCTCAGTGAAGCCCGTCTTGAAAGCCTCCTGCTGGTTGTCTGGGAGGTTCTTTTGTTTCAACAGTTGGTCCAGTGATTGCGCCTCTGGTCCCTTTTCCCTCTGAAGCAATCCCTGTGATGGAAACAGAGGGAGAGTTTTCACTTCTTTTATGTGCACATCATACATAGTTCCTGTTAATCCTTCTATTGACACAGTATAGAAACTTCTGGAAGCGTGCAGCGACGTGCTGACCTTCATGAAGGCTGGTGTGTAGGGCTCAGACTCCACTGGACCGTCATAACCAGACTCCATTCGTCTGGCTTTTGTTCTAAGAGTCTTGAAACCCCGAGTCTGGACCCATACTAAACAGAGACACACAGAGATAAACATGAAACTCTAAATGCCAGGCTGCACACACACACAGACGCAGCAGGTGTTCAAAGCCAGTTTCTTACCAGGCAGGAATTGTAGCTCTGAGCAAACGTCTTTTAGAGGACTGTGATACTGTCTGTGGAATATTGGGGAGCCAAATACCCCCAACCTTCTGTGTGAAAACCCTGTCAGACGAAAAGGTGCAAACGCTTAGTTTAACTTTACATCAACAAATATGTAAAATGTGTTACAACATATTGATCGGGTCAGCTTTGGGTCGTTTTCTTAGAAAACAGTAAAGTCGGATTGCCTTTCGGCTCGGCGGCCCGAGCTGCTCACCATGCTTGTTGTGGAAGAAGCTGTCTGCAGAAACGTGACTCGTCCTCCATGTCGACGGGACGGCGGGAGGTTCTTCGGGTCCCAGTGTAGGCAGTAACCTGCTGACCAGCTCATCCAGCTGACTCACACGGAGCTCTGACAGCCCGAGATCCCTCAGACTCACACTGGGCTGTGGAGGAAGGATGAGGACAGTGGGTTATCTACACCTGCGCATGGAGCTTAAGAAAACATGTCTTGATGCTTACATAGTTATTACTCTGTGTTTAAGAAGCTGTTGTTATAGACAGATGTGCATCCTACATTATTCACACTGCCTTGTTTCTTAGAGGAACATGTTGTATGAGCCATGAAAAGATTTCTTTATTATACAGTTAAGTCTTGCAAAGAGGATTCTCCCTCAGCTGCGACATCTTGTTCAGCATCATCCCCGGCGTCCGTCTCACCTCTTTCAGGTATGAACTGTGCTCTGGGACGAAGTCTCTGTGCAGCGTCTGGACCGAAGCTGTGGCTGAGTTCTTCAGAGAGTGGAGGGCGTTGATGAGCTGGCTGAGGGGCAGCATCATCTGACAGACACAGACAGAGGAGATGACACAAGGTGACAGGTCATATTTATTACATGCACTTCACTCTTGCTGGTGCTGAGGTGACTCCTCCCGGCAGGGCTGTGAGGTCAGTGTTATCCAACCTAACAGACAGCGGCGTGACCCTCACACGTCAGGCGTACGTGACTTATGTAACCTCGCCTCCTTGAATATGAACTTAGCACCCTTAATTTAGCTCTTCCCAGCCTCAAACTGCGTTAACTCATGCGTGAAACCGCACGTACACCGCGTGGGGAGTCCCCGCTTCGAGATATATCCTTACTACGACAACGTGACGTAGACATCGGCCGATCAGGACGAGTGTGCCGTTAAGCATGCTAACATTAGCCGAGCTAAGTTGTCATTGACGTGACATAAACAACGTCAGGCAGAGCCTCTTGTTGCTATAGCTCCCATAACTGTCATTCCTAGGCAACGGTAACCTTCTAACTAACGGACGGTTAACGCTAAAGTGTGAGAAGAGCACGTTAGGGAGCTTAATCAGACAAAAATCTGCTAACCGGTCGGCTTACCTGCTGCGGCTGAAGCGACGTTGACAGTGAAAACATTTTCTGCCGGATCATAAAGTCAAAATAAGAATATGAAGGGTCGATGTACGAGGAGAGGAGAGGCCCTCTGTGTGACTTCTATGAGCTGATTCCTCCCGGGAGCTGTGTCCTTTTTGTTTCCCTCGTTACACAAGTTTCAGCAGCTTAGCTTTAAACGGCAAATGGACTCTCCGGCATCCGAGGAGGTCAACTGGACTACAAAATGACGTCAGAGTCCAATTGCTACCGGGTGCAGCTTGCATCAGTATGTCACGCGAGGAGGGCAAACCGACGTCAATGGACTACAAAATGACGTACATCGCACGGGAATTAGCATTTATAATAAGCATTTTTCTTTTATATTAAAATCAGATAGAAATGCTTTTAAACATTTATTAAAAAATATAACTTTATTTAAAATGTCGCTTAATGTGTATTTCGGCATCTGACAATAAAATGGACTACAAAATGACGCCAGGGACGAATTACTACCGGTTGCAGCTTGCGTTAGTAAGTCACGCGAGGAACGCAAACTGCTTTTTAAAATTATAATCAGCTTAAAAACTTTTTAATCACTAAATAAATGAAACTTTGTTTAAAATTAATTAATGCGTCTTGCTGGAAAAATAAACCGTCATTACACAAGCCTTACATTAGTTCTCGCGTCTGTTCGTGACTGCCTGATCAAAATGTAGCATATAGAAAATGTGAATCTCGTTTCATTAGCTTATCTTAGCTATTTTTTGACTAAGAATAACATACTCGACGGTTTCGCAGCTGAATTAAATAACTAACACTTAAACACAGCACTCTTTGAGAACGATTCACGCTTTACACACAGGCAGTTACAGGGACAGCTATACGAAACGGACTCTGGAGGAGCGGAATTCAAAAATTCAAAACAAACCGGAGGATTGTCGTTTCATCATGTGGGTGTTCAGCTGCCTTTTGACAGACACAACGCAGCTCCTCGCTTGAAAACTAGTAAATAAACATGGACGCGGACGAAAAGCACGACTCGGCAACACACGACAAACATGTCGACGCTCCCAAACCGCCTTCCATCGAGGATTTCGTCGTTTTGAAGCCGATCAGCCGCGGCGCCTTCGGGAAGGTTTACCTCGCACGGAAGAAGTGCAATGCGCGATTATATGCCATTAAGGTGAGTTTAGCTTAACCTATGACACATTTGAATCAATAAATGACACATTTTATCTAAAAAAAAAAACGTTTATTTCTTCTGTAGGTGATGAAGAAAGCAGACATGGTGGATAAAAACATGACAGGCCAGATGAAGGCAGAGAGAGATGCACTTGCTTTGAGCAAAAGCCCCTTCGTGGTTCACCTGTTTTACTCGCTCCAGACGGCCACCAAGATCTACCTGGTAACATTTATCCACAAATAAAGGAAGCATTTATGGAAATAACATACACAGCTGTTGTTAAATCTTTATTTTCATGTTGCCTACAGGTGATGGAGTACCTCATCGGTGGAGATGTCAAATCTCTGCTTCACATCTTTGGATATTTTGACCAGGATATGTCTGTAAAATATATCTCAGAGGTCGCACTTGCTTTGGACTACCTCCATCGTCATGGTATAATCCACAGGTACTTCCATACTGTTTCTTTAGGTGTCGTTAAATGTCTATAACGCTGATTGTGTGACATGGCATTTACCCGAATTCTGACTTTTTAGGGACTTGAAGCCGGACAACATGCTTATATCCAATGAAGGTCACATCAAATTAACAGATTTTGGCCTTTCTAAAGTCAAGCTTGACAGAGGTATGGAGTCCCACCTTGTCATTGAACAAACATGACCATCACCACTACTTCTGTAGTAATATTTCCTTCGTTTTTATCTGTTCTCTCTGTCAGAGCTGAGTCTCATGGATATCCTGACGACTCCTTCCTTGGCTAAACCAAAAAAAGATTACTTCCGCACCCCGGGTCAAGTCCTCTCCTTAATCACCTCCCTTGGATTTGTGAGTGACTTAATTTAATTTCACACAGAGAGATGTCCTATCTGCATGCTTCATGCAGACATGTTGTGTAACGATCCTTCTCTTGTTCGTGTCAAACCCAGAATACACCTGCAGCAGAGGGCAAGCGTCACTGCAGTGCCTCAGCTGTATCCAGTCCCATGTGCTGTAGCAAAAAGAAACAGAAGAACAACTCTCTCGGTTCTCCCTTGATGAAGAAAGATCAGCTGAACTCGCCGACTCGCTTCCCCTGGAAAATGGGTAATCTGTTTCATTCATTAACATAGTGGAATGACTGGCTATGCAGGATCTGTTTAGGCTGGTGTATTGTACTGCTTCCTGGTCAGACCTTGTCAGATACATTAACTCTGGTGGTTTTTCTGTGTTGTCACTGCAGGACCTAACGCCATTATGTTTAGTCCTCATAACTTGGCTAAAAATCTGACTCCCACTCTGCTGAAGTCCAGGAAGAGGTTTGAGACGATGAGTGCAGGCAGCACCACGGATACTGAAGGTGGCATCAGTCCACTGTGGGAGTGTGAGGAGGTCAGTGATTGTAAATTGTACAATTTATGATTTATTAAAGGGGGGCTCTATTTATAGAATCCCATCCATCCATCCCAGAATGGACAAACTGGCATCAAGTAACTTAATGTAATGGATCTGTGATGTGGTTTAAAATATTTGGATTGGACTTTCTTCTTCAGTTCTCCTGTCCTGTTCATTCTTTGCTGTGACAATTTCTTTCTCTCCTTCAGAAAGAAAATGAACACACCAATGAACAGACGGGGAGAGGAGAGTCCAAAGGGCCCGAGCAGGACTGTGCGCCCACAAAACCGGACAATGCCAAGGCGACCAGCAATCTGATCTCAAACAAGTCGAATTCAGATCACGTGACTGAAAATAAACCTCACGCCAACAAAGCAGGGACTATTTCCGCAGCTCGGGATGATTCTTGTGTGACCGCCTCAGCTGTAAAGAGAACGTTTTCTGACGTTGAGACAAGTCCAGAGCAATTCGAGATCCAAGCCAAGAAGAGTAATGCGCACTACAAGAGATGCTTCGAGATTCCAGAGGGGGCTGCACGGTTTCACACTGGGCTGACTGGAGTATTCTCCGGCATCCAAATAGGCGACTTCATGGCCTCCACAGAGGGGATTGGGCTTGACGGAGGCCGCGCCCCTATGCGCTCCAGTCCCATCGCTGTGGCCAAGAGTCTGTTTTGTGAACTGGAAGAGCCGACGGAGGACGTGTTTGATGATGGAGCCAAAGACTTGTTGCATTCAAGTCTCACATCACCGCTCACTGGGGACAGTGACATTTGCAGGAGCTTGAGTCTCGACTCTGATGGGTCCATGCATGAAACGTCTCTCACCATCGACAGCCGTGCATCTGTCAAGCCTTCCAAAAACAGGAATTCAGCGTCATCTGAGGAGCAAGAGGGAAATAAAGACTCATCCATCAATGAATCACTACAGACTCCATCTGCCGCTACCACAGAGACGCCAAAACTTGGAAACTTTGGCCGGAGAAGCGAATCTCAGTGTTCCTTCCTGAACCGGCTCCCTGATCTGGCTTGCGGTGGCGTCGCACAGTCCCCCTCGTTCCTCAAGCCACGAAATGTCGTAGCGTTCCGTAGCTACTGTAGCTCCATTAACCGCTCCAACATGTCGGGCGTGTCGCGACTCAGCATCGGGTCTGTCGAGGCTATGGATCTGTCCACGGCAGCCTCTGCGTCCGGCACTGCGACACCAGTGCAGAGAAGGGCCAGCTCCAACAGCTCTCTCTATCGGGTAAGGACACAATTCAAATTTTATTCTTCTGAAAGTGAGCCACAGAGTTTTGCATTGGTCCTCCATTCGTAGAACGAAATCTGAAATCAAGATGTTCTTGGTCCCCAGCTGATGAATCATCATGATATTAATGATACACTGATGCTTTCCTGTGAAATGTTTGCAAGCGTTCGCATGAGGTTTGGTAGACATTAATTAACTTTGCTGATGTCTTCTGATCTTTTGTCCTTTACTTTGGATTGTGTCCGGATATCTGCAAACATTATACTGTCCAAACAGCAGCATGTTACCGCAGACACTGTGAGTCTGTTAGCGTCTAATAATAGCACCTCGCTTGCCACTGTGCCTAAAAACAGCCTCACAGAGCCGCTAGCAAGGTCGTAGACTTGTAGTGTTGTTTTTATTCTGTGCACAGAAGTTCTCACAAGTTTAAACATCTGCCTTTGTGAGGCTTGGAATATTTGACCTTTTTCCAAAAAACTCAGTGACTCAGTGATATTTCTTCAGGGCGTAGCTGGTGGTGTATCAAATTCCATCTTAATTAACGTAAACACATTTCATTTCCTCCTCGCATCAGACTCCTCAGCCCATGTCGACGTCTCATACTCCCTTCAGGACTCCGAAGAGTGTCAGACGGGGTGCGCTGCCTGTTGAAGGTGCACCCATTTTAGGAACTCCTGACTATTTGGCTCCGGAGCTTCTTTTGGGAAAACCACATGGTAAGATAAGGAAATCCAAAATTCCAAGTACCAAATAAAACAGCCCGACAGCCATGTGGTATTTACTGTATATTCTGTAGTCCTGTAGTGACAGGCATTCTCTTTAAGTTTCAGGAAGTTGTCAGTACGGTAAGTCTTTAACGATCTTGCTTTGTTTGCAAGCGAGCTTGCATGACCACCCAGCCTGCTAATGGAGATGAGCTGATTCTTACCCCCCTTGTTCTCCTCTCCTCCCCTCTGGTTTCTGTCTCTGCCCCTTCGGTTGGTGAATAAACTGTGTGGGCCTGATCAGAGAGAAGGGGACGGCATTTTTTAAAATGTGTGATTACAAAAACGAGGATTGTCTCCTAACATTAAACTAACACAACGTTGACAGGCGGGGGGGATCAGATTTGTTGAGGCTGACGTGCTTCAAAGGGGGTTTCCTCTCAAAATTTGCTCTCAAAATCTGCAGATTCTGGGTACCGCTGACACACGTCGATGTGTTGTGGCACTCGCTTTATTTCTGACATTCAGCAACTGACGTGCAAAGTGTGATTTAATAATATCCCATTGATCTGACATGCTCCATTATCCATTCAAATGTGAACATGCCAAAGGCGATATTCCCTGTCAGTTGCACAATGTAGCATGATCGGTGCTGTTTGGAGTCCTGAGCAGCTGGTCTGTGATACTTTGTGGCAGCACTTATTCATTGTTTAAGTGTTTCTCTCACCTCAATAAAAGAGGTTGTGATAATTGTCATTTTAAATCCCATTAACATGAATTATTGCTGTACGTTCCCAATGATTCTCTTCAGTAATCGAGTGCGAATGTGAGGAAGTTCAATCCCAGAATCCCTCCGTCCTCACTCTAACTCAGCTTTACCGCCACCGCAGTACGATTAGTGCACACTCTAACAGGAAGCTGTAGTTTGAAGCCAGCGGTGGTCTGAAATGTCTTGACGTGACTTTTCTTTGCCTCCCCGTCGTCCAGACTTCATGGTGGATTGGTGGGCGCTAGGCGTCTGTCTCTTCGAGTTCCTCACAGGCGTGCCGCCTTTCAATGACGAGACGCCTCAGCTGGTCTTCCAGAATATCCTCAACAGAGGTGAGCAGCCAGACCTAATCTACTAAATATGTAATTGACAAATGAATTGATGTATACCACGCTACCGTCTGTAGATATTCCCTGGCCCGAGGAAGAGGAGGAACTGTCGGCAAACTCAAGAAACGCGATTGAAATCCTCCTGACGATGGACATGACAAAACGAGCTGGTTTAAAGGGTGAGAACCATTTTCAAATTAAATTTTTCAAACTTTAAATCATCATTGGGTCTTCATATATTTTTCACATCTGATCCATCTGCCAATAACACTGACTGCATAAAGAATGGACAGTGCATGCGAGGCCAAAACCGTTTTTGTACCAGGCTGTAAACATGTTTATTTCTGCTGTGAAGTCATTTTAACATGGGGACTTATGGAGACCGACCGTTCTGTAGCCAGCCCCAAGTGGACGTTTGAGGAAGTAATGTCAAAGATTTGTTTAGAAGCACGGCAAATCTATCTGACAAATATTTGGATGTGTATGAGAACGTAATCGGAGAATTATCAAAATAAAATTTAAATATTGGCCTTCGTTTCGATGCTCGTTGTAAATAGATTTTGTAGTAGTAGTAATTGTAGTACAGGTGTTTACATTTAAATGGGAGGTGCATGCTGATCACTGTTTGAACATCCTCCAGAACTCAAATGTCACCCCCTGTTTGAGGGCCTGGACTGGGAAAACCTGCAGAACCAGCCGATGCCCTTCATACCTCAGCCAGAGGACGAAACCGACACCTCTTACTTTGAGGCGAGAAACAACGCTCAGCACATCGCCGTGTCCGGCTTCAGTCTATAGAGTTACAGCCGCTAACAGCTGGGAGTTTGATTACAGAGGCTGCCGATGAATCGTTTGATTTAATCGTGAAACGCTCCTAAAAATCAGATCCATAATACAAGAATAAAAAACACAGTATTGACGTGGACTGATTCTCTGTTAAAGGTTTTCTTTTTTTTTTATATTTTATGTGCAATCACTGGTCATAAGAGTCAGAAAGAAGCTTAATCTGTTGACTGTTCATGTTTTGTATGAAGTTAATGTCTTTTAAAAGTACTGCCACATTAAATACTCTCTTATTTCTACTGGCAAAGTACTATTTGCTACTTCTTTATCCTGTAATAGGTTTTGATTTGTGTTGTACAGTCAATACAAAATAACGGTATCTGAATTCATGTAAAGTTAACTTCCCGTACTGACACACCTTGTGTCTTTGCTGCACTGTTCATCATTGTAATGTTCCCCTGCCGGGTGGGCGGGCCTGCTGAATTTCTCTCTGAGGGGTACAAAGAAAAACTAATGCTATAATATATTCACAAATAATGTATTTTATATGTAAATCTTGTTAATAATGTGTCGTTTTAACGTGAGTAGGTTCAGGACTGTATCTGTGCTGTTTTTATGTAACTTGTATTGTCTGTTTGACGTGATATCTTCCACACTACGTCTTTTCTTTTAGATGAGTTCACTTTTCAAATTTTATCTTGTGCACTCGAAGAAAAAAGTGAAATACAAATAAAATCTGTTTGTAACATGTTGTAGTTTGTGTCTTTCCTTTTAAAACTTTAAAGGATAGTTCAATATTTTGGGGAATTATTTGCTTTCTTCACCACGAGTCCCACTTGCCGTGTCCGTTAAATATTAAGCTACAGCCGGTTAGCTGGCTACTTCAGCACAAACACTTGAAACAGCAAAGGTCTCATCATTTTTTGTTTTTCCTCTTTGCAAACAGCAAAATATAAAAACAAGAAGTTGTGGTTTCACAGGGTTACGTGCAGCATGTCCATGTACGTCTTCTCTTTCTCAGAGCTAACTGTCGACCAGCTGTAACACCAACAAACCCAAAGTAGCATCGATCTCAAATAACTAAAAAGAAATATTTGAAATAATCTGGACAAATTAAAATGCTTTATGAAAACTTTATTTGAGGCTTAGATTATCACATGCAGACACCACTCTATCCACAGGCAGAGAGGGTGAGAAAGCCTTGGTACATTTCAGTAGAAAGGTAAACTTATTATTTCTTTATTAAAACATAATGGCTCTGGAAAGATTAGTGCTATTGCAGATGCAAACCTACGTAAATATGATATAATATTCTATATTAACTATTAAATGGGAATGCAATTAAAATACTGCATTCTAATCTGATCTGTACAGCTATTTTTATACAATTTGTATAGATCTCAAACTGCTGTTGCAAACATCTCATGATTACTTATCAGTCACACAAATTCTTTCCACAATACTCATACAAACGTTACGTCAGCACACAATTAAAATGATACAATATAGAAAAAACGTGACCGCGTAAACAACACAGCGACAGTGACGCGTTAATAATCAGCCTCGTGGCTCGCTCGGTGTTATGATTAATGATTATTTGGTCCAGCGTTGGAACAGCTCTGCTACAATATGTGCGTGTTAGAAATCATAATGCCACCTAACAGTAATGAACGTACCTTATGATGTTGAGGCACTTCTTCTATATTTAAAAAAGAACAATGACAAAGCACTGAGGCCGATATGGACAGGCGGGAAGAGCCTCGTCTAAACTAAACACGACATGTAGCAGTCACTTTAAACACAAACCTCTTATACAGCTGAAATCCGGCCTGCCGTGCCGTCATTGTAACTGTTGCTAAAAGCAATAAATATCAACTTATTCTCAGAATTTAAAAGAATCTCACATGAATATATTAATACATTCAATCCTCCCTTCTAAACTATTACAGTTATTACATTTTTATTATAGCAGCATTGCCTGGGCAACTAATGAAAGTGAACCGGGAGAGGAAAACGTAGAACCACGTTAAGCTCAAAACAAAGTATCAGGCCCATTTTTTTTGTGCAACAAAGCCTTAAGTCGTGGAAATTATTGAGAAGCTATTGTACGTTGGTTTATGAACGCGCTGCCGACATCACAACAGTCCCCCCTTCTCAACACGAACCATTTCTTACAGAGAAAAACGTACAGTGGTATCTTGGTAAAGCTTGCCCCGCCAGCCCGTACATTCATGTTCCTATTTGATTCCACGTCCACAGTACAACACACACACACACACACACTCAGGAGACGCCGTCCTCACGCTCGGTACTCTAAGTTCCTTCCTTCATAGTGCAAAAGCAAATTACTCGGCTGGATGTTGAAGCACGCAGGTGGGAGGGGGAGTTGCAGCCATTAGCAGCCCAGACCAAAGACATTTAGGGGACTCGTCTTTATCGTCTACACCCGGGGGTGTTTGGACAGGTTCAGTTGATTCTTCTGTCAAAGAAGGAGAAAATTAAGGAGTTAAACTGGTTACTGCATTAAGATTACAGTAGATATGTTGATATTCTGGTGTAAAAGAATACCTTCTCCTCCTCTGCAGGTAAAGGCGAATGAGCCACTGTACCACAAATGGCCATATAACCGCGAAGGCCAGACTGGTCGGAGAAATGTCAAAAGGCCACCAGGATGGTCTCTAAGAATTCAAAAAATAAATAAATTATAACAGTAACAATCAGAGTTATTTACAATGAAAATGTGGCTCATCATATGTGGTCAAATAATCGTAGTTCCCACTGCTGAAAATCTTTTTTACCTGACTCCTCTTGTTCACGGCGGTCGATGGATAAGTTGGAGACAGAGCCATCGATCTCGCCTGACACAAATAAAAACAAGGGAAAAAAATCATAAACTGTCACCATAGAAGTGCAAACTCCTTATTGTCTATCCGTTAAACAATGAAATCCTAAAATGTCAAGCTCTTTCTTGTATTTTCCCTGACAAAACAACCAGCTGGACCACTTTCTGACACCATTCAGGACCATTGTTCATGTCATGTGACTGACCTGGCTCGCCGTGAGAGCCTCCAGGGTGTGCAGCCTCTCCAGGACGCTCTGCATGTCCTCCTGCAGTCTCGCCAACGCCACCACGATTTGTTCGTTCAGGCTCCCTCCGGGCGCCACCGCCCCTCCCCAGCGGTCCCCGTCCCCGTCTCCACTGCCATACATGGGTACCAGAGATCCAGAGCCGGGGCCTGGAGACTTGGAGCCTGAAAAAAACAGAGACATTATTTATATTTATGTCTTAAATTTGATCTAGAAACCCAAAGACATTCAGTTTACTATCATACATGACAAAAAAGCAGCAAATCCTCACATATCGAAATAGTTGCAGATTCTTTCTCAGACATATTGACCTCAAATGACAGAGTACAGGACCAAAGGTACAAAAAAAAAACATGTCAGGTGAGGGCTAAGATGTTTCAGGAGTCAGATTTCAAATGCCTCCTTCTAGTTACAATTCTGCCTTGCAGGTAAAAATAGACATCTGCCAGATGCAGATTTTGTTTAGACTGAAGCTCTGGAGTCGCTGTCTGCCCTCTTCAGACCACAAATTGGGGTATAAACGATGTGTAAGGACAGCCTTACCTCTTCCTCTTCTGACCAAAGAGCTGTCCGGCACGCCTGCATTCAGCCGTTGCCTCTGCGGCATCGTTCCACCGTTCTCGCCGTCCTCCCCTCCGCACCGGATGACCTGCGCTGTGCCGTGAACGTCCTCCTGGAGCTCCTGCGCTGCCTGCGGCTCCTCTAGAGGAGGCAGGACGTGGTTCTCCTCTTCGTCCAGGTCGTCCAGAGAGCGGTTATGCTCCGAGCTCTGGAGAGGAGAGGCACATTAAAATGAAATGAATCAATGACGAGCTAAAAGCTACAACCACAGTACTGAGGGAGAGGTTCTGAGTGGTTTCTTGCCTCTTCCTGGCCGAACTGGTCCACAGAATCACAGTAGACTTCGCTGTCCGAGTCACTGGCCAGGTGACTGGGGCTGGACACATCAACACTGGGATCTGGGATAAAAAGAGAACAGAGGTTTCAACATAACACTTATTTTAGTACATTAAAACTGCTCTGGGAGCAGCTGATGTGTAAAGTGTTGAGATTCAGTCTCTGCCATGGCTGAATGAAGCTTAGCAGATTAACTGATCACATGGAGCAGAGGGCGAGGCGAGTGCAGAGTCCTCGGTTATGAAACATCGTCAGACTCGTAAGTTTCTTACCTGTGTGGTGACCGTTGAGCAGACCATTGGGCTCGCCTACTGAACCATTCTGGGAGTCTTCGTTGTTCAGGGCAACCCTTGAATGACTCCCGTTAGTCAGATGGGTGACCCCATTGGCCACTTTACCGTTCGACAGGGGCGCTTTGTGCCTCCTGGCTGAAGCTTTCTTCTTTGGCTGAGAAGCTGCTGATTTCTTGTCTGAAAAAATAATAAACTGCATCAACTAAACGTTTTTTCTTACAATATTTTCTGCCCTTGTTTCTTGAGTTGTTTGTTACCTTTTCTGACCTCCCTTATCACTTCTTCTTCTTCTTCCTCCTCCTCTTCCTCCTCATCCTCCTCTTGTACCTCTTCCTCCGACATTTCCTTCGCTTCCTTTGCTTTGAGCCTGGCAGGACGAGTCTCCAGGGTGCCGTTCATTTCCATCGTTCTGATGATGCTCTTTGTGACGCTCTTCGACGGCGCTGAACCCAACATTGCGCCAAAGCCTGTGCAACAAAATGGAGTCACACAAATACCAAGAGACGACGCAACAAAGGATGAGCGACAAAGGAGACAAAGTTTGGATCTAATTCAACATGCATGACATGACTGCCAAAAGGCACTAAAAGCATCTGAACTACAACACCAGACACATACAGAACTAGCCAGCAGTATCAAATATATACACGGTGGTGTACTTGCCTTCCAGTTGCTTAGCAAACATTGTCAAACGGGCTGAGCGTCGGACAAGAGGCAAATTATAAAAAATGTTAAGCTCCACATGACAAGGTGTGTAACAGCAAGAGTTACACCTGGTGAGGAGAAAGCTGCGGTACCTGTGCTCAGGTCCGAGATCTGCGAGATCTTTTTCTTCTCCTCTATCAGCTCATAGAACGGGCCGAGGACACGCAGGAGCTCCTCCACTTCATCCGTCATGGGCATTCCCTCCAGGATCTACGCAAGCAAACGCAGAGACAAACAGTCAAACTGATGGTGTCTTACAAATTCAAGTGTTTTATCTTCTGTCAAAATAACTGGAGAAAACATACCAGCTTCATTTCATCAACATAGGCCACCATTGCTTCTTCTTTTGTCATGTCGCCAAGAGAATTCCACGCATCCCTGAATGAGGAAAGCCAGTTATTATATCACTTTATTTATTAAGTAAGAAGCAAAGGTTGCTCTGGAACTCCTCTGTGCTAGTTTCAGCTCTGTCAATAAGGTCAGTTTATTTTAGGTCAGCGTGTTCTCTGTTAGCTTTGGGCTCAGGGTGAGAAATTAACTTTTTAAGATGTGAAGCTACCGACAGATAAACGTACAAATACGCAGTAACAAATCATTACTTTGTATCTAGCAGTCACCTTCATGTGTTACAGCATTTGGGCGGTGGCTGGAGAGAAGTTCCCACCCTGTCTGGGTCAAAGGCTGACAGAAACTTAACCATTCGTTAGTAACAAGAGCTATCTGTAAGTGTTTCCCCCTTCAATGTAACAGGACCATGAAAAATCAACGGTCCAGCCTAGTGTGTAGGAGGTTACATTCCAAGTAGAGTCCAGAGATTACCTTACACAACCCGAGACTAAACAGAGGGGAGACGAGCAGAGAGAGTTTTTACCCTGTCTCACTTTGCACGGCGAGGTTAAAGTGTGCAAAAAAAAGCAACACGTTGAGCAACGTGCACAAGTCAAACACTGTTTCAGTGCTTTAGCTCGCCCTTGGAAGTAAAAGTATCCTTTTAAAGCGACAAATGTAACAACCGCAGAGTTAATATTTTCCCATAAATGACACGCCAGTGTAGGAAAAACACACTGATTGGCTGTGCATTTCTTTTTGTGTCGTTACCATTTTGCTTTGCCGACGGCGTCCCAGAAGCCAGGTCGGGGTATATTGCACACTCCCACAGTGGCTTGTTTATAGTAACTGTAGAACTTGAGCATCATGTCATTGGACGGCTGAAAGGGACCTGGAGGAAACAATACATTGATTATAAAAATATATATATACTGAAAATGTGCAAAAGTAGCAGTTTCTCTTGAAGGCACTGTGATGTTGTACTAAGTTGCAGACTGCTGGCACCGAGGCAAGAGTCTGTACACTGCTGGTTAAGTGGATTAGGACTTTTAAATCCAATGCAGACCAAGCTGTTGCAGTGTAGCTGACAGCAGGCTGTGCATAGATCAATTACAGAACATTTTACTACCATATGCAATATTATTTATATCATAGCCACTTTACTTTGAGTACTCATTTTGCACATCTGTATTGTCTGTTGTTTTGCCTGTTTGTTTCTTGTTTGTTGTATAATCTGAAGCCCTTTTTAATTTTCTTCTATAGTGTATATTACACATTTCCTGCTGCTGTTACAAGTGAATTTGATAAATAAATAATTTGCACAGGATTTGAATATGTACAGGACTCTGTGCTCTCTCTATAAAGGGCTTAAACTCTATACTAAAGACAGATGCAGAGCCGGCTCTTCTTGGTGATTTTTTTGGAGTCAAATGATCTGACTCCCTAAAAACAAACGAACTTCCCATCACTGCTGTGAGCCGGATTTAAGTTCACAGACCGGTGTGGTGGTTACTCACCATCCGGGGGCAAACTCTTGATCACTTTGACGGCGGCATCAAACCTCAGCTGGGTCAGACGCCTCTCGTCCTCCGCTGTAACACTCTCCACCTCCATGGTGTCTTGAGACTGTCAACACAACACCTACAGACGAGACAGAGACAGAGTCAGTGAACGCACCACCGCTGTGTGATTGTTATGGCCACCAGTGGGAGGTTTGTGTCGGTTGTGTATTTAGGACAACATATCCAGTATGCGACACACCGCTAACCTGCTCAGTAACAGCGCGAAATACAACACGTACGTCCAAACTGTCGACGGAGAAGCTAAAAACCGCTGAGACTTACCGTTAAAGTCAACGGCCTATCTGTTTGTCAGCAGGCGACCTGTCTTTACCCCTCGACCAGACGCCATGAACCAGTATAATAAAGCTAAGCCCGAGGTGCACTCTGGGAGTTGGCGTTCTCTACCGGGATATTTTCCTACAAGCGCCAAAATCGAGTGGAAATGTAGTTTTTAAGAGACTACAATACGCGCCGACTGAAGCGGTTAGAACTACACATCCCGTCGTGCTCTAAGTCAGGATCCATGTTTTTTTTTTCAGTTGGAAAGGTGATAGGAAGACGAGGGAGCAAAGAAAGAGGTCTCACTCTGTCTTTGTTTTCGAGTACTGCAAATCTCGTGCTGTTTGGAGCAAGTTTAAAATCTTTGTTTTGATAATTACAGAAAAATAATGTTATTGATATTGGCAAGCAGAGCTACACAGAAGAATAAAACTATGTATAAAATACAATACTATAAAGTTATAAAGTTTAAGGAAAAAAACAATATAGAAATACAAAATAATACATACAATATATAAAAATATACTAAAATAGCTATACTATAATAGGACAGTGACTCACGTCCGTTTATGACCTCCTGCTTAAACAACAGAACAGATTAATTCAGGCAGCTCCACTGTAAAAAAAATAAAGTAAGACATAACTTGCACTGACCAAGACCAAGTTTACTGTTCAGAGTTTGTCTGTATTTCTCTTTGTGTATTTTGAATATATTTATAATAATATCAAACATAATATATTATCTATCTATCTATCTATCTATCTATCTAGCTCATTATGGCCGCTAGGGTAGTAGTGTTTGTAGTCCAAACTCATCCACTTCGCCACTAAGTGAGTCCTCCTCACCCTCGCAGACGATCTTCGGCCTGACGTGACGCCGACGTGAGGGCAGGAGTCTCCCACAATAGCAGGCTGAGGATCTTTTCTTTTTTTGTGTGTGAGCTGGGCTGGTGGCTGTTTCAATCAAAGGGAAGGCAGCAGCGGAGAGAGAGAGAGAGAGGGAGCGAGAGAAGGGAGGCTCTGCGGAGAGATGTTAAGATGGCAGAGCTACAAATGTTGTTAGAGGAAGAGATTCCTGCCGGGAAAAGAGCGCTCGTAGAGAGTTACCAGAACCTGACCAGAGTAGCAGACTACTGCGAGAACAACTATGTCCAGGTAAGTGGAGAGAGGCTGACTTAACCACGCTATGTCGCGGGATTGCATGGTTTGTTGGGACAGGAAATGTGTGTGTGTGTGTGTGGATAAAGAAACTGGGCTCGGCTTCTCCACCCCAAAAAAAAAAAAAAAAGCTTGGAGCTGTTTTTAAAACTGTTCACACAGACATGCAGACACAGAGGGTGTGTCTACTTTTTCCTCTTTTATATATAAAAATATATATAAACTGATTGACTCCCTGCTGATAGGGAGGCCTGTGTGTGTCAACTTTAACCTGCTGAATCTCATTTTAAGGCAGCAAAATTAAAGTTACCGCAGTTTGTTTGGCTGTAATTCATGCTCAAATATGCAGCAACATAAGTGGGAAACTAAACATCCCATCAGAACTGTGACCCTCTATGAATATTATAGCAACACTGCATTCCTTAAGGTCATTAAACGCACCATTTAATGCCACAAAACCAGGGTTAAGCCCCTGTTGGGACAGCACAGTGTCTGCGCTATGGGCTTGTAAAGCACTCAGCACATGCTGTAATGTCAGTGCATGGGTTTTATTGTTGTTTAATCATTAAGCAAGTTATAATGTGGCATTAAGGCATAATTTATGCATGCTTATTTGGGGTAATTGAGCCGGGTTTGCAGGCTGTGACACAGTAAAGGCTGTACAGAGTTTAACATCTTTCTTCTTCTTCTTCTTCTTCTTGATAAAGTTGCTAATTTGGCACCAAAGTGTGAAATAATCACCGCAGATTGCTTTTATTTTGTTTGGTGGTTCACCACATATATCACCGAGTGTCAGGGCTCGTATTTTTGGGTAGAGCAGACTGAGTGACAGAGGCTGAACATTTTTCAGCAGGAAGACAACCACCCACCATATCAGCTACAGAGAGAGAGAGAGAGAGGGTGTGTCCGCTCCAGCTGTACTCCCCAAGGACTCCCTGTAATTTTGTTTTTCTTCCTTGTCCTCGGATGATTTGGCATCGAGCTCTTGAAGTGCCAGTTATAGCTCGCTCTTGAGCAAAAGAACAACGGCCACCGCAGAGCGAGAAGCATGTCATCCTTTGTCTTTCCCGCCACTACTTCAGTTTCTAAAAAAGTCTTTCTTGTGCTGAAATGCTGCTGGAATTTCTCCGTTTTTGTTGAGCACAGCCGGCCGTAACGCGAGACGGAGGCGCTGAGAACTGATTTCCCACGATGATACCATGTGCAGATGTGTAACAGACGTGATAGAATGAGTTTTAAGGTCAGCGTTGCTGAAATGAGACTCGCACTGACCTGCTGACAGAAAAGTGTTGTTATGTAACTGTTATGAAGATAAAATTTGAGAACTTTGGCTTCTTGTGGCTTCAAGGAAAACATGTTTACTATCTCTACACTATTTTTTTAACTTATAATAACAATCAGCTCTTATTTTGAAGGGCAATACTGACCTTTAATTCCCCATACATGCCCTTATTTTGTACAGATTTGTTTAGTGTCTTAACATTGGACTGTTTTTATTCTAAAATAATACAAATATATTATTTTATAGGGCCGTGTATCGAGCTGTCAAGCTCACCTCACTTATTTTCTGTCTTGTTCCTGATTTAACTCGTAATTTGGCCATTTTTTAAAGTCCAGTGCTTCTCGAACGTTTTAAATAAAATAACAAACAGACCCAGAAGAAGCCGGTGTCATAAAACCGGCCGTACAATGAAGAGAGATGATAAAGCAGTGATAAAAAGATAATACAGTCACCACCACCTCAGGAAATATCACAGTGCTAACCGACGTGTAAATGCACAGCGTAGTCCGACCCTGTTCGATATAAATAAGATTATTCATTGTTGAACATCAGATCCACACCCAGCCTTCGTGTTAAAGGCCAATAGTTGATTTCTGAACTGACCGTAACCGTTTTATTTTTATATCTGAACACTTCCTGTTTCTAAAGTTTCAAAATGTGCTTTCTTTATTTGTCATGCCATTAGAGATGTTTTCTGTTGATAGTCGAACCAAACCGGCAGTTTGTGGACGTCACCGCGGATCAGTCCATTGATTAAACGATCTGTAGATGAACGGCAGGTCCAGACCTCACACATGCTCAGATTTTAACCCTCGTTCATGAGAAGTACCTGTTCAAAGAAGAAGCAGATATAGATATTATAGATATTTATTATAAATTTGCACTTATAATCTCCATGTTATCAACCCAACCTTAGCTTTAAACGCTGGTAAGATTTCATTGCTGCAGCTGTTTGTCCATATTTTGTCCAGAGTGACTCCAAACAAACAACTAAAATCTGGAAATGAGGTTGAGTTTTGGAGGTGTCTGTCTGAAAAGGTGGTTTTAGTGTCTTTTAAATGTAGCAACAGGCTCTAAAAATAGTATTTAGAGCATCACAAGACTAAGAATCTCCCCCGAGAGCCAAACGTAACGATGTGAAACGCCATTCTCGTAGTAAGGCGGGATGATGTCGACAATTAGTCACGAACTTTTCGACTTAAGAGCCGTCGCTTTAGTGGAGCACCTTGTGGATTTCTAAGCTTTCCGAGGGAGTGTCAGACTAACAGTGCACTTTTCATAAGCCTTCCCTGTCTGCTGCAGATAGAAACACACACACACATCAACCACGCACATATCAACATGCCTCAGCTTGAATCAGCTCGTCCTCTCAGCACTCCTCCCTCACATTTCCATCCCCTCATCATTCTCTGTGTTCTTGTCATGGAGGCTTTGGTGGTGGAGGTGGTGGTGGTGGTGTGTGTGTCGTGGACTGTTGTGCAGCTCAGCAGGCTGAAGCAGATGGTGAAATCTCTGTTAAAGCAAGAACAGAACAGATCACCGCCCCACTTTCTCAACTCGTCGGTGACTTGTGTGTGTGTGTGTGTGTGTGTGCGTGTGTTATGACACGCTGACAGGTCAGAGTTATGTTTCCTGTTTGCCCTGCTTTCTCTGAAGACTCCAGCTCCCTGGAAATGCCTTCTCTCCGTGTCAGGAAGTGGTTTATAATAGAGCCAGTAGAGCCCTTTGACATTAAGACGCTCGCGCAGACGTTATTCTGCTCATTCTGGTGTTCTGTATTTTAATATTTTCCTGTTTATTTGAGCTCTCCGAGTTATTTTCAGGGCCGCTCCACAATGCTCGCAGCCCACCACCACCACCACCACCCCCACTACCCCACGCCATGACTTTTATTTTTCATTGATGCGAGTCAGCGCCGTGTTTGTTTAACCTCTGAGACAAGGACGCACACACTGTATGCAAAGTGGGCCACCTGGCCGTGTTGGCAGGACACGCTGAAGGGGCTGTTTGCTGCTTTGTTGAGTACAGTAATGCTTCCAGTCGGCGTGTTCAGGCTCTATTTGACGTTTGTGGACCGGGAGGAAATAAATGTGCATTTATTTTGAAAACCTAACGTTAAATTTGACTGTTTTTATTTTTATATCTCAGTGTTTCCTGTTTCCGAAGATTGAAAATGTGCTTCTTTCTTTGTCATGTGATGCTAAATTACATTTTTTATTATTATGGTTTTCTATAAACATTCAATGTGGAGGTGCCAAAAACTGCAGTTCCTCAAACGTCCACTTGAGGCTGGCTCCAGAAGTGAAGTCTCCATCAGTCCCCATGTTAAAATGACTTCACAGCAGAAATAAACATGTTTACAGCCTGGTACAAAAAACAGTTTTGGTCTCTGTAGCTAATTTCCCCCTTCATGACAACTGTACTGAGGGTGAATTTATATACAACTCACCTGTTCACATTATATTAAGGCTTAAAGTTATGAATAATTAACAGCATGGACGCTTTGATTGACATGTAGGTGCCGTTACAGGCGGCTTGTTTGAGCAACCAGGCGTCACTCAGCCCCGCTCGGGTCTTTAACTAATTTTTAGATTAGCCAGGAGGCAGACGAGGCAGGACTACCAACACAGATTTTGAGTTACGGATACGTCACGAATGTGTCGTGATCGGCACCTAAAACATACTCAGATTTTTACACTGTTAACAAGAAATGTCTGTTGACAGAAGAAGAATAATATTTCTTATAATTTTGGAAACTTTTGTTTGATTGTGAAATTTATGAAATGTCAAAATATAGAAATAATTTGCGCTATGAGGATGGATTTACTACGAGACTCGACTGCAGCGGCGTCATTTCACATTTAAAAATTACACGTGGTTAATCTTAGCATGCCGCAGACAAAAACACAACCTGCTGCTGATGTGTTTCTCTAAAACTGATCGCATTACCTGGAATTTAGAGAGGACATTTAAATAAATACCAATAACAAAGAAAAGGGAAATGGAAGTAAAATGTGTGGCAAACCCGGAGGATCCAGTGTCGCAACAATCGGGCATGTGACTTTCGCCTGCTGCTGACCCAGCAGCGCGAAGCCAACCTTGTTTGAGTCAAAGGAGAGACGTCCTGGTGGTCATCTAACCTTGATGTACCTGAGGACGTTTTTAATGTGAGGAAGAGGAGAAGCAGGTGTCCTCTCTCTCTGGGTTGCTCTGAGTCCTCGTTTCCTGTCCTTCTTTCTCCGACTTTCACTCCCTCTCTTTGCGGAGTGGCCTGGTTTTCTCTCTCTCAGCATGGAGAGAGGCCTGGCGGCTCTGAGCCTTCCCAGCCAGGCTCATTCATCCTTTTTTTTTGACCACCTGTCACTCCTCCCCCTCAGCCGACCGGGGTCGGTTTGGTCCGGGCTGTTGGACCGATCTGTTCTGGTGTAGGAGTGTAGGAGTTTCGGAAAAATCGAGAGCATACTGACATCATTGTTTCAGACTTTTAAACATCGTCTGCTTGGATTCAGGACAGATTTCACTCCCTTCTTTCACCTTTTTGGAGGCAAACGTCTCCTCCGGCACGCCGTTTTGTGTTTGTTTATCACTGAAGTGTGTCGTTTCAGGTGCAGAAGAGTGACTTTCTGCCTGGACGAACCAATTACCAAGTCACTCAGGAAAGGTTAATGAGTTTCCTCCATGTGCAGACTTCCCCTTTGTGTCTCTTCCCTGACATACTGAAGGAATTTCTAATAGTGCGCTGGCAGTTCTTCAAGGTCAGGTAGACCTTATGGCCTTTTCAGGCAGCCTCCATCTGCCCCGGCGGTGCAGGTGGAGGAAGAAATCAAGTATTCACGCGGTGTACTGCTGAGTTTTTATAAAGAGATAAGACTCGAGCTCGAGCGAGGACTGAAGTCTTCACACGTTGCGCTGTCATGTTAAAGGTGTGGAGGCTCGCTCCTCCGCTAAGATGAGATGAAGATGACGTAGATGAGTTCAATCCAAGTTAATTAATGATACAATGTAAATAAAGAGTGCTATTATCCATAAAACTGACTGGGTATGTAGTAATCGGGAGATTATTCTCACATTTTTAGGTCGGCAAACAACCAATATTGATTTTTTTTTTTATCCATTCACATCATATATTTGAGTTTAAAATGATACTAATGTGCAGTATATTCAGATGTTTGTGTTTTTTCGGAGAGGATATAGAGGATCTTATCTAGGGCTGGCACGGTGGTGCAGTGGTTTAGCACTGTCGCCTCACAAAAAGGTTCTTGGTTCGAATCCTCCCACAGTCTGAGACGTGCACTTAACAGGTTAATTGGTGACTCTAAATTGGCCGTTGGTGCAATGGTTCGCCTGTTTCACTACTCAGATGATCTCAGCCGTGGTTTAGGATTTGACCGTGTTGCTGACTGACAGTATTGTTGTTGCTCTTTAGACGTTGGCATTCCCCAGATCTGTGTGAGTAAATGTTACTGTGTCATACTGGACACAAAATAAAGGAAATAACACAGAGAGTGACAAATACTGAAATTTCTCTGTAATAACAGTAACATGAACTTTATTCTTTAGCCGCATCAGCCATAGAAAGTGACACATTATCAGTGTTATTTAAGCCTGAAGCTATCAGTAGATAACATATTCCAGCTGGCAGAGTCACTATCGGGTTTACTCTTTTGTAATAAATCACAGGAGGAACTAAATGATCGGGAAATAGCTCGTGTCCAGATCCTAAACGTGTAATCTCATATTCATCGGCTCCACCTTATTCTGGATGTCAGACGGCCACATCGATACAACAACCCGCAGAGCGCCGGCTCACTTATCCGCACCCTGTCCAGTCTGCAGTAATCAGCGGTCGATACATCACACGCAGCAAAGTGCCATGTGAGCTCTACGACCTTCCCGGGATGGATTTACGCTCCAGACTACACCGCCGCGCTCGCCGTAGGTCGCATTCCTCTGCCGAGGTGTCGGCGGGGGGCGGGCGGAGGGGTTTAAAGAGAAGTGTGTCCTGCTTATGATAGACAGAAAAATAAACCCTCTGTGTTTGTTTTTTAATTCCTCCACGTGTCCACGCAACGCTTGCGAGTTCTCCAGCAACACTTTTGAAAGACGTATGTCATGTTGCAAAATTCCAAACATTCCTGTTTTTCTTTTTTTCCCCGGGAGCGCTTCCCCTCCGGACATGTGGGAGCACATAAACGCAGATCCACAGCACAAACACGGTTTACCGTCATGCATGTTTGAACACTCAGCCTGTCACAAGTATTTCTGCTGTGTTGTTCGAGGGATGAGTTTTGATGAAGGTATTTCGTCTCACTTCCCCAGATCCTCTATGAGTCACGCTCGGAGAGGACTACTCATTTTGTCCGTCTCCCCCTGCTTAAGCTTCTGGTTTGCAGGATGAACACAAGCGAGGAAGTCTGGACCGCTCCTTCTTACTGTGTCAGTGCAGCTGGCGGAGGCCCTGACACTGAAGCTTGCTTTTAAAAAAAGCCATTAATTGCACCTCGGCGGCGGTTGGCCGTTATCTTGCCAGACTGGATTGGCGATGGGGGTGAAATGGAAGTATTTAACCAGTTCGGTGCGTTTGAGCTGCACAAAACATCCCAGAAGGAGACGGCACTCCCTTCTACCTGCCTACATGCAACTGTATATAAAAGATTTTAGCCTTTTTGAGTTTATTTAACTTTAATTTTGAACCCAAGCGTACCCTGTATCTCTGCTGTACTCAAGTGTTTGTCTGATTGTCTATCTTGCCTTAGCTCCCAGCTATAATTTCAACGTGCGTACACATTCCTCTGTGCTCCTTTTTTTTTTATAAACCCAGCTGAGGTGCTGACAGCCTGTCTACTACTGCCTGGATATTCTGCAGTCTCTCTCTGTCATTACTCAGCTCAGAAATATGAGATAAAGTGCCCCGGGAGCGCTCACCTCATTCTCTGCATCTCCTCCTTGTAACACAGTACACTCAGCTCTCCGCCGCTGTTATTTACCTTTTGTACTGAGCAAGCACAATTTGTTCCCTCCGTGAACGTCTCAAGCGCTGTTTGTACCCCCCCCAACCCTTCAAGTGTTGTGGCCGGTTAGTTTTTTTAGGATTTGTGGACGTCCGACCTCTGAAGGGACTTTAACTAGAGCAGACAGCTCTGAGATGCAGCCGGCGGCGGGCGATGCAATCATGTGTCGCATCTGTCCTCCCCAACGCCCACCGCTGACCTCACATCGCCAGAGATGCAAATCAAGATGGCGAGGGTGATTTCTGACTTGAATCTGAGCTCCGGATGTGAAGATTTACAGTTGTATGATTAACACGAGGCCAAAGATTTAACCTCGTGTTAACCAGGAGAGCAAGGAGAACGCCTTCCCACTCCACACTGACATATTAATCTGATTTTAATTGTGGCTGTGGTCGCTGTGTCACTGTGGAAGGAAAGAAGACAACTGTAGATATTTAGGGCCTAGTTTTAATTTGAAACTGATGCTGAGCGGTCGTCTTGTGCTGTTTCATCTCGGAGTTGGTCTGAAGCGTCTTCCTCGGGGGAATAAAGCGAGCATTCATACATGAACAAGTATGAAAGCGGATCGGACACATCTTTTAAAAATCAATTACAGTCATTGAAAAACAACATCACATGTTGTTGTCTTTGGGTGGAAACACGGCGTACCTCGAGTGAATAAGACATGAAATACATTTGTAGGCTTTACAACCGCAAGAAAACGGGTTAATTCTGCAGTTTCTTAATATCACAGTTGGAAATCTGCATTGAAAATCACAGCTGATAGCAGTTGTACCAGTGAATGCTTGATGTACATGTATTTTTCTTTACATATCACAGTCGAACGTTTGTGTTAGATAGCCGTGGCATCAATGGCGCTGTGTGTCTACGTCCTGCAGCTGCAAGATATTAACAGAGCAGAAGTTAAAGGGCTACACCAGCAGTTTAGTGCTGGACTTTGATTAAGTTGGGGGGCTTAAAACTGAAGCAGCAGAGAGCGAGATACCCAGACAAACCTTGGCTCCTACATTTCACAGGATGCAGCATCTTCGAGTAGTCCCTGCCCAATGGCGCTCGCTCGCTCTCATTCATTGTCTGTGTCGCTCAACCACTGAAATCTGGATTTTAGAAGCTGGGTTTGTGAATAGAGTGTCGGATTTTAGATGGCCTCAGTGCCAGTGACAATTGGTTTGCCTGATCTGATCGTCTGATTAGCGGCCGCAGCGTGGGCCACAGTTGAAACACACTACCACCATTGAAATGAATGGACAAACCTGAATGCGGCATCCTTTCTTCTACTGTAGAGAAGTCCCTCCACATCCACAGAAGACATTACACAACAGGCTTTTATGTCATGTGTCGCTAATTGTTGGAATGCCCCATTTAATCGAGCGGTTTCTTAATGTTACAGTTGCCGCTTGCATCTCTAATAGATGAGTATATTTTTGTCGAGTTTAAGCCGGAGAAATTCTAATGCTGATAAACTGTCGTAGCTTGAACAGCCATCTCTGGACGTGCAGCTCGATATGTAGGCCAGCATCATCTCTCTCATCTTCATCCTCCTTCACTTTGCAAACCACCGTCACAGAGCTGTTTATATTTTTGCAATTTCGTATATATTTCTTTTTGGTCCATCTAACACGCTGTGTTTTGCAGCGTCAGTCGTGGGTAGTCTGTGTGTGAACATGAATGATGCCTTCAACAGATGGCCTTTACTCCGAGCTCTCCGGAGGAATCTCCCCTCCTTCAGCACATCTGCTGCTCTGATTCCAGCTAAAAGAAACACCACTGACTCCGTCACCTCCTGGCCCCCCGGTCGAGACTAACCATCGCAGCAGCTCTCCGGGTCGGGAGCTTTTAGCCGTCCGGATTACTTACTCGCTGACACGGCGGGGAATCAGCAATGTGACATTTTCTTTTTGTCCGTCCATCCTCCTGTGACCACTTCCCCCCCTGTTTTGCCCTTTAACCACTATGACCAGCAATCATCTCCTCCACCACCACCACCGCCACCTACCCCCTGCTACGACGGCCTGTTATCAAAGCCCAGTGTCGCCCCTCCAGGCAGCACTTCTCTGGACTTAACTTTATGAGCGAGCGGTGTTGGGAAGAGCCCACAGAGATCAAACGTTGAAGCTCAGCTCTTTGCCACAGTCTGTTTTTGATGTGAGCGTGTCATTACCACAGTTCGTCTGGTTTAGCCACTTTCTATGTCCCTGGAACCAACAGGCTGGTTTTGTTTCAGATTCAGTACTGTACAACAGAACAAACCCTACACAGCCTGTTTGTCTTTTTTTAATGCGATTGAGTCACTTCCAAGCAAGTGGTGCCATCACGCAAGCCCATAATTTTGACATACACGATTGTTTCTGAACATGATGACCAAGCCAAAAGTAGAAAAACAGTTCATAGCTGTTGTTTGTTTCCATATTTAGGTAATAGTTGTGTTAAAATAAACTTTAGCCTCAGTTTGTCTCACAGGATTGTGTCAGCTCAGTTTGGCCTTGTTAGCCCGCTAACTAACCAGTAGGCTAACTAATTAATAAACCAGCCTTGTGCTTTTGATGCTAATGAGCTTCATTACCTCTAGACATGAAAGGAGTATTCATTAAACATAGTTAGCAGAAGCTAACATTTAAAAAAGCACCTAACTAGCAAAGCCTAAAAACTAGCTTAAGCGCTTGTTTATGGAGCTAATGCTACTAGCTAGCATGCAAGCTAATAAACAATAAGCTTAAAGTTTGTAGCTACGTTAGCTTGCTTCGCTACAATAGTTCACACGGCTTCTATTTGTCGCTAGTGCAGTTAGCTGTTAGCGTTAGCCATTTGTGACCAAGCAAACAGTGTGCACAGACCTTTAGCATTACTTTAACAGGTATTTCTTTGTCTGATGGGGCCGAATACATTTACAAGATGCTGCAGAGCTATCATTTAATTCCATGGCAGTAGAAATGATTGTCTGCATGATTAAACAATCCAAAATTGTCACCAGTAAAAAGATGTTTTGCAAACGTGTGGAGAAATTCAAAAATCTACTGAGCTGTTTACGTTCCCAGAGCCGTACGCTGAGTTACATCATCTCACATCCCTCCGGAGAGAGCGTGGTATCTGGGGAATGAAAGTCAGCGGGGGTGGGAGAATCTCTTGACTGCTCTATTGGCCTGAATCCACCACAAACCTGACCTGGATACGGGGCTGGAAGATGGATGTGAATGTTATGTGATATTAACAGTAACTGGGTTTCTCTCTCTCTCTAATCCTTTTTTCGTGCACAGGCTCAAGACAAGAGGAAAGCTCTGGAGGAGACCAAAGCCTACACCACCCAGTCCCTGGCCAGCGTGGCCTACCAGATCAATGCCTTAGCCAACAATGTACTCCAGCTGCTGGACATCCAGGCCTCGCAGCTGCGGCGCATGGAGTCCTCCATCAACCACATCTCTCAGGTCAGAAAACACACACTGATACACACCACAGAGCCGTACAGCTGTGAAGAATGGTACCCCACATTTCCCACTTCTCTTCTTGCTTTCACACAGACTCTGTTATTTTCAAACACAGAGGCGAGGCCTTCTGCAGACTCCTTCCTTTTTTTTTTTTTAAATATATATCAGTTCGTCTGTGTTGTGCAAGTGTCTGGACTGGCTGTGTGTTCGGCTGAATGACTGGTGGTCTGTGTGTCTTTTTTTTCTCTGAGCGTCGCAAAGCATTTTCATTCACCGCAGTCACAATCTAACTCGTTAAGCCCACAAATTAGCCTGTAATAGTGGTTTCTCATGCACACAGGGACATACCAGCAGTGATATCTAATATTTTGTGGCCTATTTGATGCAGTTTTTACCTGTACCCTTTATACTTTAGCATTAAGTCATCGTTCACACCCATTTCTATGGAAATTTATTGAGTCATGTGATGATATTTTGATTTGTCAGGTATTTAATCGACCAGTTATCGTATCAGTAAGAACATTGATTTCATCACAGCTGATATCGTGATCTAAACGTGAAACTTTTTGACCACAACTTGTAACTTGCGGCCCACAGCAGCGGTTTTCAACACACGAAGCGCTGTAACCGCAGCACACACACCCCAGCAGATGCCACAGAGGACCTGATGCATGAAAAGTTACCACAACTAATGTTTAAAGAGCCGCTAATGAGGAACAAAAAACAACAACCCAAAGCGTCCACAGTTTCTGCATGTTTCTGACTTCATTCTGACTTTTAGTGTTCTTACTAAAAGATCACTCCCCGAAGACCTCGAGGGGTCATAGGTTAAAAGTAGATCATGTAAATAGTCAGGACTAAGAACATTAAGAGATTTATAACCAGCGAAAGAATCTTAATATCTAATTTGGAAGCAGATGCAGAGACTTGCTCTCCTTTGGGGCTCCGTCAACAGACGAGCAGCTCAGACTGAATCGAGCGTTACAACAACTGCAGGTGATAAAAGCTTTAACGTCTCCGTGTTGAGGCACAGTTGTACTTTGGCGACGTTGTTAAGATGATGGTCATGTTTTTAATACGATGTTCAAAGCTGAGATCAGATGTGTGGGACTTCCCAACTTCACCGTGGATCTAAATCTGTCTTTCTATAACACGAGGCGTCTGCCATGTGCAGGTAAATCCAATGAAGGCATTAAGAGCTCAGACCCATCAAACGAGGAGCACGGGCCATGTGGCGGCTCGTAGTTTAGAAACACACAACGTGTAACGCGACAGTTAAAAATGAGGAATCGTTCTTTATGTTGTGTCGGAGCGATCTGGGATGGAAAAGGAGGAGCAGTTCCTTTCTGGTTTTGTCTTTCTCGTGTTTGCTATCTGTGTTTTTCCTCTGCTGTGAGTGCCAGACATTCTTTCAGGATACGCTGAAGGTCAGTTTTCAGTCTAACGGAGGAAACGAGGACTTGTGAGACTGGAGGGCTTCAGAGAAACAGAGAGAGAGAGAGAGATCCGTCGAATCAGAGGGAAGGCAATAGAAGGAAATAGAAGATGGATGGTGACAAGCAAAGAAAGGCGAGAGAGGGTGGAAACCAAAAAAGAAAAGGCATATTTACACTCCTTCAGGTTTGGAGTCAATATCCTGACAAAACGGCACTCAGCCGACACCGAGGTCTCCATGACAACAACCAAAAAGCACATGAAAGACGGGAGGCGACGAACTCCTCGTCAATATACGATGAACTCCAGGCTACGCTCACATTGTCTGACGTCTGTCTCCGTCCAGAATGGGAAGTTCAACCCATCCAGCACTATAAATATAAACACTTGTGTACTTTTGTGTAACCATGGTGAGCTGGATAGTCAGGTCACGTGATGGTCGGGGTTGTTTTTTGGGGTGCCCTGTCAAGAAAAGTGAATCTGCAGCAAAACTTCCAGCTGATCGTCGTCGTAGCTCCTTAATTTGTCCCCGAGAAATGTGAGCGAAGCTCTGCGACCAGCCCGTAATGCTTAATGATCCTCACATCCACATCTTAATCTCCATCTCGTTTTTATTTTTTCGCTCCATAAGCAAGAGGCGCAACGAAGCCTGTCTCTGTTTTAATAATAAAGAGGCCGTGTGTCTGTGAGCTCTCCAGGCTGTGGGGGTGTTTTATTGCTCTCCACGGTCCGGTTCAGAGGTGGATCATTATCACGCTGCCCTCGCCTGCTCATGGATGTGATCCTCGCTGCTCCATCTCCAGCTCCAGCAGGATATATGTTGTTTTAACAGTGGAAAGGTAGACGCAGACATTCCTCAGAGTTTCCGTACGTAATCACACAAATATATAGATCTGCTTCCTTCCCCATTAATCGTCCTCCGTGTCCGTCCGTGCCTGAAGCCTCGGATGCCTTTAGGAAGCGGCTCTCTTACATTACCCTGTCAGTCAGCGTGTGGTGAGACGTTGCCTGGCGTCAGGGCTGTTTCCTTTTGGTCTGCCCACACTTACCAGGGGTTCGCTCTGGGCAGGGTGTGTCTGCTTAGCGGTGGCATGGAGCTGATGCATCCCTCCGTACCACAGCACGTCTTGTGCAAAAATGTGCATTTACACGACTGCAAGGCTGCAACTGGAGTTTAATATGTTCAGCAGTTAATGTGTAGAATATTTTCCTACAGCTCCAGATGAGATGAGATAGACTTTATTGATCCCGCACTGGGGAAGTTCGCTTGTTACAGAGTACACAAGGTGAATAATAATGAGTAAATCAGCTGATAGAGTGGGTAGAAAGGCTGAGTCCTGGTTTCAACTCTGGCCTGGTCCGCGTTTCCTCTGCTGTGTGTCGCCCCCTCCCCTCGCTCTCTTTCTGGTTTCCTGTCTGTCTTCAGCGTGTTGAAAGCCGTCCAGGGTTACCTCAGTGAGTTTATTCAGCCACATCTCGGTGATGTTACGCTCGCCGTACTCCCCTCCGTAGCCCGGTTAGCTTCCTCCAGCTTAGCAATCAGCAATCCTCACGGTGACAGACGGCGTGGACGGTTTGTACGGCCTCGATCCAGCTCTGCATCCTTCAGTTTCAGCAGTGATCTCCAGTCAGAGAGTGTGCAGGCGTTTCCTAGCACTAACAATGTGATGTCAAGCCAAACTAACAGCCTGAAAATGAGCCAATCTTCACTTTGCATGCGGTCCATTTACTTCTCCATTAATCCAGATGCATCTGTGACTTGTGACCCCTTAATATGAAGCAATAACTAACTTAAACTAGTTCAACCCAGTTGCATCGAATCATTTATTTGTGTTTGCCTTGTTTTATTTGTGCGTGAGCAGTCGGAAATGAGTTAGCTCGAAATTTAAAACCAAATAAACAAAGATTAGATGAACATCATTTCTGCTGTTTGTCATGATTCCAGATCTCTGAAGCTGTCTGTAGCATCTTCACCGGACATTTTTATGCCGGCGTCCGGCTGCGGTTTGATTTTAACGGAGAAACGCGTGTGCTCGAATCTGCTGTGTGTGTTTGTTGACAGGTATTTGTCCGTGCGTCACCTCCCCCGCTGTCGTCGCCATTCACAAACCGGGGGGTGGGGGGGGGGGTCTCTCTTCTGCGGCACAGAGGCAGAAAGGGCCGATGGGAGAATGGAGCGGCTCGCGGGGCTTCCACCTTGTGCTGCGTGTGAAGTGGCTGCTAAGAGCCTGCGAACAGGGAGCGCTTTGTCTGCCCCGGCGGAAGAAAATGCCTCGCATTGAGAGCGTCTCTGTGATACCCCGAATAGGGGAGAGGAAGAGAGAGCGAGAGAGCAGCGTCGTGTGTTGGTCGGGGTCGTGCGCACGCAGGCTTCGTTCACGCTGCGGCTCCTGTGTCCTGATTATGATGACACAGATCTGAAGTTTCATGGAGGAGCTGCTTCTTTAAATCTGATCTGCTGTTTTCTAAAACTGAACCCAGAGGGAGCAGCTCCGTAAACTCTCTGCTCACCTCAGACTGTCACGGTTTTGTGTTAGCGTGGATTAAAATTAGAATAAAAGCGACTTAATTTGGAGTACTGAAACAGAGAGGAGCTCAGAATAACAGAGAGAAGAGTAGGTACAACCACCAACAACAAAAATACATGTTGTTGCTGTGCGTGTTAGACTGAGCACGGTACAGGAGAAGTTTAACCAAACTTAAAAGAAAATGTGAATTAGTGCAACTTTTTCATCCTCTAATGTTTTGTGAAAACTTTTCACATGCAAATTGAGAAAATCTGCATAAAAACAGGAGGGACGTCGGCCATATTTTGGTGTTGCATGCAGGTCTTCAAGCACAAACAAAGATAGAACCTGTACTGTGCACGAAGACCTTGAAATATCCCACGATGCTATGATGATGTTTTCACACGCGCTCGGCTATAAAAGAAATCTTTTTTGATGTTCTGTCTGCGTGCAGTCAAAACATTTAGTTCCACGCGGCCCTCTTAGATAACCCGCACACTCTCGGGTCTTAGTAAATTCTTTCGAGTTGTTCTTTGGGACATTATTAGAAAAAAAAAAGCAAGTGTCCAATTTTTCCATCTGTCTCATGGCAGCGTGTCAGTCACGGAGGAAACGGTGAGTCAGACTCAGGCAACAATTGTGGGAAACTCTGGTCAGCAAAAGCTGAAGTGGGCGTCCATTGAAAGACAATAGAGCATCGGTGAAATCCTAAATTCAGAACTTGTATTTATCTTGTCAGTTTATAAAGTTAGACCGCAAACTAACCATCCAGGGTTGATTCATCAGACGGAAATGTGAGTGTTCGTCTCCAAAAGAGCGGCGATAAAACAACGTGACGGATTTATGGACGTCATTGTTGAAAATCACATTTTTACAACTCGCTATTTTTTTGCCAGTACAGCTGTTTTACACGATGTAAGTGGCTTACGCTCACATTCAGAGCTGGCCAGTGTGCCGACTGAACCCAGCGACCACAGCGATGATGCAGACTGGATGCAAAAAGCAGCTGACACACACACACACACACACGCACGCACACGAGTGCACACACAGTTTGTTCCCACAGCTGCGAGTCTCACTACAGTTGCACAATATTCTTATCTCATCCCATGAGTGAGTCAGCCTCACCGTTTGTGTTCAAAGTCGGACTCGCTTTTCCAACTATGATCTCAGCATCGTCGCGCATTTGATTTGTTTTGGTTGTTCTTCATTCCTCAGATGTATAGTTACGTGCCCTTACACTCAGCTGCTGGTGTGTGTGTGTGTGTGTGCGGGGATAGAGTGTCATGATAAGAGTGCACCCGCATGCAAAGACTTAGGGTTGTGTGCTGCAGCGCTGGCTTTTTGACCTCCCATCGAGGAAGAATGGCACTCATCCAAACAGGAAATGAAGTCTTATAGGTCTCCCTGTGTCTTGTCTGTGTGTGTGTGTGTGTGTGTGTGTGTGTTTCCTGCTGATCCTTGCTTGTGTATTTTGGTCTCTCTCCTGCCTCTCCTGGTGGTCTCTCACACTTTTCCTGGCTGTGAAATGCAGAGCTCCGTGCAGAGTTTGTCTGTATTTTCTCTCCTCAGCGTAAATTTACACTTAATCTACACGCCTCTTTCTCTTTTCGCTGGATTACAGTGTGTGTGTGTGGATCTTTGTGTGGTCCATCACCTCTGGGCAGTGCTTATTTAAAGGTTAAAGACGGGTCGGATATTGAAAAATTAGCAAATTCTTGTTTAAAAGGAAATTCAGTAAACTTTAATTCATGGCAGCAACTAGTTATTCATTTCATTACTGGGTCATTTAAAGGTATTTAAATGATGAATTGTTTTCCCATGAATTAATGAACTTCAGAGCTTTATAAAATAAAACATGAGCTTTTGTTTGTCTGAATTAAATCCAGGGACAATCAAGTTAAAGTTGTAAAACATCTAAAATATCTTAAAGTTTGTGAGACTTGAACCAGAAAGCTAATGAGGAACTGATTATCAGAATTATTGCATGTCGATCAACTCATTTATTTATCTCTTCAGCTTTAATTTGCTTTCTTTTATATGTTCTTGGTTTGAGTGGTTGTAGCAGAAACATTGTGTGATATTGGTGGCACACTTTTGGCATCATCCTCACCTCTGAGCAGCTAATGGGAGTCAGCGGGTGGGGGGAGATTGAAAATGTTGAAAACTGGAATGGAAAGCAGCTTTTTAATCCAGCTGGAAAATTAGTTTAGTAAACCAGAATACAGAACATTTAGGAAAAAGACATTTTGTAAAAGAAAGAAACAGTATCATGGTGCTTTTTTTGGGAGGACGGAGCAGCAAGAATCTCACAAACTAACAAAACCATCCTTTGTAATCATTTTAATCAGTCGACAGCTTTTTTTTTAGTTGGTCCATAAATTGTTTAAACTTTATGAGCCACGAAACAGTTCTATAAAAATTCACCCTCAGTACAGTTGTCATGAACATGGAAATTAGCTATAGAGGCCAATACTGTTTTTTGTACCAGGCTGTAAACATGTTTATTTCTGCTGTGAAGTCATTTTAACATGGGGACTTATGGACACTGACCTGTTCTGTAGCCAGCCTCAAGTGGACGTTCGAGGAACTGCAGTGTCTGGCACTACTGCACTGGCTTCACTTCATAGAAAAGCTGCAACCAGCACATTCAGTTTCAGTCTTACAAATGTTTGAATCATTCAGGAGCCTTTCAACATCGTTGCGGCGCTTCTTCCTGGAAGTCGTCGACGCCTCATTCGTCCTGCATGAATAGAGGTTAAATTTGAGCAAGTGATGACGCGCAATGACTGCCGACTGATGTTGTTCGGTGAATCATGAGTTGCTCGGCTCTGTGGTTTACTTCCTTCCCCCTTCCTGCTGCAGAGCATCATCATCATTACCACTGCATTCTTTCCCACTTAACAACCCTCTGCAATTACCTCTAATCATTACACCTCTGCGCCGCAGTTCCTCCATGTGTAAGAGAAATGCAGTTATTTGACAGCTCCGTATAAACAAGTTTGATTTGATCTGTAACCGAGCTTTTGGTGCACTCGGCCCGTATGTAAACTTCATAGCTCAGTCAGAATGCCGTTTTGGACTCAGCCCAAGAGTTAGATTGGCAAAAGTCAGCCGAGGTGTTTCCATATGTGCTGTGTTAGCAAACAAAGTGTCGACCTTGGCATGCTGTCCTGACATTCTTTTTTCAATAGAGGGGATTTTTCTCTCTGCTGTGTGAGAAGCTCTCCGAGGTTTCACTCTTTAAATCCCTGCAAACTCCGTTTCTGGCTCCATCGTGCCATAAGTTGGGTTGTTAGATTTACCAGAGGAATCCAGCTTTTGAGGGATGTTACACAAGAAGCTGCCAAAACTGAGAACTCCCCACGGGACGTTTGACCTAACATTTTGGCTCGGAGTGCAAATGGAAGCTCCGACATTCTCGGTTTGGCCCCGGCGAAGGGCCTTTGGACAACTGTTTGACTCCACAGCCGACGGGTTTCATATGTGCTGGCTGTAATCATGCTGAGAAACAGACCAGACAAAGAGGCATTTGCTCTGGTTCAACAGCCGTTTTGGCTCAGTGGAGAGCTGGGAGTGTTGGATTGCACCGCTCCTGCAGATGAGGCCAGACAGAGTGAGAAGGACAAGATAGACTTGGAGCTACAGTGGCCTAAAAGGCAGACATGTGACCAGAGGTTCAAATCTAGGACAAGGTACCCTGGGGCAGTGGTTTCTTGGGGGGGGTGGGCTCCCTAATGGGTCACAAGGGCAATCTGAGGGGTCATGACATGATTGACAACAAACAAGAAGAAACATTTTTAAGGAAACTTGGATATTTTTCTGCAAGTTTTGCTTTTAGAGACCACAAATTATTATTTAAGAAGTTTACACACATTGCTTGCATGGCAAAAGAGCCCAAACTTGTCAAATAAATTCACTAAAAATGATCATTTGTAGTTCTACATGTGTCTTTAAAGTTGATCAGTGAAAGCTTTAAACCAGGAACTGGTCAAAGAGCAAGAAAACACGATTAAAACTTGGTGCTACACAAATATTTTGGTTGGTACCCAAAAAAGTACCCATCTCCCTTCATATGAAACCTGAGCCCAATGATACCAATCTCTCCAACAGCAGGAGTCTCTCCGCACATGTTGATGCAACAAAAGCGATCACATTTCCAAGTCCCGTATGCGTCTGCGTTTCCACATTCCACAGAAGCAACGCCAGCAGCAACTCTGAGGAAGTTATTTCAGGAAATAACTGTAGTACAAGCCGACCGAGGCAGGTTGAGAGAAGGTGGGCGCAGCAGAAAAAAAAAAAAAAGGGAAAGTGCACTTCATCACAAAATAACTGCTGGAACACATCGAGCATCACAAATTGTTCAAATCCGCTCTCGGAGGTGAACGTGGGTAATGGGGTGAGCGTGACTTTCTTTTCCTGGAAAAGTAGCAGTTAGGCGAAGAGATGTTCACGTACTCGTCGAGGCTGTCTTCACCTGTTAGCCGACTCCGACCACTGTGATAAATCCTCTCGTACATTAAGCCTCAAATTGAGGTTCAAATGTGTCGAACAGACATTTGCTTCATAGTTATTATCGGCTCCTAATCCTAACAAGAACAAGGATTTTCTAACTCGTGGACTGCTGTAGAGACAAGCTTATCTTAGCTCCCAGCCAGGATCGGCCTTTAATAAGACCTTGTGCCTTTATGTCTTATTTCACAATCGTGTGTGTGTGTAGTTCTAGATTATGATATTACACGCCAGTAAAAATAGTCCACGTCCTGAATGTTCTTGGACAGCGTGCCATGGGAACTGAGTACTTTTCAGTGTTTTGTGCGTGTGTGGTATCTCAGAGGAGCTGGAGGAAGATGCCTCGCTGCCAGTTTGCTTATTACCGTCTTCAGACGAAGTCTATCATCAGCGATTGGCACTTGGCATTTGTCTGGTTTGGCTTGCCGCACACACACACAATGCTATGTAGGGTGTGTTTGTCTAGTAGCAGGCATTTCCCCATGTTGTGTTTAAGCTCCCTACTACGCCTACAGTACATGCTCTGCAGCTCTTTTTGTTTGTGCATAGCAGGCATTTTATTGAGGGTATCATCCTGCGGTCAGTCTGCCAAAGCACTTTTTTTTTCTCGCTCTCTCTCTCCAGCATGTGCTGAAGTGAAACCGGCTGTCTCGGTTCAATATCAAAGTCTACAGTCTACAGTTTTTTTCTTCCTCTTACCTCATCCTCCACAACAGTGTTTGTGTGTGTGTGTGTGTTTGTCTGGTGGGAAGTTGTCAAGATACGTTTGCGCAAGGCTTCGAAATTCCACTCCCAGCCCTTTGATTGGACAAACAGTTACATTTTACCAATGTTGTGTGGACGCATTCAGTTTCCTAAAAACTTCCCCCTGGTCTGAGCACTGTGAATCAGTATGAGTGAGAGGAAATGGGTCATCGAAGGTAATCCAGTGCTACAGTTTCAGATTTATTATTCACTACCAGAAGTCTCAGAAAGGGTGCTCCATTGTATACACCCAACTGTATATTGCCCAAGCTTGGGAGAGTCATTACTCATTATCACGCTTGTGCAGATGGAAGACAAACAGTTATGAATGTTGCACGGTATTTTATTAAGATCTGTTTTCATTTGTACTCTTAACCTTTTGCAGATAATTTAATGTTTAACAAGAAAACAAACTACCAGAGAAACATAACAAGAAGTAGGGGGCGGCAATTTGGAAGAAATCCACTATCAACTGCTGAGGGAGTGTCTATCTGTGCTGAATGTAACCGCTATGAAACAATCAGGAAATAACTTTTCGTTTCGGTGATCAACTGGCTTTATCGATGCCCATGCTCCCTCACTGTCATTCACTGTCTGTGTTGCTCAACCACTGCTCACTCGCTCTCGCAAATCATTGGACGCAAACCGAATTAAACTGTCGTTATTTTGCAGAATAAGTTGTGAGTTAGGTTTACATTTAGAAGCCGGGTACATGGAAAAAAAGCCAGAACACAACAGGTAGATCAGTTTAGTCCATGAATCCACCTGGATAGTCTCAGTTTCAGAGGCACAGATTTGACCAGTTTGATCATCTGATTGGTAGCTGAATCTGGCTCATAGTAAAGCATAGCAAAATCTGAGGTGGTATATCATCCACCCATTAAGGAAGTACATTCTAGTCAATGGTCAAATATAAGGCCAGAGAAATGCAATTACAGACGAGTTAAACTAATGTGCTTAAGTGTAAATTTAAGGGCCAAATAATGGGACCATCTTTTCTCAAAGGTATATCATTTCATCGTCAGTCCTCAGAAAGTCCCCTAGGTTGTTAAGAGTCCAACTAAAGGATCCTAAAGTTTCCAAAGCTTTATTTCTTAATTCAGCACGGCTCCTTCTAGAGTCCCATTTGCTTCTTCCAGTCAGTCATAATTGGGGCTGTTAGGCTGAAGAATGTGTCATCCCTTTAATTGGGTGGAATCACCGTCTTTGCTTAGATGGAATTCAGGCAAATGACAGTTTGAAACCTGTTTAAAGTCCGTCTCCCAGTCAGCAGTAAATCTGCATTTTACAACGCTGGGGATTTTAACAGCATCTCTTTGGTATCCAAACGTCCCAGGTGGATAAACATGTCAGTGTTTCATCGAGGGACACGATATCACGTCATTGGATTCTCTGGTGTTGAAGTTCAAACATTTAAAACAGTTGAACTTGTGTCCTCTTTGGTGCAAACTCAAGCTTTTCCAAGCAGAACCAAAATGGCAACAATCTGGATTAAAAAAGAAATAAATAACAAATCACAAATATTTAGGCACTTGTTGCTACTAACAACACAACAAGAATCGCTCATCGTGGCAACCACTGTGCTGACTCACTGGCATCCCTAAATGGGAATAACTTTTCCAGCCTGAAGTGATCTCGACTTTTTTTTCCCTGTCTGGCGAGAACGTGTGGATGACGGTGATTGTGTTGGCAACATTTCCAGAGTATGATGTAGGTCCTCAAACTAGACATATAGGTGGGTGACTCTTCTCTAGGGTGTGGGAAGAATTAAAGGGATAGAGAAAAGATCAGACTGAAAAGATGCAGACGAAGGATTGGGTGAAAGGAAGACAGGCTAATGGAGGCGATGAGTAAAAAAAGAGCAAATAAAGAGAGGGCAGCAAGAAGTGGAGGCTCTTAAAGCCTGATGGATGAGCCAGACATCACAGCCAAAACTGCACAGTGTTCTGGGAAAACACCCGCAGGCCTCAAACATATGGGTGACAGTGGCTGAAAACACATGTGAATCCTCCACCTTTCAGTTTGGCAAGATATATTCAGAGTTCAATCGTTTCCCACCCAGCAGATGGACCACTGGGATCAAGTAAACACCTTTCAGTGCCAGTTTTAGACTCAACAGAACCACTTGAAGGGAGAGATATGCCATTAAGTAGCTATTAGAGCTCACAGGGGTCAACCCAGATTGTACTTTTCTACTTAGATCTTTGCATTTTTGTCAGCTCCACTTGATGTCAGCGGATTAGAAAAGTGCTCCCTCTCGAGTGGGTGCAGCCACTCGCAGGACGAAAGTTGCGGTTTTGAATTTACCCTTCTGTCAAGGCTTCTGAAATATCAAGCCACACTACCGCAGTGTTATTTTCTTCACATAGAGGAAGGAGATGAACTCACCACCACTTCGCCTTCTCACTTCCCTCCTCTTGCCAGCTGCGATGATGTTTGTCCACCAGCTGCTCTCTGATAAGCGGCGCATGTTCAGCCAAGACCAGATGCTTTCCTATTTTAGCTGCAATATTTCAACAACAGTTCTCTTGTTCGGGAGGTTGGTTTTATTGTGGAACTTTTCCTATTTTTGGGTTTTGGCTGCTTCTTCTTCCCCCATTATATCTTATCATAACAAAGTCCCTTTGACTTTACAAGGTCCGAGGGGTGAGGTTGGGGTCGTAGTGAGGTTAAAGATCTTTGTTGGAGTTCAAACCAGGCAGAGGATGATGGAGCTTTCCCCCCTCTACTCTTTCTTTACTCCATCCTGTGTCTGGGCTTATCATAGCCAATCACTCCCCTGCAGATGGAAGCCAAGAAGCTTGATTAGATTTTGGCTCCGTTACCTCCAGACGATCATGATTTATGACATATCTTCTGAGCTGTGTAGTCAAGCTATTAGCTCAGTTCCAATTGTAGTGGAGGACTTACGCGCTGGAGTTTGCTCAAATGGAAGATTTGTGCATCGGTTCGCTTCCCTTATTGGGAAGACGTTGACATTTTTGACATTAAGAGTATCTCATGTTCTGGCAACCCAGCTCAGGTTAAAAACAAAGACTACCGTCAACGCTCTGTCATCGCTCTTAAATCTAAGAGACACAAAAAGTATTGGAAGAGAACCGATGTCATCCCTTTGCATGGGAAGTCTCTGTTGAAGCAATTATATATGAGCGGCCCACTTTCTCATGTCCTGTTGATGTTTTTATAGATACTAGAGCTTGTCTCAAGTCTATACATCGTCTCTGGACTTGATATTATCCAGAGATGTCAGCACCGACTGTCCTGTACTGGACTTATACAAGTCAACCACTGTTGTTGATTCCCTCAACTCTGGGTTGAGTGATACTTGAAGGCTAAGTTGTCCGTGCAGTGGAACAGGGCAGCATAAAGAGACAGAGCTCAGTCCAGCTCCAGATCCCCGTGGCATGAAAGGAATCCTCTGTTGGCGCTGGTCGCTGACTCCTTCCCCCCTCTTGTGAGAGACCATCGTTTTACTGGCCTGCCCTCAGCAGACATTGCAGCCTTTCATCTCTCAAAGGAAGGGCAGCTGCTCCTGGGCTCCTCTCGGTTTTGGTCGGAGAGCAGGGAATAGAAATGCAGAGCTGTGTGATGGCGTTGAGATCTGTCAAAGGTTTGACAGCAGTGTTTGAACTTGAAGGCTGCCTTGATGACAGTCGACTGGCAGAAAATATCAAGTGAATATTGATCGATTGATCGTTTATTAAGCAAAAATGTAAAATATTGTTTGACTTTCGCTTTGTAAATGTGAGGGGTTGCTGTTTTTAAAGATGTCACCTTGGTCATAGACCAAATGATTAAATAGTTAAATGAAAAGTGTAGTAAGGGTATAAAGAATGGACACTGTATGCAAGAAATCACCCACGTTTCTGAAGAGCCGTTTTGAATCTCAAAATCTTTGGCACTGGTCGTTGGTAGTCATGCCTCTTATGGCTCCTGGCAAATCTAAAAATTGGCAAACAGGTGGCTCATCTGTGGACCTGAGGTGGGCCAAATGACGCCTGGGTGCTCAAACAAACCACCTGTAATGGCTCTCACCTGTCAATTAAAGCAATTATACATAACTTTAAGACATGTCATAAACGGGGAAATTAGCTACAGAGACCAAAACTGTTTTTTGTACAAGTCTGTAAACATGTTTATTTCTGCTGTGAAGTTTTTGGGGTCACCATCACGTAGTTAGTTCACGATTATTTGGTAATTAAATAAATAGTAAAACTCCAAGGCATTCCCCCTTCGGCTGCCAAGTGATTAAAACTGTTACGTAATATGTGAACAAACCTTCACCAGGAGGCGGCAATAAATAAAGGTTTCTTATCAACAGAAAGTTTGTTTGACACAGATTCACCTTGTGCCCACAAATGAAAGTATGAATGGACAGCGATCAAGATTTTGGATCCACTGCCTCACTTGAGGCATTATACAGTATTCTTTATGATCAAACCTGCAGCTGCAAACACGCTCCATTCATTAAAAGGGTAGCGTGATTTCTGAGATCGTGCTTTTCAAGTTATTTTTGGTATTTGAAGCCAGTAGTGTACAAGGTTTCCTAATGCCTCTTTTAAAGCAATTAGTATTTATAAATGGCACTAGATAATTAATCTAACATTCGTGCAATTACAGTTAAAAACACTCCTGGATGGAGCATAAATTATGCACCACAATTTTCACATTCTGCAAAATGAAGATGAAAGAGACATTTTTTCTGTTAATCTATGAGAATATGATTTAAATACACAATAGGCTTCATTTTATTCTGGCGCTCTTTTCAATTTCATCACTTCTGACTCCTCACATCATCATATTTTCACTTTTTCTGTGTACACACATGCTTCGGTCATTATTCTGTGCAGGACCTCGGCTCAGCCACAATCGATTTTATTAGTGGGCATTGACTGTTGTAAAAAGATTACGACCTCGGTGATGAAAAGCAAAGCCTTGTGATTTAATTAACCCTTCTTAAGCTGCTGTATGACGAGTTTGTTCAATCCCAGAGGTCCCTGTTGTGTTGTGTTGTGTCGTGTTGTGTTGTGTTGTGTTTGTTGTCTCGTCTCTTGGGTTTCCACTTTGGCATCGATCTCATCTCCCCCTCTTGTCTGTCCTCACTGTGTCACTTTACAGACGGTGGACATCCATAAAGAGAAAGTGGCCAGGAGGGAGATCGGGATCCTGACCACCAACAAGAACACGGCGAGGACCCATAAGATCATAGCGCCAGCTAATATGGAGCGGCCGGTCAGGTACATCAGGAAGCCCATTGACTACACTGTACTGGACGACGTCGGCCACGGCGTCAAGGTGAGCAGACTTTCCAGACTTCCTCTGCTTTACCCCTGATCAGATTTCTCCACACTCAGTCCATTACTTTATCTCTGCTTCTGTTCTTCCACTCTCTTGTTCTACTATATCTGATTTTCTTCCCTTCCCCCTCCTCTCTTTCTTGCCAGAGGTATTCCCATCTCCCTCCTTCTCCTCTATCTCTCCCACTTTGACTCGTTTTCTCGCTCACGCTCGCATCTCTTCTGCTTTCTCTTTCATCTTCAGAAAGCACCCCTTCTGACCCTACAGGAATACGTTTCAGTGTGGGTTGGTGGGAACGGGTTGGGGGTGGGAATAAAAAAAAAAATGGATTACATCATATAGCTTTCAGAAAACAGCTCTATTCTTAGAGTGTTGTGAAAATGGCGAGCAGAGACAAATTTTGTGAGACGTTTTTAAAGGCACTTAGGCCCAGACCGCCCTCGTAATCGCGTTCTCCGGTTTCTCTAAACCTTTGCAGAGGAATGATGATGTTACAATTAGATTTGTAGTTTATTCTCACATCAGTACGATCTGAAAAGCTTCGAGCTGGAGCTGATTTTGATGTGATAAACTCTCCCGAGTAGATGCTGATGATCCGAGTGTGGCATTTTCACTGCCCCCTCTTGTGCTATTAGGCCATGCTTTAGGGGTCACTGGGTCGTCCTGATAGTGGCGGTAATGACATCATTTCCTGACGGCCGCAGGCTTTTTTTGCGATCTCCATCCTCCCCCCTCGAGCGTCCTCTGCTCCATCAATCAACCAATCAATCGCAGCTTTCAGACAGATTGGATTAGAGGCCTGCCATTACCGTCCCGTATTGTCACTCTCAATTTACTGTGGAGGGAATTACACTGGACCCGTCCGTCATTGGGGAACGGGAGTGATGGCTAACGGGGAGTGAGACGTTTTATTCGGGTGCGTTTCCCACGACAGGCACCAGGTTATCGCTGCTTGTACTTAAAAGTGTGTGAAGAGGTTGTTTTATTACATACAACATTTCTTATTCAGCAAGGCAGCAGGTATTTCCTGACACATTTAATGTATTTTGAAAGATGAATTGCCTTTATGCAGACTTTAAAGAGCAGGACAGTGAAAAGTTAAAACCCAAGTCCTCTGAGCCTCACAGTTACAGTTAAAGTGACATTATACGCTGATGATGTCTTCGTGTTTATACCTAATCCATTTTCACACACATCCTCTTTCACTCTTAGAGATGTATTATAAGTCATTTCTTCCCATCATCTGTACTCTAAGTACTGACTTTTCTCGTGATGGCCTTCCTACTAGCTGTGAGTAGAACTTTGACTTAGTACTTACAGTACAGTCATATTGCCCAGGCACAGAATTGAACATTTTGTGGGGACTGCATACCGTAATACATTATTCAATACTACATTTCTTTCTCAAAATACATGAGCTGTTTATCTTTCATGTTAGGTGTGATGGAGAAACGATTCTTCCAATTAAATTCTCCCCAGTTATGTGAATTTCTGTTTTGGTGTGCTACAGGACTGGATTCTTAAGAGAAAAGAGAATAGTGACTTTCAAACTATCCCTTTTAATCTAATCTCATAAATTCGACTGTCACAACACAAAATATCAAAAGGATTGCAGTCTAACTTCAAACGCCCCGACGTCAGTGCCCGTGGATTCCTGAAAGCCCCGCTGACTAGATTAAACATCAGCTGACTGGAAGAATAAATCTCATCTTTCATATTAAAGCTAAAAAGCATCGTGTCACCGTCTGTGCGCCTTGAGATGCAGGAGCACGCCGATCTATCAGATGTGAGGTTGTACTTATCATTGATACGATGCTGCTGGAATCGGGTGGATTTCATGTTCAACGTTTCTTCTCTGTATCACAGCTCAGACTTTGGTGTTTAATTATACAGACACCGCGCAAGGCCAATTCAACATTTAAGCCACTGCAAACACTTGCAGCCAGTTTCACAGCTAACTCGAGGCAATAGACGTGATTTAAACTCCCATTAAAGTATCGATCCTGGTCAGTAAGTAAACCGTGCCTATAGATATTCTATACAAGCCTGGCGTCTGACAGCAGCCATCATAGGGTACTATATGATTTAATATGGAATATTGATGCCGAGTATTGATCGGCTCTCTGGGCTGCGACATGCATAGATGAGAGGAGTGCTGCTGGAGTGTATGTGTGTGTGTTCATCACATTCACTAACTAAACGCAGCAGAAAGACGTTTAAAAGGAGGAAATCCATCGAGATTAGGCCGAGAGTAATACGTAATGTTCTTAAAATAGACTCTCGAAGCAGCCGCGATGCACGGCGGTTTCAGTAATGTGACACTATTGTGCAATGATGCTGTGGTATTTTTAAAACTTTGAGTCAGAACAAACCTCACTGTGACTCACAGTCTCTCCTCAGAGGCCATTTAGTAGAAGCTTTTGATCACGTCACATGGTCATCATGAAATTGTATCTGTTCTCCCTTTTTAAAAGCATAATGAGCGAGATAAAATAAAGCAATCTTAATCCGGCGCCTCTATCCAATTACAGAATCTAATACATTTAAAGGTCCAGTGTGTAACATTTAAGGGGATCTGTTGACAGAAATGAAATATAATATACGGAAATATGTTTTCATTAGTGTATAATCACTGGAATGTAACAATTGTAATGTTTTTGTTAGCTTAGCATGAGCCTCTTATGTCTACAAAGGGAGCGGGTCCTCTCCCACGGAGTCTGCCATTTTGAACCACTATGTTTCTACAGTATCCCAGAAGGGACAAACCAAACACTGGGTCTACATAAGACCTTTCACATCAGTCACTGACTGTTCCTTCACGCTTAAACCCAGAGGGAGAAGTGATAGGTATTCAGTCGGCTAAAATCTGAGATTTTAGACCTTTAATGACAAAAACGCTGACCATAAATTGCATTAAAACACGTTCGGATGCCTCGAAAGCCTCAAGGATTATAATTTTAAATCCATTCGGTGAGAAAACAATTACACAACTACATTTTTTAGGATGTATCCTTGGTGACTGACCTCAGGAAGAAGTGTTTGTGTCCTCTATACTGAACGTTGACCCGACAGACTGCTTTGCTCTAAATTTTCAGCCTGACACGCTTAAGCCTTTTTGGACTCGACAATGACCTTAATCTGAACCTGTCTGTCCGTTATTCAACTTGGACGTTACTCGAGTATTTCCACAGCGACGACCTGGTTTGTGCAGTAAAAAAAAAGACAGAGATGCAGCATTTGCCAGGAAGATAAGCGAAGGCAGTAGCAGGCCTTGGCATTTTCCAGCATGACCCAGATTGTGAATTAAATCTCGTCTAGCTCCTGATAACCCGAGGAGAGTGAAATCTGAACGTGAAATCTGCCGTGCGCTCTGTTCGTAAGGAGGCAGAGATCATTTCGTACTGACCTGTGCCGTGAATTTGCTTCTGGTTTCAATGTCTTTCTTTCTTTCTTTCTCCTCGTGGTCTTGTGATGATGCTACAATGCTTTCTGCAAAGGCCACAGGGGAAGCTGCATTATAGATGAGCCACTTGACTCTGCAGTTGTCAAACCCCACTGCTATGTTGGCTCTATATTCTCTTTGACATCGGCCCACACATGGCGCTTTCTTCATCGCAGGCAAATCTAAAACTACTAATATGCACAAATATCCATCGAACGCTCACATATAAGCTCAGCACACAGAGCTTTTTGATGTACGGAGATAAATCCTTCAGTCTCAGACGCCATGTTATGAGATAAGACTTGTTTCACTTGTGCTCAATAGACCCTGCAGTTTCCTTCCAGTCTGACTGTGGCACTGGGTGTGGTACTGTAAGTAAAGACAGCCACTGTGTTTTCCTTTCGGTAGTATGAGTTGTATCTGCCGACCTGCCCGGGTCTTGCTAAATGTTTACTCAGTGTAAATACAACGAGGAGTCATTTTTCTCCTCCTCGCCTGTACTTTGACTTTAACTGATCCGTTCAAACATGGCCGTTTTGACTTTCTCTCTCTCTCTCTCCCGTTTTTTTCTTTCTCTCTCTTCGCCCACATAAGTGGCTAAAAGCCAAGGTAAGTGTGTTTTGTCACATGACCCCCTTTTACCGTCATGTATTATTGATAGATTTGTACAACTCCCTTTCACAGCAAACCCCTCTATACATGTGGTTATCGTTGTTACTCCCCGTGTTACTCCCATTAACAGCCCTGTACTTGTAGTCCTCTTAGCCCAGAGCTCATTTTGAGGCTCTGTAACATCCTCCCTGTTAATTTACCAACTGTGTATGTTGTCATTTACTTTACATGTTGTGTAGTTGTCCTGTAGTTTATTTTAAATTCCTTATAGGCTTCCCAGATAAAGCATGTACTGTAGAGTTTTACTAAAAGGTTATGTGAAATTTGCAACACTGGCTTCAGTTATTTAGTTTCTTGGCAGTTTGTTAAGATGCAAGTGTTTTGCAAGAAGCCTTGTCGAAACAACCTGGAGTTTTCTAACCTGCAATCAGCAGCAAGCAGCCTGTGACTTCAGTTAAACAAGCCGGGTTGGCATTGCATAACCGTCAACTCAAATATGCATGACTGTGCCGTTGAATCATCTGGGCAGCCTATAATATTTTGATTTTTGTCACAGCGAGTAGCCCACACTGTCGTCGTCTGAAAGAAATTTGTTTGTTAAATGGGTTTTTCTTTCTTCTTCTTCTAACCACAGCAACATGGGAACAATCAGTCAATCAGAGGAGGAACACTATCGAGGACCAATCCGCCGACGCAGAAGCCGCCGAGCCCTCCCATGTCAGGGCGTGGCACGCTTGGGTAAGATTTCCCTTTCAGTCACCATGAAAGGAGGACTAATCCTTTAATTATGAAACACTGAATGCAAATTTGGTTTGTGGGGGCGATTTTAAAGAACATGCAGTTGGAGTACGTGCAACGTTTTTTATTTATGCATTTGGCATTTCTGCTTTTTTTAATCAATAAATATGAGATCAAGATGCTCCAGGACTTAAACTCTGTTGTCATGTTTTGTGGTTTGACATAAAAGAACTCAGAGAAATTCTGTAAAAAGAAAAGTCTGGGAACTTTTATGTCGGACATGTTTCACGCCCTGATGAACCCTGTTTGTCGTCTGATGCACAGCAGCAGTCACCGACACTAATCAGATATTAATTTCAAGGGTAAACTTCCAGCATGCAGTACACAGAACCCAGCTGGGCAAACTGATTGGACGCTCTAGTGAGCACAGCCTCACTTTTTTTTTGGATATGCACAGAATTATCGTCACTCTCGTCCTTTTTATCTATTTATTTCTTATTATTTGCCTTTTGGTTCAGGCGCAACACGCCCTACAAGACCCTGGAGCCGGTGAAACCACCGACGGTGCCCAACGACTACATGACCAGCCCCGCCCGGCTAGGCAGCCAGCACGGCCAGCAGCACAGCCCGGGACGCACGGCGTCGCTCAACCAGAGACAACGCACACACAGGTAGATAAGAAAAGTCACACATGCACAGACTATCGCTGAGGTTATTAATCGACTATCTTGCTAACTGATTAATCTTTTAAATCAGGTATCAGCGTCTCAAATGTGAGGATATACTGAAATCTTTCCGTCTTGGACATGTTGGGATTTATGAGCTTGATATAATCAGTCACCGGTCTGGTCCCATGAGCGCAAAGCAGACGCTTACTTAGTGCAGATTGTTCGTTAAGTGTGCTTTGAATTTTAAATAAGTCACCAACAGAGTCATCAACAAAATATCTCCACACCATCGCTCCTCCTCCAGGCTTCACAGTGGGAACCACACATGCAGACTCCATCCGTTCACCTTCTCTGTGTCTTACAAAAACATGTCGGGCACGACCGAACATCTCAAATTTAGACTTGAATTTGGACACCTTTTTTGGTGTTAGCCTTCCTCAGTCATGGTTTCTTTGCAGTTCTTTCCAATCCGACCATGAGGGCCTGATTCATGCAGTCTCTCTATCAAATTGATAGCCAGACAACGCTGATATCTTTAAGTTTGAGATAAATACTTGCACGGCAAACTTCATGGATGAAAGTCTCTAAAATCTGCACAGCTTTTAATAGAGAGTACTTCATTCTTTTCCCCCCATTTTTGGACAAGTATAAGTGGACATAGTGTTACACTCAGTGTTTCTGTAATGTGAGGAAAGTATCTCTCTACAAACCACCGGTTCTCCTTCATGCCAGGTAGTTCTAATCTCTTCACTGAGTTCAGCAGTTTAAAACGCTTTCGCACCTCTTCTTCCTCTCCGCTGCACTAAATCCAGCATTTGTCTGACAGGCTTGGAGGGTCTCTTACCGCAGGCCTGAATCACTCTGATATTAATATCTGTAAAAGCCTCTGATATAAAGTGCTGTATCAAAAAAAAAAAAAAAAAACCTAAGTCAACTGCAGCACGGAAACCCTTGAACACGACTCCAAGTATTGTTACGTCCGCACGGAAACGCCGTAGACGCTTTCATCAAATTTGAGTTACGAGTGAGTGAAGTCGCCTCATTAGCTAAAAAGCCTGTTTGCTGACTGCGATGCTCATAAATATTACATAACTTTTTTTAATTTCCCCCTACCCTCGCACCAACTTCTCATTTATGTTTGCACAGAGACGCTCATTCACACACAAGTTCCTCCAGTGCTTCTTCTGCTTTGGGTGCACTCAGATATGAACCGGTGCAGAAACGCACCAGAGAAGGTGATTTGGAAAAACGCAGTCCAACATCACACTGGGGGCCACCAAGATCAAGATCGGACGCTCAGATCGGTCAAGTCTCTCTCTCCGCAAGTGTGACTTGCAATTTACGCTGCAAAATAATGACACAGAAGTTTAATTTGGTTTGAGCGAGTAGTGGTTGAGCGACAAAGACAGTGAATGAGAGTGAGGGAGCGCTGACGTCGGTAACGCTGGTTAATCAGCGAAATAAAAAGTTATCACCTGATTGTTTCACAGCGGTTACGTTCTGCACAAATAGACAGAGCCCTCCTCACCTCGACACACCGCCGTGACGATTCTCCGCAGGCCGATCCCCTCTGAATGTACCCTAATCGATTTAAAACCAATCTCCAGGTATTTTTGTAATTTCTTGGCACCAAATGTTTAAAGTTTTTGAGCCAACAGCAACAAACGCAGATCCTTTTGGCCGTTCCGCATCACCGTTATAGATCCTGCGGTTTGAAGCCACCCTGACGTCTCTCTAACAAACCTTCAAAGTCGAGATGCACCCACCCTGCTTCAGCTAATATTGCTGTGGCATCACTATTTGATTACACAGGCTTGAAGTCGGCTGTGCTTATTCAGCTCATCAGTCTCTGCCATCCTCGACTGAGGTCTAAATTCAATATCGGCATCCGCTGTATGTTCCCTGTTATTATCTCTCATCAGTCTGCGGGGAACATCGCTCATATGCAGGTATGATTGTTTCAAGGTAACATGTTTATTTCGCTCGGTGATCAAATTTGATTCTTCTTCTTCTATCCAAACAAGCGTTTAAGATAGTGACGACTCCGTAGCATACATCAACACGTCATGAATTATTTACTGAGAGAAGTAGATAACCGTGTGCAGCTTCATCATCTTGTCATGTCGGGGAGGATTAGACTTTCCTTTGCCACTTTTTCTCAACAGCCGTCAGCTCTTCGTCCTCTCATTCATTCATTCTTTGTCCATTTTAAAGCAGGCTTAAAAAATAAATTACAGCATCAAGCCGGGGACCTTTTTTGCTGCTCATCTATTTCCCATAATGTCCTGCCATCACTCTGACAAAGGCGTAAAGAAAAAAATGTAGTTAAACACATCAATGGGCTCAGTAGAAAACGCAGTGCGATCAGTTCAACTAGCCGTACGGCACCACACATTAAAACATATTGTATATAGGTGGAGGAGGATTACATTAATGTTTACAACCACGTGATGGGCAGCCACGTAGCGGCGTCCTGGAAGTCGGGGTCCGGGAACTGAACTGGCACCTCTCCACCTTCCATACTTTGGTCCATGCTGGACTTAAACTTGCCACCCTCTGGTTCCCAAGCCAAGTCCTTACGGGACCAAGTGCTGTGAAAACTAATAAACTGTAAGATGAGACAGACTCTGATGAACCCACATTGGGAAAATTGGCTTGTCTTAGCAGCTCCTATTCACGAAGTGGATAAGAAGTAACTCAAAAAGTCGTGAAGTCATGCCGGAGAGCAGCAGCTGTTTGAGGCCTCCACAGTTTACTGAAAACATTTTAAAACATTAAAAATAAAGAAATAAGTGAAAGCATTATTTCCATTTTTATAGTGAGGACTTTGGCATGTTGGAGTAGTTTAAGTCTTTTTGGACTTTAAAGACTTAAATGAGGCCTTTCAAATATGCAGGTTAAATATATTAAATATAAAGTTTTATATTTAGGAAGTTAATACAAAATAAGCAAACTATTGCTTATTTCGTATTAACTTCCTGTTTCACTTCCAGTCATGTTGTAAATGACTGTATATTGGTACTTTTTGGGGGGCGGGTTCCCAGCATATTATAAATTCACACAGAGAACACTGAGCATGTGGTGGACAATAACAGTAAAAACCGATCCCTCAGCATGTGCAAGAAATAATCCCCCTGTTTCATTAAACTTCACCTTTCTTTCTCCAACTGGACAAACTGAAGAGGAGACTTCCACCTCAGCAAAACAAACCGTGTGAGCCACACAAAGCCGTGAATGCTGCTGGTTCAGATTGTTACTTTTTTAATCATCTTAATTGTCATCAAACCTCATCGTGACCGATGTGCAAGCTCAGCATGTTTTTTAGTTTTTAGCTGAGTTGTAAAACTCCGAAAAGAGAAGTGCGTTGATCGGAAACCACTTTGCATTGGATCATGTCAGATTACAGTAAACCTCGTGCTCTTCTTATACTGTAAGGAATATTTCTCAGCTGCGATGAAGCTCTGTGCTGCTTCTGTGGCGTCACATCCCGTCACGAATACTTTGACGTGTTGTTTTTACTCCTTTCACGGAGGAAAGTGTCTTTTTCTTGGTTTGGTTCTGTGAGCTGATTTCTAAAGAAGTCAGCGTGAATAGAAGCTGAATGAGCGAGGTGGAGTAGGAGAGATGGAGCTCAGTGAATGTTCTGAAACAAAGACCGACGGACGAGGGAAGGCGAGAGATAAATAGGTTAGCAAGGAAACGGCTGAGTTATACAGGGATTAGAACGGATCACTCCAGAACATGCAGATGGGGGAGTGAAGTGCGGCGTTCGCTTCAAAAGAGGGATGACGTGATATTGTTTGGCCTTTACATCTCCACAGACGCTGCCACCAACATTCTTCAGCGGGGTTACCCCTGAAGAGCCCCGGGGGCTCGACTGACATGGATCAGAGAGGTGGAGAGGGGGATGATGATGAAGAGGGGGAGGAAAGGGGATAAAGAAATGTTGGGGGAGGTGGGAATCCGAGGAGACTGCTGGGTGAGGGGTTCGAAAGACGAATGGGTAATCACTTGAGGAGATGAGAAGAAGAAGAAGGAGGTCGAGGGATGTTTGGGGTGAGAGCTGTGGAGCAGGATCAGTTGAAAAGCAGAGGATGAAAGAGGAAAAGGTGGAGCGAGGGGGGGGGGGGGGCTAGAGCAAAGAGGAGGATCAAGGCCAGTGGGAGAGCAGGGCGGGAGGGTGGGGGGGTTTAGTCGGTCAGGGCATTGATGTACGAGCCCCGGGGTCAAACATAGGGTGAAACAACGCTTATTCAGGCCACTGCAGATCTGACACACATGCTGCATTCCCACGTCTTACATCTGCAGAGCTGGGCGGCATCGACAACATCAGAGAGACGTTTACTGTGAAGATGCGGAGTGTGCACTACTACACTACTTTTGCTTGATAAATGTTATTAATGTTAGATATTTGATAAACATGGAGCTGAAAAACACTTTTTAAAATAAGGTTTCATGTTGATGGACTAATTGTATCAGCTCGGTGAGTGAATCGCTGTCCTCGTAAAGGCGTTGAGCCTTCGTTGCTTTTAGTTCATTCACTAAAACTACAGTCGAGTATTTGAGCAGATTGTTTGGCAGAGGATCGCGTCACGCACGACAAAGTGTTTGTTTTGAATTCACCGCTTCGCTCGGACGTCGGCTGCCAAAATAAAATCAAAACTTATTATTAGACTGAACATTGTAAATTGGTTGAAGTGCTCTGGGGCGGTCAGAGGACGTTCTGCATCGAAAAAGATGAACTGTTCCACTTTATCGTGTTGCTGACTTCACTTGTGTTGCTTACCTGGGTGTGTCGCTCTGCGGCTCAGTCAGAGCCGATCGACAGAAGAAGAAGTGAAAATATGGACACTTACAGTCTAAATAGGACATGAGCATCACAGCGTCTGTATATCTGCAGCATCACCTGCTGTGCAGTCTGAACAGGTTGCCCTGAATAAAAAAAACCTGATGTCCTCTTTCCCTTCTGTCTCTCCTCGCTCAGTGGAAGCAGCGGGGGTAGCAGCAGCAGGGAGAACAGCGGCAGCAGTGGAATTGGCATTCCCATCGCCGTGCCTACGCCCTCCATCCCCAACTCTGGACCAGGTGAGCTTTGCTAGGCTGTAACATCACCCCTTCATTAGCGCTGGAAAGTGTTAACCTCTCCCCTTCACCCTCCCATGCTCCAAACTGTCCTGAAAAGAACTTTTGAGTATAAACAAGAGGAAAAAAATGTGATTTATACTCCCAAAAAATCTGTTTGTGCACTGGGAAACTCTTTATCAGCTGACGTCTGCTCTGTTTGAGCGGTGTGAAAGAGATAACGCTCTTTAAACATTGACAGACTACGCTGGGAGCCTCAGCCAGAGTTTACTTTGTGCATACTTTCAACAGGAGACAAACTACACGGCGCTACATACTACTACGACTCCTACTACGAGCCCACGTGTGCAGAAAATCTGCACAATTTAGAAATCTGGAGCAACAAATGTCAAGAAACAAGGGTGTTACTTTCAGTAATACACACGTGTATGCTGATAATAAGCATTACTTGACAAGGTGTGAATGTAATGTACTATTTGCAGATAGTGAGGCTACGCTACACAAAGCCTATGTTTACCAGACAGGGATTATGGAGGCCCATTGTGTTCCGAGCACAGCTGATTCTCTATCCGACGGCGTAAATAGGCCAAGCTGCGTTAGGCCTGCTGCTTTGTAAGGCCCCCCGTTACATACATGCACACACACACACACACACACAAGCTTTAGATACAACTGTCTTTAACTTTTATTTTTATAAATTTGAGTTTGAGCTGAGGAGGAAATATTTTAAGGTTTGTGTAGCAGCTTCTTTTTTCCTTCAGTGCCTAACCAAAGCTCTCTCCCTCTTTCTCTGCAAGCCGGTTGCCATGGAAACACTCAGTTCATACCACAAAGAAATGTGTGTGTGTGTGTCCTGAAGCGTTCTTGAGTAAAGTGATGTGGTGTTATGTAACAAGCGAGGGCCGACTCGGCTCCAAATGGTCACTAATGTAAACACTCCTTTTTTTAGTCCCGCCCATGTCCGCTCCTCCGGGAGCGCCTCCTCCCCCACCCCCTCCTCCTCCTCCTCCCGCTCCTCCCGCTCCTCCCGCTCCTCCACCACCTCCCACCATGGCCGGGTTCGGCCCGCCTGCACCTCCACCGCCACCTCCTCCTCCACCACCACCTCCAGCATCTATAGGTGAGACTCCTCGGGCGACGGTCGCTCCTGACCTCTCCGGCGGTGGATAATCGGCACGTCTGCTGTGGGCGTCTCGTGGTTGGAGATCGCACAAATGAGGGTGTTTACAGTGTGGCAGGTGTCTGACGGTTTGTACACACTGCAAGCAAGAAGATCTGGTTATGTCTGTGTATGAAATAGGCCAAAATAATGAGGCTGCATGTAAATTGATGAGTAAACAAAGCTGCTGGAAAAAGTACTGGTAATGAAAATAGGCACAAAAAAACAACTTAATGCTTACCTGACCCTTACACAATGGATGCAGCTGCTCTCCAAACTTAATTTGACGTTTTCGCATTAGACTTTCTTTTAATCTTTGGACGATTGATATGTCGTCCTTCCGCACAGCAGCAGGACTCCCTGGTTGTTTAGCTCTGTAGGAAATGACCTGCTGATACCGATCGTCCTGCTTGCAGCGTGAACAGACTGTACATGTTGGAGACACGACAGGTTACACAGATGAAATAACAGGTATCTCAATCCTCGGTGGTGGTGGTGGTGGTGGTGGTGCTCTGCTTCCTTATTCTTCAATTATATGCTGTGATCAGCTAATAAAGAAGTCTCACATCACCTGAGGCTAAAGTTAATTATACCCGTCGGCTATAATTGACAGAATGGATGACAGCTTTTACAACCTAAATTTAAGAATACAATTTAAGGCCTCCAGGCTGTGCAATTAATTTACCTTGAGGACTTTGAGACTTCTTTTACACGGGTGTGTTACTGTTTTAGTGATTTTTAGTTAAAGCTGCATCAGGTAAAATAACCGAGGCTGCGACCCAGAAAACTCATTTTGGCACATTTAGTTTAGCTTAGCCTAATTTTAGTGTTCATGCACTAAATTAAAACAGGCTTCACCGCACAAATGAGTTCATGCGCGGATAAATTAATCGTTACTAATCGTTACTATTTAATATTTTCAGTAACTGCCAGATGATGGTGTTGTGTAGCTGAACTGACAAAGATAGCGTTAGCTTGCTAATACACAATCTGTATTTGAAACTCAAAATGGAGTTTAATAACAATATAAACTCGATATATTTAAATTACATTTTATAAAAATGCAGAACATGCCACGCTAATAATATTAGACTTGCTAAGTTACCAAATTCTGCCTTTTATTTGGTATTTTGGTAACTTAGCTTAGCTAGCTTAACTCACGTTTGGTAGCATGTTCCGATAGCTTACTTTTTAAAAATAAACAGGCATACTACTAACTCTGACCCACTTTCCATTGTATGAAGAATAAATAATAAAAGTCCTGCTTATTTGGTAACTTTGGTAGCTTAGCTTAGCTAAGCTAACTTATCTCATATCAGTTAGCATGTTCAGCTAGTTCCTCTTGTAAATAAACAGGCTTACTGCTAACTCTGACCTCTCATCTATTGTTTATCACCTTAAAACTGTTATATTGTCATTTATATTACAGCTGGTGATGCTACAGTTACTTCCTGTTATCATAGTTAATCACTGTTTCCTAGTAACGAGTGTACACTCGAGTAAGGAGTAACCTGGTCTAGTGAATCATTACTTTGAACTTAGCTTGTAGTTACTGGATTAACGATTAGTCCAGTCGATGTGCCGGTTATAAAAAACCTTCTGCCTGCACATTAGGTGAATTATTGATACCTGAACTACAAAACGAGCAGAGCTAACAGTCATTTCTGAGACAGCTGGACTCACGGCTGAAGTCACGTAATATGATTTCTGGATAACGAAGTTTTAAAACATTCAAGCAGCCGTTTGAGTGCTTCAAACCTGATGCAGCTTTAATTTACACGAGGTATCAACTGAGTGACACCGCCTTTGATTTACTGTCAGAGCTCAGCAAGGCTGAAAAACATCCAGCTGTTTGATTTGTACTAAATACTGTGAGTGCGTGAGTGTGTGTGTTTGTACAGCAGCTACTTCTATCTGATCGACTGCAATCCTGAGAAAGATGAAGCACATTTTTATCCTCCCAAGCATCAACGTGCAGCTTTTCAGCTAATGATTACTTCTTGCCGGTGACAATATGGAGAAGTTTGTTTGCTCCTGTGTTCCTCTGAAGCCTCACTTCCTCTGGTTCCACCCATCCCTATCTGAAAGCAGGGCCTCTCCTCCGAGACTGCGTGTTATCCAGAAATGCGAAACAGGAAACACTCTCTTTAACCCCTTCTCTCCCTCCCTGTGCACATATTTCAGCAGTATTTATCACTGACGATCACTTATAATCATGTGTGGCGTTATGTTTTACCGGCAGCTCTTGTCTGTTCTGTTGCCGCTCTCTTTTCTGCTTACTCGATCTTTCCCTTCAGATTCATTCAGATGACCTCTCGGGACTCTTGAAATATGTTTGTACTGTATTAATGTACAACCTGTGTTGCTTTCCTAGCTCACCTGCTTCCTTTTAATTGGTTATCGATTGCCTTTTGATAAGGTGTGGGGCTCTAATCTGTTTTTTTTCTTGATGATTCATGTTCTGCTTGCTTTTTTCCTGCCCCTTCTTCCCCTTTCCATCTCCTCTATCTATCTAACCCCCCCGCTCTTCCCTCTTTGGTTATCTTTCGTTGGGTGTTTTTCTAGTGGTGGCCCCTGGGCCTGGTTTGGGACCCGCTCCAATGTCCCAGTTTGGAACCATCTCGCGGCAGATTTCGCGGCACAACCCCTCCAACTCCTCTGTCTCTATGGTTTCGGCCACGGGCACCTACCGCCGGGCGCCGTCAGTCACTTCCCAGTTCTCCTTGCAGCAGCAGCAACAACTACAGCAGCAGCATCAACAGCAACAACAGCAGCAACAACAACAGCCTCATATTAATGGAGGCACTCCTGGCTATGGCCAGAACTCAAGTAAGGCCCTTCTGTCTCCGGTCCGAGCCCGCTTTATCGATCACTGAATCACCCAACTTCACGTTTTACTTCACTAAATCATGCACAGGCACAAACTAAAGCAAGCTAACCTCTAGCCACAAGCTAGCCACAGACCAATACTTCATGTTTCCAAGTGAGTCACTGCTTTATGAAGGTCGAGCTCAGAATTATTGACTTTTATGTCCTTGCAGGTTAAGGTTTTTTTATGTAATTTGGTATTGAAGCAGATTGTCTCGTCCTTGGGTTTCACAGCAGATACAATACAGAAAATCAATGCCTGCCAACACTGCGTAGCTACAATGTTGGGGCTCATGTGAAGGAATGGTCAAGACTTGACATGTAAATGTATTTCTCTGTGGATTTTAAGCGAGGTGGCCAATTTGACCCCAGGTCAAGAGAACCTCCTTTAAAGTAACCTTTTCAGACGTTTCAAGACTTGTTAGCTACGGCTACTTCCTGAGGGAGTCAGGTGACCTTTCAACTTGCTGGAAGGACTCTTCTTCGGACCGATGTGGTTGCAGTGTGTGGGTTGGGTTTACACCTGGTCGAGGTCAGATCGCAATGCGAGACAGAGCGCCTCCAGATGGGGCCGATCGCATTCCGATCGTAACGTGTTCGGTGTGCGCTCGTAGATTTAGAAAGGATGTCCAGATGTTAACGCCAGGTGTAAATGAGTTTCTGGTGTCTCATATCTACAAGACAATCCTCAGCCTGAATGCACAGAGCTTAGGTCCCTCACTCAGGATTGATTGATCTGGAGTGCTCCTGAGAACAAGAGTCCAGCAGGCTTTCTGGGATTGGGGTTGAGGTTGATAGACATCCAAAGCAAACAGTGCCTCCTTCTGGTCGTTGGCAGCTCTTACGTCTTTAGAGGCAAACGCCTGATTGACAGAAATCAGACATAATCCGATGCTGATCCTCTGGCCTTGGTGATCCAAGTGAAATCTCATCACGCTCGCAGACATCAGTGAACTTTCCCACATTACATTTGTGTCCGATTCGTGCTGCAGCTACAGACAACGGCGTGAAGGAATCTGATTATTGCTTCGATAATCGATCACCCTCTCTTTGAAATGTCAAAAATCTGAAGATTTGGGATTTATAAAGTTAGATAACAGATAACTCACTGCTGCACATCACTCTGTCCCTGTACAAGCTCACGATTCTTGCAGCGTTTGTGTCCATGTTGTTTGCTTGGGATCGGGGTGCACTCTTTTAACTGTCCTCTGTACGTTCTTGGTGACTGACGGGCTTTCTCTCCATGTTTTTTCTCTGTCTTCTCTCTGCTGGCTTTCAGTGTCTATCGCTCCTCCTCCTCCCCCCATGCCCCAGCTGACTCCACAGATACCTCTGACTGGCTTTGTGGCCAGGATGCAGGAGAGCAGTAAGTGAAGAGGCTAAGACATACTTTCCTCCTGATGCCTGCCAACTATTCCCCCATTTCCAGAACACCCAGCATGCATCCTGCTTGTTCATCCCTCTCCCCCTCTCTCTCCGTCCTTTCAGAACAATTAATACCAACTTCTTGCAACAATGAACCGATCCAGGATTGTGTCTCATTGTCGAGTGTCGTCATGATTTATGTAACTTTCCTGCCGTTTGGAGACGGATTCAATTCTTCAGCTATTCAACAGTTTTGTTAGAGTCTTGGTAACAATAGGGGGATAACACAAAGCTGCCAGAGTAATCCCTTTATTTAAAAAAAAATATGTGCAGCGCAATAGCAACCAAGCAAGATCCTCATGGCCGCCACCTACTCAGCTTTTTTGTGATTTAATGTCACGCTGACTGAAGCTTGGTATTCATGCGCTGAATGTTCTTGTCGAGCTGCACGGTTGAGCTGAGGTGAATGATAATGTTTAAAAGGAAGAAGTGCCAAGGCCCTGCAAATATAGGGATGAAGAAAGATGGGGCTCTTTGCTTCCACCTACTGGTTTAAAACCTGCAATACCATTAAATATTACAGTTACGAGCAGCTATTTCAGTAGTTTATTCTTTGACCTAGAAGCAACTTGTCATGTGGTGGCTCAAAGTTAATGCAGTGTTAGATAAAGTTGATTGTAAAGGCGTCCAAATACCTTTTTTCTGATGTAGATGCCATCATACAAGTCTGTAACCTACTAAATAGCATGACTCTGCATGAAATGATCACCAGAAGTCAGATTTTTACCACATGTGCATGTCTGGAAAGTGTTTCAGAGCCACAAGAGGAGCACAAACACCTTAATAGCATCATAAACTTCACATCTTTGTAAGTGGGAAGTCCTAAGTATCTTCCATCTTCTGCACGTCTTCTCATTAATTCTGCATGATTCAACCACCGCCGCTCCCTCCAGCACCAGGCTCACGTTGACCGGTGATGAACCTTTAGAAGCTTCGAGTCTGACTTCCTGCGTCTGTTTATCAGTTGCAGATACACCCACTCCACCTCCGCCTCCGCCTCCAGATGACATGCCAATGTTCGACGACTCTCCTCCGCCACCGCCGCCTCCTCCGGTCGATTACGAGGAGGAGGACGCCGCTGTCGTGCAGTACAGCGACCCCTACGCTGACGGAGACCCACAGTGGGCACCCAAGAACTACGTGGAGAAAGGTTTGCTCAAAGCACGAACAGGTTTCAGGTTGACGCTCGAATCTTGCGTTGGATCTCGTCCTGAACAAACGTCTCCTCTTCTTGTTTTCAGTGGTGGCCATCTACGACTACACCAAGGACAAGGACGACGAGTTGTCTTTCATGGAGGGGGCGATCATTTACGTCATCAAGAAGAACGACGACGGCTGGTTTGAGGGCGTCAGCAACGGCATCACCGGACTGTTCCCTGGCAACTACGTGGAGTCCATCATGCACTACGCCGACTGAAGGGACCTCGCAACAGTACAGTCTATTTATTCAGTCATATCATAATCCACTGAGAGACTGACCGCCGCAACCTTGACTCCTGAGACGCATAGACATAACTGTATGATCCCCTTTTGATATGAAAGAATGTTCTTTCCCTTACTGATTGCAAATAAAATGAAAAGTAATATCTATTTAGTTTATTTTGGTGTTATATGGGCGGGTGAGGGACATTTATGGAATATGTTTAAAAAGAATTGGACTGCACACGCTCATGCCGGTTGAACTCAAAGACGATGGTCACGCAGCTGAAGGATGTATGACGTCATCTTGCCTGGACTTTAAAAAAACAAATTTGCAATTCGGAACTGAAACTTTTTTTTGTGAACAAGAGTATTAGCTTTGATGGAACAAATAAAAATGTTAATGTCATGTTAAACACCTTCAGTTGAAGTGTTTGTACTGTCAGTTGTATATATATATATATAAAATGTGAGCTGCAGCCACTTGGGTTTATGTAATGTGAATTCAGTGAATGTCAATTATGATAGTTTTCATTAGTGGTGCCCTTCTCGACTCTGTAAAAGGCCGATTTTGCTAAATTAAAAAAAACGCAGCCTGTCGATGATTTACAAATTTAAATACTGTGTATGGTATTTCAAAAAAACACAAATCACTACTCCGGAAAAATCAGTCTTGGCGTTAAAGCATGCAAAATTTTAAGAGATATAATGTAATCTTAAGTTTATTGACATTATGCTTCCATTATGTTGTAAATGTATTCACCTTTTTGATTTTTATTACTGTTGAAATCACTGAACTTTTTTTTTTTTTTTGTGGGACTCACGGTCTCACCCTTTAAAGTCCGTGTAAAGAAAGAATAAATGTGTGTTCTGAGTTTGTCAGACCAAAGAAGAAAGTTATTAACCACTCAGTTTAGTTTACAATTTATGAAATTAGGTGTCAAAATCAGGTAAAAATGAATTTCCACTGTCCTCTGAGTGGACAGTGTCCTATGAGTTCAGAAAATGACATGACTAACTTTGAAACACTGAGCTGAGATGAATTCATCTCCATCTCTCTGCTCAGGTGGCCTCCGCGTGTCATCGAGCCGCCCTTTAACTTCCAACTCCACATTTCAGTGATTATATCAGAGTCTTTTCACATGTTTTCAGCAACCGTTCTACAATGTGTTTAATGTTTTTTAAAAGAAATTACGTTATTGTCTTTACACGGACTTTAAAATGCTGATTCGCATCACGAAAATAAAAAAAAAAAAGTTTACTTTTTCATGCATTTAGATCTGTTTTGAAGTAAGGACACATTCCAGATTTTTTTTTTTTGGCTTATTATCAAGCATTTTTGAGATTATGTCACATCACTGTTATTAACTTTCTACTAATCCACTTTAAAAACTTGTAGGATCCATTGGTGACATTGGCAATAACGGACTCTTTGATAGATAGACAGCCGGTGGTGTGCAGTGATAGTTAGACTGGAATTGTCGTTGCCTGACACTGCCATGAGACAATTCAGCTGTAACGTAGACCAATAAACAACCTCTAATACCTCCGCAACCTTCACCAAGCAACAACGACCTGCTCTGGGTTCAAAAGGACCATGTTGAATGCTCTGAACATGAAATCCACGGAGCTGCACAGGTGTACATATTTTAACTTGAGTAGCCAAACAATATTAGGTTTCACTCAGGTCTAGAGATCATCTTTATGACATTGTGTTTTTTCGTTGTTGGCCCTCAAACGTACATCTAACATGATCTAATTTTTTTTTTTGCAAATGCATTCATCATTATTTCAGGATACTGTAGCTAATGCCTTGATATTTTTGCCCGTTTGCTTTAGTATTTCCAATAATAAAAACGACGTGTTCCGGCTCAATTTCACAAGTAGAACTCTTGATCTATCCCTGTCTGCCCTTCATTTGTACATATAATATGTTGATTGAAAAATTAATGTACAGTCTTTTATAATAAACAATTCTATGTACAACATGCACGTGTGGTCACTTTGAAGGAATCAAAAAGAAGCGAAGGCTCAGCGTAAATAAAAAAACGACATGATAGTTTTATTGAGTGCACAGTCATTGTAGATGTTAAGGCCTTGATTGTTACGGGGCACGAACCGTACAACATTTCACAAGTCAAAGAGACTTTTTGGCCTCGGAGGTGTGGACGGATCTCGAAACAAACACACCAATGACAAAGTCTCACTTCCGTCTCACAATTTCTTTTTTGTTTTGTTTGTTTGTTGCAACGCCGCCGCCGCAGCTCAACGCTAGCGTGTAACGGACTGTCGAGTTGCAGTCGGCTAGTCTCGAGGTCTGGGAGGTCATTGCAATTACAGTACTTGGTTTTCAGTGTCACCATCCATGTAAGTTTATAATATTTCAAATCATCACTCCAGGATTTCACTAAAAACTTGTGTTTTTATAATATAAGCAACTCAGCCTTGTGTATATTTTGGTTTTGGTTGAGAGAGCCATGAAACATCAGCTCAGAGAGACCCCTGCAGGCTGTTTTGATCCCTTAATTTTGATTAAACTTTCTCACAAATCACTTTACTGCCATGTGCATCCAAACTTGGCACTAAAATCAGCACCAGGGATCCGTCTGAACCAAACTCCTGTGACGTCTCCCACCTTTTTTATCTTGACTTCGTGGACCTGGTGGGTGATGGGCAGGCTGAGTTGCTTTCCCACAGGTAGCTGCCTGAACTGAAGCCCAGCAGTGGAGGTTCACTTGTCTCTGGTGAGTACCATCTCAGTGAGCCTGATGAGGGCGTCTCTCTCTGGCGACGGCCTCAGCATGCTGATCTGCCTGATGGCTTCTTGACAGTAGCGCTGGGCCAGGAAGTTGGTCTGTTGCACACCGTCACTCTACAACGGAAGAAGAAGGAGAAGGGTGTCGATCCAACTTCCTCTTTCCAAGGAAACTTTAACGATTTTATGTTGTGTCCTACTTCCCTTTCACAGTTAAATGAATACCACTGATAGGATTTTTGGAATATTTTGTGAATATTTTGATCAAGTAGAGCGTTGGGGCAGTAAAACTGCAAATTTGCACCTTGGTATTGACAATAACAACCTCTTAAAAAGGAGCACGTCCCAATAAAAGCCCCATCCTCCATCACCAACTCAAACTACACAGCTTACGTGAGGTTTCAATGTGTCGTTTTAAGGTTTTGATCACATGAGCAAATGTTTTTAAAAGTCTAGTTATTGTATATTTTGTATGATTGGTCATACCTGAAGGACGTACTGCCAGGCTCGATCTACGTCTCCTTTAGAGCTGAAACGTCTCATGATCATTGCATGGAGCTCAGGAAACTGCAAAGACAGAAAGACGTTGGGTTAAAAGACTGACAGCAGACAGCGACGCGTGGTGAAAACACATGACGGGCTCACCTGTTGACAAGCAAACAGGACCGGACCGGTGGCCAAGCCCAGTTTGAGATCTGCAGCCGTGGGTTTCCCCAAGTGGCTGGCTCCTGATGTGAAGTCCAAGACGTCATCCACCAACTACAGGAGGGAGAAAAATGAACCCATATTTTTAGACGTTCAAAATTCAATTCATGTCGTGCCAAATCGAGCTTTGGGTCTCACTTATCAAATAAACTTTAGATATTTTAAGTCTAATAGATGAAGAAAGCTGACCTGAAATGCGATGCCAACATTCTTCCCATACTGATAGGCTATTTCATGAACTTCGGGATCAGAGTTCACGAGGATGGATACCTTAAATTGAAGAAAATACAGTCAACAAAAGACAAAAAGGTGTAGGAGCCGAGGCTTTTTCCCAACTCTGTGATATTTGTGTGGAGACAGAACGTACATACTGCTTTACAACTGTTCGCAATAAGACTCGCTGTCTTCTTGAAGGTTTTCTCGAGGTAGTGTTTAAATCGCTCGTTCTCGTTCTCTTTGGAGCCCAGCTGCATGAACTCACCTGGAGGCACAGTCAGCGTACATTAGATCAGTTTATTAGTTAGTTAACGGACATGTTTGCCAAAAAAAAGAAAAAAAAAATCTGATTACTGTACCTCGCACCAGGTCCTCTATCACCTGGGACAACACTTTAACCACAGTGATGTTACCAATACGAGCCAAGGCCATGGAGGCGGCCGAGAGGATAAAATCTCCAACCAGGATAGCCTGAAAGAGAGAAAATAAATCACATCTATATCCTTGTCAAGTTTGGAGATCCCGGCTGACTTTAGTCTCCTTACTTTTCTTTCGCCCCACATATTATTGATGGTTTTCTTCCCCCTTCGTTTATCTGATCCGTCTATGACGTCATCGTGCACCAGGCTGGCAGTGTGGATCATTTCTGAGATCATAGCTATGGCCCTCTGCCCCGGGAGCAAATCTCTGCAGAGGACAAAGGCCGAAGACAGATCGCATGATGCGAGAGGTAATAAAACCCTCGATTATACTTCATATGATAATAGAACAGGGTGCGGTGCTCTTATAACTGTATCAGATGCTACAAATTAAACATGATAGTTTCAGTTAAAACATAATAGTTTACCCAGCTCTGTTGCTGTGGATGTTGAGTGCCCGGGCCATCAGGACGACTATCATTGGTCGGATGGCTTTGCCTTTGCCATCAAAGTAGTAGTCACATAGAAACTTGAGCTCTTCTTTGGATACAAACAGCTCCTGTGAGGCAGAGGAATGACATTTATGTTGTTTATTTCAACCATTATCAACTAACAAGCCATTTTCCTCTCAGGATTGAAGGCGTACCTTTCTGATATCGTCGTATAAACTCTTTAAATCGTTCTGGGCTAACGTGAAGGGGTCCTTTGGCTTCGCATCACTGTGGATCTTTCTGTAGCAGCAAGACGGTAGTGTGTGAACCAGCAACCGTGACTTATGTCTGCAGAGAAAGACACAAACAGGAACTGTGAAATAAAAGGTCAATTATATTATTCGATGGGCTGATGTTGGAGATTTTTTATTTCATGTGATTATGAAAATCTCTGCTTGACATTTAACTAAAAATTATAACGTGTTAAAAACTGGCTGGAGATCATTATAATGTTAAAAACTGCAGTGGATAGTTTGGTCACAGTGCAAAACTCACCTGGTGAGGGACGATGTTAAATTTAGAGTTTTCAGGTTTATCTGTGTTGATAGTGGTGATGGTCGCCCCTGAAATGTCAAAGAACACCACACTGAAGGACTTTAGAAAAACGAAAGAAAGACGACTTTTTAGGCCAGCAGTCAGCTTCAGACAAACACGTAGACCCTCGTGTGAATATGTTAAATTCACGAAGAACAGGTTCCTCTAATAATATAACATGTAAAATACACGTAACGTAACACACGTGAGTCAATGTCAACATGCACCACCCAGCCACTTCATCGGGTTTCATGAAAACAACAAAGTTTTGGTTGACACCGTCAGAAAGGTAATAATTCTACTAAATAAACCGTATTTTAACGTTACCCGTCCGGAGTTGGGCTCACTTGATATATTTTTCTTAGTTCAAGTTGATTTACAAAGTGAAGATCGCAGTGTGGGCACATGAAAATCTACTTCTCCATGACATTTTTAAGCATTTGTAAAAAAAAAAAATTGTCAACTTATTTTAAAAGAAAGTTCTTTACGATTCAAAAATGTTTACAATACAACAAAAGATATAAAATATTTAATTTTCTTCCTCAATCCTGCATTTTATTTGTACTTTATTTACATGTCCGGAGCTGTGCCGAGTAACTTGATATCATTAACTTACAAATATCTGAATTCTTATACAGTCGCTTAGTGATATTACCCTTTTTATTTAATTAAAACTGAACATTAATATCTTTGTCTTAGCTGTAGTAGAATGTTTTTTATTACCAGAGCTGGACTGAGATGAGTCACTTGATATCTGATGTTACTTCATTTAAATCACATATTTCATGTCACATAAGTTTAGTCACAAAGTCAAGAAAACTTTAAAGTCTCTGTCCGTTTCCTTTAAGATAATAAACCCAGTTTACTGCCATGTAAATAAACTGAATATCTTCCGCTCTGTGATATTTTGTGAGTCATGTGAGTCAATGTCAAATGAATGAAAGCACGGTTTAAATCCAACCTAAATGAATGGGGATTGATCAGATTGGTTAGTTTGAGGTGAACAGCTCGCTAAGTAAAGGACAGAGCTTAGTGTAACAGATCGTGAGCAGGTCTTGACCTTTGTGGCAGCTGAGTAAGCTTTGGAGCAGCCAGCAACAAGTCACTGCACGTTTAAGAAATTCTTTAAATAATAAGAAGAAGCTCTTGTTGAAGACTTGCAGCAGTTACCCTGTCGGGGAATGTCACAGCCACCAAACTAACAGACACGTTAATGAAACAGCCGCACAGTGGGAACATCTCAGAGGTGTGCGTGACCTTCCTGCGTTTGACAGCCCGGACCAGGCGTGCTGCCGACCGGCCACAAACTCACCTCGTTCCCCGCCCCGGAGCTCCAGGGTGACCGCCCAAGTGAGGACGCAGACCCGCCGTTAAAATGCCGCAAGGTTTCGAGTAAACCCGTGTTAGGACACTTTGTACTCCACCTCCGGCACTGCCTCCACCACGGACCCGCCATGTTCCGCAGCAGCAGCGTGCATTAGGACTGGATGTATTTGAACGGAACCGGAACACGGAAGGTCGTCGGTTGATGACGTTGCGCAACAAGGAGTTAACCGTTGGCAGTTGAGAGAGCAGCTAACGTCCTTTAATGCTAATCAAAATTAAAGTTTTTTAAGCGGAAACGCGGCGGTAGACGCGATATGGCGTTATTCATTAATAAAATGAAGTTATAAAATATGTTATCAAAAGTCTACAGGAAATATACGACCATATTTGGGGACGAGGCTAGTAGCCTGGTGGCTAATAGCAGGCTAACGTAGCTAACTAACTGCTAGTTCCAGCTAACGCTATCAAGGCTAACTAACTAACTAACTATATTTTGATAATAAAACCAGCTGAAATATGTTTAACACCCATTCTGCGGTTCATATGGTGTGTTTTAGTCATATTTATTCGAATACAGCTGACAGTAAGTTAATAAAATAGCGTTTTAGGTGAAGGTGGAGCAGTTAAATAACTGATAACTTGTTAGCATTGGTTGTTTTGGTGGAAAGTAACAAGTTAGGTACATTTATACACCTATTTTTTTATACTTATACACTATATATTCGTCTACACAACACTACATCTATATAGTATGATAGTAGAGTATGTGTACAGAAAAATAGTATATTTTCACTCCAGTTTAACTCTTGTAGGTTAAGATATGATGCACTTCTCTAACTGCTCAGCAGTATATGAGGTGGTTTAATGTTAATGCACCAATAATAACATGAATAATACATATACAGATGCTTGCTGACAGTACAGGTACGTTTAAGACATCTGCTCCACCTGTAGAGATGTCCAGCACAGTGTTAGTTTTTGCTCTGGTAGCAGCAGCCAGTGTCACACCTGTAAACACCCTCGAGTCCTGCCAAAGTACTGACCGTGACTGTCACGGTCATGACAAAAAAATGGCACCAGACGGCATCAAATCCAGGTGGAACATGAGTACTTCAGCCCTCATGCAGGATCTGGACCAGTTCAGCGTGTCCTGCACAAAGCTCATAGGTAAAAGTGGATTCATATGTCGTTACAGGGGGTCGATGCATGCAGTGAAAGGGTCACCGTCATTCTGTCCTCTCTGCAGATGCATTCCCGTTAGACGAAGTTGATGGCAACTTTGTTCGCACTGTGAAGAACTGCATCTTCTCCAAATCCATCCCAACCCCGCTGAAAGGCCCGTTAAGACTGGCAGCGGTCTCCAAGGCGGGTGTTGTAACATCACCATGAGTACGCACAGTGTTTAATAACACAACAGTCCACTTATACTTCAACTTGTCTCAACAGGACGTCCTCGAGGGGATCTTAAACGTAGACATGGCTGCAACACAGTCTGAGGAGTTCTTGCATTATGCCAGTGGTGGCAAGCTGCTGCCAGGATCTGTACCGCTTGCACACAGATATGGAGGTCATCAGGTAGAGTATGCTCTTTAAAGATAATAAAACTCTTGTGCAGACTAGATCTGATCACAGTGTGTGATGACTATATCCATCAGTTTGGCTACTGGGCAGGTCAGCTGGGCGATGGTCGAGCACACTTTCTGGGTCAGTACACCGACAGGTGAGAGTATTTTTGAATGTTTCTTGTATATTTAAGGCGCACCACTAGTTAAAGATTTATTATCGACTCGTTAAATGCACCACAGGAATGGAGAAGTGTGGGAACTGCAGCTCAAAGGCTCTGGGAAAACACCTTATTCAAGGTATGTTTGGTTATTTTTCCAGCATACACTTTTTTGTTCCCTCTTTTTTCTCTCCTCGTTTCAGACTCTCTCTTCTTACAGGTCAGGAGACGGTCGAGCTGTGATCCGTTCTTCCGTCAGGGAGTTCCTGTGTAGTGAAGCCATGCATTTCCTGCATGTTCCAACCAGCAGAGCTGCCAGGTAAGGCACAGGTAGAGCTCCATCTTCCGTGGGTGTAGCGGTCTGTTGCTGAAGGAGCTGTTTAAGGCCTCCGGGGTCTCATGCAGGAGGTGAGAGGAGTTGTTCATGATGGATGTCAGCTCCTCTCCCTCACTCCCTCTAGGGGGCAGTCCAGGACAGAGCTGACCCTCTTGACTAGTTTCTGCAACTCTCTCTATATTTAATCCCTCCATTTTCAGGGATTAAATACTCCTATGAAAGGAGTCTGAAATCTGATTTCTTTGCTTTGTTTTAGTCTAATCGTGAGTGACGAGCCGGTGATGAGGGATCAGTTCTACAATGGCAACGTGAAGACAGAGAGAGGTGCAGAGAACAACCTTTACTCGTTATCACGTTAATCACATTTAATTTGCGTTTTATGTTTTAATCCCTGCTTCTTTTTATCAGGAGCTGTTGTTCTCCGGTTAGCTAAGTCGTGGTTTCGGATTGGCTCTTTAGAAATTTTGTCTCAAAGCGGAGAGATAGATCTCCTGAGGTGAGTTTCACCACGTAATGTTTCTTTTCTTTACATTTTATAACCTCCTTATTGAATCATAAAGTGCAGCTTGTAACATAAGTATGTTCTGTTTTTAGAAAGCTGTTAAACTTTGTGATTGATGAGCATTTTCCTTCAATCAGTTCAGATGATCCAGATAAATATTTGGTAAGTTCAGTCAAAATATGTAGCTTTTTATGGGAATTTAACTGTTAAAGAAGCTTTAGTAAGGGTATATCTGCACGTTGTTGTTTCATCCTTCGTATGTTATATTTCCAGGTGTTTTACTCCACAGTTGTAAATGAAACCGCACACCTGATTGCCCAGTGGATGTCGGTTGGGTTTGCACATGGTGAGCACCTAATCTGCCTGAACATTTATCACAGTCTTTACCAGCATCTCCTGATATCCGCTGCCTTTATTATTATCACGACAGGTGTGTGCAACACGGACAACTTCAGCCTCCTCTCCATCACCATCGACTACGGGCCGTTTGGCTTCATGGAGTCGTATAACCCCGGTGTGTACCCACGATGCATGTCGGCGTTTCATCGGACTAACTGAACGGTCTTGCTCTCGTCAAATGTCACAAATGAAGCTGTGATGTTTCAGATTTCGTCCCCAACACGTCCGACGATGAGGGCAGATACAGCATAGGAGCTCAGGCCAATGTCGGGGTGTTCAACCTGGAGAAGCTCCTGGCGGCTCTCAGTCCTGTGCTCACTAAGAAACAGCAGAAAGAGTACGAAGAGTGACAAACAGAATATCAAACATTTTGTTCTTTTGCTCTTTACAAATATATTTTGCATATTTTTGGACTTACTCGACTTCTTCTTTCCAGGGCTAAAGTTATTTTAAAAGGATATGTTCATATTTACCAGACGAGGTGAGCTCCACGTGTCTCCTCCATATCCAAGCAGTGAGTGCAGTAATATTATATTATTTTCTAGCCTCAATCGTGCATATGTTTCAGGTTTCACCAGCTATTTAAAGCTAAACTGGGGCTCCTCGGTGATGAGGAGGGCGATGGCTACCTCATCGCCTTCCTGCTTAAGGCAAGTCAGTAACAGATGTCAACTGTGTTGCTCTAAATCAATTTAATCTCACTGGCTGTGTACAAATTAGATTTTTTTTGTGCGTTTGTCTCCCCAGATGATGGAGGACACACAGTCAGACTTCACCATGACCTTCAGGCAGCTCGGTGAAGTTTCAGCCCAGCGGCTTCACAACGGGAACTTCACACAGGTGGAGCTGGGCATGTTTTACATACCTGTGTTTAGAAATGAGTGAAATTAGAGCAGTAACTGTACAAGTGAGAAAAAAGGGATTTAAGATGCACGTAAATGACTGTGATGCATCAAATTATCCCAGGCCAAACACTGAATTAGTGTTTTATTACTACTAGAAAATCACTTTATGTTTTGTGTTAGATGTGGGCTCTTGAAGACTTGTCGTCCCACCGGCTCTTCTCCAACTGGCTCAGTATGTACCTGCTCCGGCTCAGCAGGTAACGCCAAGTTAATTTTGTAATTTGGTCTGCGAGATGTTTGTGTTAAACTCTCGTATTCAGTTCAAGTTGTTTGTTTTTGGACTATATTTTTCAGACAGCAGAGTGATCGCGATTTGGATCGTCAACGCAGGATGAATAGTGAGCCACAAAATCTACATATTTACACATCAAGTGTCGATCTAGCCGCAAAAGATGACAGGAAGAGCTTTGTCTGATTGCCAAAAATATCTTTCAGATGTAAATCCTCGATATGTGCTGAGGAACTGGATGGCAGAGTCTGCTATAAAGAAAGCAGAGATGGATGATTTTTCTGAGGTGATATTTAAATTATATTAAATTTTTTAATGTAATAAACTTTTCAAGTTGTTTTAACCTGCTGTCCTTTATGTTTTTCCACCAGGTGGAGCTGCTGCACCACATCCTGTCCTCTCCCTTTGTTACACAAGAGACTGCAGAGGAGGCGGGCTATGCAGCAAGACCTCCACTGTGGGCTAAGAGGTTAAAGGTCAGCTGTTCCTCTTGAGCGACTCCCGGATTGAGCAAAATACTAAAAATGAAGATGGATTATGACCAAGCTGAGCTCTTGTGCTTCATGTTGGAAACTTTCTGTCACACTGGTGGAATATATTCGGTCCAAAATGTCAAGGTCACACCTGTTTAATGTTATTTTACCGACTATGAGTGGAAACAGTGACCAACAAAGATGAAATACAGTTCTCAGAGCCACAAAATAATTAAACTGTGATTGTATTTTGACAGTTTGACAGCTACAAACATCTTGTAATTGCAACTTGTAAACAATAAATACAAAGGTGCTACTGTGGAGGCCGTCAGCGTGACGTTTCACCCAATTCATGTACAGTATACACACACCAAAGCTTTAAAGTGGGAAATAAGTCCAGTCCTTTTTACATGGTTGATTTTACAGCATTTCTCAGGCATGATATTGATCAGGAGTTTCCAGGAAGGTCGATCATGCCACCAAGAATTGTGTAACTTTTAGGTCTAAAACCAGGAATAATAACATATAATCACCTTTTTATCTTAGGATTAACCTTTTTGTATCTACACATGGAGAAGGTCCTCTTATGTGGTGTCCGCCATCTTGCGCCGCCATGTTTGTTACAGTAGCCCAAAGCGGTCAACGGTTCTAGAGAACATGCAGCGCAAAAAGAAGACGTAGAAGAAGTGTTTGTTAATTGAAAACATCCCCTTTTTGGCACACGAAGGCCACCGTTTGAGTTCGAACACCAGGTTGATCGGCGTCTTCAATCTCACCACTGAATCTTACAGACAGCACCTTTAAGGATTTTCTGTTAAAGCTACAGTAACAGGATACACTGTATATGCCCAAGTAACTCGTGATTTTATTGTACTTACAGCACTCCATGCAAACGTGACTATATATACAACTCTATAAAAGATTCTCTCTTAAGTATGACGACAGCAAAACGTTTTTACACCTTACAGATCATAATTTCCTTTTCTTTAAGCAGACTGTGACAGTCATTGTGAACCCAAGCTTTCAAACACTGTACAAAACAGTGTGTATCGGATTTTGACTGGTATGAAGAATAAACGCCCTCTCACTTGATTCATGCAAGATCATGTGGATAAGCAAGGATGAAGATCAATCTGTTGAAATCGAGACGAGTCTGATTAAGTTGGTCACTGATCGGGCGCAGTTCGTACTATATTTATACTCCACAAGCTCCTCGTTAATGAGCGCCACGCTTCTTGTTCATGGCCAGCATCAGTTCAGACATTAGGTCTCCTCCTCCTCCCCCTCCACCTCCTCCTCCTCCTCCCTGCAGCGATGGTGTAGTCCTCTTTGGCGGAGCAGGAGGCATCTTTTTCACTGAGCCAACAGGCCGCAACGCTGGTCTTGGGACACCACCTCCTCCTCCAGCAGCAGGTGGAGGAGGCGGTGGAGGAGGAGGTGGAGGTGGTCCTCCACCCCCACCTGTGAACACCGGCTGAGGTGGAGGCGGTGGCAAACACTCTGGATCCGGCGGTGGAGGAGGCAGAGACTGGTCCATACGCCCGAAACTAGCCGGGGGAGGCGGCGGTGGTAAGGAGCTCATCGGTGGCGGTGGTAAGGAGCTCATCGGTGGCGGTGGTAAGGAGCTCATCAGTGGCGGAGGAGGTGGCAGTGAACCGAAGCCGGGGCCAGGTGGAGGGGGTGGAAGGAAGTCTGGCGGGGCATCGTCGATGGGTGGTGGCGGCGGAGGAGGAGGGAGGTTGTCCATTAAAGGTGGAGGTGGGGGGAAGTTGGTTGGCAGGTTTCGCTGGGGGAGAGAAGGTTTTGGGGAACATTTGTTAGGCATAGGAGGCGGTGGAGGGAAGGCAGGGTCCGGAGGTGGTGGGGGAAGGATGTCGGCCATTGGTGGAGGTGGAGGTGGAATATTTCCAAAGTCCTGAAAAGACAGACACAGAAGAGGAGGACACATTTTTATAAATGAAAAATGCCGTTGTTACTAGATACGTAGTGAAATGATGCACTTGGTGGCATCATGGGAAATGTAGGATCCAGTGGGACTCATACAAGAGAGTGAAAGTCAGGATACTTGTCTCTTTGTCTCCTCTAACTTCATGAAAATGCATTAATGACTCATCAGAGTTTTAAATAATTAATCAAACAAAGAAAAACAATCACTCACTGCTCTAACTACTCAGAATTTACTTATTTTATGAGTCTAATTACCTAATTTCCTGGAAAGAACGATGTAATTTAGTTTTAATTGTAGACAAAAGAAAGGCAAAGTTCTGAGACAGAGTAATTAGTTGCAGCTAATTTCATTATTGATGAATCATTTATAGTTGTCAAATGGTATTCACAATCTCTCAGAGAACACGCTAATGTCTTAAATTTGCTTATTTTGTCTGACCAACAGGTCCAACGGAGAAAGATTTTTAATTTACTGTCACACAGAGAGAAGCAGCAAATACTCACATCTGAGGAGCTGATACCAAAGAAATGCTGTGCACAACAAAAATCTTAAAATAAACTGAATTTTCTGCCTTTTCTCAGTTTTTCTATCATTGTAAATTGGATAAATTTTAATTTAGCTTAAAAAAATAGCTCATCATGGGAACCCATTTTACAGGTAGAAAACAACAAGAAGAAGATAAATTGATGAAAATGATCAATGAAGACTTCTGTACCGCTGAAATCGGTCGTGGTTGTGGCGCCGGAGCGTGACCGTTGGCCTGGTTTGGTGATTTAGCTAGCAGAGAAAGAGAAACAGTGAGTGAACATCAGCAGAGTCACCACATCTGGGTTGTTTTACATCAGTGAAACGCTCAGTGAGGGCAGCCTGCGTGTCGTGATACCTTTGATGGTTGGTGAGGGAGTTGATGGATTGGAGCTTGATGGAGTGCTGCGGTTCGTCCACACGGAGCTGACGGCCGCCTTCTTCTCGGACGTTTTAAAGTTCTCATACAACGACACGCCATACTGGAAATGTAAGAAACATATTCCAGAGCATGAGTCCTGAGTTTATTTCCTGTGATTAAATCCAGAGCTATGAGTTAAAATTACCTTGGCAATACGAATTCCAGTCACCCAAAGGTTCATGGTCCGAGCATCATCACAGCACAGGTACTTGATGTACTGAGACTCTTTTTGGATCTGAGGATGCTGCGCAGACAAATCCAAATGGTTAACAGATCAGGTTAACACAAACCTGCCTTTCAGAGCAGCATGCATTAGTAACAGTAACATTAGCCTCTGAGGTGTCATGACACTGTGCTCTCCTTTTAGCTGCTGTCCAAACACTGCTGTGTTTCATTAGTACACGGGTTCTCAAACTACCACCGGTGGTACGCAAGCTCCCTTTGGGAGAATCTCTGAAGTTTCTTCCAATAAATTCATTTAGAAACATTTAAAATTTATTCTGTTTCCACTCAGGCTGCTCTGTAGTCACAGTAATGATGGTAAGATAGTAAGACACTGTTCAAAAACTTTGCAACGGTGCCTCCAAACGTGAAATATTAGGAAGTGCAGGACAAGAGAACCTCTTTTGTACCCATGCAGCTCTGGTTCTGATCAGGATTCAACAAAAGTTGACAATAAAAAAAGACTTTTTCGTAAACTGTAGCTGAGCAGAGTTTGTACTTTGGTCGGTATATGGAAACACAACATCCCTCGAGTCTGTCCATAGGAGCCTGAATTAACTCACTGATCATTGTTATCATGATTATCTCTCTGCATTATTCTTCCTGGGCCTACATTACCCACAAAGCAACTCAACTGCTGTCAGCTCAGTTGGAAATTTGGTTATGTTATACTCTAGCATAGCAGCTGATTTAGCCAAACTTGTAGTTATCAACCCTTGACTCAAGTGACATCACTTGAGGAACCTTTTTGCACATGTGCAGTCGCACTTAACAATGTTTAAAATCAGCGTCCCCTCTTCAGGGTACCCACAAGGGGGCAGAGTGAGTCTAGAACCTTTGAGTTAAAAGCAACAAAATATAAATTAGATGTTTCAATTTCAATTCCTGTTGTTTGGAAAAGTGCGGTCAGCATTTCTGAACACGAACAAACAAATTAGGAACGTCAGAAACAAAAGTCAGAAACACGGTGCAGGAAATTGGAGATGTTTGATGCTCAAATAGCCTTAATTGTTGGATTTGTGCCATCTTACTGATATTTCGCTGTGCAGTGCATACTTTATGGGCCTGACATTAATCCCTCAGTCAGTTGTTTCCCCCTGCGGATGAAGCTGACTTCCCATAATGTCGTGATATCAGTTCTACATAATGAGGATGTATTAGTGATCACCTCAGGCCATCTCCTCTGAATATATAACAGCTAAATCATGAAGCTAAATTGTTTTGCTCTCGTCCTTGAATTGCTGCAGTGAATTTTTTTTTTCCTTTCGCAGCCCATAAACAAACATAACCACAACGACGTGTCAAAACACACCCTAATTGAACGCTTCAGCAGCCGAGAACAGCTTCAGTTATTAGCCTCATCACTGGCGTGCTATCTGCCACAGCTTTTATAACACGCCCTAAACGAGGACACGAGACCACGTGAAACCCCGGCTAGCCTTCCAAATCGTCCACTCTGACAGGTCATTTTCCTTTGCCCTTGGCCGGCATCTCCTCCCTTCAACTCAAACCTTGAGGACTCTGTCTTTCACTGGTGGGTAATTCACTTTCTTTGCCTCTCTAAGCTCTTTCTCTTTTCATTCTCAATAACTAGTCTAATGGTATCTGCTGATTCTAGGACTTCTCAAACAAGATAGAGGAAAAGAAAGAAAGTGGACTTTCCCATCAGGACTGACCAACAACTCATCTAATTCCTGTTTTTCCACCTCAGTCAGCATTTGTTGCTCTTAAATGAGTACTTTAGGTACCTCCCATCGCTGCTAATATTCTTAATTTTAACTCCTTTAATTAAATGCATGGTGCGTTTACAGTCATTTCTTTTAAGGGAATTGCTGCTGCACAAAAAGTCTCAAGACTTTCAGCTAAATTGCACAAGACAGTCTCGTTTCACTTCTTTAAATCAAACTATTTATTGCATTTCAGAGTTCCAGTAAAGCAAACAGCTGTGTAGTTTGCCACTCTGAAAACCACCACCTCACAGCAACAAACCCTGCATTGATATCTCTTGCACCATGCGGTACAAACAGCCTCTTAACACCACAACCGTAAAACAGGCACTTGCACATTTGCTGATTTTATTTAGTTAGAGGAAGTTGCAACTTTTCTGTTGATCTAAGGTTTCATGATGCGAACCGGACTGATAAGAGAACAAATTCAAAGCTGACCTACCTTCAGCACAAAGCAGAAGTCAGTGGGTGCTTTGTATTTGCTCTTAAAGTCTTTGCCATAGTAGACATTTAAATTGTCAAACTGGACGAAGCAGACAAGGTCACGGGACGACTGAAAAGAAAGAAGAGATTATACTGCAACATTACTACAAGAGAAATAGTGTGCCGCATAATGTATGAATGGTATGTTTGGGAGTAAGAGCTCCTGTAAGATGTAGAGTACTGTTAGGTATTCAGCAGGGAGTAAAAGCTCAATTATATTCAGTGTTGCACGAAACAAGAGTTTGGTTCATGAAACAGGAAGACTACACACTTTGTAGTTCCAGCGAAAACTGAAATAAACCTTATATTTCCTCAGGTTTCAGTAGCTAAAAGTATCTCTGAACGTCTTTCACCACTGCTCGAGCCCGACTGAACCTGTGCACAAAATGACGTCACGTTTTGACCCCTGACCTTGGTCTTCCCTTTGGGCACGTAATAAATTCCCGAGGCCCTCAGCTGGAAGAGCCGCTGTTTCCACGACTTCTTGCCGTCTTCTTTGAGGTACAGCACCGCCTCGAGATCAGGCACGATGATGGAAGTCCCGCAGAAGTTCTCCTGCAGAGGGGAAGAAGGGATGAAAGAGGACACTGACAGGAGATCCCACTGGGAAAAACTGTCACTTTATAGAAAATATTCCAGTTTGCGTGCTTTACCTGTACTAACAACTCCTTGTCTTTGTCTTTTATGTCTTTGAGAGCGTTCTTATCCTTCTTCCATAGATAAAATTTCTGCAGGAATAAAACACAAAGTACATTAATGATTACAGCAAATATCAGCACACCACTTTAATCCAGATGGAAATATCCCAACGACTATGAGGTGGATTGCCGTGAAATTTGGTGCAAATATTCATGATCCCCAGTGGATACATTCTTTGACTTTTAACTATGATGATGTTTTATATTTTCCACTAGCACCACCATGTTTGAGGTGAAATATCTCAAGACGTCAACATGTGTTGGTACAGACATTCATGATCCCCAGTGGATAACTCCTACTGACTGATGATTTTTCTGACTTTTCCTGTAGTGCCACCACGAGGTTGGTGGTTTCAAGTGAAATGGGTTGCCATGATATTTGTACATATTATTTTTTTTGGACATTTTTCCAGATCTCCACTGGGTATACCAGGAGCCCAGAATCATTTGCAGTTGTCCCCAGAGGCTCAATCATTGTCACAAGATAGTAGAGCTGCTACTATGGCTGTAAACTGTTTCAAATATCTATGATTATCCTGACTTTTGTGAAATTACTTTATTTAAATGAAGTCTTCTGTCTGGCCAAGGATAAAAGACTAAATGAACCATATTAAGTATCAGAACAAAACATTGGCTATCAGCATGGGGAAGAAAAAAACTAAAACTATTATCAGCTTTCAAAAACCTTTTAACTCTTGCTCTTTTGTTTGATTTCACATCATAGTCTGGACCTGTGTTTTCATTGTGGCCAGAGAAAGCTCAAACGGGGAGATCTGCTTTGGTAGCTCTTGTCAAAAGTAAAAATTGTGAATTGAACGGGACGTGCCGTATAAAACAGATCAGCCTTTTGTTGGGGAACGTGGAAGACATGATGGAGTAGTTTAAAAACGTGAATATCTCACCGTTTTTTCCAAGCCGGCTATTTGTCTCTGCCAACAGACTGAATCCATTAAACACTCTAAGATTATAAAGGGTTCCCATTATATCAACAAACATGCCAAGATCTTGATGTCTTTTGCCTGAAGCTGTTTTGTCTGATATATTACAGCGAGGACATAAATGTAAGAGGTCATCCTACATGGTGGAAAGACATCTCATAACTCAGACAGCGATTCAGCAGTGAAAATAGCCAGATGGCACTGAGCTGAAACAATGTGGAGATAGATTTGCACAAACCAAGGCCAGGAATAATGAACTAGCCAGTGTTGTACGAAATCACATCACTTCTGATCACACGGTTTATGTTCACAGAGGTATATAAAGGTACGTATAATGAGGAGGGGGGGGACCAACCTGTGGGTTTCTGAAAACCTCATTTTTTTCCCTGCGCTCTTGAAAGAGGATTTTGTTCTCGCTGTCTCTCGTCCAGGCGAGAAGAGGCTCCACAAGGTTCTCGTGGTCTTCAAACGTCCGCTCTGTCGGAAGAAAAGCAAACTTAGACATCAGCAAACAAGATTCAGATTTAATAATTTATTGAATTTTATGCAATGATGGCAAACGTTTTGGTTTGTAGACCACTGAGACAATCCTGATGAACATCGAGATGTATTTTTGTGACGTTTTGATTCTTCCATTGTGGGAAGTATGACATTTTCTAATCATACATGTGGCAAAATAATGCAAAAATAGTGGCTGTCAGCACAAAACACAGAATCAGTCTTCATCCATGGTGCCTGAAACTGTTAAAAATGACTGAAGGAAGGCGATAATCAGGCTAAAGTTAAGGTCAAATCTCCAGCAACAGCTGCATAAAGAAAGTCTTTATTGTGAGTTTCAGCTCGTGGCTTTTATCAGAGTCAGTTTACATCTCAAGACTTTCTCCATGCACCTTGGAAGTGGCTGAAGTCGTGCCAGAAATCCCAACGATGGTTGGGCAACTAAAACTTGATAACAGTGGTGTAATTTTCCAAAGAGAGCGGTTTCAAAATATTCTCAAGCAGCAGTAAAAAGTACAAGTAGCTTTAAATTTCAGTCAAGTACAGTGCGCTCATAAATAAATATACTTGCTTACGTTCCACCTCCGCAGTAAACACAGCTAATCTCTCTATCAGCCGTACAAGATCATTTCTCAGCACTGATGACAGCACTCTGGCTTTGGGAGATTAAAAATGTCTCCAGTTTACTTTCTCACACAGTACATTATTATTTAAACCAGAATCTACAACCGTCTTTAATCTCACTTTATATTCTCCGCGTCCCCCCGGCTTTAGCTTTGTACCATAAAACACGTCAAAACAAATGATTTACCGTACGTACAGTAGTTCACTCTGTCACGAAAATCTTTAAATCAGCTGAGCTCGGTTCAAAGTCAATTTCACAGCTGTAAGATTGTCTGCTTCAAGTGGGATGGATTAAGGAAGGGCTCAATAATATACAAGCCTCCTGATTTGCTGGAAGGACTTTAAATGGCACTAAACCACGAAAACACATTAAGGCCTATTTCCACCACCTTCTCCTCCTCCTCCGTTCTGCCCACCCACACACGCAGTGCCACAGATCTCCATCATGTACTGGGCATTTGACTGTATAGCCATGGTCCCCAATTACAGGATACCAGCCAAAGTGGAGGTAGGCATTAAATAAATTGCTGCCAGGGTTCCAGTCCATAGTTTGACTATTACAATCATTAAATGGATGGTGTGACTTTGCTGCCGGAGTGGAGTGAAAACCCCCTTTGAACTGCTTTAACTACATGATGTGTTTCAGTGGTGTGCATGGTGAGCACATGGGTGAATTTAAACAGAGAGATCTTCACTGTTTGAAGAGGGTGTTGAGCTCGGTGGGCGTTCATTGGACATTTTTTCATTGATAAAAGATTAAAGGTCGGGAAAAATGTGTAGCACTCTGGGGCGGTGGCGGGTGGGGGGGTTACTGGTATTTAAAAATAGTGTTTCAAATGAGTGTTTCCATTGTCAAGCTATCATCTGGCCTTGCTAGTCAGAGGTGACACAACCACCCCCATGCTCATGAGTCAAATGGCCAAAAGAGAAGAAGTTTTGTTTGGATGACACACTTAAAATAGATGTGTGTGTCGGACAGTTCATTTTAACACGAGCTGTCATTTGGATAAAAATAAACTCTGATTTTGAGTCACTGAAAGATTGTTACCTTCTCTTAGCAATGCTACAAAGTATTTGCCAAGTATTTGCCTGCTGCAAACACTAACATACCAATTCTGCCTAAAATAGTCCTCGACATATCCATTATTTACTCGTGTTTGAGAGTTGCTACAAAATATAGTGACCAACAGATGAAGAGAATTGCTTAATCTTTTATTTTATAATAAAACTATATATTTCTGATTTATTTTCAAATATTTGGTAGGATAAATGGGCCTTGAGGCTGTCAGCTGGATAGATTAGGGAAATCTTGCAGAATGGACTAACACATTCCTGGTTTAGTTCCCTTACTGGAATAAGTTGAAAATAAGAAAAATATGCAATAAGTCCAGGCTTATCCTTTAATTAAGTGTGTCGCGGCTTAACTAGCTGCATATAAAATTACTTGAATATAATTTTCAGTCAAAATAATATTGACTTCATTGCTCACGGAGGTTAATGACTTTACCATCGGTATCTCATTAAAATAGTTTCAGGACAAAGTAAAATGACTCCCCGTTCATGATATATAGGATGTTGGTTGTTATAAAATATGAATTATCTCTGTAACAATCTGATGAAATCATTAGAAAACAGCGGCTAGACAATCCGAGTCTAGGAGCTCAAGTAAATATAGCATAGACAGCTCAGACGGAGAATTGAGATCATAAGGCTTTTATTTCCACATGACAGGGAGGATGACTGACAGTGTCCGATACAGCAAATTAAACCCACCTGTCTGCACTGTATGTGTGTGTGTAAGCAAGAGAGAGAGAGAGAGAGAGAGAGAGAGAGTATAGGAAAGAGAGGAGGATGGGTGGGAGTAAGATCAATGTTTCATTGTGAGCTTGCTGCAGTGTGGCTGCCATTGTGCCAATAAAAACACAGTCCATCATCTGGGCCTGAATGAAATATCCCACCCTGCACGTTGTGTGCGTAGTTGACAATTCATATAAAAACACACCGAGGGCTTATGTTGTTGAAGTGGAAGTCTACATTTACCACTTCGCTGTGTTTTGCAGGTATTTCCTGCTCAGCTCGCTCGCTATTGCTGCTGCATTTGTGCACTAAAGTCACCACAAATTGCTAGCAAAGCAGTGTCACCAGTAGTAATGTCATCTTTATCTTAGTGTTTTCTATTCTTTATGTGTGTGTGATTTATTCTAAACTGCAGCTGGTGCTGTGCGCCCCATAATTTTTAATTTCCCCCTGAACATACTTAACCTGTCACAAGGTGTTTAAAAACAGCAAATCTCTCACAAAATGACCACAGATTTAAGCCACAGTGGTGCTATATAAACCAGTGGCAACACATTAAAGGTAATGGTGATTGTTGATGGATTAATCTTTAGTCGTAAACGCTCCTCAGCTGGCTGCAGTCCTAGAGAATGTGAGAATGTGTCTCTCTACGCTGACGACACACGACTTTTTGTGGCTGTGTCTTCTGATGACACAAAACCTACTGACAGCAGTTTTAGATGTGTTATTTTATATATAATAATGCCTTCATGTCACAAAACCTACACTCACTTATAACGCAACCACAGATCTGAAATCTTAGACAAAAAAAACAGCCACAAATTTACATTTTCTAGGACTCGCAAATATGCAAGAAACTTATTACGGCTCTGTGATATGTCACTAAATCAGCTTTTTAACATCTGAAAAATGCAGCTGAAGTGCGACCATTTCTCACTCTGAGGGATTCAGAGACGCATAATGTACACTTTTATATCCAGCAGGATAGACTCGTCCCAAAAAATCATAAATCAGCTAAAGTGCTGACCAGAACCAGAAGGAGGGAAGACATTAAACTCATCTTAAAGTCATTAGATTGGCCTCCTGTCATTTTTTAAAAATGCTTTTCCTGTATTTTACCGTCTCATATATTTTATTTTTATTGTCGTTCATCATTTTTTTTAGATTTCTCATTGCGACTTTTAGTCTCGACTTGGTTTTGTTGTTCATACTTCTCTCATTATCAGCTTGTTAGTCATCTCTGAAGCGCTTTGAAATGCACTAACCTGATGTGAAAAGTTCTATTTATATATATAGACGCAGCGCCTCAATGTAGCACATGGCGTTGCAGTACTTTCGATGCTGTATTGCAGTAACTCACCGAGCTGCAGCTCATGGTTGGTCTCGCACAGGCTCCAGTCCACATTGCAGTCACAGTGAGTCTTCTCAAACAGGTTGTCCAGAACTTCCCTGACAGTCTGCCTCTCGTCGACCATCAGAGTCTTAGAGCTGCCGTCGTTCAACAGAAACTTCACCACCAGCTGTCAGAAAAATGTGATTTTATTGTACTTGGCTGTATTTTTCCACAACAATAAAAGACAGAAAACGTTCTAACCAGCGACTTAAAGCAGTAATTTGATATTCATGCTAAAAGTTACACAAAAAGATTGATACCACTTTTATGGATTGCTTATATCGTATTTCTCTTATGTAATACATTGTTATGAGTTCTTAAATGAATTAAAAATATTCAAATGTGCTAAATAAAGGTTAAAATGGGTAACATGGATTGAAAACACATGAGGAGAGGAGAAAGCAGTGGTCCCAAAATAACCTTTAATGGACAGACAGGACAGTGATACGGATCTTTTCATCCGACGCTCAGCAAAAAAAGTTAATAAGCGTCTTTCCCAAAACTATTTTTGGTTCGAACATGAGGTTTTCTGTCCTCTGCTCGACTGAAGTTAAAACATGTTGTGGACAGCAGCAGGTGTCTCTGACGTATAACATCAAATCAAGCCTTGAAGCACATGCAGCTTGTTTGTTAGCCAGTTTAATTACAGGCTACGCAGAGTAAATGGTTGTTTCTGTTTCCTAATGTTAGTTTTACTCGAGAGTTGGAGCATCAGCACTTCTGTGTCTCCGCTCCGTTGAACTTCTTTGGCTTTTTAGTAATTTCTTCAGTATCGAGTTTGTCTCCTTTTGGGTGAGACAAAGTCGGCAGAGATTAATCGTGCTCTGGAGCGCTGCGCAGGCTCATATGGCTTCACACTTCCTCTCATCTGAATGAAATCCAGCTTTGGGAAGCTGAGGAGTTTCACAGACCCAAGGTCAGCCAACCACTTGCCTTGTGTCATAAAAATGTGGGTTTCAGAGATGTTATCACAAGAGGATTTAGAGTGTTAGATCACATGTTTCTCTGTCTCGACCTTCCCTGGAAAACAATATGGGTTTGGCATGTTATATCAAGTTGATTTACCACTTACAGCTCTTCCATATGCAAGGCAGGTATCCTGAAAACACATGATACGTGTCAGGAGCATGCCCCGGAACCACTGAGGTTTATCTGAAACTTAAAAGCCTTTGCCTTCAGCGGTTTCTGCTGAAAACCACTGAGAGTGCACCTTGCACTCCTGCGTCTAACAACTATGGTGCAGATGTTCCTGTGAAAGTTACCAGTGGTCTGTGTTTCCTCATATCTGCGCACACATTGCTGGTTTCTTTGGGTTTTAAACAATTAACTTAACAACAGAGAAAACAGGCCCATCGATGCAAGTTCTAACTTTTCTGAGCATTTATTTCACCGGTCAGATCATCTATGATAAAAGAGAAGATGGGGCACGATAGTCAGGAAGATAGTTTGGTTTTGTATAAAATCGCAGATCCTGATGTGAAGCTTTGCATGCAAGGCCACATGTCTGCGCTTTTGTTGACTTGGCTTTGAAGATGAGAAAGTGTCCACATATCACCCACAGAGGAAACCGTGCTGTCCTGCACGACATTGACTGGATGAAAGTGGCCATTCATTACCGTGATAGATGGCTCTTCCAAAAGAGGAAAATAAAAGACTACGTTTGAACATTACGTCTTTTACAGTGATGTCCATGTAGCCGTAATTCACGATGTCTTTAAAGTTTATTGTCTCCAGCGGATGTAAGATCAGACGAGCTTCAACGTCGGCTTACCTTTTTCACTTTGGCTTCCTTGAGCTTCTCAAGAGCAAGTTTGATTTTGTCTGCTTTCATCTGCGCCTCGATCTCCTCCTAAACAGGACAAATAAGAATTATTACGATGAAGAATAAAGACTCATCTGCCACAAGTTATAATCTAGAATAGCAGAGCAGCTGAGCCAACAGAAAGCCACACGGGTGAGCTCAAAAGTAAAAACGTAAAACATAAAAAATGACTGTACGATGAAGACAGAGATGATAAAAGCGACGATTAAAAGATAAAAAGATATTAAATAACAATAAAGAATTAAAAGGAGTAAAAGATGAAGCAAAACAACTAAATAAATAAACACATAAATCGAAAAGAAGTCTGTAAAAACTAAGTCATTTAAAATCGTTATCTCATTTGTTCAGTTAAACTGATGGGCGGTTATCCGCTGATCAATGTCTTGGCCAATATCTGTCACTTCCTGGACTTCATCGCTGTGAAATGACGAAAGCAACCAGCAAAGACTACAGGAAGTCACTGCCCCTGAACCAAGAAATAGTCCGTCACGCCCTTAAAACTGCAAGTTGTCACTTTCAAACCTACAAACGTGTTTGTTTGTGAGTTTTAGAGGTGCTGTTAGGTGCCAGGTTAGCCGTTCCCAGCGTTGATGCTAAGCTAAGATGATCTACTGTTGGATGCGTCTTCATATTCATTAAGAGAGTGGAAGAAATCCTTTCATCTATCTCTCAACACACACACAAAAAAAGTGAATAAGCGGATAAGTTTCCCAAAATGCTGAGCTATTGCCTGAAAACGATGCTGAAGCTAAATGAGAGGAAATGGTCCAACAGTGGTGAGTTCATTTCTGTGGATGTAGCACTTTACTGCTGCTCCGGAGGTGTAATGTTTTGTTGTGATTTAGTTTTAATTTCGTGACTGGAGAATTTAATTTGGGACATCGCGTCTAATCTACTGGATCTCAATTAGCGAGGGTAGGATACGCTTTTCTCCGGCTTATAAATCAGATGTTTTCACATAAAAATCCTGCCTGTGTTGCAGTTTTAATGAACTTGTACACCTCTGACTAACAATGACACATTCTCTGCCTCAGCACAGCTGGTGTTTTTACCTCAGTAGGATGAGGTAACAAGTCCTGCTAAAGCAATAAGCTCCCGTCTGGCTTCAACCCCCCTCCGCCCGCCCGCCCGCCCGCCCTCTCACCACTGCCACATCTTACCTCCCCTTCTACAACCTTTGGTATTGATCCTGTTACTCTTTCCTGCCTCATGGCTGCATGTGTTTGATCTCTTCCAGACAGACTCTCGGCTGTTTCGCCTCACGAGTCTCTGTAACTGTAACAGATGCCTCCGTCAAAGCGACGGCTCTCGCTATGATCTCACCGTCCTAACCGGTTATAAGAGAATACCACTCATCCCGGCTCCGCAAAGACAGAAAGAGTTCACCAGAAATTTATATGCTGGGAACTGGTCGTGTTTGTGCTGTAATACTGCCTTGTCACGCATGGCTTAGAAAGCGCTTTCTCATGGTAAACCAAGACACGACACCAATAAAACAAAGGTCGTGACATGAATTCCTTTTTTCTGCGTCATGTTTCTTGCATATTATTTTAGTTTAACTTCTTCTTCATCATCTGTCAGCCAATATTTGGGCTTTTTCCTCGAAACCATAGCAACTCTCTGTTATCCTGACAAGCCTTAATTACTTCGACCTCTCACCGGGTCCTAGCAGAGAGGTTACTTGCAAAGCTGCTTCTCTTATTTTACGAGCTGTACCTTTGTGGGCTTTGAAGACTGAGGAGGCGGTATAGGGGAGGTGGCAGAGGAGGCCGGGGTGCTAACGCTGCTGCCGGTGCTGCTCGCTGGTGATGCTGGGGAAGCGTACGATGAGGCAGGGTGTGGGCTCAGGTCCGTAGGTGGAGGCGGTAAGTCTGACGTGGGCGGTGATGGCGCCTTCAGACCCTGTATCTCCGCTGCAAGTTTCTCTTCCGTCGCATTGAGGTCGGCCACCAAATCAGCCATGAGCGCGTCCAGATCATTGTCTTCCAGCTCATTGAGAGACTCTGGTGTCAGAAGAAAATGGATTTATCTGACTCAGGCACAGTTTGTAAAAAGTGACACAATATTTTGAACTTTTAAACTGTTTGAACCACTCAGCACATAAAGGATATCTTTGTTCCTTTTTGGCAGTGATGTGTGTTTTCTGTGTTTTCATCGTGCATTGTAATAAAAAACAAATAAAAGGATGTTAATTTTGTTCCTCATGTCTGTCCTGTTGGTAGGCTGGCTAAAGCCTTAGTTAACCTTTAAAAGTCCAATGTGAAACAGATGATCTATTAGCAGAAGTGGAACTCTGTTTTCATTCGTGCTTAACCGCCTGAAAATAAGAATAGCTTGTTACCTGAGAATGAGCTTTTTATGTGTACAGACTGTTGGTACAGGCGCTCACGACGAACAAACTAAGTACAGGTTCTGGACAGGAAGTTTGACGTTTTGTTGCAGGTTTTACAGCCAAATGACAAAACAAAACAAAAACTGCAAAATTAAAGTAAAATATCATAACTGAAATGTCAAAAACTATAAATTTACTGACATTTTCAGTCAAGGTTTTGCAGAGAAACACTGTTATTTTACAGATTTTCATGCAAACATGCTACGTTAAGATCCTAGCTTGGTTGCAGATTTTCACTCTTGTTAGAAAATGTTTACTTTGCGGTCAGCTGAAGGTTTGTCTAAAAAGAAAAGTGTGTGTGTGAACTGTGATGCAGAGCTGCACAGACAAACCTGCTTTCAAAGCGTTTCATTAGACAGACATAGCTAATGGAAAGACAACAGGGGAAGGGTGAGGTTGAGCACTAATAACAACAGCTGCTGTAACCTTGCTGTAACATTAACCTGCTTGTTTTACAGCCCATCAGAGCCGGAGTAATTAGCACGTACAGTGACCTCAATCTTTGTCTGAAATCAGCCTTTGAACGGTAGCCAGACACCGCAGGGCACCTGAATGCTCTTTCTTTTTTACTTCACCTCTTTACGTCAGTAAAAGCAATCAGCCATTTTCCAGATAACTCATGAAACATGCATATGTATATATAAATATAATGTGCCCTTGCACAACTGCAGCGTTGTCGTAAGTCAGTGTGCAAACAGTCGACACCCGGCCCTTTGTGGTATTTCTACACACACGACAGAGAAAATGATAAGTCACCATTCTGGTCAGTGAAGCCGATGGAGAAGTTGACTTCCTTGTTGGTGCTGGGTGGAGGTGAGGGAGGTACTGTTTCCTGCCCGAGACTCTGCAGGGAAGAATAAACAAGGCGGTGTGTTTATAAGAGCATGAATACAATATCTGTACAGCCGCAAGAGCCCTGGAGGCTCGGGGAGTTAATCCACAACATATTCTGAGTGCTCTGAAACATAAACTGTCCCCAAACATTATGTAAGCGGGTATAATGTTTGCATGTGTAATGTTACATCTGTTTTTACCTATTACACCTTGACAGGGCTTCTATGTGTAATATTAACCCCCCTTGGGTGAACGGGAGTGATTTAAAATGACTGGTGGGCTGGAGAACAACATCAAAGTGATCAGCAGGACTTTCGCTAAGAGAAAAATGTGTAATCTTTAGCCGGCTTATGAGTTTGCCATTTGACCTGCGCCCCCTCCAAAAGAGAGTGTAATTTATGGTTGTTAGAGGACCACAAAGAGTGTTTCCCCCCGCTGTGTCTGTTGTGCTTGCCAGTCTAGAGTGTCCCGATGATCGATGGTGGTTTTTAGTGAGTTTGTCATCCGTCTCTTAAAAAGGAGAAGTCTATTTAAGGTATAAGGTGAGACATTAAACCACAGGAAGTCTGGAGAAAATGTGTTGCTCGCCAAGTTTGTTTAATCTCCTTCATTAAAAAGTTATATTTTACTGCTAAAACAAAGAAGTGGTGCACTCAACTGGAAACTTAACAAGTCCTGCTGTTTTTAAAGTTGGTCCTTTGTGCCGTTTGTACCTTAAATAAGTAGTTTTCAACTTTTTTTTGAGCTGCGACTCCACAAACTAATCGAGTTGGTGTTGTCAGCTATCAGACTGCTTCCTGTCTCTTATTCTGTGTTGTTTGCTACAATATGTTGTTTTATTTTATTGTGCACAAACATTTAGTGACCAGAAATGATGTATCTGGAGACTAAATTACTGTTTCAAAATGGCACCAACTTACTGCAAATAATAAGAAACAAAGCAAAATCAGAGTGGGATTCAATGCTAGACAATGAAACTTTATGAATCCATCCACTTTCTACTATTTTTATTATTTATTCACCTTTAATTTGTCTTCAAAAAAAGAGAAATTCTTTCTTAACTTTGTCATTTTTTGCTCCAGAGTTTGTTTTTTTCAGGTTTTTATCCCTGAAACTTGCAAACTGCTTTTAGCCATTGATACAAAACAAACAACGTGTTCAATATACAAATAAATAATAGTAATGATGATATAAATAACAAGCAAATCAACCCTTACCAGTATATACGAGTAGGTGTTTACTTTGTGTCTCCAAAGCAGTTTTTACAGAACAATAAGTAACATTAAGTCTTATAGTTGTCATGACAACAGCGCTGGCTCACCTGAGTGAGGAGGTCCATCTCCCCCAGCAGGTCACTGAACATGGCGTCAATGTCGTCCATCTGTTTGAGGTAACACACAAGCGTCAGACACAGGAAAAAAAAAAGTCACGCGTGTCGATCAGTGATCGATTAGCGTCGACTGTAACCGATCGTTTACGGTTGTCATGGCGAATGGCGGTGAAGGAATGTGTGGAATGAAGACCATCTGCACGGAGAGACGAATGTTAAATACACAGTGTGTGTTACACAACACACAGAGGTGAGACGCAGCACTGACACTCTTTTTTTTGTTAGCCCGAGGCTGCGCTATCAAAAGCATCTCCAACTCCAGAGAAAAGTAAGTCTGCATAACTTCCAGGCATTCATTTTCTGCCTGAACGTGTTGTGTCACGTTTGCATATTCCTGAATCTTCAAATTCTGCCGCATTCAAACATAATATTTGCTCTTTTATTGACAGACACTGTATGTTTTTGTAGCGTTTTTAATCTGACATGCCTTCTTCTACCCTTCCCGCTGGTCCCACACATCTTCTAAGCCATAAATCCTTTGACACACCGAGCAAAATCAGACCCAAAATATGATTAATGTGTTGAATCATGGGCTCACGTTACACGATTACAATCAAATAAAGCTTTTTTCAGTCATTATGGATGCGTGGGGTGAAACGACAGCACCGCCGAGGTTAAAACTTCAAGTCGACAGTAGAAAAATTTCCCGCGGTAGCTGTGTTTTCCCAGAAAACAACTCGCCGAAGATTCACTTGAGATTGCCCGTCTGCAATTACGTACGGCGCGTTGTCTCTCACACGTGTTTTATTTGAATCCCCCCATTTCTCAGAGCAAATGTTATGATGGGCTAGAATGTGCAGTCAAAACAGAGAGCCTGTTTTCTTACACTGGGACACGACCAGTAGCGGGAAGGTGTCAGCGGGAGTTCATTCGGTTAAAATGTATCTGTATCTGAGCTACCGTGCAGCTTTGATGGATGTTTATGGCTGAATAACTTTTCTGACTGAGGACTTTTCAACAGGGAGTCTGGCTGCTGTAACTGCTTAACTGAGTAACGGGATGAGCGAGCTCCGTCACCACTAAAACACCCTGATTGACGTTTGAAGGAGCGCTCCCCGGTGAACACACTTCTTCTTCTGTGGCTGTTTCTACGGGCTAAGATTTAAAATTACCATTTGAAATGTAAAACAGGCCTCAGTGTTTTGTTTTCATTTCAGTTCTTTGATTTGGGTTTTATGGCTGCGAGATCCGTCCAGACTGGAATAACTCAGCAGCTCTTGGGCGGACAGACGTTTATGATCCTCGGAGGAGGAATCCGGCTGACTTCACTGATCCCCTGACTTTTCCTCTTTTGCCCTCATGGGGTCAAATTTGTTTCTAACCCAGTAAAATATCTCACAAATTGACCTTAATGGCTCCCAAGTGGCTGTGATCTTCTAACCTTTCATTGGACACAGGATCAGGATCCGTCCGGTACTTTGGTTGATGTGATTTCACCACAGCAGTTATCCAGGCCGCCTCTTTTCTTCATACTCGAACATGACTGGTCAATAACCAGTGAACCTGAGCACTAGCGGATACTTCATTCAGATATCACTTTAGAGATTGCGCAGAGCACCCCGGCCACACCCTCAGCTCATCGTTTGTACTGCTTTGGACGCAGTTACAGGTCCCCGGCCTGCAAACGTGCTCGCTATGGCAGGAGTTTTGCACCTTCTGCTGTAGCATCACTAAACAAACCAACCCGGCAACCACTATGGGCGGGAGATATGCACAGGATAGGGAGCGATGAATGTGGTAAATGAGCTGTCTGGCCTTGTTGTTATGTTGTCTGCTGTTGTGTTGCAGTGTTTCTATGTATCTTTGTATGTTTGTGGCTCTGTACGCAGAGAGATGCCCGACAGAGCTGCTAGCACAAACTCTGGTTACAGTTTGCACATGATTATGGACAAAGAAGGGAACACGGAGGTCGACTTTAATCACATTCAAATGTTTTGTATGAAGAAATATAAATAACACAAGCTGCTGTGTGTTCATACAGGTCATTAGCGTAGATGAGCGAGGCTGTGTTGGGTATATTATAAGAGCATTCAGGCTCAGACGCTAACCTGTGGATAGGTTGAAATATAACATCTGACACACTTGTATCTGACCAAGTTAAATTGGTTGTGTGCTGTGGTTGCACGGAGGTTTGGTGTGGTTATGGTTACAGTAATAATAAACGGGCCATCTTCAGAACTTCAAACCGAGCTGTCAGCTTTTCACCTTGTTTTTTATAGGCCTCTGATTTAGAGTGAAGCTCCACCCATCAAACCAACGAGATTTCCTCTGCCTCAGTCCGTTACGCTACATTAGATACAAAAATATTATCTCTAACAAAGTGTAGCTCGCTGCTTTCACTTCATCACGGCTTGGAATACAAAAAACAAAAAGCAGAGATTTAATCAAAAACAAAGTACGACACTCGGGGGGAACCCGCAGCCATACTGCGGACAAGACAAGAGTGATTGATTGTGCTCCAAGAGTTCATAGAGTACTGCGACATGATGTTTCTCATTTGAATCAGTGGATCAATATTGTTCCAGATGGCTTGTGCGCGTGTGGTTCGAAAACTCATGAGAAACTCCGAGTCCACAGATAAATTTGAATAACTCGGCAGGCAGTTATTTCCATCTAAGACGTGCGTGTCTGTGGGCCCACGCCACCCCTTTTTTTTTTTACTCGAATGGTTTGCCCCTCCGAGGAAGTGGTGACGGGTAAAACTTCCTGCCAGTGCAATGTTGAAATTGTATATAGGAAATGGTGACACGAAAAGACATCTGCAAATGTACCAACGCTACCGTGTCGCACGCTCACAGGTCACATTCGAATGATCTGAAAACGTCGTTTCGATGGGGAACAAAATGTTAAACTGTCCGCAGGCAAAAATCCAACACTGTGTTCTCATTATTAAAACTAGATCGGTTATTTCCACTCCTTAATTATGTTCATCCCCCTCCTTCTTTCTGCTATGTCACATTCATTTTCTGTTACGACAGCCGCAACACGAGATCTCCCTGCGCTACAACCGCAGGATTACTTTGGACCACGTCAGCTCATTAACATCCACAGAGAACATGTAAACACTGAGCTGCTGATGCCAGTTTGTATTTTTTTTAAAAAAAGTCACACATGCACACACACACAAGGAAAAAATGTATGTCAGTCGGGTGATTTCCGGCAGCCGCTTTTAGAAAAGGAGCACTGTCGAGAAGTTAGAGGTCACCGTAGCGTTGGTCACAAAACAAAAGGCCCTTCACTTTTTGAGCTTGTCGTTTGACTAAAAGATGAATTCAATTCATACATTTATCTGCAGAAGACAGGACCACAAAGAAAACCTGGAGAAGTATCAGTCTTTCGTTTCACTTTTTCGTTTTCAGTACCTCATTTGCAAGTGTGACATTGTAAATTATAATAATAAAAAACAGAACCACAGAAAAAAAAAGTGTTAACCTTAACCTGGGGTCATTACAAACATGTTAGGATCATTATCAGTACAACACATAAGCATTACTCAAAGAATAGTAAGTGAAAAGCGCACTTGCTTTCTTGCAAAGAGTTTAAACGAAACAAAATCTGCCTGTTAAATGTAGCGTAGCTTAGCATAAAGGCTGGAAAGAGGTGGAAACAGCTAGCATGCCTCTGTTTGAAAGCTCACTAGGTAACAAATTAAAACATGTTTGTTGAATCCGTACAAAGTCCAGGCTAGCTTTGTTTCCAGTCTTTATGCTAAGCTACGCTAACTGCCTCCAGCTCCAGAGAGTCAAACTCTCAACAAAAAAGCAGATCTTTCCACGCACCATGAACAAAAAAAAAAAAAACCCATAACATCTTTGGCTCGATGTATCAAGGTCGACGTGGATCTGTTGTGAAATCATGCAAAAGATTTTTATCAATACTTCTGGAGAACCTTCATAGTTGGAGGAGAAAGTTTGGCATGACTAATGCTATTTGAAAGAACCATTACTGAGGCATGGAGCGCTCTGAAGCGAGCTCAGTTTTCCATTTTAATCGAACGTGTCTTTTCAGGACAAACCGATGACAACTGTAGATTGTTCATCTGTAAGGTGAGATGGAGGGAGTAATGGGATAATTTCATTTCCCTTCAGTAACTGCGTTTACTCCATTTGTGAACTTATGATTCATATTCAAATTACTTTGGACAATGTTGCAAAGCGTGAAGGGATACAATCATAAAAATATGTCCTGCCCTTCTTTGCACCATTTTCTATTTTCTTTCCAGAAACCGCTCTGAAAATATGTGATTTGTCAGCGTTCATAAATATTATTGGAAACACTCGGGCATGAAATCTGGCGCCTTGCCAAAGACCGCACAATGCATTGTGAAAACATACCGCTCTACTTCTGCTATCCAGAGAAATAAAAGAGACAAAAAGTGTAGCATGAAAGCGACTTCTACATTCCTCCCCCCGCAGTTAAATCTTCAGCCTCTGCGCACACGTGCAACCTGAGTTTCAGGCAAAGAAAATGGAAACCAGACAACAAACTGACTCTAAGTGGCCGTATCAGAGCACAGCATGTTTACCATAATGTACAGGAACTCCCTCTCTTACCCTCGGCTGAACATCTACACACGGTGCTGAGGCAGATGTGTGTAAAGAAGTGGATGTACTCGACTGTAAACGGGCAAATTAAGAGCTCTGCGGTGGAAACGAAGCAGCCGAGAGCGCAAAGAACCGATATTTAAACACGACGGTGTCTAGGTTTGTCGAAAGCGGTTTGTAAAAATCAAACACGGGCACTCATTTCCATCCAACCTTTGACTCGCTGTCTACACGCAACTATTGCAGCATTTTCTGGCTTGACCCCTGTCAGCTAAATGGATTTTTTTACGGCCCTGGACACATGAAACGATACAGTTTCTAAGTAATTTTGTCCTGTTTTTTCTTTCTCTGATTTAATCTCATCTCAGAGGCCAACTGTACAAAATGTTCCTACAATCAGAGACAAAGTGACAGCGTTATTAAAAAATAAGCAGGCCAATCCTCATATCGGTTTCATGTGGTCATTGAGTCATACGGCAGTCTGAAATTAGAGCCGGGTCCACCCAGTTGGTAACTGGGCAAGACCACATATGAACTAACACCCTTTTTCATCATATTAAAATACGCCTAATGTGCCTTATCACCGAGCAGCAAAGTAATTACGCCTTATCTAACGAGAACAAAAGTAATAACGGTAAAACAATAAGAGCTTTGTGTCGCTTCGGCGCTCTTATAACAGAATTTGACAAGCTGTCACAATCAGCTCCTTGTACACAATAGTCAAAGTCATGTCCGCTCAGAGGAACGCGGCTCCGAGGGTTTACCGTTAACTGAAGGTACGGTCTCTATCTGACTAAACAGAGATGCAACTCACCTTTTCAAATGTATTAATCCTGGCTCTAGTTTCAAGATAACAGCCTCATGGACGTCAGCTCCACCTCAGAATATTCTCTAACACAGCTCAACGCCAAGAAACACAGACAGATTTTGGGTGTGCTGAGGGTGTGGATTGTATCTGCCGTTCTGACTTCTTTACTTCTTCCTGCATAATGCGGAAGTTCAGGTCCAGACCTGTCACTGCATTCCTGCCAAGGGCTTCAAAACTTTCACAACAGTCCTGTCTGGGCAGCGTTTGAGCCGGCCCCCCTCGTCTCTTTAACAGCACTTCTTATCTGAGCTGCGTGTGCTGCAACTGTTGCAAAGCCACAAGCGTGGACGGACTGCATGCGAGGTTTTCTCTGACTTCAAATCATGGCTGCTGATTGACAGACGCTCAAGCATGTGATGAAGTGTTTTGGAAGAAATATAAAAAAAAAAAGAGAGCGAGGTCTCGCTGGGATCAGGAGAACGGCTGAATCAGCACGAGGAATGTGACGGTCTCGGTTAATAATTCACCTCACTGAAACTGATTTACAGCTAGTCTTTAGGCGGGAGTGGTAATGTGGCAAGTCGCAACGGCGACTCCGGCTGAGCCCCAGTGATCTAAACCCTTCCACAGATCCATAAACGCATCAATGCGTACAAATTTTAAATAAAAACCGCCTCAATCAAACAATCCGGGGGCGACTCGGCTTTCACTTCTGTGCTTTTTCTTCGCTTAAAATCAGGAAGGAGAATCTTAAGACAGCGGCGTGACGCAACAAGGTCAGTTATCTTCAGGGGGGAACTAAAGGAGAGTCAAGCTGTCAAGCTATGAATAGCCTCGGGCTCTTATCAGACCACGCAGACACAGATAGATCTATTTATTTGCATTTCTCCTTGAGTCAACCTGGGAGGCCAAAAAACGAGATTTCACATCCTGGCTCCGTTATTATCCTTCTAATAACTCTCCCCTCGATTGCTACTTCATTATCAACCCCCTAATCTGTTTAAAAAGGGAAATTTCAGTTTACATGTGTGTTATTTTTCTATTATTAGCCCTCTCATATCCTATTTTCCTCCCCCAAAGATCAGCTTTGGCCCCATTGGGAAAGGCAGACCACCCTCTCTGTGGCACAACCCTGTCATCAGAGAGGCTGAGCGCCACGGGGGGGGGAAACCAAATAACCTTGAACGCGTCCAAGAGTCTTTCGTGACTCGTGATGTATTAAACAAACACTCGGGGTACAGGCATGTGTCCCAACCACCACCACTCATTTCCTCTCTCTCTTTCTCTGAGGGGTTGACAAACAGATGGACAGCAAAAAGCAGCCTCCCATTTAGAGCTCGGAGTTTCTCCTAAACACCGGCGCCGGTGCCTCCGGGGACATTTCTCAAGTAGAGATACTCTGATTAACGGCCGTGGAGCTCGGCGGCGAGGAGAAGGGTGATTTTTCAGTTTTGCTGTGTCTTTGCACTCACTCTTCAGTCGCTGAGGGTGGTCCGGCAGAGTGGATACCACTGCCCCGTGTGCGCTGCGGCTCGTACCTCACACAAACTGTGCAGGATTGTTATTCGTTAACACACACTGTGCGCTGCAAAGAAAGTACGAGCTGCAAGTTTAAGCGCTGTGCAGAGCTCCACATGGTGAGGCGTGAGGCGTAAAAAGAGGGCATACTTTTAAGCTGTTAGTCTCCGTCATGTTAAACCTGACTTCTCTAAATACCTCCTGCACTAAAGGAAAATGAGGTGCTAATGACAAAACCAGTGGGCACCTTGCAAAACGATAGAGCGCTTGTTAAACGCGGTGCTGCGGAGGACAGCCTGTCATGATGATGTGAACGTTGCACACAGGAGTGCTGTAGTGCCCTCTGTTTGTACTCTGCTGCACTGTACGTCCACACACTTTCTGTGCTCGGTGGGTGGTGTAAAAAAAAAGCGGCTCATGCTACCAACCTTCACTTGTTATTGCCGCTCCGCTCTGCGTGTTTGTGGAGAGCGGGCTGGCTCTTTCTGTGTGCATGCAACTCGTTTAAGTTTCTAATCAGCCTCCCTGCTCAGCTTGGCAGGGTTTATTGGCTGGCAGAGTCCAACAAACAAAGAATTTGAGGGTTTGTTTTGGTTCATTTTGTCTGGATATGGAGACACATTACTGCCAGTTAGACATGTTAAAAATAAAAACGCTCAGCTACTCATGATAAATAAAAACTGATGCTATATTAAAGGTCCAGTGTGTAAGTTTGCATTAGTGTATAATCACACACAGGTTTCTGAAGAGTCGTTTCAAAGCTCAGTCCTGTCTGATCTGAAAATCAGCAGAGATGTGGATCATCAGCAGACCTGAGGCGGGTTTAATGAAGTCTGGGTGCTCAAACGACTGTCAACCTGTCAATCAAAGCGTCCACGCTCTAAATTCTGCTTCTGCGTTGGTTTCACGTCACAGACACGGAGGTTGACGCCTGATCGACACATGCCATGTTTCCCATGTTACCCAGAATCTAAACAGACTTCGTGATGAAGATTTTTGCTCGTTTTGTGGCCATCGTAGTAACACAAAGTCAGATTTTTTTACATTTAACAATTCAAACTATGTAAAAACGACAGAGGTAAGAGTTATTAGAAGTCATGAAAAGTGAATATTATAATATCACAAGTCAAACAATATGCCAAAATTATGAGACAATAAATCCAGATTATGTGAGTAAATACAAAATCTCAGAGAATACATTTTTTAAAAATCAGAAAATAAAACTAAATTATTTTGAAATTATTATCGTGAAAGTCCAAATTATGAGATTGAAACCAAGTGAACGTGATGCAACAAAAATCTAAATTATGTGAGTTAATCAACATTTTTGAAAGACAATAAATCAAAATATTCTCAAAGCTGCGATACGAGATTATAAGTGTTTGTTTGTGACTTCTCACCGCCGTCACGGTGTCAGATCTTTCCTCATGTTCATGGCTTTCATACATGACCTTGAAACAATCAAACAGAAAATTACATCAGAACCTGCCAAGCTACAAACACCGTCCCACCGTCGCCGCCGCCGCCGCCACACATCAGCCTCAGATAACCTCCCACCGGACTGCCTGAAAATGAGAGGACACGGTCCAAAAACCAGCTGTGGGCTTCACATTCCTGACTTCTGCCATAGGTCCCTTCAACAAAAGTTTGACCTCTGTAGGCTCGGTCTATAAAGCAAGAGAGGAGGCGGTGGTGGAGGAGGAGGAGGGTGCTCGGTGTTGACAACGTGAAGGACACTGGGGGGGTTTGAGGATCAGCAGCTGTCTCAACAATCAGGATGTGCACAAAAAAAAAAGCAGCACTGCCACTTTTTGAAACTCGGACGGCCGTAAGGTCACAGGAAAGTCAACAGTGAGCGAAATGAGAAGTGACAGTCATCAGGAGATGGAAAGATAACTCACGGACAACCAACATCCCCCCTTTTAAACATGAAAATAGAGCCAAGATCTCTGCATCGTGCATTATGGGGGGAAAAAAGCGTCCTGCCTTGTTTCATCTCATTTTCTGGAGGTGGGGGGGAATTCCAGCATGGAGAGCAGGGAAGGTGAAGGGTTAATTTGTGGCCGGGGAAACCTGATGCTAATTAAGTCTTAGGAATGCCACATAACTGACATTGTAGTGCAGGAGCCCTCAGAGTGGGTCAGGCATGGAGAGAGCCAGCAGTAATGCGTGTGTCTAATGTTTTTATTCCTTACTGACAGTCGGGAGAGACAGTCTCACCAAACATCCTGGAGCTGAAGGTAAGAGTCTGCGTGTGCCAAGTTCAAGAGAGGTTTCATCTGATCAGTGATGGAGTTTTGGAGATTTTTATCCAAACGTTTCATCTGTGTCACTCGCTTTTTTTTTATTCTTTTGCAGGCAGAGAGAGAGAGAGAGTGAGAGAGAGGACACAAAATGGTTTTAATATCACCCGCGCTGTTGCTGCTGCTGCTGTCTTGGGTGTCACTGCAAGCTGTCGCAGAGATTTGCCGTGGGACGCACTGCTACGGCGCGGAGACCGGTGATCCAAGACCGTGCACCGGTGCGCACTGTCCGGGGAGCAGATCCTCCAGACCGCCGCGGCAGTTTAACCCGACAACGCAGGGGAGATCGGCGCACATAGTTGCCAGCCAGCACCACGCGTACCCGGGCTCTCCAAGAGAAGCCTATCCGGCTGTACAGCCGCTCCGCGGGCGGCACGGTGACAGCGGCGGCTCGCGGATAAGAGCGCCTGAAGTTTCACCTGCAGGGTGCACGGATGTGGACTGCGCCGCGCCTCTTGTGAAACAATTTCAGCCCTCCAATGACACCCGAGACTGTAGAGGGATCGAGTGCAGACTGCCACTGAGGATACGGCCAAAACCTCGAGCGAAGTCTTGTGTGGGTGAGGGATGTCTGGCCGGATCAGAGGAGAGCGAGCTTCCTCCTGTCCATCTGTCCGACAGAGCCGCGCAGTTTCTGGGGGATTTTCCGGAGCTTGGATATCCATCGCCGGAACTTGGCGGCGCGCCTTTGGGTGTCCAACTCACATGTGACATCAAGCCAGGTCTGTTATCATCATCATCAGTGTCATGTCAAAATGTAACTGTTGTGTTTAGATGATTAGAGGCTGATTAACGTGCCCTTCCTGCACAGTTGCGCACACTGCGAGACATTTCTGCTTGAGTGAAAATCTTCAAAAGAAGTTGATGAATTATCATCAGGAGCTGAGAGCCTGTTATTTAACCAAACGCACAACACTCTGTGTTGTCCTAAATCACATTTCCCCCCACCAGCGATCAGCAGAAGAGGATTATTATTCTGATTTAAAAGCAAAGACTTTGTTGACCTTCAGTCCAAAAAATGATACCTGCAGCGCAACCAGAGCAGCTGAACTGGAAAAATGTCTCAGAGTCAATTGTCCAGAAAATGCAGACTGCTTTGATGTTGGTCCATATAGGAAACTTTCATTGCACTTGCCATGGCTAGACTAATGGAATGGGGTCACTGGGTGTTCACACTTTGTTCCTGCAGAAATCAGACGACTGAATCAGTCCTAATCTCATTTAATCACTTCCTCCGACAATAAGAACATGTCTGTCTGATCCCTTTGTGCCTTTTTTCCCCGCTCTCAGGGGAGAATGAAGTTCCCTCAGAAGACGCCCTCATCTTACACCTCCAGCTGGCCAAGGGGCAGGAGAAGCTGGTGGAGGCCCTGCGAGCCCAGCAGGTGATCATCCGCGACCTGCAGCAGAAGCTCGTGGACCAACAGGATACGCTACTGTCCCAGCAGAGGGAGATCCTGGAGCAGCAGCAGCGCATGTACGAGCAGATGGACGTGGTGAAGGCTCAATACGGCCTCCTCTCTGACACCGTCAAACAGGTTTCCTTCCAGGGCCTGCAGGGCGAGCTGCAGAGCTACTTCCAGAATCACCTGGCGGGTCTGCAGAGCCAAGCTCGCAGCCACCTGCAGAAGTCCTACGCCGTCCACAAGATGGACATGGACACGAAGGTGATGGACGTAGTCGGGGAGGCTCATTTTCCTCAACCTCTGCTGGGATGCCCTTCGCCCTGTGGGCAGGAGGAGTACTGTGATTTCCAGAGGGACCCGCCTCAGTGTGAGAAATGCACCATGTGTCCACCGGGGTTCTTTCTGATCTCACAATGTTCTCCTACTGCAGACAGGATGTGCCAGGTACGGTCCTTTAAAATACTGATTTTTAATTTTTGGCTAAAAATACACAAATGTGTATATAGTAAAACAGCTGATTTGGAGGCACAATATTTACACTTTAGCACCTTGATAGATGATATTACCTCTGATTGTGATAAATAATTCAAGAAAAAACACAGATACTTTATTATTTTTGTCATTTAATTTCAATTAATGAGGCTAAAAACATCAGATATATGCAGTTTTAGGCCAAATGTTTTCAAAAATACACTTAAAATTGACTGAACACTGTTATTACAATATGTATGATATGAATTTGTATGAATTGCAGGACAGAGATGAATGCCTTGAATTACCAAACATTTGTGGAGAGAGAGTGAAGTGCCTTAACACTCCTGGTGAGTTCAACATTGCTTATTTTCTTCATGATTACAGTTTGCAACTAACTGTGAAAAAAATACTATTGCCTCCTTCATTTTTAGAGCAAATCTTCCACCTCTGTATTTATATTTGATCATGTTTGGGTACAATGCTGACTAACAGAAGTAATTAAACCATTTTTCATACTGACTTTGTGCTGAGTCTTCAGAGCAGTTTGACTCCTTGTTTTCTCCATTCTTAATCTGCACAGGGGGGTTCAGGTGTCTGGGAGTCTCTGCCAGAGAAGCAGTGACGGGCTTGTGTGGTCATGACTACTTCTACAACCAGGAGCTGCAGGAGTGCCAGGCCTGTTCGGACTGCGATGGAGAACCTGTCAGCAGTCCCTGCACGGCTATCAGTGACGCCGTCTGCGGCCCGCCTTCAGAGAGCCGACTCTCCCAGTCTTGGAGGGCCAACGTGGTACTCCCTTCTGTCAGGACCTCCAGCACCTACATCTTCCCCGGGCTTCAACTAAGCATCCGAGGCAAAGAGGTCACTGATCTGTTGTCCAACGAAGCAGGACATGTGACGTTCCTCCAGCACGGCCTGATGTGGTTGGATCATAACTTTGCGATAAAGCACAGCTGCAGGAACTTCCTTCAGTTGGGAATGAGGCTCAATGGGAGCCAAGAGGAGGATGGTCAGGACCTCAGTGGTGTTCGCATTGAACAGCCGGATGGGAAGTACTTCCAGGGTGTGAGCGTCAGCAGTGGAGTCGAGGTGGAGCCCAACCACACCTTCTCTCTGCTGCTGAAGAGTCCGAATCAACACTGCAACCAGAGCAAGGATCTTCACGTCTACGATGTAACCACTCCGTCTTTAAGTGTGCTCTGGTTGTCGCATGATACCGGTGCCGTGGCGATGACGGCCCAGATGTCCCTGTTGGCGCACTACCAGACCAGCTACCGTCCAACTTTCCGCATGACCTCAGTGTCCGACCCGTATATGATCATTCTAACTCATGACAACCGTGGCGTGCGCTTCACGGAAAGCGGCGTTGTGAAGTTTGTTCTCCAACAGGCACTTTACTCTATGGGCCACACCTGCATTCGAGAGGGTTTCTCCCTGATTGCCTACACGAACCGCAACGGGACCGGCCAGGAGGCGATGCAAGCCTTCAAGACGGGCGTCAACTACAGGGACACCTCCATCACCCTCTCTGGTGCCGTGAGCGTGGAGAGTGGGGACACGCTTAGCTTTGAGATCACGTCTCCATCGCAGTGTAACATCCGCTACTTTGGGGACAGCACTGGGATCAGCATGCTGAGTCTCATCTGGATTCCTTCGGCGGTGTCATCAGCTCTGACAGCTACCGTGTCCAGGACTGGCCTGCCCTCGGGAGCAGTCAGGAATAAACCGCTGTTCTTCCAGCAGATAAGCCCGGACACGCCGCAAGTTCATTTGGCCCGCTCAGGGGAGCCGAACAGCCGTAAGAACTTTATATTCCACGAGAAAGGGACTGTGAACATAGCCCTTAACCTGAAGCTGATACACTCTTGCAATATTGTAAAACTCACTTTGCAGCAGGCGGGAGGTCAGGGAGGGCAGGCGGGTCCTGTGGCTCAGCAGGTGTCTGGTTTTATGCCTGAAGGAAGCCAGTGGGCCAGCATCGGGCTCAGGGCTTCATTTCAGGTACAGAACGGTACAGCTGTGTATGTTACTCTGGACTGCATCCGTGGACGAGTTAACCAGATAACACACGAGGGCGGCACTAACATTTCAATCCTCTGGGTTGCAGTGTGATCCCGTGGGATGATTTATCCACACACTTTGTGAAAAAGAAAAGACAGTTTTGCACGATATTGAATTGCAGAGCAGATTCAACAATTTACCAAATCAAGGAAATATACTGTTGATGAAAAACTTTTATTCCCATATTTTGTTGTATTATTGTTTTAAATGCATCAGCTGTTTAGACTTTTATTGTGAAATCTCCTTTGGGTATGATTTACAAAGTGTAAGTACTGCCTTTGCTTGAAGTACTTCGGCTGGTTGAGCAGTGACCAATTCTACATGGAGTGTGTTTGTGAGTGGTGTGTGTGTGTGTGTGTGTGTGTGTGTGTGTGTGTGTGTGTGTGTGTGTGAGAGAGTGTGTACAGTACGTATGAGTGTGTGCACATACATGTGCAGCGGTGCTCATATACAGTATGTGTGTATGTGTGTGTACACACACATTGGCATGCCTACTTTTGCAGTAGTTTGATAAGTATATCCTTCTGTTCCTGCACATATTTAACTCGCGTATGTAACAAACCTTTTGTATTATATCGTTAGGCATTTAAAACGTGGTTTGACATTTTGGGAGTTGCACTTGTTTGCTTTCTGCAGAGTCACATGAGAGCACTCATACTATGCAGAGCAGCTAGTTAGCTTAGCTTAGCAGAAACCCTGGAAAAAAAGGGAAACAACTAGCCCGGCTCTGTCAAAGGTAATGAAATCCACCTACCAGCACCTTTAAGCTCAATAATCAACGCATTACATCTACTTTGTACAAGAGCTGCAGTGTAAGTACATACTTCTATGTAGTACACTATGTACATTGCGTACTTACTGGTGCAGTACACCACACTTTGGCAGAGCAGTGTTGTCTCAATTCCAGTACAGCTGTTATGCACTTACCAGAAATGATCGCGACATTTTACCGACCGTTGAACTGCATCCCAGCGGAGCATTAGCTCCAACATTTTACTGCCAAAATATAAATATAAAACATGAGTACAACTTTGTATGTTGTGATATTCACCACAACCGCTTCAGCAGCTTCCTCGGGCCACCATTTCCACATTGTCTTCTTCTGCTACCTAACCAAAGTGGTGACCAGTGAGGGCGAACATCCACGCTTAACTTTATGAGTGCACCATCCGAGTACTCACAGTGTGAATATAAGTATGGAGGTACATGAACTTAGACACAGCACAGCCAAGATATAACCTCATCTAAGGTGGTGAGTTGACATTTTTACACTGGCTAGCCATTTCCCCATTTCCAGTCTTCATGTTATGCTAAGCTAACTCTTGGTAGCCAATATGGGAGTGGTATTAATGCTCGTAAAACAACCAAAATGGAAACAATTTAACCACTTAGCATATTTACATATTTAGAAGCACATAAACCAAGAAAAAAGACCAAATCTGAGCAGGTTAGCAAAATCAGTCGCGTGGAGAATGGACTAAAACTGTTGCGGACACGACACGACACTTTCCCGTTGGAGTCCCTCCATAAAACTACGCCATGAAGCAAACGTGCACTTTCCAAAGCGTCATCTCCTTTAATGCTCTGAAGAGTTTGTCATGAAAGAGCTATACACAAATGTTATGTAGTAAACTTTCAATAAGCAGGAGTTTTGGTATTGGATGATGTTTTTTGATGATATTTATTTGTCTTTTATAAAACAGGACATTTGCATTTACACTATAAAATGCATATATTTGTCAGACATGAGAAAAATATAAAAAATATGTCAAGTATACGGTAAATCACTAAGTAGTGCAGTGAGTCCATCGTACTTTTATTTGCACGCGTATAGTTTAGCGTAGTTCTACGGAACGTGCAAGCATCATACTCTGTTATTCTTTCTCCTTAATGTTGTTTCCCTGTGAAGAGTTGCCCATGCGTATCATTCCTAATTGCCTCTGTGTGTGTTCTGTCCTCTAAACAATTAGGCACAATTAAGTGTTTCAGGGAGTTGGCAGCGAAGCCGCCACTGAAATTCTTCGGCTTTATTCTCACTTCATCGTGGTTAGTGATTTCTTGTTTTTTTCCTCCTGTGGTTGAGCTCCCTGCACGTGTCTTGTGGAACGTCAATGCATGCATATTTGTTCAACACCAAATAAAATGTACATATATATTTTGCCAGAAACGTACATTTTACTGTTGCTTGTAAAAGCTATACGTTGCCTTGTTGGGTTTATTCCAGAAACAGACTGCTTTAGGGCTGAAAGCAGGACCTAAGGGTTAATCATCGTTAAACAACCAGACGTGAAAGAAGTTCACAATTTAACACAGTTTAATTTGGCATAATATGCACCGAGTCTAGCCACATCATTTGACCTCCCACGTGACCTTAATTCCAGTATCTTGACATTGATTTGATAGTGAACAGCCATTATTTTCCATTAAGTTAAAGGGTAAAAGTTTAACCTTCAGACGTTACTCATTCCATTTAATCTCAAACATACTGAACCTATTTGAAAGCAACCTTATTCAGCAGCTAAGGTGCCAAAATTGCAGACATAATACCTGGAAAATCATACACTGTATTTTCCTCTCGATCGGTCTTAATCAAGTTGAAATTATTCCACCATTTATTACCTATAGGAGAGCTGCTCTTTCGGTTTTAAACATAACAAATAGCCTGTGAGTCAGTGAGAGGGAGGAGAAGAAGAAGAAGGAGAAAAAAAGAGGTCTGGTTGTGAGAAACAATCAAATGTTTCTGTCGGTTGCCTGAATTGAAAACAGGTGTTTCAGCCGGAGCAGTGCTCCAGATGTCTGACGCTGTAGATCAAATGAGACCCACAGCACTCGAAGAGTTTCAGAGACATCAGAGAGAGAAACCGGGACAGAGAAACAAAGCAGGGAAGTAAAAAAAAAAAAGACCCAGAGGAACTGTAGAGACTGTGAAAACATGAAAACATTGTCTTTAAAGCACCTGTAATCAATATTTTCTGACTTTATGTATCGTGAAAAAGCTTTCTCGTAGTGACAAAGTCACAGAGAGTTATCACCCAACTTTCCCTAGTTGGCCTTTTAGCCTTTTAATTAGTTTTGTTTTGGTTGTACGCCCAACAAATTCCACTCTCATCAAGCCCGTTTCCAGCAGCCGGCAGCTGTTTCCAGCAGAAAAATAAAAGCTGCGATAAGCTCACTTCGTGGTAACCACATAGCACCAAATGGCAGACAGATAAAGTTAGCAATTAGCCTTTGAAGATGCAAAGTCAAACGTCAAGCAGCTGTTGTAAAGAGCCAGATATTTTCTCCTGGAAGGCCTGGAGGCCAGAGCTATATCTCGCATTACATCAAGTGGCTACAGAAATGGCTCCAGACTCTGGAAGATGGCACACTGATTGTGTGGAGATGAGATCCATCATGGTGGCACTACTTTTTCACAGTTCAGTAACTTCCTGGATCTGTCCCTACACCACAGTAAACACATTTTTATTTGTGCTTGAGGAACTAACAGACCTGGAAGCATACACTGATCATTGCCATGATCAACTGCACAAATTAGAAACTGCCTTTGCGATACACCAAACAAGTGAAAGAAGACATCTGCAGGCTACAGAAATAAAGCTCATTCATCAGTAATAAATTTTACTCGCTTGTCACACTCCATGACAAGTAAAAAATGTAGCTGTGTATCTGCTGAATGACTAACAGGCAATTTATTGATACCACATTGGCGTATATGACTTCATCTGGGGGTTTTGTGTCTCTCAGGCTTTTGTGGGGGGTTTATTCCCCCCTGTTGGTCTAACAGATCATTTAAAAACTTACAATAATGGGGCAGTGGAACAAGCTGATACACAAAAATGATATGATCACCTTTTGGGATGAACTTTACCCATTTAGCAGAGACGGAGCAAAGATAACATTCATTTTGAGCCTTGTTTGTGGCCACCTGTTGAAGTCCAATATTCACATCCCTTTTAGCTCTGTTTTGGTCTCCACCACCCCCTGACTGATATATCTGGATATCTTGTGCCTGTCTGATGATTACTGATGAACAGGCTGCATCCCTGAAAATAGATGGAGCTGGAACAGCTGGAAAAATGACACCATGCGAGCAATGAGATAGTAAAGAAAACCAAAACAATGAGCTGAAAGTCGCTAAAGCTCCACTGAGTCCCTTACACATAAGTAAGTTTTAATTACAGCTGCATTAAAAGAGGTGCGTACTTAAGCAATATTACATGAGTGATGATTGAGTGATCCTCAAAAGATTTTCATGTTTGGGGGCAATTTGCTCTCAACATTTTTGTTTCGGAGTCTGACTATCACCTGGAAAACAATCGGGCACAGCAGCAGGCTCTTGTATGTAATGGACCCAGTTCACTACTCCAGCAAGTAGCCCGAGCCTTAGTAACGGCCTAGCAACGGAGAAACTTTCTAGTCCCGTCAAACCTTGTGGATGGTGGAGATCCCCAAACTGAATAAATAGCGCACACATATACACTAAACTGCTTTGATTTCTCCAAGGACAGATGGGCCTCCTAACTTCACATTTATTTTGAAGCGACTCACCTGCACAGCTGATGGAGGGTGATCCAAACATTTCCGGTAACTCCACGGCGTTGTAACGTCTCAAAGTCAAAATGTGCGGAACAAAGACTGGATGTGATCAAAATGAACATGTTTCTATCTAACGAAATATTCCTCTTCCGTCCAGATTAACCCACCTTTAGTCTGCAAAAACACTGTTTGAGCTCTCAGGTGCCGCACACAAACGAGGTGCACACCTGTATTAAAGAGGTACACACCTGTATTAAAGGTGTGTATTTAAAAAGCTGATAAATTCAGATGTATTACGTTATTACAGTTGACTTCCAGTGGGCTTATTCGTATTTGTTTACATGTTATTTTCAGGGCACGACAATGTGGAGACATGGCGGAGTAATACGTTCAGTGATTAGTCAGGTGTGCTCTCAGGCTCATTTGAGCACATTCAAAACGTCAGTTGACCAATCAGATTGCTCGGTAGGAACTATTTGTTGTATAATTCCACATTTTATCATGCATGGTAACATTCATCTTTCAAGCATACACATGAAACCAAGAGCTGTGTAGATATTGGTATTTTTGGGATTTAGCAAGTTGACAAGATAACAGCCAAGACTAAAAGTCATTCCCAGATTTACCCGTGTCAGGTGGCTTCTTGTTCCGTCTGCAATGTCCCCTCCTGTCATTATGTCCATCGAGGCTGCAGAGTTCAGTTACATTGTCCGCTCGCCCAGTTCCAGTTCTGGCACAACACCGTCAACAATCGCCCACGCCCCGGGGGCTGTTAACCTCCTCTTCCCGGTGGTCCAAACCCCCTGTGGTACAAACACTAACAAACTAGCAGAGTGGGAATGACAGAGACACCATTACAGGTCGGCGCCGCATCAAAATGATTTTATTGTATGGTAGAAAAGTCACACAATGTTGCTTTCATAAAACTCTGGCAAGGCTCCGAAGCCTCCGTCAAAGTTGATTAATCAGCCCAAGAATTCAGAAATTCAATTCACAAATGTTGTGATGTACAAACACGAGAAGGTGGCATTCAGCTTGATGAGCTGCAGTCTTTCGCATGCCAGCGTATCTGTGGCAAAACAGAGAGCCATCATTCATCACCGCAATGCATCTGTTGTGAGTTTATTTGCTTTCTGAGGGTTTTTTTTCTGTTTGGATTTCACTCAAACAGTCAAAGGCATGCGAGGAAGTTACTTCAACACAACAGAAATCTCCGATGATTCCAAAAGCACAACTGTTTCAACAACTAAACAATCCAATATGTTGAATATCGCCCATATTTTTATGTTAAAGTATCTCACTGTAAATGTGTTCCTTCACCAGTTGTTCAAAAAATGCAACACGGTGTCACGTTAATAGACACATCAGTCGCAGTGATTTGTGGTCGAGGTGGACACTCGCCTAACCCAAAACTGGCCCCAGTCTGCTCCGATGTTGACTTAAAAAGGACAAAGCTGGAGACAGGCTCGCTTTAATCAGAAGCGGATGTTACTGTAAGAGCCAAGGCCTCTTGTCTGTCAGGGAAATGTTTAGACCATGTGGTCAGGTTTGATGCTGTAGACCTCCGCACACTGTGTTACAGGGGTACTTGACGGTGGATTTATGAGGTGTGAAGGAAGTTTGTAATGATGATGTAGGTTTCTTCTACGAATTTATCAAATTAATGACTACTAATTAAAATAAAATTTATGGCACATTTAAAATGTCTTGATTCTTAAAGATTTACACTGCTGTGAAACACTGAAGTTTGGTACCAATTTTTGTGTTTTTAGTATGTTCCAAGTGGCCAACAATCCCTGATTTTATCGCGTTATTTTATAACCCTGGACGCATTTAACACAAAGTTTTCATCTTTCCACTTTGGATGACATCAAGTGGATTTAATCCCTCTAGACAGGAAACTGAATGGTGTCATTTGTGCCTGAGCTGAAGAGAATTTGCGTTCAAGTCAAGTTCAAGTATGAGGCGACATCATCTTCATCTGGTGAGACTCCAGATGACGTTTGCTTTGAGAGCTTTTAAAGTTTCTCTTTGTACCATTACTGCACAGTGTGACTCTTGGGGCTGCTGGCAAGGTGTCTCTTTTCACAGTGTAAGTGGCAACCCCATTGGTTATAGACTTAGTAATGGACAAATTATATTTCTCATCCTGAGGGTTATGTGAATTTGTACCGCATTTCATGGCAATCCATCCAATAGATTTACTCAACCACAAACGTCAACATCATGGTGGCGCTACGGGGAAAGTAATAATTTGGCTGATGCTTTTATCCAAAGTGACTTACAAAAAGGGAAACAGCCATCACACAGTGTGACGAGCACGTTAGTGCAGCAAGAAGTACTGTGACAGTAGTAGAAGGGAATTAGATTTAGCATGTCCAGTTGTTGGCAGTGTTGGAGAGGAGGTCCTCTCTGGAGTGCTGGAGGTCTTCAGGAGGTTTGTAAAGGTAGAGAAGGACGGCCCTGATCTGGTAGGAAACTGGGAGGATGTTCCACCAACGGGGAACATCTATCTCTTACCCACTGCCATTCAATAAGCCAAGCTGCTTGTGTGGCTAAAAACATGGCTCTTTGTCTTGAAACTCTGAGAGAAGTTTGTGTACCATAGGTGTGCCTTAAGTCTCTGGGTTTTTCTCTTCAGTCTTTATTTCGTCGTAAATACTCCATCATCTTCCCTTTTTTTCACATCCACTGATCTGTCACCATCCTCCTCCTCCTCCTCCTCCTTCGCCCATCTGTGCCGGTGTTTTTCTCCTCATTAGAGAGGTTACTGATGCATGAGGGAATGGGCTGGCAGGTCAGTAGCCACAAACACAAAGTGGGATTCATATTGAACAGGCTCTCAGTCTGACAAACACAAAAACGTTGACCACCTAGCTCTTTAAATTTTCTACGTCACTGAACAGGGAAAAGTCTATCAAGAAGTACTGCATAAATAAAACTCTATAGGATATTTTTACCAGCCAAAAACCTACAGTAGACCAGCACTGAAAATAATCATGCTGGACATGTTGTATCTCCTTTTTCCAGACTCTGCAAGAGCTCTGCATAGTTCCCTCCAGTGTCTGGGATATTCCCTGATCACCAGGAATGCAGCATTTAATTTTCTTGTTCTTTAGCTGACCTTAATCATTTGTGCGTCAAGGGCAATCTGAAACTCCAGAGCCATGGGGATCAGTCAGTCAGTCTGGGGTGGAAATAAATACCTGTGTGTATGTGTGTGTATAATATACACATATATATGTAAAAGGGAGGGAGGCCTGTCCTGCTGTCTTCATGAAGAGGCCATTTAAAGCGCTGATGATGAATAATAGGTTGGCTGAATGTGAGTGAGTGAGTCCCTCTGGTGTATATTTAAATGGCGGAGAGATGCTCTCTCACTCATATCAACTCCCCGGTGGTCCGCGAGGTTAATTGCTTTCTCCGGCAGGCGCTTACAGATTAACTATCTCACTGAATGCATCCATACAAATGACTCGGCATATACCACAATAAGTTGAGCGGAGTTGCGTGTATGTGTGTGTGTGTGTGCATGCAGTGCTTTGCAGCAGAACATATGTATGCTTAGGTAGCAGGCAGGGTGCACAGCGAGGTCAGAGAAGCTAATGAGTGCGACTGACTTTGACTAACGAAGGGGGCTCAGCAAAGTATCTTTGGCTTAAGTAGACTGTGAGAAAAGTACAAAAATCCCACATTTATATTACCAACGTGAATGCAACTCAGCAAGAATGGATTTGGTCATTTGTTAAAGTTTTTAAGCTCACAAGAAATCTTCTTTTTTGTAACTTTGGTCTAATTTTTGTAAGTTTTTCTTGTTACTTTTTGGTTTTAATGACATTATACTTGCTAAAATAATCGGTAAAATCTGGGAACACTGAGACATTAATATGGTTTAGTGACATGAGGCAAAAAAATGACCCAGCGTCCTAAAGAATTACCCTCATATTGGACGCAGTAACACAACCTGTAGTACATCCAAGGCCAACATTCACTCATGCAGAAACGACTCCACCCTCCATGCGGTGAGGCATGTAGCATGTCTTCAAGGACAAGGACAGTCAGTAAAAGTCAAAGTAGGAGTCGGTCTGTAAACTGTGATACATTTATAACAGACAGTTTGGTTGGAAGCTTTCATTGTTGTCAGAGGAATCTTTTAAATAAGTTTGGTGAACCTGAAAGCTTGTATAAATTTGGTCTGGTTAGAGTTTTTTTTACAGACATCAGCAGTTAACTTAGTGAGTACAATGTGCCAATACAAGTAATGGACGAACAAAAAAATGAAAGAAATCTGGGCTTGGTTATAGATTCATGAAGACATTTCACTTCTCATCCAAGAGGCTTCTTCAGTTCTGACTGACCGGTGGGGAGATTCGAATATTTAGCCTAAGGTGGGATCATTGACCCGGCCATAGTTTCGACTTGGTCATTGTTACTATGACGACTGTCGTCAGAGCCGTTAAAGCCACCTGTCTGGTGTGAACGACAGTCGTTCACGTCACTGAGCTCCGTGTGGACGATGGTCGTTGTGTGAATTGATATGGCTTCACATAACGACCCTCAACGATCATCGTCCAACTATTTGAACACTTCGCGAAGAAAGAATGGACAGCTGGGTGCAGAGAAACAAGCCAACAGATTGCCTTCTAAAGTTTGTATGGTGAACAAACAGTTCAGCAGATATGAAGCAACATTGGCTTGAATTGTAAGTTGTTTTTCTGCCTTCTTCTTGTGGAAACGATGTAATGACAGCGCAGCGAGTGGATCAAAACAGTTAAGTTTGGCCATAAAACCAAAAAATGAGCTGGAACAAACTGAAACAGTCTGAGTGGAGTTGGGTTGAGTCAGATTCTCTCTGGGTTTTGTCATTACAAAGAACCAATTTCGTATTACGCCTAGTCATTTTTATCTATTTTCAATTTAAAAGTATTGATTATAGCAGCTTTAAACTTGGAGGCCTTTGAAGTCTTTTGACCTCCAAACCAACAAATCCACGCTTAGTGGCAAACTCCTGGCAGGACAGCTGATAAATAACACAACAAAATCTGCCGTTGCAACTTCTTCTGCTGTCAACCAGGCATGTGGCCTCTCCCCTAAGGTGACCGGGCTTTCATGTGTTAGCTGAGTGGTGTCAGGGTGAAACCAAACACTAACGAATGACCCACCAGCTTCTGGGTTGACATCAGGGCAGAGGCAGAATTCAGGCAATGTATGGCTACGAGGCAAACGCCACCGATTCCAACTGACACCGACATCTGGCTTGGCTTAACCGGTCTGCACACTCATGCACACGGTCTGTTTTAAGGAAAGACTTCAGTCGTTTATAAAAGCAAGCATTGCCTTTCTGTCAAAATGCTTTGGTGAGCCTCTCTCAAGGCAGCCACCCTGATTTTACCATCTGTTGTCTTGCTCATAAATCACCGCCAAGTTTGAGAAACTTCTTCGACTTAAACTTTATGACATGTTTGCTACATTTCTCCTATCTGCAGCCCGTGTGTTTGGATGGAGCAGCTCTTCCCGTCTTTGCGTAATCACATGTAGGATTAGAGTGTCGGGACTTTACAAGGGCCGTGATGTGCTGCACATGGTCTGGGTTTTTTTTTTGCTGCAAACACTGAGCAGATCATCATCCAGGTGACGCCGGTGATGGACTGCTCATGTGGGAACACAAGGGGAAAGAAGCTTGCAAGATTAATCTCTGAGAAAAGACAGATGTGGTCATTTAGTCATTATTCTTTTTGTTCTTTGAGTTCATTTTCAATCTATAAAGTCAGCCGTGAAAATATTTACCCTCTGTGAAAGACTGAGTTTCCTGTCAGGAAGATAACAGCAGCACAGTCTGTGGAGGCAGCATGTCAAGGTTGATTGAAATTAATTTGGTCTCCTGACACCAGAATCCAAATGTGATGTCAAGAGTACACATAGGTAATGGCCTTGATGATAATTAATGGAGGATGAGCCGACACGTCATTTTGTGGCTCTGCAGCAAGAACAATGGATCGTAAAACTCCCTATGTGGGCTGTAAAGGAGGATAACTCACATAATGACTCCATGTGCACATGTCTACACTCTATATCTGATGTATGGTGTGTGTCTCAGGTGTTTTTATGCAAATTTCTCCATATCATCATGATCCCTAAATGACAAATCCTCGACATTTTAATGGACCCTTAGACCTCTTTCTTTTAACGCCACCATCAAGGCCAGAATTTCTATTCATTCATCAGAAATATCACAACGTCAATGTAAAGATGCAGAGGACGAACCCTTCCCAATCTGGGTATTCCATGAGCTGTCCTGTATATAATACAAAGATACAAAGATGGACTCACTGTAGAAAAGTGGAGTCAAAATATTCCAGTTGAAGCAGGTTTCTGACTCAATCGTGAGTCAGAAACCTGCTTTAACTAATTAAAACCAGGACCTGTGAACACTTGTCCATCCACCAGCATGACATGAACGGCCTGCGTCTCATCTGCCACCAGAGGGTGATCGATATGCTTTGTCATGTCGTTCATCTTCGTAGACAGTCGGTGGGACAAAGCTTTTGTTAAGTTCACTCTGGTATGTTGCAGATGCCTTCAATGATTTCACACTTTGGAATACGATTAATACTTAAACCACAAGAAAACTATGAGAAGACTGAGGATCCCGCAGGGTCACTATTTACAAGACTACATTTTAAGATTACTTCCCATTCTACACCTGGTGGAAATTTACCAGAAGAAAAAAAAAAGTTGAACAATGGAGCCAAAACAAAAGCAGCTTTCGGCCTCAGCTGTCCTTGTGTGTGCATTTCGAAGGCTGCAGCAGCTTCTGTCCACTTATTTTCTTTCTCCACTCCATTGTAATAGAGATGGGAGGACACGTCAAAGAGACACAAGTCCACCAATTCCTCCTCCTTTTCTAAAATCCAAGAGACGAGACTTCACGTCACGACTCACAAACAATAGTTCACATGATTGAAGGTTGCTATTGGCATGAGCCAAGACTAAAAATCTCAGAAACCATTAAACATGTTTGATTTTACCAAAATGTCAAGACGAGGAAAGTTTTATGACCTTACGACCTTGCACCAAAATGTTTGAGATGATGGGAAACTTTCTGCAACAGTGAAATCTTTGAAAAATCATTTGGTCTAAGCCCAACAAGAGTTTTGCAACTCCACAAACATATTTAGCTGTGGTGGAGGTTCACAGTAACGCAGCAGCCACAACTTATAAACAGTAGCTAAACAGGAAGAACATGTATGGTTGTCAGCCACCTTCCAAGATAAAATCACGGCTGAAGAAGCCTCAGCAATGAGACGGTGTTTCCTCTTACTGTCCACTCTCCTGCTGAGGATTGATCGATGGCTGCACTGAACTGTCTTGGACTTCATCGAACCGCTGTGTGGAAACAGTTAACTAACTGAATGATTACATGTCACATTTGTAATGTTAAAACCATGCGTTTCCTCTGAGCGTCTTCCCTCAGAGCCAGCTGATAGTGTGCGCCCCAGATGTTGTGTTTAACACACACACATTTAGATATATCTCACGTTCTTATCTGGGCCTTTGTGTCACTTAAACAAACAAATACGGTAATTCTCTGCCTGGTTAAGTGGTGAATCTGCGTCCGGAGGGCCGCGATTATTCCCATGTGGTTACTTTTCCTCTTTATCTACATTACGTGCACGAGAGGGGGAGATGAGGCAAACCATCTGGGAACCTTTCACGTAGTTTAGGTTGTCTTTCTTCGTCCTTTTCTTCTTTCGTTTGGACTTAAAAGGATGTTGTAATCAGAGATGATTGAGAGGAGGACGTAAAAAAACAGCTCATTCAGACAATAATGGAAAATTACTTTTATTTGCCAAAAATTCCAGCCACTTTGGAGCACATGCCAAGTTATAAATACTCCTCTCTGCTCAGTGCTGACTGAAATGTGGGGCAGCAGTGCCACCTAGAGAGACGTTAGTAACCTACCGCTGTCACATTTTCACTGGAGTGACACAAGAAGCATCATTTTACTCATCTGTGCTGTTTTTATTACTATTATCATTATTTTGGGATGTTTTGTGTGAAAAGTTCAAATCTGTAATTAGTTTATCTCAATTATGTTTGCTCGTTAGTATGAACCTGCTTAGTTGATGCTGTTTGCCTTCCTGTGGAGAACGCTGTCATTTCCCCAGAAATTAAATCAATTCATCAGACTTCATTTGTGTGGCACTTTTCATACAAATGAAATGAAACACGAGGCGCTTCATATAATAATCACCACGACACAAATGATGCACCGTCTCATCATGCAATGAGGAAACCCTCAAGGAAGGTTAAAATAGAATGAAATAAACAAACCAAATCATAAAAATAAAAATAAACAGGAATAATAAAAAAAGTTAAATAAACCCAAGTGTATAAACAGATAATAAACAAAGTAACAGTGGAAAAGCAAAATAAATGTAAAGGTCGCCAAAAACAAAGGTCCAAAAACACATTAAGATGTATAAATAGACAACCTAACTAACAAAAGTCAAATAAATAATAATAAATAATAATAAAAATGATGTACCAGATTAAAATCTATAAATTAACACGTAAATATAAGTAAAAGTTAAGTTTGCTCTTAAAAATATGAGCTGAGGATCGCAGAGGGAGCACAGGTTACAAGAAAATCTCATAAATGTTGGACTAAGATCATTCAGACACTAATAAACCAATAAAATAATCTTAAAATTGATTCTGAAAATTCAATATAATTAAACAATAGCTTCACATTATACATTATCAGTAACTTTAAGGTAATATTTATCAAATTTCTACATCATAAACTTCATAAACATATCATTAAACTTGTAATTTGGAAACAGTGTTTTCTTGTATTTGAAGTTATTTAAATACGAGTTTAGTTTGCACACAGGATCAGCGATGACGAACCCTCCTGTGACTATCACTGAAGAATAATTTGAGAGGCAGTGAAACTGTCCGATTACATAAACACGACCAAAGTGTCCCACTCTGCCGTTCAAGCACGTTATCACCAGATTATGCAACAGTTTAAAGTCTGTTCATGTAACAGCACGACACAATACAACCGAGGGTGAAAGAAGTGCAAAGAAGATTCAAATAAAGGTTGTTTTCACAATATTTATTTCTATTTTCCCGATAGTAACATATAGTTCAGGACAAATGAACGTTTGAGAGAAGCTAGCACAGTAGTTTGCAGAATATATGATTCAAAATTGCACCATATTCAGTGAAAATGAATTGCACTCGGAGTACTAGGGGTTTTAAATTCTCAGAAACAAACAGTATATCCTGTAAGCAAGAAACCAGGGAGTATTTTTATGTTTTATACTCTTGTGTTAAAGGCTAACAACACTTGCATCGGACAAGTATTTGGACAATCAAATCTAAATTCTCCGTATACATCCCGTAGAGTCAAGGGCCTTGGCGAGACAAAAAAAAATCAGGTGGACGTTAGGGCACCATGACACGAGTCAACATACCGCCTCAGACGAACAAACAGAATGACAGAGGGTAGCCGAGAAACGTTCTGAAGAAGGAAAGCGCGCGAACAACATCGTCACTGCTACCAGAGAGGGCGAAGCGGAAGAGAAAGATAGAAAAGGTTACAGGTGCAGAGCAGAGAGAAGCGTTCAAGAAAGAGAGAGAGACATGCTGAGGGACTACACATATAGATATAATACTCTACGTTCAGAGCTGCGACAGTCTTCAAGCAGAAGAGAAAGACGGAGGATAGAGATAGTCAGATCAAGCGCGGAGAGGAATACAATGCTAGGCGAGGTTAGCATGCTTCGCGGCACGGAGAAACTTTACAGGAAGCCCAAGACACAGAGATCACATGTAAAGGCTAGAGCGACAGTGCACTAATCTACAGGCTAAGCTATACATCGGACACTAAAGCTAATTACAGGAGCTACACATACTGTATATATGTATATATATATATAGAAATAGATATATAGGAGACTGTATATCAAACAAGCTGGATAGGCAAGGCATCGCATGCACGTGCAAAGGAAGCGAGTCTAGCAGCAGCAGCAAGAGGGACGAAACGTCTGGCTTTCCAAGACTACCACAGTGAGATTCCTTTGTCGCTGTAATAAACCCGATGTTGTCTGTGTCACAGTGCGAACGCCAGTTTTTAATCTGGGAGCAGGAAATCTTAAAAAGTACTTCAAGCCGCAGGGTCCTCTCTATTCTGTTGGGATGTGAGACAGTTAAACGAGAAGCTTTTTATCATCAACAAACCAAAAAAAATGAAATGCTTTCATTTCAAACAGACCCTTTGATTCATGTCACATTCAGACCAGAGAGCTTAGTTACATTTTTTTTTAAACATCAACTTATGAACAACCATTGGACATTGCACGTTATTAGGTCATGTGTATACTCTAAAGTGCACATCCTCCCCTTTTTTTCCGGAGGAAAACTAGACAATACTGGCAAATTTATATACTAAGGCAACACAGTTACAAACACACTAAGGTACACGTTGGCACATACCGTCAAGTATCACTTGTGCACAAAAAACACAGTGCTTCAGAGTCAAAATGGCTTTGCATATTCGTTTTTCAAAATCCACAACGCACGCCGGAGTCTCGTCTTTCTTTCTGTCGTCTTTGTCTGAGACTCGTGGAGTATTTCAAGGTGAAATCTGTCAAATTTCTTTTTTTTTAAAGCCAGTCCCTGATGCACGTTTTTCTTTGAAATAGCTAGAAGAGTCACAAACCGAGTCAAGTATCTGACATACAGTACATACACACAGGGGAGAGGGGGAAAAGCCTTTTTGGACTAACAGGATGAAAATACAGGTAATCTATATCGGAGATAGAGAAAATATGAATAACTTTACCTCACAAATAGTCTCTGGTTATACGTCTTATATACACTTATGTATACACAAAGATATGTACTTAGGACATCTTGAAATACTATTTACAATCTATGATCAAAAGTGATTGTACACTGACCGACCATGTTGAGCAAATTGTGCTTTTCTAACTTGATCTAATGAAAATGCTACAGAACCTCTGCGCGGTAACTCAGGGTTCACGTCCCATCAGCTAGACCTGCCTACAGTAAGCATGTTTTTATCTACGTTTTTTAAATTTTTATGCTAACTACTGTGCGTAGTAGGAAACTTGATTATCGTTAACTATTGTACACTTGAATTCACTGTTTTCTTTTAGATATTTTGCAGGGTATATATATTTATATTTATATATATCTATATATATATATAGATTGGACCCATACTCGAATATTGCTTGTGAATTAATAAAGGAGAAATCTCAGTTGCAATGCTAAAGGGATGCTCGTCGTCCCTCAATGATTTAGTGCAAGTGATGTCAGGTATACAGTAGCTGCAAATCAGGTGAGGTTCCTATATTCAGGCGTAACACCATTATTGCCCCGTTCCCAGTTTTCTTTTTTCTCTAAAGATCCTCAATCTTTCATTAAGTGCTCATCCAAAAAAAAAACACCACTGACAAACAGTCTCTCACATTATGGTACTGTAGAAGAGAGATTCACAACTTTAAAGTTATAATTCTTAAAATTTCTGTCTGGTTCATGGCTGGATCAGTCAGCCCATACGAGGAGAATTTGCTCGTCTCTTTACAAGACGTGGCCACAAGATTATCTATCTCCTTTAGTAAGTAATCAGATTACTAAAAACAGTTGACATGGAGTGAATTTAGGGCTTTTGTGGCCCCTCAAAGTCAGGGGCCCTTTGGCAGTCTTGCCCACTTAGTAATCCAGCCTTACTTCCTACAAATCATTATCGAAAAAACAAGCTGATTTAACTGCTTTAACAGGATTAATACATCTTTTAAAGTGCCACAACCACATGATACTTCAGATTATCAGGATTTGATTCATTAGGTCAAACAAAATATGTATGCATTGCTTCCAGTGAATTCTCTCTGTGTTGGTATGCAATTTATATTTCCAAGTGAGAGTGGTGGACCCCGCCACTATCAATTAAAGCTAATATAGATTAAAAAACAGCAAAATACATTTAATGGCCATTGAAATAAATGGTGGCCAGCAAGCATAGAGAAAAATTGAGATTCTTAATTTATATTAGCTTTAATTGCTAGTGGCAGGGTCCGCCAATAACAATTAAAGCTAATATAAACTACAAAATACTTTCATTGGCTACTGAAACAAATGCTGGCCATTAACCGTAGCGAAAATTGGGTCTGACACGAAGACAACTTTAAGGATTACAACTTTACGTCACCTCTGAAATGTTGGCTATTCGTCACTATAACATGTAAAGCACACTCAGCATAGCTAAATATACAGTCCGGTTTGGAAATGGAAACCCATTTTGATATACGGGTGTGGCTGTTGACATCAAACAAAGTGGGTTTAACGAGCATTCACCACCTTAAATACACTAGAAAGAAGTGTGTGTGTAAAAACAGTAGAAAGTATCAAGAAGCAACAACATTAAATTAGCATCGGAAGCTGCAAACCGTTGGACCAACACACCTTCGTAAATGTTTTATATATATCTGTATATTTCTTCCTTATTTCTACGATGGCCTGCTGTGTGGTTGGGATACTTGTTTAGTTGGATGTTGGCCAGAATCACTGCTTTAGGTGTGCAGATGTAAAGGCAGTCGATTAAGCTGAGGTAAGGTGAAGTGCTTTTTTTTGTAGTTGTTTAAGTTTAAAACGTAAAGTTTACAACAGAACACGACCACGTTTGGCACTTAACAACATACTCAGCATGAGAAATGATTGAAAAATAAACTCTTCCTCGTCGACCCTATTGCACAAGCGTTTCATTTCACAAAAAAGTACATATAAAGTTACGTCACTTACACTACTCTGGGATCTACTACACTATAGGAAAAGGCAGACAGAAGCACTTTTACATAGCTTTGGACCAAGTGAGCCCACGGCAAAGCTACAATACATAATATATGGATATATCTTTTTTTTCTTCAAATATACTCTTAAATATTTGACTTTGGAGGAAAGAGAGAGAGAGAAAGAGAGAAAAAGAAAAAGTTTACCAGTACATTCACGACAAACAATTCATCCGTCAAGGGGAAAAGTACAGGAGGATTTGGTCAGATGAGTCTTATAGATCTTGGCCGAGTCGCTCAATCTCCTCAATAAGAAAGTCGATGTCCTCGAAGGTAGCAGCGGGATTCGAGATCACCATGCGGAAAAAGTTGACCTTGTCCCCCTGTGGTTGGTAGCTGACCATGGTTGTGCCGTACTCCATCATCCTGGCCTTTATTACCGGAGCCACCTGAAAGATCCAATATGAGAATAAGATGAGTTATGAGCGCTTTCAGAGTGATACAGAGGAGAAAGTGCCTCCAGATTTGAGTTAGTAACAGCGTTTAAGTTGTGCAGCTCTCAAAGTTTGGGCACTAAAACACACAAGCTTGGACGAGACATACACCTGGACTTAGAGCAACAGTTTAATGGCTTGGATGTGAAGATTGATACCACTTGCATGTGTAAACAGTGAATTTAAAGCATGAGGGCTGGAAACAGCTAAGGATAAGGTACCTGCCAGCCCCTCTATCACCTCATCACCTCCTCTGATCCATGTCTTTGCCAATATTTAGAAGGAGGAGGCATGACTTCCAAGATGGCGGCAGCAGGAGCCACAGATTTTGAGCTTCAACTGTGAACTGGCTCCAACGTAATAGTTACCAGACAGATACGAGTGGTATAAATATTCTCAACTCCTGCCAAATGTATTTCGCAGAATGTCAAATATTCCTTTAAATGTGTCTCTATATTGTTGTTAAATCCGTCCCTGCAGACTCAAGTGTCTTTATTAATTAATCCTTAATTTTTTAATGTTGTTTACTCATTAATTTTCTCATTTAAAAAACTGCCAGAGGTTAGAACAATGCAGTTTGAACTCTGCTGGCAGTAATTAATTGATTTAAAAAGTATGAAATGTCGAACGTGACTCTGCAATAATAACATAATTCAAGCAAAGTACACATAAATTAGAAATGATATTTTTTAGGAGCTGTGACCACAAAAGTCACCAGTGATGACTTCCCTTCATCGTCTCCTCTCTTCACCCTGCACATTTTAATTTGTTTTCTCTCTAAACATTATGTAATTACAATTTGGAAAAACTCCTTTTTATCACATCTGTGTTTCCTTTATTTGTTTTCTTTTTCAGCCACTGAACAACTTCCATTTTCTCCTCAGACTCTTCAGATCCGGGTCCGTGTAGTCCATTATCTCCCACCGGTTTGACAGCTAAATCTGACACCAGCCGGGGGAACACCACGGCACTCTTGACTGCTGCTGCCAAGTCGAGGAGGTTATCTCCGGGAGCAAAGCAATGACAGTCATTTATTTTGTGCTCAGTGTGGATTCTGTGCTGTGATGAGCTGTGGCAGATTCAATTACAAGTTAGAAACTCACACTCCTCGATTTGTCCAACACCAACGCGTGAAAACATTGTACCGAGGAGAAACATTTCAAAACGTGTGTCTCTGAAAGATTCTAGCATTTGTCGTTTTTGTGAATATTGCGGGGCGCTTCGGAAATAAGAAAGACAATAACGTCAGAAGCAGTGAAGCTGATGGTTGTAGTGGTTTCAAACTACTAAACACTAGCTAGTCAAGTCAATTAACATACAATTTAATTCATTTAAGTACATAATTTAAAGGTAGTCTATCCACCAAAGCATAGCTACTGAGACTTGCTAAGCTACCTAGCGTGAGTTTAGGAGGGGGTTTGTTCACCTCTGAGATGAATCGATGTAGCCACAGCCTTATTTATTAATGTCAGATAACAAACTGGTTCATCAGAATTGATATTTTTAATTCACAGATAACAGCTAAGGGAAAATCTGTGACTAAACTTAGCTTTAGTTTAAGGTAGCTAACGCAGGCTAGCTCTCATTTGGCGTAGCCTTCTTACGTTAGCTGCCTAGTCCTCTCAGCTTTCTTATCCATTTCAACTTATTTACAAGTGTTTATGTGGTCTGTCCAGATACTACAAATATGTATTGAAGTCAATATAATACAAACACTTTAATTTATTGAAGTAGGTAGCATAACCACCAAAGCACAGCTACTGAGATCTGCTAAGCTAGCTACCTAGCATTTTAGAGTTTAGCTGTTTTTTCTGGTCTGTGATGAATTTATTTATTGTTATTGTTTATTTATTCATGTTAAATAAGTCGGTTGATCAAAATAAATATTTTACATTTACAGGTAACAATTAGGGGAAAGTCAGTGACTAAAATTAGCTTTAGTTTTAACTAAGGATAGCTTCTTAGTTGCTGTCTTGCTGTCTTTCTATAGCAGAGAGTACAGTACGGTACACAGATTATTAAACCGGAGTGGCTCAAGATAAAGTTTGGCTTTGTTTAGGTCTGCTATTTTGTAGTTTCAACACATTTAAGAGCCGCTGTTGCGGCATAATACATCTTCATGTAGTAAAACAGATGTCAGAAAGTCAGATAGTGTACAGGTTGTAACTAGACTTTGACTAAGTAGATGCTGCATTTTCTATCTTCCGGGGATATGCATGGGTTTCATAATTTGAGGCGACAGCCCGCTGCAGCTCCAGTTTAAGGGCTTAAGTTAACAGTGACGCATCGAGATGCAGCATTGTATAGCGAGAACTTTAATAAATCTGGGGGTTTTAAGTTGAAAAATTTAAATAGACCAGCCTCAAACGAGTGCAGTTGATTTCAGTGTCAGTTGTGCGGTTTTAGCCTGTTGGAGAAGCTCGTTGTGCAGCCCAAACGGTGATGATAAGTGCTGAACTACTGTACTTCTGAGTACTTCTTCCACCACTGGTCTTACATAAAGACTGCAGTCTGCTGCTAGTCCTGTAGTTCTCATCACATAATCAGTCATCCCCTCCAAATCTCTTGCAGGTGTCCCGTTTGCAGTTGGCAGAGGCCTGCACACTATTTCTGTAAAATAATCAATCAGGCTGCTGCAGATTTCCGTCAAATCAAGTCTTTTGATGATTTTCCAGTCATTAAGTGGAAACTGAGGAAGGCTCCTTCAGTTTTTTTTCATTACATCATGCCTCAATCTTTAGTGTCAGAGTGTGTGTGTGGAAAAAAGGCGACCTGGCCAAACACAGTGATGTATATCCACTGTGTGTGTATGTTTTTTATGTCGTCTGACAAACGTGGAAATGATTTATGGCTGATGGTTTTACGGCACAAAAAGAGAGGAGAGCTCTTTGTATGGCTGGCACGTACACCATCTGTTTGTCCTAATTGTCAATTAGTAGGCCCCTGCTGCTGTGGGACCCTCTGAATGGCCGACACTTTAGCTAACTGAATAGCCTCGCTCCCTGTGATGCTCTTTCCTCTGTGATAGCCCATTTAAAGCCACACAGTTTACGAAGTATACCTTCATGTACATATTTTTTTTTAATCCATGTTGTCCCTAATGAGGACACGTGATGGTCAAGCTGGATTGTAACGACAGGCTTGTAGGGCAAATGAAAAGTGCAGTGAAAGGTGTTTTTTTTTGTTAGATATCATACTGGGGCGTCTTATCTCGGCTCACACACCTTGTGCAAGTGTTTCTTCCTCTCCTCTTTGTCCTCCATGTAGCGGATCCCAGGAGGGAGGTACCAGAAGCAGACGTTAGTGTGCTGAGGCTGCGAGAACACAGACAGACAGAGAGAGAGAGTTAGGAATAAACCGATCGCAAAACATGTGCAGATAAGGATGGGAAATAATCAAATATGACTGACTGTCTGTGGAGTTGTTTCATTATGATATCAGTGTTTTTAAAGAGTCTGTTGTTAAACTTGAACCCACAATGTGACAGGATTAAAAATCCTTTCGTTGTCTCATTTTAACTTTAGTTTATAGCTTTAATGTGACTTTAGAAAACTAAAAACTATCTTGGCCACAAAATCAAATGAGCTTTTTTGTTTTTTTGAGCTGTTTTAGTCTCCCAGAGTCATTTAACAGCTAACAAGACAACAACTAGCGAGTAAACAGTGACGGATTTAGCAGCAAAGGGCCAGATATTCCCTCAGGAGTTGGTGGAGACCAAAACAGAGCTCAAAGCTACACATTTCCTGCCAAAAACAAAATATTTAACACTCATATAAAACACTAATATTTCTATTCTTTTATACTGTATTTTCATGTCAATTATATGCCATTTCTTTTGATGAAAATGAACTTATCCCTATACGGTCAACTACAAGCTAAAACACCAACATTAAATGTGAAATCAACTGTACTAATATTCTTTTTCCACACACCAGTGGATGAAGGTTAATTAATATCACTATCAGCCTGATTAATTAAAAAAAAAAAGAAAAAAAAAAAGATTATTGATGTACCGATTTCAAACAGTCCCACACACAAGTACTACATACACCTATAAGTACTATATACATACAGTGTATTAACCAGCCATCCGTGCCTCAAAATAAAAGGGAATCGTAGCCCGTCCATTTCACCAAACTCTGTTCAGCACTAAAAGGAAATCCATTAAGCATTCCCAACATCAAACCAGTTATCCTGCCTCCGTCTTCGACTCTCTATCCGTCTAAAAGCTCCACGCGGCTCTATTTTTTTTTGGAATATGAGGCCCTGCCTGAGACATTCATTACCAACGGCTGACTAGCCATGCACACCGGCCTCGTTTATACAGCCGGGCTGGTTCAGCCGTAGTATATTCAACATCAGATTGATGTAATGGCTCAATGGGATTGCAGACAAGTGAACACCTGGGTGGATGCCCAGAGGACTTGGCTTTTTCCCCATCACCCTCTGGGTTATGATGCTCTTAGCCCTTTTGTGGCTCAGCGGGAAAACAATAAGGCTTGAAACATTAAAGAGCTTTCACTATAAATGACTCTGGGTGTCCAAGCACTCCTCATACAAAAGATTTTTTAGCTTAATAACCCTGTCATACCCGCGTATGTTTGTGCCGCTGTAGCTTTGCTCAGGAGAGGATATTTCAGACACCACGCTATTCATATGCATATGAGCAATTACAGGCCGTTATGCTATTCATTAAACATAATAGCAGCACATTATACTGGCAGCTAGAGGTAAAAATGGCATTCATCCAACACAAAGCCAGAGCACACAGCGTGCCAATCAAGTCACCCGTAATAACACTGAATACACCGAGGTAAAAGAGGCAACGCGGACTGATGTTAGCGACTTTTAGCTGCAGATGAATGACGTTTGCAGAGAGTGAAAGTTAAACGTGGACATACCTTCCCATCAAAGACCATCTCGTAGCCTTCTCGGTCTTTGATCTTGTTGTAGAGGTACTCCGACAGCTCCAGACACTTGTCAATCTGAGCCTCGAACCCAATGGTGCCCTGTCAAAGTAAAGGATTGTGAGGTTTGAGGGTAATTTGTGGATAAAAAGAGACACGAATCTGATATTTCTGCTGGAAAATTGCGTCCAAAATTTGCATTTAATTCACTTTCTTGAGACTTAGATGTCAGTCATGTACAGAAGAGTAACAATAAAGGGACACAGTAATGCAGAAATAAAACCTAAGGAAGTCTAAAAACATTTGAGCTTAAATTTATAGACAAAAGACAAAAGAAACTTCAGCTTTTACATTAGACATGAAATTATGCTGGTTAAAACATGAAATAAGTGAAAGAAATCCCTGCAGACCACTATCTGAGCCTGAGTCTGAGCTAATTTCCACGTTTACCTTAGCTCTCCACATGAGCCACAGCTTGAAGATGTCCACGTGTCGTCCACACTGCAGCGCTTTGTCTCCGGTGTCGTAGGAAAGGTCGTAGTGTTTGTCCTGCTGGAAGAGGTAGCAGGCGTGCATCTGGTTGCAGTTCTGCATCAGACCCTGTGGAATCGGAGCCAGAGTATTTCTGATTATCACAACAAAATGTGCATATTTATTAGATATATCCATGGATTTGGTTGAATGGGGTGAGGCCTACCTCCTCTCTGACCAGCAGGGCTGAACACTGCAGGGGGACGGACATCATCTTGTGCGGGTTCCATGTTACTGAATTAGCTCTGAAATTAACAAGGACAAACCCAAACGCTTCGTTACTTTAAATCCTCGTTAGCTTCCAACACTAATCTCTTAAAAAATCCCACTTGCCTCTCGACTCCGTCCAGCTTCCACCTGTGCCTCCTGGACATGAGGAGACTTCCTCCCCACGCTCCCTGTGAAGACACAAACATGTGGAAGTCAGTTCTGGGTCACTCAGCACCGCCACGAGGCGACGGTAGAAGGTCAACCGAGGATGAAGCGATGGCGATGAGTCGTCCGACATATACGTTCACTCCAGTGTTCTGTTGCTCTGGAGGAGCTGGAGAGTTTGAGAGATGTGATGTGAAGGTGTGGAGGGTCTAAAAATAGATGAGATCAAGGTGCATTGCGGGAAATGTAGGCGCTAGATGCTTACTAGGAAGTAAAAGTCAGGATACTTCTCAACCTCTGCTGCACTGACTTTGACTTTGAATTCTTCAACTTTTACAGGTGTGGAAGTGTGGATGGACCTGAGGCCTCGGTACAGTTGTCATGAACGGGGAAATTATATATAGAAACCAAAACAGTTTTTTGTACCAGGCTGTAAACATGTTTATTTCTGCTGTGAAGTCATTTTAACATGGGGACTTATGGAGACTGACTCACTTCTGGAGCCAGCCTCAAGTGGACCTTTGAGGAACTGCACGAATTTTCTTTCGACATGCAAATATTTAATTTATTCATATAAATTCCTCCAGACAGATTTCTTGATTGATTGTTGATAAACAATTAATAAAATTTGAGAACAAAAACAGCAAAAAAATATCTAGTTCCAGCTTCATTAAATTGGTATTTTTCACTATTTTCAGCCATTTTATAGACGATTAAATGATTAATCAAGAAAAAAAATTGCCATCATTTAATTAACTGTTAGTTGTAGTTGTTTTATCCTTAGAGGAGAAATGCTTCTTTCTTTCTCACTGATGATCATCTAATTATCAGTTGTAAGTTCATGTGCGTGTGTTCGCATCTCCAGATTTCCCGGCCTTGTAACGTTTACTACTGAGGAGTGCAGCCAAACACACCACACCAGCACACGCTGACAGCAGGATGCTTTCTCCCCGCCTATCGCCGGTTGAGGAATGATAGATAAGGCCATTTATGTCTCTTAATAGAGGTGTCCCCCTGTCAGGGCTAAATCACCTTCATTAATAGATAGAGTTCCTTCAGTGAGAGGGCCCATGATGGCAAAGTCAGAGGGAAGAGATGATTTACAGCCTCTGTTCCAGTTTTTCTAATCCCCAGTGTTAGATAGGAAATGGCTGGCTTCTATCTGGGTCAACCGCAAGCAGTTAGAGGCGAGACAGACGTAATAGATTTGTCAAACTCAGCGCCGAGATCCGTATTTTTCTGTGCATTCCTTCACTAAAAGTGCGGATAGATATTGTGCATCGCGTACGTTTTGGGTAATTGCAGTGATTTTAAGCGAGGCAGCAGGAGATGGTTATGCAGATCTGCGTCTGCGGAAACAAACAGGAAGCCTGATGCACTCACGTCCACGTGCATCCAGATGTTGTACTTTTTGCAGATGTCAGAAATGGCGATGAGAGGGTCGAAGGCTCCGTACACTGTCGTTCCAGCTGTTGCGCTCACGAAGAAAGGTACGAAACCCTGCGGAGACACAAGGAAATATATGATGGTGCTCTACCGATAGAAGAAAGGCATCAGCACGTCTGTCTGCAGTGTTTACAGACGACTTATTAACGTGGATCACATTACCTTCTGTTTGGCCTCCAGTATTCTCCTCTCAAGGTCAGCTGGGATCATTTTGCCGCTGCGAAAGGAAAAATATTTAGTTGCTTCTTGAGTCGTTTGTGAATTCATCAGCGGTGGAGGAATATTATAAAGTCCTGCGTTCAAAAATATTTTCATTTATTTGATATATTATATACTGATGCATCATTATGTAAGCATCGTCTGTAGCTGCTGGAGTTGGATCTAGATTTAACGACTCTACACACAGTTCCTGCAGCGGTTCCCAAAAGAGGTCGGACACCTCCAAAGAGAATCTTCAGATAATAAATCTGAAGGTTGTGAGATGATGAATGGAAGAGAGGAGAAGAAAAAACAAGTTCTGCTTCCTTAAGTGTTTGCTGTTATTTTATTTTATAATATTTTAGCAGACATCTCGTCAAATCTTGTCAAAAAGTCATGACCTTTATGCCTTTAATGTGAATTTGACAGCCAGAGTTTCTCTTAAATGCTTGGACGGAGATGTTGAGACATGGGACTTCCCATGTCCCTACAACCCTACACACTGGACCTTTAAGGAGTAAAGTTATTTCAAATATTAAAGTTATTAATTAATTAAAGAACCGGTACTCAGAGCTCCAAAGAACTTTTAAAGGGAAAATATATTAGTAAACATAAAAAGGTTCCCCGAAGAACCCACACAGACACGCTAAAGTACTCCAAATTCAACTTTAGTATTTGAGTGAAAGTTTTGAATTGTAACTTTTACCTTTCATCTGCTTTGATGCAGATCACACTTTCTGTCCCGATGCCGAGAGCTGCCGCTCCTTTTTTGATTGAAAAATGGCTCTGAAAGAAACAAACGTGAGGTCGTGTTTCACTGACTGCACACCAGGTCGCAGCAGGGAGGTGAAAAAAATGACAGAATAAATATATAAATAATAAGATCAGGCAGAAAACAGCTTCGATCCTGAAAGGGTTGAGCTTTCATAAACGTCCTCTAAAGACGAAAGAGGTGACACGTATACACACACACACACACACACACACACACCAGCATCAGTGCTCATCATTACGTCATGACACAGCTGGATTGAAACATACGTGTTCGGATGTGAAGGCCACCAGTCTGGGAACAGATGACATTCCTTTCTCCTTCACTTCAGGGAACATCTTGAAGCGGGCCAGCAGCATGGCATACATGTTAGAAATAGCACCACCTAGAGGACGGAGAGGGCAGTCCAGTGTCAGTCTAGAGTGTCTCATGGGGGAGGATGATGATGATGATGATGATGGTGCAGGGCTTCAAAACTGACACGAAGCGTGGCAGAGTTTTAAAGATGTCCGCGCATGTTTAAGACAGTGACACAGCAAACAGCAACAAAAGGCGTATCGGGAGCGTATCGAGAGATGACACAGCATCCAAAATTACAGCTCACTGTCCGTAATGTCACAGCCAATCACGGTCTTTGTCATTAAAATCCCCCCAATGAGCGCTCCTCATCATGTGTCAGACGGGAGAAATTAAAGATCGGAGGGAGACGGGAGGGGGGAGCTTAAGTTGGAAAAAAGAAAATGATTTTATGCTAATTGGCTTTGAAACGAGTTCCATTTATATCATCAAAATGCAAATTGACACATAACAGCACAGCACAGCAGTACAGACAGTTCCATTTTCAGTGAGACAGAGGGGAGGGCGGGAGAGGTGGTGCATCGTCTCACATACATACCAGGAGAGAAAATGCCATCTCCTCGCCCGTCCGGCCAGCCAATGATCTCCCTCATCTTCTTCAGACTGACGTATTCCAGCAGCACAAAGACGGGAGCCACCTCGTAGGTGAACCTGCGTTACACAAGGTGGCATGGCATGACTCATCGCCGAAATACAGCCAGTAAACGGACGTTCTTCGGAGTTCTTTGGACGAAATAACTCACTAACTAAACAACATTTTGTGTCTTAAAGGTGGAGAATTGTTGTTTTCTGAAGAGGCAGAAATGTCTTCATTTGCAGAGATGCTTTGGAACAAAATGCACCAAAGAAACGACATAAAAATGAAATGATTTCTACATTTCACACACCCGAGAGTGCTCTACCTTCATCGTCTTTGCAGCACTAAAATATAAATGTGCACCTTGCTTAATTTCTCTGTTAAATGATGCACAAGCTGCAGTGATTTAAAAAAGATCTTACTGTCTTACAGTTGCCAAGGCCGACTCTTGCAGAGTTTATCACCCCAAAAACACGCGCGCACCAAAAATTAGCTTCAGATTAGTCTGAATTTAATTTCAGAGCTAATTTTCTCCCCCTCGAATCCCCCGTGGGGATCAGAGGTGAGGGGGGAAGGGATGAAAGGCAGTGAGGGTGGAGGGAGGGGAGGGAGGGGAGGAGGTCTGCCTTTCATTTCACCCCTTTTCATTTGCAATGATTGAGTGGGAAAAAAAAAAAAAAAAGCTGCTATCAGTCGGTGCAGACGCAGAGCAGAGTGCACGCGGACGGACCCCGGAAATGGAATTCATTTTCATTATCACCATTTAAAATCACGACCAAGGCCCGGGCCGCGTACTCACATGTTGGTGTTGGCAGTGGATGTCAGCCAATCGGCTGCCAGTCCGACCATGTCTAATCCTGTGGAGAGCTGATTGAAGTACCTGGGGTGAGCTGAATGTGGGAAAAAAAGAGGAGAGGGAACATTTTATCTGCTGCCGGGGAAATTGAATTTTCATGTGTTTGTGCTGAGTGTGTGTCGTCTTCTAAACGCTTTAATTGCAGGTTTGACGTGAGCGCAGGTGATGCTGAGAAACGATGAAAAGAAACCGTGTTGCATGGGAAATGTAGTTTATTGGAGGAGGTAAACACACCAAAATCTGAGTTTTTACACTTTTGTTTTAAAATTAAGGCAACAAAAAACACAAAGAGGCAAAATATGAGACATTAAATGTATTTGATGTTTCCTATAAAAAGGTATAAAAGATTTATTTAATATTATAAATGTAATAATTGTTTTAATCATAGAAGTGTGTCCTGTAAGTGACGACGCTGCAGACACACACAGTAAAATATACATTAATAAACACTTCAAAATATCCCCATGATGACACACTAGTGTCCATATTTGTTACAATAATTACCACAAATCATTTATTACCTGTTTATAATCTGTTATAAATGCTAAATATGTATCAGAATAAGGACTATATCATAAAAATGTGTGTTATTTGTTATTTTCTGCTGTAAATCTCCTCCTGCGTGTGTCAGTCTGGGAGAATAATAGACTTGGCCCTATGAATCCTGGTTATTAGCCTATTATCTCCCACTTGGTGAACCAGATTTACTGCGTCACTGCATTTATCGGTCTGGTGGACAGGAGGAGGAAAAAGGAGGACAACTTCCAGGTGGATATATTTTTATATATATTATAGACTTTATTTATTTATGCATTCATGCTGTCTGATTTTTATTCTGTCTTGACTTTGAGTTTTTAGAGGACGTCCTTCAATAAAAATCACCTTAAAGTCATGACACTTGCTGATTTTTGTCATATAATAATAATATTTTGTGGTTTTCAGGCAGATTTTAGATTTGATGTGTTATAATTTCAGATTTTAGGACATGTCTCTGTCATTTTTATTGTGATTTTGACATTTTTAAAACACAACTAGGCCTGAAATTAGGCCTACATATATATATTAATATTTCCCATCGTGCCAAACTGGAATAAGTATTTATCTCTCATGCATCCACACGTCCACACTCAGGCCTACCTGTTTTTATGGCGTATTTGAGAGTAGCCCGACAGCTGATCAAGATATCATCCAGAGTCGCCGGCTCGTCCTGCAGCTCCCAGTTGTTCATCTGCAGCAGCTCGTTTGGATAATGAAAATCAATAACTTTCGTTTCCCGGTCGAAAGACTCCACGATGTAAGCCAGTAAAATATCCACAACTTCCTGCAGGAAGGTCATCGTTTTGGTGTCACCGTCCATGGCAGGTAACAGGTCTGCGAAGAGGGGAGACATTTTGTGATTCATGTTTCAGGGGGACGCACCATTAAGCTGCACACGTGAGGCCCTTTAAAATGATTAAAATTATATCTCAGGCCTAAAAACAAAAATATATAAATCCGTATTTATTTTTTTTAAAGGTCTAAAAGGTTTTTAAGTTTTTATTTTTTCATCCAGCACCTGAACACATCAGACTGAGCCGAAGGTGACCTCTCCACAAACCACTGCACAACAAGCCTCTCATCATAAATCCAGATGTTTAAATAAAGATGATTTATTCAACGCAAACGGACACGTGCTCTGCAGCCTGTGTCCATTTGATTTTTATTTTTTAATTTGCATCACGTTTAAAAAAAAATGGAGCTAAGAATAAAACGGAAGATGAATAAAATAACATTCATTCAAAACATTTAACCATTAAATTCACATTTACAGCTTTATTTTTATTTAATAAAAGGGTGAGTACACCTTTTATTAAATAAATCTTATTTATGGCGTTTTACACCAAATAAATCGCCACAATCCAAAAAGCAAGGCCACGATCTGACTCAGGAGTCTAACACTGTTTGTCTTGTGTGTGTGTGTGTGTGTGTGTAGGTGTGTGTGTGTGTTTGTACCTGTTGAATAGAGGTCGGAGAAGACCACAGCACCTTTGGTGCAGTTGCAGGATTTGTTGCAGCCGCAGGTGCCTGCAGCTTCTGTCTGTGGCGGCTGTTTGGCGGCCGGATCCGCGGGTTTCTCCACTTCCCCCACATTGAGCAGCGCTAAAAAAAAAACACAGCACTGAGATGTGTTTATTTGATCACTCTCACGATGCAATCATAGAAATAATAATAAAGACATGTCGCACAGATCGCCTCCACTCCCTCTGCTCTCCTTCTCCCTCTCTCTGGACACACATACCACATAATTTCGATCCAATTCCTCCGGAAAATTTCTGGGCCGCCGCTTGGCACCAAGCCCTGGCTGGAGAAAAAAAAAAAGACAGAGAAAGAGGAGGTGATAAATCAAATGCTTCAGGTTCAGAGTCCAACTTTAAGACAGAGGCACCGTGCAACTTGTAAATTCTTGCATCCTGCGGGATGAAACAAGAAAAATATAAATGCAGCAGGCCTGTTTTGGGGGGGATTTGCGCGCGACTCGGCGGCAAAAAAACGCAGAGACAAAGCGCCGGAGTCCATCACAGCTTCTTTTTTTTTCTTTTTCTTGAAGACAAAAAGCCACTCACGCGTACTGGGGCTTTGACTCCCGGTACTGGCCCCCGTATTATCTCCGCCAAGAGACCAGAAACCGTGTGATGCCATTGTTGCCGGTAGTTAGGAGCTGCAGGAGACACGGAGACCGACAGAGCCCATCCACACGCGACGACCCGGAGCTGTTCAAAGCTGATGTGGTGCTGAATCTGACCAGACCTCTCTGCGAGCTGCTGCAAATCCAAGCGTGCATCCGACAGACGCGGGGAGCCTCTTTAGATACGACAATAAAAAAGAGAAACACGCGATTTTGCTTCTTCTGCGGGCGTCCACAGGTGCAGCCGGCGTCTCCCCGCAGAAATCCGCACGTCTGACTTCACCGACGCGCAAAGCAGAGCTCCCCACTTCAGCGCGAGAGGGAAGTTCAGGTGCGTTTGGATGGGGGGGAAATCTCCAAATAAGAATAAAGAAAAAAGAAACAAGCAGCTGAAAAAATGTGTTGAAAAGTGGTTTGAGCACGCGGCTGTGCGTTAGAGCTGCTGGGGAATGTGCAGCACGGGAGCCATGACTAATTGCATCTAACCTAAATTTCACGTCACCGCAGAAATCCCATCGTGATTCACTTCAGGTCATGACGAACTGCGTTGCGTCGCGCGTCGTGACTCCTCTATACATCCCGGAGACTCGGTCCCACACACACACACACACACACACACACGCACACCCCTCTCCTCCTCCCCATCCTCCTCCAGCAACATCCATACAGACAAAACTAACTCATCTGCTCAGAAATTGCAGATCTATTTTCTTGGGTGGCTCTAATTGTCCGCGGAGGAAACAGCGGGGAGGAGGTGGAGGAGGTGGAGGAGGAGGAGAAGACGCACGGTTCAAATCCAAAAAAAAAAAAAAAAAAAAAGTGCGCACAGGTTCCGCCTCTTTCCTCCTCAGTGTTGGCGACTCGTTACTCCAGTTTCGTTACTTTTTGAGTTTGATTTTTTGTTGCACCTTTGCGCATTTTGGGTCTTTTTGCGCACAAACGATCAAACATCTAAATGTTTTAACCCCATGAAATAAAATGAATCTTTTAAATGTACACATTCTGAATCAGGTTTGTAGATTTGGGATTTATTCCCACATATTATCTGTTACAAACCGCAATAAAACGATCAGACTCTGGCGTGTTTTCTTATCGTTCATCCACGAATGGAACAAACTGACCCTGCAGGCATCTAAAACAGGCCTGAGCACATCTGTTAGGATTTATTAATCCAATCCAACCACAGAAAGATAAATAAATTGAAGCCTTTGGCAAATTTTTGTGGATTTATTTAAAGTTATTTTAGTTTTTAAAGTCGCTTCATTCCTTTAAGCTTCTCTGTTATTTATAAAAGCAGAAATGTTTTCATCTTTTTATGTGATCCAACCTCCAACCATGACTCATCCTCTGCAGTCTCTTTTTTCCTTGTAGTTTTTAGTGTCAGTGCGTGCAGTCAGCATGTCGTTGGGGATTCGCTAACACCCCCTGTGGGGGTTTCTCTCCTTTTCAAATGTCAAATGAAAGGTCAGAGGTCGAATCTCAGAGAAACACTCAAACCAACGTGGAGTTTACAGGAGCTGCTTCTGATATCTCCAACAGCAAACCAGAATTATCACGTCACAGGAAGATAAATGACGCGTCACAAAGACTTTGATATATTTTCATGTTTAAATGAACAAAACAGCAGAAGAGAATGTACATTTCATACAACGTGACAACACTGAAGCTCATGTTTCAAACATACGGCCTTGGAAATGCAAAGTATTCAAGTGCAGGCGTGTTGCTTTTGTATTTACATCATCTATATTTTATACAAGTCTGTCAGAGATGTTTTTAAATGGACGGCCTCAAACATGATATTTAATAAAAATGAAGGAAAATGAGCCGAAAGTATCAACGCCTAGTTTACAAATGACATAAATAAAACCTTCATTTACAGCCGGCTTTTTATTTACAGCAACCTTCATGAAGGAGACGGTGACTTATAATCAGTCTGTGGGTTTTTTCCAAGAAGCTGCGATGAATCAAATACTCATAAATCATACAGCATGATGCACGCTAATACGTCGCCACACGGTTTTTTGTATCATGCTGTCGGAGTTCAGTCCCGCGTTCAGTACTGTTTGATGAGCTTCTGTCTCTGCGAGGTCTTCCTCAGCAGATGTCTGTAGTCGTATGGGTTGTCCTCGGTCCGGCTCTCCGTGGACGACATCCTGGGGAGAGAGCGCCTGGAGAGAGGAGACGTGAAGATTAATGATTTCATATTGTTTATCATCTTTCAGTGATCGCTCATCACGAGCGTGACGCTCTCTGGAGAACTTCTGTCAGCGTCTGTCTTTGGAGCAGCTGCAGGTGACCTCCGTCACATATAACAGACACGATTACTAAGAAACTAAAGCTTCATCAGCAGATGTCTACAGTGTTTAGCAGCTGGGTGGTGAACTCCGTCTGCAGACTGCAGTAAAGAATACTGCATCCGTGTGTGCAGAGAAAGATCAAGGAGGTCATTCACGACCTTCATCCAGGTCACATGAGCAGCTAATAATGGAAAAGGGCCCCAAAAAGACATGAATTAAAACATGACTCAGCATAAATTGGAACAGGACACGCTGAAGTATGTCGAGGACGTACCTGTGGTCACCGGAAGCTTTGGGATGCTCCGGCTCGGTGACGGCTCTCTCTCTGGTCGGTCTACCGGCAGCAGGTGCAGCTTTCAGCTCCGTAGACTGCTTCCTGTCCGCAGACTGCCTCCTCTCCGGCGTGGTGCTGCTGCACGCGTCCTCCGTGGAGATGCAGGGTTCAGATTTGCTGCTGGACAGTCCTCTGTAGTACTGGTCATCCACGTCCAGGAGCTTTCCTGGACTGGAGCACAAACAGGGACGTTAGATGGACTAACAGTGATCATAATGACAGTATTTGGTGTCAGACAAATAGAGCATCTAAAATACACAGTTCATTTGATTTGTTAATGTCCTGAGTCGATACTACACTAAGAAACTCCAGATTAAGCAATAAAAAGAAGGCTGCAGGGTAAAGGAAGTGGATTTGTAAACACACCAATGATATGCAGTTGAGAACGGCCCCCAAAACAGTCGAGGAGTCAGTTCAGGAACAAGATTTGGAGCTAAAAGAGGCTTAAAGACCGACTGATGTCATCAAGGTCTTACAGAGCAACAAACAAAGAGGCTCAATGTGGACTCTGGACATGAAACTGGACATGACATATCTCAAAAATAGGTCAAGTCGACCGTGTATCTTTAAAAGTTTGAACATAAACGATAATATAAGATCTTTCTTCCCTCCATCCAGCAGTTTGTATAAATCCTGAGTATATCTGTCTCTGTAACAGGTATTTCATGTAATTAACTTTTCTTTTTATCGCTCTCATGAAGATTATTACGCAATTTAAGCCCAAACTCCTGCACACCCATGGCTGAACATTATGAATAATCACACCACGCTGGGAAATGTCACTAAGAGGGATTCAAACGCTTGAGAAAAAACATCCTGGGTGTTTGATTTTGATCCATGTAGAAAATTTACTATAAATGTTAATGGTCTGATTTGTGATGAAGGTGTCATTTGCAGTAGGTAGGTGCGTGTACAAGTATTATTGGCAATGTGTACTTGAAGTATGTAAGCCGAGGTACTCATTCTGCAGTAAATGTACTACTACTATTTTTACTTTTTAGTTACATTCCAGGACAGCAGCTCGTGGAGGGAGGGATGGAGAAAAACGAGGATAAATACGAAGCCGCAGTCTGAAAGTATCTGCCCACCAGACTGTGTAAATTGAACCATCATCACCACACAGACTGTCGTCAGCTCCAGGGACGCCGGCATAAAGCCGAGCCTACGATCTGACCTCCAAATGAACAAAAAAAAAGAGTTTCCATGTGGAGATCGATACATCTCACACGTTATTAACATACGGCGACGACCGCTATTGGAAATCAGTTTCTTCATGATGTCCACATTGTCCAATAAACTCTGGTGATGAGTTTGAGGCCCGAGCTGACCTTATTAATCACAAACAGCTGATGAATCGTGATGAGTGAAGCGTTCAAAAGGTCAAAGGTCAAAGCTTTCACCTTTAAAGAGAACTATCGTAGCATATTATTGGATATCCCAATGACTTTAGCTACCTGCCAGCCTCTCCTCTAGCTCTACCATTTGTCTTTAGTGCAACTGTTGGATGGTTTACAGCACAAAGTCACACAACACCACATCAACTCTCTCTGATTTACAGAGTACTGCCAACTGTAGCTGCTGTTAGCTAATGCTAGCTCAGTTACTGCCTGGACTGTGAGCTCAGAGCACCGGGGGGGAGTGTTAGTGTTTGTACTACAGGCGTTTTGGACCACTAGAGCGAGGAGGTTTTCAGGCCTGGGGTGTGAGTGAATGCTGACGAGGAGCTGAGCTGATGTCGTGCCAGAACAGGAGCTGGGCAATGGCGAAGCTAAGAGATAAGAGAAGAGGGTGACCAAGCAAGAGGCTGCCAGACATTATTAGCTTTATATCAATGCTAGCTGGCTGCTAATGTCTTAACATGTCAACAAACACCGGTTTCCTGCAGATGTTAGCATGCTAACTCTGAACTCTAAGACAGTGAACATACCTGAGAAATATTGTGTGTAAGTTAGCACGCTGATGTTAGCATTTAGGTCAAAGCCGTACAACCTCTCAGAGTCGCTGTGGACTCATTTCAGTTAATAAAAATCTTCAGTTGCTTTCTTTCCAGCTTCATCCACCGGAGGGGAATGAGTTCAAACCCTGACTGCTGAACCGGGGCTGGTTCTGGGGCTGGTTCATCCCCCGGTTCACTGCTCATGCTAACTATCTTGTCCTTCCTCTGATTATCTTTGAACAAACTGCTGCCGTTGTTGCTATCAGACACGGGGTGCAGAGGAATTTCAAGCGAAATGTGAGAGATTTTATGGGCTGGCGATAGGTTGAATCACTGTTATGTCACGTCTTTAGATAGAGGCTACACAAATGACACGCCATCGCTTTAATATTGGCAATAAAACGCAGATATATCTGCAGTTTCTGGTCAACTCTGCCTCCCTATTTCTCATCGTCTCGTCTTTACTCCCATTTACTATCATCGCCTCTGTACTCTCCAGGTTCCACTCCTCTTGCCACCCACGCTCTCCCGTCTCCCATCCTCCTCTGCTGTCAGCTTTAGCCAGAGACGCTATCTTTCCTGCTGACCTTCTCATCCTTAATGATGCATGTAAACTGCTCCTGTCCATCGCTGGCTTTATTTATCTGCTAACAAATTATTACCCTTGATGTTTAGCGTTGTGTCGCGCTCTGTATGTGTGTGTGTGTCTCTTCAGACTGCTGTGATGAAGTACCCCGGTCTCTTCATGTTCGGCCCTATCAGTCTATCTTCACCCCCCTCGCTCTGGGCGGTACGCTCACCTCGTGGCCTCTGTGACACATCCATATGCATGAATGCACACACACACACACACACACTTTCTAGAGCTCCAACGTACTGTATGTGAAACATCTTCCACGTTTCTGATGCCTAACCTTAAATTTCACTGAGTGTATTGAGCGGATGTAACCACGGTGAAGGATGAGGCTAATTAATTTGGCTGAGGATGTGTGTAATTCTGCAGATCATTAGGTTTGGACCCAGACACTGTCCTTATGTTGGTGCTCGGCTACAGTCATTACTCTGGAACCCCGTTTGCCGAGCCAAGCAGGCGTCAGGCCAGCCTCTTAAAACAGCAGCGATGGGTTGAAATAAGAACCAGACACTTACTCCTCTTTCCTGGGCTTGCGTTTATCATCCTGGACAGACCTCTGAGTGGAGACAGAGAGACAGAGGACAGATTATTACGTGTCAATCAAACGCACCTAATCTCTCTGAGTTTAGCAAAAGAAACTGAAGCAAAAGAGCCATTTCAGCGAAGCCAGCTCAGAAATATCTCAACTACTACTGGATGGATTTCAATGAAAGTTTGAGCAGACATTCATGACACCCAGCTGCAAAATGTTAGAGATCATGTGACCTTTCCTCTAGTGCCCCAATGAGGTTGAAATCTGTGATATCAGGCCATTTTTTTTTAACTTTTATTGTGAGTTTGGCCTCTTACACTCGACTGTAGCACTGACAACAACCAGCATTGACGTGCATTACCACCACCTGCTGTGCTGAAGCAAACCACCTGCAAAGATTAGGATTATCGTCAGTATCGCTACACTGCACCGAAGTAAAATCATTGAATAATTAAAGTTTAGAAAAAAAAGATGATTTTGTGTCGCAGATTGTCTGATTTATCATGTGACCCCATGTTGGAAACAATGGAAGCATCTCTAAAATATTAATCATCATGACCTGAAATATTTCAGTGAATTTTTGCTCCAATACATGTGATCACATCACAAAACTACAGCACTGGTGTAATCATTGTTAAAATACTCTTTATTAAATGTTGATTAAAAGCTTTATACTATAAAAAAGAGAAGCGGCAGCATGTAAACAAACCTGAAGTTCTGCTAAAGCAGCTACAGTTTGCTGAAATGATTCAAACAAACAATTACACAAACTGCTTAATGTAGAAAAAATAGAAACTGTTATTTGCCAAATGTACTAAAGAAACTTTTCCAGACGTCTTTGTAACTGTGTGATCTTCCTCGTCTTGGGAACTGATGTTAGGCATAAAAACTGTTAATCGATGGTGTTGCACAGTTGGAGTCTGTATGTGGGGTTCTAGTTCTGGTGTCACATAGCGGCAGACAGCAAAGCTTTGCTGTGATAAATATCTGAAATCGTTCCTCGTCTCTTTCTTTAACTCACATGAATCAGGTTGTAATAGGTGGAGTCCTCCGGCGTGTTGAGGGTCTTTGGCTGCTGAGTCCTGCGGGGGGTCCGCGACATTCTCTTGTCGGCTGAAACAAAGGAAACAAAGACGGTTAAAACTCGTCTGTTTGTTCCAGGATGAAACAGGCCGGGTAGCGGTGAGTTCCATTCAGCTCAGTGAAGTGTTGTACTTCGTTCAGCCTCATCCTGCATTTTCCTACACTTCCCAGAATGCCTTTGAACGGCTTTAAGTTTAAAAGTGTCCTGGGTTTAGAGAGTTTATGACTGACCTGCAAGGTGCACTAATCCACATTTATGAAGAGATACAAGAAAAACAAAACAGAGTACAATATTTAATGATATTAATGCATTTCATTTTATCAGTTAATGGTTATTTCTTTCACTTTATGTGTCATTTTAAGTATTTTAATAGATGAAACAGCAGAGACAAAAAGGTCATTTCTTTTTGAGCTTAGCTTTGACGCAAAAGGTGTTCAACCTCGTGTCTGTACCACCTTAAACAAAAGTGACAATGTCTGCAGAAACGTGTGACCTGAACAAGATGACGTGAAGTGATCTGGATTTTGAGGAGTGCAGGCCAGACCACCTAAGCCGAGACCAGGACCAGGCAGTGTGCAGAGTCTAGTTAGGCAGCTTAATGTGAAGCTGATGCTGCCCGGTGTTTTCTTTTGCTGATGAACTCTTTGAGGTTCAGAAAGTCAGATTTTATTACAGAAGATTTAGCTGACATCTCTTCCCAGAGAAGCACAGCTGCTTCTTCTTCTTCTGTCTCTCACATTCACTTCCTCTGAGTGAACGTAAAAGGGCATTGAAGGAAGCGATGGCATCATCAAATAAATCAGATTTATTGATCTTCCCTGCAGTTTATCTGAGACCTTCAAAAAGTGGTCCGACCTCGAGTACCGCAACAACGTCAAACAGCTTGGGAGCCGGTGGTCGGATTCCCGGACAGACTGTTGAGTGTGATGTGACACAGCGCTGACCTCCGACTCTGCTGTACTTATTGAGCTGACCTCCATATGTGCTGGAGTTTAACCCTAAGGCCCTTTGGCCTGTGTGAATTTTCCAGCAGAGACGATGTGAAACAACCTCTGACACAAACAAAGCGTCCTATAACTTTGTAATGATCCACGTTCGATTCCCGGGCGGCTTTCCACGCATGCTGCGCTGGATTTGTTGCAATCTCTAACAATGTGCTGCTACAATATTCATCTTTGGACGCAATTATTACCATATTACGATGACCTTTGCTTGCTGCTCATTATTAATCACTGCTCATGCGAGAGGGGGGGAACAAGCAGCAAATAACAATCCATCATGTGCAAAAGCTCTCAGGTAAAGGAGGTGAAAAGTTTGTATTATTATTGAACGACTCCATCTAAAGGTCACCCTGCATTGCACAAACGACTAAAGCCAATTTCACACACCCTCTTTATTAATTCCTGCCATAATTGTTGGAAATGCTCGCTCACAAAACGTGATTAACACTTGACGACCTTTCCCCCGCCCCCATGAAGAACAATGTGACCGGCGTCCCTCTGCTTTTCGTCGTGCGTGTCACAAATGATTCCGATGATTTTACGACGTTAAGCAAAATTTTCACGAGGGACAGCTGTCGGGACTGTCGATGGAGAAATGACCGAGCGAGGGCGGAGGGGGTGGGGGGCCTGATTCCAGAGGCAGCCGCTGCAGTCTTTGGAAATAACACAGATAATTCATTCTGCTTTACCTCGGGCAACGTGCTGCGCTGAAGAAAAACCTGTAAAGGGCAAACATGCCCAGATTAAAGGAACACTCTGCTCTGCTGGAAACTATGTGGAGGAATGTGTGTGTGATATTTATAAAAGATTCACTCATTCCTCTGTGTAGATTTGTCATTAAAAGTAAAATCAATAAATGTCCAGAGAGTCAGATTCAGGTTTCTCATGTTGTTGTTGCGTCATAATTACAGACACTGCAGGTTCTCTCGTTGAACGACAAACTAAACACTGGCCGAATGAGCCGTCGTAGTTCAGTGCATGCTGAAAAGGGTAAAGGCCTACACTTAATTCTTATCTTATGCTGATGTTTTTTTTTATCACAGCTGGCTCGAGAGTGAAGGGAAAGTTTGTTGTTCACCACATTGTTGCCATTTTTGGTCTCGGTAGGTTTAAGCAGACTAAATCACTTCCAGTTGTGATCAGGGAAAGATGGTGGTGACCACACCACGTGTGGTGGAGCGTGACATTAGACAAACTTAATGAGAAGCAAACGTGTCCAATATGAAGGTAATTTCTTAAATTACAAATCAAAAATCTAATTTAAATGTTCAGAGTCAGACAGACGTCAGTCGATCATTTTTATTATTACATAATTATTACATTACTTCTGAACCTGCGTCGACGGCGACCTTTAAGCTGCCAGCTTCGTTTCGCAAAGATGGCAAACTTTCAATTTTCTCTCTCTCTCTCTCTCCCCCTGCGCGCTCGACACCCTGAAAGCAATTACACCTATCACCTGTGCAGATCAAATTTTATTTTTGATGACACATCGGGGGAGAGAAGCGCTTCCTGTTTTGGCACTTGACTTTCCTGATCTAATTAAGCCTCACGAGAGAGACAAGGGACGAGCGTGGGTCGATAACATCGCCTTCTTCTGACAAAGAAAACATGAGCAGCGCGCACGAGCCCGCACACCTTTACCTTTCAGATAATAAATGCCGAACAAGGAGAAACTCCCACCTCAAATCCTCCATATTTACAATCAAAGCCTGGACGTAATCCTTTATTTTCTTCTTTGTGAGGCAGGAAATGACACGGTGGGAGAACGTGAAGTCCATTTAGCTTCAGCTTTGTCAGTGAGGGAACCTCAGCATGGAGCCGATCTCAGTGATCTCACCTGATTGTACAGTCGGCGGCACCAAGCCATTGACTGCTTTTCCTCTCACAAACATGCCGTTGTTCTCCGGGTTTGATTGATGGGCCTGGATGATCTCGTTCAACTTCTGCTGCAGGGCGGCGAAGTCCTGAGAAGTCTTCATGACCTGTTGGAAGAGATATGACAAAAAAAGAAACAGAAACGGTGCATGGAGTGGAAAGAAGAATGAGTTGGAGAGGTGGTAAAAAAACTGTAATGTTACCTCTCTGGAGAAGTTCTCCAGTTGTTCGGCTTCGGTCTGCGCTGCTTGCTTGTTGGCCTTCAGGTTCTTCCTGTCTTTGTACCCTCTGAAGTTGCTCTGGATCTTCACCGCAGCGTGCTCTTCCTCCAGCCTCTCTTTTTCAGCATCTGCCTCGTCTTTACGCTCTATCACCACGTCCGTAACATCCAAGGCCTCCTCCACGGCTTCCTCCACGGCCTCCTCCACTGCCACCTCCACGGCCTCCTCCACGGCCTCCTCCACGGCCTCCTCTTTAGTTTCCTCTCCTGCATCCTTGTCAGTGTCTTCCTTCGCTTTCTGTCGCGTCTCTCTCTCTGCTTTCATTTTCTTTCGGTCCCGATGGCCTCTGAAGTTGCTCTGAAGGACGGTAGCAGCTTTTTCCTCTTCCAGGTTCCCTGCGGCAGCATCCGGCTGGGACTCCGGCACTGCTTGTTCTCCTTCTTCTTCTTTCGGAGGTTCCGGTGTAATGTCTTCTTCCTTGTTCTTCTTCCGACGCAGCTTTCCTTCCTCCTCGAGACGCTTGCGCTCTTTGTGGCCGCGGAAGTTGCTCTGAAGCACCACAGCAGCTTTGGTCTCGTCTTGATCGTCTACCTTGACATCGACTGAAGAAACATCTACTGCGTCCTGAGCTTCTGCTGGTTCTTCTTCTTCTTTTGTTTCTTCAGCTGGTGTTTCAACTTTTGCTTCACCTGCAGGTTCTTTCGGTTTCTTAGTCGGGATCTTACCCTGTTCCTGCAACTTCTTCCTCTCTTTGTGACCTCTGAAATTACTCTGGAGAACAGTGGCAGCTTTGGTTTCTTCTTCTATGTTGCTGACCTCTTCTCCTGCAGCATTTTCTTGCCCGTCCTCCTCCTTCATGTCCTCCTCCTGACCTTCATTTCCAGCATCTGCTGCCGGTGCGTCCTCCATCACTGCTTCATCCATCACGTCTGTATGCTCCTCGTCCTCGGGCACCTGAGTGTGATCGCTGTCGTCGTTCTCCTCTGCTTTATACGTACTTTCTTCTTCTTCCTCGTTCTCCTCTGGTTTATCTTCTGTCTTTTCTCCGCCGCTCGGCTCTTGTTCACCTTCTTGTTCTGCCGGTATCTCCAATTCAGCACCAGCCATCGTCTTTTTCCTCTCCTTAAACTTTTTCCTCTCCTTGTAGCCCCTGTAGTTGCTCTGGAGAACCACGGCAGCTTTAGCTTCGTCCTCCTCGTTCGTTGCTTCGTCGCTGGGACCAGCGGCGTTCTCTTCGTTGGTGTTTTCCGGTTCCGGGGTCTCTTCTTGTATTTCTTTGAGGACTTCTTTCTCTTTCGCTTCCCTACAAACAAAATCAACCCATCTTTATCAAAAACGACAAACCTGACTTGTTTTTTACTGCTCTTTGTGTAAATTTCTCGTTTCATACTTCTTTCTTTTGAAGCTTTTCCTTTCCTTGTGCCCTCTGTAGCGAGCCTGGATCTTGGTCGCAGCTTTGTTCTTCTCATCCAGCAACTCCTTGTATTTCTTTTTTGCGAGGTAACCTCTGCAAACTGAAGGAGACGAACAGTTAAACCAATGAATTACACGCCAAACACACATCCTGTTGGATATCTTGCTCTCACCAGCCTGAAACTGGACGATGAAGGCCTCCAACTTCAATTTGCTCTTGTCGCCAGCCACCCTCTTCCGAGCTTTGTGACCTCTGTAAGCTGGAAGTGTGTGAAAAAAAAGTTACAATAAAGTGCCTAGTGAGTCATGTTCTGGATAACGTTCACACAGAGTACAGTTTACGAACCTGACTGCAGCACTAGAGCACTTTGTTCTCGCTCCTTTAATAACCGCTGGTATCGTTTGGCTGCCATCCAGCCTCGGACGTAAGCCTGGAGCAGAATGATCCGCTGCGTGGCCTTCTGCACCATCAGGTTCAGATGCTCCACGTGGTAGTACTTGAGAAACACCTGAACGCAGAGAAATGCGTCACACACTTGAAATCTATTTTAGATCTACTAACATCGCAAATTACATTTCATCTGCGTGCCTCTCACAAGCTCCTTTCATTACGGTGGCACCTGTTTGCAGCAGAGTGCACTGTAGCACATAATATCCTTTCTCATGCTTGTGCGACTCGCTAAAGGAAGCCAAGTGTCTTACCGCACCTGTTTGTGCAACAACAATCTTGCATGTTCTACAAGAAACTGAAAAAACAAACATCTCTGCTTACCTTAGTCTTCCCCATCGCCCAGTGCTCCAGCTTGGCTTTCTCCAGGATGGTAGCACATGTTTCTTGAGACGCGGCTGGCTCCTCTTGAGCATTGAAAGCCAAGGTGTAGTACCTGTAACAGTCAGTGTTTTGAGTTTGTCAGACCAAAGAACAAAGTGTCATCAACCACCCAGACAAATTTAAATGATTCCTCGGCCCGTGTGTGCCGTTACCGACGCGTAAACTTCAGGTCTGACTACATATATTCCCAGACATAGCTACAGGCTGCTGGGGTGCAGGGTGGCCTCAGCGTGTCATCGAGCCACCCTTTAAGGACCGCCCACAAAATCCTGGACTGAAAACTGTTTTAAAGTCCAACATATTTAATGAAAGAACGAAGTGAGAGACTGCTGACCTCTTCACGAAGTTAGCAAAGGTGATGCGGTGAGAGTAGCCCTGCCGTCTGATCTTGGCGGTCTCCAGGACTCCCGTGTATCGCAGCTGAACCAGAACCTTCTCCCGGTCAAACTTGTTGGCCTGCCGATCGTTGTTTGGTTTGATACAGCGAACAAAGTGAGGCTGCCCTGCCACCATCTTGGACAGCAGGTCCATCAGAGAGTACTAGAACAGATATAATATAAGAGTGAAGCGGCTTGTTTTATGCAACAAGTTTGGTGAGAGAAACAGAGAAAACAGACTCACTCTGAAGTACGAGGCCACGGTCTGCGTTCGCATGTTGGTGGTTTCTCTCGGGTGGGAAGGCGTGTCGTCACCCGGCTGAACAAACAAACAGGAAGCTGGTCAAAAATCACAATACTCCACGGCTGACTGGACGCGTCTCTACAGACTAAAGCCTTTATGAGGGAACATTTTAGTACGATACACACGAGGCCATGAGGGGTGACAGGACGAAACGAGGACCTAAAGTTTAAAAGTGCAAACTGAAACACACATGAGAAGTTAAGAATTGTAATGTAAGTCACATTTTCATTACAATTTTTCTCTACAATAACTTTTACAATCACCAAATCACCGTTTGCATTTGTGCTCTGTCATCGAGAGCCACATGAAGCACGCCTTTTTTTTCAGGGGCGAGCTTTAAGTCCAGAGAAGGCTGCGAAAAGAGAGACGCACGAGACGGACAAACAGAGACAGAAACATCAAGAACACGGTCTGCGGAAACACAACTCGTCACCTCCAAAGGTTCTCCGCTAACAACACAAACTATACACTAAGAAACGTCTCTAATGACACGAAATACAAATACATTAACCTGCGTCCAGCACATGTTTCATGACACTGTAACAAGCTCTACATATAATCCTCAGCACTATTACACCGGGGGGAAGGGAGAAGCCATCAAGCCTAATACTGTTTATGGCATGTTGAATGCCTCTTAAGAGCGAAGCCCTTTGATGAGCTTTTTGTCTAACGTATGCAGATGAATGGAAATAGATTCAAGAACTCATCAAACACAGTTTCATTTAAATGTAGCTTCTGCCAATTGCTTCTTTTTTTTATTTTTAGGTGAGCAAATTGCCCCCGAGCCGTACATTCAGCACGGCTGCAATCGTGTGCCGCCACGACCGAAATGAACTCACTAAAGTAAGCCACGTTTTCTTTTAAATTAAGGTCTGTTTCTGGCCCGTTGGCGACTGAAACTCGGGCTGATTATTGAATGTAAAATTATAGCACTTAATATTTATCAGCATGCTGCTATAAACCCACAATCTACTACAGAAGGAGTGTTTGTGTGTGTGAGGCTGCACACATGCATGAGCACACAGACTGTATGTATATCATAAAAATAGCTTGTTCTGCATAAACTGCAAATAATTATGTAACATATACACAGAATTTAACTCACAGATGCTAGTTAAAATACACAGATCTCTAGTGGTGTCAAATAATGAACACAAACTACGTGGAAGTATGTTGATTACCTCACTGACAGAAAAAGAACCGTATAAGGAGAGGACTCCCATCTTTTTACGACAGAAATGCAAAGACAAAGACACACAGAGAAAACAGAAGAAGCTATAATTACAGAAAGAAGGCGCAGAAATGGGAAAACTCTGTCGAGACAAGAGAGGCTGTAATTCAAGAGCTCTGCGAGTGAAAAAAAAAATAGATTGGACAAGTTTTCAGGGGAAGTTCCCGATGTCGAAGATAATACAGCGATAACGCAGACAGACGCTGTAAGTACCTTGGCTAAGGTGATGGTGCGTGTCGGGGTCCGCGGGCTGCGCATTGTGTTTATGCCTTTACCCTTGGTGTGGGCAAGGTTGCCTGTGAAATAAACAAAGAGGGAGGATGAGAGTCGGTTAACACAAACTGCTCTTACTCACCCAGGGAGAGAGTTAGTCTGCAGAAACAGGCCTGTGTGCATGTTTTGGGGTTAATTAATGAGGTTATTTTTAATCTAGAAGTCTTGAAATTGGTTGTAAAAAGTAAAAGTTAATTTAGACAGCTGAAGTCAAAGACAGCAGAGGAGTTCAGGAGTCCTTTATGTGAGCTGGACACAGCTTTAGGACTACTTTAAGAGTGATTATGTGATTACTGGCTTTGTGATTTGATTTTGACAGAGCTGGCAGCCCGCTCTGCCAACAGAGGTTACTCTCTCTGCCAAGCCTGGCTTATTACAACCAAAAAGTCTGAGGAAAGCAACAAAGCAGCCGATTGTTTCTTATTCTTTCTTCCTGTTTTGTGAGGTGCTTCTTCTTCACCTGTTTTGGTGAGGGGATGGGTGACCAGTTTGCGAGTGAGCTCATTTTCCGACGACCTCAGCAGCAGGACAATGTCGGCCGGTAGTGTCTCCCTGTTCTTGGCCAAGAAGCCTGCGGCGTTGTAAATCACCTTAGAGTTTGGGAGAGAAGGAGAATATTTATGTAAAGGTCGACGCACACAAAGCAGCTTCAGCTTAAAATAAAACTTCTGTACCTTCCCGGCGTAGTGGTGAATTCCAAAGCCGAGGTCGACCCTCTTTGGTCTCCAGAAGCTTTTGGTCTTAAGGTTGTCTTCAAACTTCTCTAAAATGGGATACACTGGTTAACGGACTCCACAGCGACTACAGATATGACATGTACCCACCCTCCTGTTGCAGGAGCTAAAGAGACTGACTGACCTACGAGGGTCTGGTCGGTGGCCTGGGGGAAGCGACTCTCCTCGTCCAGAAGCGAGAGCATCCCCATGGGCTTCTGTAAGAAGAGGTCCAGGAGGGGCCGGTTGTCCTCGTACTCGATCATCCGAGCGTCCACCTCCTCATTCAGGTATTCATCCTGCACAGAAGAAGAAGAAGTGACCATGATGTTCTCAGTACGTACGCTGCAGGAAGGACTCAGCCTTTTGACGCCCATAATTCTTCATTTATAAGTGTTTTATTATCCGCTTTGTGTATCGTGCGCTGTAAGTAAATTTCCCCCAGCGCTGGACCAATAAATCTCATCTGAAATGGAACTTTCAGTTACACCGAGGCCAGAAATGTGTCGGAAAATTCGTCAGGAAGAGCGGCTGGTGGTTCAGGTAACTTGAGGATAATTGAACCTGTAGTAGAATAGCATGTTGGACTGATTGTGTAGAAGCGATGATAATGAAATGATAACGGCCGGATGGTATGCATTGATGAAACGCGTCCCGCTGCACAGCTGTAACGACAGAACGAGCACTTTAAAGTCAGGAGCTGTGCAGTGGTTTCACTTTTTTTGGCTGCTATCTGGACAAGAAATGTTTTTATTATGTCAGACGCAGAAATATTCAGTGTAATTTTAAATCTTCTGTCTTTTAATATCATGCTTGCAAGTTCAGAAAGCAGACACGTTGTGACATCTGACATCCAGTCAACAGCGGCAGTGTGTGCCGCCCCTCGCCACGCTCTCCCCTTCCCCCGCTCTTCTTCTGCAGGGCAAAGTGAGCTAAGACATCCACTTTATACCCGGCTAACCTGATCACATCAGGTTGACTGACTCTCTCGGAGCTGCTAGCATGACTCAGCAACATTACCGGAGACTGTTATTCTGAGAAGAAAAGGACAGAATTGGAGCAAACAACATCAAATCAACGTGCGTATTCGAGCGTGGCCTGCACACTGTGAGCTAAACGAGCCACGGTGGGAAATCTGCAGACGTTTTGGGACAATATGTGACCACATGTGTAAACTATAGGTAAATCCAGACGTGTGAGATCTTACAGCCCTCCGCATGTGCCCTCTATATACACGGTGGCTGTATAGGACAAATGTATTTCTGGGCCGGATGCCAACAATACCCAAGAGTGAGATTAAGTCAAATGCTTACTGTCTTCAACTCCTAATTGACCCTCGTTTGGGATGATTTATTGCTCCTCTCCATGGGTGAGACCAAATCATTTAACATTAGCAAACCATTCTCTGCCGCCACCTCCCCCGAGGCGAACACACCCACGAGACTGCATAAAGGGAGAATCGCGGACCTCATTCTCCCCCGTAAATAAAGACAGCAGCATATTTTACCCTTGCCGTCTCTCTTAAAGCGCGGAGTGACAAATGATGACATGTTATCACCATTTAGATGGAAATGAGGTAGTACCAAGGTGAGAAATGCATATAAAGTGCTTTTCCAGGAGGGATTCAAGCTTTTTTTTTGGGATTTGACGGATAGTTTTAAGGTGGATGCTGGTCAGAGTTTTTTACCTGCTCCCAGGCGAAGATGTGCTGGTTGAAGTAAAACTGGATCTGCTCGTTGGCGATGTTGATGCAGAGCTGCTCGAAGGAGTTCTTCTTGAAGTTCTCGAAGCCAAAGATGTCCAGGATGCCGATGTTCAAGCCTTTGTCGCCCTCTCTGCAGGTGAGAATGAAAGGTGAGCTCTCATTTAAAGACTTTACTGCTTCTCTTATTCGTGTCACGTCCACTGAGGTTCATCAGAGGTTCTCGAAAAGAGTATAAAGACGAAGGCATTAAACTTTTGTCAATCACCTCAACTATTTTCCACATTCATGGCTGTACTGAGGGTGAATTTATACACAACTCACCTGTTCAGATTATATTAAGGCTTAAAGTTATGCAGAATTAAAAGCGTAGGTGCTTTGATTGACAGGTGGGTGTCATAAGTGGCTTGTTTGAGCAACCAGACGTCATTCAGCTCACTTCAGGTCCGCTGATGATCCGCGTCTTGCTGATTTTTAAATGAGTCGGGAGGCGGAGGAAGCAGGACTATTATCGGACTCTTTAGTTGTGAGCAGTGAGTCAGCAACTTCTTTCCTTCTCACATGGATTCATTTGAATTTAAATTAAATATTTTAGATGTCAAAAAACAAAATTTGGGGCTGTAAAAATCTCACTTGACACTTTCAGTCCATTACAAGGGAACTGATAGAGACTCTTAAACTTATTGCCTCATCCAAACACACCACATCACATCCTCTCCTCCTGATCTCACCCCGGGTCCCCGTCGGGCCGCAGCAGCACGTTGATGCGGTTGACGATCCAGTTGAAGAGGCGGCCGTAGAGAGCCTTGCCCATGGCGTCCCTCACCTCCGCGGCCTTCTCCACCGTGTTGGGCCTGACGATCGTCTCTCCCCGGGTCACGACGCAGTGGGAGGTCAGAGCTTCCTGGAGCTCGTCTGAGCGGATACAGAGCAGCGATGCCACTAAAGGGGAAAATGAGATAAGGAAGTTAACATTTCTAAAGCAGACAGGGTACAAGTGATACATGCAGGGAGTGCAAATGCGCAACCTCAACTGCCCTCATTCAGACATCACCAAAACACGCCTCTCTCTCTCTCGTCTCACCGTTCTCCAGGACAGAATTGTTGGCGATGTCGCTCTTGTCTGTTTGGTGCTCCGATGCGACCGGAGTGAACTCGATATCGCCGGAGTTAAGGATGGCAGCCAGCGTGCTGTAAACACTGCCCAGCTCCTGCACAAATGATAGACAGCTATTTACTGGTGGAAACTCCCAGAGGTTGGGAAGCAGTATGATGTTACCTCGATATCAGGTAGCATCAGGTGCACGTTACAACCTTTGCAAAGGCCTAGTAGTAGTCTAGGATCAATTAATATAACGGAGTAGTACTCAAACGGGATGTTAGAGTTCAGACGAGGCCTGTTTCTAGCAACAAGGAAGTTTAAGAGGTCAAAATGTGACTGAAGATGTCAACAAAAGTACGTTTTGAAAGAATAAAACACAGGAGAGTCTTTATTCGCCTGTCTTGGCACATGCAAGAAGAACTTTCTCGCCCCAAACATCATCTTAACGCCGATTTCATGCAGGACAGGACGCGCTGTAGAAGAGGAGGTTGTTCCAGTCCTGCCAAGTGATTACACGATAAGTACTATTGACGTGCAGATCCCAGAGGCAATTAGTTCTTTGGGCCTCATTAGCCTTAGCCGTGCTAGCAGCTGACCGCCTACATGCGGCTGTGTCTTCATGCTCCGTCACATGTCATAAAGTGGACGCGAAGAGCCTTTTGTGGTCTGCTATAGATCCTTATATGTTTGTCATTTAGTGATACACAGATTTTCATACATATTTATAAGCGTGAGAGCGTCTGTACATGCATGTTAGGATGAAGATGCCGACAAACCACTTTCAGCTTCGTGCCCGGTAATTAATGCAGTAGGCCGTACCTCCAGGGTGAATCCAATGACTTTGAAACACTGCTCCACTGCATCAAACTGCTCCTTGTAGAAGGTGTTGCTCACTATGTCAGGCCCTAATTTAATGTGCTCATTACACAGATACCTGCGGATCAAAGAGGAAACACAAAGATCAGGATTGAGTTCTCGGGAAGTTGGAACTTCACCGTGCTGAGGAGGAAATAACAGTGTTTAGGAGAAGGTCCAAGGAATGTCAAACCTACTTAGGTGTTTTGCTGTCAGAGAGCTTGTAGTGGGCTAGTTTTTTCCTGTCAGCCAGGCCAGCGTAAATGTAGTAGAAGATGTGGAAGTTCCTCTCCCCTCTGTGGAAACACACAAAGACATAGCTCAGAAATTCACGCACAAAACATGCAAATGTTGCAAATATGATAAGGAATACGCTAAAAGCTAGACACAGAGACACACACATACCTCTAATAAAGAGTAAATATCCTAAATTCTCGACTAAACGCTGATCAGACAAGTAAAAATACAACTAATTAATGATACCATAGCTGTGTAAAGTACATTTTTTGGATGAAGATGTGTGTGCACTAGATTTTATGCTAAAAGTCAGCTTCGGTTAGGTGGAGAAATTAAGTTTTAATTCATATTATGAAGAGATTTGTGGTGAAACACACAAATAAAGAAGCTTTTTGCTTTTTTACCAACTGACTGAAGGTTAAAATAAAGTTAGAAAGTTTTATACTCCTTTTTACACTTCTTATTTGTAATTCATGGACAAAAACAGACTTCTCTTTGTCAGTTTAAGAGCTTCACAGTCCTCAGCCAGTGAATACAGTCTGTTTTCTGTGGCTCTGGAGAAGCTTTGTTAGATGTCAGCAGGGTAATCTTGGCTTGCCTGGGTTTTTGGGAGATGTTACTGCCCAAACTTTCCACCAAATGCCATTAAAATGTGTTTTTTAAAAGATATTCTGCTACCTGAAGTCATCCTCAGACACAAACAACTCAGCAAGCATAATGTTCCTGGCAGACGTAATGAAATATGAACACATCTTTGAAGCATCATGCCTGAAATCTGTTTGTGACCCGACTGAAATTAGAATCCAATAACAGGCTGAAGAAAACACACACACACACACAATGCAGCCAAATCAAACCCTGCGTCTGTTTTCTGAGGCCGTGCCTGAGTCTGTCCTTGAAGTTTCACTAAAGATACTCGCACAGACCACAATCTTTGATCAAACAGGAAATAAGCTAGCCCCTCCACTTGACCCAGCCGCTCCCCAGACGACGTGATAAGAAGAAAAGATGGATTGACTGGAGTGCAGGTTGAAGGCGAATGCCACCAGTTTGAGATGGAAACGGAAAAAAAAACAGAGAGGACGAGAGACAGAGTCCATTACACGCTGATCCCTGACCAGCAGGCTGAGAAATTACCTTTTTGGAAATGTTCAGAAAACATACAGACACAGATGAAGGTCACAACAGTGACAGAACAACACAAAGAAAGCAGGGAAGTGATATTTACGCTGCCTGGTGGATGACTCTGGATTTCTCCAGCAGGTACTCAGATATCTGCGCTCCGACCACCGTTCCACCGGCGGTGAACTTCATCTCCAGGTACTTGCCAAAGCGGCTGGAGTTGTCGTTGATGGCGGTGCAGGCGTTCCCGAACGCCTCCACCAGGCTGTTAACCAGCAGGATCTTCTCCTGGAGTGTCCGATTATCGGCCTGAATAAAACATTATTCCAGCTTAGTCACTGGGAAATCAATACAGGGAAGTAATAACTCTCTTGTGAAGAAGTGATGCATGGATGAGTTCCCGTCATGTCTCGTCCTGTTCCTGTTATTCCCATCAAAAAGTGACACTGCCATTTCTTATGTCATACTTTCACGTATGAAAAAGTGAGAAAGCTGAAGTTTCTTTTCAATCAAGCTGCAGATCATGACTGGCATCAGCTGCAGCGTCAAACGAACTGATCACAGTCTGTGCAAACTGCCTTGATTTATTTCAGGTGTCGGCATCAGCTGGAGGCGCACACACACATAAACAGCTGTTGCACAACTCAAAGCTGTAACTCTGTATTTTATCAACTTTATTTTGATATCTAATAGTTGGACGCACATTGGAGACACTTCTGACTCACCTTCCCGAGAGCCGTCAGTTGCTGCACCAACAGATGAGCACTCTCTGTCTTCCCAGCTCCACTTTCTCCAGAGATCACAACACACTGCACACAGAAAGGCACAGAGATTAGCTGTGATGCTACAAATAATAATAATAATGCTAACACACACACGATGAGGACATTTGACTCCATTAGCCCACTCGAGGCTGGCTCCAGAAGTGGGTCAGTCTCCATAAGTCCCCATGTTAAAATGTCCAATGTCACAGCAGAAATAAACATGTTTACAGCCTGCTACAAAAAAAAACAGTTTTGATTGACAGGTGGGTGTCATTACAGATGGCTTGTTTGAGCAACCAGGCTTCTTTCAGGCTGCCTCAGGTCTGATGGAGAGGCAGGACTACCAACATGGCAGCAATCAGAGCCCCCAAACTGGTTTTGAGATTTAAAACCGGCCCTTCAGAAACCTCATGCATACACCGTCCATTCTTTATACTGTCAGTGGTCTGGCTCACCGGGCGGTGAGCCGACAGATCAATATTGTCATCTACAGATCTGTGTTTTTACACTATTCCCACCTGTAAAGTCTAAAATACTCGTCATGATTTACCTGGTCTGCGTTGTATGACACCATGGACTGGTAGGCGACATCAGCCACAGCGAAGATGTGTGGCGGGTTAACTTTACGCTTCGTTCCTATGTACATCTTAGTGTACTATGAAGAGAATGAAAAAAACAACACATTTAAAGCATACACTTGGATGTAAAGAAAGAATAAAATCAATGTTTTCTTTCAGTTCATAGGAGGAGGAGAATGCAAAACATGTGCAAATATGAGGCAAAGAAAAACATCATATTTGGAAGGAAAATAAAGTCGGTGAGGTGTGGAAGAGGCAGTGTGTGTGTGTGTGTGTGTGTGGAGATGAGGCTAAATGGGATGCAGCCGACTGAAGAGCTGCAGAGGCACTAATGAGATACGCTGGGCTACATTCAGCGCGTTATTGACCGAATGTGCGAGCACAGGTGCGTTAAAAAACAAACACACACACATACTTCAGGAGTGTATATCTCCATCTTATGGAAAGGGTTGACGGCGATGAGGATGTCTCCCACGTAGGTGTAAATTTGATCTTTTCCATAGCGAAGCTGAAGCTGATCCGTCACCGTGTTCTGCAAAAACATGATTCACAAAACTTAGATCACCAACATGCCCGACATATGAGAGGCGAGCGTCTGTCCTGCCTCGAGTCAAGGCCTGTTACGTCAATGTATTATCACTGCCAGGACAGGTACATCAACATCAACAACAACAGGGGAGGCGCACCAGCAGAGCTCCTCACATTTGAAGGATGGGTGGAAATATCCGCTGGCAACTGAGACTGATTGTATCATTCAATACGTCAATGCGGCGCTCAGATTTGATAAATTGCTCAAAGTGTTATTTTATTTGTGCCGCTGTGCATTCCTCACTGCGGCCGTCCAACAGGCCGACGTGATTGATCGGGCAAAGTGAGGGTGAACGCGGCCTCAGACTGTGTCTATCATAGAGAATAAACAGTCCATTTAGTAGACGTTCTGAATGCTCATGCGATCTTCCTCAGCAGGTTCAACGTTGACATTGACAGTTCGTGATGTATCGATGGTCAAGAATGAGCTTTGAGACTCAGCTTTGAAGCTTCACCTACTGAGGAAGATCATGTAATACAACCTAAAGCTCTGGAAAAGCTACAAAATGTGTGAATGGTTGTTTGTCTCTATGTGCCCTGGGACGAGCTAGAGATTTGGCTTCCCGCCCAAAGTCAGCTGGGGGTGACCCCACGATGACCCTGGATGGATGGCTGTATTTCTGCCACTCGCATTGAACGGAGGAAGTAACAGTTGAATCATAAAATGCATATTTAAAGGATTAGGTATGAACAAGCCTCCGATCTTACTGTGAGAATGCTTCTCCCCTCCCGCTGCAGCCCAGTATCGTTGTTTCCTTATCGACATACTTTCTTACCTCGTCTAAAACTTCCAAGGTGGCGAGGTCGTTCACCTCATCTGCGTCAGTCTGCATCTTCACGTGTCCTCCTCTTTTAGTGTGAATGCGTTCATGCCTGAAACTCGCAGAAAAACAAAACCAAGTCTCTCACTGAGCAACATATGCAATGTAAACAACACATGACGACACAGGCATCTTAATAAATGTTAAAGCTCCTGGCAACCTCAACAGATCAGCTCATTCAAGACGACAACCTTGTTTAGTTTTACAAACTTTATATAGTTGGGAAATTGTACCAAAGGCCTCCATCTTTTTAAAATATTTCTAACAGACGTGACTTCTAAACTTTGGGTCTGATTCGTGTGGATGCGAAATCAGCCTCAATTAGTTTTTTGGCACCTAACTACTCTTACATACTTTGTCCTACAGAAACCATTCAAACTTCACAACCTTCAGCTCATTTAGGACACGATGGCTCTTAATTTACTCATTCGTACCATTCATGCTTTGTAAAATATTCAACTTTTTCCACGTTCAAATTTGACATTAAAATGAATGGCGCAAATTTTTCAAATTGCATTTTGAAAGCACAGAAAGCATCCATGCCACACTTTCCGCAAGAAATGCATTTTCTAATATCTAAATCATCTAAAATAGCATCAAACTATCAGCAGGTATTTAGTTAATGGTGGTAATTTTCCATCCTGATTGCAATTAATCCCTGCTAACACTCCATTTATCTGAAGTTAAACACTGGTGAGGTCAAAACCTCAAGAAGAAAACAGGAACATGTGACAACAACACGGCCGATAAGACACACAGACACTGTGTAGTTGAACACAGCTACAACAAGAGCTCCGACTAAACTAAACAAGCCAATTATCATCTACTCCTATTACTGTGGCGTAAAGGTCATATATGCATTTTGTTACCTGTCATTACTGTCTGTGCTTCTGTCTGTCTTTCCATGATGGCTTAAAACGACAGAAATAGGATTAACACTTTATGACCGTACACTTTGTAGGGCCAACATTTTGACTCATGTGACACACACTGTGGCAGGCTCCACCTCGGGTAAAAAAAAAGAAGAAGCTGGAGCAGGATTGAGTTGTTGTTTATGTGAGGGTGACAGGGCTTGTAAAACATCCAGCAAGGAGGGTAATTTGGATTATAGTGTGTGTGTTAACGTTAAGCTGCAGCCTAACGTATAAAACCCGCTGACAGGAGAGGGGTTTGCAGCCTTTAAGTTTTTCTTGGGGGTTTATAAGAAAATCTATCAAACTCTTTATGGAGTGAGTGTAAGTAAGGGTGGTATGACACAAATACAGGTATAAATGTGAGGTTTTGGGGACGGTACCTTGTTTTTTCAATGACTCCTATTTGTTGGTTGAGATCAATGAGCTCAATCAGTTGTTTCTGCAGGATTTTCTCTCTGTTGACAATCTGTTTGATGAACACATGCTGCAGCAGGTCTAACACATTTGGTCTCAGCTCAAAGTCCTTAATCAGACATCTATGGGGGAGGAGGAAAAAAAGGTAGAGTGCAAATCATTTCTTAGATTTATATTCAAATGTTCCTCCTCTTTCTGGTTATCTACCATCAGTGTAAACATCTATTATTCAAACACACACCAGCGTCTATGCACTCACTTGCAGATGAAGTCATTAAAGTTGTCTGACCAGAGCTCCGGCTGGTGGAGAGTAGGCGGAGGATTTCTGTTAAAGGAAGGAATGGAAAAGATAAATGGAAAAGATAAGATGAGATGGGATTTTTTTACGCAAGCGTGTCGCGGGAGAACAAAAGGGGCCGAGAGCACAAAGTTGGAACAGTGGGCTGAGGACGTCCAGGGGTGTTTCTGCGGTGGCATTGCATTGATGCAGCTGATTTTAGCAGCGCTAGATCTGAAGTTTGTCACCAGATCTTTAACTCTTAAGGTTTAAGGTAAGACAGACAAACACTTTTCAGGGGTCCAACATTACAAGGCCTTGCAGCCAACAAACAGCTGAGCTAATTAGCTGTAATTCCTTGTCCTTTTTCACAACAAGCTTCCTGGCAAGTGTTGGCAAAATCGTTGCTGCCTGCTAATGCACTACGGCCTTTAACACGTTGGCTCTGACAGCGATAAATTGGTCTAATGAGAGGGCATACATCTCCTGTTTATCACAAAACACATATAGACAGCCAAATGCATCAGACGTTTATTTGGAGTCTGTTCTGCTAATGCTGTGACTATTAAAGTTGGGTTTTCATCCCCTGGATGCAAAGACGGGGCCGTTTTTTAATTTTGCATTTTCCTTGTTCTGCAAATTCTCTTTTGTACTCAATAAAGGATAAAAGCTCAAATTTTTACACTTGTGCATAATTAGGAGAGCGCTTTTAATCTTTGACTTGCTGCAGAGAGTGATGCCTTGAGCTGTAATTCCAATCCCTCCCTGTCTTCCTCTGTTTCTGCCTTTTATTTAAATTCAGGGTCATTTTAGGGGAAATACAGAGAAACTCTGACTTGTCCTTGTGTTTGTTCATTTAAATTACTTCTATCTCTTATCTATAAGAACAATTTGGCCCTTATATATACAGTTGGGGATCATGAGGAGCTAGTTACAACAAGAAAATGAGTATTGTCCATAAAAATGGTAGTATTTGTTGCAGGAACACTGCATGGGATTGAAGCACTAAGAGAAACAAATGTATTCAAGTATAAGGTGATAATTTTATGTTTCTATTTGGCACCATTTAAGTCAGCCTAAATCAAATAAGACGTGGTGTGGTTGAATCGATGCCCTCAGCGAAGCTTTTTTCCCTGAGACTGATTGACGAATGAACCCAGAGAAGTGAAAGGAGGAGTGTGAACAGACAGCCTGAAGCTCTGGCTGCAGCAGTCACATAGATTGGGAGAAAGCCGCGTGATGGCTCCTGTGGAGCGCGACCCCCTCAGAGCAAACACCGTTTCAGGGCAGCGACGGACAAAGTGCTGTGCTGCTAAGATGACAGTGACGGTGAGCGCTGTGCAGCTCTCAAACTGGAATCGGGAGACGGTAAACAATTACTTTTCACCTTCAGCTCGATATATACGCAGATGAAAAAGAAAGGCTGTGTGCACTCGGCCTACCGCAGAGGATAAATGGGATCAGTGCGAGGAGGGGAGGGCTTTCTGGAAAAGGCCATTTGAAATGAAATGAAAATACTGTACTCTGTCTGGTGACAAGTACACCGCGTTGGGGAGCAGGAGATGGCTTTTTTTGGACTGCAGTACTGCAAACTACTGTGCCTTACCCTAAACGAACCCTAAACCCTTACCCTAAACAAAAACATGGATCATATATTCATATTGTCGCATTTTTCAATGCAAAAATCGTTATTCTTTTCTTACCTTAAAATTAGCTTCTTATCTACCTAGGGAGTGGGTCCTCTTACACAGAGGCGGCCATCTTGTCGTCATACTTCATTATTTAGCACATAGATTAGCTTTTTATCCTTATGTCGCTAATCTTAACTCGTATTAGCATCCAGAAGCTAGCTAAAGGCAACAAATGCGCCAACACAATGCAGAAGGCGTAGCAACGACATGTGCTATGACCTAAAGTTTTAGAGAATATCTAAACTAAATTTACAAATATTTGTATCTAAAGGAGCCTCAACAGGCTACTCATGTGGTAGTGACGATGACGTCTTTTGGCATAGGTACCTTTAAGCTAAGTATCAATCAAAAAAGCCAAACATTGTGTTAGCTAGTAGTATCAACTGAAAGCTCTTCAGCTGATACTACTAGCTTTTATTATTTTTTATTATAGACTTTTATTGAACCCATTCGCTGAACTTTGCGTAGACGCTGACACACGCCTGTTCAGATTATAAATATTATATGATACAGTATATTCTTGCCTTCATGTTCTCAAAGGGAGCTCTGATTTCTCCGTTCACACGTTGTAATTAAGAAGTCACCATGTTTAAGTGCATCAGAGTGAGAAACACGCAGGATGTCAAGAGGATAAAGACGCTGTTGTTTCTTTTCTCTGACAGTCATTAATCATTCAGTCTAAACATAAGAGAGATATGAAATTCATATTGAGAGTGATAAATGTAAATAAGGCTGTTAGTGGCTCCAAACAATCAATCAAACTTATTTACAGAGCAGCCATAATAATTACAACTGTGATCCAAGTGGTCAAAGTCAAGCCTACTGATAATCATGAGAGGTTGCTGTGCAGGTGTGATGGAGGCTCACCTTGGTATTTTGAAAAGGGCTCTCATTGGGTGGAGGTCGGAGAGGGGCGGGTCTCCATCTCCCAGCTCTATCGCGGTGATGCCAAGCGACCAGACGTCACAACGAGCATCGTAGGTGGAGTCCAGCTGCTGCTCACATGCTATTACCTACAACAGAGAATTAATGTTATTAATGGTAACACCTTAAAGACGTGTGATGATTGTGGTTCATGGTTCAAGAAGTGCCAAAAACTGCAGTTCCTTGACCAGCCACTTGAGGTGACATGTTTAGCTCTCTAGAGTCAATGATTTATAGTTTTCAAAGCGACATAGAGTTACTAACAAATGACAAAAACAGTCTTGGAAGTTCAAGGATCAATTGAAGAGAACAAGCCTAATTCCTTTGCCCTCATTGGTTACCAAACCAATGTCACTAAATGTTTGTTTCGGAGCTGCAGCATTAAAGGTCCAGTGTGTACAATTTAGTGGCATCTAGTGGTGTAGTTGCAGATTGCAACCGATTGAATATCTCTCTTGCAAACATGCCGTGAACCTCGCTAATAAAAATGTAAAGCCAGCGTTTGGTTTGTGAAAACAATTATTCTCTTTAAATGTTACACACTGATGGAGAAATAAAGTTGTGTTGGGTGTACTTCCTCATTAAAAAATCGATATTTATGTATTGTTGGTGAATTATTTTATTTATCAGTCTTGCACACACACACCAAACAAGCATGTAGCAGAGCAAAATATAAATCAAGGAACTTAATATAAATTGTAGCAGAGCTCAGCCGAAGCTGCAACCTCATCATCATCTGCTGTGGGCAATAAAGGCCTAACACACACACACACACACATGACTGCATGGACTCACAGTCTATCATCAATGTCCTTAGGGCAACATGGTACCCAATCAACAATATGAATCATCTCTGTGTGTGGTTATGTGTACACATGCCTCTAACTCAAACACACACACACAGAAACATGTCAAACGTCTGAAATCAATGTCATTTGTATTCCCAGCTCTCAAAAGGCATGTAGTCATGTACACAGACAAGCCGGACAGGCAGACAAATCATTACCAGTTCACCGATAAGACATCCTGAAACACAAACACACACACTCACTTCACTGTTCGGTTGTAGCTCGACATAACACACATAAAGAACACAGAAAAATCAGAGTTATCAGTCGTCATGAAGCCAAAAAATGTAACTTTAAATGATCAAAATGTATCCAGCTCATCCAAAGATGTGACACAACTTACCCTGAAACTCAAAGTCACACAACAGATCCTCCTTAGAAAGCAGCCGTACAGAAAGTCCGTCTAAAGAAATACTGTAAGTATCATCCAGAGTGTCGAAGTTTACAATGAAACTTTCCAAAGAGTCGGTGGAAATCTTTGTTTCTTGCAATAATAATACTGTAGATCCTCGTCAAATCTCCTTTCAACCAAAGACTTTCCACTCTCGAGTCCACCCGGGCTACATTCCTTGATGAACATCTTACTCAAATGAGATTAAAATCCTTGGGTTCACGAGACGAGACACGTCAGATATTCAAGTGCACAATTTGCACAGCATGCAAACCTCATGTAAAAATGTTCATTTCGATTTGGCAAGTGGAGACGCGAAGTGAAGTTCCTGTGGGAATCAAATTCAAGACGAGTTTAAGTTTACATCATCTTGACCCTACAGAGGATCCTAATGGTTCGTTTAACCTAATCTTGATCAGTGTGGAGGTTACGTGTGGAGGTCATGGGATGTCACTACATGTTGAGGTTTTGCGTTGAGGTGTTCAGCTGAATGAAATATAAATGAAAGGTGTTTGTTTGATAGCCCTGAACATGCCTCTACACGTTTAATCAACAAAATGCTTCATTCAGCCGAGTAAATAAGACTTCCCCTTCAGTAGACCCTTTTTACTGCAGCCATTTTCACGTGAAATAGTTGGGTCAACACCATTTGACCTGGATGGAATGGAGCCATAATTGGTATCATTGGTAATGCCTGTGTTGACCTGCTATTACATGTCAAATTTGGCATTAAAGTCAGCAGTATGACACCCCTGCACCCAAAATCATGACCTCTGAACTCTTCAAGCTTCTTCATACAGGACACACTACTTCCTACGATAGCATCAAACAAAGGCTCTGTGCTGCATCAGAATCACGTATACTGGGCCACACAGAAGATCAAAATAAACTCCAGAACCACCTCATTTTATACAGTCTGTTATATAACACAGGACAAAGTCGCATTAACCTACCATAAAACTAAAGGACAACGGGACGTGATCAGCTGTGTGGACTGCTGCTGCACTATGAAGCTGTGATTAGACGGGAAACGAACGATGGAGGCCGTTAACATTTTTTTTCCCATGCACATTGTATCTGACAGTGTTATCTCTTTGATGATTATTAACCGTGGCCCACTGGGATCTGCTCCAGGCTAATGTAGTGGAAAGAGACGAAGCTGCAGGAGCGTTTATAGGCCGGTTTTTACTGTACCTCAGGAGCCATCCAGAAGGGAGTTCCCACAGAGGTGTTCCTCCTCAGGCGGGTATTTGTCAGCTGGGCCGAGACACCTGCAGGGACGAGAACACACACTTCAGACATGTCCGCCTCACAGGATGTGCAGGCAGTGCAGACATTTCGCAATAGTTCTTTCAGATGATCTGTGAAAAGGGGAAACTCAGAGCTTTCTCGTACGCCGCCGATGAAGCTGTCACTATAGCGACAAGGTGCAAGAAAACAAAACACACATTTACGTGCTCGTGTACACAAAGCCATGAAGCTGTTTTTTCCTGTCATATGATAGATTGCTTTGAATTACAAATTCTCATGTGACTGCAGGTGATTTTTTCTTTCCGGGCATTTCAAGAACAACATTTGAATACAATTCAGCTGTAAACGGGCTGCGACAGCCGGGGACGACATTTCACCTTCTCTCAGAGCAAGTTATACATCCAAGTGATTTATTGGCTTTTTATCTGTCGATATAAAGAGACGGTAAAGTCATGTTGCAACAACAGAAAAACAGAGAAAAAGAAAGCATGTGTGTCTTTATTAAGTTAAACTTTCCACGGGAATTAACGTGAATTTACAAAATTGAAGGCTAAACAGGGAACCTTCTAAACCCGCCGGGTACGACATTGTTTTGGTTTGCCCTCCACGAGACTTCGAACCCCACCAGGAGCATTTAGCCTGCCGGACTTTGTTTACTAGCTCATATTTGGCCATTTTCTTTCATTCATGTGCATCTAAATACGCTTGTACATGAGTAAATATGCCACATACTTTTGTTTTTGTTCATTTGGCCGGGTATCGCCACGACAACCATGGCACACGCGCAATGTGGCGCGTCCCTGGTGGTTAAATATCGTCATAACAACGACATAAATTGAAGTAAGTTTTGATGATAATATGAAACCATAAAATGAACCATGCAGCAGATCGCCAACAAATTTCCAGTTAATTCCCATTAATTTCCATAACACCCATGGAAAGTCTCTGATTTGGAATATTTCCAAAATTCCCTAACATCCCACAGAATGTTTCTGGAAATTTACTGGAAATTTCCGCCCCTTTGCAACTCTTTGCTTATGTATTATATGTCACGTGGTGGGAAAAAGTAACATGCTGACCCACAATCATGACTTCAGTCCAGTCTAGACAAATCAGTGTTACACCACACACACACACACACACACACTCAGCGTATGTATCCCAGGGCTGGCTCTGCTGAAGCAGCAAGCAGGACAAAAGCAGAGCCTCGAGACAAAAGAGGCATCCAACAAACAAAAGGTGACGTGCTGATGCACGACATGCGGCTGCAGAACAATGTCTCTGTCCTGCGTGTAACAAATTCTGTGCACAGATTACACAACATACGTGTGTTTCTAACTCGTTCTGTGCACGCCGTTCTTTGAAGACTTCATTACTGCTGATCCGGTACAGTAACACACTGCTGCTCTGTTGGTGCTGATGGGTTAAAGCCAGGGGTGGAGATGAGCAATGCAGAGGAAAATTCACTTCAGTAGCAAACATCAAAAGGGATTAGAAACGTGTGCAGGAGATGATATATGCTAAGCCACACACACACACACTTATACATATACAGGGGTATGCTGACAGCAGACCAATGCTCACACACACATCAAACCACATTAGCGACTACAACAACAGTTTTTTACAAAGATGGACAAAGACGGCTGAACCCAAACTACCTGGATCAACCGTATGGTTACAGCTGGCGTCTGCTACAGTGTACATATCAGAGTGTGAGGGTTCAGGAATACAAAGAGCCCCCCCTATTAAAGCTCTCACAGCCCCTCTCTTTCCGCTACATTAGCCCGGAGTGGAGCCTGGTGGGCCACACTTAATAATCATCACAAAGATAACGCTGTCAATTAGAATATTCATGAGAGACCCATGAACGAACAGCTCCTCTCAGTTCTTCCTCTTCTCTTTTTTGGGTCCATCTCTTTTTGCTATTTTGTTTCTCTGCTGGTGATGAGTCACTGCGGGGGCTTTATCTCTTCAGCTGCTTAGCGTAGCGTACACCCCTCCACATGAAAAAACATTAATCCCAGCGTGACGCAGTGCCTGCGCGTGTAGCAGCGAGGCAGCGAGCTGGAGTCGCAGTTTTTTCGTCACTCGTCGGCCTAATTTTTAAACTGCAGCTACTATTTTTTTGTGATGTCATAACCAATACCTGATACATATTTCAGCTGCTGGAGATATTGCAGACCTGCAAACCGGCTACACAAAAGATGTTCCAGTCATTGTTATGCCTTTGGTTCTCCTGCTCTTGGCGCAGGCTGTGAGCGATTGAACTATGGTCCTTAATTTGTTCTTTGAATCCTGTTAAATTCTTAAGTCAGCAAAGACTTAGCTCCCAGGACGCTGTGTCAGCGCTGGAGAATAGTATGGCTGCACCCATTGTCATACCGGCATACGAGGCAAAGAAAAGCTTGTTTGTATTTGCAGTGATGGTGTCCCAGCAAAACAGTGCCAGAGGAGGCGATTTCAGCGTGTAGGTAATGGTTACAAGGAGATTTGGAAATGGAAAAATCCAACAGTGGCTGCCAAAGACAGTCTACATCCTGTGACTCAGACTAGCAAAGATAACACAGGAGTCCACTTCTTATCAGTTCGCTGCAACCTTCCCTCTCAGGTGGATGACATGACATTTCTTTGGTGTCACGGCAAGCTTAGGAATTCAGATTTTTGCATTCATATGCAGTTCACGTGCTTTATGTGTTTTATGCCTGATGTTGCTGTTAATTACCAAAACTCTGTGTGGTGCAAACAATAATCTGCAGCCATGTTCGCCAGTCTATAACCAAATAAAAAATTACAGTTTATCCCATGGGAAACATAATACATATTGATCTCATACAGTAGATATTGGGATATTTCACCCAAAACCTCTTGGTGCTACTAAAGGAAAAGTCAGCAGATTATTAAAATCATTATGGCTCATCCTCTGGGCACCCCGAATGTCTGCTCCAAATTACATGGCAATCCATTTGACAGCTGTTGAGATATTTCAGTCTGGACCAACAGACCAACAGACAGATCAATATTGCTATCCGACCATCCATAGATCTGTCCTCATATGGTAGCTACCAGTGTGTGTCCGTATCACCTGAACCAGCACACCTTTTTCTACACCTTCTCTACCTCTTCCTTATCTTTAATGTCCATAGTTTAGGATCCAGCATTAAGTTCATGTTTCTTTATGAAACTGGTCGATGGTCCAATTGCTTTACAGCAATTACTCAGGTTTCAAAATTAATGCAGTTATGATTTATTGGTGATTATGCCACATCTTTAGGTGTAATTACTTCCTGTCTGGCTCTCAGGAACCTCTTCCAAAACAACACGGTGAACCGAGAGTTGAAATTGTTTCTCTGTAATAAAATTCTCCTCAAGCACACTTCCATAGATATTCTTCTCTTCCTATCTCAGAGATTCATTACAAGTTTAACCAGAGAAAGACACGATAAGAAGTTCTAACGCGATCCAGATCTCTGTACCTCATAACGAAAATGGTTTCATGTTGTTTGTGATGCCTCGATTGTAATGGCTTCAAATAAATAGTCTCACATGTGACAAGATCTTCATGAAACTGTAGCAACAGTGTTCACATTCATCCTGCAACACGACGGTTGTTTATATACAGATAAATACACGCTCGCTGTTTGCTCTAGTGAATGCGGTTTCAAAATGTCTGATATTGTGCCCAAGAAGAAACTAACGTTCGAGTTGGAGTGTGTGGGTTGAGCCTCTTTTTCTCCACATCACTTGGTTGGTTCAGTGACCATTAGTTACATAAAATGCTCAATTACTCAGATTTGTATGACGTGTTTATGCACAATTATGCTGTAAAAGATCAGAATTTTATTACGTGTAGACTTTATGTAATCATCTTCAGATTTAACTGTTACAGTCGTGAATATTTCAACAAAATCTTAATTTTCACTGATTGCGTAACCATAAATCATGAAGACGGGTCCTCGACATGGCTGTTTTGACATTTACCGGCGGATATGTAACTGCCACTCTTATCAAGAGGGACTTGTAGTGCATTACCTGATAAGTGTCTGTCTCAAGGACACATTTGACAGCTCGAGTGGCTTTAGATGGACACACTGGGCCGTTGTGCACATCAGTCCTGTGCTGTCTGATCTGCTTCATACAGTCTAGATACGGCACATCATTCAGTTTGAAAAATAACTTTCATAACAGCTGATTTTCAGTATACAGCAGTGAACAGAAGGGAACGATAAGTCTGTCTGTATGTCTTATTTGCAATCAACTTGTGGCTAGAAAATCAAGCCGATGCCAAAGTGACAAAAACTGCAGTTCCTCAAGCGTCCACTAGAGGCTGGCTCCAGAAGTGAGTCAGTCTCCATAAGTCCCCATGTTAAAAACTTCACAGCAGAAATAAACATGTTTACAGCCTGGTACAAAAAACAGTTTTGGTCTCTGTAGCTAATTTCCCCGTTCATGACAACTGTACTGAGGGTGAATTTATATACAACTCACCTGTTCACATTATATTAAGGCTTAAAGTTATGCAGGATTAACAGTGTGGCCGCTTTGATTGACAGGTAGGTGTCATTACAGATGGCTTATTTAAGCAACCAGGCATCTTTCTGGCTGCCTCAGGTCTGATGGAGAGGCAGGACCTGAGGCAGCATGGCTGCTTTGATTGACAGGTAGGTGCCATTACAGGTGTATTGTTTGAGCAAACAGGCATCATTCGACCCGTTTCAGGGCCACAGATTGATCCACGGCTCAGATTCGCCAGACAGGACTGCCAAGATGCTGATGAGGTTTGCTTGTAAAAACCACTAGCTAGCCTCTGAAAGCTGCTATCAAATAAAATTTAAATGCGCTGTTGAAACAGGCCTGTTAAACAAATGTTTGCTGCTAAAACACCCAGAGTGAAGCTCTAAATACTGCAGAGATGTTCTAACTTCTTCATTCCTGGAGACCTTCAGGCTTTTCCTCCGTCATAACCGGTGCAGTAAGCAGTAAACAGACAGCCACGTGAGGAAAGACAAGCTGCTCTGAAAGGAAAAACGGATGGCCCCGCTCCGTATTAGCTACTCCACATTCACACATGGAGCGATTCCATTTATACTCCGCCCATCCTCCTCCTCCTTATATAAGAGCTGTGCACTTTGTGCTTCATGGTTAGAAAAAGGCTTTTAAGAGAAGCCCACAATTAACTAGACTAAATGAGCAAAACCTACACACACACACACACACACACACACACACACGTTGAGTGGGGGATTTTATTTGTAATGAAAACAGGCAGCTGTTTTTTTTTTTTTTTTAAAGCCCCCTGAAGAAAGAAACATGGGTGAGTCATCTCGCCTGGAAATAGTCAGAATCACTTTAGCTATCATGAGCCTTCAGTCCAAGAACTCACTCAGGCGCCTCATTTGGTTAAGAAAAACCCAAAAAGCAAATGAGTGCAAATGCAGAGTGAATAGCAACAATGTCCGCTGCTGTCTGCAGGAGAATGTAAAAGATAGGCTGTAATGGAAAAGTATAATCATCCGCCACCTTGTCGGGTTGTCTAAACATATTCCAGCCTCTCAAGGAAACTAATTAGTGGTGCAATTTATTTGCCAAGCGGCTGACTGTAATGGATTTGACCCTCTTGTGTTAAATAGAGCCGTAACATGATTTTTACTGATCAGAGGAGGACGGTGCAAAGAAAAAAACACCACGTTAAAGCTCATGTTTTACCAAAATCCACGAGTTTGATCCCCCCGTGTGTCGTCAAAAGGATGTTATTGCCTTTGACGTCACGGTGGATGGTCTTGTTGACGTGCAGGTGCTGGAGGCCCTGCGAAGAAGAAGAAAAAAAAGAGGTTAACAGCTTTTTTCTGACAAGCACCTGCCTTCGAAATTATACCGCTTAAACCTCTTTTCACTGAAGCGGTGTATTCAGCGGGAGGCCTGTTCCACTGAGGTCTCTCTACAGAGCGGCATTGTCTCCCAACCTCCTGCAGCACGTCACGTTCAAGAAAAAAAAAGACTTACCATGAGGGCCTCGTGCAAGATGTAGGCAATAATGGCTTCATCCATTCTGTCGCCTCTCTTCAGCATGCCTTTAGCCAGATCTGTCACAGAGCCGCCGTTGCAGAGCTGCAGCAGCAGAAGACACAAAGAACGGAGAATAATGAGAAGAAACTCAACATGAGTCAGCACTTTACAAGCCCAAACTCAGACAAGACGCTGAAATCTGGGGGAATCTGAGATGTGCAGAATTTCACGTGCAGATCATTTTTGATCAGGAGAGTCCACGCTGGAAGTAATTCTGTCAGTCTTTAGCGGCTTATCTTCCCGAGGCAGCTTAGTGAGAGGTGAAAATCTCGCCCCGTTGGGGAGAATATACATAATCTGCGTTGTGATGACTAAGCAGGATAAATATTAAACATCTCCAAATGAAGAACATCCTCTCATGCTTCCACACAAAGCCGAGGTTTATATTAGAAATTACACACTATTTAAAGGAAACCGCAAACAGAATATACCAAGATTCAAATCAGTGGGGACACTTTCTCCTCCGCATGGCGGAAAAAACATCAGATTTTCTGTGTTTATAGGTGTTTTCTTGCCGTATGCTGCCTCTAGTAAATATAGACCCCACTGTCAATAGCAACCCTGCTTGGAAAATTACAGAAAATTACCCAGTGGGTTGCCTTGGCAACAATAATAACCCTTAATTTGGGGCCTTTTCTTTGGAAGATGCCAGAGGTATATGTGAAAAATAAAAAGCTCTGAGCTGCCAATCACGGCGCCGGCGGCTTCTAGCGAACATAATGTGTAGATCCCGTTTGTAAACACAGACCACGGCGCCCCGCGTGTGCTAAAAGACACGCATCAAACATACGAACGTGCTGACTTGTCTTCAGCGAGAACGTTTTGTGTACGACAGGAAATATCCATTATATCTTTTTATGTATTAAACACTTGTTCTCGTGTAATTACACTCATTTCCCGCACTTGTAAACTGAAAGCTTAATTGGGCAATAGGCACGCAGCGGTGTGTGCTTATTTAGGATAAGAATCAGTCCCCTGTGGCGATTGTGCTGAGGAGATTGTGCAGCACATGTCAGAAAAGGTTTCTAATAAATGACTTATATAACACAGCATTAACACTGAACTGTAAATGACAGAGTTTTGTGCACAACGGCACAGCACGGGGCTAAAAACAGGATGTAACCTACAGCACTTGTAGGATTTTGAACACACCACATAACAGAAGGAGAAAATTGATGCTGCCATTTTGTTTCATTGCTCTGTGAATGTCTTCGCCTGCAACCCAAAGAAGAACAAAAAAAAAACTGCTGACTGCTACAATAGTAGCATTCCAGCACAGGGATAATATTTGCAGCTGCATGCCAAAAAATCTCCGAGTAGGGACCCATTCTGTCATCTCGTTATAGTTCCACCCACAGGCCTCGATTGCCGTTGCCAAAGTGTTTCTGTGCTACTCGCTGCAGCTAATTGAGCTAACTACAGGAAGTTATGAATCTCTTCTTCCACTTACAGCTCGCTGCGAACAAAAACGTCAAAAATATCAAAGGTTTTTATTCACAAAGAAACGATGAAAGGAGTAATTCCTCACATTCGAAGCTGGAAAAAAGCAAATGTTTTGCTTAATAAACGACTTCAGTGATTACATCAGGAGCTGCCAATTAATTTTCTCTTAATTGTTTCGGCTCTGGCTGGTTTTAAAAGGCACAAAATGCGTCATGACTTTGTTAATTGCGCTGCTTTTATTTGTTGCAAAACTGAAGACTGTGAAACTTCAAATAAAGTGCATCAAGAGAAATATTCCACACTGGATCATAGGCTGATTGTGAGACGACAGCCTCGGGGCACAAACGTGAAAAAGACCCCAGACACTCATACTGAGCGAGACGAGAGATTACTACCAGTGATGTGTCATTTTGACTGCTCTGTGTGATTGTTTGGTTTCTCTTTGTGGCCATTTTGTGTCTCTTTGCATATCTTTGTGATTATTTTACGTCTCTCTTCATTGTTCTGTACCTCTGTTGATTGTTTTGTGTGTCATTTTGTGTCTTTGTAGTCATTTTGTTTATCTTCGTGATGTTTTTCTGTCTCTTTGCAGTCGTTTCGTGTCTCTGAGACTGTTTTACATCGCTTACTTTGTTTCTCTCTGTACTACTTCCATTTCTCTTTCTAGCACTTGGAGATTGTTCTGTGTCTCTGCCAGTGTTTGCCTCTTTTTGTGAATGTTCAACATTTCTTTGTGGTCATTTTGTGCATCTGTGGTTGTTTTCCCGATGTTTTGTGTCTCTCTGCAGTTGTTTTGTGTCTGAGATTGTTTTACATATCTTGTATTTCATTTCTGTCTGTACTACTTCTCTGTCTCTGTCACTGTTTTGTCTGATTGTTTCTCTGTTTTGTTGCTCTTTTGTTTTTGCTTCTCTTTATGTGACGTTTCTCATTTTGTTTGAGATTGTTGTGCGTCTCTTTCTGGTCATTTTGCATATCATGTGATTGTTTTGCATCTCTTTGTTGTCATACTGTGTGCTTTGAAATTGTTGTAGTCATTTTGGTTCTCTTAGTTGTGTCTCTGTAGTTGTTTTGCATCTCTTTATGCTCGATTTTGCATATTTTGAGGTCATCTGATGGACTTTCCAAAAAGAAATGATAACAGTGATGCTTCTACGCATTGAATGCTGAGAGTTTTTGACCTTGACTAAGAGATGACACAAGTTTTCAACGCCGTGCCCTGCGTCTGTTTTCTATCTGCCTGTCAGTCCACCTATCCATCAGAAGCCCAGAGAGCTGTTGCAGGATGGATGGCGTGTATCTCAGCTGGCACACAGGGAGTTTAATCACTCCTTCTCGACGTGCAGACAAAATGCAGTTAACAGAGAATACCGCTGAGGCCTTCACAGACAGCACAGTGCTCCGACAATGAGCCGCGCCTGACGTCAGTCCACATCACGGCCGCCATATCACCTGTCATCATTAAATTACATGGGGCAGACAGACAGATCCATATTAATGAGAGGTCCTGTGCCCTAGATTTAGCACAGCTAAATGTTAGCACACTCACCTTAGCCACTGTGCCTACTTCCAGAAAGTGATGCTCGACATGAACATTAATTATTTGACATGTGATGAAGACTTAAACCTCTGCAGAGTGGAAACGATACGTGAACCAGACCCAGTTTGTTTGAATCGTGTACAGAATTAACAACTTTTCCAGCACTTTCTTTGAGTACAGACATTCGAGGGTTCTTTTTGGAAAACGCCAAACTGAAAAATGGAAAATTGGTCACGTTAAAACTTCCCAATCCATTTTAAGGCAAAAACTATGACTCGTGTCTTTATTACAGCAACCAGGCATCACCACAGAGTAATATAAGGTCTTAAGAGGAGAGTCAATGCCAAGTCCAAAATCCACACTGCAGTGATTAGACTAATATCTTTAACTTGATTATCACAGCATATCTGTAAGATTTAGCGGCACTTAGAGGTGAAGTTGCAGATTGCAACCAACTGAATACGGCTCGCTTCCCTCTCCTTCCCTTGGCTGCAAATCTGGAGCCAGTGTTTCTTATTATCAGGTGATTATAAACTAATGAAAACATACTAATGAATATTATATATCGTTTCTACCTAAATCTGACACGCTGGGCCTTTAATATCAGAAAAGAAACTAAAGTACAAAGTCCAGAAAGATCCAAGTCTTACATCTTTATCTTGAGTGTCACGTGAGTTTCTACAGAACTATCAGTTTTCAAAGAAAAAAACTGAATGCGTTGAATATCAAGTGGGATATTCTCCATTACAAATGAGGTCAGGTGCTCGTTTAGTCATGTAAATGAACGCAGTCGATCAAAGACGTGGAAAAGAAGTGGATGAAACAAACGTAGTGATGAAACACACTGACTCAGTGAGGAGAACCCACGGCGGCTGTTAAAACACACAGGTGCTGACTTCTTAGTCAACCATCTTTGATGTGAACATACGGTAAATCTTTGTCGTATTTCTTTATTTCCTGTCAGATTACTGGACGCACGGAGTCGCATCATGTCTAAACAAACGTGTTACTGTGTGTGCGTGATACGCTGGATCGTCTCCAGAGAAAAACACTCCTATTGTTACTGTGGCCTTATCGTTTACACCAACATAATAGCTGAGGTGTCTACTTTCTGGCACCATTTAATGAAAAGCCCAAACAAGTAATAGCGTTTTACACCTCATTGTCAATTAATGACTGCAGAGGTTGGGGTACGAGGGCAGGTTGAGTCAGGACTGACTAATGGAGGTAGATGCAGGGTGCATCGGTTTATTTCTGAGTTTCAGAAGGTGTCGAACTAAAAGGAAATATAGTACAAAGAGAGGACAAGCGAGAGGGTGAAAACTCTGGTTTAGTTGGAGCTAATGCAACACTAAAACATCGAATATCTTTATATCTCTAAAAACTAGCTTCACCTCGAGTCGAGCAGCTACAACAGTCAAATACTACTGACACATTGCATCAGTCTTAACGATCTAATAATGTCATACTGTATCAGTTCTTCTTCAAACTCAGGCCGGGCTGTCACGTAGCTTGTTCGGGCTGATTCGGGAATTATTCTTTCTGGCCACTCTCCCATAATGAATGACGTGTTTAATGTTGTGTTATGAAGACTGTTTGACAAGTTCTTCTATCTCTGCAGGAGCTTGGCCTTGCAATTTCATTCCCAGTAAACACCCTTCATGCACAGTTATTTCTTCCATTGCCTAACGACAGAGCCGGTTCATAGTTAAATACTCACCTGTATAGAAATAATTGTGAACTGTCAGATCTTGTATTAACAGACTTCAGAGTGGATTACGGATTGTTGTAGCACAGATTCAACATTAGATGGATGTGTTGTACGTGATCAGGTTATGTTGAGGAGCCATTACCAAATATAAATGGTCGAAACCAACAGTAACGGTGTTTACAGTCACTTTGTGGTCAGTGGGCAGGTTTGCACTTAACTAGCTGGATCATAAGAATTTATTTAGCTACTAAAATTCAGCTGTACAATCGCTGCAGCCATCAGATACCGTAAAGCTTTTGGGTTGCTGAGCTCCTTGTTATCGCTCTCAAATCTTTACTGTCATTGGCAAAAACGTCCAAGCAGTTAATCTCCACATGCTATCACTGTTGCAGAAGTAAATCTACTCTTTGCTTTGACGCTCCAAGGCTCCTTAAACGAACACATGAAGGAGGCGTTTCTGTCTTTTAACGGTGATATATTTAGAAAAGATTTGTTAAAAATTGTAATTATGTCGAAGGTGTTATGACATACTGAGAAAAAGATGTGATACTCTGCAAGTCATTAAATGTGTCATGAAAACAGAGTTTCACAGCAGTTTTATGACCAAATATAAACACCAGCATGAGTTACTCTTTAATTACTGATACCTCTACAAGCATTATTATTAATAGTAGTAGTAGAAGTAAAAGAACAAGCAGTTGTATTCTGAGTCTAAATTGAATTTAAGCACACAGCACTGTCATTTTAATAGAGTGATTTTTCATTTTCAGATAATGGAAGATGAGAGGCGTCTTTAAGATGAGCTTTTAAGGGTTGGACTAATCATTGGCCTTCATCTGTGGCTGTGTCTTTGGATGAAACATGGCAGCTCGTAAATGAAATGCACATCCAAATCAGGTTTTTATTTCCAATTAGAGAATAAAAGTCGCTCCGTCGTCGCCGTCTTTGAAGTATTTTTAAACTCTGGCCGAGCAGAATTAGGCAGTCACACATGAAAGCTTGTTCATCTCTGCCTGCATCCGCTATCATAAAGGAGCGCACTACAGAGGCAAAGCCAAAAGCTCGCAGACCCCAATGAGGGGCTAACAAAGTGGAGGATGCAATTTTGTATGAATTCAGTTCATAATGAGCGGTCTGCTGCCAGCGCGGGGCAGAGAAAGGCTCCTCTCGGCAGAGCTAAAGGATGGAAAATTACAGTTTAGAATGGAGGGACAGTAACCATGGTGAATGACCACCTCGCCGCCTGCCTTCCTGTCTCTTCACTGCTAAAACCCCTTGTGCATCTACTTCAGAGCACACACACACAGCCGCAAACAGCCACTTGCTAAACTGTCAGGCAGTGATTTCAGCCTCAGGATTAGTCACCAGATTTGGACTGCTGGCTGCGGATCTTTGCAAGGGAAATGTTGGAAATGATATGCAAACCACAGAGGAAACATGGAGTAAACAAAGTGAGGTTTGTATTTTTACTACATAATTCTGCCCTGACAGACAAAAACAACTAACGCTGCACAAAACTAACAGTCATTCTCATCAGATACAGATCTTTTTGTTTTCCTGTAACGCGCTGTGCGGTCTGATTATTCAGCATCTTAGACTGTACTTGATATCCGAGCAAAGTGATTGCAGGGTCCTCTGCAAAGGTCAGGAGGAAGGACGGCGATGAAAAGGGAAGGAAACATAAGCTGGAGAGGTGAAAACTATCTACAGGGTTAGCATAACACTGCTGCTGTTGATGCACAGCTCATGAGCTTGGATTACAGAAATATGGACGCGTTCTCATACTCTCCTTCCTGATCATGGAAAAAACTGGAGCATAAGTGGTGAAGACGAGTATTTCTTTTGAAGGCGCAGTCATGCGTGCACACGGCTAAAAAATGCAAAAATTATGCAGAATTAAAATCTCCCTTTTTTGTTATTTATTGTTTGTTTTGACGTATAAAATAAAGTTTTTTTCAATATCAAATGCTATTTTCTTCTGTATAAAATGCGGTATAAATGCAGCTTTTGAAATATGACTGTGTTTTATTATCACGATGAAAAATGCGGCTTTGAACACCCCTTCAAAGACCTCAGCTGTGACACTTTGCCACCATTCTTTCTTATCAAACCTCCTCAAGTTTGCTGACTGCGTTTACCGGACGACTCCGCGTTTATGTCGCTCTCTATCAAAGCCGGAACACAAATTACATGGTCAGGAAGGCAAAAGGCAAAGTAAACCCACATCTGCCACCGTGTTGGACCCCACAAACACTTTTTCCTCCTCTGAGGTCGACCTCCATTACATGTTTGTCTGAAGCTTGACATTTGAAAAAGGGCTACACGGCAATGAAATATGAAAGTCAGAGAACTGGGGGGAGCTGGAGGCGACGTTTTTTTAGATGTACAAGGTCTCCTTGAACGTCAGTATAAAATATCACAAGTTCGTACCTGCATCGTGGCATTTGTGTGTTTAAGAAGGTGCAGGGAAGCAGTTACACACCATGCAACAGCCATAATAAAAAGCAATTTACATATAAAAACCCAAGTGCACCAGCAACCTTAAAATATGTTAATATATTTAATATATCTTTCCACCATTTTAGCATATTCTACCCAAAATCCAAACAATGCAAATCAGCTATAAGAGACATTGAAGCGTGTGCTCCAACCTGCATAGTAGCCATATATACTAATGCACTGAGAAGCCCCTGTGAGCAGAAATCCCTGCTTTGCTGCTCTCAGCAGGACGCCCACGTCACCTAACCTCAACCCCCAACACATGATTGTTGTTTGAACAAATCCCCCAGGTGGCCTATAGGTAAACTCCTAGCCTGCCCGTGGTGGCTTAAACTGTTGCATAATCCCAGGCCAGATTTGGTCACCGCTGCATATACCTGGCGAGACGCGGCGTCTGAAGTACGATCGGACCTTTAATCTGCAGCGAGACGCTCTCTGTCTGCACGGTATGGCCGCGGTGTACAGGCAATAGGCCCCTTACGGCCTCAGTCAAATATTTGTGTTGTGGCAAACATGTAGTGGCTTCTCTATTCAAATATAACAAGTGTTCCTACCTCCAGTACTAGCCACAACTGATCTCCACATTTCACGTCCTTCTTGTAGTACATCCCATAGAATTTGACAACGTTGGCGTGGTCAGACAGAGCTTTGAGGATGTTGTACTCTGCTTCGATCTCTTCGTCAATGTCCTGAAAGACAAGGGTAGAAAATGAGTTAAAATTTCAAAGGAATGAAAGAGGCTACTGATCTAATGACGGTAAACGAGCACGATTGACCGCTCTCATGCCTGGACTGTAAATATGAAGCTGGAGCCAGGCGACTTTAGCTTAGCATAAAGACTGTAACCAGGCAGCAAAACAAAAACCTCACAGCCTCTCTAATATGTTATATTTTGTTTTGTTTCAGACAGATCCATGCAATGATTCCCAACATTTTTTGCCTTGTGCCATCTTGAAAATAATCATTGTCTGTGTGTGACTCATGCCTGAGTCATGAGCAGTTCAAACTACTAATTTCCCTTGTTTTGTTGGAGAAGACCGATAAAACACAAGAAAAAAGGAATTATTAGGAAAGTATTTTGTGTAAAAGAAACTCATGACCCCTCATATTTATCTTGCGATCCCTTCATGGGATCCAGACCGCAGGTTGGGAACCACTGCTCAACTCATACAACTCTTTACACCAACGAACAAAAACGAACCTGAATCCGAGCGTACCTTTTAAATATAGATGTACTGTATGTAATAGGACTAGTGGTCTGTGTATAATTATTTCTCAATAATGAGAAACAAATTCACAAAAGACTAATGAGACTTTTATTAGCACGAAGACTGGATTTAATGGACGGAAATGACTGCTCATTAGAGCTGCTAAATAAGCCGGAGAGTTCAGCGTACCTTCAAACCAGACAACCACAATGACGCCATAACACAAGATCAAATACGACTACCTTCTATAACTGTTCATTACAAAACATTAAACCCTCTGTTAGCATTCTTTATCTAAAGATAGTGACCTTTGCTGATGGTATGTTCGATATAAGATGAAGGCAATAATTTGGCAGTAACTTTCTGTCACTGTAGAATAAAATTTGTACTTCATAGGATGGATCAGTCCCATTTTTGCCAGAAGTAGCATAATGTATCTGTGTCAAAATGTTCTCGCTTCAGTCCAAATCTGCTTCACACACTTCTGCATTGGTGCCAAATGTGTTTTGGCTCGATGATAAAACCCTGCACAAGCAAAGGAGCAAAGGAGCAGATCATTTGCTGATGGTTATAGATGGAAGAGAACTCCTTTAATAAACCAGGACGGCATAATGTTTATCTCACCAACTGCTGAACTTATGACTCAGTCAGTACGCTGAAGTTTTCACACCCACGGTGTAAAAGGGTTGCATCCTTTCTGGAGGGTCTTTCTACTAAGATGAATGTTTGGCCTTTTAGACATGGAAGTAAACGTTGGTTAAGAGGATGAAAATAAAAGCCTACCTCAACCATTTTGGCAAGAATTTGCTGGAGAAACACGGACAATCTTTGGACTAGAAGTTGACTTTTCTGTTGTTACACTGTACCTGGGTAAAAGCCTAGTTGGTTGGACTTATGGCCCAGAATAACAATCTTTATAAAGTGCTCTTGGCTGCAAGCGAGAAGGCCATTACACAGAAATGGCTGCAGACAAATCTACCATCAAGGAATGACTGGATCACCAATGTTGATGAAACACAGTATATGGAAGAATTGACCTTCTCTTTAAGACTACAGGCCGAGCGATCTAGAGAATACTGGGAAAGGTGGACTTCATATTCCATGGGGTGTAATTCATTGTCTGCGTGAATGTTTGTTTGTTCTTTCTCTCTGTTTTTTTTTTTTATTGTTGTTGAAAAAAGCCAAACTTAAAACTGGATTAAAATAGACAATCTGGACATACTATCTTCATCTGCCCCTCTCCCTGGCCTGTAGCCAAAGAATGGGAAAATAAAAAAATATACAACCCTACAAACACTAAACTAAATCCACATAAACAATAAGTTCTGGAAATGTCAGACTGATACCACTAAAAAAAGAGTATTTGTTTTACAGAGAGGTTTATGATGGAAGCGAATCATAAGTTAACAAAGAGAAAAAGTGGTTGTCCAGATCTAATCTGGTGATCTGTGTTGGTGTCTAACTCTTTAAGATACAGGCGCTATAAAGGTGACAGGTTTAGGGTCACAGGGTAGTTACTTGTCAACCTTGTGCTTCCACCAAAGACGTAAACACACCACAAGCTTATAGCTGCTTTAAGCGCCGGCTGCAACACGTGCACAGCACGGGACGAGGACATTATCCAACTTCAGAGGACGTTAATGGAAGTCCTATAAGGTTGTTTCAGAGAAGAACTTACATGGATGGGGTCCAGTATCTTTACAGCTGCTTTACTTCCATCAACTTTGTTGAGCACCTTGTAGACTTTCCCGTACGTCCCTTTCCCGATTGTCTCGACGATCTCCCAGGTGTCGGTGGGATCCGGAAAGTTGTCAAAGACAATCGATTTCCCCGATCGTGGAAACATCTTCAAGAGAGATCTCCTGTGAAAGAAAAGAACACGGGTCACTGTTAGGCTGCTGGGAGAGAACAAAACAAACCGTAGTATTCACAGGCTGATGTGCTTAAACTGATATTAATCCACGTGAGAACATATTAGTGAAGAGCTCAGCCGAGGTGGACTAAAGCTCAGCATACACAAGCACACTTTCTTTACATCCTAGATACAATACTCAGTTCCATGCTGGGTACATTATGCAGTGTAACCTGATGAGTGGCTTGTCAAAGCGCTGTCATGCTGGTTTGTTTGGGAATTACACCGGAGGCACATGAAGTGTGTTTAACTGGAGGATAATCCAGTCTTAGCTGGACAGTTGGGGGTTAATAATTCTTCCATATGGTGCTACATAATAGTAAATAGCTGTAATTGTCACACATTGTAAACATGTGTTCACTTTCCTTTAGACTTTGCAGCCTTGTAGCTAGGTGGATCCAAGCAGAAACCTCCGATGTGCCAAAAAACGCAGTTCCTCGTACGGCCACTTGAGGCTGGCTACGGACCGAGTCAGTCTCCATAAGTCCCTATGTTAAAATGTCCAACTTCAACTTCACAGCAGAAACAAACATGTTTACAGCCTGGTACAAAAACTGTTTTGGTTTCTCTAGCTAATTCCCCTGCTTGTGACAACTGTATTGAGTCTAAATATCTATAAAACTTGCTTGTTTAAATTGTGTTAAGGCTTAAAATTATGCATAATTAACAGCGTGGACACTTGCTGCTGTTACAGATGGATTGTTTGAGCAACCAGGCATCATTCAGCCGACCCCAGGTCCACCAATGATCCATGTCTTTACTGCCAACATGGTGGCAGCCAGCGCCACGACACTCTGAGCTTCAAAACAGCGTCACACATACGGCGTCCGTTCTTTATACTGTCACTTGTTGGCGGTTTCAGTTAGTGCAGACAGACTTTTGAAGTAAATTTCAAAGCCTGGTTTGAGCTCCAAGCGTTCCAAATTTGTCAGAGAGTGTTATGTCGCACTGAATTCTCGTGAAACAAACAAACAAAAAAAAAAGACAACCAACTCCCAGCACTGCCTTTATCTGAAGGGACTCATCTGTATCTGAAAAAAAAAATTGGATGTGCAGTTATTTCTGGGACTGATTTCACTTCCAATCATATTGAATTTAACACGCTGTAGCTGCGTGCTGGATGCAGATAAATACTTTAGGATTACACTGTTACAATGCTGGATGACAGACATCGGGATTGTTTTTGGAGCGGCACTGACTCATGGTGAAATCACAGGGTTTTATTATTGGGAGATTTAAAAAGCATAATAAACACAGATGCATAAATATGCTTGTGGATATTAATAGAGATGTATGCCGTAGCTGTTAGAAATTAATCTTAACGATCATGGCATTCAGTAATTTTGCTAATTTCATAGTTAATCTGTCATTTAAACCATGAGAAAACTATACTGTAACACATTTATGATGAGCTAATGGTAAATGGTCTGTACTTATATAGCGATTTTCTAGTTTTCAATCACTCAAGGCGCTTTTACACTACATATCTCAATCACACATTCATACACTGAAGGCACTGGCTGCTATGCAAGGTGCCAACCCCTCATGGGTTTGAGGAGGTTACCAATCATTCAGCCTTCAGGAGCAATTTGGGGTTCAGTATCTTGCTCAAGGACACTTCCATATGCAGACTGGAGGAGCCAGGGATCGAACCACCAATCATCTGATTAACCAAACAAATGAACACACATGCACAGATAAATATATACAGACTCTGTGCCAAGAAAATGGACCACCCCCAAAGTCTTACACACACTAGAATACTAATATCACAACTACTGTGAACACAAGGTGGTTGGATGCAATATGAGAAAAAAAAAACAGCATCTTTGCATGGAAATATGCAAAATAAAGTAAGTCAGATAACCAAATTATCATGTACAGGAAGCAAATCCTGTTTAAACACACCTTCAAGAGCTTTCACACTGAGTCCACACAACACTAACAAACACAACAAAAGCAGAATAAAGTGAAACAAACTTACATTTCTCTCAAAATGAGACTTGAAACATTTTTTTGGAGAGGTAATTAATCCATTTCTGTGCAAAAGGTTAGCATGGAAGCAGCGTTAGGCCAGACTGGCCTTGGCTACGAGTGTAAAACCACAGAGGAGGAGCTAACGCGAGCTAATCTCACCAGCAATTCCCCTGCTCCGGAGGCCTGCCATTGGAAACCGTCTCTAAGTGGTAGAAGATACGGCAGGATTAGCAGGAATTAGCCAGTGTTGCAGCGTGAGCCTTTCCTCATATAGACACCCCATTCATACACAAAGGAAAGCTGGTTAGAGGCCCTAAGAGCACAGTGCAGCAGAGCACTACTCCACTTTCTATTAACTGTGGTTAAGTGATTGCTTCTAAAGGTGTGGGTCAAACCCAGGAAATGTCTCTCTTTCTGTTAAACTTCAGATTGAAGCATATCATGCTTGCAGTACTTGGTGATTTTTCCTTTAGGGTCATCATGGGTTTGACATTTGTGGTTCATATCTGTACTATAACAATGTGTATAACAATGTTCCTGGTGCCCAGAGGATGATCCCAACTGAATATGGTGAACTGCTGACTTTTCCTTCAACGCTACCAAAATCCAGTCAAATATCTCAATATCTAGAAAATGACATTCATGGTTCCCAGATGATGCATTCTAATGAGCCTCTCTCATTCCTCTACTATACGTGGCTGGATCGTCATAAAAACAAATATTCCTGGTGCCCAGAGGATGATCCCCACTGTCTGTGGTAATCTCTATGCATTCTAATGACTTTGATGCTCCCCTGACTTATTCTCTAGCGCCATCACGGGACTGACATTTGTGGCATATATCTCTACCATAACTATAGATGAATTGCAATAAAATTTGACACACATATTCCTGGTGTCCAGAGGATGATCCCTATTGACTATGGTGATCTCCTGACTTTTCGTTTAGCGCCATCAGTAGGTCAAAATCTTCCCCTAGTCTAGTCAAATATCTCTTTAAGATGGATTACCCTAAACCTCTGAACAGACATTCATGGTTCCCAGATGATGCATTCTAATGCTAGCATACTGAAATTAGCATTTAGCTGAAAGCACAATTGCTAGCACAGTAGCATTGTTGACAGGTAAGCTACATGCTGCATACTGTGAATGAATCAGTCCAGAACAAGATAAAAACAGCCCTTGTTTAGCAGCGATATTATCAGCTATTAGTCTCCTATACATTCATTCACGTGTAGGTAATTGCACTCATGTTTAGGCTAATGTACAGACCCTAAGTAACCCGCGGACGTCCTCAATAATGCATCACTGCCTCAATATATGTGACAACATGCTGTGACACATGAGACACGAGGGCGAAACCAAAGGACTCACACTGGACACCTCCAACAAGAGCACAGGCTGCAAGGAAATAACCCCTTAGAGGATACTGTGTGTGTTTGTGTGTGTGTGTGTTTGGGTTTATCTAACCTAGTGTGCCCTGCAGCATTGGCTAGCTGTCACTTGTAGTTAGATGTGTAAGGATGTAGCACTAACCACAGTGTGTGTGGGCATGTGTTTATTGTATGAACAGCTGCACTGCTGCGGTTTTGGAGCATATGAGACAGATTTTATACAAAAATGTCAACAAATGTGAATCAAAGAGTCAAAAAGTCACAAGCAGGACATTATTCCTTGATGTTTAGAGCTAAAGTTTGGTCACTCGAAGCTCTTACAGGAAACAGAAGATCAATTTTGCAAAAAAAAGCGGGGGACACTAGCCGTGGACTAATCTGTGAGGCTGATGAGTGGGTTAAAGTTTCGGGCTTAACCTTGGCACGGGGAAATCCTGCTTGTCAACATGCCAAGATAATCTGGCTCACCCGACACATCAAAGTCAATAAAACCCAATACTTTCACTTAGAGCAAGAGTTTTGTAAAAGAATACAGGCTGCAAATGGCTTTTAATGGAGGCGTACGGTTAAAGATCCTCATGCTACATCAAGCAGAGAACTCCCTACGTCTAATGATTGCCAACAAAAGCAATAAAAGCATCACTACAGCACGTTTTAGTAACGTTACAAGAGGGCGATCTGTTTAAGTAGAAACAGCAGGGTGTGTTTCGTACAGACAAATCTTTAAAGACAGCAGCGGCAACATAACCTAACATCAACATAACCTCGTCACACAAACACAAGTCAACGTCGCTGCATACAGATTCAGATTTTAGCAAATCATAGCAGTGAACAACTTTCAATATTTACTGACCTTCGACGGCTGATGGTGAGAGAACTGAGACACATGGCTGGTTAAGGGTAAAGAATAGATTTAGACACATATACATGTACACAAACTGTATACAGAGGTAAGCACACACACACACACACATAAACACACATTCACACACACGCATACAGCTGCCACTCCCAAAGTTTGCAAATAAGAAATCCAAATGAAGCATCTTAAATTCTGTTTAACCAAAGAAGCAGGTTAAGGATGCACGCATGTAAAGCCGGCCAATGAAATAAAAGGCACAAAAAAGTCGACATCATACTTACTCTGGGATCATTTACATGCTTGAGCATCAATTGTGGATAACAGCATTAGCAACCAAGAGCAGGGTGTAGGTCCTGTGTGCCCCCAACTTCCTCTGCTATGTATTATACATTAAGAATATTGCACAGCATACAACAGTTATTAGCAATCAGCTTAAGTAATTAGCATGAGGCCGTCCAGTAGCCAACAGCCGATGAGTCTGATAGTGTCATAAATTAGCTTGAAGAAGACAAGCTAACAACAGGCGAGTGCATGGACGGGCAGCGAGGAAGTGAGTCAGGTGTAACAGGCCGTGACTGCACTGGAGCGCTCTCAGCATCGTTTAGCAGTGTCCCATTACACGGGAGCTGCTGGGGAAAAAGCCACGATGGGGCTGAGCCAGAGCTGGACTGAGAGTTCAGTTCAGACACTGATGATATGTAGATATATCTATATATAAAACCTAATTCTGGTTAAATGTGGCATTTTTACATCAGTAAATCATCTTTACTACTTATATTTGAGATATTTGTAGAATTACTGCAAACAGACGTTGCAAAGATCAACTCTACCTGATCACTGGATCAAATTTCCTGCCCTGGGGCCAAAAGTGACAAAAAAGGAGGCGCGTTAGTGTCCTGTTGATTTTTTTTTTTTTTGCACTGCACTTATTTAGATTGCTAAATAACTATTTAATTTAGCCTACATAACTCCTTGAACATTTTCACACCTATTTTGCCAAGCCGCAAAAGCTAAATGTTGCTAAACCACTAGCCTTATTTCAGCACCCACATGGACACAGGCAGGCTAAACCACATTGTCACACCTCTGTGGTGTGCCAAAACAAGCTCATTTGCATAACTTCCCACACCTGCTGCAGGTGTTTTTATCATGCAAACTAGCCACATTTCACGTAGCTCATTAGCCTACCTCTCTGTTTGCTACTTGTTCCAGCTCCACAACAATGCCTGTGTTCCCACGCTCTTATAGCTTGCTGACCTGTTAAAAACTAAACCACCATTTCCAACTTAAACATTCACTAAATCACTAGCGTTATTGTCACCTGTGTAGCTTGACGACACATGAGCTGATAGCAAACTAAACAGCTATTTTCACACCTCAGGACACACAAACTGTTAGCAAGCTCAATGCTCTCACCCCTGTTTAGCTTGCTAAGCTGTCAGTAAACCAAACCACTGTTTCCACAGCTATATACACGAACAGAGCACTCACTAAAGCATTAGCATAATTTCCACACCTGCTACACCTGTTTAGCCTTGAACTAAACCACCATTTCAAACCAGAACTTCATACTTTGCTGATGCTGTTAACATACTAAACAGTCATTATTGCTGTTAGCAAGCTAAATACTTGTTTAGCTTACACACACACCTGACTTTTTATTAACATTCGTAACAACAAAGCTGATGTCCTCCTTGAAAGTTTGTTAAATTATCCCAACATATAAAACAGAAAAATGATAAGGGATTCAGTAAACATCTCTGACAGCACTTGCAAACCACTAGCAATTATTTGTCTTGCCATCCTGTCATTTCTTTACATTTCAAATATATATTTAAAAAAAACAATTACGCCCGTCAACAATGTCTTCATGTCGTGGAAAACTGAGATTTCATGCAGCTACGTCTTTCCCCGCAAATTATTGATTCTGCTCAAACTGTCAGAAACTAATTGCTCATGCAGTGAAGCTGTTAATTTATCATACAGACGAACAGATGGCACGGTGATTGTTTCCCCCTAAACACTCAAAGGCGTGTATCCATCAGAGAGAGAGAAACTCTCATTAAACTATCTCTTTGTTTTTTTAACAAAGCATAAAACTAGTAGGTCGGTGCACCTGATGGTTGATGTGACCCTTTGCTATAAGTATTTTAGTCTAAACTACAAACATGGCCGCGGCCAGAGTAACAGATTTTGAAGGTGACATTACAGATACGGCGTCAATTCTTTATACTGTCAGTGTTTGAGATTCAAGCAAGCAAGAAACTCCTGCAGTCCCTTCTACTGAACCCAATGAGGGTTTTCTAACCTGGGAACTCCTTGGGATACCCCAGGAAGGGCTGGAATGCGTTGCTGGGGAAAGGGACATCTAGAGCGTCCAGCTAAACATGCTGCCACCGCGACCCGACACCATAATAATCAGAGGAAAATGGATGGAAAATTACAAGAAGATACCTAACAAGAACTCTCTAGAAATGGCTGAGAAGATGGTGAGCTACAATAGGTCCAGTGCCATAAAACCTCTCCAATAATAAATCTGGAGGCCCGTGATGTCTCTGTCTGTTACAGCCATCACAGTTTCCACCTCCACCTCTTATGAGCCTCCCACCCCTCGCTCTCCACCTGGGAGGAACCCTTCATGATCAACGCGTCGACTTAACCGTGGCTCCCTCAAGCACATCCTCCAGGCGTGCGAGTCTGCAGCAAACCAGCCTCATTTCCTGCTCTGCTGCTTTACAAATGGCTCCTGGATGCTGAACCAAGACCAAGGATGGCGACGCACTGATGGCCATAATAGCCGTATGATTAGAGCAGGCAAAGGTCCAGCTCAGTGTGCAGGCCAGACACACCTCCGTGCCTTCTGCCTCACTATAGGACAGAAAATTACAAATGATGGAAGATGGCTGTTAAACTGGCTCCTAATTGTCAAAATTATCGTTCTTAGTCCTTTTTGACATCTTTCATGGTGAGCAGGCGCTTGTTTTGTGTTTTTACCAATGGCACATCCGCATGCCATGTTATTGTTGGCTTTAAGATGGAAAGTTTCCTCTCGCAGGTGAACGTAAATGGTTGTTTGTCTCCAACCTGTCCAGGGTGTACCTCACCCCTCGCCATTATCAGCTGGGATAGACTCCAATACCCTGCAATCACGATGGTTATGGAAAGAAAAATGGATGTCTGGATGTTGCCATTACTTGACTGAAACACAACAAATTCAGCATCAGGGTTGTGCTTCTTAATGAGTCCACAGCCTCTACAGAAGTCTGCCTCTCTTTGCCTAACGCCACATATGAAATATATTGGAGCCACGTGCCAAATGTGTGACATGTTACATAACCAGTTAATAGGCTTAATTTCCTGACAGGTAACCTACATACTGCTCTGCTGCACTCTCAGCTTCTCGAGCCACCGATCAGCCTCTAGTCTTAACACCGTGAAGAATCATCCTCTCCGACTGACACTGAGATATCTCAGCTCATAATAATCCTTCTCGTATACTGTAAGAAACTGTACTCTGATTTATTTCAGCCTTTTCTGTCCATGCATCTTTTGACTGTCAGCAGGAAAATTAATATTTTAATAAAATTTAGAGTATTAAGTGAGTCTGTGGCTAGAAAATCTGCATAGAGCAGAAATAAAGAAATCATTTTAGCCATTCAGGGACAATTATGATATAAATTTGTTAAACAATGACCAACCTTTGGTCCCTTAAACACAAACAAAGCACAAAAGCTGATTTCCATTTTGCATCCATCACAGCTGCATGTCTTCATCCATTTGTGAATCATCCAGAAAACAATCAAATGCTCTTATACGTATCCATAGCTACTCGAAGACATTAAACACAATAACTAAGTCGTATATTTGAATATCAAATTGAATGAACAAAGAGTCTTACCTGAAAGTAAAGTAGCCGTTTTCAGACATGTTTTCAGACCCACTCTGCTGACAGGTAGCATGTGAAATGTGTTCGGATTCAGAGCGGTGTTACGGGGTTGAGAACGATTATGTTGTTGAAAACTAAGTGGCACTGGAACGACAAGCAAGTCACTCAGCTTTGTCTCTTCTAGCCCACTCATTGAACTCTGACTCTCGTTGAATCTCTGTGTTATGTCATAAAATAAGTGATTTTTTCCCCCCACATTGTTCTACATGGAAGCAAAACCAAACGTGGCTTATATTCACTGACAGTATAAAGAGTGGACGAGGTATGGGTGACGTGGTGGCTCTGGCTGCTGGAGACTTATGGAGACTGACTCATTCTGTAGCCAGCCTCAAGTGGACATTTAAGGAACTGCAGTTTCAGGCACTTCTGCACAGCCACGGAGGTTGCCGCTTGACTTTAATAACAGTGTTTCACAGTGTTAAACCATCTGCAGTTTGATCAATATCTGTACAAAACGCTACAAAGATTAATTCAAGAATCAATTTTCTTAGTTGAAACTGACTTTGACTTTCACACTGCACAGATAAAGACAGATAATTCTCCTGAAAATGAAAACTCTGATTGGATTTGCAGCTTCCTGCAGCGCCTCGGGCCGAAGACAGTCGCTTTAAAACGCAACCTCAAACGGCAGTGATGCTGTGTGGTAACTCGCTGGTTTGAAGGACAAGCTCATGAGGATTGGTTGATTGATTGATAAGGGTATTGATTAACACACTCTTTGTGTGTGTGTGTGTGTGTGTGTGTGTACATGTGGGAATCGATATCAGCTTTATATCGCTTCTGACGTCACCAACCACCCTGCAGTGTCCTGCATTGACATTACAAGGTTAATTCAAGCTTGAATGATTTCACTGAGGTCAAATTTTATTTCCTCACCACGTCTTGAAGCGTGTAAATATCAAGTATTTCTCATGTATTCAAACTGACCTATATAGGCTGATTGTTATAACTCAAAGTCCTTGACTCAAACACCTTTCTTTGACCGCCTGTTTTGTACACTGCTGCTGAAACAATCCATACAAACAATAAAACAGCACGCCATTGTGCCTTCACCCTCCTGTCCTGATCACACGGTCATACTCGATCAGCGCCGAGTGGAATAATGGCACAGTGTCGGGCACAATCAAGCGAAATCAGAGATCACTTGAAGGAGATTTAAGGAGGGGACGCTCTGATTGTTGATTCCACTGTGATGCAGATCAGCGGACGGCTGGATGGCTAACCCGAGTCGAGCCCGTCTGGGAAGACTGATTGAATAAGGCTACTGATGAGGCTATTGTGGCCGTAGTTACGTGGTGTGAATGCCTGACAGGCTCGTGGCTGCCGTCAATGACTGGCTGCCATTGTGGCTAATCACTGGGCCGTGACTTCCCCAGCTGTGGTATATAGCATATCATGAGCCACTTCAGTGAGTACTGGGATTGTGCAGTTGATAGAAAGATCATTAGGATATCATTGGTGCAACCACGTACATGCACACAGCTCCATTTTGCAATGTTTACACGAGCGTTTGGGAAGTCTATCATTTGTGTTCTTACCCATTTTTAACTTCTCTTTCATTTGACAAAACATTTCAGCTTGGTTGCAGCTTGTTGAAGACCTAGAGGAGAAATCAAAAAACCAAAATGTTTGCATAAATCTGTTTGATATAATGTGACAAGAAGCTCGCCATGCAGCTTGGCCTGCGCGCGCTGTTTAATTTGAATTTGTTGATGTGGGTTGCGTGAATGACTAGATGTATTTATAGCCGCCTTTGATATGCAAACATTGAATTCTCATTTAATTACAGATCTTAACACAACACATTCATTCATAGCTCCCCCCTGCTGCTCTGCTTGACTTACGACTACAAATGTCAACCTCAAAATCATTACGATGTATCATCTGGGAACCATGAACGTCTGTACAAGAGTCCATGCAATCCATCTAATAGTTTTTGTAATAATTTTAAAATAATTTCAGTCTGGACCGACTGACATTGAGCCAACGAAATCCTCCTGACCACGTAACAAAATTGCACGAAACACAGAAACCACAATGTGAACAGCAAACTGCTGTTGATGATTCCTGCCCACATAAATACAATCAGCAGGGTTCGTGACACGATGCTGACTAGTCCCAACAGTGATTCATCATCAAAACAGAGTTTGTACTTTTCCCCAGTGGAGATGAAAATGCACTTTATTGTTCTTCAGTATTCATACAGTACATCTGTGTGTGTGTGTGTGTGTGTTCATCTTTGCATCCCTGGAAGTCCTAGCCAAGGTTTACTTGACGTATTAAGGCTGTCAGCGTCCAAACAGAACTGAGTTTGTTGAGTTCCTCGAGGGTTTAAAACAGCTGGATAAACAATACATCCACCACCGCTTAATACAATCATTCATTCAGTCATTTTTTTCATATGTGATGATTGGAAACAGGCCACATATTTCAGGTTATGGTCTTGTTTTTTTAAGAAATAACAACTCTCATCCATGGATGAGGTGGTTAGTACATTTAACAGAGAGAAAATGTCATTTTTATAGTAAATAAAGGCAGAAATTACAGTTTTGGCTGATATAAATGTAAATATTACAGCATATTACCATTATAAACACATTGCAAGAGTACAGATTTGTTTGGCACAATTCTTATTTTATGTAATTTAAGATCCATTTTAGAAATTAGACTAGCCCTGCTGCAGTTAGTGCTATTTTTCTGTGGTGTTTTGACACTGGCAGATTTAGACTTTTTGTTGGATTTTCTGTAAATAAAGTTTGCATGTTTCAGCTTGAGTTATACTTTGAGTTTTCCCTCCCTCAGCTTATTTCTGCAGAGCTGGGATTCCCTGATGAAGCAAACATCTTGAACACACCGATAACGCTGAATCCATCTGGCTGCGGACGAGGGTTTCTTTGCTTTTTGGTCGAGGATGTGCACGAAATCTCGATGCGTGTTCTGCAAAAAGGGATGGGACGTGCGAATGTGTGGAAACAACAGACGGATTCATCGGGAAAGCCGCCACTGTGTAATTAACATCTGTTATCATAATAGAGGTCAAACTGAAGACAATACACAGAAAACCCTGAATACGACAGATCCTTTCAAAATAAAATAAAACAAAGCGACGTGGGCTATCAGATCATTTTTGTGTAGCATGTAATCATCATCATATTCCAAACATATCTTTCTAGTGGGCAATGCAAGACCATTATCATGGCAGACAGTCAAAGCATCCAACCTCCCATCTATCTGTGTTTTCAGATTATATGACAGCTCTGATCTGCAGTTAATGGCCGGTGGCATTTTGGTCATTTCACATCTCCACTTTCCTCCCTTTCTTTTCACTTTCACTTTTTTCTATCATTAACCCCGCAACAGAGTCATCCGAGTGAAAAAAAAACACCGCCGAGATGGTGCCCGCTCGTATTTACTCGGGTGTTTGGCCACTCTGAAGCATGACGGACAAAATCCAAATCATCCCGGCTGCCTATCAGCAAATATTCTGAAACAGATTGTGTGTCTGCCTGCATCCAGCCCTCCTTCAAATGTTTTTTTTTTCCTCTTTGTGCCAAAGATGTCTGGTTCATCCTGCGTCACCCGACGAATAACCAACAGGATTTGAGGGTGGGGTCGGGGTTCCTTCATTTCATGCTGTCATCTTGCGTATTCTTCTACGTCACATACCATCGTCATCTCCTCCGTGTCCAAACGGTGGACGTAGATGTCACATGAGTTTGCCAGTTTCTGGGGAGGAAAGAGGAAAAACTGTTCACACATGGATGACTGTGCACAATACACGGTGTGGTCAGATGTTAGAAAGAACTTTTTCAAGGCTGCGAAACACAACCGTTCATCATCTTTTTGCTCTCTCATTTCCCCCGAGGCGCCCCGCTGTCAGTCAGAGGACACCTTGGGGGTTACAAACCAAAAAACAGTCAGTGCCTCTGACCCTGAAAATAGAGGTCATAGCAGCTTTACATATTTCCCTCAGTGCACAGACACGAGGCCGTGCAGGTGAAATGCATCAGCTCGGCCGTACGCCGTCGGCTGATCGCTGTCGTGCCGGTGCGAGCTCATGGATGTGCCTTGTATGTTGCGGATGAGTGCAGCCATCTTGTTTCTCCAGGAATGAAATCACGCTCCAGGCAAATCATGACCGTGGCAGCAGCATCCTCCATCCACCCCCCAAGAGAGGGGGGAGATGGGGTTTGGTTTATAGGGTCCTCTTTGCTGGAACCCCCCCCCCAGAATACATTAATGCCCCTCAATCCCCACCCTCCCACCCTCCTCCTCCTGCTTTAAAGCTTGCGAGACTATTATCCAGCAGCCCCCAGTAAGTTCTTATCAGTGGCAGCCAGATGGAGAGCGCACCAGCAATACCTCAAGACTTGTTGATCGAGCGGCGCTGGCAGAAAAGGCTGTCATTGTAGAGCGGCTCTGTGATTTCAGATTAGCATCTTTGCCTCTTTTTTTTCTCTCTTTCCTCTATTTTATAATTGCCAAGAGAAGTCTCATTAATGTCTATTATATCATTGGCTGGATTTATCTCTCAGCGTGGACAGCTTGAAGGGTTTAAAAGAGGAGCAGGGAGGAAAAATTGACACGGCAAACATGGCAGTTTTTGTCCGAGAAGGTTTGTTTAAGCGCGTGTCGATGTTTTCTTACCCGTGTCTCTGGCTTAAGATGCATATTTAAAGACTATAATCAGACTCTACCTGCATTGTAGTGGAATCTTATTACTGTTAAGCTATCAGACCAAATCTAATCAGCTGCAGAGGGACAAACTGCGCATCGAGGGGTGTCTGGCCGCAAACAATAGAACATGACAAGAGTGAGCTGGATGTACAACACTGTCCTCTAGTGCCTGTCATCACGAGCAGCTCGGTGCCGTGCTTGCCCCGCTGTCGTCCGTTGGCGTTGTGCCGTAAATGAGCACGGGAGGGGTTGACACAAAAACGTCCAGGTTTGTTTTCACTTCCAGGAAACGAAGCTGAGGAACTGTTGTTGACTGCTCCACCTGCCATCTGATGCTGCTGCAGGAAAAGGGGACAAGAATAGGCGCCCACTCCAGCCCCCACCTCAATTCTACCACAGGGGGAAATACCCATAATGCACTACTTGATGCTTTTGTATTGAATTGGCTTCGCATTGGTGCTCTGACCCACTTTTTTCAGCAGCGAGCCAGGTTATTTTAAGATTTCATTAGCGGGAAGACCAAGGGCGAAATGAAAGGTGAAGAGGCTCAGACGCACACTCAGACCAGCCGTCCGTTCATTTTTAGGATTTCCAATCAGTTTGTTTGTCTCGTTTCCAACAGTGACGGCTGCTATGTCGTCAAGTCCTCTAGTTATGGCTGTGTCACTGTTGCTCAGGTGAAGCTTGATCCTGACGCTCCAGATGCAGCCTGCAGACCTGTATCTGAAATAGTTATTAAAGTTATTAATGTAACATTTGGCAAACAAACATTTGCTTTCTTTCTTTTTTAATGAGGAGATTGACACCACTCCTGTGTCTGTATATTAAATATGTTGCAGCCAGTTAGCATAGCTTAGCACAAAAAGTGGAGACAGAGGGAAACAGCTAGCATGGCTTTTATCTAAGAAAGTCCGCCTACAACCTTTAAATATAAGCAATATTTCATCCTGATTTTGTTCCTTTTGGACATAGCCAGGTTATGTTTTTCCTCTGTGTCCACTCTTTATGCTAAGCTAGGCTAAGCTAACAGTGCTCTGGCTCCAGTTTAGCTCGTGTGGACACAGAGTGAAACAGCTGTAGCCTGGCTCTGCCTAAAGGTAAGAAAATCCACCTCCAGCCACATTCATGAGCACATTATATCTGATTTATTTAATCTGCACAAAGAAAGTTTAAAAAGGGCGAACCACGCTTGTTTTTTTTTTGAGTGTGACATTTCCCAAAATGTCAAACTACTTCTTCAAAACAACTCTGTACTTAACTCGTCCTTAAATAGAAACTGATAAATATAACAACAGTCATAAATTAAAAATATATTAACATGGCATGACTTTAAAAACACAGAAAACGCTTTCCTTCCAAGTACAAAACATCCACTGTATTTACCCAAGTACTCCTCTTGAATGCTAAATATTGTGGCACATTGTTAAAAATCTGCTGTATTAACAATAATCCCAAGGAAATGCCGACACAACTCGATGCTAAATATCTTGCAGTAATCTCGATAATTGTGAAAAAGTTAAACTCGATAAAGAACTATTTTTCTCAGAGAGTCTGCACTCTTTTGCTCCATTACAGGCCTTGTAATCTTTCATATAATATGTCTGACATTTATTACTCAGCAGGTCTGGCACATGCTGCCAGTGTAACAACAGAACGTAACCTCAGCCCATCAGTTCAAACACATTTTACGTGCACCATTAAGAGGATGATTGGTGCTTATTACAAGCTACTCTCTGTGAGAACGTCCAGATGCTCTTTTTGTCAAGGTCAGGATCAAAGCTGGACGAGGAGGAGGTGGAGGAGGAGGTGGGGGTTGATTTTGTACCCATCAGGCACTTGGAGCCCCCGCAATGACGTGGCACCTGCAACCAGGAAAGACACAAAATGGAGTCCCAGCTGTCCCCACACCATGAGTCAAAAGGCCGGTGGGGGAAGGAGGAGCGAGTGCTTCAGGCTCGATTAGTCCTACATCCTATCTCCATCCTCAGCTCTGAGCTCCATCACCCCGAGTCATTAGCACCAAATTCACAGCTGCCACTCTGAAAAATTAGCAGGTGGAGGCTGCTGCCTTTTTATTTTTTAGGTAGGGACGTGCTGACCGACGAGAGGTGGCGTGGAAAAATGAAATAGTCAGATACGTCGAGAACATCCCGCGTGTCTTGCCTGCACGCCTCATGGCGGCAACAAGGGGAGCAGAAGTGACATTTGCACGCCTCGGGAGGTGGGACGAGATGAGATACACCCACTCTTTTCCACCTCACGCTGCTGAGCAGACCAGCATGCACCTGTCCCCTCTGGCTGTGAACAGGCTGAGAGGAACTTTGGGTCAGTCGCCTCTGCTGGCATGAAATGTTTCTGCACCGTCCGAAGCCTCCGAAAGATTTTTGTTGTTGTTGTTGAGACAGACAGATAAGTAAAGGATGAAGAAGAAGATGGAGGAGAGGTGATAGGTAATGAGAGCCGACTGAATGAGTTCATAACAGGAGAGGACGGGAGGTTATTGGGGGGAGGGGACGGATAGATTGGGGATGTGAGAGTGAGAGATAAGCAGATAGTTGGCGTGCGAATGGGAGTGACAGTGACAGAGTCCCATGCAAAGATAAACAGCCTGGGTGCAGCCCCCTGTAATGGCTTTGCACGAGTAATTTGTCACTCCGTGTGAAAAGCAAACAGCGGGGAAGGCAATGGAAACACTTTGCACTGACACTTACCATCGCCCAAGGATGTCTTACCGAGCTTTCCCCATCTGTCTACACAACTGCTGCTGCCCATTCCTCTGGTCAAGAGTGGAAATGCGCCTCTGACAGCAGGGACACGTTTAATCCTGATACAGATACACGATTTGGTGCTGATGCTGATGTTTTACGCCCCACTTTGGACTCCCCATCTGCAAGGTTACACATTCAGCTCTACGTGTTGACAAAAGCAACATAACGCAGTGAAATCTGTGGACGAACAAACCATGTTTTCATTTGTTTGGCAGCTCGGGAACATTAACACACTTTTGCATCGGTTTTTAAAATCACCCAGTTCGGTTACAGCGTCGTGAATCACACAGTAATGTCAACAAATGAGCATAAAGTTACACAGAGACAGAAACCAGGAGCTGGAAAATGGAAAATTGACCATCCACCATTTTGGAGTAAATGACAAGAGTAAACATAAATCTAACATGTGCGCACTGCCATCTTGTGGGTGTTTCTAACACTACACACACTTCTGCTCTTGAATAATAAAAAAAATCCATCAGTGAAAGAAACCGTGGACACATTTTATGGCTATAAGGTACAAAACACACACTCTAAATGTGTCTGAACAGAATATACTGAAATTAAGTAACATCTTTGTCCCCTTTGACACGTAAATCAACTTAGAAAATGCAAAAAAATGCTACATAAAACATTTTAAATCCAGCCGTCAGATTCAAGAAGACAAACAATAATATAATTTAGTGAAGGCATTATGTCTCACTCCGTCTCCATGCAAGGAAATAATCATCAACCTATCAAAATGCTCTCTGCACTGCCCCCCAGCTGCGGCAGGTGAGAATGCAACACCCGTGGCCTTTTCCCTGAGATGGGCAGCAGCTCGCCGCTCGCCTTCATCTGGTCTATTTTCCTGGACAGTTCGGCGTCGGTGTCGATGACCAAGGTGCATCGATGTGCGTAGCTGACCAGAGTCTCTTCTCCTTGGCGAAACATGCCCACCAAAGGGACCATGTCTTTGCCGGCCAGGTGGAGCTCGGCGATCGACGCCGTGTTGGCGATGGTGTTCCGGTCGATTCCGAGGTGGCGGAAGGCTTCGCTCATGCTTTTCTTCTTGATGAAGGCCGACAGGACTTGTTTGTAGCGGTGGATGACGTACTGGACACCGGTGGCTGCAAGAAGGAGTGAGAAGGAATGTTACAAACACAGCATGTGGAAAAGGACATCGGGCATGCTCTGAATGATTTTGTTTCATGGTGTGATCAGAACTTTTTTGGACTTAAATGTATCAAGAACAGCCAAAGGAGGATGCATCATACATCATGAAAGTGTGATAATTGTCACCTCATACGAGCATTTGGGGATGATCATCTAAAATTCGATGTGAACAGCAACAAAGCTGAAGAACTCAGAGAGGTCCCAGCCTGAAGGAGGGTTCAAACCCAGAACCTTCTTCTTGCTCAGTTGCAGCTGCTTCAATACACAAACTGAATAATACTGATGTGATTATTACCTCTCTTCCTGCTGTAGTCTTTCCCTTTCCTTGATTTTTTCTTGTCTTTATGGTGTTTCTTCCTTCTGTGTTCACTCGACGCCGCCGAAACCTCAGAAGAGTCTGACGCTTCGGAGCCGCTGTCGCTGCTGTCAGAGGAACTACAAGAAGCTCGTTCTCTCTTCCGGGATTTGTTTTCTGAGTGCTGTGCTTTGCTTGGTTTCGGAGCTGTGTGTGATGAACAGTGAACACGAGTCAGAGCGTCCAATTAGTGTTAACATAATCACGTCAAACAATCTGCAGCTTCAGACACAAACCTTCTGCCATCGGACTGGGCGATGCAAACGCCGGCATGGAGCGGTTACTCGTGAGGTTTTCGATCTGGCTCCTCAGGAACTTGCGGTCCTGCATCAGGTCCTCCACCTGTCTCTCCAGAGCAGCGATGCGCTCCTGTTTGCTCTCCAGCATGCACTGCAGCTTGGTGATGGTCAGCAGCACCCTCGGTGGGAGGCTTTCCGCATGTGAGGCGGCTAGAGGAAGACGAGGCAGCCCAGACACGCAAAAATGATTTCAAACATGATGGTGCAGTCTGGCCAACTCATTCTGTGATGTGTTGGTGGGGCAGATATTATACTTTTAAGATGCCAGTGAAGCAGCAGATACTTATCAAAGTACTCTTACCCGACATGGCGCTGCTGGGCGTGTTGTCCTGGACGGCATCAGCTGAGCCTCCTGTTTGAAAGTTCTCCCACTTTATGATGCGGAGTTCGTCCTGTTCCTGCTTCAGCCAGGCCGGAGAGGCGAGCCTGTCTTTGCACCTCACCGAGCTGGAGTCGATCTCTACGCAGGGGGAATAACCTGACGGCTCCTGCTGCCACACGGACGACATCGCTTCAAACCTGGGAGAGGACCAGAAGTATGATACTGACTGAGAGATTCATACATACTGTAGACTACCTCCCAAAGAAAAGAAGCACATTCCTATTGTTTCATTGTAAGATTTGTTTTCTCCAGAGCTCCTAGAGTCCAAAACTTCAACTGTTTTTCAATGATTACTGAGTCCACTGTTTCTGAAGCTTGGAAAAACATCACGATGGTTTATTTGTTCAGCATTTTGCCAACAAGTCTAATCACTTTATTGAGGTTGACATTCGGGGAGGAGATATTTGTTTAATGTAAAATCAAACAGAAATGACTCATTGGTAAAACTGGGTGAGTTACAGACAAACATCTAACTCTCATGGAGCCACAAAAACACGTGGAAACATCTTGAAATCACGAGAGTTTGGGGTGGTTGTCACTCATCCCGCCCTCTGTGCTGCAGGTTTAATCACCTCGTATCGACGCTTCCTTCACTTGCGACGTTTGCTGTCAACATTTAGCAACAAGTAAACTCGAACCCGAGCTGTTTCCATAGCGACGAGCTCTTCATCTCATTATTATGAGATCTGTGTCTCATCACTACGAGATATTAAATATGGAGCTGTAGCTCTGAGACATTACATTTATGACAGAGACATACATAATGTAAAACTAAAGCATGACTCATCGTACATCAATGCATGAGTAATGCTCATGCAGGGACCTATTTAACGCTTGAACTGCTGCAATGTTGATTTAATGCATCATGTTACATGAACTGCTGTCACCGGATATTAAAATAATGACGGCATTGCTCGGTGTGAATATTCATGGTGCAGTGACCCATCAAGTTATTAACATGACGTACAAACAAAGTCAAAATGCAGCAAGCGGGAGACCTGCAGTGAAATCCAGCTGATTGAAATTACTATTATTTTTATGTGTATTATTAGAATATAACATTTATAACAATAATATATCAAAGTCTCATTTGCCATTTTTATAATTAAATGCCAGTCAAAACATCATTTATCTGAGTAATTGTCAGTTTTCTGCTCTTTACTTTAGCTCGCTTGCTAACGGTCGTGACAAATTAATCAATTAAACTGTTGCTCCTGACCGGAAGGAGCACATTGCGAGCAGGTTTCCAGTTACATATTTGTCTTGTAATTATAAAATAGCAACTCCAGTGAGGAGACACGTAAGTCATCGTTATGGAACAAAGCCTCATCTGCAAATATAATATCAGAAAAACGCAGACGATTCTTAATTCAATAAAGGATGTAGATGAAGATTTAAGTAAACCACATTAACGCACAGAAATAAACATCAATTCATGCATGTATGAATTAACAGCAGCTAATGAATGCAGATCTAAATACACCAATCAACGCGAGGACTGAGGTGTATTCATCATTATAACACACACACAGGAACACATCTGTCTGTGATCTTCATTTACTGCGTTCGCTGTAAACTTTGCATATTGATGACTGATAAACAATCTTTGCTGCATCCAGGTGAGTGTATCACTGCAGCTTACAGTGCTTCCACCTTTGTGCCGAAGAACTTAATAACGGCAGACAAAACTGATAGCGACCTAATCATTTATTAATCCACATGAGTTAATGATATATGACCCATTAATACATTCATTAGAGCATGATAAATCATGCATTAGTTAAGCATTAATTAAGAATGAGCAGGGGACCGTAGTTTGTGTGCTTATGTCCTGATTTCATTTTAGAAGCAGACTTCAGAGGGAAACGTTTTGTTGTACATACATACGGCCTTGTACTTCAACAGAAGAGTTGTCGATTGATTGTCTCCCCGACTGTAAGATGTAAATGTCTCCAAGATGCTCGCAGGATAATTCACATAAAACAAGCAGCTGTCTCTGAACGACAGTTTCTGCTGCAAAACTTCAGCGTGCGATCAAATATCAGAAGATACAGCGTGTCACTACGTGGAGCCTGTAATTAATAAGACTCTGAAGTTCTGCTGTGTAAATATGACAAAGTCTGAGAATCAGTGACAGATTATGAGGGAGTAAACTTTAGAATTGGGCTACGAAACCGACTTTAAGGCACGATATGTCATGATGAATGACCACGTCAGGATGAGTTCAGGTGCTTAGTTAACCCTCTGTGAGTCATCAGTTAAATCACAGTTACTTCACGCGTTGATTTGTACAGAAACATTACATATTCTCACAGAAATACCAAACTGTTGACATGCAAACATTTTCATGTTGCTGCATGATCCAAAGGTCTTTGTTAATAAGTCCTGTACATAACTGGCAACCAGCAGCAGAGGATAATGCTACATTAAAACCAAAAACTCCAAGTGGACACCACTGTGAGGAGGATGGCCAGACACGTTTAGGCATACGTCAGCAGTTTACAATGACGTGAGAAAGAAAAATTTCTGTTGATGTTTGGGACAAAATCAAAGCGGCAGACGTCGAAATATCCTGACTTTTAGTCCCTTAAGCATCCAAAAGCACTGGTTACTACATTGTCCATAATGAAACTCAAAGGAAAGCTTCTTTAAAACCTGAAAAGTCCAGTTTGTAACACAGGGCACTGTTTAAACTTTTGAGTCTGGAGCCAGGCACTGAGATAACTCATGACATCATCAGGGTCATTTATCCAATGGGTGTAGCGGCCCTTTAACTGATAAACTCATAGTGATTTTATCATGTCTTAATGTTGAGACAGAATGCATGACACATTGATGATGATGATGAGTTATTATAAAGTGTTACCAAGCTGTGTGGATGAGGAGTGGTGCATTCAGGTGCCTGGATGCCGTAAACTGATCAAAACTCAGTAAGTCTATCTACTTGTTTCTGTTGCAGGAAGTGGACATCACTGTTTTACTCCATGTTTCCATGGAGATGAGGATGATGGTGGTGATGGTGATGATGATGATAATGATGATGTGTTAACATGTGCAAGCTGCAGCTCACCTAAACACACAAGTATGGAGTGAGTGCTGCAGTGATTAATCTGGCTTCATCACCTGACACAACGCGTTAACATGCGAATTACTCTCACGGGGATAAAGGAAGGAAAGATGAAATGTTTTCATGTTTGCACATGAGAAAAAATACCAATAAAGTGCCATGATACAATGATAAAGTCAGCAGGCCTATTATCTTTATCCATATTTATTTATTATACAGATTCATGCAGGAATAAATCAGTGATTTAATTTCTGAAATGCATATTCGGCATGACAAGTTTTAAAGCTCTTACAATCAACAAAGATACAATGTTTAATATGCTAAAAGGCACAACCATTTCTCCCTGCAGTGGTTTTAATTAGCTCCCACCAAGATGGATGCTAATGACTGTAATTACCAGCAAAAAGGGAGAAAAAGGAGCAACAAAGCCGGTGAAACGCGCAGGACAACGTACCTTCAGGAGGGCGCAGCGGCTGGACGCGGTGCCGGAGACGTCGCTGTGTCTGTGCCGCGGTGCGCTCAGGTGTCAGCCCGTGGAAAACGTCCCGTTTATTCAAAGAAAATATAAACAGTGAAGAAATGCGAGACTACAACATGCGTGTCAGAGAGCGGGGCGGTGCCAGAGAGCGGAGCGCAGACATTACGCTGCGTTCAGGGGCGCCACGGAGAGTCCGACTTCTCAGAGCTGTGTTAAAGGGATCATGGCCTCAATCACAAACAGAGCACAGCAGTGTAAAATAAGATGATCTCCTCTTTCAATGTAAACTGCGTGACTGACAAATAAATAAACCATAACTGTGATGTCACATCAGCTAAATAAATGATCTAAATGACTAAATAATTAAACACAAGAAGTTGGCTTAGTAATATAAAATAAAACAAAAACCATAAACAATAATGGTTACTTTGAATGTAACATGTGCAGATAAGTAAAAAGTAATCCTTATCGTGAAGCCTGTAAATAAGTAATAGTAATAATTGTAAATGAGTCAGTAAGAAGTGTTTTGAGGTGCCGTGTCCTCATTTGGATCCTCGTGGCCTGAGGGTAGAACCTCCTGCTGCGTGTTGGCCTTGTGTATCCAGAACATTCTTCCCCATCGCAGCAGGGAACGAGGACGTTATCTGGGTGGTTTGAATACTCTGACACTCTCCAGGTTTCTGAACATCTGTGTGCAGCTGTGTGTTGACATCTCACCGTGTCCAAGAAGATTCAAAAACCTGCATCAACACTCCACGGCACTCCATGTCCAGGTTTCCCAAAAACCAACTAGTGCACATGCAAACAGAAAACGTCCTTCGAGTCCAGTTCTGTGTTCGAGTGTGTGTGCATCAAAGGTGAAATAAAAGCAGACGCGGTGATGTTACAGGGAACTTTATTTATGGTTAGGCTACAGTTCTTTGGCTCTAGAGAGACAAACACTAATCCATCGACACATCTGACATCCTGGTTAACTCTAATGGACTCTATCTACTCAGCTTGTTGCTTACAGTGGTCATTTGAACAAATCTCAGCTGCCTTATAGAGACACACAAAGAGACATCAGATGTTGTTCAGAGGTCAAATGTTTCTTCCAGGTTTCTTCTCATACACCCACTGGCCTATCGATAACAATACAGTAAATACTGTTATATATATTAAATAACAACTGTGTTAGTCTTAAAATACAAAAAAAAGTATAACAAGGTGAGGTGTAATTTGGATTTGTCAAGTCTTTTTTGTAGTTGTTAAAGGATAAAAATTCAACATACTGTAAATCAATATATAGTTTCTTTCCATACGCAACTGATAAAACATATATTCTCTGAAATCCATTCAAATCACATTGCATATCCTTCGTGATACAAACAGATACCATCCGTCGTGACTCACTTTCACATTTCTTCATTTATAAGGACACTCTTCAAGCCATATGGAGTGATTGCATTAGTTGTGACAGCAGTAAAGTATAACAGGCACTGAGTTTTTGGGGCATGGAGGGTGAAAGATAATGAGTTATTCGATCTGTTACTTCTATAACGGTAATACTGTATCACTACTAATTCACACTGGTAAATGCAGCAGCAGACTGAGGCCAGAGTGACTTTTCCCCAGTGCACAAACACGTCTTATGTTTACAATGTGATTATCCAACTAAGCCTCCAACCACCTGATCAAATTGTGTCAGTGTGACTACAGTTGGCTCCTGTATAAATCTTGTTTACAGTAACTTAAAGTGACTCACCGTTGTGCAAATGCTGGTAAAGGTGTTAAGGATTGGACATACAAATGGGCAGTCGTTGACAGAAACGTTAGTTTCTCACAGTTTGATGCAAATTTCGTGCTTTTATATGTTTGTGGAAAAAGTTTAAAAAGAGAGCCAAGACATGAGCCCGGTGAAATACTTAATCACTTCCACCCTCCTGCTCCCTACATAATATCACATGAGAGACTGAGTAGTATTAGTTTGTTTGTTAGACAGAAAACAGCAGCGCCCTCGGTATAAACATACTCCGCCGTCTCTGCCTCCGTTGTCTACGTCCGCTTTGCTTTTTTGACCTCACCGGCTGACTTTCAGTGGCAGATGGCGAGGAGGAGGCGCTTAAAGTCACCGCTGCACTCGTCCCTCAGGGCGTCCTTCAGAGACACGTCGTACTTCTCCAGGTACATGTCTTTGATGGTCTCCAAATCGTACTGTTGATGACAAGAAACAAAGCGCCAGAGGTGTAAATATCGCAGAATTTTAGTGAATTAATATGCTTATATGAAGGAATCGTGTCAATCAATCAGACAGGCTGTGAAATGAAGCCATTTCCAAAAACTGCAGTTCCTCAAACGTCCACTTGAGGCTGGCTACAGAACAAGCCAGTCTCCATATGTGGCTATGTTAAAATGTCCAACTTCACAGGAGAAATAAATATGTTTACAGCCTGGTACAAAAAACAGTTTTGGTCTCTATACCTAATTTCCCCGTTCAACTGTACTGAGGGTGAATTATGAGGGTGCTGTAAAAAACTGTTGTTTCTTTACCTCGGAGCGACACACGATGATGCGAATGAGGGTGTCCTCGTCAGTTCCCGCACCTTTCATCGCACCGTTCAGACGTCTGGCAAAGTACAGCTGAGGGTTCTTGGCAACTCTCACTGAGGAGAGCAAACATAGAGTTTCATTAAATTCCACTGACATCAGCTCATTTTCTCTAATAAAAGTAAATACGTTCCATGCAGCCTGTTTAGTCGACACTATCCTGAACCTCATTAGTGTAGACGATGTGGTCATCGTCTACACTCATAAAATCCACACATCTCAGCCTCCAAACATCTAATCTTTTGTTATCTTACTTGGACAATAAAGTGTGTTCAATAATTCAGTATGCTGTAAAATTAAACACTGTGTTTCATACTAACCGAGCGCTCTGTAGCATTTCTTCAGTGTCCCAGAAGTCTCATTGTCGATGGCATCGAGGATCTCGGTTCCAGAGAGCTGTGGAGAGAAAATGACTAGTTGAACGCGGCAACGTTTCATTTTCCAGGTCTATAATTTCTTCTTAATCTCCACAAAACAGATTCAGTACTATGACTGGTGGTTTATATTTGAAGGACGTATAATTAAAGAAGAAATTACAGCCTGTCCGCACCTGTATGAGAACCAACAACGCTTCATAGGGGTAATTGTAAGATACAAACCCTGATTAACTCACGTGCTAGCTGAAGATGAAATGTCAGGTCACATAAACTGACATGCAGTATAACATCAAAACATACCTGCTCATACATCTTGAAGGTGGCCTGCAGCTGCAGGTAATTTCTGGAAGCCAGGATGTAGGTGAAAGTGGACTCATCTGTGCCAAAACGACCCTCCCCAGCCTGCGACGAAATGCATTATTGTTAATGATTATATCAGTATTATGAATATGTACTTTACAATGAAACAGCACCTCGAACAGGGAGGTGGCATCTTGTTCGGCCAGCTCCTCGTCCACCTCGTAACTCTCATCTCTGTTGCCCTGGAAGAAGAAGAAGAAGAAGAGCAGGATGACTTCTGCTGTGTGGTGAGGCCTGCAACTAAATCTGGCTTTCGTTTTACTAATGAGAGACTGTCTGGACGGTGGCCAGCGTGAGTGTGTGTGTGTGTGTGTTTATAGGGCATGATTGGGCACAGGGAGAGTGAGCTTGATTTCAGTCCTACAGCAGACCGGAGGAGTTTAGTTACTCAAGTGGAGTTGAAACACAAGAACACTAACCTGCAAAAGAGCGGTGAGCAGATTTCGTACGTCCCCGCTCGTGTCTCCCTCGATATCGGCTTCGAGATCCCGTTCATGCACTGAAGGAGTGACACAATGTAAACAATGAAGGGTTAAACACAATGAAAAGCCACGCTGTTTGCTTTACGTCTCACTCCTAGATACTCTTGTACCATCAGATAAAAGTTTGCCGTGTTCAGTCTTCTGTTTTTAATTTGTAATGAAGTGCACACACTTTCCCTTAACCTGCTTTTGCACTCGAGTTAATTATTATCCCACATCTTCAAAGTTTGACCTGTTTTCTCTCTAAAAACAAAAGCTTGAGTCACAGCAGCTTTTAGTTTAATGAGACCAAGAGTCAGTAACATAACCTCTTCAGAGATGGATGCCATTTTTAGACTAAAATCAATTGTTATTCAGCCTTCTCTGTGCATGTAGGTGCACATATCTGAAGTCGGACACCCAAATAAAATGGCAGGCAGTATGTAGTCCTCTACCTATATAGTAAATAGAGAGTGATTTTAGGCACACCATAGAAAATATGGAAGTAACAGTAGTCTGTAAACGAACACTAACCCAAACTGTTGCATAGCAACACCCAGACAGCTAGCTAGCATAGCGGCTAGCTTGGTTAGCAGTGAGCTAATTGCAGAAAACTAAATTCTAGACAGAAATCACAGAATTTCTGTCGTACAAAGAGCACCTACAGAGAGCTCAGACATTAAGGACATGTTGTATCGTACAATAAATATGCGTGTCACTATGTTTGCTCAGGCACGGATCGGACAAAATGGCGGACGCTAACAATGACAGCTAAACAGGAACTGCTACGGAGCTCTGTCGGTTGCGGTTGCCGTAGCAACGCAGTGTTCAACTGAAACCAACTACCAGAGCTGTTGTAGTTGTTGGAAATATCATTAGCCCCAGAAATGCTAAATATACATATTTCAAAGCATATTCAAGTGATTTAGCTTCAGTTATTTTGTCCGTATTGGGAACAATGACATCTTTTTTTACAGTCATCGATGTGGACATACTGAATGACGTACACTTTGTAACTTGTGACCTTATTCATGGTTAATAAATCAATTATCGGTGCACGATGAAAGTAAAGATAAAAGGAGGAGCGTACACAACCAGCCAAAGCGATTTCACAACTACTGCCATAAATTAATATAATAGTCATCGATGCACGTGGTGAAAAGTTGGGTGAGCCTTCCTTGAATCTGATAATGCTGAATCTTGAGTCCTATTCTCACCCCGCACTAAGTTCATTACAGTAGCACGTTGCAGGATGCAGCCTGATTAACAAACCAACCCAACACTGACATCATCCTATTAAGTTTTCATTTGTTTTTCCCCCAGTAACTCACACAAAATGTCCGACTACTCACAACTCAAACCGACAATTACTTTTGGAATATATGTGGAAGAATTGTGGCTTGCAGACATGCATAAAAACAGAGGAAAAAAGGAAAATATAGCAAAAGGACATTTTGGTAAATATAATCAGCTATCGGCACTGGCATCATGGGAAGTTGCAACAGGATGTGTCTTGACTAAACAAAGTGTGACTGTACATTATGCGGCTGAAGGGATAAGAATAGCAGGCGACTGTATGTGGCGTGAGTCCCAATGAGTCACTCTTAGCCGTTTCATGAAGGAGGGGTGACTTTGGGTTCAAGTGCATAATATTTTCTGTCACATGACGACGGGTGGAACCATGTTTTCGTAATGGAAATGTTGCAATCCTGGTTAACTAATTTTGAAAATTGCTTTGTAAAAGTCTCCTCTTACCTTGAAAGTAGCATTCCTTGAACATGGCAATGTCCTGTGGGAAAGAAACAAAAAATAATAATCTGAGCATGAACATCTGACATCTTGACACAGATTTTATGTGTTCATTTCATTTAATTTTGACTGACAGCGTTAGTGGCGGTGCAGAGGATCTCCACCAGGACGTCTTCATCAGTGCCGGCCCCCTTCATGGCCTTCCTCAGCTCCTTCACAGCGTAGATGACGGGCGGGTCCAGCATGGCGAGGATGGCCTTCTCAAAGTTCCCCGAGAGCTCGCTCTTCAACACGTCCACCAGCTCCTATCGCAGAGAAATGCAGATTTTCTAACATATGTCTAATAACTGAAACGGTTGTCATGGTGAAAAGATACAGTGCAGGACACTCACGTCATCGTATTTATCAAAATAGGCCTGTTTAATTTCCTGCCGCTGAAATGAACAGCGGTTTGCCAGGATGTCAATGATGGCCTGCTCGTCAGTACCTAAAGACACAAAAATATCAGTAATCAGTAATACTTTACCAGACAAAAACAAACACTGTCCATTCATTTCCAACTCACCAAACCCTTTGCAGGCTTTGCGGATGGCCTTGATGTCGGCTACGACATCGAATTCCTCGTATGGCACGACTGTGGGCTGTGGGAGTACAAGCAGATGACTTTGTTTCAGCTTACATCACACTGATTGTCTCGGTAAATGAAGTTCAGAGGGATTCATGATGGAGACGCAGGAGCAGCTGGTGGATTGGGGGATGGGAGGTCGATGACACAATGCCTTGGTTGAGGAATTCAGGGTCCAGAAGACTTTAAACAAACTTGGTGGGGCCCGCTGTGAATTACTGGCAGCAACCAAAGGGGCAGTACAGAGGCCAACAGGGGTCTGCGAAGCCCCAAAGAGTCACTACAGTGTAACTATAGCATGGCAGGCAATAAAGAAAAGCTTAATGCCCCATACAAGGAGAATGTTTGACTCAAAGCTACAATAAATCTACATTTTTTGTTATGTTGCAGCTACTTTACAATTATAACTCAGCAAAATAATAAAAACAAAGCTTTTTCATCAGATAATTGGACACAAATGTGCCAAAAACACTTAAATCCGTTAGAAATGGACACCCCTCCCTCCGTGTCTGCACTCATGGCCTAACACATATCACGCTCATTCATCTACACACACACACATAACGGGGCTGTGATGAATTCCGCAGGGGAGTGGCTCTTTTCCTCTGCGTAAAAAAAAAAAAAAGCCAGACACGGTGGTCTGTCACACGGTGTCATCTGCGACGTCCATTTAAAGAAACACCAAATATTATAAATACGACGCCTTAAATTTGAGTTACAGTCAACATAACGGAGATTTGTCAGCGTTCATGCGCCGCGCAGCTGCGCACAAGAAACGAAGGCGAGCGGAGGCACCGCGCGGCTGTTTTGGTGTCTATAATTAGAAATAAATACAAATATATGATTGGAAATCAATGCTGGTGTATAGAGTTTATTCTGGTGATCAAATCACGATGATCTGAATCAAACCCAAACTCGCACACGCACTTTGACCCGAGCTCAAACAGCTGATAGAGATTTTCTGTTTCCACACAGAGCGCAGACCTTTAAAGATCTTTGAAGAGACGCCTTCCTACCTGACAGTTTCCCATTTTTTAAAGATGTTTTATCCGCTTCGAGCAGCTGCTGCCGGTGCTGTAAAGTGTCCTGGACCTGTTCTGTCCTGGGTCTCGGTTCTCCTCCCCCCGCTCGCCCCCCCTTCGGCCCAAAGCAGAAGAAACCAGTCTGTGACGTCACCGCGGACCTACCCCCATTTAACTATTTACATCCACGGTCAGTGTACGTAGTATCCCAGCATGCAGTGGGTCACAACCCCTTTCTCTATCAACACGTAACCACTTATTTTATGGACATTTCACATTATATTCAATTCATGACAGTAACAGAACAAACCCTGTTATTAATCTGTCTACAGATGTATTAGAAATGTTTTTATCTGTACCTTTAATTTTTAATGTACCTGTGCAGTTTGTTGTCCTTGGGTTGAACTGTTTATGTCTATATCTGCAATAATAGCAAATTGCTGGAAATGCAGGATATTTTAGGAACATTTTAAACACTTCTCTGTTTGTATTTTATATATATTTAAAGTTTTTAATGATCAGACATATTTAATACGCTTATTTTTACTCTTACTTTTTGATAAATGCAGTGTTTTAATAATTAGTTTTTGTCTGTGTCTCTATATGTCATCTTTTAAATAAACAATATGTAGGAATTGGTATTTTTGTGATTTAGCACCGCCAGTTTCAGAGTGTAATACTAAAAGTCAGCCCCAAATTTACTCTTGTCCAGCCGCTTCTCTTTTTCTCTCCTTAGCTTCCTCTGTCAGTGTCCTCTTCGGCCTTTACACCTCTGTCATTAAGTCCATAGAGGCTGCTGAGAACAGTTGCTTTGCCCGCTTGCCCAGCTCCTGTTCTGGCATGACAGCATGAAAACACCTGTGGAAGGAACACTAACAGTCCCGTGATGAGTTCACAGTCTGGGCAGACTTGCTTATGGCAGAAACGTTACACAAAGTTGCTTTGAATTGTTCCTTCCTTCTTATCAATTTTAGTGCATAATGAAGCCCAAACTTCTCTTTATGCAGTCACTTCTTTAGACAACACTTTTTAGCACTCAGTATAGCCAAACTTGTCTTTGTGCAGCATGGTGATTAGTGGTCAGATTCCTTTTTTTCACCAAGATGAGCCTGAACTGTTCCTTCAGCCCTATAATTTAATTTTAGTGTCCCCGAGCAAAATGCTGAATCACTTCTTTCTTGTAACACTTCTGATTGTGACCTCTGACCTTTCTGAATATGGGGTGCACGCTGCTGCTCCGAGTGTTTCCACAGCTCTAACAAATCGAGGTGGAAAGTTTCCCATATTTGTAATCGAGTGTGTGAACTGGTGCTTCAGATTGTCCATGAAACAGAGGAGGAAAAAGTTGTTATAGTTCTCTGAACTTAATTCACAAACGCAAAAAGGAAAAAATGAGCACAAGTTCTGAGCTGTTGAAAAGTTTTGTACATTTGCATGCGGCAACAATGAAGCAAAAGGTACGTCCTCTGTAGAATTGAATGTTCCACAGGATAATTACCAACCTTGCCAGCCTACGCTGTAACCGTTGGTATTTCACTGTCCCTTATAACTGTCCCTACATCATAATTACTCACCCACTGAGGAGGAAGGCTGCCGCTGCCCTCCACAATACGGCCCTTAGCTTATGAAAACCAAACACACGCACACACACACACACACACACACACACACACACAGTCTGTGTAAAATGTTCCAATTAAGAGCTGGCTAACGTCACGCTAACAAAGACATGCAATTAGACATAGATGAGTCATTTCTCTTCACTGTATAATTATCTGGAAATTACCTGGAAGATCAATCAGAGAAACTTTTTGGACAAAAAATATTAAAGATCACATGATGTGGCTGTTTTTTTTTTTAAATGTCCAACACTGTAAATGAGAAAATTAGCAACATATCATGCCGAAGTCGTGCAGCTCAGTTGATGAACAACTCGTCCGGTAATCATCTTGTATCTGATGTGATTCACGGCTCCTTTCAGGCTGTCGTGCGTTTTCACGACACGATTATCATGGCCAAAAGAATTCACTGTGACATCCGTGTGAAGCTGTTTGACTGGAGATGAAGTGTGTATTTAAAAGGTAGGCAGGGTCTAATGAAAAGTGCTGCTGTGTTGCATTATGGGAGTTGTAGGATCAAGCGTGTCATGATATTTCAGCCTCGTCTGCTTTATAGAAGTTATTCGCTCAGTACCCCTTTATGAAAACCTGAGAGTTGAACAGAACAGCAAAGTGTCCCTGAGCAAAGACAACAAAAACAGCTCCTGATAAGCGGGTCAGCGTGACCACTGGTGTGAGAATCGATTCTTGGTATGCCGAGGAGAAAACGTTGCTGTTGCAGGCACCTGTTCATGCAGCTGTAAACACGCTCACTTGGTCCGTGTCCTCAAACTGTTCACGCTCTGCATGTTTTGTTCTTTTGCTTTCAGTTTATTCGTTTCGTGTTTCAGCATCAGACTCTGCTGCTGAAACAGCTCCAAATATCTGAGCGACCGGCCCGCAGCTCTCGAATGTCTCGGCTCGGGGATGTTATGGTCTTCATTTCACAGACGGTTGAGGGGGGTCCTGAGTCCTTTTCTTGCAGATCTGGGAACAAAGACAGCATTCAGAAGCTCCAGGCAAAGAAACAGGCTGTAATGTCATGCTGGGCTCAGGACCCAGACTCATGTTAATGATCAAACACAGCTTGTTCAGAATATGACCAGCTCCTACTGTCATCAACCAAAGACAGAGGTTTGAGTTTCTGTGGAAAGGAGGTCAGAATGGAGTTTAACTTATAAAAACATGTTTTGGTGCGGCAGAGCTCTGCAGGATTCTCGATGGGAGAGCAAAAGTAAAGAAACAAGGAGCTATCTCAGAGGGTCTGAGCTCTGTTTTTTGTGGTGTCACTGTGCGGGACAGATTTTGACTCGTCTCATGACTCTCTTTCCGCTCTCTCCTGTCAAAGCCAGCGCGATCTGGAGGCCTTCTGAGCACACTAGGCTTTTGTTGTACGGAACAATGCTCGGCTAACATAAACGGTGCATTGTCTACCTGATCTTGGGGTAAAATCCCTGCGGCGGAAAGGCTTTTGGTCCTTTTCGATGTGCCCAGGTGGTAGTTTGGGGCACCGTTCCCTGGCATCCCCCAGAAGGAGTGTATGGTCTCATTGTGCTGCGGAAATGTGACACCGTTATCTACCGGCCTTTCTTTGCTTGCATTTCGACATACTCGGTATACTTGTCTTGTTATAAAGTGACTGACCTTTCGTTCATCTGCAAGTTTCTGACTTCTCTCCTGTTCTAGCTGTTGTTTTCTCTCCTCTATCTGCAGGAAAAGCTCTTTGGAGTACTGGATTTTGTTCTCCTACAGAAAAAAGATTCAAAGAAATGTGACTCAGGAACATTTTAACACAAAGTTTAGCACTTTATGCAGAGGACAGAAGATTTAATATGACCTCTCGGGTGTCGTTACACAGCTTCCTGTTCGTTCTCTGGGCTTCATCCTGTTGAGAAGCCGATCCTGAAGGTTTCACCTGGAAGACATGGACTCTCAGTTCAACCTGTTTAAGTTGTTAAAATCACTGCTACACATGAACCAGCTGCACCATCTAGTGGTTAAATTCACTAACTGCAAAACTCATTAAAAGCCAACAAAACCAACAATGAATTGATCCTTTTAACTAACAACTATTCCTCTGTGCCAGAGAGACCCAGTGCTATAAAAACACTATTAAAAGCATCAATAAGACACAACTTTTAGTTTCAATCCCAAAAAAACTGGGAGAAATACTCACAAGGGCACCAAACATGTATTACTCCTCTGCTGAAAATAGTCCCAAACACCTTTGAGATGTTTATTGTGGAAAGCAAAGATATAACCAGCCTTTAAAGAAAGATATGTTTGATTTACGACATACAGTGATGGATGCATGGACTGAGGAGGGTCCACTGCTTGCAGAAGTCACAGTTCCTTTGAGTGTTACCAGCGGCAGGCGAGCTGAAGAAAGATAATAAACAGAAAACAGTTCAACTGAACCCTGTGTGTTTTCAGTGCACACTAACAGACAACAAACTGACAAACAACCTACATATATGTACACTTGTACCTGTATAAGAAACTGAAAAAAATTCAAAATTAAAGTTAGTTTGAGTCCTTAATGAAGCAAAAATAACAATCCATCTCTGTTTGAGGCCTCTGAGATGTGAAGATTTGCTGTTTTTCCTGTTATATATCAGTGAGCTGAATATTTCCTGACTTGGTCAGACAAAACAGACAGCTTGATGTCGTCACTTTGGGCTCTTGGACACTTGCTTCGCTTTTTTTTCTGACATTTTATGGACAAAAACATAACTGATAGATGAATTCAATCATGAAAATATATGATAAAAGTATCTGGTATAAACTAGAGCATTACATTTGATCCATGTGCTTTTATTATGTCTGTCACATCTTTTCTCTGAACACAAAAACACGCGATTTTAATCTGAATCGCTCGTCTATGAAACATATTTGAAATTCCAAACCTTAATAGCGCGCCCAGAGTACGCAGGGCTTATATAAAGTGAATCAATAAATCTGTTTTGTAACCCAGACGGTCTCCTCCGCTCAAAGAGCCACAGTTATCCATTTAGATCCCTTCGCTGTAGTGAAGCCCACTCATAATGAGTTGTACTATGAGGCTGAGTCACGTTCCCTGTGTGTGTGTGTGTGTGTGGTAGGATTCTACAAAGGCAGTCGTCACAACATGAAGGAGTCTCAGCCTGATGATATAATAACTTCAGCGTGTCTCCATCTCTGTTCACTTGTCTTCCATATTTAAATTGAGAAAACAATCACGTGACAAGGTTCATTAAGTGGCTCTTCTGGAGCTTTCTATCGTATTACATGATCCCCCTCAGAAAACAAAGTGTAAACTCTGTGCTGTGATCAAAAGCCCCAGAAGCTGCTTAATGGACTCTGTGGTGAGACTTTTGTTAAATAATAGCCTCAACTATTGAACAAAATGCCTTATTTATAATGTATGACTTGGCCAAAAGATTGTGGACGCCCCAAATATATTTCATCCTGACGCCACGAGGGTTCATTTAGGTTCATCGGCCTCCACTCTTCAGGTTGAGGAGTATTCGAGGGACGGAGCTGTGTCAAATCTTATAAATAGACTCACTATTTAGACCTCTGTAGCCTGCTCCTTATCTGTGTGCTAAACTGATACTGTGTGCTCCTTTAATTATGCAAACTGCCCATAAATATAAGCTACATATGACATAGATATGGATCCATCCATTGACCCATTCATCACGTGCATTTGGACTGTGGCAGTAAGCCGGAGTACCCAGAGAGACCCACGCAAACGTGGACAGACAAGGAGAACATGCAAAAAAGAAACCTGGACCAGGAACCTTCTTACGACAGTGTTAACCACAGCTCCACCATGCTGAACCTAGATCTAGATCAACTCTTACAGAGACCCAACAGTTCCCACCATGACAAGCACTTGGCAAGTGTCAAAGAAAAACCTCGAGCAGAACGAGGTAGACGGCCATCTGCTGTCACGGGTTGGGTTTAGTTTGGAAGAGTCGAGGAGAAACAAAGATGCACAGCAGCAGCTACAGTGATAACAAAGGAAACAATGATACAAAACATGCTAAATAATGTTGATTTCACCATGTTGTGCATTCGTTTCTTTGCCTTCTGAGGCCTCCTGTGCTGTAAAGTTTCATCTCTTTGTGAAATATCACACACACACACACACACACACACGCACACACAGTGTGATTCATACAAATCCAGCACAGGATGATTGAGAGTGAATGACTAACAGCGTGTGAATGATCTCACATTGGTCCCTGAGAGAGGCCGCTTCGTTCCCATCAATCAGCCGCCTGCATGCTACCTGGAGGCAGAAACGGCGAAGATAAAGCGCAGTTACCTTCTGGAAATTGCTATAATTGAGTGATTAAGACGGATGACGTCAACCGAACGAACGTTCACTTAGCCTCCATTCACACACGGTCGGTACGACTGTGACTCACCGGCGTCCTGGCCTTGGGCTTTGTGCTCGGCATCTGTGCTTGTGCTGCAGCAGTCCCTGGTGAAAGACGGAGCGATGACGCTGAGTCAAAAAGGCCATTTTTGCAGCTCGTGTAAAAATCAACACAAATTGGATTATTAGATGAGTGGACCTGCCTTTGTCCTTTCCACGCTGGATGTCCCTTTGTGATGCCTCCACTTTTGCGTAAACAGCGCCGTAATTATTGTCAGAATCATCCTCGTGTTCATCATCGCTGTGATGATGATGGCGATGATGCCTGAAATGAACATTTACTGAGTTCAAGTGGATCTCGAAACAACTTTTATCAGTGTGTGTGTTGGTGTGTGTGTGTGTAACTCACACGCAGGCTTCACTGTCCTCACAAAAACACAGAGAAAGCTCGGGTGGCATTCTTGATTTTTTGGATCTCGTCACCCCCACCGTCAGCTCAACCCTCTCGCTGCCGGACTCCTCGCTGCTCACCTCCATGTTTCTCCTGCCCTGTGAGACAACACAAAGTTTTCTCTTTTCATATTAAAACTACCGGGGTGAAGTCGAGCAGACGGTGAGTTTACTTGCAGCTTGAAATGTCACTGTCTGACACTTCAAGGTCAGCCACTAAAAGCTTCATTTTACTTTTATTTTTTTGCACTTTTTGTAGTAAAATAAAGAAGACAAAGGTGGAAATCTCATTGATGCTGGTACATGAAAGCATAAATTGGAAGACGGTTAAATTATTATAGTACAGAAAGTACATCAAAAACAAACCATTGCTGATCTGGCTGGGCACTGAGAAAAACGTGATCGAGGCTTCCCATTGCTTCCCGTGGTTTCATCATTTCCCTTATAGATAGATAGATAGATAGATAGATAGATAGATAGATAGATAGATAGATACATTTAATGGAAAATAATCTACAGTGAAATAAATATTCATTAGTCAAAGTCCTGTACAAGAAAGTTCAAAAGTAGCTCAACAGTAAAACTACTGTTATATTAATAAAACATATATAACTGGATAACATCTGAGTTCATTTACTTTTAATACATTAACCTTCATTGATTTCATGTGTTTTCCTGATTATGTTCATAAATCTAACGGATTCATCAGAGCGACCTCTGCTAACAGGTGTGAAGGTTTGATCACGTGACGCATCTGAAAATAAACACGTCACACGTTAGCGACACATCGATCCTGCACTAATCCTGAACACGGTGAACAGGTGTCACGGTATTTACCTGGATGCTGAACATGTGACGATGAGACGGACAGGAAGCGGGATGAGGAGGAGGAGGAGGCGGAGGAAGCGGAGGAGGAGGAGGCGGAGGAGGAGGGGAGCTCAGTTTGTAAACATTTCAAATCAGCACAACGCAGCTGATGACGCAACTGACGTCATCGTCGTCTCGCGGCGTTATGACGTTCGCCTCTCTCGTCACTAGGGGGCGGTGCGCAGCCGAGCGTCCTCTCCGGTACTGATAACCACCACAGAGTGAAAGTATGCGAGTATACATGACTCAGTACTACAAAATAAAAGTATAAAAGTACTTTACTGATGTAATTTGTAGAGTTTTACAGTAAAACTATTTAATAATTTAATTCGACTTGATTAATAACTTATAACTTAGCAATTTATAACAAAATACTGTATTTTATAAACTCCTTGTATGTTTTTGAATCTTAAAATGTGTAAAGCTGTCAGACAAACACAGTGGAGTAAAACTGACATTAGCTATCACCTACTTAAATGTACTTAATTGTACTTAATCATATAGTTACTTTTACTGTCTGTTTAATCTCTAAAAACACAAAAAGCTTTAAAGACATCCCATCTTTAAAAAAAAACATCATGCAAACGATTAAACACTTCCACTAAACAGAAAGTGTAACATACGCCGACACAGCTTCAGCTTCAAAAACACATACACCACTCAAGAACACACACGTATTGTTAAAAGCACACGCACACACACACAAGATGTGTTGCAGGTTCACAGCTGTGTGTCCATGTGTGAGTGTATTGTCTGACAGGAGCAAGAAGAGGGCTTCCCTAATTGGAGGAGGTGTCATCAGGCTCCAGCCGTTAATCACAACAATGTGAGGAGAGAGTCGCAGCCGGGGAGGATTCATCATTTGGAGAAAACCAGCTCCTTTTTTCCTGCGAGGGAACGTGAGTGTTTGCACATCGGACACAGGAAACTCACAACCTCCTGTCACGTCCACGGGGACTGTAATTGACGCTGAGTTCAAATAATTGTAATCATACTGTCTGCAGCGAGATAATTGCTGTAAAAGTGTATTCTGCAGGAGCGAGCATCTCTGTTACAGGCATCGTTTGCTCTGGATTGACAGATAATTTTGCTCATAAATATCTAATGAACCCTGGTTGTGGAGGAGGAGCCCGGTGATTAATGACATCTTGGGTTTCAGTAACACTAATAACAACATCGATTGCCAATATCTGAAGAGTTCATCTCCAAAAATACTGTATGTATCAGTCTGAACTGGAGCCGGTTTCCAAAGTTAGTCATTCAATATCAGAGAGGAGCCAAAACTGGCCCCGTCCTGTCAGCCAAGGAGATAAATTACCTATTAGCCTTTTGGGTTTATGATAATTTTGTGCAATCAATCACATTGTAAGAATGGGTGCCAAATGGAGGCTCGTCTAATTTTAGAATAATAAAAGGTTGCATTCATGAGGAGTTTCTCTTTGTGTCACAGTTAATGAATTATTCCATTATTGCAGTGTTTTTACTGGGGCTGCGCTTGTTTTCATTGTTCGTTATCAGCCTCTCAGAGTCACTCATTAGCTTCAAATATGCATTTATTCCACTTTACTCTTTCAGAGCGGATTGTTTGTTTAATTTGAATACTTCTAATGCATTGTGTAAACAAAGAGAATCTAGGATTGGATAAAAAACATGCTACAAAATGCGTTTAATCAGTATTTTGAAGCTAATCTGTGACATCTGTGAGCTTTTTAGTGACACTGACAAGAACTAAAGGTTCAGGTTAAGATTTAGAGTAACTTTTATTGAGGTTTCATTCAAATCGAAACACGTCACTAATCTTACCGGCGTCACGGGGCTAAAGGATCAACTCTAGTATCAGTCGTGTACAAAAGCGTCATAACTAGTAAATAACAGTGAGTTCTTCGTGAAGATGGAGTCACATCTGCTCCTCCATCTTCAGACTGACTCAGTAAAGCCTCGCTCTGCTCATGACCGCTGTCTACTCCTGCTCGGGTTTGTCCGTCCAGAGTTGTCAGACGAGGTGTCGCCTTTTCTTTCTGTTTTTGACCAGCTGTTCACAAGCCAAAGATATTTTCATTCACAATGAAAAACTGAAACCAGAGTGTCAATTCTCACTATAACCGTATCATCAAAAGATGAAATATTCAAGTCTTGGGGCGTTGGGTTGAGGGCTTTGAAGAACTTTTTACCTCTCAGACTAAATTAAGTGACGCTATTTCTGTTGTGTTTGATGATCACATCGGAAAGACGCCAATCCTCTGGACTGCAGCTGTTCAGCACTGAGTGAAAATGTCCTGTAGATGTGAATAAAAGGTGTGAATGCCTGTTCAGCTTATGGATGTTTCACATGACATCAGCTTGTCAGTCCTCCACAGATGCGTCAGTACGTGCCAAGAGTCGATCTGCCTACAATACAGCAGCAGAGTGACGCCAGTTTCAAGGTTTTGACGCGCTGAGCTTCCATTTTTTGACGAGTTACTCACTGAATGACCTTTTCATTATGTGATCACGCGCACGCAAGTAATTGAACTGTGCCTACCGTGCATGCTGCTGCAAGTATATAAATGTGTTAATGTGTTGTGGATTATCTCCCAGCCCTCCAGTTGTGGAGGTGGTAGTGGTGGTGGTGGAGCGTAACAGAGGCTCTCTGTGAGTCATGGATGCTCACATCACCGGGGGCTCGTCTAATGATGAAGCCACCATTGAGGCTGGGAAAGCTGTGTAGGAGTCCAGACCGGAGTGTGGCCTCAGAGGATGGAGGAGCAGGACCTTGTGGGTGGTTATCTGCCTACTAGCTGAGGTCTCTGGGTGCTGCAGCACATCAAGCATCGCGGGGAGGCTATGCTCTCCGAAAATCAGGAGAAAACTCAAACTAATTCTGGTTGTGCAGGAGTGATTATTTCAAGGGTCGGTTCAAAACATGCGTGTCAAAGCAGCTTTTCACAGTCTTGGCCAGGCTCAGGTGTTGTCACATGACCTATGAACTGTGGTCACATGGAAACAGTCAGCTCTCTGACGTCAGAAGAAAAGACCTTTTTGATCCTTATTTGACCATCCACGTCAATGACTTTGACCCCTTCCCCAGTCGATGCTGCGACCGGTTTTGGTCTTGTGTTCGCGAACAGCTGATGCTGATGCCCAGGGTCTCTGCTGTTTCACACAGCTGATGCACAGCATGTCAAACAACATTTTTCATTCACGCCTACTGGTACTTAGTCATGCAGATAGTTTGGGTTTTCTCTGAAATGTTTATCTCTGCACCAATAATGCACCAACAGCTTTTCACCGGAGCTACTTTCAAACCGCTGAAATGGAAATAGAGTATTGTGGACGATTATGCAGAGCAAAGCTGGAGATCCCAGAGATGGATATCTCAAAACCTTGGCAGCAAACCAACAAACTTTGTGCACGTTACAGAATGTGAACATTTCATCAGTGCCTTCCAAGAAGATTTAAACTGATGACTCTGCTTCTGTTTAGAGGTCGGAAAAAGAAAGTAAATCTGAAGTCTTAAGTCCTCAGCTTTGTGTTTGAACCCTTAAACGAGTCATTATTCAAGCTAGAAACCTAAAAAGGTTTGTCTTGTTTTCCCTTGTTTCACTTGTCAAAAACTAGCTGGACAATTAAAGATCGTGGCCTTGGTACGAAGAAACCAACTTTTGACAGTTGATCGATGACTTTCTTTCTCAAAATCATGTGTTTTTCGTTAACCAATCCATCCACACGGGAGGCCACAAAAGGTCAAACTCAGGTAAACACACACAGAGGTCATGTTAGGCACTGGAACATAAGATTGAACTACAGGAAGTATTTGTCTGTCGAGAAGCACTGAAAATCTGTTGATTTGTTCTTAGGAATCATCTCTAAGTTGAAAGTTTCTCTCAAAATAACTCAACCCTGTTTTAAAATGACTAAATGAGTTACCCACCAAACTTATTCAAAAATATTGGACACAGGAAATGAGAGCCAAATTAAAACTCCAGTGTAAACTACATGATTTCTGGGTATTGACGTCCTTGAAATTATCAGGTGCAACACAACTTGTAATTATGTTGAGCAGCTTGTGTGTTTCTACCTGTGTGTCCACACACGTCTCCCACTCGGTGCACCTCCCCACGCACGCAGCCCTCCTTTGTGAGTCATGAGTCCGCCACGACAAGATGTCCTCAACATCCCGCCTCCTCCCACTCCTCCCCCCTTTAACACCACCCCCTCCCTCCCTCCCTCCCCACCGACCAACCGACCGTCTCTGCATCTGAAAGACAGATGAGTCAGCGACGAAGCGTGCAGGCTTGTGCCAAGTGATCAGCTTCCTCTCATCTCCTGGCCCTCCTCCTCCTCCTCCCCCTCCTCCCCCACCACCACCGTCCATCTCTGCCCACATGGCCCTGCCACAAAAGGCTGTGATTCATGCTCCGATCACCGTCTGAGGTTTAAAAATAAGCCCTGCCATGCTGGAGGATGTGTCCCGCTGTCCCGCAAAGACAACAAAGAGGCACGCAAACATCCAGCTGTGATTCTCGCATGCACCACGGGAGATCCAGAGGATGCTGGATGTGTCTTTTGCAGCCAGCGTGTGGATGCACGAGGTGGCTGTCGTTTTACCGAAGTCTCAGTGGAACGAATGGATTCTGTATTTATAACGTATAAAGTTTTGCCTCCTTTTTTGGAAGTACTGATCAAATATGAATCAAGATTGCATTGCCTATTTCTCACCACCACTTCACTGACTGTTTAGCTGTAATATGAGAAAGTTTGTGACTAGCAGGCTGCCATTTTTTACTGGCTGCACTAAGTGCAGCTGTACTAGCAGAAGCTCACCCACCAGCTCCACGCTCTGACCCAAACATGATCATGTCTGACTCTAAAAAATCCAACATGGCAACAGCCATAATGCCAAACTCAAAGCTTGTTGTCCACAAACTACTTTTACACTTGAGCTGTCGCTGTGAAGCTCCACAAAATCGAGGCGAGCTGCAGATTCAGACGATAACTCGTTGTTTTCATTTTGTCATCTGATTGAACGTCGTTGTTCTAAAAATATTGATTCCAGCCGCTTTAAATGTTTTATTGTTTTTCTCTTCATGACGCAAGCTGCCATCTCACTGTAATGAATATCAAATGGAACATCAATAGTTACTGTATCTCCTCGTCACAGGTTATTTCTCATAGTTAACTGTTTTCTTCTCTGGCGTTCCTCTATTTTAGTTCCCTGCAGCAGCCTGTATTGATCTTCTATTTATTAGAAAGGCTCTGAAAGTGCTCTTGTAAACAGGAATCAATGCTAACATGTTTGCTTTACACAATGCCCCTTTTGCAATGTTATTTGGCTCCATCACCGGCATATTCATAGAGCTGAAAGTACTCATATTATATATTTCACCTATCGCTCATTATACCAGATTTATAAGGTTGAAAAGTGTTAATAGAGCATGTGATTTTCTTTTTGGCTCCGGACAGTAATTACTTGGGGATTGGATAGTAATAACAGCTCTCAGTTTTTTTCTGCAGGGATCTGGAGTCAGTATTTGATACCATCTTATATCTCTCGCTTCCTGCAGAGCCTCCATTGATCTCTGTCCAAAAGACCACAACAAGCCATAAAAGCATTTCAGGACAGTCGCCAAGACGCGCATATCCTAAAGTGGTTATGATGCACGAGGCTTTTAAAGGCCAGGGTTTCTCCAACAGCATGTCTACATGAAGAATAAGCAAACAAACCTGAGACAGCGATGATTTCTAAGCACAAACGCATCGCGGGAGTGTCTCGTATCAACTTCTGCAGCAGGAACACAGTATGAAGATTCAGAAACACACTGAGCACGCGCTTCATTTTCATATAAATATTTATTGCAGAGGAGGTATCTTTTATGTACATGCTATCACAATATAACACAATATAAATCTACCAAATATTCCCATATATTGATGCTATAAGCTTGTCATAGAGCAATAGTCATAACAAGCACATAATACAGTGGGTTAAGGGACAGTATCACTCACTATACAACTTGTAACAGTCCATAAAAGATCAATTTTTTTTCTTTTTTGTTCTATCAAGGGCAGTGAAACATCGGTCCTATTATTATTATTTTTTTCTTGAATTCATGCAGAAGCCACAAGATTTACGACGTTACAGCATTGAATAGTAGTAGTAGTAATAGTAGTAGTTGTATTTGCCATCGGGTGACTTGGTTTGGTCACAAGAGAAGAGAGAAGTCAGCTCGAAAATGAAAAGCAGCTAGCAAACAGAACGCACCATGGTAAAGATCCGACGGGTGGACAAAGAGCTACAGGACACAGTATCAACTATGTCAGGATGGTACAAGAACGATGGACTCGATTTGCACACCCGAGTAAATGGTCGAGGTTCAGACTTTCACTGATTCATTGATGAAACGGCTAAAATACGATGAGAATCTCCAGAGAAACAGACAGTAAGACACTGGTTATGTGTACACACTAACACACAGACAGCTATGGACTGACTGAACTGAGGAATGCTACTGCAAGCGTACTATCTGAAATGAAACAACAGACTGACTGCTAATGTGACATATATTTGAGGGATATTGCATTATTACTGTCAGTGTGACTGTTATCGTGTTTCCTTTGCGCTCTGAAATCTCGTGTGTGTGTGTGTGTGTAAAGGATTAAAATCAATGTGACTGAATCAATTCTTTGCTTGATGTCATAACATATTGCTTGTTGTGGTTCTTCTTCGTTTGTTTTTTTTTTTTATTTAATTTGACCAAAATCATTCAGAGCTCAGTCTGAGATCACGTACATTTTTCAAAATAACGAACACATCTCCTCATTTAAAATAGCTTTCCTACAAGGACCAAAAAAGAGGCTCGTTTTTAAAAATATAAAGCATATTTTTCATCACCTAGGGCAGTAAAATCCAATGCGGCAGTGATTCCAAACACTAAAGTCACTCTAAAAAAAAAAAAGGCTTTTGAAATGTCGTTGTCGTCATACCAGCGGTCCCCTGGCATGATGCTGCATCCACAACGCATAGTATGATGGATGACGCCTAACATCTGGTTCATAAATATCATATAGATCCATCAAAGCGTTGCAATCAATCCATGCACGTTGACAGTTCTCCTCAGAAACCGTTCCTAAAGGATCTCATAAAGCAGAGGTGGTGACAAATCTCACGCCTGTAAGGCAAACACTCCACATTTGAAATATTTCAGACCGGCCCTCCTCCACAGGTCAGCGGGAGAGGTAATTCCTCAGCACGTGGAGGCAGATAGAAGACGTCGCGTCTAAATCACGCTCACGGAGCCGAGCTGTTTAATCGTGTCGGCACGTTAAAAAAAAACAAAAAAATCGGATAAGAAAGGCGACAAATATTTGTTAGTTTAGTCGAGCTGTGCCAAAGAAATTTAGCAACTGTGTTTTGACTTTGTAAAATCCTCACTGACAAGCACTGATTCATTTTTTACCACGATTAGTAAGGACTCCTACAGAGCTGGGATATTGAGGAATTTGACAGCAATTATAGATAATTACAATCAGTGACAACATTCAGTGATACCATGTAATTCTCACAAGATACCATAAAGTACTGTAGATGCTATATTGATACATAGTTTTCCTCACGACTGCAATTACTGTCAGGTGTTCAACAGTTAAATGGAAGTTTCTGCTTTTTTTCTCGCTGTAATCCCAGGACGGAGAGAGCACGATGAATATTTAGACATTTTGATACAAAACACTGAACAAATCAAAACCCTCAAAAGGTTTAGTTGGATGTTTTAAACTGATGTTAAACCACGTTGCTAAGCCTAATTCTGAAACGAGCAGTTCAATTAATCAGTTGGGCTTTAGTCTACTTTCATTAAACTGGGGAGAACGTGCATTAACTTTCAGTACAGAAACTAAAAACTGGTGGCAGCTCAGCAGTCATCCTTTAATATTCATCAAAATATTCAAGTATAAGCACTATACTCGCGTGATATTATGGCCATACAGCATTAATATTATTTGTAAATATTAAAGGGGAGTCCTGCTTCGTAAAAACTTTGTATTTTTGTAGTTATGGCCATTGTTTGTTTCATTTATGATAATACTGTGCTCACAAAAATGATTTCCAAGCTCTGGAAACACGGCGACATCCCTACAACAAAGTCTGACAAGACAAGAAACATGATTGGTGACCAGACAGTTTGTAAACAAGCTAACAGGTTAGCTTAGCTTTAGGTTATCTAAACCACTTTATTTCACAATAAAATCGTAGTAAGTGCATCCGAATTGGTCCCAGGTCTCTGAATCGCCATCTACATCTACAGTTTATTGAGAAATTCGCGGTGTCTGGTTTTGTGGTTTAAACAAATTAGAGCTTTTTAGGTTTAGTCATTTAGCAGACGCTTTTATCCAAAGCGACTTACAGAGGAGAGAACAATGGAGGTATAGTGCGATAAGAAGCGTTGTGACAGTTCTTAAAGGAGTAGATTTGTCGGTAAGGTAATCTCTGAAGAGCTTTTTGGCTCAGGATAGTGATGCAACAACTACTTTTCAGAATTTCGTGTGAAAAATGTTTTCCTTCTAGACTCCAATCTACTGATTGGTGAGGATAATTGATCCCTATCAAAGAGAAGCTGGCTAACACGACAACTATATCAGTCTGAATTGATGTTCAGTCTGATTATAACACTATATTAACACCTGAATACACAGAAAGTGGGTACAGGTTGGGCAATTAGACTTAGTTGTAGTGATGTCTGTTTTAAGCCAGTACAATATTATTGTTATGAATCAGAATAATGGCCAAAACTCCAAAAATATACCCATATTACAATAAACCAATATCATCCTTTAAGCAGCAGGTTCAATCAGCTGTTTGTAAAATGAAACCGGTGACCTGCTCAGCTTTTAGTTTTGGTGTTTTCGACGGAGGGAATAAGGACAGAAAGCGCTGCCCGGGCTTGATCATGTGTGAGACTCCAGAGGTTCAACTATCACATTTCTACTTTTAAATTCATGATATTGTGTCCACAGACACACATAAATACACACAGACAGACACACACTTGGTGCAAGCCAACACAAAGACCCATGCTGGATTCAAAAACAAAGCTGGTGCAAATGATTTCCTTAGCGCCCCCTCCCCACCCCCGCCACCCAGTATGTTTTCTATCTCTACTTTTTACAGTGTACATGTGAGCCATTTTAACACCCGTTCATGTTAATGCTGCTCTCATATCATCTTTACCACCCTGAATGAGCTTCTGGAAATATGAAAGCAGGAAAAAGAGTGCCTCTGGTATACAAAAAAAAGAACTATTATATATTTGTCAACACGTTTACTGGTTTAGTTGACTAACCGGTAGGGTCCAACTACTCTCGATACCTGGCTGTGCATGCTGTTTATATAATTCACCGTCACAAAATGCTGAAGACGAAGCCACTTGCTTCACTTCAGACTGATACAAGACAATGCTAGTTAGTTAGGCACATACAGTACATCTCCGCAGACTTGGAAGCATTTTAATCTGCCGAGAACTACAATTAAATAGATCTAAACCAAAAAACAAAAGAAACTAAGTTTGGTTGGTATATGATATCCTGTGTAACATCGTGCCATAAGGTTTAAAATAAGAAGACAAAATGTACAAGAAGAACAGAGTCTGTCCTCTGTTCTTAATTTATGGAGTTGGCTAAAGTGCTACAGACTGATTTCCTCACTGAGTGCCAAGAGCTGGACACGAACTAATAAATTAACTTAACACACCACCTTAAGAACCAACATCCCTCTTTTGCAAATGTTCCCTTATTCTTTGGCTTTCACTTTTGCTGTTTCGCACCTTGATATCATTTTTCTCTACACCTCCTGTTGTTGTTTCCTAGTCCGTTAAGTGATGACGTTAATGCACAAAAAAAAAAAAAACCTATGTAAGAATTGTTGACTGAATCCAGAACATGACCATTTTCTACATTGCTCATGAAGTGAAAAGACTGAATCAAAAGTTGCATAATTAGTCTAAGATTTATCTTCAGGACTTTCCTGTAATAATCTGGAATGCTCATCTTGACTTTGTTTTTTTTGTACATTTTACTTATTTTTAAAATAGGTAAAACAGGAACAAAACCTCGGAAAGAAGGCAACTTGTGGAACTTGATCAACTTTTCTTCCAAGTCACCGCACTAATAGTAAAAGGTAATATTTAACGATTTCATAGTGAAAAAAAGTACACATCAATAACTATAATTTCAGTGGTCCATTAAGGTTGGGTGTCATGCCTTCTTGCTCGATGTGCTCTCGTCAAAGTCCCAGGGACAAACATCCGCCTTTTTAGCAGCACTTACGACCCCGCCTTTAGGATTTGGATTGCTCTGTTTCACTACAGAAGCACTTTTGTCTGTACCTTTCTTATCTGACGTATCCTCAAAATCCCATGGACAGACTTCAGCTGGCTTTGCTTTGGCTGCTCCAGCATTTGCACTTTTCCTTTTTTCTACCACTGGCACTTCCGGAAGACTCTCTACGTCCCACGGGCATACCTCAGCCATTTTTTGTTGGCTCATGTGTTTTTCTGAAGATTTACTCTTGTCCTTAGCTTTTGTTCTACTTTTCTCATCATCAGCGTCTTTTGTTTTCTCTTTCTCAACTGTTCTTGTTGAAGGTGAAGCCTTCTTTTTTGGTGGGGATTCCTTGGTTTTGGGTGCTCGTGAAGGACTAGGTGTCCTCTGCCCAGAATTTGGAGATACAGCAGTGCTGTCATAGTCCCAAGGACATACATCTGCTTTTGTAGATGGTGGCTGGAGCGAGAGGCCACTTCTCCCTTTCCCATCCACAGGAGAGCTGCCTTTTCTTGGTTTTGTCGTATCTGGTGAATGAGCTAACTCTGTTGTCTTTTGGACCTCCTCAAAGTCCCATGGACAAACATCTACCCGATGTGTTTTGGAGCTCTCTGATGTAGAATGAGGCTGCTGGGTCTTGGCAGGCTTGCTTGTCTGACTGTATATTTGTTGCTTTGACCCTTCTACCTGACTGCCTTGACTTTCACCTCCATCTTCCCATGGACATATGTCTGCTCTTACGGCGGTTGTCCTCTGAAATTCCTTTGAGTGCCTGCTACTCGATGGGGATTGATCAGAGGCTTTCTGCTTCTGTTGCTGAGATTTGCTTCCCTTGGTGCTACCTCCATGAACCGTTGTGGTTTCCTTTGGTGCTATGGATACATGCTTTTGGACTTTGTTTTCAGACGGAGTTGGGAGATCCTCCACTTCCCAGGGACACACTTCAGAGAGATCGTAGAGGTCCTTTCCCTTGACTGGATCAGAGCAGATTGTTGGCTGGCTGCCACCCACTGGCTGCTTCATGATCCTGCCTTTTGCTGCACTCTGTTTGTACTCAACTGACTGGCTAATAATCATCTTGAGTTGGCCTTCATTTTCTGGCTCTGCATTGGCCCTTGTGTCCTTGCTCTTTGGCTGACTCTTCTTATTGCTGTCCTCTGTGCTCTGGGTCTTTCCCGTCAAGCCTAAAGTCTTCTCTTTGGCACTAGCAATGACACTGAGGGACTTCTGCAGCATGGAGGCTCTAGGATGAAGTGGTTTCTTGTCTGCAGTGAGGTTATGGGCGCTTGCTGACTTGCAGACCAAAGGAACTGATTCCGTAGATTCACTGGGGGCATTTATATTCTCACTGGACTTCTTCTTGACCAACTTCTTGCCCATAAGTGTATCCAGGAGTGAACCTTCAGTGGTGGTCACCTCCATTTTATCTGTTGCTGAGCTGTTGGAGTCCTCGCTCTGGTCGCGGACGTGGTCGTAGCTGCTGTGGGACTTTTTGAGAGAGAAAACCTTGTTCTTTAGCGTCTCCTCCTTCGCCGGCTTTCCTGAGTGAGGTGGATCGAAGGGGTTTTTCTTCAACATGCAGATGCTGTTACGGTTGCTCCCATGTTCTCCAGCCTCCTTGTCTTCGCGGCTGCATTGCCGGTGCACGGACTCTGGGATCTCAGTGATGCGCCTCATCAGTGAGCGACCCAACCCTTTCTTGGAGCTGCGCTTCTTCTGGAGATGAGGGTTGTTCGCCAGCATCTTTTTCCTCTTGTAAATCTCCAATTGGGAATAGAGTTTCTTCAGCTCCTCCTACATACGGGACAGACGCAAAGTGGTCAGTTGCATGTTTAGAACAAATACTTGTATTTATATGGCTTAAAAAATGGATTTCACTGGTACAAAAAAGCACACATTCTACTGCACAGAAAACATGCAGTACAACTTCATGACATGTGACTACAAACGGTTGTTAAATGATGCACTACGGAATATCACATGCGTACTGAAATAAAACAAAGACAGGACAGTCTTGGACAGCATCAAATAAGGAAACGGAGTGTGTTTTAGTGTTAGGTCTGAAACAGCCTCCAAGCTCAGGTCTTGAATTTTATTTCTGTCTCTATGCCCATCCGATACAATCAATGCTCTCAAGCAGCAGGATGTCATCATCAGATCACGCCCTCTTTGGCTTGCCCAAATCTTTTGATAGAGAGACTTCTTCAGCTCTAACAGACAAACAGAAATCTCTGCTCACGTTGGTACGTTTTTCCCAAAGACTGTCGCAAGACCTTACGCCACAGCCATTAATAGAACTGAGATGGCCCGTTTCGTCAGGTGTCTGCAATAAAGAACTGCCATTGCTCAGTATCTTTTCGGGATTCAAAAGAGTTCACCAGGTTATGCAATGGAAAATGAAAGGTTAAAGGAAACACAAGCGTACCCGAATGTCCTCAGGATCCAGACTGTGTTCACTCCACGCAGATGTGATGCTGCTGTTCAGGTATGACCCAGAACGACCCATGTCCAACTCGTCCTCATAGGCCTCTGAGGCTATATCGTCTCTCATGTGGGTGCCGGCAAACAGGAACTGGTGGCATAAAAATAAAGAACAACTGGTCGATGTATTTTCTTCTTAACAACTCCTGAACTTTCTCAACAAAACTCATGCGAAGATCCATCAGTGTGTCAGTCCATCTATACTTTCTGACTCCCTGAATCTATCAGTGGCTCTCATCCTCAAGTCCACTGGTTCTTTAAGTTAGTAAAACAGGTGGGTGCTGAAGTTTTTAACCAACTCAAACTGGAGTAAATAGTCTATCTGTTCTGGACTATTTTCAGCTGCATGGAATTGACTTACAACAAACTACTATCACCAATACATCATCATGTAAAACATGACCTGTGAAGTTTACCTTAGGGATGAGTAGTAGACCCAGTGTTACTGTTACAGTTAAGTGGGTGTGGGTGAAAAACAGCAGCAGCATCCAGTCTGGATGGAGCTCCGGAGCAAGAGTGAATCTGTCAGGGTAAAGATAAACATTATAAGAGAGAGATCAAGTATAGGTTAACTTATACAAGAGCATCAAACATGTTACTGGCTGCAGATTGCTTTACTATTTCTGATTGGTAATGTCTATAATAACCACGTAGAGTCATTAATCGAGCCGCTCAAGCTCACCACGTTCGTAGTATTTTACAGTATAAGAGTTTTTGGAAATAAACACCTCCTAACATCTCCTCGATGGCTGATTGTCAAATTGCAAATGTACATACAGTAAATTCATTGAAGTATGACTAACGTCACGTCACTCAGTCTGCAGTAAACCTCTTACATACAGATGCAGCCTGGAGAGACCAGCAGACTTAATGTGTTTTCAGTCAAAGTAGATTTATACACTGTCTGTCCGGGGCGTCAATTTCACTGCCTCATATAATGTTCCACTTGGGTGATCCTTTTGCCAGCAAGGACACAATATTTTCCTCATTCTTTCAATTGGATTCACAATAAAGGGGAGTGACCTTGATCTGGTCACAAGATTCGGCCTATTTATACATCAGACAGTAATACGCTGGGCTGACTGTGGAGCAGCAGTTGGTGGAAAATGAGATAATTACTGGCAGAAACAATAGCAATGCGAGGAGCAGCTCCAGCTGCTTTTATTTAAAAAAGAACTAACAGGCTTTCAGTACTGTGAGACCTCATGTGCACTGAGGATATGAAGGTATGTCCTGTCAGATGCTAATTCAACCACTAGAGAGCCTCTATCCAAGCAAATGTCATCTAGCAGGCTCATTACGCTGTTGAAGTTGGCAAATGGCTAATTAACGAACAGTTACTGCGGTAATAGCTCAGAGGCATGAATGAAAGCAAAGGTCCAGCACATGAAATGTCCCAAAGCTTTGAAGTCTTCCCTCATTCATGTTTTGTGAGCAGCTTCTGTGCAGATGAGGATTTAATAACCTTGGCAGGCTGTCTCCTCTCAGCCTGCAGCGTCTCACTCAAACACTCCCCATCACTCACGCCTCGACCTCCAGCTACTACATCCCCCTTCATTTTCTCTCAGTGTCAGATTCACACCTGGACATGGCTAAAACCTGGAGAATATCACAGCGGAGAAGGAAGGAAGCTTTAACTGGTCACCGTGGGATGAAATAGCAGGTTTTGTGAGTAACACAAATGGACGCCAGATGCCTCTAACAAGCCCCAGTGTACAGCGTGGTCTCTGGTGGCAGCCAGTCAGGATAACTAGCCACACCAGGCAACTTTCCAATTTGTCAGGGGTCTCGTCTGGCCGTATTCTGCAGAGAAAAGCCTCACAACATGGATGAAGAGACCGATAAAAGGAGTTGGCAAAGAAACCACAAGGTGCCAGATGTTCAAACACCACGAGAAGTGTTAAAAACTAAGAAATTATCAGGCTATACGTCGACGATACACAATTTATTGGTAATGGATGTTAATTTATAACTGGAATACAGCTGCCAATAATTCAAGCTATTTATGCTGTCTCGGGAAAAAAAAAAAAAAAAACATAAATCATTCTGACACGGTTCATTAGTGAATAATGTGATGGAGCTGAGCTCTCAATTAAGGGGACTCCAGCTAGGAATGTCTGTGACGGCGTCAGCTGAAACGTCTCATTTATAAACTGCATGGTGCAGCTATTTGACATGTACACTGGAGGGAGAGGGGACGATTTCACTACAAAAAAAAACAAAACAACTCCCGGATGAACAGAGCTCATGCGGTAGCCTATATGTGATGGAAATGAGGCAATCTACCGGAGGACATGCGCATCAAAAATGATGACAGCAGAGATCAAATCAAAGACTATGATATTTAATATGGAGCTAGTTGATGTGGAGGACGTTGACAGCATCTGTATGTTGTTATGATTTATTTTATCATCGTTGGAGTGTTAGACAGGTGGCAGATACTACAGCAGGACTATTAAAATAATGCTAAAAATTGATATGGAAATGATTTTCCTGAAAGTGTCTGAGTTTAAAGGGTCAGTTCACACAAATGAAGTTAAATCTGATTTATTTTCACTCCCCGTCATTGGCCTTAAAATCCTACAAACCTCCTCTTCCCTATTCACAACATCTGTTGTACAAACACTAACACTCCTGGCTAACAAACTGAGGTAACATCAGCTGACAGCAGCTACAGTTGGCAGCAGTTTACTTCACTGTCCATCAGGAAACTCTGTAAATCTCAGAAATGAGGTGGGAAAAACTGAAAATACTCCATAAAATATCACCAAAATCAGTGAAACAGCTGACGAATGAAACCAAAACTATCGTTTGCCACCAAAGACAGGTGAATAGACAACGGAGGAGTTGTTACCTGATCACGTAGAATATTGCCGATAGGACAAGTTCGTTGTGGACAGCGATGGCCATGTAGCGAGGCTCGTGAAAGGCCGAGGGCACCGTCCTCACGGCGTAACACAGGTAGACGGCCCACAGCAGGAAGAGGAACTCAGCTGTGAAACAAGAATGAGACAGAAGCGCTGAATACAGCGAACAAGCCAAGAAATAATGTCTACACAGTGTGAAAGTCTTGACTGCTCCAACCCCCCTCCGCAATAAAAAAATGGAACCAGCCACTTCACAGTTCAATGCTCTCGTGGAGCTGGCGCAAACTGTTGTACAACACATGTATAAAATACCTTGCTCAACAGAAGCTATCAAACCCGTTTGTAACAGCTGAGGTTGTATCCTCTGGACAGTAAATGAATCCCCGAGCTCCTCCATGGCAACCACATGTAGTGTCTCCAAGGTAGCAATAAACACGCTGCTTTTTCCATGAGAACCTGCTGCCATTATTTGGACGTCTACGGTGTTGTCTGCTTCGACCGTGGAGCCGTCAGGTGAATCACAACAGGGGCAACAATGAGCATTAGATACAAATGGCCACTCATAGTGAGTGTTATTCGTGAGGGGTGAGTGCAGGTGAAGGTCAAAATATCTTAAATGAATGAAAGGTGAATGATTGCACCTAAATGCATCAAGGTCTCAGTCCTCAGTCAGTTTTTGTTATATTTGATCCCTAAATCATTCATTTTTTAAACAATGTGGTAAGAATCCATATATTCAACCAGTTTCAAACTCATTTAAAGTATTCTAAAGAAGTATTTGGACATTTTGTTATTGGGTAATACTTTAGTTAAGACGTTTTTATAAAGGCTTTAAGTTGCGGCTTCTTTAATAGCAAATAAATAATTTATTAAAGCTTTATAGATCAGTTTTATGCCACTCATAAGAAAGTTTGGTTTGCTAGGTTGTGAAAAACTGGTTGAGACTTTGATTCTTTCAGTTAGTTCAGAGTATTTGGACCTTTTATCAACAACATATTAACATTTATTATCGCAGACAGGGTTGGGCGGATGGATCCTCTGGGGGGGCCTTTCTTTGGAGGTGTTCCAGGCACGTCCAACTGGGAAGGAGACCCCGGGGCAGACCCAGAACCTGGAGCCGGAGGGATCTCCCAGGAGGAGCTGGAATGTGTTGCTGAGGAGAAGGATGTCTGGAACGCTCTGCTAAACCTGCTGCCGCCGCGACCCGACCCCGAAAGAAAATGGATGGATTGATATATCGGCTTCTGCCAATTGTTCTTGGGCGATTAACTTGAGGACAATGAGCACAAGTCAAAGTGATTCCTCTTTACTAATTTACTAATCTATAAACATTAGCAAGCAATAAATTAACGATTGATGAGGTCAAATGCTAAAGCCCCACACGCAGGACTCAATGGAGGATTAAAAACACTTGACCAGGAGGATGTTTTTACAGGGAAATGAACCAAAGATCCTGATGCATCAACAAGAGAGTCATGTATTTAAATGGAATAAACACCAAAATAAATCTTTACTTAAAGTTGAAACTAGCTTTTTGCATATAAAAATGTACAATTAAGACCGCTGACTGTGTTTGCAGGTGCAGATTTCTAAATCAGAAAGATTTATTGCGTATATGTAATTTATGACCAGCGTCTCGGTGACATTAGAGCTGACTCGCACCTCCCAACTCTCAGCCTATTTTTACCTCCTTTATAAACAGGATGAAAATGCGCCTTCAGTATACAGTATCACAGCATGTAGGCTCTGCTGGGGGTCCATCTGTTTTCCCAGAAGTTAAAAAGGGACCACGGATCGCTCTCGCTCTCTCTCATGAAGCCTGAGTCAGCAGATGTAAACCAGCATGCAGATTTCCTCGACGCAAGATGCCTCTCCCCCTCCGAACATCTTTGATTTCTCATCGTTCTTTATCTGCCGCTGGTTGTCTTCCTTCTCCACACACATCCACGAGTGTGGCACCGGTGGAGAGGATTAATGTCTACTTTTGGGAAAAGTAAGAGCCAAATGTAGATGGAGGGAGACGGTCTTATCCAACTTTCTTCCTCACCTAATCACTCACGCTTTCCTCCAAACTCCAAACACTATCACGCCTAGCAACTTATTCTTGATGTTCTGCCATGAATACCTCAAATAACCTCTGCTTTTTCACACACACACACAGACACACACAGTTCTGTTAGTCTATCTACAACACCCTATGGAGGCAGTGAATAGCAGGGCTTACCGACAGCCATCATGTAGTCCCAGCGATCCAGCAGGCACATGCTGAACTGCAGCCCATTGGGCGTGTAGCCCACGTCGATGAGAGCCAACTTCCTGTCCGGGTTCTGACAGACGGCAGATGTCCAAGCCACCAGGAACCAGCAGACGATGAGCAGGATGATGCCCAGCAGACGCAACACTCGCCAGCTGGTCATATAGGGGATCCTCTGGGCTGTGCGGGAGAGGAACACCTTCAGCACCCTGCGGAGGGGGAAGATGAGGAGCCCACGTAAAGAACATCACACCAACAAACCAAGACGGCATCAGTCTTTTATTTGTCTCTACCCTCTTTCCTAGTGAGTTCCTACATTTCCCAGCAACACTTATAGCCTGTACCTTAACCTGCTGCTGTCACTATGTATAGACATACAAAATAATAGCAAATAACAGGAGTTACGATGTGTTTCCAACCATATATATTCACACTTGTTGATGTGATGTCAAAAAAGCGTTGCTGTCAGCAAAAACTTGTTGTAAACTTTCATATTTTAAAAATAAGAAGCCAAAAAAATGCAAATATCTTTGTATAATGTCAGATTATGTTTTTTAAACTGGTGATTAACAACAGCAAAGTGCTATAGCTGTAGTATCTGAGGACGTATTCGATTCACATAATCCAGCAGAGATGTTCAGCTCTGAAATGATCCACCCTCGTGACATCATACACTTTTAGTCTGCGCTGTTTCTATATGAATAAATCTGAGTTGAGATGAATTATAATTAAAGTCCACGGACAAACACAAAGACCGTGTGACAGGAATTAAACTGTGCTCTCCAACACATGACCAGCCGCCGCTATTCTTAGGCTCTGCCCTTCACGCACATTGATGAAGCGTCCACTGCGCTCCCCACTAATGAGCCCCCCATCAAAAATTGATCTGTGCAATACGTTAACTCGCACCTCTAAGGGTTTACTCGGCTGCCGCTCGCATTAGCCGCATCCTCTTAATCAGCATCTTCATTAGGCCTTTTTGACAGATACACCTGACAAAAAGCCCCACAGATGAACAATTTCAAGTGCATTACTTTAAATACAGCAGACCCCCTGTCTCATTATCGGCTATTCAGCGCTGGATAACACTCCCTTGTCTCTCCCTCGCTGTATCCTCCAGCAGTCCTTTCCCCTCCTCGCACACATTTGTCTCTCGGTTTGTCTCTTGCCAAGCATCATTCAATACTACAATATATATGGAGATCATTTGAGGCCAAAGCACCCCGTGTTTTCTTAATTACTTTTTCTTGGTATTTCCCTCTTCCACTTAATGAGGCAGTGAATCCAGCCCTAAACATGCAGAGCGCTGACGAATTATCCGAGAAACGAGCTGCCTCAACACTTCATAAGTCTTATTTTTACGAGGAATTAAGATGTAAGAACGGAGGTCAGTGTAATCCAGGGGACGGATAACGATGTCGGAGAAATGGGTTTTACGTACTGCAGATGTGTGTGTGTTACCTGTACAACTTAAGAGTCAGAGTCCCGTAGACGGTAGCGAAGCCGAGCAGTCGAACCCATCGCAGCAGGATGCAGCGGAAAACGCTCGGCTGGAAATAGAGAATCCCGACCTGCAAGGAGAAGAGGACAGAAGGAGCCTTAAGTAACGAAGGAACAGAGAGCCTGAGAGCTCGGTTTCTGGGGAAGTCAAAGAGAGTTGCTGCCTCGTGCTTATTGAAAGGTTGGTTTGTTCCATCTGTCCTCTTTAAGCACACACACCACAAACCAACTGAAGTAAAATTTGTGAGAAAAGGGTTTTTTCCAGGGCCTTACTGCCTGTCACATGGTCTGAAAGCTCCAGGATAACTTCTCCAGTTTCCAGGATAACTGAAGCTGAGAGCTGTTTGATCTGCTGATGAAGACTGTGTGATAAACGCTCCACAAAAGTTTTGTACTTCCTGTTTTATGTTGAAAGATTTTTCTTCTAGGATATCTTGTGTTGTCTTTTTTTTTAACAATTAATTTATTTTTTCACACAGACATGCAAATATGGAGAGAGATGGATGAGAGGTGGATGGGTGCTTCCACCCTTTGGGAAGGCGGAGTCCACCTTCCACCCTCCAAGCTAAGTCTCTACGGAGAAACTGCGTTTCCAGCCTGATTAGTTTCACCTGAGTCTTATAGTCTTGACTTGTGTATTTAGTCTCTGTGTTCAGACTTTGTGTTTCTCCGCATGTTCCTGCATCCCAGTTTTGAATTTTTCCATTTTTTTTACTGGACTTTTTGTGGATTTATGGATTTAGTTTGTCTTTGTCTGGACTTCTCGGCTGCCTTTTGTTATTTTTTGTGTGCCTAGCATCCTGTCTATGAGATATTTTTGTTCACTTACCGTCACATCTAGATTTGGGTTCACTTTCTTGTTATCAACAACACTCTAAAATACTGAAAAAAGTATCTCTGCAGTAAATTTCCATGTTGAGTGCAGTATATTTAAATATGAGACCGACCCTGTCTTATTCAAGAAGTGACTGCTGGTTCCTGACTCACAATTTAGCACACTATGCTAAAAAAAGACACACTGCAGGTGGACAGAGATATGATTAGCCGTTACAACTTCTAATAACTCGGCTGGAATGCTGACGAAGGAGACTTGCACCTATCTCATCTCCCATCCCATTAGTCTGGACGATGTGGTCGAAAACTCTGCATCGTGATATAATGTCCCACTTTACTCGATAATGTCGAATTTAATGATTTTCCTCTGGATTAATTACAGCTGGACTGAGAAAGTTGAACAGTTGGTTTTAGATTCAAGATTTTTTTGGACCGAGAATGAGATTTGAGTACACGCCCTCTCTTTTACGTCAAAATAAAATCTCCATATTAATGTGTATGTATGTCAGAAATAAACATAATTGAGTTGTGCATCATCTGTCAATCAAACTTGCTCTAATATTAAGCACAGGCTGAGCTGCACCCTCACAATAACTTGCTGTGCTTACTCAATATTTGTCTTCCAAACTGTCTGCAGTGGTGCAGCCCATGCTGTGATGTTCTTTCATGCTGTACCAAGGAAACAAATCTTGAATGAATGAATCATTGCATAATACAGCAATTAAGCACGTTTGGCATGTACTGCGTACAGTATGGTGTCTGAGATGTGAGATTTAATGGATGAAAAGAGAGAGGAGAGCTCACGCTGCTTCTACTTTTACAATATTTACTGTACTAATGAGTAGTGCATGTGATACTACTACTGGTACTGCCTTCGCTGTGATGATTAATGGGGGTGAAATCCTATTTGTCGAGCTCTTTTCTCCTCACACCTCAAAGAGAGGATTCACGAACCGCTTTGGACATAATTAAAACAAGATAGAAGAGTGAAGTGCAGTGTCATTTTAGAACCATTGGCAGGAAAAAAAAAAACAGAAGAAGCTAATCCATGTAAGCCTGCTCACGTCATGCAAAGCTTGCCCTTGAGACAAAGAGCAGGGCATCCACCCATGTTTGCTACAAAAACCTAGAAACACGCTGAAATGGTGCCCATCTTTAAAAAAAAACACAAACACGGATGGTCTTCCAAGCGCCAAAACAAACACACACACACCAAAAATGAAGAAACAAACATCTGAGGCAACATAATTATCTGTCCGTTGCAGATGTGCAGCGATTTCCCCTGTGGGATTGTTAATGTTAATCGGATTAGCTGAGGCATTATTACGTTCCCTCAGGCAGCGGAGAAGGCGCAGGCATGTGGATATTTTTGCTCGCTAGGTTTGAGTCAGTCGAGGGACACGGAGGGACCCCGTGGGACAGAGAGTGGCCCACATCGTCATCTGCTCACAGAACGCCCGGGCCCCGACCGAACGCTTGTGACAGTTGACAGCTCTGCAAAGGGAACGCAGCACAGAGCGGCTCTGAGCTGTTCATATTAAATACACAGATCCTGCTGCATTTCACTCCACGGACACCAAAAACTCACCAGCGAGGTTACAAGAAATATCTAAATAATGCGTGGCTGCTCCTGAAGAGCCGATAAAAAGATTTGAGGCCGAGCAGACGCCGAGCAACTCGCTGACGCACATTTAAGTCCGCGGGGACAGAAGAGGGCACCGGGAAAATGAGTAAAAATGCGCCGGGGGAAGATGCAGCCTCATGACTATTTTTATTTAAATAAACTACAAAACAGAAGCTGGATCTCTGTCATGTGCCAGTTTAAGGCTGCTGCAGTTGTGCAGTTGTGCTGTTGGAGCGATCTCACCTACTGCTCGCTTTCACAGAAGTTTAAAGACGGTAGGTAAAGACAGTAAAGTTGGTTTGTACACAAAGTTTTCATCGCACAAAAACATGACATGCGGACTAGTTCTGTCTCGACATGGCCCACATAACGTGAGCGGGCATTCTACTTTTACTTTATACTGTTAACTTCTGTGCACCACTTTGTCATAGACTGAAATATTTAGACAAATATTGAATGACTGGATCGACGCTGATGGTCCAACGAACAATCCTCCTGACTTTACAACAGTTGCATGGATCGACGTAAAATTCTGTTCAGCAACAACGTCCTCCAGATGCAAAACTAAAAACTTCCCCTTCCTAGTATCAGCTGTATTTTGTACGCTGCAGCTGGCAGGTCCGTTTTTATTATTGTTTTATTGTATTATTTGTTTTTTGTTAAGAAGAGAGATGCTGATTCTTTGGAGGTGTGCAGCTCAGTCGGGATATCCGTCTCACTCTACGACCACGTCCTCTTCGTTACAAACAAACCAACAGCAACCATGCTGCCGTTTAGCTCCAAGATCACAGAGCTGCTCTCATGGCTGCAGACTCTTTGTAATAAGCTTCTTTACTTAGTGGGTAACTGCTAAGTGAGCTACTTCCAGCATCCAACATGTCTCTTTAATTTCATTTCAAGTTGGGAACACAGTCTTTGAAAACTCACGGGGTCCAGGGAGATTTCTGCTTTTGATATCTTCTTCTTCTTCAATACAAAAGGTCATATTGGGATTCACGTGACACATTACAACGACAGAAATGAGAATTATGGGACCAGACACAGCTGAGAAACTCTGTTAGGACACTTTTTCAGGCGACCTCTAGCTGTGATATGCTTGATTCGAGCAGTTTATGCAGTTTAAACCTCCCACTGATGTCTCTGCTGAGCTTTAATTTTTGTCCACGAAGAGGAAAATATCACAGAATATGACGAGGCTCAAATTCCGGTTCCAGTACTCACTGTAACACAAAACCAAGCATGCGCTCCCTCTGGACTCTCAGCTCTCTCCAGTTCATCCGATACAATACAATAAGGTATATCCCCATCCCCTGACGCTCGATCAGTGTCAAAGCTCGTGTTTTTTCAGACGAAAATAAGCGCAGTCACTAATCGTCGCCGTGACCCTCAGGTGACACCGAGCCGAGCAGACGTTCGTCGCACAAACCGTGCACTTTCCATTAGAGGAGTTTCTGGGAAGAGACTGGCACTGACTCTCTGACAGGTTTCTCTTAACGCCGCTGTGCATATAGAGTAAGATCAGATTCTGCCCCCCTTTTCTTTTGAAACCCGCCATTAATAATCAATGCTAAGTGCTGGGAATCTTAGATTCAGCGCTGTGGGAAAGGAAAGGGATCGGGTGTTATTCCCCGAGTTGTGTGCGTGCGTGGACGCTGCCGTGCACGCGGAGGGATTGAGAGGATCAGGGCGCTGTATACCTATCTAATGGACATCAATATCGAGGAGACAATTATCAACACACTTACTACTCTTCAGCATGCCTGCCCCTGTCCGTCCCGTCTCAATTACAGCATGAGTAAAGGCTTCTGGAAACGCTGAGTGAGCGTGAGCCAACAACATCGAGCAGCCCTCCTCACTTACAGATTTCGTAACTGCTACCGAGGACATTTTTTGTACATATTTTTATTATAGTTTGGGGCAGGCAGGCGTCCCAGCTGGATGTCTGCCTTGATAATTACGTTCATCTGCTGACCCAGCCTCCCCAGACACCTGACTTAACACAACAACACAACTTAACTCCGCAGCCTCCCTCCAAAACAGGAAGCTACAAAACAGCTCGGCCTGAGAAGAGCAACAACATCCAACACTTTAAGTTGTGGAAGTGCACAATGGCCACAACGAAGTCACCCCGAATCTTTAAATGAACAGGTAAACACTTTGGGAAATGTGCTTACGCCCTCATACTCTATCTGCACAGTAAATAAGGAGCTGGGAGCAATCCTGACTCTGGCTAAAGGGAAGAAAATCCACCTGCCAGCATTTCCAAAGCTGACTATGAAATACTTTCAGAACTTCTGTAACTTGACTGTTTCCCTGAATGTCTGACTCGCTACTGGATTCAGGCCATCGGAACGATTCATGGAAAGCTACATCCTCCAGGATGGAGCCCAGTTACATCATCTCCATCCCATCAAAGTTCTGAACACTGACATTACGTGATGCATTAGATGACTTTCTTTTATTGCGGAAAGAGACATTAACCTGGCAGCAGATGGGCTCTCATCAAGAGCGACTTGTAGGACAATGACTAAACAGGTGGGAGATAATGATGATGGCTGTTGCTGGTCAGAAACACACACACACACACACACACACACACACACATACCATTAATGGTATCCCAGTAGATTCACAGTGCTAACTTATGATTCATCTTTGTATCAGGAGGTTTAACAGTGATCGCTGACTGGCGGGAGTCTAAGAGAACAGACAAACGTAACAAAAGCAAGATTCACACGCTCACCCACTTACTCAGTCAATCAACACTCAGTCACTTCATTTGCAGTTATCTTTCATTCCTAATCATCTCTCATTTCGGCACCCACCAGCTGGCTCCACGCAGAGATTCAGTGGGTTGGTTACCCCGCTAGAGTTTGTCCCTGTTGATGCGACGGTGACGCAAGCCGGCCAGCTGTGGTGCGAGCAGCAGCTTCCCAGGGAGCTGCTGTGATGTTGGCTACCTCTGTGTTCAAGCCTCAGGAGCTCATTTTACCACTTTCGTCATGAGTTATCTGTTTGTTTTGTAGTATTTGACTAGTGAGGGGAAGAACATCACATATATTAACCACCTCGGGACATAAAACTGCGATATGACCACGCCGTTTAGAGATTTCGTAGCTTCCTGTGATAGCTTCCTGTCTTGAAAATAAGTATTGATTAAGTACTAATGGTAGACGCCCCTTCTCTCATTTGAGAAACATTTAACTCCAACTTTTTGGCTGCGCTTCAACTTCTGTTATTTACTGTTGACCTAATGTTTTATTCCAAGGTAAAGAATGCTGTACCACACAAAGTCATTAATAACAACAACACCTGCAAAGGTTTGTAGAAAACATTTTGGCAAAGTCAACATTTTAAAGGTGTTTAGTCTCTGCATCGCCCCAAGAAACTCAGCAATGCACCAACAAAGGCAGCAGAGAAGAAGAGTGCCGGACAGGAATCACGGTAAACACCCCAACACGCTTTATGAGAAAGGAAATGCAGCCTGGCCTTCAGGATACATGCAAATGGATTTTGGAGAATGTAAACATTTAATTTGTCTACAAAAAGGTGGCTTTAAAGTTTCAACAGTTTTAAAGTAAGCAGAGTTTAAACTTCACTCTTTTTTTGACTTTTGTTAAGCGACTGTCCGACTGTCCATTACCACCGTTACCCTGCTGCAGGTTTTCCGCCCTCTCACCCCGCCTTTGATTTTGCCTTTAGACGTGGGTGGACGAGACATCGTACAACCTAGTTTGTGTGAAGCACACTGGGACCTTTGAGCGTGACCTTAGCTGGAGTACGGATAATAACCAGCTTTGTCCCGTACATATAAACACAACTAGTGTTAGCGCCGAACTTTATTATCACGAAAACACAAACTCTGGCACTTTGCAGTCCCTAAAGGCTTCATGTGCGAATGGTAACACACCCACAACAAATATGATGCCCAACTGGATGCACCGCAGAGCGTGCACAAATAATTTTGTGCTAGACCGCTTTAGATAATTAGCTCCCGCTGTAGGGCAAACAGGAGATATCCAACAAATAACACTTAAAAAAAGGAAGTGGGTGGATTCTTTTATTAGACTAATGGAGTTAGCAAAAGAGCACCAAAAGGCAGCAGTGTGTAATTAACTCGTAATCTGCAGACAATAAAAATGCAAATGGGCGTGTGCACGGGGGGTCGATGCACCGGGTGAAGGCTTCAGGGATCGATCCCCTCTTCCTGTGAAGGTCAGGGTCCCACGGGGTATCGATCACATAGGATGTCAGACCTCTCCCTCAATGAAGGGAAATTAGTTTACAGCGTCCAGTAGAGAGTAAAAGTCTTACTCTCTGACTAGAGCTGCGAAAGTTTTGTCTGGAGATCCGCAGACATCGACAATCTTCTGCACCCAGATGAAGTTTAATATCTTAAGACTGACTTAGTTACTTCTTTGTGTTAAAAAGGTGTACGTACAGTTAAAATTGAACATTGTGACGATTTTCCATAAACCCTGAAGCCACCTGATTGAACAGAGTAGACTCTGGTGATTTGCGGCTGCCAGTCCTACCAGAAGCGTTTCAATTCATTTAGTTAATATCTCTAAGTGAATGTGGTCAGAGCGTGATGGAGTGACCCGGATGGTTTGAACGCCTCTGAACCGAATTTGAAAATTATGGTTTGAACGCTGAATTATTATTATTAGGTTTGGCAGCTGTGACGGCCAGAAGAGCAACATCATACTAATGGAGCACTTACTGAGATGAAAATGCCAAAATAAAATATCATATATTAGTCATCTGTCAGTGATGCAGGATAAACACATCAGGTTTTTAGATTTAGAGAAAAAAGCTGAAATCGTGAAACCACTTCCAGTCAGGAGAACACACGCTGCTGAATTTCAGCCTTTTGTTATCACAGTTTCTCAGCTAAAGGGGAGAAAAATGACTTTCAGCCATTTAGTGCGTCTGTCTCCATCTGAGTGGAGAATGGGATGGTGCAGCCGCGGGAATCATCCTGTCACAACAAAGCTCTCCTGCTACTTTTAATGTTTTGACATGAAATAGTGACAGCCATCCGGCCCGCCTATGCCCCCGTTTTTTCAAATATTTTTTTCTGGTCATCATCTCCCTGCGTCTCTTCTCTCTTGTCTAATCTGCAAAACACCTTCACTATATGAGAGAGTGGGATGAGGCGCTGGTGGGAGGTGGGAGCCGAGGAGAAGGTGGGGTGTTGTAATAGCAATGGATCCATTTTTATATGAAAGTCGACACTCGCTGCCACATGGGAAGGGCAGCTTTCTGGAGCTAGGTAATGGTTTCTTCTCCTCCCGCTGCTCCCTGAGGTGGGCTGAGTGTAAATTACATCCAGCTCGGCCTCTGCACAGTCAAGACCAGTGCGAGCTGGCTGCCGCTCGCCTCCCACAAATCCCTTCCCTCCTCATCACCAGTTAGATCCTGAGAGATACTCCCATCTCGCTCGGACACAAAGGAGCGTATCAGACGGGGAATGGCCTACGTAGATCTAGCGATGCTATCTTTCTTTTTCCAATCTCTCATACTTTGTATCTCTCTGCTCGCACAGATAGAAGGAACACTCCAGCTGCAGCAGGTGAACTTGAACTCAGCAGGCAGTATGTTTTGCGTGGAGACTCCGCGGCACTGGGACGATGGGAAGCAGGGGTACGAAGGGGCGGCTGCACATGCAAACAGCAACCCTCCGGATTCACTTAAGTCAGATTGAAAGTGTCAGAACAGCTTGGATGGAAGGCAGAGCAGAGCGAAGGGAGAGAAACGGCTGGCAGACTGTGTTTCATGGCCTGTCAGGTCAGGACACATTATCCCCTGGCCATACTGTTTCTCATTAGCCCCCTGATGTGCTGTGAAGCCTTGCCTGCCTGCCTGCTATGCATGGCAAAGCCCTGAGTTAGGCTGAGGTGGCACCTTGGCCCAGCTTGGCACCAAGACAATGCTGAGATTGGACAGGTGGAAAGATAAAGAACGAGGGACGGGGGGGACTGGTACCCAAAGGTTACCGGTACCACGATTTTCCTCTAATATAACCAAGTGACTCGACTTAAACAAGTTGTTAAATTAAAGCCTTACCTATAGCAGTTGTCCGGTCAATAGTTGTAGGTTTTAGAAGAACAAATCTTGGCAATCAGATCTCAACCAGATCAGAAAACGCTCCTACAGGATGCTCAGGAAGGTGCTAACAAACTATGTGTTTGTTGGAAGACTTGGTTAACCGCTTGGTTAAAACCATTTAACATCCTTAAAACTGAGTCGAAACTAAGTCCTAAAGATTAAGACTGGATCTCGATCTGCTCAAACTAAAGACAGACACATCAAAAAGTATCTTCATATTGAAGTTACCACCTCTAGAAAGTCCTCTATGTACTTGTTATTATTGACACAATCACTTATGAGAAAGACATTTGTATGGAATAAACACAGATGGTTTTCATGAGCAGTGAAGGCACCAACAGATCGTTTCATCGAGGGTGAATCTAAAAGAAATTCAGATTAATAAGTGATAACTCTGCTGCAAAAACACCAGCGAGCGACGAGCGCCTGGCACAAAAGGTGTCACCGACATTATAAATAGAAACCTGCAGATTACCACTTTTACATGTGAGTTAACATTTATGAATGCATAAGCAGCGGAGCAGGAGGCGTGACATGTCACACGGGGGAGAACATGCAGGGAGAGGACTTGTGCTGTCTCTGGGGCGACGTGCACGGCTGCACACACAGATGGGTAGGAAGTAGCAAAGGGAGAAGAAGTCTCATATGTCTCATGCTGTGTGTGTTTACGGTTATTGTCAGCTCTCTGCTGTAACCTGACTTCTTAAACATCATTTAAAACAGGAAATTCTTTAATCAGGGTGAGGGATCGACAGAAACCTGGTTGATGTCTTCTGGAGAAACCTGATGTCTTGGCTTCGCGTACAGCTAATAAGGTTTTTACAATTTTCGATGGGCGTCACAGGCTACAGGCGTACAGTGAGCATGGAGAGGAGAGGAAGCACATCCAAAGTTTGACTAAAGCTGAACAGAAGCCTAAAACTCTGTGTTCTCCCACTATAGATAACTAAAAATATGATATAAAGAGTCTTGGTATCATTTTAGGCCACAATGAGTCTCAAGAAAACTTCAGTATTCGCTGGCACAGATTCTCCAAGTCTGGTGAACTTTACTGGAGGGATGAATATTCCCTCGTTTTGGTGTTTTGATGGCGTTTTCTTTGGTGGCCAAGTCCAGTGTCTGCTTTTGTAAATTTTCTCGACTCACGTATTCAACTTGTCATCTGTCTGCAATGAGAACTTGGGAGAACATGCCAGCCTTGGTTTTTGAAGATCTGAGAGGAGTCCGACAAATTAAAGAGCTTGTAACTGCCCTTTAGAGCGACACGAGGGGAAGATGACGCTGCAATGCCGTAAAAAGATTTGTTTATGATGATGTTTGGTTTGGTTAAGGCACAAAACGGCAGTTTGTTAAGGTTTGGGGAGATTTCTCATCACGGTTACAATAATAACTGCGTGATTAAGGTTCATGAATCATGAAACAGGAAACTTCAGCAGGATGTTTCAGGGACTTCCTCCTATCTAGTTTGAGGAAATTTGCTGAATCGCCTTGGACTTGCATGCAAACACAGGCTTTATAGTGTGCACTCAAACTAAAGGAAAGGGGGGAGAAGAAGTGAAGAAACATCGAGTGACAAAAGACAAACTAGATCATTTCATTGTTCTCTCTATTATCTCAAACTATTGTGTGACGCACGATGCAGTTTGGACAGTAAGATTCTAAAAATACGTTTAATTAATCGTCTTTTTTTTTGCATTTTCTCTTGACACGTTGAGGCCGTGCAGGTGCCACCACAATGGAGAGAACGTATTGCATGGCTTGACTGGAGGAGATGGTGGCAAAGGAAAAACAAGTAGCAATAGTAATCCAAACTCTGTCACTTTACTCCGATCTAAGCCTCCCCCAGCAGCGTCAATAAGAAGCTGCAGAGAGACAAACGCAGGGCTGGCAAGCTAATCCAGGGATCACATTGTGAATCACAAATGCGTGTCCGCTCTCCTTCTCTCTCCCTCGTCTCCACAGCCAGACGGAAATAGCCGGCTTCTGGCACTGCCATCATTTTGCCTCTTTCCTTCTGCACTCACTGTTTCATTTCAAAGCAGGAGTGGGGAAGGCGGGGGGGGGCGGTGAAGTTATTGCATGTGACACACTCTGGAGACAAAAATTGGGGGGTGTTGCGCGGTTGCATTACAACACAAAGCCGAATGCCACGGGAGCGGGATGAGATGTGTCTCCTGCTGCTTAATAACAGTGGAATTATTTAAAAAAGAAGCAGCAGCGGCGGCGGAATATTTCTGAATCTATATTTAGATCGGGAGTGATGCGTCTCACCATCGCAGCCGTGGCTCATGTGGGATTCGCGGAGGGGGGGGGGAGACATGGAAATGCATCAGGGTGGAGATCAATCTAGCGTGCCGCACATGTTTTCACATGATCGGGCTGAGATATTTGATCAAAGCCGCGCTCGCGGTGACCATTTCGGCATCACAGCGCAGAATAAACTGAATCTTAATACATCTAAAGCTGCGCTACAAAGTTAAGTTCCCCTTGTAGAACCTCACAAGCGATCTATTTTTAGCGCTCGCCGGCATCGCTCGCTCCACCAGCTGGAAACAGGATTATCATCTACTATCCATTCATTCACCAACCAATAACCTGACTCCCGGCTTGCTTTCACTCTGCAAATTTCAAACATTATTACTTTCCAGGACCTTGTCGCAGCAAATTGCATTGATTAGCCGGGCTCTAAATCATTTGGCTTTAATTACATTTGCCCTGCATTGCTTCGCTAAGCATATAGCTCCACATGATTGCAACTAAATTGCAATTAGCCAATGCCCCGAGCACCCGAGAGGAGTACATATGGGTATATTCATGTAAATCAATGTGTATGTGGGTGTTGGACAGAGTCTGGTCATCTGCAGGAATAATGAGGCGCTTCAGAAGTTGGAAAACAGCGTCACTTAAATTACACGGATTGATTGTTTAAACTATATTTATCCAGTGTTTTGGTACATCAAATGAAGAGTCTTAAATAAAGATTATTCCTTAAGAAGACCAAAAGTACTGCTGCCTACTGTTCTTCCTTCAAGACAATCGTGTGAAGTGCTAGTATGAATAGTTTAGTATGAACATTTATTGCATTTATTTATTACAAGTGAAACCTTTAGGAGGTTAAAGTAGCCAAAGTTCTCATGTATTTAAATATATATAAATGAGTCCCTGTGTGCAGAATATGATTTAAGAATAAAAAGTTGCAGAGAGGTTGAGGTCATATTAATAATAATATTTAAAGTAGTTTATTCTGTGTGAAGGTCTGAAGGAGCGCAGTCTGCACGAAGCAGCGTGAGTGGCTGGTCAACAGATGGTAGCGTTGACGGGCTGCTGGGTTCATTGGCCAGCTCTGTGTACAGTTAGCAGGGGGTCACCAACAAGCCCTGGGATGTTTGTCTCTGCCCGTCCCGTTATATCACACGCACGCCTCGGCTGTGAAAACTCATAGCTTATCACAGCTGTCAGAGAAAAACACACCACCGACGCGACGGCGGCGTGATTTACGAGGTTTGTGCTGTCTGACGAGGCGAGCGATGCGTCTCTGCACGGCTGCCGCGGACACGAAACTTTGTTCGGAGCTCTGATTCTGCTTTAGATGAACGAGCCACAGTGTGAACTGAAGGTCAGACTGAATGCCAGCCTTCAGTCGAGGAGAAGATTGTTGTTTGCGGCTCAAAGGAGCATGGCATGAGGATTATCAGCAAACACGTCGAGAAATGAGCACATGAAAGGATGCAAGCCACACACACACACACACACACACACACACACACACACACGGTGTCTAAGGCTTACCGGAAAGTAGAGAAGCAGAGCTCCACACAGGATGGCCTCCAGCAGGACTAGACCTGATGCTCTGATACTCTGCCAAAAAAGAGACAGCAATTATTAAACTTCAAAGTTATGCATCATATTTAAACCTGCTTTAATTAATTAATTAATTAATTTAAGAACAACCTGTAAGCACAACAGTAACATTGGATCTCCTTACAGCACATTCAGTTTTAGCATGAAGTTGTGTTTTTGTCCATCTTGTTTTAGTTCTGGTTTGGTCTCCACCAACTTCCGCCCCCTCTGCAGCTAAATGCTAAAGTACTGCACATTCACAAGCTTATTGCTAACTTAACGAAATGGAAACACGACTAACGAGAGCTGCGAGAGTCGATCAAAGCGTTGTTCTATGCAGTAAAACCAAAGTCTTCAGGTGTGAGGGAGCAGCTAATTAACTGACCGTTGCAGTTGGATCAGAGGGTTTTATAAGTTCAGTCACCTGTTATCGGCAACTTTCATTTCACGCAGCACTGTGTAGAAATGTCAGTAGTAACCGTACACTTGCATACAGAAGCAATTCTGTGCTTCTGCCTCACGTTACAGATTGATATGCTAACAAATCAGCTAAACGCTGCTCGTAGCTGCGGCGTACAATCGTGCATCTGCAGCTATTTGTCAGGGCTCGAGCCGACGGTAGTAGAAACACACACCCCTAGGTTGTAGCGCCGTGCCGCACTATTGAATCCAGTGAGACTTGATACTTTGCTGAAACGCTGGAAATATCTAATGCACAGGCTGAATCTGAATCTTCACTTTCCATACGTTGCATTAAGTTTTGTGAAGCTTGTGATGACGCGGGGAAAATATCATCTCCCTTCAAGGTAATGCAGAGAATATACTGTCAGCCGGGGGAGAAGCTCGTACCCTCACCTCGATATATGTTGTGAATTAACACAGATTTCTTTTTTAGGAAGTCGCGTGCCTGCATGTTATCACTCAGAAGGTGCGAGCAGTCAGAGGCTTGATGTATAAATCAGAGTCTGATGAGTAAATTTGCTTTATTGCTCTCTTATTTGCACAAACTGGTCGCAGTCCAAGTCGCTGATGCTGAGCTGATCTGTAGCATCCGAGCTGTTTGAAATGATTTCAAAGCTTTATTGTGACCACCCACATTTCACAGATTCACTGGTTTATTGATCCAAAGGGCTTTGATGACCACACAGCCCAGAAAAGATCAAACGAGTAACTGATCTGATGCCGTAATCCTGAATTGAATCTGTGCATGCACTGAGATTTCAAACTCTCACTCTTAGCGATGACGATGAATCCCAAATAAAGACTGTGACGATATTGTTGCGCGGCGACCTGAGCTTTAGTCTAGAAATCTCACGGATGGATCGAACTGTGCGCCTGCGTACCTTATTCCTGCGGAAGTGGTAGACGAGCACCATGCTAACAAAGACGATCAGCAAGCAGAGGCACTGGAAGGAGAGCACGGCCATGCGAAGAGCGCCGTCCTCCCGGGCCACGCAGGGGGTGTCGTCCTTGCAGTAGGCGCAGCCCTGCTGGCACGGCAGGCAGTCGCTGGAGGACCCCTCGTCCGCGTTGGGACCGCTGTCGGCAGCTTTTCCCTTTTTACCCATCCCTGTAAAATACACGATTGAGAAACAAAGACGTTTAATCGCAACTGGGTAATCTTTCTGTCATTGGCACCGATCAACAACCCTCTGCAGATTTGATCACTTGATTTCTAACCAAGGGTAACGGTATCCCAGGAGGTATCCAGATTATAAAAATGTATGTAGTACAGAGAATATCAGCAGGTTGTGTAACATCTACTGTCATTTTCTGAAGTTTCCTTCTCACTGAATTTTCCTCTGGACCAGTATTAAAAGATGAAAGAGATGAAGTTCCTCCGTGAGAGTCTGAGTATATATATATGCTTATCCCTCTCTGACCTTACAAGGATTCATCGACATTGTGTCAACACGAGGGAGATGGATCTATATGTGTGAACATGAAAAGTCAACACCGCTGCACCTTGTTAAGTCACTGGCATATCATACAAGGATGATAACCGCTGCTTCCTCGGCACGCGGAAGACACGCCAGAACTTAGTCTACCGCGACAAAGACGGAGACAATGGAGGAGCATTAAGACGGGGCACTGTTGGCTGAAACCATCAAAATACGATCCAAGGCTCAAGATCTGGATGGGGAAGTAAATGTATTCGAGAATTACCGCTGAGGTTGGGGTGTAAACCAGCCACTAAACCACTAACTGCTTCAAAAGGAGCTGCTCTGTTTGCCAAACGTAGAGGAGTTTGGTGACGCTGGGCAAAAAAAAAAAACTCCCTCGCAAGGTAAAAACCCGAACAAACCAAGGGGGACGAGGAGAAGCTATTGGTTTCTATAGAAATCCCCAGAGAGAAATGCCCATATGGTGGGGCCGATAACGAATGGTGGACTTATATAGAGCTTTTATGGAGGCTTTATTGGAAACAGCCATTGTCTCAGAGATTTGCAGGGATTTTGCCTTTAAAAAGAAACTGGCCTATTTTTCAAAGCTATGACTCTGCACATCATTGATCCCTTCAAAAGGACTACTTATCTCCGTAGCAATGAGTCACATCCTTTAGCTATATTCTCATTGGTTTGTTTCTTCTGCTGCTGACTGACAGTAACAGCTATAGTAACTTCTCCCACATATTTATATGCACGATCCACAGTGGAAGATCACTGGGAGACAAAAGGAAAGTGAGTTGCTCTGGCTTTCTCTGCAAATGAGTGTCAAGGATGTCCCCTTGTGGATTAACAGGCTTGTTATTGGCCCCATGGTGGGCCAGACTGCAGCACTACGCCTCGCTAACAGGCTTGCCTCTCCTCTCTATTATTGTGTTGTCAAAGACACACACACACACACATGCACACACACACTGAGCTTTCATGCAGACTTGCACACATGAACGGGCGAGGTTATGTGCTACCCACAGCAAAGCAGACAGGCCGAACGCGGGCAGCAAAGAAAGCGTGGAGGCTTGTGCATGAAAGGGAAATATTTTAGGGGTAGAGGGAAGGATGGAGGGAGGTGAATGGGTGAGAAAAGGGGTAAAATTGAGATAGACACAGAGGATCACGGTGTATGAGTGTCTGAGTGGGACGAGACGGGATCGTAATGAAAGTATGGCGGCGAGAGCGATGGAGGGCAGGTGGAAACCATTGGGGCTCTGTGTCTGCAGAAGCCTTTTTTAATTAACTCGCAGCAGACAGAATAAACAGAGAAAAGTAACAAGCATTAATTCCCCGTCTTGAACCTGATTAGCCTCCGCAGGTACTGAGGCTACTTCAATTTTCAGGGCGGCAGCAGGTATTTCTTTCATTTTACCGCAGTTATGCAACACGTGAGGTGAACGTATAGTTCATCTGCAAACAGCTGATGCACGATAATCAACATACGTGCGCCTCAGAAGCAGAGCCCGACGAATACACTGAGCCGTCTGCGATGTTTACACACTTAAATGAGACGAGGAGGCATGGCGGCAAGCGTCGCCTCTTCCAGACGTCCTGCTTTGTTGTTGTTTTTTAACCTTTGCTGGCAGATGACTTGAAATGTGATCTCGTTAAAAATTTTGTGATGAGCTCAAAGTCTGAACCGCATCTGAAAGGTTGTGTGCCGGATAAAGGACACAGCGTTCAACTCTGTTCTCTGATAATTAACATGGGCATGAGGAATTAGCTCAGGTCGACATCAGAAGGAGACTTTTTTAGTCTTTGTTATTGTGTTGATATTAACCTCCAGGAAGCCCTTACGCTGTTTTTTCTTTACCGCCTTCACATCCTGTGTTGGATAAATTAAGCTCTAAGTAGCACATACTGTTATTTAGTGTACAACTGGATAAATTTGTTGTTTAACCTCATAAAATACAGTACCGTACAAAGAAGAAAGTGTTATTAAACACCCAGCCAAATTAGAATGATTAAAAATATCAACAAGTTCATGAAACCAGGTGTCAAAATCAGGTAAAAATGAGTTCTCAGCTCCAGGACTGTGGGGGCGTGTCCTCTTAAGCCACGCCCACTCATGAGAGCAGTCAAGCGACCATTTTGAAGCTACTGAAACGTGTCAGATGAGTTCAGAAAATGACATGACTAACTTTGAAACACTCTGAGCTGAGATGAATTCATCTCCATCTCTCTGCTCAGGGTGGCCTCGGCGTGTCATCGAGCCGCCCTTTAAGGACCGCCCACAAAATCCTGAGACTGAAAAACTGGTGAAAAACTGTTTGAACCTCTAAAATAAATAATCTTCTGGCTACCTTTAAATGAAATCATCCTGCAATAAAACAATGCATTGTCTCTGTTATCACTAAAACAGGTGATAGCTGACTTACTTGTGAAGCCATTGACAGCGACTCTGTTGGGGTGGTAGAATCCTTTCTTGCAGTGGCACTTGTACTTGTCCAAGACAAACCCGTGACCGTGGATCGGCAAACACTGCGAAGAGACACAAAGATATGCATCAACCACACGGAGAGAAGACAGTGGAGGCAACTTTAACTTGAATTTTAAACCCGTCGTCCTGCGGCGCAGACTGATACAATAGAAAAGCAATTAAAGTACAAAACACAAAACCAAAAGTAAAGCGGCTGTAGAAGCTGAACGCGGGATCAGGCGCCTTGCGGGAGGGACAGAGGTCTAATTATTTAAGTTTTCTTCCTCTCTCTCGCCTTCTCGACACTCGATATTAAATTAGCGAAGCTTCTTCCGTTTGATTGAAAGTGTGATAGGAAACAGACTGAGGCAGAGAGAAAAAACACGAGGGGCGTCAGGGGGCACCTTTGGCAGACTTTGTGCGCTGTTTGCCAAATTACAAGATATAATTAATATCTAAATTAAGAACAGACTTATTTGCATGATTAAAGGAGAGCCATTAATCCTATTTCTTGTGGGAATGAGATCCCATCTCCTCTCCCCGTGTGAACACTCGGGTCACTCGCATACAGCTCGAATTTTTCTCTCCCCAAAAATACATAACCGTCCTATTTTCACGCGACGTGAACATGTTTTTCTAAGCGGAGATGATAATGACTTATGAATCCCAAGAAACGACGAGCCAGCCCAGAATAGCAACGGTACTTCAGCTGACACTTGACACGCTATGAAGTGTTTGTGACCTGACTGTGAGATCTAGAGGCAAGGCCAGTGGCGGCGTCTAAATGAAGCATCAGTCGCTGTGATGCTCCTCACGGCGGACCGGACTGTGCACGTCTTAAGAGGAAGCTATTTCTGACTATCTCTCAAGGTCCTCGTGAGGTCTGAATGCATTTTTCAGTCTGAGAGTGTAAGGGCCCCCTCAGTCAAAGCCTTGGAGATGACGGCCGGGGCTCAAAAGCACAAGGTAATTACCAGGTTACTATTCAGCGGACAAGTTCCTCAAACAAATTCCACTGAAGAGAGCGAAGCATTTAAAGTGGCACTACAGTAATGGGCTGAAGACGGCTCCTCGTTTTAGCGGTGACGGCCTTGAAAAGGGTCGTTCATCTCTTAAAAACCATGAACCTGCCTTCAGTGCTCTACTTCGAGACTTTGGTTGAACTTAAAATGTTTAATCGTAGAACCAGATCCTCAGAAATGTCAATCAGTGGTTGTTTCTCTATGTGGCGTTTTAGCCTCTTTCAGCTCATTCGTTTTGCTGGTTCACTCCGTACCACAGCAGCTTTGCTTCACTTCCAACCCATGGCCATTTGCTGCATGTCATACCACCTCTTTGTCCCTGATTTCCTGTTTCTGCTGTTACTATCAAAAAATATAAAAGGCATAAAAAAAACACATGCTAACCGTGAGCAACTGGCAGTGTTGTAGGACTCAATATTTTTGTAGGTCTTGGAATCAACCACATTTTTTGTAGTCTCGTTTTTTTGGCAAGGAGGACTCAGGATTTATTTCGAGACCACGACTGTGGTGATATCACCAGTGATTCCCATTAACCGTCTAATGATTTTTGTTCCACCACATTTCATAATAAACCAAAAATACATTTTTATACTTCAGGCGTCCAAAAGAAAACACACGACAGTCTGTAAATCCTGAAACAGGCTTACAAGACAAGGCTGAACCACACCTCACTCACAGAGATTTGTAGAATATTAGCTACATCTTAGCTACCTAAGTAGCCTACATGCTGTCTGGTCTTGACTTGGCCTCAGTTTAGGCGGACTTTAAACCATCCTGAAGGTGTCAAAGTGTTCATTGTATTTGGATTACATAGTCTCCAGGATGGACGTTCTTCCACATTGCTGAGTTGTGTGTCCCTTCATAAAAATCAGCCTGGTGTTGCTTTAAATGAGCGCTGTGGTGCAGCGTGAGTCAGGTAACTGATTCCCCAACAGTTGTCTCCTCAGGACAGGTGAAGTGTGCTGCAGCTACTGCCTGCCACTTTTAATATGCCTACCTCGCAGACGCTAGAAGAAACTGCCTGAGACAGGTGTGTGTGTGTGTGTGTGTGTGTGTGTGAGTATGCATATTTTTCGTTTGTGCGACAGGGAGATCCAGAAATAGCCCAGAAACAGGCAGAGCATCCCACTCCTGCCTGCTGCGGTGATTGATGCAGGGCGCTCGGATGTGGAGTACGTTGAACGGGGGGAGCAGCCCGCCTCCCGGCTACCTGCCATCAGTCACATGTGATATTAGCGGCAGCCGTGCAGCCAGGGGCCAGGCTCGTGAACGGGCCATAAAATGGAGCTTTTGGACCAGATCTGTAAAGGTCTCCACACACGAATAAAAGACCCGAGGAGACACCTGTGATAAATATCACGGCGCTGGGTGACGTTAAAGATGATTGATTGGTTGAAGATGATTTTATAATAATTTCAAACATTCATAGTTTTTGGTAAACGTAAATAAAACTGAACAGGGTACCTTTAAAATGCTGCTGTCTGAGATCTCTACACTGTTTACAGTAAAAAAAAACTACAGTACAACTTCTTCTAATTACAGTAAAAGGATATTAGTACTGATAGTACAGTATTTTACTGTATAAATAAAAATAGTTTTTTCTCATTAAATGAAACTCTGGAAAATACCATATAGATGCCATATAAAATAAAGGTCTTGCCATCAAATATTACAGTATTCTGCTGTATTTTACTACTTTACTACTTAATCTGTATACATTTGGTGGCAAAAGGCAAATAAATCAAAGTTTTGCCAGGAAATATGACAAAATATGTTTTAGTGTAGTTTGTTAAACTTTAGTTTTTTGGCCAGCTGAAAGTAAGTTAATTGGCAATCAAGCAAAAATGCCAAATATGTGCAAGAGAAGAAGGAAAAATGTTTATAAATCAATACACGAGTATACATGTGAAATACTGTCATGGACCATCTTTACAGGATTATTTATATAAACACAAAAGAGCTAAATCTTTTCTAATTATAAGACAACATACCGCTCGTCTTGTGTTTCAAACAGAGCACACATAGGCGGTGACCTACTTCTATATGCATGACATATACTATCAATTACGTGCGATGATCTGTTCTGTTGATAGCGAGCAACTCGGGCAGCCATATTGTTCGCTCCATAATGAGCTGAAGGCGTCAACTGTGCTGCCAGAGAGCAGAAATCACATCAAATTAACCGATAATTAACGAGGCCTACGTGATTGAGAATAACGTGTCTGACTGCGCGGATCTCTGATAAGATCTGACACAGACGCAAGAAATAGATTTCCTCGCCCTTTAAAACAGATCATTATGAGGAAAAGATAAACGAATAATGAGAATTAAAGAAGTGTTTCAGTCCATCTGTTCCTGTTTTCCACCTGTGGATGCTGAGACCTCCCTCATTTATTCTTCATGACAGTCACATGTAGGAGAGACACCTACAGCCTGTACCGCGCGTCTCTGCGACGCTCCAGGTTCTCCCACCGGCGCCTCGTCGTTGTTGTTTACGTCCCAGCTGTGGCAACTGTCAATCACGCACACTCTGACATGCTAATTGCCATGGTGACATGTGTGTGACCGCGAGCGAGAGCCTTTTTATCGGAGTGCGTCACGCTGTCAGACCAGCATGGTTTGCCTGCGACAGAGCACTTATAAAAGGGCCGCAGGAATCAAAAATAGACACAACACACACTCCATCTCTTGTTTTTTCACCCTCTCTCTCTCTTCTTCTGGCTTGTGTGCAGTTTCTTACATCTGTGCTCTGTGTAACATTGTGATGAATTCATAATTTAATACTGATATAAGTATGAATTTAAATCAAATTCAGAACAGAAACCAGGAGTCCAGCACTACGTCTACATTTGTGTAGTATTTACAGTCACTGTCAAACTGCAGATAAATCTAGGAGTCCGTGCATTGTGTTTATTTTTATGATTTTAGAATAACTGCAAGAGGAAGCTGTCACAAGTCGCAGTTTGCATGCATCACCCTACATCGGTGTCTATTGTGGAGCAACTCTTAAAGTATTTTTTTGTTGAGTGGCAGAAGAGAGGTGGAAGATGGAAGAAAGACTCTCAGCTTGACTACTTTAGAAGACTACCTGATCGTGCACAGTGCACGACCTCTGAACGACACACTGACAGCGAATAAGAGATGCCGAAAAGTTTGGATTGGTTTAGGAGACATGGTGGGAAGTCCTGACTCATTCCTTCAGCACAAGTTAACAGAATTATTATTATTATGGATGATAATGGCGTTTACAGCACAGTAACTGGAGCTTTCATTACCCCTGGGCACTAAAACACATTACAACTCTTCTTTTACGTTACATACATTTTCTGTATTGTAAAATAAAGCTGTAGAACAGGACATTAAAAGATTTTCTTTTGGGATTCGCGCTTAACTCAACCTGACTGAGTCGTCTCCTTGCACTCTGTAGTATTTTAGATCCCAAGAAATCCCCCCAGGGTGCACTGAGACCTTTTCAAGAGGCGTCTTTCCAGGAAGTTTGTCAGAAAAATCAATCCTGGCATTCAGTCGGTCTGTCTGCGGTGGAGTTTTTAATCATATCTTTGGATTTTGTTTCATTTTAAAGGGTTTACAGAACAGAACGATGAAATAATAATGTGTGCTCAGCCAATCAGTACAGACCTCTATTAATGGTAACCATTTATTCATTTATGTTACCAAAAGTTAATACTGCTATAATATTCTTCTCCATAAAAAGTATATTATTTTGCTGGAATTCATAAAACAATGTAGGCCTTTTGTTAAAAATGTACTTTTCCTGTAAATGGACAACTCAACCTTTGGGTAAAAACTGTTCGGTAAACTTTTTCTTTACAGAAATTGCAAAAAAATTAAGATAAAAGGAATGTAAATCATGATGCACCATGTAATAACATTAAAATAATATTTGAGAGATAATATAAGCACAAAAACAAGACAGTGAGGATCTCAATAACTTAAACTTAGACCATAAAGTCACTATAACTGCACATCACTGCATTAAACTACATTATACTGCAGCACTCCCTGCATACAAATGCGTGCTCACTCTACATATTCTCTCTCCTGATATCAAACGCAGCAGTTCTCCTCCATCACCTTTCTGTGACATGACGCAGGGGAATAAAAACCAACTCCAGGAGTAGCACTAATTGATGCAGAGGCCAGGCGTCTTCCACCTGACCAGGAAACCAGGAACTAGCTCAATTCTGCTGGCTAATTAGGGCCTGCCAAGGACTTTCCCTGTCTTTGAAATAAGCCCACACTCTTCCGGTCCAGCGCCGTGTCTAATCAACCACTAATGGGCCTCTGTAGATATTTGTAATGATCCTACAGACTGCAACATAAACCCTGAGGAAAGTTCATCGTCCGATAATTACAGATTGAACTACAGAATGCACAGAAAGGAGGTTAGAGGGGGAAGACTTGGCTGGAGGGCAATTTATCCTGCATGTACAGCACAGTGTCTGTGCAGTGTGCTGTAAACTACATGCTCAGGACGTGCAGGCACCAGGGAAAGAATAAAAAACGAGGAGTTTAACATGTTCGCTGAGGAATCCTGCTGTAATTATTTCCTCCTTGACACTTCACCTAACGAGATTCTTTAGATAAAATAAATGCCCACGTAGACCTACATACATTTTCATGGATCTTACACACTGAAATAAAGTCGCTCCTCGCGGGAAACACTATCCCACACGTAAAAAGAGTTATTTAATGTCTGAGAAAATAACCTTGGTGATTTCACTTGCCTTGAGAGAGACATTAGTATTAACCAGGCATGGAGGGCCCAACAAAGACACACCATCAAGCCGCGTTTAGGGAAGTGTAAGCTCCACAGCCTTTTGGAGTTTAACCCATTGTGAGTAATGTAACGGTGCAATGCCATTGTTCCGACAGGCCATTCTTCCAAAGCCCAAATAGTCCAGAAGAAGTCCCACTGGACTGAAAAGCCCCTTTGTTATCACAAAAACAAACGTCCATTCCTCAAAAACACTCTCCCTCGAGATGTCACGAGTGTCATGTTTCGCTTCGCCTAGGCGTAAAAAATTATCTATCCTGAACCTAACCAAATGCAACAGCTTTATTTTGAAAGTCTGGGTAGTTTTGGCACCTAAACTTAATTTATTTTGAAAGTCTAACGTTGCGGAAGTGCCAAAAACTGCTGTTCGTGCACTCTGACAATTTCTAGGGAGGTGGAAGAGGCATGTGACATCAGAAATATAATAAAACCATGAAAAAAATGGAATATTAGGTCAGTAAAAGGTAAAGTACATTATAAAGGAGATTAAGTTTACACTCCCTAACACCATCCTCCGACTAATTAGCTGTCAGTGAGAATATACAGGGTTTAATACACTGTACATTTGGCTGTGTTAGTGCAGCAGGACTGAGAAGTGAACTAGTATCTGTATGTCGCACTGTGTGTGTGAGGGAGAGCTACAGAGACAGAGGGGGGAACCAAAAGAGAGACAGGGAGAGGAATGAGTTTTGACGTCAGTATATTTGCTTCTGGCCGGGTTCGTGCTTTTTTAGCTGTTGGGCAGGGACAGAGCTAAATAAATTGGTGCTGGATCTGGCTCAGACCAGAATTTCAAGCCTGTGTATTACTCTAACTCAGACGTACAGACACACACACACAAAAAAAAAGTATCTACAGTCACACACAGACACTGCAGGGAGTTGGATGGCTGTGGCTCTGTGCTCAGAGGGACAGCCAGACAGCGCAGCCAGGCCTTTAAACGAGGTCAACTAGCAGGAGTTAGCCGAAGCAGCTAGCCGCCTGGACGGCAGGGGCCTCGCTTTGGGTGCAGTCCAAAGACCAAAGCCTAAACACCAGTGAGATAAACACTCTGGCCTAAGGGAGCTTAGCATTGCCATCAGGCTGAGACTAGTACACACAACAGACACCACTGGGATATTGCTTTCATAATCACATTCACAGCTTATGTAAGTGTCAAAGTGAACCAGCCGGGCACATATTTACTTCACGTTAAATGCACAGCGATGCTGACTCTTGCGACATTCCTGCAAACAGACTCTCTTATATGCGAGCACGCTCGTGCCCAAAACAGGGACAGGGATGGGATGAGGCGTGCACAAAGTTTTTCTGACATCCTCACTGCAGCCTCCAGCGACAACGGGCACAGACAGAGTCATGAAGTGATGAAGAACAGCGGAGTCTGCGGCTGTTGTCCGCTCACCCTGCATGACTCGTCTCATATACAGTAACCGCATTAGTTCTTCCTAGCCTGAAATCTCTGTCGCCCTCAAATGTAGCTCAAAAGTGATTCAAGTAAGCTGATTTTGGGGTTTTAGGTTGCAAGAACTCAGGATATTACAGAATAAATGTTTGAACTTTGGGGCTGGATTTCTTATTCAACACTATAGATGGAAAAATCCTAGAAAAAGAGGCTGTTTGTTGACCCTTTTTGCCTTTTCCTCAATATTATATTTACTGTGGTGGGTGTACTATGGAGTCAGTGGCTCAAATCATGAGATCTGGGTAGCCATCAATCATCGCCACCCTTCGGTTCACAGTGAGTAGCTTCAATATGAGCAGGAAGCTTGCACTACAACCCTGGTGCTTTCATGTTGAAAGGATCCAGTTGAAATGTCTCGTGTGGAGGTCCAACTGGGAGGACACCCAACACACACTGGAGGGATTTTATATCCTTACTGGTCCAAGAACGCCTCAGGATCTCCCAGGAGGAGCAGCAGGATGTGGCTGAAGCGAAGCTCAGCCTGCAGACATCATGACATGCACCGTGATAAGTGATGGAAGATGGATTGTGGATGGATGCCAGAGCTCGATGCACGGTCGGGTTATGTAAACAGGTTCATCAGACCTGAACTGAAGTGAAGGCAGGTTGCTTTTGTGTATGTAAACCATGCTGCTGTCACTATATGTTTCTGTCCGCATCCCTCACTCTTTTTCTGTCTGTTTCCGTCCTCTGTAAGCAAGCGGCTGTACTCATTTCACATCCAATCTCGTGGGTCCCTAGACAAATGTTACCTCTACATTCCCCCATCCTCTGTGGACTGGAGTGTTTGCTTTCTGTCTTGGTTTACCGTGTGCCAGCTAAGGCTGGGCAGAGTGGATGTAAGACTGTGCCCGCGGGCGAGTGTGCTCAAGTCTTCAAAGTGTTTCCATGTAAATTCGGAGTTCCAGCATTATCCGCAGAGCCAATTAGCGAGACAGTGGTTATAAGGAAAGGCTGCACCGCCGAGGGGCCGGGGTGGGGGTGGCGGGGGGTGGCAGAGTTAAAACCAGAAGTGTCCTGTGATCTCTCGTCCCACCGCGATATGGCCAACAGGCTTCAACCTTGATGTTTTTATCTACGATACCCTGAAGAAGACAGAAAGACAGAGCATCTCTCTGCTGTCCAATGTGGGATTTGAATTTTTGTACTTGAGTGATTGGTGACATAAAATCTTGGATGACAGAAAAGCGGACAGACTGATCATTTTTTGGATATTTAATGATGAAACTTTGAAGTGTTCTGACCCGGCCTGTGCTGGCATGACATGATACTGGATGAAAAAAACATTCAAAAAAGTTTAGCTGTCTTTCTCCAGCACCGAAAACTCTTTCCAAGACGTAACTCTCCGTCCATCTGTTCATCCTTCGATCAATCTTTCTTCTTCAGTGATAAGAAACTCACTTCTTTTTACATACCTGGTCCTGAGCAGGACCTTGGCCTCTCTACTACAGCATGTTACTCCAATGCTGCGTTATCCACAAAAGGATTCGCTCAAATTGAAGGTTGAATTTAAATACTGCACAGCAGTATTCTATTTCCTTCCTATCAAGCACCCTTATCAACTCAGAGGCATAATCACAGCTTTGGTGAGATCACTGTAGATAATTAGCAATTACCCTATTTATAGGCTCCTGAACATAGGCAACATAGTAAGGAACGTGGTTAATTAGGCCGCTTCGAGCTCTTTCTCTCCACCCAAATTGCTGAAACGAGATCAGCGGGTTGAAAGGGTCGCGGGCCTCGGTGTGCAACCACTCTTTAGATGGGTCCCTTGTGGAAATCCCAGGTGGAGGGGTAAGCATTTTTTGTTGGATGATGCTGAGGGAACACTTGGACGTGGGAAGCCGTCAGAGCAACAAGCAGATAAACATTCGCTCGACTCATGTGCATCACATTCGCAAATGTTTGGAGGTAACGGAGCACAGTGAGGAGTGGCACAATGTGACATAAAACTACACGCTTTGTGTGAAAGCGAGAAGCTTCACTTCAAAATCACACGTCAAACAAAGACAATTCTGCAGAAACAAGCTTCCCGGTTCGAATCCCTCAGCCAGCTTCTTTGTGGAATTTGCACGATACTCTCCCTCGGTCCAAAGACACGCAGGTTAACAGGTTAATTTGTGACTCTAAAAGTGTGAAAGGTTGCTTGTCTCTATGTGTCAGCCCTGTGATGAACTGCCGATCGGTCCCAGCCCCTCACCCAATGTCAGCTGGGATTGACCCCAGCCTGCTGCGACCCTGACGAGGATAAGCTGGAAGATGGATGGATGGATTTTTATTATTATTTATCAAGGATAAAAGTTAAGCCAAGGTAACATACCGGAGATATCTTCTATCTATATCTACAGAGAGCCTGGTCAAGACACTCCACCTGAGCCAGATTCTCCTGTATCCTTACCTCATTGCAGCTAAACCTTGCATCCTGGTTGAACTCCTGGTAACTGACCAGTGTTACGTGTGTGTTACCTTCAGGTGTTTTTCCCTGTGTGCATCTCTGCGGTGTGCATTGCTTTGTTCAGCCTGTGTTCTAATCTGCTCTCAGCCACCGCCACCTGCTTTTAATTCCGGTAATAAACTCCTTAAGACTAAAACTATACCTGCGTCTCTGCATTCTGGGTCCAAATAAAAGCTAATCAACTTCATAAGCACATTTAAATTAGATTTTTATTAGTGTCCTGGGATACATAACTACCCTTAAATGAGTTACTTTGAACAACTTCTGACTTTCAGCAGTGGAATACTGGCTGTTTCTTTCACAGTGTGTATCTTCCATTTGGGGGAAATAAATGACAGTTTGCTAACACAATAGACGACTCATTATAGGGCAGAATGAGGCCTGAAACCTTTGCATGCAAATCAAGCAACATTTCTGATGCCCAAATCAATCTTTTTCTGTGCCACTGTGATTAATGAGTTTCAGCTGGCAATCAGTTTTCAAAGTGTTTTAAATGAGTCCCATCAATCCGACCTGCCACGCGCCGTTCTCATGCTGAAGGAATGAACCAACCAAAGTAAGGCCAACTTCATGCTTCAAAACGAGAGCCAGAGGTTGAGAACACTCTCATGCCAGGGAAATCCTGGAAATGCATGCTGCGCTGTGACCCTCGCCGCGTGTTTTGCTTTGCAGATAAAAGACTTCTTATAATAGCTGCCCGTATACGACACACAGCCTTTTGTCTAATCTTTGTAATTTATTGGCAGCTGCAAGTAAAGATTGCAGGACAAGAAACAATGAGATGTAAATCCTGGAAACAAAGCGTGACACGAATGGCTCGGGTTGGAGGTCATCGCTGGGGTTAATGCCAATCAGCTTTTTTTCCTTTTTGGTTTTTATTCCAGCTGCAGTACCAAATCAATCAATGTGGAAGATCACTGCTAATGGACAGTGGACGGATTATTTTTATCCATGTCTGAGGTAAAGTTTAGTTTAGAGTTGGTGCTTCAAATGCCAAAGTGAATAAAAGAGCTACTTTGTGGATCTATCAGCTTCTCTGCAAGGAAAAATCTATCATTCATCATCAATCATCAATCATTTCTGATGTTTGCATCTGTTGCCATTTTGTCCACTATGGTTAACTTTTCATTGCGTTGTCACATTATATTTTTAACGACACACAAGCTCTTCCACGTCAGCCAAGGTTGAATTTATTTTGCCATGTAGTGACGGACAAAAACACACTAAAAGAGCCTGACTGTCCAAAGTCATGAAATGTGATCACATAGCGACATTGTGGGGACAAAAACAAGAACAAAAAGGGAGTCCTCACTTTGAAAAATTTCTTTGACATCTAGATAAAAACATCCAAATTTGGCCCCCACAAGGTCACCCATTTATTTAGGCTATGGTAAGTGATACAATGGGGACTATAGTGGCCCTGATTGGGTTTAGAGTAACCCTCCAGGAAATGAATATGAGTGAATGTAATGTAATAGACGACAAGGGTGTGTGCTGTGTGCTCATTTCTGTTTGCAAAAAAGGGTGAGACAACCAGCGAGAGCCAGAAGGTGAGAGCGGGAGGGTGGCAGCAGTTGTTCAACACTGATGGCGTTATTAATTCAGCAGCACAAGGTACGCGGCGGAGAAATCAGCGTGTGATTGAGATGATAGCCGGCCCGGGCCAGGACAACCTTGTGAACCAAGGTCAAGATGTAACAGTGATTCAACAGACGGCGCTGGAATATCCACTTCAGCCTTTCAACAACAGGCGGAGCACACACAGCAAGGCAAGAATAAACCACAAATGCTGTTGAGTGTCTAAAAACACCGACACCATCAAATCTCCCCGGCCACACAGTGGTTTGACACCTCTGTGTGTGTGTGTGTGTGTGTGTGTGTGTTTTGGTGTGGACAGTCAGTCCTTTGCAGCCATATGGGTTGTTAGCTTCAGTGCTGGAATGAGTGAAACGACTAAATTATCATAATTTAAATCTGGCAAAGAGTTTGAATCCAAAATTTCTGAACAGAATATTTTAGCAAAACTGAATTTTTTCCTCAGTGTCACCTCAGAAATGTGTGAATATGCAGATGAAGAAGAGGAAGAGGCAGAAAACGAAGACAAGAAGAAGAAAAGTAAAGAAGAGGGTATGAAGTTGTGTAGACAGATTCCAGTTAAACTAAACATGCCGGTAAAATGGTTAAGTTACCAGCAAGACTTAGAGGTATGTCTCAGCGTGCATACTTACATAGTTATACTTGATATTTTGAGTACATAAATGCATTCACACTCTCATTTATGGCAAAATACAGTGTACTGTCGAATGCTGGACATTTCCTGCCCTCGGTGGTCACCATTTTGGCTACGTAGCTGAAGGGAAGCGACCGACGGCACTGTGAAAACGTTGGAGTTAGTATGCTAACATTTGCTAGTTAGCTTAAACCACAAACTTACAATTCATCCTGAGGGGAACATGAATATCTATAGCGAGTTTCATAGCAATCCATCCAAGAGTTGTAAAGATATTTCACTCAGCACTACAAAGGTCAGGGGATCACCAAAGCTAGCAGGGTTCATCCTCCGGGGACCAGGAATGTCTGCACTGATTTCCATCGAACGGTCGTTGGAGATATTTCAGCGAGGAAATGGTGGATGCCATTGTCAATGCTAGCATAGCTAAACTGGGACTCTACAAATCAACTGGGATTGAACAACAATCCTGGAATTATGATGCTACGTGTGGCCGAAGCCTGATGTGTTCCTATCAGTTCGTAAATGTTCATTTCTAACCAGCGGTCCTCACTCTTCTCTCCCGGCAGCTCTCACCAAGAAACGCAGCAGAGTCAGGAGTCCTTGTCGTGCCGGCTGGAGTAATCATTCAGGTTATGTGTCACTGCCTTTCACAGGCTACAGTCCCCCAGGGCTCCACCACTTGTTCTGAGCAATAAGCTAATTGATTGAAACATTCATCATCATCCACAGCCGCGTTTTCCTATGAAAAGGTGCCCCCAGGGCGGCAAAGTCCTAGACTTTTGAAGAATGGTGAAACACACTAATGGAAGTGCCATTAGTGAGAGATGAGAGGTACGGGGGGGAGGAGGAGGAAGAAAGACAGGAAAACGTCAGCCCCACACAGCGCGTGTACACATTTAAAACAGGAAATGAAGTCCAGATTGTGGTTGATATTCTTTCGGCGCCATGCTTGGCTCATATAGATTGGCACATGTCAGACCTTCAAACCTTCGTCCGACGTTCTCTGCCTCGCTGAATTGTGAGTATGGTTTTGTGAATATGATCAATGAGGAAAGAATCAAAGAAAACATTGGCCATACATGCCAACATAGCATTGCCTTCAAACAGCCATAGGTTTCCGACACTGTCTGGGATATTGTATTTTTCTTGTCAACAGTCCGAGCCTCATTTTGTTTTGCCTTTGCTCTGCTCGCCTGGAGAATCAGTCATCCATAGCATCTGCCTCCATCTGAGTTTGGGCTGCTTGTATGCCTGGCTGGGCAAACAGCAGCTTGAGAGGCAGGTTGTAAGGGGAGGCCATGGAGACGACTGACTGGCCGGCTGGCCGGCTGGCTGAAACGGCTGTGTTTTGTCAAATTCAATTGCTGGAATGGTGGCACTTAAAGCGCTGCTACGGAGCAGAAGTACAACGGTGGATGTGCGATGAAAGCGATTCATAGGTGATTGGGCCAATCCCGTCCAAGTCGTGGCTACAGAAGAGAAGTCTACGTTTAAGAAATAAATAAACTGCTCCAACAATGACTAAATGAACTCATTGTCTCCAATAAAACAAAGAAAATACTCCTCATGTGGATCTATAGCAGCCTGGAATGAGTGTCTGTTTTATCTAAATGGCCCCAAAGAAACCCATTAAACTGCTGCACATGCAGAGGGAATACCTGCACGGGAAGAAGAAATACAGCTGTAACAAAAATGAATGAATCCCACTTTGCAAATACGGGATATCCCTCCCAGTGCTGTCTTTACCACACACACAGGCACACAAAAAGACCTGCAAGACTTGATTACACTGCAGTCGTGCTTTCTATTCATAGCTGGAGAGACATCAGCCTCCCACGTCACCTCTGATTTACCTGGTCGTGCACTTTGGGACGGGTAAGGTAGGCAGATACAAAGATGATTTGCTGTTTGCAGAATGTGAAGGCTCGCTGCGTGACTTACAGTATGAATTACAATACAAACTCTGCGCTGCACGTTCATAAGAGATAACGAGGTGGTTAAAATCGCCGCTGCTGTCCGTTATCTGTGTTGTTTATCAGGCAGATATGATGATAACGAGCACTCCGGTGTAATAAAGCTGTCACGCAAGACAAGAAACATCCTGCAACATGCCATGACCACAACAGCTTTCATCATTCAGCTGTAAGCAAGAATACCCCTAACACACTCCTGCACTGTAAGCACACACAGATCATTATTTTGCAAACCCAGCTAAAATCTATAGCAGTAACAATATTTCTCTCTCACACACACACACACATACGCTGTCAAACGTCTCTGGCATTGACTGTCCACGGAGAGGTGGAAGTACTCAGACAAAGAGAGTGATTAATTATTCAAAGAGGCTCACTGCAATCCATTACATCACATGCATTATGAAGCAGCCTGATCTACAGCACCTCTTCGAAATCTGTCGCTCTTAACGACGAGGCCGAAGCGGGTGAGTAAGAAGCATCGACCCGGAGGCTAGCTGTTAGCCACTCTTACTGTGAAAGCAGGCTGAAAGTATTTATGACCTGATAAAAGTATGATGTCATGCATTATTAGCTAGGCTAACTATTACCTAATGGTTGTTATTTCTCTCCTGTTTATACTGGTTAAAAATATTTATTATATTAGCAATATTAGCAATGTAACACATGATTACTTGTCTATAAAATGGGGTCGCCCTTGGTTGAAAACCCTTGGTTGTCGATACACTTAAATTACCTCAAATTTCCAGTTAATTCCCATAAATTTCCATTATTCCCATAGATTTTCCAATTTGGAGTATTTCCCAAATTCCCCAGGTTAACTTCCCATGGAAAGTTTCTGAAAACTTACCAGAAATTGTCCACCCCTTTGCAATACCTTTAAACATTTAGCTTCTACAGAGGCTGATATTTCTCTCAGGGGTTGGTTGAGACCAAAAACAGAGCAAAAAGAGTGAATATCAGATGTGTATCACTCCCTAACTGCTGGATATGTAAACTGGCAACAGGTTTGATGACTGTGTGTGTTTACAGCTGGTCAGAAAATAGCCATACAAGTTGTATTCGCTTCTAATTAGTTGCGTCCTCTTCTGGCTAGCATTGCTGAAAATAATGAGGAATGACAGTTCTCCATTTCAAAAATGGAAGATTTGGATATTTGACATCCTCTTAAAAATAGCAGAGCACTCAGAGTTTTATCATCCCGTCCAAGAGCTCTGCCCACATGTTCCAAGGCCTTGAGACGACCTATTTTTCATCAGCGTGAAAATGGCCACGGCTATTTTCTCCCCTGCCAAAATGCTGAACGTGTTTCCAAGTCTCTGCTTCTTCCATCCCCATCGCTTTAAGTTAAACATATTTCTTTATTCTCTTTAAGATTTGGAATCAAGCATCTTAAAAATGACAGGTGACCAAACGAGGAACCTTGGAGCAGTTAGTCCCATTTGCTGATCACATCATACTTCATGACAACGTAACCTTGATAGAGGTAATAAGGCGGATGGAGGAGGTGCAGGTGTGTTTAACAAAGCTTCACACACAAGCTTTCTCAACTGCAACCTTGACACACCGAAGGTTAAATTTATAAGGATAGATGTTATCCTCACATCCTTTGCACAGCATCAACTGGAAGCACAAAGAGCAAAGCAAAGTGTAACTGACACGCAAATATTAATCTGCTTTGTCAAAATAATTCCCCGTCTTATCTTAAAGGAGACACTTTCGTGTCCATAATGTTAAAATATGACCTGTCGTGTTTGGTTAAGTTACAGCGGGGCTCTAAATGTATCATTAAAGAATCAGTTTACCATCTATTCATCACAAGATGTACAGATTTAGTGCTTTTCCATTTAGCGCCTCGTGGAGATGTGACTGAACGCGTGTACGTTACAGTTCAGTTTTCAAGAGCGAATCAATCTTCTGTCTAATCCGCGTGTTCGGCACACTCACCTCCATAGTGGTCGTATTGCATCGATGGGTTCCAGCAAACCAGCCGTCAGTGGAGCACTGGTCGATATCAACATCCTGTAGATTAATGTCAACACGCACCACGCCCCTGCAAGACAGGAGGACACCATTAACCCTGCTGCTGGAGAATTAAGACTGTCCATGCGGCTGTGTCCTGTAAATTAGGAAAATTATATTTTCTTGAACAGAAGGTTTTGGGAATTTGATAAATGCTTGATTGGAAATCAATATTGTGGTTTCAATATTCCCAAAAGACAAAAGGATCCAGAACATGCCGTGCCTTCTTCATTTATTATTCACCAATAATCTTGTGTTTAAACATGCATGTCATTAAGTAATTAAGAAACAACAGTAAAAGGAAATGCCTCCAGTTTATCAAATTATAAGGCTGTAATTAAAATATATTCACAAGAAGCTGTAATAACTTTAATAGCCCTCATAGATTATGACATTTCTCTCCCTTACATGACGCTACAGTAGCTGCTTTTAACAAGCGGTGTTGTGATCCTGGTTCTGGCGATCAAATCAAATTAGTGCTGCTTTATCGGAGTCGTAACTCCGACACGATACATATATTTTTAGATTTATTACAACATTACGAATAAACATGAAACGGCTTTAAAGATCACAGGAAAATCAAGCAGCAACCTGCATGTCTATGAAGTGAAGCACCAAAGACTGCAGTTCCTCAAACAGCCACTTGAGGCTGGCTACAGAACATGTCAGTCTCCGTAAGTCCCCATGTTAAAATGACTTCACAGCAGAAATAAACATATTAACAGCCTGGTACAAAAAACAGTTTTTGGTCTCTGTAGCTAATTTCCCCGTTCATGACAACTGTACTGAGTCTGGTGGTGTTTTTTCGGGTGACTTGTTTGAGCACCCAGACATCATTCAGCCCGCCTCAGACCCAAGTCTTTGCCCACATGGCGACATATTGCGAGGTTCAAAACATGCACTTGTCTGAGAATCATTAAGTATTCAAGCGATAGCCGTTGATAGCTAATACAGCTCAAGTCGTAGCCCAAAGCTCACAAACTGACTCCAGGTCAACATGTGACTTCCAGTTTACGTCTCGCCACAGAGGACGGGACATAACAGGCTCATTCAAAGACAATATGGGTTGTTGAGTGACTGTAAAAACATAAAATAAATGTGCCTTTCGGGAAACAGAGAGAAATTTGCTCACATTTTAATCACCTCTGTTCCTGCTCAGCTGAAACTCAGCCTGACAGAGAGACAATAAACTGCAGATGGATCACTTAGCACAACAAGCGACGGTGGCTCGAAAAAGAGTCTTTGCTCCAAGTCGGGCCAGATGAAACTTCTACAACACGGCTGCGGAGGAGTTACACTGACTTAGCTGCCTAAAGCTCTATGAAGAGAAGGTCGCCGTCCCTGAACCTGAAGGTCACACAGGATAAACCGACGATAACGCAGAATATACAAGAAAAAGAAGTAAATTCTTGATTATTCTGTTAATTAGACATCTGCAGCGGCGACCTCAGCCCACGTACAGGCTTCCCCTCCTGGCTGACACAAAAATGGAGCGTGGCCCGAGGCGAAGTGTTGTTGGAAAATCTATACTGATTTAAAACTTTGTGTAAGACGTGCGAGAGCCATCGCTCGTGAGTGTAATGACACCCAGATAATGTGGGGAGATGCCGTGCGCGCTCACATGAACAGCTGACACGAAAGGAAAGGAAGCCTCTTTTGTAGTTTTCAACAGAAACCAGCGAACACACCGTCAGACGGTTTGATCAGCATGAATAAAAGACAACACTCTGCCCCAGAGCCAGCAGCTGAATCAGGGCTGTAATCTGTTTAATCAGGCAAAACCTGGAGCTGCTTCACTGACAATAAATCAGTGACTGACTTTGTAATAACCTTTAACTGCTCTGATGCTTGTTTGAGCGTCAACATTCACATTTTATTTTGTTATAGGATTAAAAAGCGACTAATTCTGGCCTTCTGATTTCCAGGATTTGTGTCTGAGCAGCACCGGGAGAGAAAATCAAATCTAAAACTCTAAACGTCACTTCTGTTTCAGGGTTGATTTCCCCCCTTTTAGAGTAAATGTAAGTTCCTCACAGCGATCGCTGGCTAATAAAGATTCAATTAGAACGCTATGATTTGTATTATTAATGCATTTTGCCCCCAGCGCCGCTTTGTTAAAGAGTCCTTAGTGGTCTCAGACAGACATTAATGGAGAACATTATTACCTGGTTCTTCACACTTTATTCAACTCTACGTGCAGCTTTAACAAACTAATTCAATCGTCACTAAATAACTGTGCACCAGCTCACAGTTCAGCTGATACTGTGGGAATTAAGCGTGTTGTGATATATGGATATTGATACCGTGCTAATCTTCTTCCTGCTCACACTCCTGGTGTTAATTAACTTTTACACAATAAAAGTTGAAGATAAATTTGACTAATAGCATTTTTCTTTTCAAATTTTGTACAGATATTATGATAATCATCATTGTTGTGAATTATTTTAGCCATAATTATCACGGAAATGATACAACCCTCTGGATCTCTGAGTATATCACAGTGCAGCGGGTAAAAGCAAAAGTTGGTTGTTTTTGATGCTTTGATTAATTCAAATGAGCAAATTCAAACTTGTCACTACATGTAAAGTCAACACAACTCAGGACTGACTGACTTAACATGAGCAGAAGAAGAGAGCGTCGTCACGCAGACTGACACCGGATTGATTTCCGTAATGCATTTAAAGATTTTATCCAGAATATCCCGCCTATGAGTCGGCATGTGTAAATGGATTACGGGATTATCCCCCAGGTTTGTTTGTGCTGATATGAGCTGGCACATGCAGGAATGTAAACACTTTATCCAACCTACTGCTCGGGTTTGAGGAGGAGATGACAGGAAGTTCTGATCTTTGACATTTCAACGGCAGAAGAGAACAAATGACTTAAACTAACAAAGATAACTGCAGTAAATAGTCATGGCACGTACTTAATAACACACTGATTAACTCTGGCGGGTTTTTAGGCCTGAGTTTAAACTTGACAAAGATTTTCAAATCTCAGTCTCTGAGCTAAAATGAGGTATGGGTCCCTGTTGAGCTCCTATTTCATGTCATTTACTTAAACACACATTTATTTAGCAAAATGCACTGTGAAATGTTGACACAGGTAGACAAGGCCGGTAATACGACTGAAGCCCGTTTAATATTTACTTTTGTGATGCATATTAAAGTATGTGGACGTTAAGGCCCCCTGACGATATGAGGGTCCGGGGGAAGTTGATCTCTTTGCAAGCGGCAACCTCGGTAACCAATCAGGTCCACCGATGATCCACGTCTTTGTCGATTTTTAGAATATTTCAGAAATCTATGGGTGACGTCACGCATACACCATCCAATCTTTATATTGTTTGTGGTGCTGTTGATTAATTTGCAGGATAAATCAAAAGTCCACGGTGAAAACAAACAGCTGAAACCTTATATTCACGTCTATATTCCTACAATTCGATGACACCGACGACTCACTATGCCAGCGTCTTTAGTCCCTCAAATATTGACAGCGTTGTAATAAAGAACATTTCAATACCTGTTAATATTTAATACAAGATATAAAACCCAATCACTGACATCACTCAGAAGCCATTTATATCTCTGTGCATTTAGCTTCCACTTCCTGAGGCACACACACACACACACACACACACATATACGAATACTGCTGGTGTAGCATGTTCTCCAGGTGTATAGGAGCTGGTTTACTCTATCCAGCTCCCAGTGGACGCGGGGCGAGCGCAACGCTCTCTTTTCCTGTACTTCTGTTATTAATAACTGCTGCTCCGGTCCTGCCTTGGGGCAAACTGACCTCGCTGTTTTCCACTGCACTGCTGGTTGTTTTGCTGAGAAATTACCTCCGTTTCAATTCTCCGTTATGTAATAAGGGTCGGGGAGAGTCACACTGAAACAGCACGAGAACAGGATCATTTGGTTTTTTCGGATTTAGGATTCATCAAAATGTCTGTTTCGCTGGCAGATCAAGCATTAACGCTTTGCTTGTGAAGCCGAGAGTCTATAGAAAGAAAAAATAGCCTGTTTTCTCCTCTTTATTTCCACAATCACCTCCTCTTTTTGCTTCTGCTTCCAACTCTCCAGGCAATCTTTAGCATCCCCCAGCCAGAGTGGACATATGGCGTATAAAATAGCTTGTGAAAGAAGAAAGAAAAAAGAGCGCGAGTGTGTGCGGTGGGCAGCGAACTGAAAGTGTGTCCAAGCACAAAGGCCGGGGTCATAATTTGAGAGTGGCAATGAGGAACATGGGCAGAAGCATCATGGTGGCCATCAAGGCCCTTGGGCATAAAGACAGGATTATCACAGAGAGCAGATAGTGGTGCCCCGGGAAGAAGAGTGCTCTCTCTTTTCATCCTCCATTCTTTGTGGGTCTAAAGGCCAGGCCTGCAAAGAGAGGAGCATCCCACCATCAGGGGCTCTGGACTGTCTCTCAGACCAGTCAGCCTGTGCTAATGTTAGCTGCAGCGTTATGAAGTTGACTGTAGATATATCTGGGTAATTGCTTATCGGCTACAAAGGGATATTCACAAAACATTCTTGCAATGAAGGCCTCCGTGTGCCCTCTTTGTTACGAGTCAGTCTTTGATGTATTCATGAATGAATACTGAATGTCAGGCCTATATGCGCTTTGAGCTGTACGTCTCTATTCAGGCCCAGAAAATGGTCTCTCAGATTGATTTGCCCATTTAGCTGCTCTGTGAAGAACAGGAGGCCGTGGTTAAGTCTGAATTTCAAGTAACGGTAGCACAGATGAGACACGAGAAGAGATTTTTGTCAAATTCATTTCATAGAAAATCAATTGCTCCGGCACAGAGACGTGGTAAAACAATGAAGAGCAGTGAATAGATTAAGACTAATACCAGCTCAGCCGCTGCATAAGAATCTATTCTATTAACAGTTATTAGCTATCTGTCATGAGACTAAACGGACACCGCGGCGTGATAACACGAGGCCGACATGAGCAATTTAGCTAATCATTTTTAGCGGCTTATACGTAATGTCTTTTACATTAATGTTAAAGATAGCATAACTCGCTAATGATAGCTATGTCCTGATACCTTTCCAGTACATACTATAAAATTTGCTGTTATTAAGTCAACATCCATTCACATTTTTTACTAGAAACTAGCACTAAAGATTGTTACGTTAGCTTAGCGAGCTAAACGGGGAGCTAAGTCAGCTAGCTGCCGCCAAAAGAAGTTACATGTTCTGTCTTCTTAGCGTCTCTCCAGCCGCTGTTGAGATTACATTTTAGTAATTACTTAAATTTGTCCAGGTGTGAACCCTATAACTTAACTGTTAGCTTAGCATAGGGCTAAGCTAAACTAGCTGTTGATGTCTTGTAAATCCCTCCAAAGTGCAGGCGTTGCATGATCAAATCATTGGGGGAAATCTAAATCTAAATAAAAATATATATATATACATTCTGGTGCTCCTAAAGTTGGAATAATTTATTTTTTTGGACACACACACCTCTTTTTATTCTTATTTATACACATCAGGGAAGAGAATGATCAAATCAGAATAAATCAGCGTCATTTCATGAATGAAACACTTGCAACACTTGATGATTGTTTTCTATATTTGATGTAGAAAATATGACGTGAGTGTGGAGGCATGTTTAAAGGAGCTTCGCTGAGTAATAAAAAGTTATGTAATGAGTTTGTCATTGAGTAACTGTCTTTTTCAAGTATCCTGCCCAACACTGACTTCACCAACACAAACCAAATTAGATAAAATGTTTTATTTTATTTCTTTCCTGGAGCTGCTGATTTTCACTGGAGCTGCGAGTTGCCCCTTTATTTTTTTTTATTTACTCAACACCACACATAAAATAACCAGAGTAAGACCGCGATCTAACTTTTACAGAGTGAACACACTACATATTCATGTCCTATTCAGAGAAAACATCCCATTTGTAATGCTACATCTTTGAAATTATTGTTTTTTTCAATTTCCATCTCCGGGTGTCACGTAATTGAACGTAACACACACGGTACAACAGAATTTAAATATATAAATAAATGAATTAAGGCACGTAAACAATAATATCGTCTGCAAAGCTATTTTAAGACTTCATGAAGAATACGGCGGTGTCTTCTGGAATAAGCCCTGACGTCTGTGCAGATAAACCAAGAATAATATGAGCATGGAAGACCGGCACAAGCTTAAGCATTATCCTTTAGCTTATCCATGTAGCCAGAAGTCTTGCACGCCCAGATGAACTTGCATGCACACGTCTCTCCTGCCTTTCGTCTTGACAAGTACATATTGGCGTCCTTTTAGAAGGGCACAGTTCGTGCATTATGTCACGGAGCAATCACAACGCGAGAACCACGTAGGCCTCCCGAGGAAAATGTCTCTTATGTGATGGAAATGCATTAAGATGACAGGACGGGCAGAAGCTAATGTGAGTATAGCCGCCGGGCATGACGCTGGTTTGTCTACCCGAGTTTCAACGCAACCTGGGACACTTTATTGAGTTCTGTCGCTGGTCATCAAAATAGACAGCACCCGTGGCGAAGCGGTTGTCACAGAAAGCAAATAAAGACTTTTTTTTTTTTTTATGAGAGCCGGACTCTTGACACTCTTGTCATTAAAGTCGCTCCTCTGAAGACAAAACACCGAGCCGGAAGATCGTTCAATATTTTCGAGCTGCTGACAAAGGAAACCTGACAGCTGAGAGGAGAACATTAGCTGATTGATAGTCTGACTGCGGTTGATGATGACACGCTGCATCAGAATTAAACCGTTATAATTATAATATCAACTTATAACGTCCTTAAACTTCATCTTGGAATTCATGCATGTTTCACCCTTAAATTAAAATCACACAGCAGTCTGCTGCTGACAGCTGGATGCAGCGCAAGATAGGAAATAATGAAACTGTTATGATCCCTCTGTGGAAATATTATAGTGAGATACACTAAATGAACTAAAGGACAAAGAGATATCTGCCTGATATTCAGTAACAGCACTCGATGTGTACGCAGTATCAAATGTCTAACTTTCTATTTCCATTCATGTGTTTGTCGTCTGTTGTAAGGAATATATTAAAGGTCCTTTCACCACTAAAAAGTAAATTTCTATGAAGCTCACAAGCTTTTTTTGTTTTCATCCCGAGATAACAGCTTTGCTACGTCAAGGTGACGAAATAATCAACCAGAGCTTGTTTCCTCGTATTATAATGTTTATGAGAGATGCGATGCCGTGCCAGCATGATTCAAGTTTATCGATCAACGTTTCGCCTCCTCCCCGACAGTCATGACAATGAAGGCCAGTGCTGCCAACCCCGCGGTAAGGAAAGCAGCTATTGGCTTTCCTACAAGTCGCTAAATGACACCATCATTTAGGAGGAGGAATAACGTTGCGAGAGAGACAAAAAGTGAGTACAAACCATCCGAACAACTGAACCGTCTACTGGGATCAGCCAGCAGCGGATTCATGCAAGGACTGGTCCGCCTGTGAGTGTTTTGGGACGGGGGAGCACGGAAAAGTCGCAAGATTTGTCGCTTAGCTTAGAGTTGCTAGAGGTCTGAAAACTCTCTAAATATAGTATACACTAAATACTCGTGGTGCGATCGAATGAACCAGAACAAACTATCCCACGACCTCGAGATAAATGATCTCATTATAGAGAGATACCTTGAACCTCAAAATAATTTGTTCATGATCTCATGATAATGCCGTTAAATTCTCCATCCTCCTCTAACACACATCTCTGTTTCTCTCACGGCAGATTACTAAAGGATAAACCTACAGTAACGATATTACAGATTTATAATCCTCTGAGAGGCAGCCGAGTTACATCAATAGTATCAGCCAGATTATTCCCATCATTAGCAGCATTATTAGGAATATAACATCAATTTACAGCGAGGCAGAGAGGCTGGTCGTCGGATTTCCTACTGACATTTACTGGCTGGAAGGCGTCGTATTGACAGGCCACCTCACTGAGCAGCGGAGTCCCAGTGACGTCAGCTGGAGCACCTCGGGGATCTTTACCCCTGCTTTGCTTTGCAGGTTGCACTCAGTGGAAAAATCTACGGCGGTAGACTCATTTCAGGCGTCTCAAAGAGCTTCCCTCCTGGATTGCATCTTCTCTTTTCATCTCAGTTTACCGTCATACATTATCGCGCTCAGCCCCGGGATTCGTGGGGTTTCCTTTCCTATTTGTTCCTGGATGTTGTCCATCTAAGCAGATGCTGCAGGCTCCCTCCTGGAGCTTCAGGCCTCCCACTCTTGTTAGACGGCTGGGCGTCCCACAGCAGTCAGACTGTCCAGACTTTAGCTGCTCGTGCAGCGAAATGGGGCGCTAAGCCAAGCGTAAATGAAGACGATTCTGCCATCTAATTAGAACCTACGTGGCCTTCGGAGGAATCTGCTGAAAAAAAAAATCGATATATTTCCTTGTACTTTTTAAGATGCTTTCAATTACTTCGCCTTATCACAGTCCTGCTGCACGCTGCCTGAGCTTCACCCTCAAGGCAATTAACGTCCGTGTTGTGAAAGGTGAGTTTGAAGTACAGTGTGTGTGCTTCCTCGTCTGTGTATTCCCACTTTGGGTGTTCCTTCAAACTGTGTCTGCCAATTAGGACGGCGCGGATCATCCAGAACAATGTCTCAACCTCTGCAAATGACACAAATACACACAGACTGAAAACAGCCAGCGTGTGTGTGGGGGTGTGTGTGGTCTAAGCAGCCTCCCCCGTGACTCGAGCGCAGCTGAAGAGACAGACGGGAAGCGAAGAGATGAAGTGCGAGAGGTGCGATTTCTTACACCTTCACAGAAACAACAGGTCGATCTATCACAAACACATGTCCATGCACTCCTGCTCTGACAAGTCACATCGCTTGTTTAGCACCTCGGCGCGCTCAACAAACGAAATGTGCGCAAATTTCTAAAAGTACCTCCAGATGCAGGAAGGAGGAAAGAAAAAAAACTCGAAACAAGTCACCTTGCTTGCGGCAACATCATCACCCCAAACAGGAAGTGACTGAAGCTTTTAAAAGGGCTGGAATCAAGATGGCCCATGCAGGGTTGTTGTTCTACATCTTTCATTATTAATTCATTGTTGTATTGATTGTGTATTCATCTGGAGGGGAAGCGGAGGAGAGCTGATGTCTGAGGCAGCTATATTATCCTGTCCTCTCCTCTTTCTTATCTGGCAGGGTACGGGCAGAGAGGATGCAGGATTCAGGAAGCGCTGCCTGCTACTTTGATATGAAGCATCTGAAAGACGGCGGTTAAGAAACAAACCAAGAGGAAAAAAAAAAAAAGGACACGAGGAGGTGCTTAAAATATGCCGCTATCATCTCTGTAAGGCAATAATATGAAGAAGAAAACCTGCCAAAGTCAGCTAAATATACACTAGATATGCCAGAGGAAGGTTAGCTTAGCTTAGCATAAAGACTGGAAACAGTTTCCCTGGCTCCGTTTTAATCCACAAACCAAACAAACTATTAAAAAAAACACAATTTGTAGTTTCACGGGAGATTATGTGACCAGTTATTTCAAAGACTTTATGGAGCCCTGCGCCAAACTAGCTGTTTCCTCCTGCTTAATGCTAAGCTATGCTAACTAGCTGCTGCTGGGAGCTTCATATTTTAAGGTGCAGTTTAATATTTTAGTAAATACTTTGATTCACCTGCCGAGGATTCGATGAGAAGATCAATACTACTCTTATTTCTGTGCACCAAGTATGAAGCTACAGCTGGCGGCTTAGTTAGCCTAGCTTAGCATAACGACTGTAAACAGGGGGAAGCAGCTAGCCTGGCTTTGTCCAAATGTAAATAAATGTAATAAAACCAAAAACTATAATAATGAGACCACACTATATTACTATATAATTACATCTTTGTACAGCCTTGATGCTAAGCTAACCTAGCTTCATATTTAGTGTGTATATATGGAAGAGTGGTATCAATTCTCATCTAACTCCTTCAAGTAAGTGCATAAGCGTGTTCCCCAACATGTGGAACTATGCACATGAAATACCAATAAGAGGGGTTCCTAATAACAGTGTACGTGATCGATGAGAAACAAATTCATGCAGGACGTCGCTCTCCTGCTACTTGAAGCACAGCGGGACTTTTCTCTCAGTGGCGCTGAACAGTCCGCTCTCCAGGGACATTAAACAATACCACAACGCCCACGCGTGTCACACCTTCGATCTTATGGGGGAGGCACGAGGGGGTAAAAAAAAAATCAGCTCCACTGGCCGCAGGAGGAAAATAAATCATGAAATTTGGCTTCGTAATTTAAATGTAAACTGAAGTTCTGGTGTAAACCGTGTTTGACTCTTCGTCTAATTTCCAATCAGATTGCTTCAGCAGCAGACTGAGACTAAGTGATTGAAGTCCAGGATAACACCAGGTAGCTGATAGCCTATTACAGTATAATCACTGCAGGTTTTGACTCATTTGCAATCCGTGCCTGCCTGTGTGAGCGACTCGAGTGTATCAATTAAAGATTCATCGAAGGTGGTACACACACACACACACACAAGTAGTGATCTGGATTAAATATTCATTGGGAAGATGTTGGTCAGGATCATATGGAGCTTTTACACTTGACTTGTTCCAGCGCACATCAGGACCAGTAGGGCATAAACATGGCACATTACACAAGCAGGCTGCAGCAGGGGTGGCTTTAGGACATGGATTGTAGAACCCAAACATCAGACGTGAGTCTTCATCTGCTGCTGCCTCTCATCTCAGGAAGGGTCTGACTCATCACAGATTTAGCAGTAGAAAGGGAAAAGAAAGGGCACACGACATTTTTCCCCGAGTAGTAAAGCATGCAGCAGAGTGAGTTTGAAAAATGAATTAGGGCCTGTAGCCAGAGGTTTCCACCACTGCTACATCCAGGGTTATTTTTAGCATCCTTGTCAGACTGGAGGAGAGAAGAAAACCCCCCTTGTATAACAGGGGTGGGTGGGGAGGGGGGCAGTGGGAGGCTGCGGTATGTTTGGGGAGGAAAGACAGCGCTACGTTTGGGGATGCGCACCTGACCTCACCTGCAGGTTGATATGAACACATCTGTGGTTAAATAAAGGTGTCACAGCTGAGACTGAGCTTGTTGTTTAGCAGCTTTTCTAACATCTCTCGCTCAGGCTTCGGCGGTGTGCCTACCTGAATTCAGGAGCCAGGTTGGGTTTCAGGCCATAGAAAGCAGCCGATAAGGTCAAAAGCCAACGGGGGACAAAATTCCCATTTTCACACTCCAGGTAGGGTGCAGACCATTTGACGTGCGTCTTGTCCGGGATAAAACTCTCTCCTCTTTTTAAAGAATTGTCAACTGATCTGAAGTCTTGACTTAGCACCCTCTTTTTGAAACTGGGCTTCTTCTTGTCTTTCACATCGTGGTACCACTCTGTGTCTGCCGTGCGGTTGTGCAGGTGATGGTGGGCCATGCTGGAGAGATCTTGGAGGACTATCTCTCCACCGGCCCTGGTCGCTTGGAGAAGCACCGAGGCCCCCTCCACGGATGAATCCGCGCTAAAAGTCACAACAGCCCGGTGAATCTTGGCGTCGCCCTCCAGTATACTCCTCACTAAGGCATGGTACCACTCAATGTCTCGCCGGAGACTCTGCTCCCTGGACCTGTTGGCTTGCAGGATCATGTTGAGGAAGTTTGTGGCGTGCAGCACCGTATCCAACACGCTGCTCATGGAGTGATGCGGGGTGGCTCGTGACCTTCCCCGCAGAGAGGTGAGCTCGTACCTCCGCGAGCAGTTGGCGTGCTTTAAGGTGGTCGAGTCGCCCGTGTGCAGAAAAGCCGTGACCACCCTGGGGAGATGCTCCTCTATTTTCTGCGGCAGCTCCGCCGTCTCCCCTCCGAGAGGATGGGGAGGAGGAGGAGGATGCTGAGGCGCGCGGAGATGCGCGACCAGCTGCCGACTGTGCGTCTGAGCCTCCCGTGCTCTCGCATCTTCCCCGTGCGCTGACCATGGCGCGTATTTGTGATTTGATCCGATCACAAATCCCACTTGCAGCAGCAACGACAGCCGGAAAACAGCCATCTCCCACCGTCGGAGCGTCCGCAGATGTTTGATTTCGCTGCTCCTCCTCGGAATAAAAGAGTGTCGTTGGGCGGGCGTGCTGGAAGAAATTCAGCCGCTTAAAGCATCGCTTCACCACTTGTAGGATATTCTTGCGAGCTCCACGCCTCTGTTCTTGCAAACAGAAGGCAGATGAAGGGGTAAAAACACGCAAAGGAACCCCCTCTCTGTCCTCCTTCCTCCTCCTTACTGATGCCTCATGCAGCTTGTTGATGTTGGGTATCCGCTTGCAGCTGTTTCCCCCCCACCTCTCTCTCTCTCTCTGTCTCTCTCTCCTCTCTGTGTCTCACTGTCTTGGCTTTCCGCTCTCTCCTCCTGCGTGCAGGCAGCATAGACTGAATCAAAACGAGGAGGGAGGAAGCAAGGGATGGAGGGAGGGAGGGAGGGAGTGAGGGAGGGGTAAAGGGGGCAGGTTATTATTATATTTATATATTTTTGAGTCAGTGGAGCTTCTCACTTGGATGACAAACGCACTCCGCCCTCTTCCGACCACAACAAGCATTAAGTACAGGCCGTACAGAGAGCCACGATCACACACACACACACACACACGCAGTAACACACACACAGATCAGGGAGCTGTGTGCGCTTAAAGCCCGTCTTCTTCATCATCTCATAGGGCTCCACGAGCGCCATTGATCCGCGTTTGGTCGCTTCTTCTGTCAATCACGACGCAGCGTTTGTGTGGAGCGGAGACAGGAGCTGATCAAGTCCGGTGATTTATCAACATGAAGTCGTTCATCTGGATCCATGGGTGGAGATTTGAGCTCAGTTTGACACCCAGGAGTTATTTTGTTCACAGCTGACCAGCGTGAAATGACTCAGTTAAAGACAGCAGAGGAAACACACGAACATGAAGACAGACTCATCATCCTGGAGATTTGATTTGATTTTATATGTCCTTGGAGCCAATGGAATTTAGCATGAAATATTTTCTTGTTTCTTGGTTTCATTCAGTAAAATCTTACAAATTATGAATAAACTTCAATTCCTCAAATATAAATAAAGGAAATACAAAACAGGATTATTTCCTGGACGCAGGGCAATAAAGAAAAGGAGGACACATACATAACAATATTAGATATTAGTGATGGCAGCATGAAAAAATCACAATAAAGTGGCCCGTCGTACAATATGTGAGCGAGAAGAAATTTAGCAGATGGATCAAATAACTTTAACTTTAATAACGTTAAATATTTATTATAATAAGTATAAAACCATCTTTAGGTCTGACACCTTTGTGCGTCATCAGTGACTGTTTGTGGCCAAACATGCGTCACCGGCTCCTGATTCACATCCTGATTGGTGCGTGAAGTACGTCAGCGTTTTTCCGACCCTCTTCCTCGCCCACTGCAGGCCAAGGTGTTCGCGTAGTCTCCTGTTGCTCTTAGTAAAAAGATAATTGAGAACATACGTTTTAAAGGCCTTTAAGGGAAGTCATAATGCTACGTCCGCTGATCGATTGCGTGCTCCCAGCTTTGTGGAAACAGTTTCGGAAAGACTGTTTCTCATTTCGACATGCCCTCATGAACAAATCAAGGTCTACAGAGAAAAGCTTTTCTCCCAGGTTGGTGTCGAAGCCCTGAGCTCAACCCTTCCAACACCTTTGGGACGAACTGCAATGCTGATGAAGGCCGTATCACCCAACACTTGTCCCCACTGATGCAAATCTCTGCAGCCTGGTTCCAAAATCTTGTGACTAGAGATCCAGCATTTGATTTTACATCATAAAAGGTGCAAATTTAGTCTTTACCAGCCACAAAAGTCCAAACACAATCATTTTGGGGCAGTAATGCTTATCAGTGGCACAGTAAAACTCGTTTTAGTCAATGCTGCTCTCGTGTAAATAACTCAGAAGCTCACAAAAGGACAGAAGTCTCCTAAAGTGGCAAATCAAAGATGACTTTGTGTGTTTCTCTGCTTTTTGTATTGCCAAAAGAACATCACATTTCATATTTAAACTCAATGTTTAGTGTTAGTTTGTAAAATTTGATTTAATCAGTAAAAGAACATCCACCATAGCGTCTATCCTGGGAACAATAAGAAGCGTTGGAGGGATGGAAACCCTCAAAAAGATCTTCTGAGCCAAAATGGCTGCATCAGGCTTTGAAGCGGAGACTCACAGTGCTGAGAGTTCATGTGAAGACCTTGAACCTGGGCCCTGAGGTGTTGCAGGCTTGTAGGAGAAATCCCCCTCCGAGTCTGAGATTATAAATTATGTGGCAGAATTGGACTTATATGACGTCTGGAGCCACCTCAGGTTTAAACTCTGTTCTTGACTCTTTGGACCTTGACGTGCACTTCTTATCTCCAACACATTACCCCGATTGTTGCAAGGTGAAGTGCAGGGTAGGATGATACAACATGGGGAAGAGAAAACATCAAGGAGAACTGAATCTCTCCCTCTGCTCTCTCATATACGGCACAAGAGCCCGTCTCTCTGGAACTAGAAATTAGATTAATTCAACAAACTGTATGTGTGAGAGAGCGGTCATCTTTCGAAACAGAAAGGGTTTACCGTTTTTAGGGTTTTGAGTTTTGTCTTCCAGCAAAATAAAAGTCATCCTGTCAAACATTTCTCCAAACCTTCAGGGGCTGCTTGTGATGTGGAAGTCCAGTCATGCCTCCCCTTCGACTGAGACATGTTTTTAATCAATAAACTCATTTATATTTCACGCAAGCTGTTGCTCCTTCGTGTGTTATCTGGGCAAACTTACTCTGAAGGATGTGGGTTTTTATTAAGGCTGATCTGATTTATTTCTTTGTCACCGCTCTATCAGTTCAAACTCTACGGTTTCTCTCTCTGTCTCTCTGATGGGTGTAGGGGCATGTCACGTCACGCTGTGTGGGCCAGAGGCATCTCGTCCTGGAAGGAGGACGGGGTGAGGATGACAGGCGTGACGGTGGGTGACAGAGCTGGGAGTCCGTCTGAGTTTACGACGGCCACCGGGGGATGCTGGGAAGTTGGAACCTGAAGACCTCCTGGATTTTCTTGAGCAACCTACATACAGCTGGTACGTCCGAGGACATTTGCTCGAAATGCTGATATCTGTAAACAAACAGCTGGAGACATGAAATCCAGCAGCTGCCGTCGCTGCATAGAAAATAATCAGGAAAACTTGATTTAAATGTGAGGCCGAAACAGCAACACCTTGCAGGAGTGGAGCTGGTTTGTGCGCCTAGACTAAAGAATTGCATGTGTGCTTCAGACAAACATTTCTTTCCTTTCTCTTTCCATTCTGATGTTGCTGCAGGGAGAGAAATTAAAGCAACGCATCCTAAAACATCAGTGATGATGACAGCGGCCAAGGTGAGCGTAGCAGCTTCTTTGGAGGTACGAACCATCTGCATGCACAGTGGTCTTTTAATGTTAATGCCAGCTGGAGACCATGATACTGTTTGTCTTCAAGGGTAGGAAATTCAAACAGTTTGTGTTACACCAAGAAAAATATTGCAGATAAGTGGAAACACCCTGATGAGATGTATTCTATTTTAATCAACACGTTAATATGATGTTACTGACCGTGCAGTGTGGCATATAAATGTTTGAATGTAGTGCAATTTCTTTCTTACAACACACAGTTTAGTATCAAACACAAGGCTTTATTGTCATGTGACACATAAACTACAATTAACTACGGTTACATTATATAACAGTGGATACAGAAAACATCATCAAAAGCTCATCCGTTAAGAAAAAGGCAACAAAAGTAACACTCAAATGAACTTAACTAAATACAGTACACTTTCATTTACACACGTTCTTCCATAAATATTAGGGGAAATGGATCTTCGGGTAAATCTACCTAACTACATGTGATCAGCTGCGGTCATAGTTTGCTCATTTTCAGACCCTCGTCTTTGTTTTTATCTTTATGTGAGTGGCATGAACATATCGTCATAATTACTGGAATGAAACAGAGGCCGTGAACCATCCCAATCAGCACCACGAGGAAGAAGATCTTAAAGAACATCCTGAATGTGTGAAACTCAGACGTAGCCAACACCGACACCCCTAAGATGGTGGAAAAGGCCCCTTGAAGGACGGGGTAGCCTAGACTGGCGAGAGCGCCCACGGCTCTGTCGTTAGGACAGCTTTTCTTGCTCGAAGCGAAGGCGTAAGACATGTGGGCGGAGAAATCGACGGTGAAGCCGATGCAGACGGTGAAAATGATCATGAATATGGAATCGAGCGTGATGTCCCACAGCGCCATGAGGCCGGTTACCCCGACAGTCACTGAAGTGATCGAACAAGCCACCCATAACGAGCAGAGGGGGTCTGGGATCAGCAGGAGAGAGACGGCCAACATCGCGGCTGTGATCACGAGGACGTTCTTAATCGTACTTTTGATTACCACGTCGTACTGGTCGTAGAAGATAAAGTTCTGGTTATAAACTAACAAAGGTTTTACACGGCATTTCTCAATGGTGCTCTTAAGACCTTTAAGCATGTCAATTTCCTGACGGGCATTGGCGATGTTAATAGTCTGAATGAAGAACCGGGATGCGTGGATGGAATCTCCTGTGAAGTTCACATCCTGCTTGAAATAAGGAAATAAATCCAAAAATGGCGCTAAATTTTTGTTGAAGAAATATTTCTGTTCAAGGTTTAAACTATTTTCTTTACCGTATGATATGTAGGCGTCCAACCAGGATGTATAGATATCCTCATCTACAAATAGGAGCCTTTTAAGACTCGACATGCATTCCTCAAGTCGCGATCTCGAGTCTATTTGCCAATACGGGTATTCGTCACTCACGATAACCATCACAGATGGACCGTAATCAGAGAAATACTGCCTATCCTTCTTGTTAAATCTCGTAACGTGGGAGTTATCAGCTGCCAGATCATACAGCTCAATCCCTTGTTGTATGTGGAAACATCCATAAATACTTGCAGCTAAATATACCACATAAAGGCAGATTACAACTGCCTTGACCCAGGGTTTGATCAAAAATGGGCCATAGTAATCCTTAAAGAAGTTACTCGCTGGCTGTTTTTTCTCTGCTCCAGTGTCCTTATCATAGCTGCCTCCCACACAGCAGATGTTGTGTATCTTAGAATGATCATCGAGTTTGTCTGTCGGTATTTTCATGCAGGTAAACCAGTGCCTGTTGCTGGCTTCTCGCCTCCCGTTTAGAGCCAGGAAGGCTCCAAAGAAGGTAACGGTGTAGATGTAGCAGAATATGATGGAGATGGTGGTGTACAAGCAGAACGCCTGCACTGACGGGAAGTCTGACGTGGTACCTATGGAGAACTTGAGGACGTCGGTCAGGGCGGTGATGGTGATGGGCATGATAGCTTCTTTGTAGGAGTGAGCCATCCGTTTTGACACTGGGTCTTTAACGTTGGTGTGCTGCCAGTCGGACACCATGACGAACATGTTGTTGAGGCCGATCCCTGGAAAAAGACATTGTATGTACAAATGTGGCACGTTACTTGACGGACAGCCTAAAGCTTCAATCTGGAACAAAAATCGTAGTCGGGAGTGTTTTTTTCTCTCACCGAGAATCAGGAAAGGGGAGTTTGCGACCGTGATAACAAACGGCACTCCGATGTAAAGCAGCAAGCCAAAAGAGGAGAGAACAGCCAAGCCAGCGGAGAGGACGCCAAAGACAGCCACCCACACCTTGTTCCTCACATTGTCAAATCTGTGAAGGAGGTAAAGATAGAGCGTTGTTGCAACATCAGCAATCGAAATCATGCAACAAACGAATGCAACACTTCTCTGTAAGAATAAGAAACTGGCTTTTATTTTATTTGAGCTGCTGCATAGTTTAATGCTCTTTTAACTTACTTTTAACATTTCATTGTTTTTACTGTTACAGTTTTTTAGTCTTTGGTCTTTATGGTTTCCTTGCACTGGTTCTTAACCTCTTAAGTCTAAGATTAACCCCAATCGGGGCACCCTTTACAAACAAAAAGCATGAAACACTGTACTAATCATGTAGCAATACAGTTATATTGCAGATTAAATGAAACAGGAGATGCTCTGCTACAAGCACATATAAGTCATATTTACACACACCGAACACAACTCCAACACCAGGCAAATGAATTATTAAATATCAAAATCGGTTCAGCGTCATAAAGTCAACCCACTCACCACAAAATGATTCAAATAGACCCGAGACCGGGGCTTAAGAGGATAAATCTTTTTCTTATTGTTTTTTATTTATTCTAACATTTTATTATTATATGGACAAGTTTTATGTATGTATTATCTATTTTTGCTAAATTACATTCATTGTTTTTGCTCTGTGAAGCACGTTTGCATGCAGGCTGCTTTATAAATAAAGTTTAAATTTAAATTTAACCCCGCAGGAATGTTGAAATCATTACATGTACCCTGTCTACCAGTCACTTTGATAAACAGCAGCTCTCTGCGTCCCGGACTTGGCCCGCAGTCAGGAAAATCGCTCACTGTGTGACAGTCACTGATCACTTCTTACCTCAGGCAGGATATCACCGAGAAGGTGATGGCGCAGGCATAAGTGATGAGGAATAAAGGGAAGCCATCTGTGGTGTGACTGTCAATCTCCTCCTGCTTGGATTTGGAGGTGTAGTAAGACACCTACAAAAGAGAACAAGCGGAGAGGAAGAACACTTCAGTCAAGTCCAGACAGCAGTGTTCAGACGGGGACGGCGTGACAGCAGCGCTTGGATTTCAGGACAAAGCCGTGAGTCTGCAACCTTACCAAACACATTACCTCAAACGGAGGGGGAAGATGGAGTGGGAGCAGACACGCTGTGACTAATATGATCAGAAAATGCATCTATATGCTTTTTTTTATTCACGTTATTATTTTAGATACTAAGATAATGCCTCTCACAGCATGTTCAGCTACGAGACAACATTCACCTTTATTTACTTTTACAGTTAAATCTTTCCATTTTAATGCTTCATCTGCTTCTGTTCCTTCCAGACTTTCAAACACGTAAACTGTATTTAGTCCTGTGAGTACACACAAAGGACCAGAGTTAATGTCTTTATATCTGCATAAAATGAAATGTTGAATTGGTTGTGTTCCTCCACCAGAAAGGAGGACTTTAAAAGAGCCTTGAGATAATCACTTAGGAAGACAGGGTGTGCTGAAAATACGAGTGGACAACTAAATGCATGAAAAAATATGAAACGTGTGAGCAGACGTTCTTCATGGGAATTGGTTGCAGGTTTTAAATGGAGCCAAAACAGCTGTTCAAAAGTCTTGCAGTGGATTGTGGTCTACGCAGGCGTCCTTTCGAATCCCTTTCTATGCCTTCCATGACAAACCTTCACATAATGATCTGATATTTTCAAAAGTAAACCACTCAACGACAAAACGTCTTCATCATTCTCTTTCTCTATGCGTTCAAAGCCTCATGGGAGCTGTAGTTGTTGGATGTTAAGTTAAACCATCGTTGTTAGATCTTAGTTCAACCAAAGAGAGCTCACCAAACATGTTGCATCTTCTCACAAAGACCTATTAAAGGAAATATGCAGTGATACGTACGTCGATGTGTTTCTTGTCCAACTCTTCGGATAACAGTTGCTTAAATCCTCTCAGCCATAATTTTGAGGTGTTCGCTTTGCTTTCTGTATTATCTAAGTAGTAGAAGAGTTTTACAGCCTTGGCACTTGTGACTGAGTTGTTGACAGCATGGACCCCGCCTAACACAGGACCCAGGAACACCGGGCTGGATCTGTACGTGTGCACAGGGTAGGTGATGCTCGATTCGTTAGAGCGGACGATGTCTAGGATGACGTTTGAGACGCATTCTCCGTCAGCCTTTGCGCACAGGTCGTTGAATCCTAGCGTCCCATCGTACACGGTGATATTCAGGATCTTGTTGTTGAGTCCGATGATCTCCTGAAAGGCAGGATCTGCCAGCACATTCAAGCTGTTTTTTGACACAGCAATGAGGGATGCAAAGTTGCCCCGGTCGTACAACCTTTCTACTGAAAACATCGAGTCATTGTAGGGGAAGTTCTCCTTGACAAACTCCCTGGTTGCCTTCGAGGGTCCTTTCTTGGGAGTGTATTGCCGCTCAAAGTCATTGTCCTCCCTGTCTTTGAGAAAAGCGAAGCCTCCGCTGAGTGCCGCCGTGAATACAAGAGGAATTACAAAAAAATACAAAGGACAGGAGCCGACGAGCGAGCCAAGTTTTTCAAAAAGGCCTGACAGAGGCTTTGCGAGGCAGTCGGTGCGTCTCCAGCCCATCTTCAGATAAATACAGGAGAGATGTGAAGGAGCTGCATCCCTTTAAAGGCTGAGCACTCACCGGAAGAAGCATTTACCCTTCTCCTTAGAGCCTTTTTGGCCATAAAGGTTTGATAATTAGCTTGCAGCTGGAATATAAAGCAAACTGGGAAAGTGGAATTACTGTTAATCAGATACTGATAGGGGAAATAAGGGGAAATAGTCCAACCTTCAAACAGAGGCATTATATGAGTTACCAGGAAAAAATCAGACTTTGACACGATTTACAGTAAGTCACAGACAATGAGATGACTTTACAATACAAGTATTCACAGGCGTGTCACAGCTAAGTAACTGAATAACTAAATCAGTGTGTATTCGGTCGTATCATTGGTGTTACAGCAGACAACTGATGACAATACTGAGATAACAAAGTAGTAAAATTAGTAAGAATCTACTTGCATGTGATGTTTGTCTGCCTGTGTTGGAGTTTAAAGGTCAACCACTGTGATAATGACACTATCGGTATGCCCCAGTTACCGTAAATGTAATTAGCCTCCTGGAAAAGGGACTTATAGGAATGCCTTGAAAGCAACGTGGGAGGTGTGGGAGGAATTTATTAAACTGTTTTCATACGCTCAGATGTAAGCGTTAGCATCAGCAGCTGACTAACTGTAAAACTTATGTAATCTATCTGCTGTCATCAGTCCGCCTCAGGGGTTTGTGGTCAGCTACTTTAGCCACAAATTAAGCTTTCAAGTTTCAGGTTTATTCATCATGTGCAAGTTAACACACCGTCAACAGTACAATGAAATGTGTTGGACAAGAGGAAACCGGTCAGCTCAGCATTAAAAGTGTGTGACAGATAGAAATAAGCCAAAGAACAAATACAATACTGTAAAAAAGTAAAGTAAAAAAGATATACAATATAAAATGTACTAACATAGAATGAGAAAAATATGTGCATAATACAAAATATACTGAGATTTTTATTTTGTAACAAGGTTATAAAGTGAAGCACTCGTGAAACTCTGAGAAGGCCGTTCTCGTGCCGCTAAAATTTTGACAGTGACTGACATGATATTACTGGTGGAAATTGCTTATTTAAACACGTTGAGTTTTACATATATAGGAGAAGCGAATGTGGGGGGATGGTGGAGTGACAGCAGTCACGTAGCAATACCTCGGGAGCAGCTGAGGATTCAGTACCTTGCACTTTGGCGTTGTCAAGTAGGTGAACTGGTATTTCTCCAGATACTAGTTCATGCTCTATACGGTGAACCAGCCCAGCCCAAGATAAGTGCCATATGGAATGAGCTACTCCCATTAAAGGTGCACAGTTCGACTATGGCATGTAAAATAGAAATGAGCATGTTTACCGGCCTCCCTGACTGAAATCGAGGATCTATTGTTTCAGTAAACACTGGAGAGCTTGACAGGCGTAGCAGCAGTGGGGAAGGAGCGCGGGGCTTAGCGAACCGTCAATTACAGGAATATCTTACATGTCTCACCCCTGCCCTCAAACATCTCAAACATTTCCACATATATTTGGGGTGAGAGTCCGAGAGGGTCAGTTTTACACCTTCAAGCTAGTCGGCCTTCCCTGGTAGTTAACCCCTGTCAGTCAGCTGTCAATCCGAGCCTTGCCTTGAGTCCTGCGAGACAAAGCTCATATCTCATTTCACACGGATCCATCTCGGGGTCATTGATTTCTCATTCTCTGAGTGAGAAATGGATTCTCTTTCCTTCATCCCAGAGAGGAGAAGATCCTGGCAGACGGTCGCCAGAAGCCTGATGGAGGCATCAGTTAGATGTAATTTGTTTCAGGACCCTTCAGTTATTTTGTTCACCTTGAACTGAATCGTGTGCTTATCAGAGACTGTTTAAAGCAGATAGGTACCGATGCGTATTGTTCAGCTCTGCGCTTGCATCAAAGTGCAAATGAGTTCGATCCAATAACAATCATCTTCTGGTGGCGAGCTCCTGTCGACGCCTTCATTAGCACTCTCTCCTCTCCTCCTCTTCCTCACACTCCACGGAGGTGTGTCGGCGTGCGAATTACTGTCGTAGGTAATTAGCAGGGAAGCCTCGGGTGAACACGATGTTGAGATGTGTCGGCTGATTGTTTGGCTCTTGCTTCAAGAAAGAATCATTGATCGCGGAGAAGGACGCTTCGCCATGCAATAACAGTCTTAATAAGACGGTCTAAAAAAAGGCAACTCCACACAAACACGTACAAAGACGTGCACATACTGTCAGAACACATCAGATGACCAGCAGTGGAGGAAGTATTCAGATCAAGTTAAGTACCATAAAAAAGTTGAAAAAGTTACTTCAGTAAAAACTTTTCATGATGAATGAATCTGCTGATTATTTCTGCTTTTAACTGATTCATTGTTTTATTCGTTAAAATTCTGAAAGTTTATTTTGCATTAAACCAAAAGTTCACACCTTAAAAATAAATGATTAAAAACTAGTTGGAACCACAAGATATTCTTTCTGCTGGATATACATACATATGTTTGTGTTTTCTGTGCTAAAAGCTCAGTCAGTTGTTGCGTCCTCCAGCTGAATTCATAATAAAGGTCATGATGTCAAAAAACAAACACAAAGTGTAGGATGTTCTAGTTTCACAGCCAGCCATGATTAAAAGTTTCTTGTTTCTTTTCTCTTATTGAGGAGTCCATGAGGTCGTGAATCCATCACAGGCGAGTTCAGAGTTTGAACTTAGTGAGAGGAAACAAAACGTTTTTTGTCTTTTTATTACAGACCGTGGGTCATTTTTAAAAAGCGGAACATCGTCTATGTTACTGTAAGTGAGCCGTACGCTGCCCTCACGATGGTGCACACCAGCATCGAGCTGGATCAGGCCGTGCTCCCTCACTGACTTCCCACTTGAATTCTCACAATCGTGTTTGACCCAGACAGAGTTTCACTCCGATCCTCGCGGTGGTGGGCGGGCGTGTTTAGCGCCGGCGTTTGACGCCAAGATTTCTAAATGTGACTGTTTCTTTGAGCCAAGGAGCAGAAGAGTTATCTGCTCTGTTTTATTCCAAATAAAATAAGTATATGTTGGAGAAAATAATGATACGAAGGCAAATAAACTGACGTTTCCTTTGTTCTGTAAATCAAAGTGATGCCCGCATGTCTCGGCAGAAAGAAAAGAAACCACAGCGTCAGGGATCTCAGGAGCAGAGCCTCAAATCAAGCCGGTTCACCGGATCTTCTCTCCAAACTCCTCCGATGCGTTAATTTCCGCCTCCCTCTATCTATTTCCCTCCACTGTGAAAGAGCGGTTTCCATTATGCCGCAGGTTCACATTAAGGAGATGGGAACAGGCTGGTACCTGCAATTATCCTTGCTCACCGAGCCGTGGGCCACTAGGTGCTGAGCAACAGCTGGCTCTCTCTTTCCCTTCACCACACACACACACACACTCACACACACATGAACTTGCACACCACCCCCTCCTCCTGCCTTCACACACTTACCCACCCATTCCTCACATTCACCTGCCATGCAGCTTGATTAATAAGGCCAATGCAGTTAAAGGAGAAGGAACAAGCACAGAGCTGGTACGAGGAAGCCTGCAGTACGTGACCGCGTGTTCCGAAACACTCGTGCACGGCAGAAAAGTGATCTGTCATCCTGTAAGCATGGAAACACACAAAGTACAGTCACAAGACCAGGTTGTAATTTATCTTGACGTGCCTCAGAACCTTCCTCTCTTTCTCTCTATCTGTTTGACCAATAGCGTCACAGCACAGTCTTTGATTCTGTCAAGAGCAATGCATCACTTCAAACCACAGAGGCCGCGATCTCCCTGTTCGCTGGCAAGAAAACCGAGCGGCTGCATACAGGTACACAGTACAGGTACACAGTACAGGTACACAGTACAGGTACACACTACAGGTACACACTACAGGTATACAGTACAGGTATACAATACGGTGAACTCCTTCCTCACACACACTTTTGTTGCCCAGCGTGAGACCTTCCATGCCCCTGCTGTGTTTCTTATCTCTGATTGTTCATGCAGAAATCGCTGGCCTTTGTCCTACTTCTTCTTGTTGTTCTTTGCATGTACCTGTACTCCACTTACACCTTATATTCCACCCTACAGACTAAAGAGGACATCAAACTACACACCAATACATGATATAGTTCAGATCAGCTCTGCCTCGTTCATCTGCAACAGCAAAATGCTCAGTAATAATAATCCACTAATACAATATATGATGGTAAAACACTAACAGGGGTCATTTCTCAGCAATCTATGAGAAATTTGTGATACTTTAAGGACATCTTGCAGATACTTTATTTGTATAATATTACTTTTATTTGTAATGGAGTATTTTCACAGTCCGGTGTTGCTACTTTTTACTTTCCTGTAAGTAAAAGATCTGGATACTTCTTCACCTCTGTTAGATGATATATTCACTGTGTAAGGTTGCAGACACACCTGTTTACATACAGTGTGTGCGTTTGGTCTGCGACGACCTTCTTCATGGTTTGGACAAGTCCTGTTAGTTTCAGTTGAAGTAAACCTTCAGTGATATTTTCAGACCTGTTCTTCCCGACCTGTTTTCAGGTGGACCTTTCTCCAACAGGTCAGGGAAGCTCTGTGTCAACATAAAGCATCAGTTATAAACCTTACCTGTAACTTCCCTCTAGGACACATGACAACAAACACTTCATCAGTGCTGGACCTCACTGACGCTCTTGTGGCTGAATGAGGAGCAACTTCCTGTAGTGAGGCTCGTGAGATGTTTAATATTCGCATGCTTTGTAGTGTATGTATAACAGACAAACTAAGACAGTGAAGGCGACACTCTTCCTCTCAGTTCCAGCAGACACAGAGAGACAGTGATCCAGATCAGAGGGCATGCTGGCAGAGTGCTTTGTCAAATCTGGCCTGACTTTCCATCTATTTTAACAACTGCAGTCATAAGCAATCCTGGAGATCTATGAAACTTATCTTCCGCTCTCCTCCTTCTTCCCCGCGGCTGCTGAGGCAGCACCTGGATTTAAATGACTCGACTGATAGCCACAGAGACGGGATTCATTTCTGGACTCTCCCGTTACGGATGGTGTGACGTCGGAAGTGTGGAAAATTACCCTCTGCGAGCCGGGGGGGGGGGGGCAGGGGGGGGGCAGGGGGGGGTCACCCCGGTCAGGTCCGTGTTACACTGACAGACGTCTGCCAAAGAATGATGTGGTCTTGTCAGATTTCATTTGCATCTTATAAATACACTTTAGACTAAATTATTTTCATGTTGCTTCAGTTTTAATCACTCATAATGACTTATGATTGATTGTATCGGATCAAATAAGAGGCTAAATAACACGAAATAAGACGTATTTCAGCAGCAATCTGTGGTAAATGTCACAGTTTCATAGATGGCAGCAGTGGCACACTTCAATGTGTTGGCCAAAAAGGATCTGAAATGTCTCAATTCCAGTAAAAAAAATTAAATTCATCATGAAGTCAGGAGCTGAAAGTTGAAAGTAAACTCCCTCCCAAAAAGTCAAACTCTTCCTTCAGTCCTCAAGAGAACAAAACAAAGCAGCCGTTTTAAAGACGATCTTGCGCGTTAGCAGCTGAGAAGAAGCTCATGAAGCAGAAAAGGGTAGAAACACTGCGGTTCAAAAGGTCTTTTATTAAAAATATAATCGTCATCGAGGTGGTTAATGAGTCGGCGGACAGCGGCAGAAGGAGAGCAGCAGCTGCTCGAGCTTCACCTGGGCAATTAGTGGGCCGTGAAACTCAATTCATTAGCTTTATTTGAATGTCACGCTGTGAGATCCACCGCATGGCTTCACGTCAGCAGAGTTAGAAGTTGAAGAAAACCTGGAAATACATGATCACGTTGCACTTTATTAGTTACAGGAAGATGATTATCCCTGACTGCTGATATTGATTTTACACACACTATGTTTATTTGACCTTGTGCCAGTAATTAATACCCATTACAGCGATACTCATATACTGTTACTGGAATGCTGGCACTGGTGTTTCCGCACAGCAGCGGCCGAGAGGTAGACACCACCCCCATCTAGTGGGCCGAGGGCTCGAGATAATGATGTAAAGAAACGCTGCATAATCAATAGACTTTAAATCGAGTTGGAAAACAAGTTTAGAGCTCGATTACAGAATAATCAGAGTGAATTTCTCATTCGTTTTTTTCCTGGCTGCTGCAGGCTCAGGCAGGATTTGGCCTTTCGAATCAATATTTAATCAGTTTTCTTTCATTTCTTGCCCTTTCTAGGAAGATTTTACTTTTCCTGCATTGTATAAATGTTTTAGATTGAAAAAATGACAAGAACATGATAAAACAGCACCAAGGAGAGAAGTCCCTTCAAAATAAGGTTTATTTTAAAGGTAGAAAAGCTCAAATAATCCTACATAACTTTCAAGAAGGAGTCCTGTATCATGCTCTCCACCTCTTCTACCAGCACACTGTACTCTGCCTCACAAACTCTGTGTCCCTTGCTGCCTCTCTCCTCCAGGCATTTCATCATGTCTCTGTGTGTTTCGGGTGCGGACGCCTTCGTTTCGAGCTTCTTCAGCTGCTCAACGGGATCCTCTGGAATATTTTGGATTTGTAAGGCTTTGAACACAGCGGGAGCGAATTTCCCGTAGTGAGCAGTGGAACAGAGCACCACGGGGCACGAGCCGTCCTGCAGCCTGTCAGCCACCACTTTAGCCACGGCGGTGTGTGTGTCCATGAGGTAGCCCGTCTGCGCGTGAACGCTCTGGACGGCGGCCAAGCAGTCGTCCTCGGAGCACCAGCCGGCCAGCACTTCCTCCTGCATCCTGCCGAGAAGACGCTCGGGCACCCGGAAGTTCTGCTGCGCGTCCAAACATGTGAAGAGCTCTTTGACGAGGCGCCCGTCTCTGCCTGAGACGTGGTAGATAAACCTCTCGAGGTTGGAGGATTTCAGGATATCTATCGCCGGGGAGTGGGAGAGCATCAGAGGCCGTCCGCGGAGGTCGTACTCGCCTGTTGTGATGAAGTCGGTGACGATGCGGTTGTGGTTGGACGCACAGATGACTTTTCTTATGGGGATGCCCATTTGCTTGGCGTACACAGCTGACATGGCATTGCCAAAGTTACCAGTAGGGATGCAAACATCAACGGGCTCCCCGAACTTGATAACACCGTCTCTGCATAGATCCAGATAGGCTGAGGAGTGGTACACCACCTGCGAGAGGAGAGAACTGTTAGACTCCTGTCATGTCGTAAAATAAAGCTGCTGCCTGACAAAAACTCAACATAACTATAAGAAAATCCTGTGTCTGACTCAGCATGCAGGTTAATTCCCTTTATGCAGACACTTTATAGAGTCACCTACTTGGCGATCAACCCACCTGTGGCAACAGCCGTGCCCAGTTGATGGAGTTGGCGGTGCTGAGGACGGTGCCGTACTCGACAGCGAGGTACCCGGTGAGCCCGGACTCTCCAAACATCCTCTTTATGCTTCTCTGACAGAAGTCAAAGTCTGACAGGACGCTGGCGGCCCTGGCGTTGCTCTCCCTGTAGCTCGTCATCTGAAGCTTCTGGATCTCGCTCACGCCTTCCTCTGGGAAAAACACCAGCACCCCGGTCCTGTGTCTGTCGGTGCCGCCGAGCCTGCTGAAGCCGCTCAGCACGGCGCTCCCGGTGTCTCCGGAGGTGGCTACCAGAATGAGGTAGTTGCACATCGGAGGGAGGCAGTAAGCGAAGAGCTGCGGCATCAGCTGCAAGGCGAGGTCTTTAAATGAGGCGGTGGGGCCGTGAAAAAGCTCCAGAACGTACTGATTGTGGATGAGATGTTTTACAGGCGCCACAGCCTCACTGGAAAAGTTGGACCCGTATGCTTTGAATATCATCGTCCTGAGATCCAAAGCAGAGACGTCCAATGGGTGTATGCACTTTTCAAGTAGGACTAACGCTCGTTCTGGGTACGACATGTCAGCTAGTCTCAGCCATTCACGAGCATCTAAGTGTGGGAAGCCATTTTTAGGAACATAGAGGCCTCCATCAGTGGCCAGACCCTCCACTACCACGTCACTGAAGTGTGTTTTCTGATGGGACGAGCCCACGCCATCACTCCGGGTCGAGACGTAGGTTTCTGCAGCGTGGCTCTGATATCGCTCCACAGCTTTCACCACCTTCTCCGCCACTTCCTCCACCGTGTCGCCCGTTCCACACAGCACCCGCACATCAAGCCACTTCTCATAAAACTGCTTCCTGTAACGCAGAATGTCCCTCATGGACACGCCTGCCTCCTGCCCCACGATCCTGTTCACCTTCATCCTCGCCAGCCTCCGGATGATGTCCTCGCCGTCCACGTCCAGGTAGACGACCAGCCCGGACTCTTTGACGTGCTGCATCGCTGCATCGTGGAGAGGGTTGGAGCCTGTGAGGGAAACGACACACCCAGAGGAGGTGAAGTTACACAGAGCCTGACCTTCTTCCTCCAGGAAACGCTCCCCGCCGACCTCCATGAGCTTTGCAGCCACGGGCATCTTCCACGCCGTCTCCAAGACATCGTCATCCACGTCTACGGCAGGCAGCCCCAGCCTGTGGGCCACTATCTTCCCCACTGTGGTCTTCCCTGCTCCAGGAGGGCCCATGAGCAGGAGGTTCTTGTCCCCCAGCAGGGAGGCTTTGGTGGACAGCCATGATTTCGAGGTTGAGAGGGGACCCAGGTGGCATCTGACAGCTCTGAGACAGCTCAATAAACCCATTGAGGAGTCACACAGGCTTCCCTCCTGCAGCAATAAAGAGAACTCTTAATGCAGCTACAAGTTTAATGTGTTTATGATCTAGCTGCTTTAACCTGACACGTGTCTTGCAGTACTCAAAGCGCGTAAAAAGGGCGTTTAATGACACTCACGTCTAATGTTGCATTCCCGCACTTCAAACACGGTCACGTGTTTTTAGTAGACTCTGTGATGACTATATGGTTTGTTTTGACGTGCAAAGTTCAAACTGTGCACGTCTGTGCTGCATGCTGCGCGCTGAGCTCACCCTGGATCAACACACACAACTACGGCCAGCCCGGAGGGACAAAAATGACGACTCTTCCGTGCCAAGGCTCATATTTCCCTCCATGTTCTGTTACTATGTAATACAACAATTTGTGCACATATTTAACGACATATAAGCGAGAAATACATGAATATATCAAACTTTTTCGCATCGCGGAATCTCCTAGAAATACCCAGCTACATGCTGCGTTCACATGCCCCCCGGAATATTGACCTCCCGTCTTATAAAGGCTACAGGACTCGCATTTATATCGAAATAGCGAATTCTATGCAAATAAATACAATCAAATACATCAGAATTAAGTCAGAGTAATAGCACATATAATATTACACTTCTGTTTTTGGTGTTAGCTCATGATTTGTATAAGTCAAGCGACACAGAGCTAATGTGTGGCGTAGCGGAAAGAAAAGACACATTATTTTTATTTTGTTAAATAAATTCAGTCGTATATGTAAATGGAGTGCTTGTAAGCGAGATAAAGTCTGTGTATTTTACGTATAAGCGGCTCAGATAGCCTCAAATTTATCTTTTTACAACTGTCAGGAAACGCAACGCTTGCTCCCACAGTTGCCTAGCAACCCGCCGGCTAGCTTTGTTGTCAAACAAATCACACTAACGTTAGTTAGCTCGGTCAGATTAGCCACGCAGCTAAGGTGAAGTTTTGCCTTTGTTTAGTCTTTTAATAATTAAAAGAAGTCCTTCAAAATGTCTGAAGTTGTACATCCACCGGAAAGCGTCTACAATCTCATTCCAAGGGAAGAGGTTCAGACTCAGAAAACGTCAAGGTAACGTTACATTAGCTCAAATTAACCTAGCGGTAGCTTCATCGGGCTAAGTTAACTAGTTAATAAGCAGAGAATGGTTAGTTAGAGGCTAACTAGGGAGCTGGGGCTTGTTAAAGTTAAATATATATTAAAGTGTCATTAATGGTATTTAGAAATAACTAAACCAAGCAAATAAAAGTTAGTAATATCTAGTTAATAGTCTAATATTTGATCTTTTTAAAGAAATAAATAGAAATTTAAAGTAAAAAGAAACATTTTTATTGTGGTTGCCTGTTTAAAGCATCCTCTTTTTTTCATACAAAATAATTTGGGCACGTAATCGTGTGTTATTTTATTCATAATGACTCTGAAAATGATGTTCCTGCAGATATGTGTCCAAGTACAGGCCCATAGTCATTCATGAGAGAAAGTCAGCAAAGGATGCCATGAGGACGATGGGACCCGCAAAAGTAGAGGTGCCATCCCCCGACAAATACCTCAAGAAGCATTCGAAAGAGCCCAAGCTACCTGAAAGTGAGTTCTGGTATACACTATTTGAGCAGTGTGTGGGTGTATCCCTGAGCTGTGTTATTTACCTTTATTTTTTATGTCTTCTTTCAGAGACAGAGTGTACGAAAAAGGCTCGTAGTGCCGGCACGGTGAGGAAACCAGCGGTTCCTGCGAGGACAGACAACCCACCCATGGGCATTCACACCAAGAGAGACTTTATAAAGACAGCCACAGCTGTGCCGATGAAGCCCCAGCCTACCTACGTGGACACCAGCAAGGGACACAAGCAGCTACTCGAGAATTCAGGACTTGTCCCAAAGTACATCAAGAAAAAGGTAGCACACAAACAATAATCTGACATTGTTTGTTAACTCAGCGTAAAATGCTGTAACACAGCCTTGAGTGCCATGGGAAGATGGTATGTAGCACATACCAAAACTTAGAATATACCCCCCCTATTTATTGATCTATCTTTGGTCCCCTGTGAACATATTGTCTAAAGTCTCCTGTTTCTATTTGCAGCAATATGGTGAAGTACCCGACTACCTGCAGCAGCGCAATGAAGAAGAGCGGCGAGCTCAGGAGGAGTATGACAACTTTGTGAGAGAACAGAGGGAGCGGGGAGCCATGAATCACCTGTCTGACGAGAAGCGTCAAGTCATCCTGCAGGTACTCGAACACATCGCTGCACAGTGACAGTTCGTTCCCTGAAACAGCCGGAGGGGAACACACAGACATCTGGAACAACTGAAGGAGCACAGGAAGTGAATGTGAAAATATTTTTATTCAGTCCTAATGAATCAGGATAAAAATGGCCTTAGTGTGTCCGTCATTGTTTGTACACATTTATGAGGCTGAGAGAGGACGCACACTAAAATCAGAGGTGTTAAATCACCTCCCAGAAAACGTCCAACACTTTTATGTATTTCTGAACTGCTATAGGAGCTCTTATCCCCGTAACATAGACAACCCCTGATGAATCCTGACCTTATCAAGCTGACTCTATTGTGACAGTGATGGCTTTCTCTCTCTGCTCTTCTATCCAGACCCTGAAGAAGAACTGGGATCAGCTGCACCGCGAGTACCAGGGCCTCTCGTTCGTCACAGACAACATGTCAAAGAAGTCCCGCAAGGATCGCCTGGAAGTGGCGATGAAGAAGCTGGAGAATGACATCAAACTCTTCGAGAGGTTCAAGACCATCTACATATCCAATAATTAGGACATAAAAACTTCTTCTTTGATCGGATGTTCTGTACTGCGTGTCTCTAGACCGTCGGCCTTAATTCAGAAATCACACGAGCTTGAGTTGAATAAAATTATGTATTTATGTATTTCTCGTGTTCTCTCATATGAATAATGAAACAAAACTGAGACTCAATGATCACATTAGAAGCTTTGACGTGAATTTGGTAATAAATGAAAGATCACACTTTCACCTCCTGGGGACTGTAAAATTCATCACAGTTTTAACGGCAGTCTGGCAGCTTGCTGAGCCATACGACTGTGGATTTCTTTCTTTCTATATAATCATCTAGTAGTGATGTACTCTCTCTAAAACAGGGGTCTTCAGTGGACGTGTCCAAAGACACACAGCTTTTTATGAATCATAAACACATCAGTGGTCAGCTTAGGTAGTAGAGAGAGTGCACAGGAGTCCAAGATGTCGTCTGCTGAAAGGTTTATTGAAGCTTAATCACGGAGGATGAAGGATTTATCAGCACACTGCCGCCTCAGTGCTGAAGAAACTGTCCTCTATCTGACTCTGTAGAGGCTTCCACGTTATTATCCTCTGACCTCTGTTACCATAGTAATGATCAGTCTGCTTCCTTGAACTCAAACATAAAGCTGCTCTGCATCTCAATCTAAGATTTAACTCCGTCCCTACAGTGACCTCAAGGCTCTTGTTTGACCTTGTGTAACCTCCACAATCAGTTTCTTTCAGGCTCAATAAACATCACTGCATAAAATCTGAACCGGAGTATTTGTTGTTCATTTGTTTCTGTCCACTCTCCTTCAGCCTTGTGATGGGGCCACAAGCCAGCATGGCATCACATGAAGCTGATTATCCCCGTAATTCACCACGGCTAAAACAACGCTGTCCATTTTACGCAAATGACTCAGGCATGATCCCGCAGCACACGCGGCTGGACGAGACATCTCTGGATGTCTTTTAGTTTCTTTTCTTTCTCTCTGTCGGTTTTGTTAAAAAGACGGCACCAAAGCGGTAAGTAAGCAGCGAGCTTTGGCAGTGATGGATTAGAAATGCTGCTCAGCATTTAACATGCACAGGCAGAATGTAACATTAAAGTTTGAATGAATGGAGTGAGATGCAGGAAGTGCTCCTCCTAGATTCACATCCTAAACTTTAAGTAGCTTCTCTTCTGCTTGTGCTGCTGCTTTTCTTCCTGTGGTGCGGACTGTGTGTATTTCCACTGAAGGTCACTACTATTCTCTGTTTTCACCCTGTCAACACCTCTACAGATGGACAACGGAGGGATGAAACGAGGAATTGTGGTATGTGCAACACAAAGATCGTTTGGACAAAATATTTCACCCTTAAGTCAGAAATGTAGGTCACATTTTTAGATTTAACATGGGCAGAGAATGATTATTTTCAGTTATTAGCTTATTTGCTGGATTCCTTGAAGCCATTATTTGATTAATTGAACAGTAAGCGTCCTTTAAAGAGCCTTAAAAGTTAAGACACATAATCAATAGTTCCCTTTTTAATTTGTTGAGTACTTCCCCACTGCTGAGGCTAACAATCAACAGTTCTGTTAAAAATCTTTGAATTTTAGCCTTTAAGATTTGCAGGATTTAAAATGTTTCAACGTGACTTCCAATCTTTCTCATTATTATGCAAAGAAATCCCAGTAGCAGTCATGATTATGTTTCTTTTAGACTTTGGAAATCCACTTTAGGGCTTAAACAGGACTTCACATGTGGCAGTTTGAAGACTTACCAGTGCTGCACTTCCATTCCTAAATCATACTGCCTGTCCTAGATTAAAGACGAGTGGCCAGGATACAGTCTGGACCTGTTCACGTACCCTGAGCACTACCACGAAGACATAGAGAGTGTTTACATTCCACATGGGGTGATCATGAACAGGTACAAATATAATAACACACACACCTGTGAAGTGGATTTTAAACATAATTTCTTGCCCATTTATGTTTGCCTTGATGTGATTTCTCCCGCAGGATAGAGCGTCTGGCCCGTTACATCATGGATGACTTTGGGGACAACAACATTATGGTGCTGTGCGTCCTGAAGGGAGGCTACAAGTTCTGCGCAGACCTGGTGGAGTTCATTAAGATTCTGGGACGCAACACCAACAAGTACCTGGAGACCAGGGTGGAGTTCATCCGCCTGAAGAGCTACCTGGTAGGTGAACTGTGCCTGATGTGGCACCTCGTCTTTAAGATCCCCTGCCGAGTCCAGCCAGGAACACATTTATTGGACACCTGGAACTATTTCTGGACATTTTAGAGACAAAACAAATGACAGATTCATCCATAATCTAAATACAGCCCTACATATCATCCACCAAAGACACTTTCTCCCTTTAACATCACTGTTGTGTCTGACATTTGCCACCAGATGTCACTGTTGTTCATGTTTAGTGAGGATGCAGGCCGGCGTGACAGCAGAGCTCAGGTCATGAAAATACCAGACTGCTAATTGGTGCTCTTGCTGTTGCTGCTGCTGCCAAGAGAAGCAGCTGATGACACTGTCTAACACCTGGAATACATAAACCGAGGAATTAATGTAGTCATGTTTACAATGACATCACTTTGAAATCATCACTTATTATTCTTTAGTGCAGCCAACATGTTGTGATTTACATGTCACTGCATGTGGTCACATTCCAGCTCTCCCTGAAATGACAGCTTGTTTTTTGTTGGATCAGTCAGACCACACTGAGGTCATGTTGGAAAGACGGGGAAAATAATGAGACAGTGGATCAAATAATAAGATTTCTACTGTTTAATAAAACAAAAAATATCAAAATACACCTGCAGGGAGTTAACAGGGCTACATGATTATTATTACAGTGTATTAAAGTCATTTCAATATAACTTTATTTGTCCCTGTGAGGACAGGAAGACAACACTTAAAAAAACAACAAAAACATATTATGTAATTAACATAAAAATACTGTAATATAAAATACTACCTTATTCTGTATAAATTCCCTTAAAATGTAAAAGAAATATAGAGTTGTATCAGGAAATATGACTGTTATAAGCTTAAAATCTCTATGTTGAGTTGGTACACCGATAAATACATGAAAATAAATACATGTAAAATGTAACAAGGCTGTATAAAAGCCTCAGTATTAATAACATAATTACTTTTTCATGTCAACAAACAGCATGGTGGCGAGCAGCGGTCTCTGGTACAGCCACCAGAGAACAGTGTGTGAGCGATGATGCCGTTAGTCAGTCTCACAGGTCATGATGGAGTCATGTGACCTGCCCCCAGGGCCGGGATTTTGTCCATGTCACTGCTCCTCTTATCCGAGTGATGCATCTGCAGCCGGCTGAGTCAAACTTCAAAGCTGTCGCTCTTCAAAGCTTGGCCCTGTGCTTCAGGGACAGAGAGAGCCTGTCTTTGTTTATGTTAAATATTGTTCATTCATGGTTATTGTAAAAAAGTCTTTGTGCTTCTGTCTGGCATTAATGCTGCAGACGGTTCTTTCAGCGCCGCGCAGTGCAGCCAAATCACTGAGAAACTCTATTTCCTCATCTGACAGAGCATTTATTGTAATAAGTCTTGATCTCATATGAGCAGTCTCTGTTGATTAAGAAGGAGAAGTTCAACAAATCGGCAATGATGCAGAAAAAAGGCAGATCATCTTTCCATTTTCGTCTTCTCCTCCCACAGAATGACCAATCGACAGAGGAGCTGCACATCATAGGAAGCCGGGATCTGTCTTTCCTGCGTGGGAAGGTAAATATGTTTCCCACTTGGTTTTGGATCTTATGTCAACGGGGCTGAACTCTTTGTGTGAGAGAAACTAACTGAGCCTCAAGAGGGAGCTGTCTGTTAAACCCTCAGGAGCTTTTCTATTGAGAATACACTGAATATTTAGCTAATCTAATAAAACACAGATGTATGTTTGGTTCTCAATTAAAAGGCATCATTGTTTAAAATCTGTTTCCTTTGCTTTGTCCTCACAACCATCCGTATTTTCGGGGCAGATTTACTGTCTGTTCATCCCCGTCTGTAGCCTGTAGAGCACACGGGATCATGAGGGATGACCTGCTCTCACTACATTATTCTCCGAGATAGGCGTACAACAGACACTGCGCTTTCTCATGTGAATGGGTGTGCAAATATGCCCACACACGTTTGCTTGGGGAAGACTGATGTTGCGTTCCCCTCGACGCAGATGCCAGAATGTGCTATAGCTGAGATGCATTTGGCTGCGGGGGGTAAAGGTCAGCGGGAGTAAAAACTGAAAGGCTGACCACCACCTTGTACAGAAAACATGAATCATTAAAAGTTCTCTTACAGTCCTTCACCCTGTGGGAATATCAAACCTCCCATTGAGTCTCATATATGTTCATCAGAGTCACAGCACCAGGTGGTTTATAAGTGTGGCACTGCTGGTAATGGCAATATAATGGCAGCGATGCAGAGTAAGGTGGCGTGAGCATGCAACCCTGCGTCACCGTGATTTTAATCCCAAGTGTTATTACGGTAATCAGAGTGGTTAAGTTTTAATTCAGCTTTGGTCGCCGCCTACATCTATTAGCAATGATTGATTATCACCAGTGTTTTTGCCAGAGTGAGGACTGATTGACTGAGCCACAGGAGTCACGCTGAACTCGTGATCCAGGGATCAGATGAGAACTATAAATTCCCGAACAATGATGCCATACGCCGTCAAATAATTGCCACTGCATAGTTGGCCGCGCAGCGTGTTTACGGCGTGCAGCATGCAGCAGGACAGGTTGGTTATGTTTGAGTTTTCACGTCCCGACTGACTCTCTCTCAGTGCTGTGTAACAGTGTTCAGGTGTAGACTACAGAGAACATTGGCCTGCTGCCTGCATTCTCTCCGATCTCTCTCCCCAAACCATAGATACTCTCACTGGGCTCACAAAGAGCCCCATACACCCGGCCAAGGGAACAAGGAGTCATTTGAAATGCTGCAACACCCGGACGCTTAGAAGTTTTGCTCACTGTAGACACAGATGTTCATCACTGTGTAGGAGAGAATGAGTTGTCTGTGTTGTTGTTAAGACGCCGAAGATGCTGCCAACATTGTTGCTATAGATACCGTCTGTAAGAAATGTAAAAACTTGCAGAGACAATCAAGCCGTTGTTCTTGGACTTGTGTTAAATTCGAAGGTGATGTTTTACTAATGTCCTTTCCTTCTGTGTTTTTTCTTTTGCATGTTACACAGTGCGTGCTCATTGTTGAGGTGAGTCTCAGGTGCGAGTAATGAATTAATTCCATTGAGCTAGTCTTTCAAGTTCCCAGCTTGTTTGATGTGATGCACTTCTTTCAGTCTCATGTTGATTGAGAGGCCATTGTTAGAGCCATGGCTCTTTTTGTTTTTTGGTCTACAAAAGGACAAAAAGAAAAGAAAGTCTCGTGTTTCACTTGTAACTCAAGCCAGATAAGCACAATATGGCTGTTTACTCCAAGAAACTATACAAGGGGTCATGTGTAGTTCATGTACTCATTAGTTCTTTGTTAATATGATGACATAGGTAAAGAATATGAAGTTACGATCTTATGATTTGCATATTTGGCTGTCAGTCTGCACTTCAACGCCCCGCAGCCGCCCCTCTTCACCTTGCCCCCTCTTCCCTTTGCTCTTCCCTTCCCTAAGGCCATAGTTGACACAGGAAAGACCATGAAGGCCCTTCTGAAGCATGTGGAGACCTTTGAACCCAAGATGGTCAAGGTCGCGGGGTGAGCCCTTTTTTTTTTTTTTTTCCACCATCAGCCGGAAATGCCAAGCGTGTGACGAACACGAGAGGAAAATATCGCCTGTCCACACTTACTGTCTCGTGTCCGTGGGCTGTTCCTATGCAACCTGAGATCACAGAAAGTTTGAAAGTTTGTCTCCTTTTTAACTGATCTGTCAACTCTAAGTCCTTTGTTTGGATTTGCTAAAGTGTTTAGAATTATAGTACAATATTCGAGACCTAGGTCATGGTTGGCTGCTGTGTTATTGCACTAACTCTACATTTCATGTGTTTCAGACTGTTGGTGAAGAGGGTCCCTAACATGGCTGAAAGTCTGACAGACTGTACGTACCCCTGGTTTTAATATCATTTATTGTTTTCATGTTATTAGATTATAGTCAATTTAGTCAGTTATAGTGAATCAGCTGCATGATTTTCAGTGTTTCTCAAAACTTAAGCAGTTGCTTAGCGAGGGTTGTCCAGCACTTTGAGATGTTTTTGCTGATACTTGCTGCTCTAGCTGCAAAAAAATGTGAAACTCTGCTGAACGACATTCAGAAAGTCGCAATTTTGGGTCATGTCATGGCAGCTTAATGGTTAAAACACATATTGTACCACATAACTGCAATTTCCCATACTCAGTTTCAGCTTTGTTGCAACTCAGAAAACAGTCCCAACTTTTCTCTTGAGTCCATATTTTTTTTGTATTTAGAATTTTCTGCCTCAACAGTACACGTCTTCTTGGTGATTTTAAGAAGTTTTACTTCATTCTGGAGCTGTAGGTTTTACAATGGGTTTTGGTCCCACCACATCTCCATGCACCGCTTCCTCTTTGAATGGCAATACTAGTGATAATCTGGCAGAATGTCCATTTGGACACCAGTGGTGGTGATGCTACATTCGGCTATTCCTTGGAATTATCTTGGACTATCCCGGGAAAAGCTGAAAGAAGTCTAAAGCATTGATAAACATGAACAAAGCTGTTTCCAGATAAACTTAGACTCATGCCAAAACTCTTTTTACGTCAGAATTTACTTACATCATGTAACTCTAGTCTGTGTCTGCTCTGATAGATGTTGGATTTGAAATCCCCAACCACTTCGTTGTCGGTTACGCCTTGGACTATAACGAATACTTCCGAGACCTGAACGTAAGTCCTGAGTCTACACATACTGCTGCACACAGCACATGACCTTTGGAAGAGCTCAGAGAAAGACATGAAAGAGACAGAAGGGGGGTAAACACCACAAATCAAAGAGATGCACTCCTCTCCTTGAAACCTAAACTCGCCCAACAGGTATCCTCCCTGCCTGAGGAGCCTTGACATGGATGCAAAGCAGCTCAAATCACTTATGCATGTAGTGTGTGTGTGTGTGTGTGTGAGGTCTGTCTTTCCTCGATCAATTTGCACGTCAACTCTTTTGTTATTTTGACTGTAAACTATGATTTTCGGGGTTCAGGGTGTGGTCTGACTCATATCTTGGCCAAGTCATAAGATGATTTTTTTGGCACCACGATTACGGGATGACAACACGTCTAGCATTTCTGTCTTTCCTCTTCGGACTACTTTAAACTGAGAGTAATCCTGTACATGCTTAGAGCCAGGAGTGCAAACTATCCTCTGTTTGCTTTTGTCGCACCCCCTGACATCTTATTCTCAAGTTAGATTTCTCAGTCAGTAAGTGCAAACTTATGTGAACTTTGTCATTTTTATATCTGCAAAGACGTGGCCTCAGATTTACCTCTGACTCATGTGAAACACTAAGCCTAGATCGACTCCCATTGCTTTGTGTATGAGCGTGTGTGTGCATTCATGTGGGTGTGTGTGTGTGCCGCATGTACTGTATGTACTGTACAACTGTGTGTGTGTGTCTCCAGTGCATGTTTGAGGGGGGTGGTATTCATTACGAAAGTCTGAAAGAGGCTGACCCGTGGAATGTTGAGGTTAGGATCCCATTATCAGGCAGAGTTAAAGCTTCCCCTCTTATCTGTCCTTATCCTACAGAGGAAATATGAGTTGAACCCCTGGGATGGCCCAAACTTAGATTAATGAACGTGTCATATCTTTGTAGATTACCTTCCCTGCTTTCAAATGATTGCATCCCTCATCTTTTCATGCTGTTTATGGCATGTTGAGGCTCTCAGAACACGCTGGAATTTTCCATAGCGAAGGGTGATCTTAAACAAATATTTTGCCGTCGTCGGATGCAAACTCAAAGACTGAAATGTACTAACTCTTATTTCTCCAACTTCTTTCAGCATATCTGCATCATCAGCAAGTCTGGGAAGATGAAGTACAAAGTTTGAGAATACAACTACCTTTTTCAGTAAAGTAAAGCTTTATTGTCTCACTCTTGGTGCTACTTTCTTTAAAGGTCTGGTGTGTAACATTTAGGAGTATCTATTGGCAGGAAGTGAATATCATATCCATACAATGTTTCCTTTAGTGTATAATCACCTGAAAATGTGAATCATTGTGTTTTTGTTGCCTTAAAATGAACCTTTTATATCTACAGAGAGAGCAGGTCCTCTTGCACGGAGTCCGCCATGTTGAAACGCCATTTTTCTACAGTAGCCCTGAGCAGACAAACCAAACACTGATCTAGATATGATCATTTGCTTTTTATGTAAATTTCCTGTGAGTTCCTTGTGAGTTTTTCCAACATGCTTAGAAGAAGAGGGTGAGACATAAGAGTATTCATTCGGTTGCGACCTGCAACTCCACCACTAGGTGGCACTAAATGCTACACGCTGGACCCGAAGGAAAAAAGTAAATTATGTATATTTGTAAGTGCTTTGACATAAAAGAACATTCTCCCTCTCACAGCATGTGATCATAACAATGGAGAATTCCTCAGAAAGTGCTTTTAAATTAAAAAAAAAGACTGTGTGTAATGTGATGTAATCGTTGCCTCTTTGTACTTTGTTGAAAAAACAAAAAAACCCACAAAATGGATAAATAAAAAAAGCTGCCTATTAGGAGGAGGACGCTGGTGACAGATGGAGAGAGCTTATGGACGTTGGCATACCGGTGCCCGGATGACGCCCACTCTGACTCATGGAAAACACACAGTGGGTGCAGCAGGCAGCGTCCCGCCTCACCAACACTATCTATTTGTTCCCAACTTTAATCAGGCCTCACTGGAAATTAGAATTTTGGAAAGAACTGACTGAAGAACTGAAAATTAAGCCTGTAGTGTCTGTTTATTGCATATAACTACTTGTTACAGTGAAATGTAATCTCACAGACCTTCATAGTCATTCAGACTTTGGGTAAAATGTATATTTTATATTGAAAATGACACCACAAGTCACTACTGATGCAGCGACTATGCACCAAATGGAAAGAAAACCTTTTTTAAATGTCACTTTTATTTAAAACCCATTAGTTCTTTCATCAAAAAAGAATTATGATACTGAAAAAAAAACCCTCCTCATTCCACTGAATCACACATTAAACAAACACTGAGCCAGTCGTGTTTTTACAAGGATTATAGCGCCGCAATTAAACTCTGAGTGCTCTGAACTACAAACAGACACACACACATGCACAGAGGTATTTTGTATGTTCTGTTGCCATTGTTGGGGTGACTTAGAAAGTCAATTGTGCATGTCGACAGACAGACCAGAACATGCTTCACTTCACACAGCTTGCACTCGAGAAGTGTTATCACGTGGCCACGCACTCTTGATTCTTAATCACCTGAAACTCCAAACGGCCGTCACATCACATAACAGGAAAGCTTGCGCACAAGCAGAGATTTCAGACAACATCCCATCTGAGAGATGTTGCAATAATTGTGAGCGACCTATGTATTGTCAGTTATTTTTGTGTAATCCAAATATCAAATTATACTGTGTGTTTTCCCTCTCAAGCCAAAGGTAATGGTTCAAGCTCCAGCTACACGGCCTCTCCAAGTTAAATGACCTGATAAATGAGTTGCTATTTGGATAATATGAGTGAGTGCAAACAAAAGAGGGATCCTGGAGGTTTGGAGCACTCAGTTTCCGTGTTGTGCTTTCAAAACGCTCTCAGGTTTCACATCTGTGGCGACGGTGGTGGTAAACAACACCTCTACTAATACATTTAGAGAAACCCTAAATTCAGTCAAGTTTTATTACTTGTCCTTGACCCCTAAGGTGCAACAGAGGGAGATAAGTAAGAGAGAAGCTCGACAAACTCAGCAAATTACACAGCTTTCCTCGACCACAAAGACCTCCATTGTACCTCCGCCTGCAGCCCTGTGTGTCCTTATCATAAAACATCAGCACTTGGCGGTAGTGGTTAACTTATCCCAGCACTAATGCCCCCCACACTGCCCTGGGAACCTAGAGGCCATTGTCCTTAACCTTGATGCGGTGTTTGGTGAAAGCGAGATGGGACAAAAAGCCTTGCAGGTTTCACATGCTGCGGCTTTGTAGTGCTCTGTCAGGGGAACAGAGGATGGGGCCGACTGCAGAAAGTAGGCTACAGGTAAACTTCACTTAGCACAAAGGGAACAAAACGGGAATTGTACATTTGAATGGCCATGCATGCATTTGTCATATGAAGCCTGTACTTAGAGACGGAGCAGCGGAGATTTCATTTCACATCCCCAGCACAACAGATAGACCATGTTTTCTCCCAAAGCCTTATTTTAATGAATAAGAGTGGAAAATATGCTAATTTTGCCAAGAAAGCAATGGCACCATTCTTATATCTAATAAATATGAAGCTACAGTGCAGCTAGGAGGCAGTTAGCTTAGCTTAGCATAAAGAATGGAAACAGGGGGAAACCGTTAGCTTGGTGCAATGACTCCCTGGAGTCATACATTAGAGTTTTGTGAAGATTAAACAAATATATACAATAAGTATAATACATAATGTTTCAGTTAGTGGGCTGCTAGCCTGGCTCTTTCCAAAGGTACCAAATGTTGGTGTTACACAGTGTTATATGCCAGACTATTTCTTGGCCGGGTGTAATGACTTCCTGGAGTCCTTTACCTTGTTTTTAGGTGGTGGTGTGCGGAATTTTTGTTTACTGTGGACAGATTTAGCTGTTTCCTCCTGCTTGCAGACTTTATGCTAAGCTAAACTAAACGTCTCCTCCCTGATATCAGCAAGAAAGAAGCATATTTACCAGAATGCTGAACTATTCTTTTAAGATTAGACCTCTTTAGTATCTATAGTAGCTATTTTTTTATATACTTCTTTTATGTGCTTCAGGTATAATATGATTTACATTTATTTGACCAGGATCTGAAAGATTACACTCCTCATTCCCATTTTGAAGTTAATAAACACTGCTTCACTGACGCATCTTGGTACACAAATAGAAAGAACATCCTCTGCAGTGTTCATTGTGTTCCAATTAGGGACTGGCTGGCCAGAGGGCTTGATAGATTGACTGCTGCTGGATTTCATCCAATCATCAAACTCAGTGCCAGATCCACTTACCCAACCTGGAGTGGAAAGTGAGCCTCATCCTCTTAAACTCTTAAAAACCCCTTTATGAATAAGATTTATATTGTCTTTGTTCTACCTGATGGGTAGTTTGCATTAAGGTGCGTTGAAAAGCTGCTTCACATAGTGAGCACACTGTGCTGCAGACTCGTTTCCACCTGTCCTAATCCTGACGCTGCTGGGCTTTGAACCGGGGCTTCATGTGATGCCCTAATCCAGCCAAACATTTTGCTGCCACGAGTGAGCTCGTAATCTGCTGAGTGTTTGAGTCACTGCGGCTCTGTGGCTACACATTTGGCATGAAGGAATTAGCAGTGAATGTTCATGCAAATGCGTCAACAAAACAGAAATGATTAGAAGCATCTGGGCAGATATTTGTGAAATAACGGTAAAATAAGAGAGCAAAGCGTACAGATGGTAATATAACGGGACTTTAAGCTGTACAGTAGTCATGCATGAGTCATTAGAGCAGACTACAGTCCTACTACAATTCCTCAGTGAGCTTTGTTCACCATTCATTGATCTGAAATCCTCTGTTCTCACTTTGCCATTCATAAAAAACAACACAGTGTAACAGTGCTCTGCACAAAGCAGAGTGTACTCTTAACTCAAGTGGGCCAAGTGCTTTTTTAGGGAAAGCGCCACAGAAACAAAATCACAGTTGGCTCCAAAAACTGGTGAGCCAGTAAAACATTTTTATAGTTTGCTTGTGGGTGTTTTAGACACGCATGTAATCCAGATTCAGAGTTGTTCTTGTGGCGATCCTCCTTACGTTAAATGCTTGCTGGGGAAAGTTTTGTTTCTGATGCACAATCACGCTTTATGTCAAATCAATAAGACGCCTCATTAATAATGTGGTATGAGTTTAATAAACAAATTGCATTAAATGAATATGAACCTCACGCTATCACATAATGCAGAGTCCTACTTACATCAGTTTAAGTTCTCTATTGTCTGAATGAGGGTGCACCAGCTCTCTAGACAATAGCTCCTCTCTGAAACCAGGGAAACCTCACCACACTACGGGTCAAAAGAGTCCTATTGTCCTGTCTTCTATTGTGCTGCTGGAGTAGCCTGCAAACAGAACACTGTCAGCCTTTGTCTTTGTCCCGATCAGCTGTGCTGCCCTTTTTCTTCATGCTCTGCGGAGTCCCATGTGGCTGCCATGCCCTACATGTCACCATAATAAAGTTAAGGACACTGCTGTTACAGTTGATAATGGATAGGCAAATATGTTTCACCAGTTGAACGTTAGGAAATTGGAGAGTTCAGCATATGTGTGGGCCTGAGGGCTTTTATTCGCCCCTCACAATGATGTCCCTGTGATTTCATTTGCTCAGCGTAAAGGTCTGAAAGGCTTAATGTGGGAATAAAGTGTTTATCAGCTCGTGGGCTCATAGCTGATTATTTAAACTCATTGTGTGTGAGTGTGTCTCTGTGAACTTCATTGACTTCATTGATCATGTTCCATTACTGGAAGAAGAGTTTTATAAATTGTTATACAAGTCACACATCCAAAATCTTATTGGTAGATGTACAGAAGATACTTATTTTTGATAGTAAGTATCAAAAGTACTCATTACACAGGGACACGTATACAGTGACTGTACTGTACAGCAATTAAGTATGTGTACAGAATTATTAAATTAACCTGTCTTAATTTTTCTCCCAGTTTCCTAGGCAACATATAGTTTATAATTTGCTAGTATAAAAATAGCATTTCCTAACATTTTGTAAAAAATTGTATCGCTGTAATAATAATAATAATAATAATAATAATAATAATATATTACTATATTTCTATGTGAAATGTAACAGAGTAGTGTAAAGTACTCAAGGACACTACTTAAAGGTCCAGTGTGTATAATTTAGTTGCATCTAGTGGACTAATCTCTGCATTGCTATCTCCTCACAACATCCTTGCCTTCCAGGACCCTGTTTGGTTATAATTTAGTTTGTCTGTTCTGGGCTACTGTAGAAACACGGTATTTCAATATGGTTGCCTCCATGAAAGAGGACCCACTCCCACTGTAGATATAAAAGTCTCATTTTTAATTAACAAAAACAAACAAATATACACTACCGTTCAAAAGTTTGGGGTCACCCAAACAATTTTGTGTTTTCCATGAAAAGTCACACTTATTCACCACCATACGTTGTGAAATGAATAGAAAATAGAGTCAAGACATTGACAAGGTTAGAAATAATGATTTGTATTTGAAATAAATAAAATTTTACATCAAAATTTGCTTTCGTCAAAGAATCCTCCATTTGCAGCAATTACAGCATTGCAGACCTTTGGCATTCTAGCTGTTAATTTGTTGAGGTAATCTGGAGAAATTGCACCCCACGCTTCCAGAAGCAGCTCCCACAAGTTGGATTGGTTGGATGGGCACTTCTTGCGTACCATACGGTCAAGCTGCTCCCACAACAGCTCAATGGGGTTCAGATCTGGTGACTGCGCTGGCCACTCCATCACCGATAGAATACCAGCTGCCTGCTTCTGCTCTAAATAGTTCTTGCACAATTTGGAGGTGTGTTTAGGGTCATTGTCCTGTTGTAGGATGAAATTGGCTCCAATCAAGCGCTGTCCACTGGGTATGGCATGGCGTTGCAAAATGGAGTGATAGCCTTCCTTATTCAGAATCCCTTTTACCCTGTACAAATCTCCCACCTTACCAGCACCAAAGCAAGCCCAGACCATCACATTACCTCCACCATGCTTAACAGATGGCGTCAGGCATTCTTCCAGCATCTTTTCATTTGTTCTGCGTCTCACAAACATTCTTCTTTGTGATCCAAACATCTCAAACTTAGATTCATCCGTCCACAACACTTTTTTCCAGTCTTCCTCTGTCCAATGTCTGTGTTCTTTTGCCCATCTTAATCTTTTTCTTTTATTGTCCAGTCTCAGATATGGCTTTTTCTTTGCCACTCTGCCCTGAAGCCCAGAATCCCGCAGCCGCCTCTTCACTGTAGATGTTGACACTGGTGTTTTGCGGGTACTATTTAATGAAGATGCCAGTTGGGGACCTGTGAGGCATCTGTTTCTCAAACTAGAGACTCTAAGGTACTTGTCTTCTTGCTCAGTTGTGCAACGCGGCCTCCCACTTCTTTTTCTACTCTGGTTAGAGCCTGTTTGTGCTGTCCTCTGAAGGGAGTAGTACACACCGTTGTAGGAAATCTTCAATTTCTTAGCAATTTCTCGAATGGAATAGCCTTCATTTCTAAGAACAAGAATAGACTGTCGAATTTCAGATGAAAGTTCTCTTTTTCTGGCCATTTTGAGCGTTTAATTGACCCCACAAATGTGATGCTCCAGAAACTCAATCTGCTCAAAGGAAGGTCAGTTTTGTAGCTTCTGTAACGAGCTAAACTGTTTTCAAATATGTGAACATGATTGCACAAGGGTTTTCTAATCATCAATTAACCTTCTGAGCCAATGAGCAAACACATTGTACCATTAGAACACTGGAGTGATAGTTGCTGGAAATGGGCCTCTATACACCTATGTAGATATTGCACCAAAAACCAGACATTTGCAGCTAGAATAGTCATTTACCACATTAGCAATGTATAGAGTGTATTTCTTTAAAGTTAAGACTAGTTTAAAGTTATCTTCATTGAAAAGTACAGTGCTTTTCCTTCAAAAATAAGGACATTTTAATGTGACCCCAAACTTTTGAACGGTAGTGTATATAATAATATAACATAATATAACATTATATTCCATGTTAAAGTCCACAAATCTTACACACTGCCCCTTTAAGCACAATACTTTTAACTGAATATATATAATAAAAGGCCAACAAGTGGAGCTGTGGGGACCTTTGCACTGACTGCAGCCGGCCAGTGACCAGAATGGACCAGCTTGCACTCTTTATTAGTATCGTTATGTAACAACACCTCCAATTGGCCCGCTTCAAAATTCCAAATTTAAACTGGCCACCTGATTGGACGAGGCGCCAAGCGGAGAGGCCAAGCGTGTGGGCGGGGCTTGGGCGGCGGAGTCTGGGAGGACTCAGTCAGTCAATCTACATACAGATTGTCGCGCCGCCAACCGGGACCACGTAGGAGGAGTACCGTATTACTTTTTTGTGTGTGCGTGTGTGTCTATTTGGACTCTGTTTGGCTCGGAAACGATGGGAAATGAATGAACACTGGAGGTTTATTTCCAGTCGGGTCTCCCTGACGGAGAAACGCACGCTGAAGGGCGTTTACCGTGTTTTTTCCAGCGTGTTTTTCCCGAACAGGTAGCGAGCCTGAGCGGTCAGTCAGCGGAGCTCCAAGCGGAGACTGAATATCCCGCTTTGTAATCTCTTTGACAGCCCTTTTTTAACCCATCTTTGGCTCCACGGAGGCTTTTTTTTTCCTACTCACCCCCTAAAAAACACCCTAAACATGGACAGCGTGTTGGTTTTATCATTTGCTGCCACCTTAACGCGTTTGTAACAGGTACGTGTGCGCATTTCTAACCCCGGCAACAACCTGTCGTCCGCCCGGTTCGGCTTGTGTCTGTCAACAGCAACGCTGCGAGGCCAAGCTTTTATTTTTTTGGCTTGTTATTGTGTTTAATATCTTTATATTTAGCTCATGGCTTAATTCACGACGGCTGCGAGCAATGCTTAATGTGTTGTTGTGCACAGAGAGGAGAGGGAGTCTCGTTTTGTTCCCTCCCTTGTGTGCAAATAATATTACAGAGGTGTCACTTGTTATTTTGTATTAAATTATTAACTATCCACCTGCCTTTGCTCACTTCCAGCCAAAGGCAATGTGCAGTAATTGATAGGAGATTAATTGGCTGCAATATCACGTGAAAAAACACCGTATTGATTTAAATACACTTTATAATTAATACTTAAACAGACAAACAGATATAAATAGTCATTTTCTGCTGTGATATCTTGAGTATCTGCTCATTCACAGAGATGTGAGGCTGTCCTTGGTTGACCACCCTCTTGCAGCCTTGATGTGACGTTTAATGACCATAGTATTTTTCAATTATCTATTTCATGGTGTCCCTTTAGTGACTTCTTCACCTGTTATATTCGTTATTATTAACTCGTGCGCTCTGTGTTTAGATTTCAGACACCGATGGACATGAAGAAAGAGGACGGTGTGGATTAAGATCTTTTAGTTTTTTTTGTTTTGTTTCTGTTTTTCTGGATTCATCCTCCTCCACCTCAATGTGGTCTCTAAAGGACTTCTTCCCCCTCAGCGGTTTGAAATGAAATGATGGCAGCACGTTGGAGTGATTCACCACGGGACAATGAAGAGAGTAAACACAGAGCCGTGACTCCGTCTTGTGAGGTAGGACTTTGGACAAGAGACGTGCCTCGATCCGAGGCTGTTGTGATCAGATGGTGGTCCTTTCACTACTGTGATGCATTCACAGGTGTCTTTAGATGAATTAAACACAGTGTGTGAGGTTTAGCGGTGTGGCAGTGTGGCAGGAGGGGAGTTATAATCCTAAAACAGTGTGCATTTTTTGCCAGGTTTCTTATGGAACGTCTATTTTTGACACAAAGCGAGCTCTGTGCTACTCTGACTGCAGTGGAAAAAAAAAAAACGCTTGCATGTGGATTCACTTGTTATAACTGTCACCTGTGAACCAGCAGACTCCCACTTAGGAGCTGTAACTTCATCAGCGCAGTTTCAAAGGTATTCTCACTTTCAGAAAACTCGTGACGCGCCGCCGAGGTCGCAGAGTGTGAGCTAAGTGTTGCACGGAAACGTCACATTTGCCAGCGTCCGTGGGGTGACCAAGTTCATTTTCCTTTCCCCGCTCTGACAACTGTTTAAGTGCACAAAGAGAGTTTTATGCTTGCAGTGCTGATCTTACTGGGTTCTTTTGTGGGTCTGCTTGCCAGCCCTCTCATAAATGGCACATTGTAGAAGCTCATCCTTTTCCTCTTACTGTAGCTTCAACGGTTACATCATCGTAATCATCATCAGTCCATGTCATAACAGCGTTGCAGCGGTGGCATGTTTTGGATTAATCCGTCATCAGAAAATGGCAACACACAAATCTGTGTGTGTGTGTGTTGCTCTAATGCTCTTACTGTGTCAGAACTAGCTGAGGATGGACGACGTAAATCTTTGGAAACGGGGTAAAGCAGCAACCTGAGCAGTTAGTGGAGTAAAGGAGGAAGATGTTGAGGCAGACGATGTTGGTTATGGCAGCGCTGTCTCCTTCGTTGATTTGTGTACGGCCAGATGAGGAAATCTGAGAACGTGAGACGGCGATCTCTGACATGCAGAGACAGGAGTGAGTAGTTTTCGATACTGCCGGCCGCTTTAAGTGCCACTGCGGTGTGGTTTTCCTCACATCCGTCTCTGCAATCTAATTAGTGTTTCCCGTAACATCACTTAACTCTCCCACCACGGCCTACCAAACTACCAGCTGTTGAGCAGAAGCATCAGAGATGCATCAATTACTTCCCCAATGCAAGCTGCTTCTCCGCTAACTTCTCAGACTGGTACGCTCGGGCTGTGGTCAGCTTTAAATTGGCTAAATCGACAGATTTTTTCAGCTCCGTTAGTCAAAAAAGATGCACGAGAAAGACACTCTGCAGGTGCGTGGCTGCTCGCTAACTCACCAGGATGCCCTGATTTAAAAAGTGAAGTTTCTTCATAACCTGAGGACCAGATGAATTTTGGCACACGTCTCTACATCTCCGCAGAGGAGGTGAGTCACCTGTGAGTCAGTGTTTACTCTGATTATTTGCAGCCTGGGGCTTGACACGAGAGCGATGCAGGTCTTTTCATCTACCTGATGCCTCCTACAACACGGACACAAATCTCACTGCTCTCCTGATCCGCTGTCCCTCTCCCTCCTTCCCGCCCTCCTTCCCTCCCTGTGGGTCTAATGCGAGCTGGGAGACCCCAGGCGGGATCGAGGAGGCTCCCCTCTCCTCCACCCACTCTACTGCATCATCCCGGCTCGCTAATGAGGGAGATTGCAAGGGGTGTCTTCACTAAGACCAACACCACCCCCCTCCCCAAGACACACTCTGCTACTGCCAACGCGATGGTAGCAACGCTGGGGTAATTTAGGCACAGCTGCCGCGATCATTAAGAGAAAAAAACCCCACATGTATAACGTCTGCTTCCCTCTGTCTGTCTCCCTCTTGGCCTCATTCACATTCTCTACCTCACTCGACCCGCTGGTACGGCTCGTAGTCATGAAGCAGCTGAGGCTCAGCGAGGAACTATACGTCTTGGAGGAAGACAATAACAAAGTGACTTTCCTGCTGCGACGCGGTTGTTTTCGTTATTGATTAATCTGCCATCGAATGGTGGGAAATAGTGGAAATTTGCATGAAGGTGAAAGAGAGTTAAGTTTAATTTACAGCTTCTCCAAATTCACTGTAATGTGAACGTTTTGGACTCTTGGACAGACAAAACAAGACATTTTCCACCATGTGCACCGCTGTTCTAGTCAATGTTTCAAGCCCCCGCCGTGGTCCATTTCAGAAGCGTCCCAGAAGTGTCTCCCCGCTCTGCTCCGTGGGGAACACGCAGCTGGTCTATTTTTGATGAGCGCCGCGAGCTGGCCGGATGTCAGACACGCACGGACAGCAGAGAGGATCCGGCCGATTTTCAAAATAAAACACACAGTGCAAACTTCCAATTGTAAGAAAACAGCCAAAGGGGAAACAATTGAAGCCTGCTGCATATTTAAAAGCACATTCAGAGCCAAGGAAAATGACTAAATCTGAGCAAGTTAACAATGTCTGGCAGGCAAAACACTTCTGAGACTCCTGGTGGAAAACAAACTCAGACAGTGTCCCGGCCACGATGTAGTCCGGTGGGGGGGTTTTGGCAGATCTCATATTTGTGAGTTAGTATATGGTTCAGCACTTGACTGGTTGTCTTTCAGTCTGCCTCTCTCTCTTCCTCACTCAATTTAAATCCTAAATTTTCAGTTTCAGTTTGAAAAACCTGTCTTAGAAATCTGGAAAAGGCAAATAGGACAGAACAGCCAAAGGAAAACCCAGTGCTGAAACGTTATATCGATCACATCCCTCACTCGTGTCAGGGCGGATGAGACCAGTGGCGTAGCTGTGAGTGCTGGTGATGCTCTGTGCTCTAAATATATAAACCCCTCCCAGCTCCATAAACCCCTCTGCTCTTTTTTTTTTCGTCCACGTGCTTGTCTTTCACCCGTCCTCTATTCCCGCGTGTTTTTAGCGATGCTATATTTAACCCGTGGAAAGACGGAGAGGGAAAAACAGAATCACTGCACTGGAATCGCCTCGAATGCTGTTACAAGCAGAGAGTGTTTATCATGTCGGTCAGGACGGTGTCGTTTTAGGGGTCTGGGAATGCGACAGTGGTCAGTTTGTGTCCTGTGGAAACAAGGACAACTCTTTTTAGTTTTTCCACACGTGTAACCAGCTGGTAACACTTGAGGCGACTTACATTTCCAGTGTCACATCCCAGCTTTTAATTAAGCTCACTATGATCTCAAGTCTGATTTATTTTAGCCTTTGCTAGAGATTACAGCGTCTCAACACGTTTATGAGCGCTTAGAGCCGTGGCAGTTCATCAATCAGAGAGGCGACAAAAACAATTTTGATTTGCATACATTTGAAAAGCAAATGTGTGTCGTGCACCGCGTTGGGCTTCTTCCCCTATTGAGCAAACACGATGCCGACCTGGACATGACCTGCGTTCTGTCTCAGCGCGTACACTCACGGAGAGACGAAAGCATCTCGGGAATAGCCGCTGCCTCACACACTCGCCACCGTCAAACTGAAAGTGCAAGTGTGTGTTTTGGCACCGGTTATCGGAATCAAACTTCCCAGCTATTGTGGCTATTTTTTTCCTGGAGAAGACAAAAAGGGAAACGTGTACGCGTGCTGCGTCGGACTCAAGGTCAACCAAAATATGTGTGTGTGAGTGTGTGTGTCAGGCGGGGCCACCACTCTCTCCGTTATCTCTTTCCTCTTGCGGAGAGGTGACGTTGGTGCTCTGCATGGCTCCACCGCATGTCATCCCTCAGTCTGCTGCAACAGCCACAGTCACACTAGATGCCATTATTCCAACCGGATGGATGATTGATGGATGGATGGAAGGGAGGGAGCGTGAAGAGGGCAGACAAGAGTTTAATCACTGGAAAAGGTCTGTCTTTTGCCAATTGGCTCAGTGTCACCGCCCCTTCTGCCTCGATGCCCCCCCGTCCCCGTCCCCCACCCCTGAAATATAAAGGGGAGGGCGGAAAGGAGATGGGAAGACGGCGAGAGGTGGGACTTTGGGAGGGCCGGGGGGGGGGGAGGAGGAGGTTTGCAGACGCAGGCAGACAGGCAGAACTGAACCAGTCTAATGCTCAGTGAGGCTGAGACGCTATCCATTACACATGCCCGAGGCATCTCCGTCAAAACACTTGCCCCCTATCTGGCTCTATCTTTGGCTCCAAGAGATGACACACGCTAGTCAGTGCAGTGTATGAGTGTGTGTGTGTGTGTGTGTGGAGAGCATAAAGGACTTGTTTCATCTCCGTAGCTAATTTCTCGAGGAAGTATTCATCATCCTTCACTAATTATGTAATGCACAGTGTGGTGGCTGCTACATTATAAATATATAGACTGAAGAGTTTTCACATGTGTGCGTAAAACCACGAGTGTGTGTGAGCCGTATTTGTTTTTAATTGAGCCCTTATGTAACAAGGTGTTATCGGGACATATCTTAACCCCGCCGTGTTAGTGTGGGCTTTGAGGTTCTTGGCAGGAAACCACATTATTTCCTGTCGGCCTCGGCAGTGGAAATGAACAAGGGCAACCCCGATGAAGGAGCGATTTCATGAATGGATGGCAGAGGAGCCACCGAGCGGCAGGGCCACTCGTGTTTCAAGAGCCGATTGGCTGTGGAAGCTTCTCGAGTTCAAGACCGAGCTCAAAGTGAGTCATCCATGGCAGTTATTCCCCCCAAATCGACCACAAACGATTAATTGTTGTGGCTATAAAACAGCTCATTGAAGAAAAGGTCAACGTGCTGTCAGAATTTTGGGTTATTTGGATCAAAGAATCATAAAACAACAGATTTTGGGATTATACACAGAGCTAACGGCACAGATAAGAGTGTGAAAAATAAAATTTCAGCAACGTTTCATCCTTTCAACCAACATTTTGTCTACATGTGGTGTAGACAGTTGATCGATTAACTCTGTTTCGCCAAAAATACCATCAGTTGCTGGTTGTACAAAAGAAGAAGCACACTGTCGAGTTCTGGGAACTTGTGATGACGTTTTCTGTCTTTTTAGAGAGGCTAAGATGCACAGAGCAGCTCGAGCTGACAAAACGGGCACAGAGGATCCGGCTGCTCCCCGTGCAAACTGCCAGTCGTAAAAACAGGCAGCCAAAAGTGAAACAAATTAACTACGTCGCATATTTACACGTTTAGAATCGCTCAAACCAAGCGGGTTAATCCACCTACAGGACATTTCCACCGTCTCAATCAGCTTCATGACCGTCACGTCACATTTCCCCGCCTGACCTCCTCGTCTATTTTCCGCCTGAAATGATGTAACCTCCACGTCTTTAAAACGTGCATGTGCTCGCTGTTGTTTTGATCACTGTAGGAGTGTGTGTGTGTGTGTGTCCAGAGAGCTCCACGAGATCCATAACTCACGATCGATTCGATTATATTGGCGTGTTGGGCGTGGGGGCAGGGCGCACGCTTTCACTCGGCCCGCGATGGGGGCAGCATGTTGCTGCATGATGTCACAGCAGTTTACCGTGTAGATGGTCGAGCTTATTAAGTTTTCAATTATTCCAACATGAGCTCATTTGGACTAAATTCCAAATATCTGCATGGATTGCAGCAGTAAATTTCATCTTATTTCAAAGGTAGTTTTTGGACTGCCGCTCTGCATTTGGCCTAGATATTTTGGTAGATGACTTTGCTGGATCTCGGTAGATTTGCTTGCTTTAATCTCTCCGACTTCTTAATCAGCACTTCTTGTGGTGTTTGGTTTTAAGATGGAATGAGATTGTTTTATTTTGCCAAGTGACAGCTGGGCGGTTTAGGACTGACGTCACACTTTAAGAGTCTTGAGAATTCGTCTCGCTCATGTCTTTCCTTGCAGCAGGCCCGACAGTCTTGCTTCTTAACCTCGCTGTGAGAAGAAGCACTTTTTGCGTTGATAAATGAGGGACGTTATTCAGCTTCAAGAGTTATGGGGAGCGCTGTGAGTGATGACCTGTGTTGTGGGGGCCCAGGGTTGCCATGTCTGGTCACATTGAGTGCGGCCTGTGGGACTTGGCTGACCTTTCTGACCAGACTGTGTGCGTAGCCTCTCGACCTAACACAAAGCCTGTCTGCATTCACTCAAGTTGTCTTTACCTTGTGATATATCTATCTCTGACGTATGCTTACAGTCTTTACACAAGATTCGGTGCACGGTGTGATGCTGCAGCTGTGCAGTTAGCCACAGCATCCACCGTGGTCAGGTGTATGAATACCTTAACCTCCACCTCAGGCTTCTTCTTCCACTTTCTTCTGTCTCACTGGTGAAGCCACCTCACAGCTAATGTCACAATCACAACCATCTGGATGTCATACAGCAGCATCAAAGGGTGGAAGGAGCATAAACAATCCCAGACAACTATTTACTGGCATCCAGTAGTTTCCTGAATCTCTCCTCATGCGTTTCCGGTGTTTTTTTTTTCCCCCCTCTCAGAAGTTTCGATTTCGTCGGCATCCCGTGGCGAGAGGAAGTCTTTAATGTTCATTTACTTACTGTAAGAGAGAGAGCCCAGTTGACTTTTTCGCTTTGCAGCGGTGGGGGCTGCGGCATGCTGTTTGTCAGGGAGTCTTCCCCCTGCAAAGAAGGTGAAGGGTTTTTTTCTGCAGAGTAATGAAATAAATAAACCGGGATAGACTCCCGCATTGCCAGTAAAGTACAGAATCAGTCAGGTTTGGACTTGGAGGCAGGACGGCTTAAACCTCCTGAGGTGTGACAAGTGTCAGGTCGCTTTAATAGCAGACCAGTCAGAGCGAGAAGAGGGAGTGAAGAGGGAGATCCGCTCTTCACCGGTCCTGCGCCCTGCATTGCGGCCTGATGATTTAAAGTGAGCCTCTGCTGCTCTGAGTCTCTGGGCTGCCTCCCGCAGCCTGGTACCGTCGCGGAGACGAGCACAGGCAGGCACAGCCAGCCGGGACGAGGCAACATCACAGAGAGAGGGAGCGTTAGCAACACGCAAAGACGGGGCGACAAGAAAAAGTGCATCGTCTTTTTCGTCTGCATTCTGCTGCGTAACCATGGTGATGCATCTCTCTGCACGCCGATAACCAGGTCCGCTCGTGACTTTTTTTCTGCTGGATCTTACTCTGGAGGAAGCTGTTTTACATCTCAGATAATCCCTCCAGTTTTTTTGCGCAGCATAAATCATTAGCATACTGCTAATGAAGCACTGCCGGGGCGATGGCCACAGCCGATAGGATGCCCGCTGGGCTCGCAGATGGGCACGGCGATGCACCCTTTGCCTTCTGCTGATGATTCCCCCACCCCCTCCTCTCCTCTCCGTCAAGGTGGCATCGCGGGAGCGTCGCTGGCAGCAGGGTGCCGCCGGGCGCAGCGGGGGGTTTGGTACACACAGCTGAGGGGCAGGCGTCTGGGCAGCTTGGATTTCTTCAGTGCGACGTAAAATGGCTCATCTTAAAGTCCTCGACTGTATGATTAACAACAACTGGAGCCTGATCTGTGATCTGTACTGCGCCTGGAACAATCAGGTCAGTTCCCTCGCTGTTTTTTAATAACTGACTGGATAAGAAACGTTTCTTTGTATTTAAATACAGCTCGCAGATGTCCCCGAATCAGTTATGACCACTAAGGCCTCTAATTTCGTATCCTACAACTGGCTGCTATTGGAGCATCAAACTAGTAACCTCCAGCCTCTCCAAACATCAGGCTGCCCTCACAGAGGTGGTAATAAAGTCATAATATTGTAAAGGATCGTTCTTCTTGCAGCAGGTTTTTCTACCTGACCCTTCCTCACCCTTTTTATGAGCTTCCTCCCCACCCCCCCCACCCTGTTGCTCTCCACGAAAAGGCATCCCTGACATCTCGTGTATTAATAGCCAACATTCATGGAGTAGTGCAGTGTGGAACTGGAGACTCTGGACCGCGAGGCATGCTGACCTCTGAGTGTCCCGGCTCTCGCAGACTGGGTGCCTCAGGTGGCTCGAGACTAAACTTGATTTTTCCAAAATGAGTCTCATCAAGTTATTCAACAAGTGATTCTTGGACTCAGATTGCTCTTTCTCTTGGCACAGAGTCAGATTCACTTTCTTGAAGAGTCTTTGCTGTAGTAAACGGCCTCATTTGGCCGCGTTTGAAATAAAAAAAAAAAAACAACTTTCAACGAGGAATTATTCACCGCATTGGCGGACTCTTGGAAGCAGCCTTAGATCAAAGTCTAGCTGGTAAAAAAATCCTTTGGAGCGTGTTCATTTTTAATGTGGTTGTTAAGTGCAAGGGTGCAAAGGTCGAAACCTTTCTATGTTCAGAAAATGACGTATTTGCCTGAATCCCATCACATGAATGTGGACGTTCTCTCCATCATACAGTTACAGTCTTTGTGGCGCTATCTTGTATGTATCCGTTTGTCTCTATATGCACAGAAGTCAACTTGGCACCCTTACAAACACTTCATATCTCTGACATGCCTTTTCGGCTTTTTCACTGGAAACTCGCACAGGCAGCTCATTGTTTCGCGCATTTTTACCCCCGCGCTCTCCCCTTTTTCATTTTGCCGTGGAATGCCTGATGTGAGGAGTAAAGAAGTCTTGCCGTGTCAAACATTGCGGCAGAGCTGCTGCTCTGGTATGCCCCTTCCCCTAATTTAATTTTAGCAGCGCTGAAAATTGTTTGCGTCCCGAGCCCCGAACTGACAGGCCTCTGTTTTAACAGAGTGCCTCTGCTGTCCGAGGCGCTGAAAACGGCCTTTGTGCGCCAGTAGCAGCAGCACAGAGGCCTCATGAAATATTTACAGGCCAACACCTGGTGTGAGACGGAGAGAGAGGAGCCAGGGAATCAACAACACTGCCACCAATAACAGCTCTATTAACGTGCCGGCCTGCCAAAAATATTTGGTTTGTTATAGGATGATCTTTAGTTCTCATGGACAGTGGATGAGCCAGATGAATTAATAATCAGTTACTCCCCTAAAATCGTCGCTGCCCAGTAAACGGAGGTTTACTAACAGATAAAATAACATCTCATCCAGATTTTTGACCAATTCATCCCCAACTGGCAACAACGTGAACGGATTACACGTTAAACTTTTGCTTCTCCGACGCAATCCTAGAAAGCATCAGTCCTCCCTTGGTTGCCGTGTACTTTCTTGGACGACGTGTAGTTTTAACATGGCACTGGAGGGTTAAACAGGACACTCCGAGTGTCAGAGGGCACACTGCCGTGACCCCACTCTGTCAAAAACCTCAAAGAGGAACCAGGATTAATAATTCATAGATGAGGAAACCAATTATACAGGGCTTTGCTCGCATCTGGGTGGAGGGTACGGCTCGGGGGACCCCAGGGACTCTAATTGGCCCACCTGCTCTCTGTCTCTGAAGGGTGGTCGGGTTAAGGTGGCTGGCTGGGTGTGAGGGAGGTGTGTGTGTATGCATGTCCTCTCTTTGTCTGTGAGCTCTTAATGTGGGGGGATGTCCTCCGTCAGTGGAGCTTTGGTAGGCACCTCAACCTCCCTGTAGTGATGGACCACACCCAACACAGCAGGAAGTGCCGCACATACGAGTACGAGGCAGGCAGGAAACAACAAAAATAAAGCGATATTATAATAGTAGGGCTATATGTAGTGATCATTTTTGTGTTATTATTTAATTAATAGAATATTTGAGGCTACATTTCTAAAGCTGAAACGTTCAGACGGTGCATCTTTACTCAGCATCACGTTGGACTCGTGTCGCCTCACGTTGGTCGTTTGGATGAGCATTTCTTCCCCATCTATAGACTAACGATGAATGGATTAGTCAGCATAAATATTATATATTAAATAATGAAAATAATTGTTAGTTGCAGCGCTGACTGCTTCATCGATAAAACGCTAGACCCAACAACCCAAAACCCAAAGATATTCAGCTGACAGTAAAAATATTAAAATCACTTTTCTGGGAAAAAAGCTCCTCAGATGTGAGTATTTGTTGTAGTCTTCGCAGATTTTTTATAATATCTGACATAGAAATAATTGTTTATTAACTAACATGGTACATCAGCATACACTAGAGTAGAAAGCCACCCTTGGGGTCTTTGTGCTCTTGCAGCGAGCCCTTCTTTGGCCGGTGATTTGGGCCTCTGATGTGCATCAGCCCACTTTTGTCTGGTCTCTCTCTCTCTCCTCTGTCTGTCTGTCCCTTTATCTCCTCTCTCCTTCCATCTCCATTTCTCCTTTGTGGTGGAGGAATTCCAGGCTGTTGGCCCACACAATTGCCCCTGTCCATTAGCATATGAAAGCAGCCGAGGGGCAGCGAGCGAGCGAGCGAGGCGGGAAAAAGGGAGGGAAGGGAAGGGAAGGAGAGAAACTTCCAAATCAGTCCCAAGCAGACATCAGAACTTTTAATCAGCCGCATGCTCTTGCACATGTGCTGCCTATGTGGCACATATTTCACTTCAGGAAGCCCTTTATGCTCGAGTCAGTCTCTTTTCTCTTTGTGCACGTTGTTGAGCTGTGACGGTGTCAGCATGTCAACGATAACTGACAGGCTTATCTTTTCAGCGTCTGGCAAAACACTCGACATCCAAACCTCGACGTTGACATCCCTCAGGCATAAAATCAATCGATCCAAAAGGATTTGATTCGCTCTCTTGAGATCTTAATGAGGCTGTGTCCTGTCATCGTTTGGTAAGAAGTGGGGCTGACCTGTTTTTTCTTGCTGAGTCGCAGCAGCGTAAACCTCTTCTCCGTGCCGATTCATGCTTTTTGAAATATCGCTTTAACGCGTGAAGTGATCTGAATGAAAGCAAAAGATGCAAAGCTCGTGTCGCGTCAGTGAGTTTGGATGTACTGAGGCATTAAACTACGAAGTGATGCCTCCCACTGAGACGGGTTAATGTTCACACACAGAGGGCAGATTCATCGTGAGATACCTGAACCTCTGACCTGCACCTCGAAGCAGTTTGACAGGATCTTGTTACAGGACGACATCAGCGTTTATTGGAGTCACACCTTGGTTAATTTGTGCTCAATGACTGTAAACAGATGAACACCGAAGGGTTACGTTAACACGTTAATCCAGGAGAAAATAAATCGAACAACAAGAAGAAATATTGTCAGAATGCCAGAGACTGCGCTGTACACACAGCTTGTAGTGTTTACTCGACTCCAGAAATAGGTCACATTTGATCCTCCAGCAGCTAGAAACATAAGACATCCCTCCTGTGTCTACTATTGCTGTGTCATTGTCACTCCATCCAGCTGCAGACTACCGCGTTTTCATCACCGTGGACCCGCTGCACGTCCGCCCGTGGCTGTAAATTCAAGACGAGCCGCCGTCCTCAGCAGTTTGGCTGGAGTTTGCGGCGAAAAAGCGGCGTGAACAGAATGCTGATTCACCTCATGCTGCCACAGTAACCCCCTCTCACACTCTCCCCCCTCCTCCTCCTCCTCCATCCCTTCCCCACGCAGAGACACATAATCCCCGCGACATATGTGCACAAGCCGCAGTAAACATACAGCGATGCTGTTTGTAAAGGTTCGTCTGCACGTGCGGCAGAATCGGAGATCGTGAGCTGAGGGGAAAGTCTCTGGAGGCCTCGCTCGGCGAAACCACGCAGAAACACCTCGTCCTTGGTGCGTAACCTTGGCAACACAGAAAAAAGGATGGCGCCTTTTCTCCTATAATATTTCAAGTACGCTATTCTCTCAAAGCCAGAGACAGAGAGAGAGAGAGAGAGAGAGAGGGGATGTGAATACGAAGTATCTGGATGCTGCTGCTGGGTCTTCTTTGGCCCCTGCATGATGAAAAACTGGCTTGGAAAAGATGCAGCTCTCTTTGGTGCAATGCAGACAGGGCTGGGAGGAGCCTTCGCCTGGTGGGTGGAGCTGCACACACACGTGTGTGTGAGAGTGCATGTGTGACTGTGTTTGTTAGAAGGTGTTTTCATCTATAAGCGTTTGCACACTGGCTCTTTTGCCCAGCACCCCAGGCTCCCTCTCTCTCTCTCTCTCCCTCCCTCCCTCTCGAGGTGAGGCTGTAAATATCGCCGTCACGCTGGAAATGAAGGGTTGCCATGGTGATTTTTTTTTTTTTTCCACATTTGGTTTGTTTGTTTTCTCATTGTTTGAACGCCGCGACATTGCGCGCCACATCTAAACTCGATCAACCTACTAAGAGCAGTTACGTCATGCAAGACAGTAGACTGGAGCAGCAGCAGCAGGAGCAGGAGCAGGAGGAGGAGGAGGAGGAGGTGGAGGGAGGGGATGAATAATCCCTCTGCAGAGCCCTGACAGAGAATCCATAGATCACTGGTGTGTGTCGGTCACACACTCTCTCTATACTCCTGCCATCACAGCTTGTCCTCCACAATCTCATTTAGCTGAGATGGATGGATCAATAAGTTTCGGAGAATAGTATGTTTGTCAAACATCACGTCCGTTCCTCCAGCTCCTCCATAAAACGGTGAGCCCGGCATATTTTCCTGTTTTCCTCACACAGCCCCGAGGCACCTCAGTAAAAGTGGCGTTAATTGGCTGCCTGCTCGGCGCCAGAGCACGTGATTGGCCGCGGCGATAACGATGCCCTCTCTCCGTCCTGCCCCGTGTCAGCCGGCGCGCACGCCACCGCCGCCGCTTTTGTTCGGATGCTGATGAGATGACACCGCATTAGCATTCAGAGCACATCCGCACCTATACCCGTCTGACAGCGTGACAGAGACAGGCCGAGCCCCGATTCACTAATCAACGGTGATGAATTGCGAGCAGAACCCGTCTGACAGTGTCGCAGCAGAGGTCACCACAGGAAGGATGGTGCCAGATTTGTTTATTTTTTTTGCGCAAAACTGTAACACCTCTGCGCCCGCCCCGAGGAAGCCCGCTCCGCTGCCATTGTCTGTCTTTCTAACACAAATGACATCCATCTGTTTCTCCCTCGCTGTTTCTCTTTTGGCTCTTTTTATTTTTTAAAGGGGCCTGTGCGTGCATGCCAGAGAGAATGGCTCACTAGTTTGACTGAGTGTTTACTGTGGTGATGGAGAATGCAGTGGACACTCCCTCTCTGCTGTATGGGGCCCAGGGATGATTAGAAAACGCTCTGATAAAGGCACACACACACAAATAAGAGGGTTGAAAGAGACACGAGGCTGAAGATTGAGATCCTGAAGTTTGCGAGGTGCAGCGATAAAGGACGTGAGATGGAGGGGAAAGAGGAAGAGATGGGGACTCTGAGGTTTTTATTGTTTCCAGCTGGGCCTGGGTGTGGTCATCACGGCCTGGAGACCCGCTGTGTTCAGTTCTGCTCCGAGTCCTCCTTCACAGCCTCTGACCCGTCTGCCAAATGGCTCCTCTCTCCCCGTGTGTGTGTCGTTTTGTGTGTGCATATGCTCCCGCACGTGTTGTTCCTCTTAATGATGATTTGTGTTGTTGCTGTTGCGTGAAATTATGATTATTATTATTAATTGATGTTTACATTTTTTAGAGTTTGCCTGTGCAGATCGGAGGCGGCGTTAGGCTGCGGGACACACATCAGCTGCTCTGGGAATCAAACCGGTGCCATTTCCATTACAGGATGGTGTGTTGAAATAGTAGGAAACCCAACAAGTGGAATGTGTGTCTCCAGGCTGTGAATTGAACTGGAACACTGCTCATTTTTTAACACTGTTTGCTGTGACTACCGTCGGTTTCTGACACGTCGAGGGTCAGCTGAGGTGGAGACGAGGGTGTAACTGTGTCATCACTTCCTGTCGAGGTTGAAACTCTTATCTGCGTCTTCTCTTTCTGCGACCGGGAGACGAAGCGGCTACTAAATTTCTCCGTCCTCGCCGTCAGCATCAGACACCTGCCTACTTTTACAATCAGTATGCACGAAGACGTTCTCTGTTATTGTGTTGCGCCACGATTCAAAACGTGCACACAAGGTACTGAAAAAAAAGCAACGACGACGCCAAACATCCAACAATCAACAGTTACGGGAAGAAAACAGGCAGCCAGATGGACTGTGAAAAGGCCCCATTAGTGCAAACGCCAGTTAACATAGCTTGAATTGTTTTTTATTAGCCAAACTAAATTATAAAGCATGGGTTTAATTACATAACACGATGCTGCACTTAAAGCTCGTTGCTCTCGTGATGGAGTGGGGACAAAGGGGGTCAGCTTTTTTTTTTCTTTTGCTCCTCGAGGATTTAGTTTTGGCGGGTATGAAAGATAATCTAAGTGTCTCTGACAGACATGTATAAAAAAGGGCCGCTTTAAAACCAAAGTATTTGGCCTCCACCGCACAATCCTTCTCCTGGCAGCCTTTCGGTGCAGTCGTCGGCCGTGTGGTTTTTCTTCCTCTCTCATCGCTTCATTATTCAATTAAGCAGTAAAACACATGTTAAGCTCAACGTTAACCGCACCGAGGATCCCCTATTGGGACGAGAGCAGTAAAGATCAACCCTGTGCGCTCTTGTATCATGCTCCATCAGCAGAGATGAGACTCCCTCGCCTGGTTTCCATTTGGACCTCCGGTGGACAAGGTTGATGCCACGCTGCGGGTGCGCCCAGTAAATACCTTCTGGTTTTTGGAGGGGTGAGGCTGGGTTGCCAGGTTTGGAGCGGATGAAGCGCAGATGGATGGGTAGAAAGCCAGGACGGGACATTTTAGCCTAAGTGGAGGAGACGTTTGGTTTCTACTAGTTGTGCTTACTGTAGAGGGTGATGGCTGAAGCAATATATCCGTGTGTGTGTGTTTGTGTAAGGCTAATGGGGTCAAGTAACAGTAGTGTTTAGCTGTGATTCAGGTGCAGAGATGCTCCCAGCCCGGCCCATCCCGGCAGTCCCAGTGGGGGCATCCATCAGTCGAGCTCCAGGGCTTTTTTTCTTCTTCTCTGATTTGATTGATTGCTAATGACTGGCCTCTAATGGACATGTGGCCGCGTGCACACATGTGATCCCTACAAATGGACGGAGTATCGCGTATACGCATTGTAGAAATTCACACACCTCTCAGACGCACTTATTCTGGGCCTTTCCACAGTCTCAACATTCCTCTGGCCGTATCTCACCGAAAGGCCCCAACTGCTTTTAATCAGTTGGGTCACGAGGCACTCCAGATGGGCCTCAGCGTTGGGTTGGGTGGGGACTGCCGCGGACGTGGTGGAGGCAGGGGGAGAGAGAGAAGCCTGAGCTCGTAATAGTCAACATATTTGTGCCCCCCTCTCTCTCGCTCTCTATCCTCAACATCCCCTCCCCGTCCTGTATTGCGTCACCCTCCTCAGAGACCCGTGCTGGACAGCATGAGCTACGCTGGGCCGTGCCATATTCAGCGCATGCATTTTTTAAGGCTCTCACTTTTCCAGCGTTTTACTAGCTAACATTTTCCATCGGTCGAGCTGCTGCATGCTCCGAGTGTTTTGAAAAGAGCACTGTGTGCTTTTTGGAGAGCATCGCCACAGGATGTGCTTTTACAGTCTGAGGAAAGATGTAGGTGTAGGTGCAAGTTTTTTTTTTTCTCCCTGCTCTCGCGTCTGTAATGCCGAGTTCACCGAGTACAGAATGTCTTGATCTCGAACATGTGGGCTATAATGCAAAATATGCACAGAATGTGTGTGAATCTGACAGCACAGCGTGTGTCAGCCTGAACACAGTTGCACCAATCGTGGATGTAGCAGCATCTTCTTTAGTCAGCATCCAATCTTTTAAGTTAAAGAGTGCAGGTCCAGTCCAAAAGATCAGCTAGATCACTGCTGGCAGGTGTAATATTTCTTTCTTTCTTGTGTAGCAGCCAAAACAACACACAGCATGCATATAAACACACAGAGTAATTTAACTCCCTTCAGTTGTTTCTGCCACAATAGCCGGTCTTTGTCAGCGTGTCCGTATACAGTCCCGTGCTTTGATTTGCTCCGTGTTCGGTCTTGCTTTGACAGTGTTTACGGCCCGTTACCTGGATACCGCCGCGCTAATCTCGCCTTTCCTCTCCCCTCGTCGACTCTCTCAGTGACCGGCGAGATCTCACGTTACAGGGGGGCTGACGTCGCCTCGTTCTCACCGCAGGACTGTTGGGTTAATACTCGCAGGGCGACGCGCACCCCCGGGTGAAGGTCACAACACATCCGCACCGCAGGAAACGTCTGGGACGGTCTCGCATATTTGGAGTGGAATGGGATCTAAACATTAGTGCTGAGTTGTTCCTCCGAGCTCATCCCCAGCAGAGAGGTTCCTGTCCCCCACACTGAGATATGTGGTTCAGAGCTAAAATGTGGCACGACCAGCTGACACGTGATGTTTGACTGGCAGGCAGAGGAAGACGAGTCCTCCTGTCTTAGCAAGTTTAACATGAGCTTGTCTTGCTTCCTTGTTTTTAAACCATGACACATCCATCCATTTTCTTCCTCTTACCCGGGGTCGGGTCACGGTGGCAGCAGGCGTAGCACACCTCCTTCTGCGTTTCCAGGCTAGATCCCTGGGGTCTCCTCCCAGTTGGATGTGCCCTGAGGTGCACGGAGGGGCGTCCTAATGAAATGCCCGAACCACCTTAACTGGCTCCTTCCAACACAAAGGAGCAGCAACTCTACTCCGGGCTCCCTCCTCGGCCACCCGGCGGAGGAAGCTCCCTAACCTTACCATAGCATGACAAAGGTTCCCTAATATTAACAAAATAAAGTAATAGTAGTAGGAGATCATAGACAAACAACGTTTTGTTTGTACCCTCCCTTTTGGTTGCAAACTTATCCCCAACATTTGGTTCTGCTGCAGCGAAGGCTTCCTTCGGGATACGGAGTGACTCCTGCCAGTATTCCTGACACGGTGGCGGAACATTCCTGCCAATGGGATTGACTGACTGAGCGAGGTTTGCTCACTTTAGTAGCTGATCTCAGCTCTCCTAACAGGATTAGAGCGGCTGCACCTGTAAGGTAGACATCGGGCATTCATTGATGGCAGCTTAAAGACTACCAAGCTGTCCTGCACTCGATTTGCGAATTTAGACTGGCAAAGTGCTGAACTAATGAGCTCAAGACCGAGCTAACCTCTTGATACTCTCTGCGCCTCTTACACTTTCTCCTTGCTAGCCGTTTAATCACGACTCGTTGCCCTGTCGCAACCCCCTGCCCTCCTCTGACCGCTCTTCTTCTTTGCTGTCACTGCCTTTTCGTTGGCAGGAGAGTCGAAGGCAGGAAGCTTTTTACTGTGATGTAATAGTATTTTTCATGGGAGGATACATTTATAGCTAGAGAGAAAGAAAGGTCCTCTTTGCTTGATGTCCAGGATCGACCCGATGAGTCTAGAAAATCACCGAAAGCCAGACGTGATATAAAAAATCATAAAATAAAACACATTTGTGGTTTGTTGCAGATTTATGGCCTGTAGTATTTTTTTTGCCAGGCTGCCCGGAGTAGTAGCAGAGATACAGCAGGTGTACCGAATCAAAGGTGTGTTTGCTGAGCCTGCACTCTCTCTCACACACACACACACACACACACCTGGTCTGAGTCAGTGCACCATTACATAAAGAGGCAGCGGCTTCATCTGTTCACGTCTCCATTAAGCCAGAGTGTCTTGTCTGGTGTTGCTCACACGTTAACCCTTCACCCTTAGCCCTAACCTTGAAATCCAATCCCACTTTACTTGCCAGTGAAAGCTCACAGTGTGTGTGTATGTGTGTGTGTGTGTGTTTTCCACCTCTTGTTTTCTAGTTGTGGGTTCCATCCCCAGTAGAAATCATCCACTCTCTCCAACAGATTAGAAACAGATTTCATGCTTAATCAGTTGCTGTAGCTCAGCCCCCACCCCCACCTCCACCACCACCACCACCACCTCCACCACAATCATCATCATCGCTGGCTTCTTCTCCTATATGACACACACTGCTGCCCCTCCTCCCACACCCACACCAGCAAGTGGCAGTCTGTGGAGTTTGCCGGTGAAGCCATCTGGCCCTCAATCTGGGTTTGCACGACCACCAGCAGCTCTCTCTCTCTCTCTCTTTGCCTCTTACAGTAACAAGCTCTCACATCCCGGCGCAAACAATCACCGCAGTCACCGTTTTGAACACCTCAAACCTCCCGCCTTCAGGTCTTCAGTTTGCTTGTGTTTGATCGAAGCTCTTTTTTTAAATTATTATTAGTTTCCCGGCAAAGGACAAGAAACTGAAAGAGAATTTGAATATCTCACTTCGCCGCCTGCAGTGGTTTCAAATGGGACGATTAGGATGCTTAAAGAAATGTTGTGTGTGCGTCTGTTTATTACTTTGTGCAGCTGAGCGTGTAATGGGCTTCGGCTGGTGGTCTTAAAGATGTGCTTAGTCATGAAGGACAGTCTTATCTCTAACTTTTTCCCTCAGCAAACACTGTGAACTGATGAAGTTTAGGCCCGGGAGAAGAGAAGTGGACATGTTTGTTTTCCTGCTATGGTTTTTATCGTCATCCGCCTCCTTTGAAATCGATTTGTTAAAGTTTTCAGGGTCTCCTATCAGCAGGAAGTGTTTATCTTGTCCTCCAGACTCCTTTTAAATGATGTCGGTGCTATTTCTTACGTCTGCGTCTGTCGTGCGAAAACAAATCTGCACGGAGCGTGTAGCGATAACCCCCAAACTTCCCAAACACTGAAAGGTTTGATTAACATGACACACATCCATGCTAGAGAGAGAGAGAGGGCACGCCGGTGCATCGCAGTGACAGGAAAACAGCTGGAGACCAACTAGTCGCTTCCTGCGAGTGTCTGTTGGGTTGACGCCCTATCATAAATTGTTACACTTTTTTTTTTTTGTGCATTCACACCAGCACAACAACAGACAGGACAGCCGTTCACTCGAGTTGATGAGGTCGGACAGAAAACATCTGGAGGAGAGACGTCAAGGACGCGATGAGAGGGGAGAGTTGAAATCTTATGCAAATGAGCAGCCATGCGGCGCAGCAATGACTAATTTCTTCTGCTGTCAAATGTCACGCGAGGATAGGTCTGACAGCTCAGACCTCGCTGCAGCGGCCGAGGGTTCGATTCCCACCTGTGGCATCTCATTTCCCCTCTCTCGCCCTCGCTTTTTTCAGCTGCTGCTTTCAAATAAAGCCCCAAAAATATCCTAAAAAAAGGAATAGTTGTGATCATTCTTCACGCTGTCTAATGCACAAAGAACAAATGTTGTAACAACATGCTAGTTAAGCGTCATCAGGGACGTGTCACGTGCGGTCGACCAGGAAACTTCCTGTATCAAAGTCCACCCGTTTTGCTTGCTGTAATTTTTGGCTGCCCTCGATGTCGGACACGTACCTGACGTAACTGCACCCAGATGAGTAACAGAGATATTTATATTCACTTAACTACACACACTGTGTGGACTGCAGAGCTTCTTTACAGGGTGAGCCCGTGATGAAATATTAACGTCCACAGACGCTGATGGAGTCAGACAGTGTCAAACTCATCTTTAAGTGTTTGAAAATATGTAATCCTAAGTGAGTGGTGCTCGAGTAATGGGTGTGTGTGACTGGAAAATTAATCAGTAAAGACTGTAAACTCTCATTATTGTGGTTCTTATGAAGGGTTACTCATCAGTCAACTCATTTACCCCACATTAAGAAAACACAGACAGACAAACACACACTCACACAAAGCACTGATTCGTCAGCCCGGCGGCTTTGGGGGTCTCGGCCCGTCCTGGACAAACACGGCAGGAAAACATTCCAGTGAATAATGGCCGAGCTGCTCCACGCCGCGGGGAGAGAGGTGGAGAGCTAAATAGTCTTTTCTTCAGCTCATCTGGCCCAGGTCCTCATTACATAACTGGGTTTTGTTGGACGGACACACGGAGAACAGGCTTAAGAGAAGCAGGGTCTGCTGCAGCCTGTAAAGAGCCTCTGATGTCAGCTGTTAAAGGAGATGCTGCTCGGGGTAAACGACCAACACCGGAGGAATGCTTTGATCCGGTTCGTGCTGCGGCTTCGTTCTGACTGAAACAAGATGAGTTTTGCGCCCAAGATGTGTGTCGATGCATCGCACGTGTCCGGCTACTTGTTCATCAACGTCATGCAGCCCCAGAACTATTCTCCACCGAGTGACGTTAGCGTCCCGCACGCTGAAAGACGACATTCTTCTCTCCTCAGCTAATACAGGACATGACTGTTTGGTCACACCTGCCCCGCCCTGTATAAATCCCACGTCTGTCTGTATGTCTGCAGCAGGGTCACATGAACTCTCTCGAACCCCACCCTGAACGGCCATGCAGCATCCAAACCATCATCTCCCGAGGCTCTCGGATTATCTGCGTTCCCTTGTTTCACCCTGACTCTCACTCGCTGCTCCCGGCGCCCCTTTTCTCCCGTGGACGCTGACCCTCCTGCATTTCTGTATTCCCAGCTTCTTACGTCAAGTCCTTATCCACATCTTCGTTCCCATCCGGCCCCCAGACCACTGCGATGACTTCAGTGAGAAGCTCCAGCTGACGTTAGACAGCAGCTCAGACGAGATGTTAAAAGAGCTCTCTGATTACAGTCACGCTGATCCACAGAATTACTCAGAACATAAATCAGACCTGCATCCTCTCCGAGATGCTGCCAGATGAACTCAGAACGATCTGGGACGATCTTGGGTATTATTCTTAACGTCATGAAGTTTCCAGTTGGGCAGGTTCTTGATCGGTCAGCCACCAGTGCTACACGAAGAAGCAGTGACTTATTTTTTAGTCCCATCATAGTTTAGCAGGGTCGGAGTTGACGTCTTTAAATGTCTTTTGTTTACCAGCTGTCCTGAGCTTTAATATATTTGGTTTCCAGCAACAATCTGGAAAATGGAGATAAGCAACAAATTTGAACTAAAACAGTTCCCTGATTATCAAAATAGCCGCTGATTATTTCTGTCAACTAATCAGGTAATTGTTTATTGGAAGCACAAAAACACTTCGGCTTATCTGCTGAACCTCGCAGCGGCTGCGAGATGTTGATGTCACTCAGCGAGTTTCCGGTCGACGTCTTAATTGATGAAGGCTCTGCGGCTGAAACTCGGAGGTCTGATGGAGTGCAGCAAAGGGCGCCTGCCGAAAGAGGGAGGAGGGGGGAGTTCAGAAGACACACCCTATTGGCAGGAAAGTGAAGGATGAAAGGAAGTAAGGGGGGAAACGAGGAAGGGAGGGCAGATCTACAGTACTGTGTGTGCTCCAGCTCAGGACATGTGAACACAGAGGAAAGCACCATGGTGTTTTCCAAGGACCATCATTCCTCTGTCAGACACCACGAGCATCCACAATGACTCATTTTCATGAACTCTTCCTCTCATTTTTTCTGTCTGTTTCTCTCATTTTCTCCCTCGCCGTCCCTCTCAGGCTGGATCATAATAGCAGTGTAATTTACAGCTCTTGGTCAGCCTGGGGCTGTGTGTGTGTGTGTGTGTGTGTGTGTGTGTGTGTGTGTGTGTGTGTGTGTGTGTGTGTGTGTGTGTGTGTGTGTGTTGTTTAAAGGGCGTGTCCCACAGCCCTCATCAGTGTTGGCTCCAGCGCTGAGCGCCTCTCTTCATAACCAATACCAGATCTGTCCCATACCAAATCTATTACAGTCCACTGAATGCCTTTACGGAAACGCAATGGCGTTAGTATCGCTGATTAAAATGTTTGGTTTGTAAGTGGACCAGAACAGAATATAAAATAAAAAATAAAAATGTCCATCACAGTTTTCCAGAAACAAAAGTGACGCCTTCAAATTGCTCGTTTGTCCGAAAAACACTCTAAACCTCAAATATATTCAATTTTAGGTGACATAAAACAGAGTCACACACTTTAACAAACTAATTTCAGCACTTAAATTGCTAAAAATTCAAGAATCAAAGTATTTTTTTTGATTAATTTTCATTGTTTTAGCTCGACAGCAGACACAAAAAGCCGGAACAGTGCTGTGCGGACGGGTCCTTCCTCCGCGGAGCTACCCTCTCATCATGTAGGATGAGTTTCTACACTAATAATTACAATCAGCACAACAGCAGCTGCTGTTTGTTTTTTTGGATGCAGCGTGTTCAACAGTCCACCGCGGCGTGCTGCATGTGGGACAACACGAGACATGTCAGACATGGCAGAAGGGTTCATATCAAGATGAATATTTCATATTCCATTACGCTTGTTGAGTATTTTTAGAGCGCGGGAGCATCTCTCCAGTCGCTTATGAATTTTAAATGGCAGTTGTGAATATTTCACCAGCCGACCAGAATAAGCCGGCTGCAAGCGAGAGATGACGTTTGGTGTTTGCAGAGCGGGCGCAGTCAGAGGTGTATTTTATCTGTCAGCGCCCAAAGTTTATAATATTATTAGCGGAAAAGTTTGATTTCAGCTGCAAGCTGTTTTTTTTCACCTGGCTTATGCACCCTATACTGTTATTATATCAAATAAATATTTTAAATGTATCTTTTAATAAATATTTTTCATAAAAAATAAGCAAAATGTTACATTTGCCAGCCGGATGACGCGTCAATGAAAATTATCGTTAACCGTCGCTCCAACGTCACGCTGACGGAACAAATGAGTTCAACTCAACCACTATTTCATGTGATTGTTACTGTAACACATTCAAACAAGAATCGTGTTTTAAATCGGTTCTGAATCGGATCGTGAGATTCCCAAAGATTCCCACACTGATTAGTTCAATCTTCCTCTACATGGTATTACATTGTATTTATCTAAATATGCTCTGGTGCCGAGCTAAATCTTGCAGATTAAACGTAAAGCACACGTGATAAACATTTAAAACTGCCCCCAAATTCACTGTAATCTCATCCCGGCATTAATCCAGTTTAAAGAGGGTGTAATCACAGCAGAGGACCCTACTCAATGGAAGCTCCGCTTATTTTCATACCATGCTTGCACTCAGCGCTGGTCGACGCATGCCGGCCGTTCATTAAAGCAGCAGCCTGGTTTACTTTTCATCATGCGGCCATGTTTGTATTAATTACACAAATGCCCGCTGCAGACTTTAATCCGCAGAGACAAACGGGACTATTTCATCCCCCTTCATCCTTTTTAATGAACGGCATCTTAATAAATGAGGTTCCATTATGCTGAGAGCTACCTCCGTGTGTGTTGTCACCCATTACGCTGTAATTATGCGTCCGTCAGGCACGCGGCCTGAATGACTGGACCCTCCATCCTCGAGCCTGCAGCCGCTCGACCTCAAACCACAGCCGAGGGAATTCCGAGATCAGCTTACGCCGCTGCTATATGGGCTCTTTATGATGGAGCACACGCCGGCTAACGGCAGCATCGCGGCTTCTTAAAGGAGCCTTTCAGACGGCTGGAAAGCCGGAGTGACTTTCAGTTTACATTCAGGGTGGACAGCTCAGCCTATATGTCCTATTCTCGTATTTAAGTAGCCTTCACCTCTTGAATCAGGTGTTTGTCTCTGCGTCTACGTGGACTTTCCAGCCATGGGCGGTTAACGGCGTCGGGTGTGTTCTGGGTGGAATGGTGAATCCTGCTTTACTCAGCCTCCAGAATGACTTTAACACATAAACCCCGTGTCTGACGTGTTAAATCTGACCCATTCATGCAGACCGCTCTCGCAGGTTAATCCCCAGTCACTCACGCAACACCTGCTACTGCAGCTGAGACCACGTCTAAACCAGGACTGGTATAAATACACTGGCTACGAGCTGCAGAGGTTAAGTTTATTAAAAGTGCTTCTACTGGACAGAGCACATAGCTGGCAGCGTGGGCGAAATGTGGACGATGTTCATGAAGATTCACTTCACGTATAGTGACTATAGAGTCATTATTAGGGGTGTCATGGCTTCAGGGCTGAAGACTGAACTCACAAAGAAGTGATCTTAACACGCCGGTCTTTGTCGGGCGTCGGCTTGCATTGTGGGTAATGTAGGCGCCAAAGTTTTGACAAGGAAGGAAAGAATGCTCAGACGGTATCTCCGGTTCTGCTGCATGGATTTTGATGCTTTTTGCCTCTCCGTTGTAAGTCGATGATACAGGACTGCGATGTGAAATTAATGGAGTGCTCTTCTTCTTTGTTTGGTCTATAAAGTGTAACAGCGTAGTGACGTAGCTCGTCCCTCACCGAGCCAAGCAGTGCTTCAGAGTTTCGGAGGCCGGACAGATGATGCACTGATGCCGCCCTCACACACACGGCTGATCTGACATCAGTGTGTCAGTGTGACAGGAGTATGAGTGTGCGTCTTCATTAGCGCTCCCCGATGATCCGAGGCTCTCTCTCATCTCGCCTCTTTTCAGCCGTGCCGTATCTCCCCGAGGGAAACCGTCTGAGTGATGAGGAGAAACGCAATAATTAAACATCGACAGATTTTTCTGTTTTTTTTTTTTTTCCTCTGGAGGTGTGTGAGGTGGGGTCGGGGGGGTGCGGCTGTCATCACAAACGTATTTGCTCCCTTTTTTTTTTTTTTTTTTGCTGTCCGAGAGCAGCTGCTAAGGAGTGAATGAGCAAGCTACTGAATGCTTGATTGGCAGAGGCATTTGTCTGGAAGTGTCAAGGGACCTCTGGAGACAATTGTCCAGATCAAGCAGTGCTCCTTCACTGGGGAGCTCGCTAATACGCCGAGCTCCTACCCTCCTCCTCCCTCCATCTCCCCTGGGCTCGGGCTTTTGTCTCCCCCCGTTTTTTGGGGTGAGTGTCCAATACACAACCTCTCCTGGCTGCAGCCACAGCTCCATCTTGAAGGAAATCCCCTGTATTTTGTCTCCTGGAAGCTCTGTGTTGTCGTGTGTGTGTGTGTGTGTGTGTGTGTATGTGTGTGTGCTCCACACAGATGGTCTCCATAGCAAACTGTGAATTTTGATAGTTGTTTTTGCCAGTGGAAGAGGAGTGATACGCTGGCCCGTAAATATGTCGTGGGCATGACTCACGGGGAGTTAGACTGGTAGCTTTTTTGGAGTCGTCGTTGCGTCATGACTTATGTTTGAGTTGGATGCTTTTTGAAACGAGTGGAAAAGCCGCTGCCAGCTTCCTCCTCACAGCCAAGGCATGCATGAGAAAAGGCAGTGGTTGTATTGTTAGAGGATTTTAATACGAGGACTTTTAACGATAGCTCGGCTATGGCATGAGGTTTTCCTTTGTTAAATGGGGGAAAACTCTTGGAAATTTGGTGCATGAGTATCTATTTTCTTGTATGTTGCATGTTAACAGCAGGACAAATGAATGACAGCAGCAGCTAAAGTCTGCATTGAACACCGGCATCTATAGAACATGAAACACGGGCTGCAACAACAATCAATAAATCAATCCACGGCTGCAAACAGTGATCAGTTTTATTATCCGCTGCTCTGCTGATTACTTCCTTGATTAAGAACAAGAGAAGCTTTAAATCCTCACATTTGAGGCAAATGTTTGTGTGTTTATTTGGAGCTTTTTCAGTGAAAACAGCTGAATCTTGCAGCCCGAGATGATGCAGTGAGAGCAGAGGGTGAATAAAACCGTGAAGCTGCACCCGGAGAGCTGAAACTTGCTGTAAAGCTCTCTAAAGCCGAGGAAAGCTGCAGATAGAGGTGATAATTCTCTGTCGGTTGATCACTGTGTGATTTGATCCATAAAAATATCAATTATTGGCACTTGAGATGATTCGTTTATTAATTCTTTCAGCACTTTCATAAACATAAAAACAACGTGAAACCTCATCGGGACATGTTTTGTGTTGCGGCTGCAATTTTATCTGATCTGCAGCGTCCAAAAGGAAAAGCTTGCCGTGCAACCTCTTTCAGATTTCATATTTCTGTCATTGCTTTAAGCCGACTGTTTATAATATTCCCAACTGCAAACAGATTCTCTCACTCACTCTGTTTTTCCTCATTTACTGTCTCAGTTTCTTCCCTCGCCTCCGACTAGAAAGTCTGGCTTTGTTTGTGTGCACCCAAAACGCGCTCCTCCTGCTCCTCCGAGTGTATTGGCAGACGAGAATGCAGTAAAATTATATTACAGGCCCTCGTATGCAGGACCTGACTCTGTTATTGCCTCCTACACTCGGATTTAGGCGCTGAAACGAGATCAATCTGCTCCAGTATCCGCCTGATCAGCGCCGGGCAGCCTGCTGCCTCCACCGGGGTAGCCGACTATGGGGCTCATACCCTTCGGTACCCCCCGAGGGCTGTATGAAGAAGGGCTTTATGGGTGTGCATTGGTGTGGGAGCAGTCTGTTCCCTGGCCCTCATTAGCCAGTCCTTTGTTACAGTAAGCCATACCTCGCGGAGCCCAGATGCAGCATGTCCAGATTAGATCTTACACCCGCCAGGAGTCCTGAAAAGCCACCCTGAATCGAGTCTAATCCTCCTGCAAGACTTTCTCTTTTCTTCTACCACACACACACACACACACACACACAGATACATAAAGTCGGTCACACACGAACACCAAGTGGAGACTTCAGCATTACTTATTGTAGTTTTTAGAGGCCTGTTGGTGCCTTGTGTCTTTAATCCATATCCAGAGATCCTGTCAGCTGCTTACAGACCATGGGCACTGCTTTTTTTTTTTTTCCTCCGTTGTTACACAAATCAGAGCTGCAAATAATCAACTAATAAATCCTCGACTCCAAGATTTGAGTGGATTATGAAAACGGCATGATAGAACAACCTGGTTCTCATTGTGCTGTGTTCTTCAGAAATGTAAACATCTGAAATGAGTTTCACAACTTTGGCTGTTTGCGTTTGGATCTTTAAAGGGTAGCTACGGTATTTTTCAGACCTGGGAACCTCGTGTTCCCATGGTTTTTGTGTCAAAATGTCCAACGGGGGCAACGATTTTTAATGAAGCCCAAGATTCAGTGATAGCAATGTAATCCTTGCAGTGCACCATCAAAGTACGTCTGTTAAAAGTGCCTAAAAGTGTCCCAGCATTTTCTCTACCTTTCGCTTTGTCCTGTCTCTGCTGAGTCTTTCTCCAACCAGCTTTGCTTCTTTGGCCTCCTCCAAATGGGATTTGAGCATCACCGCAAATATAATTTCGGCTTAAAGACCCACGAGTGGTCTTAAAAGAAAACCCCACGCCAGCCTCTGGGAAGCTTGTCGATTCCTTCATGATGTCTTCATTTCACCGCAGCCGCAGTCTGGATGTTGTCTTTGGCCCTGCATGGGATGTTGTGTGAAGCCACAAGGCCATTTGCACAATTATCAGCAGGGGGACTCCAAGACTGAGTAACACAGCTCGTTGGGTCCAGTCGTTGAATTGTGCAGAGAGAGCGACAGCACGTACATCCTCCGTCTGTCCGTAGCACCACCCTACCCACCCGCTGGCAGAATTTCACAGTCGGTCTTATCAAGCGGTCCTACGCTGCTGTTATTGTTTTTTTGTTGCTTTTCTGGGATGGACGGCGTTGCTTACAATTAAGACCTCAGTGTGATGTCTTAAATTTCTTCAAAGCATTTTCCAAGTTGGTGTTAAAGAGCTGTGGCCACTTTATTGTGTGTTTGAACATGGCTGCCGTCCCATCCTCTTTACACCTGTTATTTCCTGCCGTGTTTTGTATTTTGACACTATATGCCTCGTCGTTGGCCTGTTTAGTTTCAACATTAAAAGTTAGCAGTGACAGATGAGTTGCTAGGATTCGAATGTTTTAGCAGCTGTAAACTCTTCTGTGTGTTGGAATCACTGTGTCGCTTTAGATGGAGAGACACTTTGGTGGTGTAACTCCAACTGCCTCCATCGCAGGTGCAGACCATGGATTTATTATAAGAGCTGGACACGTTGGGACTCGCTCTAAGTGGCTATTTCCACAGACTCACTGACGTAGTTACACTCGGTGGGAGTAAAGAATGCACTGCAGGCTTGCAGAGATTGTGACACCTTTTCAACGTCCAGTTGGACTTCAATCCTTGAATACACGTAGCTTTTGTGAAATTTAGATAGTTGTCTGATGTCCCAAGAAGTCTAAGATGACAGGGTTAGCTGCAATAATATGACTAGAATATAACAAGACTTTCCTCTGCAGCTGATACCTGAGACGACCTGAATTCTCCTTAAAGCTGTGTCCAGACTTTAAAACAGGATCCTCCCCCCTCCACTAAAGAAGCAGCTCGATCCAGAACACGTGAAACATTTCCTTCCTTTCACTGTCGTCGCTCTGGTTTCGCACACCGAGCCGCCGCTTGTCCATCCTCACCTCTAACGACGTGTGACCTCGAGACTATCTGCTGGCGTCTTCACGTTGATCTATGCATAAACACGGACGCAGAGACACACACACACAAAGCTTGAAATCACACGGCGGGCGCCCACGGAGAAGAACACCCGGTCCGGTGGCTGACATTGTTGTGGTCTGGTTTGTTGTCACGACAACGGCATAATATTTCTGGGCGGCACGTCTAGTTTTTGTGTCTGCATGGCACCGAATCCACTTCCTCGCCAACGGGAATTCCACTCAGGGATGTTTTATTTCTTTCTTTCTTATCATGTGTTTTAGATTTAGAGGAGTTATACATATGATGTGGTCTGAAACCCTACGAGTCTGAAATGTTTCAGTCGAGGTAAGAAGTATCATCTAATGGTAATGTGGGCTTGTAACACATATTTTCACAAATTCACTTATGTCCTGTAGACTCTACGGTTCTCGTGTCTAACCGTTCTTGTGAGACTTAATCCTTGTTTTGGCTTCTACGAGTCAAGTGTGTCAACTGGCTGACTGTTTGGCGACTTCTATTTCTGCCGTCTTTTCCATACAGAATACCACACGCTATATCGAGCCGAGTGAATGTGGTAACAAGATGCTCATAACAAAAACGCTGAGAGGGAACATTCCACGACTGGGTTCCTGATGTTGTTTTCACGGCCGCCGCTTGTCTCGGATGGCAAATATTCCTCCCGAATCAAAATAGACTGGTATTTACGCTTTTTTCTCGCCCGTTTAGCAGACGCTCTCATCCAGAGCGACTCTGCAAACCACGACGGCTGCTGATGGACGGGCATTAGCTGAACCGCTAAACTTATGGGGACACTTCTGCGCAGAGAGTAAATACAGACTCGAATGCCCTTAAGCGACGTTTCACAGTCTTATTCAACATTTAGTAACAGGAGATACCACAGCGCAGTCCTGGTGTTGCTGTTGGAGCGGCGCAGAAGCTCCAGAGAGCCCTGAGATGAAAATGTGATTAAATATTAAACTGATGTTTTGGACCCGCTCTCCACCGGAGAGATTTACTAAAAGGTATCAGGATTCCCAACCATCTCGCTGCTCTTAAAATAATGGCGGTTGCCAACCCTCTGCGGGGTTCGTTTACCTCGAAAGACTCGGGAGGTACTCCCCTGTGGCACGGCTGCTGTCTTACGTAATACAACAAGGCGAGTTGAAGGGAAAATTGGTGGGTGCAGATGGGGGAGTTTAGATTCAGATGTTTGCTTCAGTGTTTAGTTCAGAGGAGGTAGGGCGTCGGACATGATAGGGGTTGACCATGTGATCATCTGTAGACGATCAGCATGTCCACAAACTTGTTGGTGAAGCCAGATAATACTTGGTTGATCTCAGATTGAGTTTAACAAGACGTCAGTCTGGTCAGAGTTTTGTTATTTTGCTCCGTCTGAAGGCCCTGCACAGCACCACAGGTGTTCTCAATCACTGATTAGACCTCAAGTCAAGATAAAAGTGTAAATCGTCCCGCCCTAATAGATGAAACCGAACCAGTGGAGGAGCTGTCAATCAAACTGCCTGCAATCAGGAGAAGAGGTCAAATCAGGCAACACCTGTGAGAACACCTGTGCAGGTGGACTGCAGGTGTGTTGAAATACCTGCAGTCTATGTTAATGAAGGTATCGCATCAAAAATCAAACCTAATATTGAATGAATGGTCAGTTTTTAGATCTTTTTGCAGCTATTATGGGCAAGAGGAACAATCAAAGTGCTTCCAAACTATCTATAGGCGTGTAAGTAGGCGTGTAGTATTTTAAGGGAATAAACTTCAAACTGTTTGGATGATTTCTACCTGAAGTAATCCCTGACGTTTTATCATCTGTAGTCCAGCGTCTGCCTTTTCCACACTGGACACCAGTTAAATAAGTTAGCTTGCACTCTGGATGTTGTAAAAATGAGTTAAAAGCCTAACCAGGGCCGGGCCTGCAAATCCGCTTTAACTCGACGCCCTATATGCGTTACATCTGTTGCATTGCTTATGCTTATGTAACACTGTTTATCTGCGCGGCCTTTGTTGAGTAAACAAATAAATTCATAAACAGGAGTCGCTCTGTGTTTACGCGACTCCCGGTACGCTCTCTGACCACAGAGCCTGCCACCCAGGCATCAGGGGCTTTGGAGCTGCCAGATGAGCTGCAGGCATGCAGAGCTGCACATTTTTGTGCCTCTATAGATTTCACAGATCCCCTCCGTATGCTTCCTTATCTGTATTAGCCCCACTTGACTTCCTCCACTGGCTGTGAAAACAATCCAAGTTATTCCCGTCTCCTTGCAGATAGCAGCCTCTGTGCCACTTTCCCAAAAACTTTTGCTCATATTTAACTTGACTCGTGTGTGTGTGTGTGTACTGCGTCGTCTCCTTCAGTTTGTTCTCATGATTTATTGATTACGACACGTGAGCCTGTTAGCGTTTGCTTGCTTGGCGAGCTAAAACTTTTAAAGGTTGGCAGCGGGAGAGGTGAGTTAGAGAGAGAGAGGGAGATGGAGGAGACAGGAAAGGAAGAGAATTCACTTCACTGCCTGGTCTGTGTGTGTGTGTGAGTGTGTGTGTGTGTGTGCATACTTCAGAGAGAGTTTTGTGTGGTGAGTGGGTGGGTGCGTCAGTCAGTCGGCCTGCGCTCTCTGCAGTGCACTCAGCCGCTGTGCTCTCCTCTCGGCTGAGTGGAAACATCATGTGTCTGTGGGACGCCCAGAGGAACAGCCCTGTTTCTCCAGACTGAGACCAGAATAAGCAGTTAAAGACGGACCGAGGAGGGAGAAGGTGCAACATGGACTCGAGGAAAAGCTCGGAGTAGACAGTCGAGAAGAAAAGAGGAACAGAAAGAAGCAGTTTTGAGGATAGTTTCCTGCCGTTTTGGTCTCAACACCTCAGACCTGGCTATGCCATGCTGGCCCAGAGGAACGGGCTACCTCCAGGCTGTAAGCCGGTTCCTCTGAAGGATCACCCAGACCTGCGGGATGTGGACGTGAACGCCGAAGGCTGCTGCTCCCTCACTCCTTCCCCGTCCTCCGGAGGTTGTCCCTGGGCTCGGCTCGCCGGGGTGGACGGCTGCCTGTCGGAGCCGTACTGTCTTTGGTTCCAGCTTTTGGCCAGAGCGTACTGGGGAGAGGTGGAACTGGGGCTCACCAGTCCCAACCGCAGCGTGTCCTGGGCTCGGCTTAGGGAAGCCTCCAGGAAGAACTGCGTGCGATCTCGGGTAAGGAAAGATGGGAGAGCATCCTTGTGAAGTGAAGGTTGTGAGGAGGTTGTGGTTGAGTTTCACGGCGTTTAAGCAGCATCTGTCTGGTATAGGTCTGCATAGGAAGCGCTCCAGAGGGGAGGAGAGGTTCGGGGCGGCTACACTTTGTTGTGCTGTCTGAGGAATTTTGTGTGCGTCATCCAGCTCTCCAGCGGCAGGGTAGTCCTGTTTCACTGACCGATATCTTTTGTAATTGGAGTGTGTGTGTGTGTGTGTTTGGGTTTTAGGTTTCGTTTATTGTTGGTCTCTTTGGTGGTTTCATAGTGACACTTTGCCGTGCGCTGTCAGACGGAGACAGTTTTATTTTCACATGGAAGCGTTAGTTTATAGGCAGCGTGGACTGAATGAAGTCATACATCAGTGATGGACCAAAGTAAGGACTCGAAAGCATATTTTCCAACGGTATAGCGAGGCGGGTGACTAATGTTGAAGTCTGTGGTCAGAGGGGGAGAGAAGCTTGGAAAGAAAAGGCGAGAGGGAGTGAAAGAGGTAGATCCATGAGGTCAGACTGCTGAGGGGGTGACTCACAGACGTCTAAAAGAAAAATAGGAAGAAGAGGAAAGAAAAGCAGAGCAGACAGGCAATCACCATTCAACTTCCTCGTCTCATATACATAAAGAAGCAAGGGGCAGGCATGCAAATGCATCATCCCGCAGGCCGCGGCACCATATGGCAACACACAGATCAAACCCTCGGCGTGCGTGTTTTGATGAACAGATTGCACGCATAATTGAGTAGTATTTATCAGGTAATTGAGCGTGTTTGGAGCAGATTTACAGTATTGTACTCTTTGAATATGGCCGTCTTTGTGTGACTCTATAGCAGCTATGGTTCCCCTGCTGCTGCTGCTGCTTCCTGTATAATTCATGATGTTATATATAGAGAGAGAGAGGTGGAAAGTGTGTGTGTGTGAGTGTGTTCACCTCGGCCACGGGGCATTTGAACCAAATGGCTCAGCTATTGCATAATACGACATTAAATTTTAAGCATGAAATCAAAACAAACAGCCGAGTTACAGTGCCAGCTCCGACCCCCCCCTCCTCCTCCGCTCCTCTCCGAGCTGCACTGTAGACTGTGGCTCACGTCCAGCTCGACATCACTTGGGTATTGGTGGTGATTTCACCAGTCATACCATTAGGCCCACACCCATCCCGCTCTCTCCGGAGGCCCCTTACATCTGCTGCTCCCAGACAGGCGGAGGAGAGAGCGGTGCGGATAGAGAAGCCAGAGGGGCGACTGGGGAGAACGTCTTTGTTTTGGATCCACACCTAAGATGTATTTTGGTAGGAGAAGAGCCTGTGGAGAGATCTCAGGCCGAGGCTGAAAGTCTTGGCAGGCTCTCGTAGCCTGGAGTCACTATGGTTGTGTTAGCAATAACCACTAACGCACGCCCTGTGGTGCAGCGGTTCGGCTCCATCATTACTTTGATGATGGATGTGACAGAAGTCTCGCTGCTCAGACAGCTCACAGCGGCAGCAGAGGTCAGAGTGTTTCTGTTCAGTATGGAGTCGTCGTGACTGAGAGTTATAGAATATTCCCTCCTCCGTGTTTATGGTAAACTGTAGAGTTGTAAAAAGAAAGAAATAAAACGTAGATTAAAAATGGAGTCGAATCCCATAATAATGTAATCTGACTGTGGTGTTGTTGTCTTCTGTGTTTGGAGTATTCCAACTCACCAAAAAATACAAACTCTTCAATAAAATAACCCTTCACAGTTTCCCAGAGGCCATCATGACTTTCAGATTGATTGATCCAACCATCAGCCAGAGAAGGGAAAGCATCAAATCTTCAAATTTAGAGTCCATTTCTGGGTTTTTTTCTGGGTTCTTTGGATTGGGTCACAAAAATCCCACATTATACTTGAGCTGACATTATTTGTTAAACCCCATCAGGCATCTCTGTCATCAGACTGTTTCCCTTTTGTCTGTTGTCTGCACGAGGTGTTATTTTGTTTATTTTATTTTGAAAATCGACAGGATTCTCTGTGCTGTTTCTGACTTCCTGTCAGCTCGAGCTGCTTTGTGCAGATTGATGCAGGCTGCTCGTGATGAAACGACCCCATATTCTCGACTTAGCTGAGCTGAGAGCCTCCACAGTACGTCCGGTTTGGGTTCAGACATTGACTGGAACGGCTGCGGTTAGCTTCACTAATAAACTGAATATCTTTGGTCATGGACCCTGGAAAGCAAATAATTAATCAATTAATCTAGAGAATATTTTCTACATGAACTAATAATGAAAACAATCATCGCAGCCCTTCATCATGGTGCAACCTCTAAGATAATATCTGATATGTGGCCACCCACGCTCCCTCTGTTTGTGTGCATGCATTTCTGTGTGTGTGTTCCTCGAGAGGCGCGGGTCATGAACGTACACCAGAGTGACTCATTGCAGTCTGAATCAGCGTAAACACTTTTGTCTCACGTTATAGGACATTTAGGACGCGGAGCATGTGTCGTGTTATGTACGCATCCCAACGTGAAAAAAGTTGCGCAAGCCGAGAGCTTGCCAGCGTTTAAAGGGTTGTTTTTATCCCGCGTTAGTCACAGTAGGAATGCAGAAGATAAGTCTGTCATCATGCAAACACGCCAAATAGCCCAGCAAAGCCCCAAATGTGCAATAACTGAAGCCATATGTACGGCTGCGTGGAGCTCTGGGCAGCGCAAATGTGGCTTAAATGACAACCCTGATTATGTTGACAGATAATGTGATCGCTGACATGAACCACAACTTAGGAGCAAAATTATTTGGCTGCGTTTTTGGCCTCTGTCACCAACATTTTAACAGTTTTCATCTAAGGAGACTGTGGATGTGCTGAGAGGAGCCAATGTTTTCTGCATTTGCTGACAAGCTACATACAGTACGGCGTGTGTGTATGTGCAGGAACACAACGTAAGCCGAGACTCATCTGACGTCTTAATCAACAGCTTCTAGCGAAGGTGTTAGATTTCTCACCGTTGAGCTGCAGCGATCGGTTCGCCGGTGTTTGAGGACATTTTTGTTAAACTGTTGTTGACAAAGGGAAAACTACACATCAGATCCAGAAAATAACAGTTAAGCAGCAGAGTAATCCCACGACGAACCGATGATGTTGTGGTTTTCTGTTTTTGATAACAAAGATCCGAAAACAGCCTTTTCCAGCAGGTTACAGTCGACATGTCATCATGCAGCTATGCACTATTACTTAACACCCGACAACCTTTTCACAATAAACCCTCCAGTTTTACTCTCTTCTTATTCCCAGAAGCATAAACCTTGACAAAGTGACACCTTGTTATTTAGTAGAAACAACATAACCTATCCTCATAACCGTGACGAATCACCAGCTGGGGATTTTTTTTGTGTGTTTTCAGATCAAGTTGATTAATAAGATCTATGCTTAGCCACGGGCGGTTTCATCTGTGAAAACACACTTTTCTTTGTTTTAGCAAAACCACTTTTTCTTTACACAATTACCAAAGGGCGAAGTGACTGGGCTGGACTGTTTGTTTCTTTGGTGGACGTGAGTGTGTTCGCAGACGTGGAAATGGCAGTTTTTCGTCCATGTGTCATTATTTTCACAACCACATTTGATTTCTTGGTTGGGGAGCGGAGCATCATTTACCAGCAGAGGTTGTCAAGACTGCCCAAAGCGAGGGGTCCCAAGACGATGTAAGGGGGAGAAAGAGAAAAATGTTTCCCTTACACAAGAATATGTTTCTTTTTCTCTGACTTTTATCGTTTTTTAGCTTTCTAAAAAGACTTCTGTAGCCTGTACCAGTATCACCGTCTTACTGTGGTAAAGCTAAACAAGCTACTTCCTGTGATGAAAGGTCACAAGCAGACATAATTTTACACAAAAATGTTTAAAAGTTTGCACTGGTCGGATCATAAAATCACTACCACACGTCTGTAAGCTGAAAATGAAGCTACAGCTCAGATATGAGAGTGGTATCATTCCTCTAGTAGCAAGTTTTCTATGTTGTGAAGGTCAACACCGACATTCCTGTTTGTCTGTCCTCCTTTCAGGCCAAGCAGAAGGATGGGCGCGATCAGAGCGACACATCGGCCGCGGCTTCTCCCGGCGCAGAGGAGGAGCCTTTTTCCTGGCCGGGGCCCAAGACGCTTCACCTGCGGCGAACGTCCCAGGGCTTCGGCTTCACGCTGCGACATTTCATCGTCTACCCGCCCGAGTCTGCCGTCCACAACTCTCTGAAGGTAACAGAACGTCGTGTCTTAGCCGTAATGACGACACTAGGACCAAAATAAACAACAAAACTTCATCATGACACAATTTAGAGTTGAATAATTTTTAAAATAAGCAAGAAATTCTGACAGTTGGGGAAAGAAAATACACTGACGTTTCCAAAGTAAATAAACTTTGGTTGAATCAAGTGATGTAAGCCTCGGGTCAGCAGGAGGATCTGACCTAATTTAAGACACTGTCATGAAAATCTTTGCTCAGAGAGACGTTGTATTGGAAACAGATGAAATAATCTCAGACTGCACAAAGTTTTTTCAGCTGTTTGGGGAAATAAAACTTGATTTTGACATATAGTTTAAGGAAAAATTGATTTTTGGGACTGAAATGTTTTACTTCATAGCTCCTGATGGGCTCTAGCATGCAACCAAACAGTTTTATAAAGTGCTCAAAAAACGTTGAAATTTTGCCTGACTGTCCTCCGTGCTAACTCCGGATTTGCTGTCAGAAGAGCGAAAATTACAACTAGTGGTCAGCAATGCAGATTGTTATCATAAAATGTGACTTTATTTAGCTTTTTAGTGTCTGCAGTGATTAGAAAACCTCTGATTTATGTGACACGAGAGGAAAACTATCAGATTTATGACGTTCAGCTGCTTATTTGAACGCGGCGCTAACACAAACACAGCGTTTCGTGCTGTTGGGACCTTAGAAATGTGCTCCAGGTCCATAAGACGTTAGATCATCCTGTGAGCAGCTCCTCAGGATGTTGAAGTGTCAGGAAGTGTTGCCTCATTACGTATTTGATATCCTCGACATTAGATAACACAAAAACAAGGATCTGTGCAGGAAAATATAATTATTGTATACTTTAATGTTGTGGCCACCAGTTTGTTGGATGGCACCAAATACGGTACCCAAGTCTCGGTCATCGTTGCCATGGAGAAAAAGCAATTTAGAGATGTGAATCAGAGCAAATTCATGACACCACAGTTGCTGAATTCATTAAAACTGACCCAGAAGTTAAAAGTCCAGCTACAGATTGTGTTTTCAGTTCATTAAATTTTAGCTTCTGCGTCGTTAGCAGCACATGTAACTCTGTTTTAAGCTCAGCGATTGGATGTTTGTACATTCGACCTTCATGAATTAAAAAAACAGATATTTTCTAACACAGTTGTTCATCTTTTATACTGATGGTTTAACCAGGAGAGTTTCATGCTGATCCAAGTCGTAAAAGTGCTCCAACTTTGTCTACGGGAAAAATGAATGGGATTTTTACTTCTAGAACCAGGGGAGCTCCAAACGGTTGCTCCTGCTTCATACCTCTCTTCATCCAGCAGCTATTTTGATAATATATTCACTGTTTTAAGTCATTTTTCAAGCAAAAAAATACCCAAATACTCCAGTTCTGACTTCTCTGTTTTGAGAATTTGCTGCTTTTCTTCATCTTACGTGATAATACACTGATATATTTGCAACACATTTAGAGACTTCACGTCGGGCTTTAGTCTGGCTTCAGTTTGTCACGTTACCGATGTGAACATACTGAATCTGCAGCGTGGAGCTGGGATACAGCTTAGGCTGTTTAAATGGCATCCATCATAGCACTCGGAAATCTGATCAATATATATCTGTTTAAAATGTTATTGATTCGTTTAATAGTCATCCAACATCATACTAACCCGCAGTAATGTTACTGTTGATCTGTTAATATTAATATGCACTTACACAAAGCCTCTTTGACTTGTTTGATCCCACTTGGGAGGTCTGCCAGCCGTCCTCTGGATATCATCACCACCAATCTGCCCTTTGGTATTATTTGGGCACACACTAACATAGACTGGAGGTCTTTGGGAAAATGTGCCGGTGTTTCGAGTCCGCTTTCTCAAAGCTTATCGTAGCCTCCTGACTATTAGTTTTTGTAAGTGATAATTCAGGATAAGTTGGGTTTACTTTTCTCTGAAGTGTATTTTGACAACCTCTTCAGTTTGTACAGAAGGATTTCCTACAAAGTTAGCATAGTGCCTTTCTGTTTATAGCTTTTGGCTTCGGTCCTGCATGTTGAAAGAGAAACTGTGGCACGACAGTTAGGATGTTCAGACATTTGTGTAACCGAAAAGATAGACAGATTGTCCCAGAGGCCTTCTTGGGTATCACAGTGTTGCTTTGGACACTTTTAAGTCGAATCTGTGCGACCACTGTGTGTTCCTGTGATCTTGCTATGACTTAATTAAAGGATATGAAGGTTGTTTGGACTTGAATTGAACTGACATTAGCAAGTTTGTCTTCTTAGAAGCTGAAAATCCAAAGCCCAGCGGTTTAAGACGCATACCACGCTGAATCGAGGCAGTAAATTCATCTTAAAACTCCTGACAAAACAGGATTCAGCCTTTAGTCTCCTGCATAAGAAGTCGGGATTCTCATTTATTCGTGTAATTACTTCTGTGACATTGATTCATGGAGTTACGCAGCTAAAACAAGCTGGTTTTAGGGTGACTGTCTAAAGGCTGATGTGGCGTTCTTTCTGGGAAATGTTCTTAAACTTAAACCTTAAATTTCAATCCATCAGGTCGCACTCACTGTAAAACCCTAACCAGTTTTGCCATTACGTCACCCAAACCAACAAGGGGAGGGTGCAGAAAAAAGAAGGAGAAGTCCTCATCTTGTACACTCATCACATTTCATTGTAATTACTTTTAGCGTCTTGGATTGGAGCTCTTGATTAATCGCAGTTTTGAGGATATTGGGGTTAGCTTGAAGAGGGTCAGAGCGTCTTAAGAAAAGCCTTGGGAGAGCAGAGAGTCTTTAAGGATACATGGAGAACATATGTGTCATTGAGGGGAGGCGGATTAAAGCGGGAGTGATTTTAACTGACGCTCGGAGGGAAATTAAGGTTTCATGTGTTGAGGAAATGAAAAAAAATAAAAAAGATGCAAACATGGCTTGAAGTGGATCATAAAGCCACAGTCTTAATGTGTTCAATGATGATGAACACTCCACTTCTTCTCTATGGATCATGTCATCCTTTAATCAGCGTCAGCATCAATTATATTGGTTTGATGAAGCAGTTGCATTTTTTGGCCATTTGGGGGCGACAGAAACAAGTTATGAGCACGGTACTAACATATCACTAACAAGCTTGTTAGTAACATTATCATCCATGTGGAGGTGTGTTTGTGTTCACCAGGTGGATATAAGTCCAGTATTAACTCTCCACCAACTCTATAACATAACATACTGTACATGAATATGTTGTTGTCATTTGACGTCGTTATATTGATTACTTGAGTATTTATTTTGTTCATGTTTCATGATGTAAAACAACCTTTGCAAGGGAAGCTCCTGAATGATATGAAATCACAAACACACTGACTTTTCCTTTCTGTTTTTGTCTTGTAGGATGAAGAGAATGGCAGCCGAGGTAAGTGTTGAAAAACAACCTTTTTCTATTTAAATCTTTGGAGACGCTTTGTGGTCTGGGACCTCAGGTGTTGCAATAAGACGAGCAGAGAAACCATTCATTCCTCAGTGACCCCTCAGAATGGGCATCAAATTATGATTGACAGACCATTACTCTATTGTGTCCTCACTCCTTTTGGATTCAAATTGATGCGTTTTTGGGGCCTTTTGTCTAAACGTTTCATTAGATTTGGCAGTTCAGCCCCATTTAAAGCTCAATAAATGCACCGATTCACCGAGGCCAGTGTAAACAACATGCTGCAGGTGAAGCGGTCCTTTCTGCAGGCTGTCAGGCGGCTTTTTAAAGCTTTAGTCCTTCCTCTCTTCAGAGTGGCAGTCGGAGCTGCGCTGTTGTAGCTTGGCAAGGCCTCAGCATTCCTCAGAGCATCCAGCTCGTCCTTCCAGTCCCTCAGTATTCAGCTCACGTCTGCAGCTCAGCATGAATGCAACTCATTCGCGTCTCATCAGAAGGCTTCTTCTTAAACGGCGCTGCATCTCACGTCTGTGTGGCATTCAGGAACACAAAGCACGTGCACGTAATCCAGAAATAATCCAGCGCTTTGTTATTGAAATAAAGATCCACTCTTTGTGTTTTCACGTGACGTAAAACTTGAAAATATCCAAGTTTGTGTTGGGAACAGCAAAGTCATAACATTTCTGGCTAAAGCAGCATTTTTTTGTCTTTAATAAATGGAACAAAGACAGAGATGAGATGTTTTTTGGCTTGTAATGAGCCCAAAGCTGGAGCAGGTGTGATTCAGTGAATTGTTATGTCATGAGTGGACAGTGAAAGCGAAGAATCTAAAGGGTTAGATGAGGCTGAGCGCAGCACTTTCTCATACTTCTGACTCTCAAACGGCTCTCGAAGGGAAATTGAGAGATTCCTGTAAGTGTCCCTCATCATCCCTCTTGGCCCTTGGTGTCACATTCCTCACACTCCCTCCCTCCCTCCTGCCTCCTCACCCGTTTTAACCCCTCCACGTCCAGCCGCCTCATTCAACACAGGCTTTCGAAACATTAAACAACACACACACACACGCAAACACACACACACACACGGGGCCCTGCTGTGGCAGGAGGAAACCCCGCAGGGAATTTGCATGGCTACACATTCTTCCACTTTTTTTTATGAACTTGAATTTTTTTGTGACTCTCACCTGAAAGAAGTCGTGTAAAACTCATGTGTGACTGTGTGTGTGTGTCATTAAATAGTATGTGGTAAGCATTCATTGCTAAGCTCATAGATGGTGAATAATGATCCTCATCTGGACAGCAAACCTCCTCCTCCTCTTTCCTCCTCCTCTAGGAAGTAACTTGGCTCACTTCCAGCCTCTCATAAATCCTTCTTTACCGCTCAGATACAGGTAGCAGGGCGTCAGGAATGGATACGAGGAATGACAGGAATTTCTATGAAAAGCTACAGCTGGTAGCAGCGAGGGCAGCGGAGTTATTCAAGAATAAATATTTGTCGTGCTAATGAGGATCAAATGTCAACGTTCCTGAAAGATCTGAGTGTCCTGTTGTCTTTTGGAAAAGTTCTTTTTTTACATTTTAAACAGATTAGGATAGAAGCCATTTAAACAGCCTACAGACGTATCCCAGCAGATTCAGTATGTAGTATGTCCACATCAGAAAAGTGACAAATTGAAGCATCAGAAGATGTCAGTACTTTCACTTAATTGATTAATTGACGTCCCCCAAAGCCCAACGGGACGTCTTTAAATGTGTTTGGGGCAAACAAACCCAAATATATCAGTGTTTTATCATGTAAGATGAAGAAAAGCAGCAAATTCTCTAAATTGAGAAGTCAGAACTGGAATTTTGGGGATTTTTTTGCTTGAAAAATGACTTAAAACAGTGAATCAATTTTCAGTTTCCTTTTGGAAAGTTCTTTTTTGCATCGTAAACCATTTAAAAACGACTGAATTACCTGAAGGAGATGAACACCCGGCTCATTTTTCTCATGAAAAGATTCACTAATAGCAGTTTGTTCTCAGTTTGAACCAAAAACCCTGAAGAGCGAGGCAAAAGACAATATTATTCAACCTCTCCCCGTCTCCAGAGGCAGAAAACATATTGCTCCGTGTATTGGTGAGGCTCGTTTTCTTCTACGCCTTCTTCACCACAGCTGAGACTGGAAACAGCGAGGTCCATTTAGTAGCTGTTCTGGAGCTTTCAATCGCATTGTGTTACAGCGTACACTTCAGCCAGGGTCAAGTTTTACAGTTTCTGAAGGACTTTTTGTTGCCGGCTTAAAAAATTCTCACATCTCAATTTCACTGGCGTTCTGTCATGAAACACGCAGCCAGAGACGGAGGCCAACGGGAGAGATATGAAGTGTGTTTCTGATGCCTAAAGATTGTTATTGTTGCTACGTGACAAGCCGTCTTGACCACAGCGAGCGGCATACGCCTCCGAAACACCCATAACATCACCGAAAAACAACGTAAACACGGGGTCTCGCACAGACTCAGACAGATAATGCGTCCCATGTGCGTGAAGTTACATTCTGCGGCGTTCTCCGAGTCAGGTCTGTGATGTTCGCTGCAGACTCCCCGGCCTCCAGCGCTGCACTGCAGTTTATTTGCTTGACTGCAGGCCAGTGTGTGATGAGGCTGTTGGTGTTTGGAGGGAGGGAGGGAGGGAGGGAGGGAGGAGGGGGAGCGCCTGCTGACCGCATGTTGACTAGCTGGGTGTTGCCGCTGGAAACACTTCAAACCTCTAGAAAACACACACACAGACAGATAGTCTCACACACACTGACGTATATGCACAGATAAACAAACGTAAACACTGATATACAGTATGAAGATGCATCATAGAAACAGAGGAATGTGTGTGTGTGTGTGTGTGTGGATCTGTTTATTTCCTTTCACAGCAGTTGTCTACATACCAAGCGGCTGTTATCCCAAATCTTCCTCTCTATCTCACTTCCTCCCTTCTTCCCTCCCTCCTCTGTCTGCGTCTCTCCCTTTTCCTGTATCTCTCTGTGTCTCTTCCAATGTGTATTTTAGCAAGTTTCTGAAGGGTAAAATCTGAATGAGGCGTTCTGTGCTGTGCTCACGAAGCCGCGGCAAAGAGAAGCAACATAAAAAAAAAATTAAAAAAAAGTTCCATCTGTTCAAATATTTGTTTTTCATTCAACGTGAAACACTTCTCCTCCACAGATACCAGCTTTATTGTCAGATTTTTGCTTCGTTCCCATAAAATCTGCAGAGGGAACGTAATGCAGCACAAGCAAACAGAATTCCCCAGTATTCTCCAGTGGGCTTTTTAATGCCCCACCTTCTTTAACAAAGCTCTGTCCAAAGTTTTGTCTTCTTCTTCTCTCTCTCTGCTTCTAATTCTACCCTTCTTTCTGCCTTTTCCTGTCTACAGCTTCTCCACTTTGAGTTTTCTTACCGTCAGGCCTCGCAGTGAACTCCCCAAAATCCAGATAAATTTAATAACTTCTTCTTTTTATTTAATCTGGGCTGTATGTAGATTTTCCAACCATTGTTTTGCACACAGATGTAAGCGATTGTAAAGCTGACAGCTTGTTTGTGTGACGTACACCCACACACATAGAAGTTGTTTAACATTAAGACTCAACTTATAAACCTTACCGCCATCCCCTCTGCACGGTTACTGTTGCTACGCCTGTTGCTAAGCTTTTTGTTCTCGCGCTGCACTTATGCGGTTTACTGTGATAACTGGCGGATTCTGAGTAATCTTTGAAAAAATTCACCCTCGGTACAGTTGTCATGAACGGGGAAATTAGCTATAGAGACCAAAACTGTTTTTTGTACCAGGCTGTAAACATGTTTATTCCTGCTGTGAAGTCATTTTAACATGGGGACTTATGGAGACTGACTCGGTTTGTAGCCAGACTCAAGTGGATGTTTGAGGAACTGCAGTTTTTGGCACTTCCTCCTTGGTTTGGATAAGCAGCATCGGTATCTGAAATGAGAATCTTGACGGCTAAGGCTGTATTAGCATCCTCACCAAACCAGCTTTGTTCCTGTATTGACGCGTGGAGCTAATTAGTTCATGTATCTTATGAAAAATACAAGCTCAGACTGTCATATTTCATATGATATGACATAATCCCGTTTGGCTGCTTGGCTTCCATACTTGTTCGTGTTTTCAAACTGTATGACTTCACTTTGAGGGTTACAAGAGCAAAGGCTTTCAGGATGAGGACTAACAGATGTGTCTGGCAAACCCAACACTCTCTCTGGTGAAGTTGGCCGCGTTTCCTGTGAGTCTCAACGTGCCAAAAGTTGCTAACCTTCGCCTGAATTCTGATAAAGAAGCATCCAGCACCGGCTCCCACACAGTGAGGAAATACTACAGAGTGAATGCGCGATTGTGAGCGAGGCTTTTTAACCCGCAACGCGCTGACGACATAACGCGCTAACGGTTGCAGCTGATGTTGGAGCAGAGTAACGTGTTTTTCGGTTTGGGAAAGATTAGAAAAACATACACCGCCCTCTCTAAAGAGTATCACATCCAGTTGGCTCATTTAACACATTTCTTGAAGCGAGAGACAGTATTTTAATCTAAAAACACCCCATCTGTTTCCAGATGTTTGTCACTTGTTCCCTCAATTGAACTTCAACTCCCTTGGTAGATAGTTTGGCTTATTTTACAAAAAGAAAACAAAACTCTTTTTTTTCCCCCGTGTGGTACATATCCTCTTTCCCCTGGGTGGATTTCGGTATGTGGAGCTCCTAAGAACAAAAAAAAAGTGATGGAAAGTACGGCACCACCTTCCTGTGTGTGGTGGAAAAAACACCAGGTGTGTGTGTGTGTGTTGTTATGTGCAGTGCTCTCCCAGGTTAGGAATGTTACGATCGAGGAAGTGACTCAACAGACAAACATCATATGTCCATGATGGCTAATCATAGATGTATTAGTGTTGGTGGTGGCCAGTAATTAAAGAAATATGCTTCTTTATAGAAAGTTGTTTGAACTCATTAAGAGCGAAATCTTATCCCGAGGTCCACTTACTAGTTTTTTCCACCAACTTCTTGTGGAGTTTCCTCCATTGTCATGGAGATCTGTTGTCATCACAAGACCCGAATGTGGAATTTCGGTTACATAACAGCAGGTGGTCATGTATGGATGACCCAAGAATGTGAAGATATATACTTAGGACATTTGATGAAAACTAAGCAGTCTCCATGACAACTGAACAAAGACAGTGGGATGTAGCCAAAATACAGTTAGAAAAAGTCAGAGTAAACTTAATTTAGAGATATTTTATTATAGTTAATTAGAGTTTTATAGCTTTGTAATGCAGAAGTTTTACAGGCAGCGTTTTCATTTTGTTATCGCTAATTTAAGTTCCAGATAAATGAACCTTGATTAGATGGATGTGTTGTATGTGATCATGCTCTAATTATATTGAAACAGGTTTCTTACGGGGTTTTTACTGACTTTTCAGTGCAGTCGCTTCTTTACACCGTTTACCGAGTGGTGGCAGAAGGTTTTTCCAACTTGCGAAGAAACACAAGCAACCAAAGTTGACCAATCACAGTTCTTGAGGTCCCTACGTAACATTTTTTGGGGAGCTACAGCGAGGCTAGAGGCTTATTTTGAGTTATTCAGCTGTACATCTCTAAATGTAAATGATCAAAATCACTTGTTTCTTCCACGTGTTCATGTTCATGCATCCTCATTGTATCAGCTCTTTGACACTAAACCCTCAAATATAAAGTCAGATTTATCAGCCAGGCCCCGTTTTCTTTGTATGCATTTGTATTTACTTGCATGTAAGGACAAACTCCTGACTCCAGTGATGACACGGTGTATTGACGTGCCCTCCCCCAGTGTGTGCTGAGGTTTCCTGACATAAAGCCGTGGGTGTTTACAAAGTGCAGCGATTAGTGAAATGAGACCTGTCCTCCTGAGAGCAGCACTTACCAGTCGTTTTCTATTGACGCAGTTTGTGAGGATGTGAATTTATCAAGTATTTTTTACTGAGGTCAGGACTCGGGTACGCAGGTGTTTCGGCGGAGTTTAAGCTTTCAAAGAAGAGTTGTGTTTGGACTAGTTTGTGTGTGAACCGAGCAGAGCGCGTCTTCATGGGAATCGGAGAAACAAAGCCAGAATTACAGTATTTATTTTCACGATAGCTTCATCTGCCGTCTTCAAGCAGTCCAGTTTGAGCCTAAAACACGCTGTGCTTTTGAAGGAAGTTGGAGTTTATGTATTTATGTGAAGTGTACTTGTGCTTTGACCTTCCCACACTATGTGGGAATACACTATGCCAGGATTATGTGCCTCCCATTTTCATATTCCTCTGCTGGAAGAGACCTGATAGCCATCTAAACACATGCACAGCCCTCCTCCTCCTCAGTGTTTGAAGTGTTGGGAAAGTCGGAGAAAAACAAACAACCCATCTGCAAAGATTTTTTGGATATTTTTGAATCCTGGTGAATTTGTATGCGGGCGTGCCCCTGCGAACGTGAGAGCGACACAGCGCGGTAAAGAACAGCAAGCTGGACGGAGAGGTATTACGCCAGGGTTAATGCAGTGAGCGGGCAGCGAGCCCAGCCCTATGAAGAATAACATTATCTAACCCAAAACAACGGGGGGAGCTGGGAGCTGGCCGACACAACCGGGCCCAGCTGTGCAGCCGGGGACCGCTGCCAAAAACCAGAGCCTGTTGAGACCAGAGAGCAGCGCTGACACCCAGCCAGTGGACGGTCACTGACTGTGCACTGCTAGATTGGACCAGATAGGGTTGTATAAAACTTAAAGTAAAGGAGCTGAAAAGCCATTTTTCAGCTTTATATGTTATTGCAATGAGTTGTGGGTCGCAGAGAGGCGTTTTCTGTGCTCGGAAACTCAAAAAATGTGCAAGGAACCAACAAACCAGATCAAAAAAACTCCACAGCTGCAAAGAAGCTTCTGATTCGTATGTTGCTTTCACAACAATTTTGGGTGGTATTGCCCAAAAAAAGCACCAGGAAGAAGAAAACCCGGCTCATCGATTGGCTTTCTGATCTTTGGTTCACTGGATAGTCCGTTTGCTTTCCCACTGTAAGCGAACCAGCAGCAGGGTTCATTTGCAACGCAGACCGAGACCCGTGTTTTCTAGGCTGACCAGAGTTCACACCAGAGTTCAGATGAGCTTTCACACCTGCCCAAATGAACCAGAGTATCCCAGGAAACAAACTCTCAAACAGCTCTGAGCCCTTAAGTTATTAATATTGGATGATTGTGTGAAATTATCGGAGACGAATAGATCGATTATTTCTGACTTTTTGCAAGAAAAACAGTCAACGTCGTCCGTTCAGACCTCTCTCTCTGAGATTTTGACACTTTTCTTTGACGTCTATGATAATAAACTGAACATATTTGATATTTTGACTGTTTTGACTGTTTCAGAACAACTTGGATCGTGGGAATTTATACATTTTGTGACATTCCGTGAGAAAATAATCGATAGCTTGAGCTTGAGTCGGCATCGTTTCTACTTAACAACTGTAGAAAACCGACCGTGCTCAACGCGGGTCAGAGAGTTGTTCTCACATTTGTTTTGATTATTTTAATCTTTAGATGCCAGAATTCACCACATGAGTGAAACAAGCATAAAGTCCAATTAGTTTATTACAGTTTACTGCACTGGCAGCTTACGTGATGCTGCACTGCACGGTGCTGATGTGGTAAACTTAACATGAAACATGTGCCATCTACTGTAAAAGCTGCATTTAGTAAAATCTACTTTCAGGCTAAGTTCTGCATCGAGAGCCGCTCACTGTCGTGATAATGATGTGTGGAGTATTGAGTGCTTTGTCCACTAGTGACCTGAGAGTATTTGAGGTTATTCAACTGTCACTCTGTTTTTTTTTAACCAGCCAAAGTCATTTAGAGGCTGGCTGATGTATTTCATTAATCCACGTGGTACTTTATGCTTCAGTAAGACAGTTGGAAGCATTAAAAATGTCCAAAGCTTTAGATTTCAACATTTTAATCCCGCTCATCCAGCTGCAGGGCACGGAAACTTCCCGAATCCAATTTGTGCTGCAGAGTTGGAGCTCGGTGAGATTGGCTCGGGATTGGGAATTTGTCCCGTCCGCTCAGAGAGAGAAAGAGAGCGAGAGAGAGAGGAGGGGAGCAGTTGTTGACATCTCCACCTCGGGTCAGTGCTGTCCTACTTTGTGTCAGTGATGCCGAACATGAATGCATCAGTGCATTTAGTGCTGTGACAGAGTCAGCAGGTCGTCCAGGTAGATCTTAACTAGCAAGAGCGTCAGTGTAAACACAGCGTTGGCCTTCATACGCTGTTCCTCACTGAGAAAGAGTCATTTCATGTGCTGCGCTGCCTTCTGCTGGAGCAAAACAAGCCTGCAGCTCTCTCTTCAACATCCCAGTCAAAGTTTAAGTGCATTTAATCATGAATTCACAGTGAAGTAGCTGGTCAGGGGTGCAGTTACTCTTCAAAAAGGCACGTCGGCTACGATGGGTATCAAACCTGCGACCTTTCTAGATTAGAAATGTCTTTCTAGCAAAGCTTTTAGTGATGATTAGATCTTTGTCACCTGTAAATGAGCCACAGCGTCAGTTTAAACTCGCTTTGGTGAAGTTGCTGCTGTGAGATGACAGTTCATCTACAGGTTAAAGCAGTTTGAAATCATTTGTAGTAGCATTTTCAGCCACAAGAGGGAGGCAGCAGAGCGTACGTTCAGGACATCTAAGGTGACGAGCTTACAGGACAATGAAACCTAAAAAAAAAAGAAGATGCAAGCTGGTAATAGTCAGGATTTTAGAGGGAATGCTTTCATGTTACAGGTTTTGTAAGTTGCTCCTCAGCAGCACTTAAACACACATCTGCTCCAGTCCAGCTGCTCAGAGCTCTACAGATCACTGCGTACCCCTGAGTCATGAATGCACGCTGTGCACACACGAAGCAAGGCATCCGTGAAAAGAGCGCGCGCGCTCGGTCGTCGTTCCCCGAGGAAAGAGCAGCGTGAGATGCTCTGATGTTCCTCAAAAGGCTGCCGGCTGGAAGAGGCAGCTGAGTCCAACTGAGGCTCCGAGTGAACAGACAACAGCGCAGTCAGTCCCTCTTTACGCACATAATTACTCTGCATATTACACATGCATTCTGGAGAAGTTATTAGTGATTTTTCGTCGTCTTTCATTTGCTGGATTTCCCCCCCAGAGCTTGCCCCATGCGCATCACACGACATGGCGAGCCATCTCTTCCTCTGTCATGTGAAACCAAACTCCCTCGTGGCTTTTTTTTTTTTCTTTTTTCAAGCTTTGTCAGCACGCTCTGACCTCTCCTCACCGTCCTGTTCTGCAGCTCAGGACAAACCTGACAGCAAAACAGAGCCGAGGGACGGATGAAGGGAGAGACTTATGAGGTGATAGGACGAGGAGAAGAGTGATCAGGATGTAGATGAAGCAGGATGTTTGTTCAAATATCTACTTCTTCATATCAAAAACTCGGCTGCTGTCTTTAGACATGATGAGTCTCTGCCCTAACATGTCTTAGTCGCACTGTGCCGTGATTGTTTCCCTTTTTTGTTGGATAAAAGTCTCAGTTAAATAATTAAAGATTAAATTAAATCTTCACATATCTCGTTTTCAGTCTATGATCACGTAAGACAAAGACAAGTTTGCGATTGCAGTCTGAGTAGTACTGACCAGTCACGTTAAACAGAAATGTAGCATTTCATACACAGATATCTGTTTATACAGATGACCGTCCTCGCATCTCAGGTTGCTGATTGGACTGTAAACAATGACCGGCGCACGGAAGACCTGATTATCTGTTTGCTCTTATGAGATCAGGCTCGGTCCTCGTCGGGCGATAGCAGATGAGTTCTGGGATCATTTGTAACGCTCGTGTCCATCGTGTGTGAGTAAGACTTTACGGAGTGAGAGGAATCCGTGGAAAAACTGCAGGGAATGTGTGCACTGATGTCGCTGCAGTTGTACTATGAGTGAAATGTGGCCTACTTCTTCTTCTCCTGCTCTTTCCTCGCTTTGTGACCAATCGCCTCGGTGCTTGTGCTCACTCTCTCTCTCTCTCTCTCGCTCTCGCTCTCGCTCTCGTTGCCAGGGAGACAGCGGAACCGTCTGGAGCCAATGGACACCATTTTCGTCAAGCAAGTGAAGGAGGGAGGCCCCGCCCACGGAGCTGGACTCTGCACAGGTACACACACTCACTCTCACACACACACAACACACACTCAGTCTCTAAGGAGATCATTGCACTCCTTCTGATAACCGGCAGATCTCATGATTAACTCTGCCCGTCTCACATCTTGACCTCAAAGCGCCGCCCGATGCCAAGATTTCTTCACGTCTGTACTGTAGGTAATTCCACTTCCTCGTAACCTGCCAGGCAAAACAGATACGAGTTACAAAATAACAGATGGCTCCTTTGTGGGAGGTTGAACAAAGTGTAATATGCACACTGTTATTCCAGCCTTCCCTCGGTTCCTTCTCCCACTTTCTTTTCTATTATGAGATGTCTTATTTTAAAGCAGGATAAAAATACCTTTAACGCTAAACTCCCTTTTTGACAAGAGAGTGAATCAGCTCCTCCGGACGGCTGAAGCGTTGCCGCTCTCCGTGCCGTCAGCGTTCTTGCCAGGTTACCACTCTGCGTTACAGGAAATGTTAAGTAGCCTGGACAAGCCCTCTAAACTGTCTGCTTTTATCTGTTCACGCTCCTCTCCTGGGACAGGCGAGTGCACCGTTTTCCCACAATTATCCAGTTTCTCCTCCTAAACTCTCCCCTCTCCTCGCCTTCCTGTAAGATGGCCATCTTCCGAAAACTTGAATGGAGACGGATCCTCGCGCGGGGTCATTCAAATAAACAAGTATTGGTGTTCTCCTTTTTGATCTAAACACAGATGTGTGTTTATGCTGGAAGCAGTTACTCCAAAGTGGTTTTCCTCCGGTCAATAACCGTATCGACCGGACTCCAGATCATTTTTCTGAACAGCTGAGTCGAGAAACACGAACCGGCAGAGTTTATTTATCATGTTGATGTTAGCTGTAAACAGCTGGTTTCTGATTCAATCTCTTAATTCTATCCAGGGGACCGGATAGTGAAGGTGAACGGAGAGAGCATCATTGGGAAGACGTACTCGCAAGTCATAGCCTTGATCCAGAACAGGTAAGATCATCATCGCTTCTTTTGTAAGGGAAGGGAGTGAAACTCAGAGTTTCTATCACTGCCTACACAACACGGAGGCCGTGCGGTTGTGAAACACGGCCGGCTTTCCAGAGAAAATCACTCACTTACTGCTGACAAGCGTGTGTTTTACTCACACTTCATTAAACTGCAGCTCTTGAGAGTTCGATTCCTTATCGTGAAATTTGTTCTCTTGAGAAATGGCCACAGTCTGAGACCTGTGTGTTAACGCTCTCTCCTTTCTCCCTCATTCTCCTCTCTCATCCCCGCATCGTCTCTTCCGTCAGCGATGCTTCACTGGAACTCTGCGTGATGCCAAAGGATGAGGACATTTTGCAGCTGGTATGCATTCGTTCATCAGTAAATATTGCAAGTGTGCTTGACCAATGCTCTTTTTCCATGCTTAAAAGATTTGTGATCATTTGCGGTGTTAATATCAGGTTTAAAATCTAGTTTAAGAGCTGTGCTGGGCATGTCTTCACTGTCATAACAAGACTTCAGGATGCTACATCGTACCAACATGTAGCAGCTCCTAAAACAACAAATGTCCATGTGTGTGGTTTAATTGGTCCGCTCTTACGTCATCAGTGGGTGTGTTTCCAGACTTTGGACCATGTTAACTATCTTCCGCATATTTCCAGGCTTTATGCTGAGCTAAGATAAACACATCATGATCAGATTGATATTTATGATTCTGTGATTCTCTCGTGTAAAAGTGTGTTTCCCAAAATGTGACACAACTCCTTCAAGTTTAGCCGAGGAAACTTTTTATGCCCGCCGTCTGACTCGGAGAGAAAGTGTCGACGAAGCTGTCTATACCTTCGCAAATTGATGCTAATGGATACAAGCTTGAGTGAACCATTAACATTTTATTGGACTGCATTACCGGACAGGATTGTGGCTGATTATCTGATGCTAAAGATATGAAATCTCTTCACAACACAGCCTGATATTTAGATGATGTCGCCTGACGGGATACGGGGTTAGTCGTCCAAACCACCTGCTCATCCTCGGAGTCGGATGAACGCTGACTAACTTTTCAGTGAGGAGCTCAGTGATGCGAGCAGCCAGCCAGCCCACGGCATCAGTCAGGGTCCAAAGCCCCGCAGATGGTTTAAAAACCAGTCGTTACACGTTTGTTCACCTCCTTTCTGGAAATTCTCTCGGTGCAGAGAAACTGAGTCAGATCCCACCGTGCTGCTAAATTCCACACGTAGCTTGTTAGCTTGGCTGCAGCTCGGCGAAAGCCACAGAAACTTGCTCTTGGCGTTTTGGAATGAGCGCAGAGCGGATTCAAATGAAGCAATTAGCTGTTTTTCTCCTATTGAGGAAAACATGAGGCAAAATTCAATTTAAACTAGAGGATTGTTTTTTCTTTCTTTGAAGTCTGGCTGCCATTAGACAGATTTATAAATGTGCTGTGAACTCTTCGTATCAAAGTCAAATTAAGGGTGAATTACCTGTCAGAGGTTCCTGTTTTTCTATGATTTATTCTCAGTATTTAACTGTTTGACGTGTATGTGAGAACAGCTGTTCCTGAATGTTGCTCTGTGAATGTTTTCATCCTGTTTATGCATGAAGAAGAGTCTGAGTGCTGCTTTTGAGAAATAATGATGAATGGATGACGCACACTGTGATGTCTGTAGCTGTATCTTTTCTTTTTTTTTTATGTGTTCATGTTTGTCTGTTTTGTGTCTTCTTTTTTGGAGACATTGAGCCCACTCACTACCAGAGGCAGCCTCAGTCAGCTGACTCCTCTCAGCTCACTGTTTACAGGAGCGAGGGAGCGAGCGAGGGAAGACAGCTAGTGCAGATCAAGCAAGAGAGCAAGCAAGCGTGCCGTTATGCTCGCCCAGAAGCGAACATACGATAGAGCCAGCGTCTAACAGATGAGCGGGAGGCTGTCAGAGAGGAGGGGATGTTTGTAGTGGCACTGAAATGCTTGAGGAAGCAGAGAGGGGGATGGGAGGTACTGTAGTGAGCAGGTGAGAGTGACAGAGCCAGGGAAAGTATGTTCAGGCTGTGGGATTAAGATGAGGAAATTATGAGGATGTGCATAAACTCAGAAGATGTTCAGATCTGAGGAGGACGCCTCTGTTCTTCTTCTCCTTCCTCTCCGACTGTGATGCCTCCGCTCAGCGTGGAATGTATGTTTAGCCCGTCAGACAACTCGCATCTCTCGCTTCTCTGTGCTCACCTGTTCACTTCTCTTTATTCCCTTTTTTCTCTCTGCTTGCCCTTCTCTAACCTGTGGACTGCAGTTTTCAAGGGATATCACAGCTCTGGTAAGAAGGGAAACTATTCTGACTAAATCGATTTCCTTTCCTGATGATTCACAGCTCATATGACAAGCTTTCATTTGCACATGTACAAGCTGACAAGCACCTAAAATCCCAAGTGTACGCCCCCCCTCTCCTCCTCCTCCTCTGCAGTGTGTGTTTTTTCCTGAATGGCAGGTTGTGTGCTAGAAAAACAAAACTTCTCATGACGGCAGACTTCAAACATTCCGCTCTGTACTTTCCGTATTCAGGAAATTAGTTTCCATTTAAGTGTACGGCTTAGACGGATCTTAGAGGGAGGCACCAAGCGGCAGACTCACTGCGGCTGCTGTGCAGCGCAGCAGTAACCTGACACCTCAGGTAGAGTGCTATCGATTAAAGTCCAACACCACCACTTTCTCCCTTTCATTTTCTCAAGAGCCCGTGCGCTGAATGGATGAGGAAATACAGCGCGTCCAGCATGAGAACGGGAGTGTTTTTCTCTCCGAAGCCGTCCGTGGTGATCATTCACCGGAGAGAGAGCGTTTAATTAGACAGAGCGGAGTGTTTTTCTTCTAGTTTTAATCAAGGAAAGTACCTTAGTCGCTACAGTGACATTAGAGTTGTTGAGCCATGCTGACAGAAGTAGCGTTAGCTGCCAACGGCAGACAGAGGCGCCCCCCGTTCACCCTCTCCTCATGCCTCAGGGCACACTCTCCGGTACCAAAGGTGGGTAAGCCCCTGCCAGCTTAATCCTCACTCCTGGCTCTGTGGTTTTTATTCTGGACTTTCCAGCCTTCCTTTCTTTCCCGTTGCCTTTCTGGCTATCCCTTTTATCCACCCCCCTCACTGTTTTTAACATCCTTTGCTTCTCAGGGTTGTTAATTTGTATCATGGCATGCTGTAACATTTGTTCGCGGTCTCCTAGGAAAGGATCGAGAAACTGTTAACAGAGCAATAGTTGTGTTTGATTTGGAGAAAGAGCACCAGGGCGCTGTGGTGGCTACTTTTTAAGCATGCTGTTGTTTTATTGTTATAGATCCAGCCTGTCAGTCTTACAGTTCTCTGAGTGCTGTAACACTGTTTGCCTTGCTGATAATCTCACCAGCTCACACAAAGACTCGTGTCAATAAACGGCACTAGTGTTTTTACCGTCCGCATTCTGCTTTCAAATCGTGGCTCGCCACATCGCCGCGGTGCCGTTGAGGTATTTTAGAAACAGAAGATTGATACTGTAGCTGTAACAGCGGAGGGAGACGTGACATGTGGCAGTAAATTCGTCATCTAGCGATAGAAGAAGTTCCGCAGCACTCCCCGTTGCCTTCGTGTCTTTTATATATCCTCTCCCCGGATGGGACTTAATGTGATCTATTTTAGCGCTCCAACCTCAGCAACCGAAGTGACATAATGTCTTATAATCTCTTGCAGGCGTATTCCCAGGATGCATACCTCAAAGGAAACGAGGCGTACAGCGGAAATGCCCAGAACATCCCGGAGCCCCCTCCCATCTGCTACCCTCGGATAGAGGTTAAGGCTGCTGGCATAGCTCAGACACCGGAGCCCGCCACAGTCAGCGAGACCCCCCGAGGGCCTGCTCAGGGACCAGGAAGGCGAGGAGGGGCCATGGAAAATAGCTACCGGGTAGAAATCCCTGTCCCGCCATCTCCTCCGTCGTCAAAGGCTCAGACAGTGGTGTGCGTCTGTAACGAGAATGTCAGGACAGTGGCCATGCCTCTTGATCCAGTCGACAGGGGGTCCCGGGTGGCTCGGGCTGGACCCAGCCACAGGACAGAGGAAAACCGGTACAGTCCGTCAGCAGATTCTGGCTCAGGCAGACCCAGACCTCTTATCCCCTCAGTACCTGGGGGAGCACAGTTGCAGTACCCCTCTCCACCCCGCTCCACAGAAACCCCAGTTTACTCCCCATCCTCAACTTCTAGACCCGGCGGCATCTATCCCGACACGTTATCTCCACCCGTACGGGCGCCTATCACCCCTGCCTCGCCAGACACGTTCTCCACTGCCATCTCACCCAGCAGCAACCACTACTCACCCTCTCCCACAGCCCCCTCCACCTCTCCACACCAGAACATTGACTGGAAGAACTACACCACCTACAAGGACTATATAGACGCCAAGAGGCTGCACACGTACGGCTGCCGCACAATCCAGGAGCGCTTGGACAGCTTGCGTGCGGCTGCCAGTTCCAGCTCCGCCTACGCCCAGCAACGTACACCGGCTCCACCCAGCACCAGTCAAAGAGTGGCACTGGGCTCGCAGGTCAGACGGAGAAGCACCTCCAATGACCGCGGGGTGGATGCAAGTAGCCAGGGTACTGCAGCGACTCCGTTACGTAGCGCCTCCCAAGAAAGGCTTGGAGGTGGAACAGAGAGGACAATACCAGTAAGGAATTGGCCTCGGAGCGCTTCCGAGGATGCTCTACCTTTTTCCACCCCAACAGGCGTCACCAAACCCAGGGCACGGTCTTGTGACTACCTGGGGCAGCAGCCTGGGGAGCCGAGCGGGGCTGTCTTCGGAGACAGGGCAGGGTTGGACGACCGGCTGCTGCTGTGCCGGGGAGAGGAAGCCAGAGCGAGTAGGCAGGGAGCAGGTTTGAGAGCTTTACCTCATCTGAACAGGAGTGTCACTGGACAGGAGGAAGAAGGGCGAGGCAGCGGATTATCTAACTCACCTGTAGCTGCCCCCGTGTTTACTAAAGGTACGATGGATTCTGCACTAACACCAAGGACAGACGGGGTCATTATGAGGCCGTCTCGCCTGCCTGTCAAAAACTCCATCTCAGACTCTCCACCTGCCTTATCCTCCACTAAAACCACAGACCCTCTTAAAGACCAAAGAGCTAACATCATGAGCAACCACCTGGGCTACTCCTCCCCTCTACACCTGCATCTCAGAGGCAGGGCCGACAGTCTGAAAATGGAGAGCAGGTCTGAGTCTGGGTTGGCAGCCAGGTCCTCCTCTTGCTCTGGTCCCTCATCTAAACTGCCGATGCAGAGACAACTACCAAGTGTAGTTGTTGCCTCCTCTTCTGCTCCCTCACCCACTAACGGAACTGTCACCCAAAAGCCAAAAGCCAGTGCCCCTGCACGGACTAATGGCGGCCTTGCAGAGGGTGTAGAAGGACCGGACGCAACAGTTGTTGTTCTAAGAAGGGACAAAAACTCTGGACCTGCCCACATTCGCCCTCCATCCTATGTATTAGCTGTTAATGAGAACCGGAGTGGAGTGACTCATAAGTCACCACCGTTGGTGAAGGCAGGCTCTGCGGATGGAGCTATGTGCTGGACGTCGAATGACAGCTGTAGGGAGATGCATCTACGAAGGCTTGGAGATACACAACAGAAGTCTGGCTCCAACAACCTGGATGACTCCCTGGATTCGATCCCCTTCATCGGTAAGCCTCCACCCAACCCCATACCACCTTTGTTTTAAAACTCTTCCCGTTTCTATAGCAACAGCAGTGACAGTGTAGTCTTGACACAGCATGTGTTTGTGCGAGTGGAAAAGAATGCTTGCTATGTATGAAAAGCAACAGCAGGCTCCAGAGTCTGTCTGGATTTGTGCCAACTAGACATCATGATCGTATAAAACATGAATGTTCTGACGTATCCAGGTAAAGCTGGAACCTTCATCATTCGTGAGTATCAACCAAGACGTGTTTGTAGTATCAAGTATGAAAAGTTGGCAGCCAACTTTTGAGTAAATAAGGAAGCGTTAGAATATTTCATTTAGGGAAAGTGCCCGTCCTGAGGCAACGACACAATCCTGCATGAAGAAGTTTGACTCGTTTTGTTGAGTATAAAAGAAACGGTAGAAGTAGCTGATTATTAAAGACTAAAGGAAAAAGCCAATAACCGGCTGATTAAGCCGATTAATGATCTGTAGCGGCTTGAACACGGTTCGGGTTGCTGTTGGCTTCTTGTGAATCACAGACCTTTTTAGCCTCATTGGTCGCTATTTTATCGTTTAAAACGTCGACATAGATATTTCCTGAGTCGACTGGTGGAGGCTGATGGAGGCTGCACAGCCATAGTGTCTCCTACCTGCAGTAAAACTTCTTCATGTTTCTCAGTTTAACAAGTAAAAGTGTTGGGATTTCACTACGGAAGCTGGAGTACTCTGCTGGCACCTGTGTGGAAAAACTAAAATGATCCCCAGCCCTTTATATAGTAGATGTACATGACAAGCGGGCATTGCTTTCATGGGGTGGATAGTATTCCCATCATGAAATTCTATCTCGGGTTTGCCAGCCTCTCTGATAGCTCTAATATTCACCAGAGCTGCAGCTGCAGAGAAGAGGGTGTGTGTGTGTCTTTGTATGCTGTGTTATATATATACATACGTGTTGGAGGCTGTTTTCTGGATACAAGCTGAAACTTGGTGGGACTTCCATGCAGCGACTGGACTTGTTTGCTATGCGGTGATATAAATGTGGTTGCACTTCCAGTATCTCCCTCTTTTGTGGATATTCCACAAAAACTACGTTGAACGCTCCCTCTCTCTTTCTGACTCCATGGGAACTGAATTACTAAAAAACACCCTGAAGCTCCCTTCCCTGCTTCAGGCGTTGAGGATTCAGTCTCAAAAATGCATTGAAAATCAAGTGTAAGCCTGTCCATTGTTGCCCTACTTATCACTACTACAAGGAAATCTATTGTGTCCAAATGTCATCCTGAATATGCTGTGGATCATCACAAGTAATGGGAGGGTTGTGTCTCTTGCAGGAAATACCCCGGGAATTTTGTTGCTTGTTAGAATAGAGCTGGATTTATTAAAAAGTGTGTGTAATCCAGTGCGTCCTGTTCCAGTTAAAGAAGTCGTTACGTGACTTAAAACTCACGCAGTGTGTCCTATAGGTGTCTGAATGCTAACGCACGCCTTCTCCTCGCTCCTTGTGGCGTTTTGAACTCGGGATGACATCCAGCGAGGTGTGTGATTACGGGACGGCGCGATACTGCAGGCGACCGCGTGACGTATTTAGCACAGAAACACACACACTTGTGCTCAATACATCCCACTCCCTCTAATGTCTCGTATTTCCCCCCCGGTGCTGTGCAGCCATAGAAACCCAATTCCTTTGTCCTAATGTACTGTGACATAACAGAAAAATAAGAACATTCCTGCAGCAATCTGCTTCAATTAGATTTCATAGTGCACTTCCAAACAATATGTGGAACAACTGCTGTACATTAGGCGTCTGCCAGACGGTTTGTAATGGGAGCAGAGCGCACACGAGTACATGCAATCTGTCACGTTCCCTCTTGTTTACGATGAGGAGAAACCCTCCTGAAATCATAACAAACCCAAAGTTCTGGATTTACGTGCAGCCTATAAAATGCTGTTGTTTGGTTTCTTCACATCTCTGCCAGCTGCTCAGCTCACGTGCTTGAACTTGACCTCGCGTCCTCCGTTATGTCGTTATTGGTGACTCATCATCAGCCTATAAGAGCGGCTCTTCGTGCCCCAGAACCTGCCGGGGTGAATCTCATCCCGCCGTGTACACAAACACACCTCGGCGCTCGCTTTTTAGTCGTCTAGATTAGATTTAGATCTAGATTCGATTTAGCACTTCAAAGTGTTGAGTGTTTAACTCCGGAAATCATCAAAACAAATTTTTTTCACAGTGATCATGTAAAAGATGGTTAAAGTTTTACATTTGGACACACACAGTTGGGTACAGTTTGATATTCAGGGAAATATGTACACTATATATGATGCTACATCCAGCAGCTGGTTGGCTTAGCGTAGCTCAAAGACTGGAAACGAGAGGAAGCAGCTACCCTGACTCTGTCCAAACGTCAGAAGATTATACGATCACCAGGGATGCAACGACCACAGTTAACCACAGTTTAACATGTCGTAGTTTTGTCACCATAAAGGCTCATTTACAATCGTGAAACCAGGATTTTTCCTTCAGACTAACTTCATTTCATCAAAATCTATAATCGCGTCATCCCTAATCGCAATAGTCTGGCACATAGAATTTTGTTACCTGTTTTCTGCACCAGGCTAGCTGTTTCCCTTTGTTTCCATTCTTTATGCTAAGCTAAGCTCACCACCCCCTGACAGACAGAAAAAGAAGAGTCAGTGTTATTGATCTTTTCATCCAAATCAAAGCAACAACAAAAAAAAAAATCAAGTAAGCACATTCCCCAAAACGTGTAACCAATATGAATATTTATGGATTAGCATCATCTGTTTAAAACTAAGTCAGTCTTGATGTCTACAACTGACATATCCCGAAAAATAAATAGTAATTGTACGTGTCAGACATCACTGAGTGCCGCCGTCTTCCCAGAAACGGGATCGGAGGTATATAAACAAGTGATTAAATGAAGTACACATCTGCCAGGCTTGGCAGAAATGAGGCTTTCAGTGTCTTGGGAGATGTGTTTGAGGTTTGAGGAGAGAGAGAGAGAGATTTCACAGCAGTGATCTGTACACAACTAACAAGCAAGATCAGATGTTTCACATTAAGTTGTGCCATTGAAAGATTTGCATCAGTGCATTGGCACTCGGAGGAATTTAATCATTTAGATATTCTTTGCTCTAGTTGTTTTTGACGGCGGTGCGAAGGCTCCGTGTGTGTTTTTTATACCTAAAGTTAGAAAACAGATGCAGTTCTCGAAGATGGATTCATAATTTAAAACATACTTTTCAAAAAAAGGTGTCACGACAAGCATGAAGTGAAAAACAGCTTTGTTCATGTAGCTGCATTTGGTTCGGCCGGCTCTCCTGCGTCACCTCAGTCAGATATGATTCTGCTTAATTTGTTTTTAGGGCTTGCCATTTTGCTGATATTGCATATCAGACAGTCTTGCCTGTGATGATGTAATGTTAGCTGACTGCCCTGAGGTGTGCACCAGCTTATCTGAACGGACACATATCTGTACCGACTGTGTGCATGACTGTTTTATCCCCATGTGTCCTCATCGCCGCACTTTATTGCTGTCTCCTGGAATGTTTATTGAAGTTTGCAGAGAGGGCTTTGTTTCGCTTTGCATGATTTCATTTGCAGTATATTTCCTGGTGCAGGCTGCAGCTGAACTTGTCGAGTAAGTTCTATATAAGCTCCGTCCTCAGTGATATGAGCGGCTGATTCACCACCTGAAATTCTCAGTAATCGCTGAAACAACCGGTTCTTGATTCCAGGCTGAGGGAGACAAACGCAGGCTCATCACTTCCACTCAGTGACTCTTAGTTTTGCAGGCTAAAATTACAGCTGTCACCGATTTTTATCATCTCTGCCCGTGAGCGAGATATCAAAGACCTTTTAAAGTCAGTGCCTCAGATTTCTTCAACAGTTTCAAACTAGTTGGATCCCCAAACTGGAGAGCAGCAGAGGGGGACACCTCCACACCCAAGCAGCACCCAACTTTGTTGTAGCTGTGTGATCATGGCACTAAAGCTGATGAAGAAACAAGCTGGTGGATCGCAGCGAAACGGGAAGCAGAGGCTCGACTTTGTCCTTGTTCAGGGTGGCTCGGAGGTAGAGCGGGTCGTCCACTCATCAGAGGATCGTTGGTTCGATCCCCGGCTCCTCCAGTCTGGAGTGTGGCTTTTTCCATAACCTATAACCTCCAAACTGGTGTAGTTATTTAGCTGAAGATGAGTGAACACACAGTTTTGTTATAAAAGAGACTCTTTATTCAACATGTGGAGAAATCCTGCTGTGCCTAGTTACGGTTGCTAAGCTATGATTGGACAATCTCTGTTCGGGGATGTTTTTTTTGTTGCTAATAGTCAGTGACCTGACCTAAAACGCTCGATGTTTTCTCGCCCTCTAACTGAATTCCTCTGCTCGTGTCCTCAGATGAACCATCTAGTCCCAGCACGGACCAGGACAGCGAACACATTCCTGCCTCTGCCGTGATATCCGGAGCTCCCATCATCATCACCACCATCCCGCCAAGCCCCACGTCGCCAACCCCTCTCATCCGACGCCAGCTGTCACATGACCAAGGTACGTTCACGTTTAGAGCGGCAGCATTGCGGGCGGAGTGGCACGGGGCAGGTTATGAACAGTTACAAATCATCGTTTAACCCTCTCTTAATAGATTCTCTCCGTCTCACAATTATTGAGTCAGATTCTGGTACTAAAACAGAGCGGTCCAAGTCGTACGATGAAGGCCTGGATAACTACCGGGAAGAGAGCAGAGGGTACGTTAGACTCACGACAGGAACATCACCTCATATTCACGATTATGGATGAAACAAAGATCACTCATCACGTCTTCTCTCTTCCATGTAGGAGGTCCTTTATACCTGGTTTGAAAAGTCTGAGGAAGGTGAGTCCCATCCACACATATTCAGCGTCAGCTGTGCTCACCTGACGCACGGCTGGTTTATCAGCTGATAAGCTCACACCCATGAGATAAAACTGAATACCTTATGGAAAATAGGGATGAAAGCAGCGACAGGCTTTCCTGGTAATAAAATAACTGATTGAAGTACGACAGTCGGAGTCTTTATTTACGATACGTCCTCGAGATTTGACGCGTTTCCTCTTCGTGTCCGTCGCAGGCTGTGGACAGGTCGTCTGAAGATTCGGGGTCCAGGAGGGATTCGTCATCGGATGTCTTCTGCGATGCCACCAAGGAGGGTTTGCTGCATTTCAAGCAGCTTAACACAGATAAGGGGAAGGTGTGGACAGATCCGTCACATCACACACTGACACAGAAAGCGTGACCTGCTGTATAACTCTGCCTTTATTCCCAGAGTACATCCCTTTGTCTGAACTGTACTGTTCACCCGTTTGACCAGTCTGACCTCCTTGTGCGAGGTCTCATATTGTCTCCCATATTGTCCCCGAGGCAGTGATTATGTACGATGCCAACAATAGGCACATTTAGAGAAAGATTACAGTTTTATTCTCTGCATTATGCTCGTAAAAACTCATGACCTATTTCCGCAGCGCGTCGGAGGCGGGATGCGCCCGTGGAAACAGATGTACGCCGTGCTGAGAGGCCACTACCTCTGCCTGTATAAAGACAAAAAGGAAGGGCACGCTCACGCCAACTGCCAAGCGGTGGACGAGCCTCTGCCCATCAGCATCAAGGCCTGTCTGATCGACATCTCGTACAGCGACACCAAGCGCAAGAACGTGCTGCGGCTCACCACGTCGGACTGCGAGTACCTGTTCCAGGCTGAGGACCGGGAGGACATGCTGGCCTGGATCAGAGTCATACAGGAGAACAGCAACCTGGATGAGGAGGTGAGGTTCAGAGATTTAATCCTAAGTGGCACCTTAGAGTTTGAGGAGTGTGAATCATGTACAGATCTCCATGGTAGTGAACTGTAACGTCCTAATTGAAATGATTTTATTGATGTACTTTGGCTTGTCAGCCTGTTCTCAGTAGGACAGCAGCTGCCTCAGGTGAACTTCCTCTGTCGTAACACATCCCGTTAGCCTCCTCCTGGCTTCGGTCATGGCCCACTTTGACTTTATGTTGACCTTTTTAATAATTCATATTGTCTCTGGACACTGATGGTGTGAAATTCTTCAGTCAAATCAGTCAAAATGGGCATTTTTCACTATTTTCACCCCCGGGCGTGTGTCCCCCCCCATTAGAAATTTAATGCCGCCTTTCCTCGAACCACACCGTCCACACTTTGGCATTCCAGTGGTCTTACCTGTGTCACCTGATAGCAGCTTATATAAAGGTCTATAGTCAAGCGAGGGTGTAGGGAACTGTTGCACCTGACGCCTTAACTATCACCTATTGTGTCCCATTGTTTCCCCTTCCTTCCTTTTGCCTTTCTTTTTTTAGAACGCGGCGTTCACCAGCCATGACCTCATCAGCAGGAAGATCAAGGAGTACAACACCTTGATGAGGTAAGTGGGAGGGGAGAGGAGAACGTCCCGCAGAGCGCTGCATGAGTTCGCCTCTGATTTTGAAAGCTCATTTTCATGTCTCATGCCTCGCACACGCAGCCCGACGGGCAGCAAGACGGAGCCGTCGCCCAAACCTTCACGCCAGTCGCTGAGCATCAGACACACGCTGCTGGGAGGTAAAGGAGAGACCAAAGCAACAAGTCCACACTCACCCAAACCTGAGCAGGAGAGGAAGAACATGCACAAAGGTAGGAAGAGAATGTTTTCTCTTATCACTTGATGTTTTTTGCATGGAAAAAAACAACAGTTGCATTATATTTTTAACTAATAATGCAAAATGCTTTCTCATTGCTGCACCGTGCATGCAGATGACACCAGCCCTCCCAAGGATAAAGGGACGTGGAGGAAGGGAATCCCGGGGCTGATGAGGAAACCATTCGAGAAGAAGCCGTCGCCTGGAGTCACGTTTGGAGTGAGGCTGGACGACTGTCCTCCTGCACAGAACAACAAGGTCCGTGCAGATTTCTGTTTGCCACCAAACACCAAAAGGAATGAATGCACGTGCGGAGGAAATCATTTTTTCTCTCTGCACTCTAGTTTGTGCCTCTCATTGTGGAGGTCTGTTGTAAGCTGGTGGAGGAGAGAGGCCTGGAGTACACGGGCATCTACAGAGTCCCGGGAAACAACGCTGCCATCTCCAACATGCAGGAGGAGCTCAATAACAAGGGCATGAACGATATCGATATCCAGGACGATGTGAGTGGCTTTATCGATCCGGTGTTACTTTAATTAAACTCTCCTTGAAGTGTCACGTTGCAGTCAGAGCTGCAGCACATTGAAATGATCGTGCGTGTCGAATAAAACTGAATATACTCTGCAGAAATGGAGAGACCTCAACGTGATCAGCAGCTTACTCAAGTCCTTCTTCCGCAAGCTTCCAGAGCCGCTGTTCACCAACGGTAGGTTGATTTTTCAGAGGTTTGTTCGTGACATCTAGTGGCCAGAAATGAGAACTACAGCGCAGTGCTTTACCTCCAGCGCTTGCCTAACTTTTCTTCGCTACCTGCAGATAAGTACGCAGATTTCATAGAAGCCAACAGGACAGAGGACCCAGTGGAGAGACTCAAAGTGATCAAGAGGCTGGTGAGTTCATTTAATTTATCATCTTCTGTTCTGTCAGCTGTAACCGTGTATCGGAGCGCTGTAACCGTGTGAAACGTTTGCTTGCAGCTTCACGAGTTGCCGGATCATCATTACGAGACTCTCAAGTTCCTCTCAGCTCACCTCAAAACTGTGGCTGAAAACTCAGAGAAGAATAAGGTGAGTAACTTCTCAACATCTTCATGCAGTCTTGAGTTTTTAATCACAGGATTGCAAATGTGCAACAAAAACGTGATTTCTCATTTGTTAGATGGAACCGAGGAACCTGGCCATCGTGTTTGGTCCGACTCTGGTGCGCACCACCGAGGACAACATGACCCATATGGTGACACACATGCCCGATCAGTACAGGATAGTGGAGACCCTCATTCAAAATGTGAGCATCAGATCTTTAACTGCTATTAAAGACATCAAACCAAAGCACACGTGAAGACAAAAACTTATTGTTTTATATTTCTGCTTTCTTCTAGTATGACTGGTTTTTCACTGAAGAGGGAAACGGAGATCCAGTGGTGGGTACAGCCGTTAAATTACCTTCTTCCATCTCTGTCAGATTCATTTAAAATACTTTATTTGGCCCGAAAGAGGCAATTTCAGGCATGTAAGCAATTCAGTCATAAAAACAGCCCAGAATACAGACACAGATACAACATTTTCACATTCCCATAAAATCTCCCCCTGAATCTGGTCCTAACTGTGCTCCATCTGCTCCTTTCAGACCGTGTCCCAGGAGGAGAGCGCTGTGGAGTCTCAGCCCGTCCCCAACATCGACCACCTGCTCACCAACATCGGCCGTACGGGCACGTCGCAGGGTGAAGTATCAGGTAACACGCTGCCTTTTGGCAGACCGACTCTTTGGTGGGTTAACCTTTCTCTACCCTTCTTCTCTGCTGGTGGTCAAAGAGGAACCCGTGGTGTGTAAAAAAAAAAAAACTGGTGACAAATGTTGATGATGATAACGCTGCTTCTTCCCGTAATAGGCCAAAGCTTCCCCTTTGCTTCCTTTGGCTGTTGCCACTAGATAGAAATGTCTATGGCTAACGTTGAGTCCAAATGCCTGCGTGGGTTTCAGTGGGCGATTTATTTGCATCCCTGAAAAATGAAAGGATGCAATAAATTGTTCCGCCTGTTCATTTGCTTTACGAGATCTGTCCCCTCCTCCTCTGTCTGCTAGATCTAGATGTTGTTTTTCCTTTTTAATCACCCCTCTGCTCGTTAATACCTCGTTTTGATCGAACCCCACAACCGGGCTGTGTTTCTCTCCCCCTCCTTTATCCTGCCTACTGTTGCATTAATACGGCATGTTCTTTCCCCACGTCAGAAATAGATGTTTTTACAGTGAAAGGCGACCTCTGATTCCTCTGTCTCTAGTGAGGCTCTGTCGGGTGTCCTAAAGGCTTTCCCAGCATTCACACATACTGATCTTGACACAGGCCAAGTGGGAGGAGTCTATCACACCATGATGACACTGATGGACTCTATAATGTCCGTGATGGACAGCTGGAACTGTAGGAAGAAGGAGGATTGTTGCCCCCAGTGTAGCTGCCTAGTCTGCAGGAACCCGCAGTTCTTTTAAGAAAAGCCAAAGAGAAACTAAAGCGTTAAAACGGCGAGGAAAAGGGGAAGCGAATCGGCTACACGGTACTGTGCAGTGTCCGGTGTTGTAGGTTTTCTATCAGAGTGTACCTAACGCAGGCCGGTGCTACTGTCTGAAAGGCTCTCCGCTGTCTCTCCTCACTGTCTCGCAAGCTTGCCAACGGGAGAGATAGCATGGTATGGTTTCTACGTCACCAGTCAGTGTGCACTTGCATAATCGTGCCATCATCTGTATTGTAAGGGGTGTATAGGGGGGCTTGGCTATGTCACACACACAAAAACAAATATTTCCTTAGCTAGAAAGGAAGGATGATGTAAGATTGTAGAGCAGGTGAGGACTGATTATAGCTTTTCTTTCTCATGCAGTGTCCTCTTTTTCATATAGCTAGCCCCTCTGTGACCCCCTGTCACTTCCTCTTTTTGTTTCTTTGGTTTCGTCCATAGTCGTCTCTGTCATCACCGTGTCACTGTTGTCATGGCAGCTCATGTCACCTCACGTTGCTTCGTCAGTTCAGCTGAAATAAATCAGGAAATGAAGAATGAAATGTGCAGAGTACTGACTGTCTGCGCTTCATCTTTGATCAGATAGTTCCTGATCCAAACCACAATATTTTCTTTGCCCGTGTTCAAACCAGTGGTTTCCAATCTAGGGGTTGAGATTTATTTACTCTTAGACTCCTCTATAATCTTTTCTTTTTGCCCCTGCTGATATCTTTATTTAGTAAGTTTTCAGTCAGAGACCAGGTAGCAACAAGTAGCAAGAAGGACTTTTCTTTAACTTGTAGTCCAGCAAAGCTTGGACTACAATTCCCTTGATGTCTAAGCCACACAAGTTCTACTGGTGACAGGTTTAACTGGCTGACATTAAGATGTTCTGATAACTTTACATGCTGCTACATTCACTGTTTCTCTGAGCGACAGCTTGCTAAATAAAGATTTTGTGAAATATTATTCAGATTTTCAGATGAGGACTGAGGTTCTCTGACTGAACTCCTCACAGCTCATGGACCTTGTTGCTGCTGTTTTTTAGTTGAGTTGAACGAATTCTTCAAACCTTTTGGGAGATCTGTCGCAAACCAGAAAACGAAGCTATTTTTACTAGCTTGTAAAGAATTTCCGTTTTGGAGACGGACGCAGTGACAGAAACAGGTTAGAAGATATTTATTGTCATGTTGGGATCCACTGGTTTAGATCACATTTGATATTTGAGAACTGTCTTCTCTTCTTACGAGAATAAAAAGTTTTGTAGAGAAACTTTCAAAGTAAGACAGGAAGAAACGTTAAGACAAAGCTCATTTTGGATGTTCACATATTAACTTATCTCCATCCTTGTGTTGCATGGCACATAACTGCCTCGCTGTTCAGCTGCTGTTAAATGTACTCGCTGTGTTCATTGCTAAAGTTGCACTCAGTATCACTCTGAGGACAGATAATATCCGTGGTCGTCTTGGACTCGATGTTCGGGTGCGCGTCCAACTTGGAGAAAGAACGCCACATGCCACGTAGACGATGTGGACCTGAGTGTAACGTAGAGCTCATCTCGTCCTGTCCTGTGTGACGCATGGCCTGTTGTCTGCTCACGTGTGTGTGTGTTGCTCATCAGTGTGTTCTGTGTTCTCATCAACATGGTTCTCTCCTCCTTTTTTTTCCTCCCTGATTCATGTTTCCACGTCGCACCTCCTCGATGTGTCCCGTCTGCGATGTAAAAAAAAAAAAAAATCTTCTAACTCGTCCCTCTCGTTTCTTTTTCATCCACAGATTCACCGACTAGTGACTCAGCTAAATCAAAGGTGAGTGTGTGTGTGCGGGCCCGGCATTAACCCTCTCAGGCCACAGGTAGTGTGTAGGATGGCAGGGAGGTAGGTGACGAGCGGGAAAGATCGTCAGCATCAAATATCACAAAGTGCTCTCGGAGAGTTTCACCCAAATCACACGAAAAACAACTTTTCTCACATAAAATCTTTTTTTTAGCCGTGCAGACAGTTTTGGTAACATGTGCAGTCTAGATATGACCTTTTGCTTTTTATGTGAGTTTTTCCTACGTGCATGCAAGCAGAGGGTGAGGCGTGGGAGAGTAATCATTCGGTTGCAATCTGCGACTTCACCACTAGGTGCCACTAAATCCTACAAACTGGACCTTTAAGAAAATTGGCAGCAGTTTTGATCTGAGACGGTCCAACAATTATCAGATGAGTTAGATTGTGCAAAGACGGCAGTGATGGCCATTTGAAAACCTCGACAAACTATCTGCTGACAGATATCTCGAGGTTTAACTAAGGAAATGTGTTTTTTTGTGATTTGGGTGAACTGACCAGTTTATGAGTCGTCTGTCAGTACAGATCAGACAAAACCTGTTTGAGTCACGGCCTCTTTTCATAAGATTTCTGCTTCATGACACATTGAATTCAATACTTGTGGCGGGAAAGCTCAGGATTATGTATCATAAGAGAAACTTGATTCAGAAGCAGGTGCTCTTCATCACTGCGCTGCTGTTGTGTGGCTGCTTTTGTTGAGGCTCGTGCAGGGATGCTTCAGTTCATGCTGCGCTACCGCTTCTCCTGCTTCTGCTCTAAGGCTGGCATGGAAACAACAATGTGCTCCCTGTTTATGACGCCTGTTAATGTTCCTCTCTCTGTTCACTTCTCTGGTTTTGTGTTGCTTCATGGGAGCAGGTGGAGTACAGGTTTAAGTTTCCAGGCAGGGGTGAAGGGTTTGTTGTTCTCTTTGACGTGCTCCTTTGAGTTCCTCCTGTGTCAGAAATACTCATTTTGTCGTCCTCCCCTCGTCTGCAGGGTTCCTGGGGCTCAGGGAAGGACCAGTGCAGCAGAGAGCTGCTGGTCTCCTCCATCTTTGCTGCAGCCAGTCGCAAAAGAAAGAAGTCAAAGGAGAAGCCGCAGCCTAGCAGCTCAGATGATGATCTGGACGCCGTGTTCCCCAAGAAGGAAATCTCTGGCCAGAAGCCGAACCACCACGGCCTCCAGACTGAGGTGCAGAGCGAGACTCGTCCTAGCCCCAACGCAAAACCCAACGCAAAGCAACCAGTACGAGCGGAGGAGAGGAAGGAGAACGGGAGAACTGTGGAGCTCACACCTAAAGTCAAGAGAGAGCATAGAAACTCCTTATTCCTGAAGGAGAAGACTCCGCCCAGGCACCCCTCGCCTTCCCCCTCCCCATCCCCGATTATGTCCAGCTACCAAACAGCTCCTCAGGGGAAGTCCTCCCTGTCGGATCCTCCATCCCAGCTTGATGAGAACACCTCAGACCTCGGGACAATGAGCTCCGGAGCGTCAGTGCCGCGGTCGCGACCGAAAAAGTGGACCGCGGGAACGTCAATCGATCTTCCTGCAGGAGTAAACGTCGTGCCGGGCGCAGGTCCAGGAGCGTCGGCCGGCGCAGAGGTGAGCTCCATCACCTCAGACTACTCCACCACTTCATCCATCACATTCTTGACCGGAGCGGAATCCAGTGCACTCAGCCCGGAGCTGCAGGGCGGCGAGGAGGCCGATGACGAACGCAGTGAGCTCATTAGCGAGGGACGGCCGATGGAGACGGACAGCGAAAGCGACTTCCCAGTTTTTGCGCCGGGCGGTGGCAGCAGCCAGTCTACGCCCTGCCCAGAGCAGAGTCTGGAAAAGAGCGAACCAAGAGGAGGTGGAGCAACTGAGGGGAGCACCACACCAAAACTGGAAGCAAGGCGCCTTTTCCCATCGCACAAGATGATCGAGTGCGACACCCTGTCCAGACGGTGGTCCCTAAGACAGAAAACAGACAGCGAGTCATCGGTGGAGGGTGTAGCCGGGAGTGGGGAGCGCAGTGAGGGTAGGGCGGAGTCTTCCACGCGTCTCTCTCGAGTCCTGGAGGTGATGAAGAAAGGGAGGTCGACAAGCAGCCTCAGCTCATCCTCACGCAGCGAGTCGGAGCGTCCTGAACCAGCCTGGCACCTTAAGATCACCGAGAGGCTCAAGTTCAGGTTACGCACATCCGCTGACGACATGTTCACCCAGAAGAACCGAACTCCAGAGGCTCGGGGGAAGAAGAAGAACATCCGCCGCAGGCACACCATGGGCGGGCAGAGAGACTTCGCAGAGCTGGCGGTCATCAACGACTGGAGGGAGCAGGGCGGCGTGGACCAGGCGGCCGAACTGTCAGCTCTGGACCGCCTCAAACCCAGATGCTCCTCTCAGGACTTCTCCATCCGGGACTGGATCACCAGAGAGCGGTGCAGAGGCTCCGACTCGAGCGTTGAGGTCGCGCCCAAAGCCGTACCCGAGGACGATCATCCAGACGCCCCGGAGGTAGCTCCAGAAAGACCTCCGCCTTCTGCGTCACCGGGCACGCAGCCGCTATCGGGGGAGCACGTTAACGGTAGCGGGCTGCAAGGCAAAAACAAAGCCAGCCTCGGCACGGACGCTCACCCACACAAACTGTCTGGAGCACAAGTCGTCCGCTCGCGGTTCTACCAGTATCTGTGAACCGTGTTTGTACGGACACGAATGAATGCGTAAATGTACGAATGTGTGTATTTCAGCTTCCAAGGTTACTGCACAATATTTTTTCTACAAAGTATACTTTATGTATCTACTGTACATACTGTAAATAGGCTAACGTGATTGTTACTGGAATAATGCTGAAGAGATGTTTATGTGTGATATTCCACCGACTTGTTGGTCAAACTGGAACAGTCCCGCGACTTCCTCCTGCGCGATCGAACCCGACCCTGACGCGAGAATGTGACTTTGCTGTCGACGTGTGATGTTTCGAAGGACGGACGTGGACTCTGGTTTGTTACGCAGCACTAAAAGGGTCAACTCATTACTGAAGGCTGCAGGAGGAAGCCTTTTTAAAGGAATCACGGCTCAGTTCTTCCTATTATAAGCGGTATGAAGAATGTATTACTCTCTTTGGACTAACACTAGATGCTTCTGACAATATTGTCATTTTCAAAACAACATGTATGTTTTTTTTTGTCTGTACTTGAAGTATGTGGATGTAACCGAAGGCTGCTTTCTGCGCTGGGTGCTGTGGGAAGTTTGTTTTTTCACAGCACAGTCACACAACAGCCAGATATTAGCTCGAAGGACCGGAGGATTATTATAGGTTTATCAAATAAAGACTGAAGAAAAATCAGTAATGAAGTGCTGATACTATAGTATGTAATGCTTGGTACAGTAGTTTTTTTTTTATTTCCAAACTGTGTCCAGTTATAGTCCAAAAGTTTGTACAGATGTGCGAATTGTTTTTATCTCGAGAAAAAGTGCCTCTTTTTTTTTTTCTTTTATTTAAACTGTTTTTACCAACAGTTGTCAAGATTAGAAGAAATTTTTCAAACCATTTTTAGGAGACAAAAAAAAAACCTCACAGGCATTCCAGAGATTTCTTTTGTTTTGTTTCGTGGTCTTTCCTGTCTGTTGTTTAGTTAAACTCACAGCGACATCAGATTTATGTCCGTGTCTGTTTATTATAGTTTTACCCCCCCTCTGTATTTTTCGAGTGCATGGGCTTAAAACCTGGGAGAAAAACAACAAATCTTTAAAAAGTGCATGAGACAATGTTTTCTAAAACGGTGAACATCTCGCCTGTGTACAGAAAAGACATGGGTGCGACGCCCTCCCTCAACAAACACTGGAAATAAATAATCTTTATTAGATCCGTGTGTGTGTGTGGTGTCATTGTTTTATACCTGGAAACATTCGGAAAGAAAACTTCTTAATCCTCCTTTTTTTATTTTACTGAAAACTTCACATCGACTGAGTGAAACGAGCCTGTTCGAGTTAACAGGAACATCCACATCATAAAATAACTGGAATAAATATGACATGCATCGCCTCGAAATGTGAGTGACAAACCAATTCAGGGCTGCTCAGATGTAAACATATAATATAGATATAAGATGTGATATTTTAGTACATAGTGTAGTGAAGCTTTTAAGGTGGAAAGTGTCATCAGACAATACATATTGCAGCATTCCAAGTAGTATAAACATAAGTGATATAACGGGTCTTGATTAGTTTTCTTTAAAATAAATCAACATTTTCTGAATTTATCTGACATAAACTTAAAGTCAGTGGACCTATCAAAGCTACAAGTCTCAAGTTGAATCCCTGATGTGATAATAAGCAGGCGTGAGGCTGAAATGAATGACTGCCCTTTACTGTGACTGTGACTGTTTTCTGGGGTTGGTTTACGGGTTGGATTGTCTGCTGACAATTTACTTTTTGTCTATAATAAAAAAAAACTGAGGTTGCCATAAGAATGAAGGGAGGTGCTGTACTAAACAAGAGCAGATGAATGTATGAATCACATTCATGTGTCACACTGAGGTCACGTCCCGATGATGTTTTTGAGAATGTGGAGCAAAAATTTATGTTTAACTTTGACCATGAAGAGAGAAAAGTGTCCCTCTGTAACAGAATTATATTCCTGTCAGTGCAGTGAAGGCTTTGAAGATTTAAATATAAAAACTACTAAACAAAATGATTTAAAGTTAAAGCTGTATGCATGGAATTAGACTTTTCTTACTCTGGCGCCACCTGGTGGTTGGATCAAGGATGACACGACAAACAACAATAACATATATAGATTAATATATAGATTAAAACAAAACAATAAATAAATAATTAAAACATTTATATAAAATTTTCCAAATAAAACAGAAAATGAAACAAAACGCCAAACTACAATAATATAACATTAAACTGTAAAATAAAATAGAATAAAACTTAATTATAAAGTTTTTTCAGAGACAAACTAAATGTGTTCTTACACATGTTGTTCATCCAGTTTCCAGACTATTTGTTTCACTCTTACACACACACACACACACACACACAGCGTCTGCATTGTCACAACGTGGGAATGTGCGCGTGGTGACAATTTACCTAACGAGCTGCCTCGTGCTGCCGCCGGAGTGACGTAACGTGAACGTGAAGACACCTCTGTGTTTGTCGTGGGAGCTCGAGACGGGTTTGATCATCAGCAGGAGCAGCAGGGACAGAGCGAGCTGCAGCCTCAGACCTCCACCTGACCTCACCTTTACACCTGACAGGTAAGGAAGGGTTAACCTGATGAGAGTTATAATCAAATGTTGAATTGACAGGATCATTTTTGTAATTAACTCTAATTTTAAACACTTTATCTCTCTCTCTGGTCCTAGTTTAGTATTTTTCTATAATATTTAAATGAACTATAGCTGTAGCAGTAACTACATTTAACTTTAAACACGAGGCTGAAGTTCATGAAGAAACTTCATTTTAAGGTGTTTTGTTATTGTTGCACACTGGAAGAAAAAGCAGCATAAGATGAAGCTGTTACGTGAAACCAGACAAACAGGTGTGGCAACATGTGATGTTGTGTAAAAAAGAGACAAAAGAAAAGATTCCCAGGCGTCCAGCCAGAGAGTTTGTGCCATACATTTCACAGCTATCATATATCACAAGAGCATGAACTCCTATGGAGAACACATGTATGTAGGTATGTAATGTAGCATGACAACACCCTGCATTGACTTTTGTGTTCATTTTAACCCTTTGACATGAAATTGTCACGGCTGTATTCAAGCCTATAAACACACTTTTAAATAGCTAACAACATTAGGAATAGAAGGAATCATTTGTGGTGTGATTTATCGTCTTTATTTGACATTAATTCTCAAATAAAAGTGCAAATAAAACAAATTAACCCATAGAAACAGTACAGATTAGTATACAGCAGTATGTGTCTGTACAAAAAGTAACTTTACTTAAAGTTTACTCAAACCTTACATTACTTTCGAGGGCAGATGTTTAACCGCTCAACAAGAATTTCCCTGAAGCTGTGCCAGAAGACATTTCACTAACAATCTGTTTCATACATTTTAATCCCCATTTACATCTAACTCAGTTTAAAACTGAAAGGTAAACTGCCGATGTTAGCTCAGTTTGTTAGCCGGGCTGCCTGGACTGTGAGCTCGGAGGACTAACGGAGAATCAGTGTTTGTATCATGGAGGTTTTGGACCGAGGTTTTCCAGCCCAGGACACGGACACGTATTGACAGTGAGTGGAGTCAGTGTCGTGCCAGAACTGGAGCTGGGCCGGAGGGCAATGTAACATAATGACAAAGAGGATGTTGTGCAGTAGTTATGAAACTTTGACTTGATATAATCTTCCCTTCTGAAAGAGACAAACGATGTCGGCCGTCTACCTTCTCCTGCTGCTACTCCCTCTGGTGTCAGCTCAGACTTATCACTGGGGTCCCTGTCCTAACCCGAAGGTGCAGCCCAGCTTTAACGTTCAGCAGGTAAACATGAGAACGCTCATTTATACACACCGCGCAGTGAACTACACAGAACTAACGGAGCCTCTCTGTTAACAGTATATGGGACGGTGGTACGAGATCGCGAAGCTCCCTGCATCCTTTGAGAAAGGAAAGTGCATCGAGGCCAACTATGCCGTGAGGAAGGACGGTACCATTCAGGTGCTGAACTCGCAGTTCTAGTGAGTATTGATGATTTTCATTATTGATTTGGACTTGGCCGAACATTTGATTTGATCTTCAGTGTTCTGTAGCATGCACTTCTGATCTCTCGCTTCAGTTTAACACATTTTAAATTTAATTGTTTGTCAGTAAAGACAAAGTGCGGGTAGCAGAAGGAACAGCAGTGATTCCAGACAAGAGAGAGCCTGCCCAACTTGGAGTCAGCTTCTCGTACTGTAAGTACTCTCCTTCATCTTGTTGTTTGTGCCGTCTCATCTTTAGAGATAATCAGGTTTCTGATCATTCTAGACCCGAAATCATCATAATCTTTTACGTAATTGTACGAAATCTTTTCACTTTTTTCACAGACTTTTTACTCATGACTGACCTTATTTGAGTTAATCCTGTTGCTCACATACCTTGTGAATGATGATATATCGGCTGACACATGATACAACGGCCTCACTGCATTTGTAATGTCAATGACAATGAGCCAGTCTGTCTGTCTGCAAATCATCAATTCTGCTCCACGTAGTCATCAGTGGATGTTTATGTCCTTTATCAGCCCACTTGAGCATCACATCTCTGGAGTCTGGCCTCTCAGGCAGGACAACTAGTAAGAGCCACGGCGAATGAGGAAAACTTTGATGGATTATCTTTATTATTATTTTTATGGCTACAGGGATGGCAATTTCCAAATAGAAATATCTCAGTGAATATTTGTTGGATTGCCATGATATGAGGTACAAATTTCCATAGTTCCTAGAGGATGAATGCCAGTCATTTTCGATTAATTAATAATGACATAGCATTTAACTAACATAACTATAGGCACAGCCTTGTATATATAGTGTTCATCAGTATGCAGACGATACCTGCATTTATTTATAAGTTCAAATCTGAAAGAGAAGGTTTTGAAGCACTTAATCCCAAAGTGTCCAGCCTTGTAAAACTCTATGTCTCTGACTTTTGCTCCCAGTTACTCCATACAGCCCTTACTGGATTCTGTCCACGGACTACACCAGCCTGTCTGTTGTGTACTCTTGCACAGACGTTCTCCGCTTGTTCCATGTCGACTACGCCTGGATCCTCGGCCGGTCACGCTTCCTCCCTCCAGAAACCGTGCGATACGCTCAAGACCTGCTGATCGGCGAAGGAATCGACCTGTTCAGGATGCAGTCCACAGACCAGACAGGCTGCAAGGATGATTAGGGATTCATGGTGACTTCTACTCCACCGAGGTCCGGCTGAATACTTGATCAACAGGACGGGGAAATTATCTTTACCGTATCAAACACACTGGACTTCACTGCTGTTGCTGCCTTTTTGATTTTTTTTTATTAGATGCTGAAATATTAATTCTGTGATTACAAAATATGTACTTTAATCAGTTTAACTTGAATAATTGATGAATAAAAGTTACCTTATGGAATTACAAAATTCTAACAAACCCTGTATTGCAATCCTCATGTTGTTTCTCATGTGTGACAAAAACTACTTCAATCAGCCTACCTACAGTACAAACAACAATGTTCAGTGAAGCTGCTCATTGATCAATGATCAAAGTCCAAGTACCTAATTTATACTTTCTAACCCTAACCCCTTTTTACTTCAGTGAGATTTTAATGCAGGATTTTCACAGTGTGGTAACAGTACTTCCTCCTCCACTGGTTCACTGTATACTTGTCATTTTAGACCATTTCACAGCTCAGTGAAAAGAAAAAAATGCCAACATCATCCAAAAGGCATTATAACCCTTTACCCTTTCAGACAGGCTCACCATTGACTCCCAAGTGATGAACTCAACACTGCTCTTTGACCAAGAGTAGAAAACTCATGTTGCAAGCTGATTGTGAAAGACAAAATCTTCTCCAGTGGGAAAGAGTTGGATTGAAATTGGTTTGTCTGGAATTATCCTCTTGTGTAACATGTACTCAAGTTATAATCTGTGTATTATTATTAGTAGTAAGAGGTTAAAACAAACATGCACGGATAGATTTTGTTTTACCCACCTGGAAATATCAAGGAACTCCACTGTGTAAATACAGGATAATCTGGGCAAGACTTGGCTGTGTGTGTGTGTGTGTGTATGTGTGTGTGTGTGTGGTGGAGGTCCACTGGCTCTTCCTCCACTGAGCCCCTCACACCACAGACCACTGTGGACCAGCCGATGAACAGCAGCAACTCTCTGCACGGCTTCACAAACCATTTACAGGTAAACATCTGCAACAATTTCAGCTCATCTTAACATCGTTTTACTAAATTAAGATTACTTTTTTTTAGGAATTAGAGGTCGTTACTATGCATTGACTGTCAAAACGTAGAGCATTATGGGATTTTTTGTTGATTTAGGAAGGCAAGATGAAGCTGTTGGTCTGGCTGAGTGTTCTCCTCTGCCTTTTTGCCTGCCACCTCAGCGGTGAGTTTCCCCTTTTTTAAACCTATAAACTACACTTCAGATTTGAAATCTTCTTGAGGGCAACAGTTCGCGTGCTGCAACTGGAGATTGCACAGCAAAAACGTGTAGCGATGAAGTATTTATACATGCATATATCAAAATAGCTGCGTATGAATCACGCATGATGGTTCCAGATGTGATGCTGCTGCATCTACAGGGGAGTGTTTGTTTTTGGCGACTGCGTGCGCACAAAGACGACTCTGTCCGATGAGGAATTCTTAAGGCTTCATACATCATTCATGTGTGTGTGTGTGTGTGTGTGTGTGTGTGATAGAGAGAGAGTGTGTGAAATGGTCAGCAATAATATTTGAGGAGGGAGAAGGTATCCTGCAGTCCTCTGGGAAAAAGCTCCGTTTTCTGCGTTTGAATCCCGTCTTTGTATTTGGGAAGGCCTGGAATGTTTGGGAATGTTAATTTTCTCTCTCTCTCCTCCTCACAGAGGCCAGAGTCATCCCCGAAGGAGGTACAGTACATAAATAACTCTTTCCCTTTTCCTTCAACAAACACAAAATACCTCAGATATTACAGCTTTCTATCTTTTGCACTTTCTGAAATCCAAAAAAGAGCCAGCTTTGTCTTTGTCAGGCAACTCTATGCTTCTACTCCACTACATCTATTAGTAGTTAGATTATAATTATAATTATAATTTATAATTAGTTACTTTTCAGATCACAATTTTTATTCAAACACACTGGCTGATCACATCCCGTCCTCCCTTTGACCTGCTATGTGTCTTTCAGTACCATATGATGAACCACCAGCTGTTCCCTACTGGCCCTACTCCACCTCTGACTTCTGGAACTACATCGAATACTTCAGATCCATCGGCGCCTACAGCCACATCAACGAGATGGCCCGGGCCTTCTTCGCCCACCAGCACCTCGGAGACACTCTGGGATATGAGACCAATGCGGGACATGAACACTGAGCGGGGAGCTGGACGGAGCCAGGAGGGGAAGGAAAAGAGCGGGGAGGGAGGAAAATAAACAGGAAAGCATTTCTAACTTTGACAGTCAGGAAAGAGGAGGAGGAAGTTAATTTAGGAATGAAATAAGGTGAGAAAAAGGCATAGCACAGCAAATATACTGCTGTTTGTAGTGTAGCCATAGATATAGAACAGAAATGTAGAGTTTGTAGGATTGTATAATAACTTCATGTAATGAGCCACAAATAAATAAAACATTTTTCAAATATGTAACAGAGTCTATAAAATGATGATTTCCTTTTTTATATTTTAGTTTAATCCTCTTAAAATGTCTCGTTTTCATGATTTAAGTTTTCTTCTTTTGCTTCTCTCTCTTTTTTTCATGGACTAAAGATTAAACTTTACAACACCATAAGATTCACAATAAGTGTGTACATTACTTGTATGTAGCTATTATTAATGTCAGGATATCTAAATATTTGGTGAAGAAATGTTTATTTTGTTGGGTTTATAGCCATGTAATCCATGCATTCTTCCATACAGTAGTGGTACAGTGATCTAACAGTGTTACCTTTACTTAAATAATTTAACAATTTATTACTACATTTTATTATTATTCCAGACTTCATTCAGCGTCAGAAATCCCCTGGGACAGAATAGAAGAGATAAAATTAATATTAGAAGGTACTGAGGTGTAAAATACATTTACTTGATGTGTGTAAGTACAATTTTACCTCTAAGTACAATAACTCAAATACTTGAGTATGTACTTTTTGATTTGTTGATACTGAGCTTATTATTTTTTATTTTTTCTGCTCCAGTCACTTCATGTCCGTTGCTGGAATTAAAGAGCGGACCGTTTATGTCAGGCCAGCAGAGGCAGCCGAGCACAATTTAATGTTGCACACGTTTGTTTTGTTTACGTGTGCCGACAAGCTAGCCTAGCCTAGCCTAGCCTAGCCTGGCTTTCTTTGTAAAACTCCTCACTCCTGAAGTGAAAACACAATGAAACCCGCGGTGGACGAGATGTTTCCTGAAGGAGCAGGGCCGTACGTGGATCTGGACGAGGTTTGTTCAAAGATATGGAGCGAAAATAAAGATTTAATCCTTCAAATAGAGACATGAGGATAATGCTAAGCAGCTAGCTCAGTAACGTTAGAGTTGTAATGTCCTGAAGATAAAGATACAGACTGTCTGCAGCTTTTAGGTGACAGTGTTGGACAGAATTATTATAATAACAACATAATTCAGTTCATGTTTATTTTTTCTTAACATTAAAATTTTCAGGTTTGAGTCCATCCAGCAGATAAACTGTGTGAACAGACCGTGACATAAGGTGTTTGTTTATGTGTCATATCTGTTAACAACAATTATTAACATGTATGTTAATGGATGGACATATTAAACTCATATTTGTACATGTTGTACTTTTAAGTGGTGGTAGAAGTACTCTGAATACTGAGTACTCGGATATTTTATAATATAACTGTCAGTACCACAGTGTACAAATACAAGTACAAGTCCTGCAATCAACCTTAATAAAAGTACAAAAGTATTGCTATGAAAAATGTACTAAATATACCCTAAAAGTAAGCACTTATGAACCATTTCAGAATAATGCACGTTAATGAATTGTAACTGATATTAAAGTTCTGTGTGTGTTTGCTAATTAT